>JASKON010000009.1:24490000-25965000 GCA_036010255.1 Myotis pilosus
CAACAACAAGAGTTTATTATTTGTTCACACACACACAAACCTAGACACAAAAATTTAAAAAAATCATATCTTCACATGCATGGATCCACACATGATTGCACTGGAATGTTCCCAATCATGAGTCAAATGAAAACTCTGGCATATGAACACACAAAACCCTATTTCGAGAATGATCAGCTTAGATTGCACAACCTTGTTTTTATGGGTCATAAAAATGCCCCCGGATCCAAGAGAGTAAGTGATGGAGGTACGAGAATACCTTCCCTTAGCCAAGGAATTGCCCCTCATAAAAAGGAGGTCTGAAAGCTTATAGAAGCACCTGAAGGCATTTAAAAATTTTTAAGCATTTTGAACATTAAACATTTTGCAAATGCATAAATAGGCAGTACTCTAGAGATGCCTCTTCCTTCTGGGCTTCTAGCTCAAGAGGGAGATGCACCCCAGAAGTCCAATAGGCAGAAAAACAGAGTTGGCTGGCTTGGGTCGGTGAAAGGGACTAGAAGGCTAGAGCCCTCTGTCTCCAGCAGGGGCTGTAGACAGAAAGGGAGGGTTCAGGGCCAGCTCGCATCCATATTCCCCTCCCAGCTCTCCACTCTTTTTCATTCCACCAGTTGAGACTTTGCCACCTGGATTATTACATAGAACTCTTCCTTGCTTGATTTGCCCATCTCAAGTCTTGCCTCTTCCTCTAGTCCCTCCATCACAGTCACCACATTTCTTTTTGCAAAGATCAACGTCTTTGAATATGTTCATCCCTAGCTCACACATTCCCTGGCTCCTCACCACCCACAGTTGCTGGTTTAACCTCCTAAGGCTGGCATGCCAGACCTCTGTGATTGGCACCTTCTCCAGCCTCATCCCCTTCTACTTCAGCAGTTCCTCAAGGGTTGCTGCTTCACTCACACACTATACCCCATCCACGATTTTGGTCTGGGAATGCCCAGCCTTATCTTCCCTCTCTGCCTGCCCAGGTGTCAATCTCTCCTCAGACTTCCTCCAGTCCATCCTCTCCAGGCTCATCATTGAGCTTTAGCTGCAAAACACAACTTGTGAAGGCATCCAGGCTCCACATCTAAACTGGAAGCTCCCTGAAGGCAGGGACCAGAATCCTCTTCCAGAACAGTCACGTATCACCCATGTGTGTCCTCCCCAGACCACAGCAGATGACAAGGGTCTGGGTAGAAAACTCTGGGCTGAGAGTCAAGAGATCTGGTTCTTCCACTTGATATGCTACATGCCCTAGGGCAGTGGTCAGCAAACTGCAGCTTGTGAGCCATATGTGGCTCTTTGGCCCCTTGAGTGTGGCTCTTCCACAAAATACCAACTTCTGCACATGGGCCACGAAGTTTCAATCCCACTGTATGTGCACGCCCGTACATGGTATTTTGTGGAAGAGCCACACTCAAGGGGCCAAAGAGCCGCATGTGGCTCGCGAGCCGCAGTTTTCTGACCACTGTCCTAGGGCAAGTCCCTGCCATTCTCAGGGCCCCAGTTTCCTTGTTTCTTGACATCAGGGCACTAGACATTTGCTGTTGAGTACAAAGCTCAAACTGATGATTCACTGAACAACCATCAACTGCTTTCTCAGGCATCAGACTGAGGAGCTTGGGTGCCTGGGTCTAGGGAGGTTCAACCCACTAACCCTGACTTTTCAGTTAGGCCCTGCTTACCACAGTGCCCTCCCATTTCCCAACTATCCCCACCCCGTGTTCTCCTTTCAAGGACCAAGCTACCTGGTACAACTCAAGGCTGGAGCTGGGAGATGGAATCTGAAAGGGCCTGAGGAGATTCCCTCAGAATAAGCAGAGCTTCGGCTGCCTCCAGCTTCTGCCACCACTCTGAGGAGGCAAAAAACGAGGCCTGGTCAGAAGCTGTGGGAACCTGCAAATGAAAGGATGTGAGAGAATGGGAGCTGGGAACCCACAGCTCCTTGCCTCATGCAACAAGTGCCCCTCAGTCCCCAATTCCACTGATGGCTCCACCATACCCCAGGTGTTCTACTCTTCCCATTCACTAAGCTTGGCCCCTGCCAGGGTTCTGGACCCAACTATTTTCCCAGGACATATGGCTGCAGTAGAAGATGGTCAAAGGTGGCATAGGGCTAGAGGACCAGAGTTGAGCATCTAAAAACAAGGAAAGGAGAGGCCAGGGGAGTAAACCATCTGGAAGACACACACTACCAGTAGACAGAGAGGGGCAGGATTTTGCAATATCTGAATGTGGGAGACTGAATGCCTGCTGATCATTACTCATTGTGGCTTGGGCAAGTCCCTTCCCCAGCTTGGCCTGTTTTATTTTCCATATGTTTTTCTCTATATCTTTCCTGAGACACTAATTCCTTCCAGCTTTTTCAAAACTCCCAGGGCAACAGTGAAGATTATGGGAAATCACAGGTTTTAATTTGCAAAGCACCTGGAGAGATGTGGTTATTTACTGCCCCTGTTCAGGGACTGGTTCTTGTCTCCATGGTCCTCAACCTCCATGGGACTTGAGGGACCAACTTGGCTCATCTCCAAGAAGCTTTCTTTAATGGCCTCTGGACTCTCACCTGGGCCTCTGTGGCCCTCACCATGATGGTCCCCTTTTTCAACAGGACTTTCTATTCCACTAACCTGTTTTGTATGGAATAAAAGCCTCTACTTGTTAAAGGCCTGCTACTGGTATGTGGCAGGTGTTACACTAGTCCTTTTGTCAATGCTATGGATGTAGAATATTGTCCCCTGTCAGTACACTGACAAACAAATGTAGGCTTGGAAACCTAAACTCACTTATCCACAGTCTCTCAAAAGTAGGAAATGGCAAAGCAGGGAGAGCTCTGTCATTGCCTGTTAGTCTGAGGTGCCGCCTTCTCCCCTTTCTCCTCCTCCTCCTCCTCCTCCTCCTCCTCCTCCTCCTCCTCCTCCTCCTCCTCCTCTTCCTCTTTCACCACAACCACCACCACCACCACCACCACCACCACCACCACCGCTGCCTCCAAGTCTTCCTTCTTTCTCCCATGTCATCATGAACGGGCACATAATACACAACTAGCTCCATGCTTCTTCTCTGTCTACTCACATGCTAATCAGGGCAGGGGGACTGTGGGAATTTCTGGAAGGAGAAATTGTCAGTTGCTTCTTCAAGAGTGCTGGAGTCCAGGACAGAGACAAATATTACAAAAAATAGTTTCTGCTGTGAAAGACAGCAATCTAGCTATTGTGTGAGAAATTGAATTTTTGTTATTTCAAATCGAGTCCTTTGTTTCTTTTATTCTTCTTTACACTATATGATACATATTAAAAACATAGTTAATATTTCTAGAGTATATTCAAAGTATCACAAATATAGTTATTAAAGTCATTTAGTAACTACATGCAAATGCAGTGAATCACTGTAGGTTTATTTTGTTAATCTCGCTGGAGGTTTGTAAGTATTAAGGATCTTTTCAACAAACCATATTGTTGTTTCATTGGTTTTCCTTTTATGTTTCTGTTTCCAGTTTCATTGATTACTGGGCTTATCTTTAGCAATCCCTTCCTTCTGCTTGCTTTGGGTTTATGTTGCTCTTCTTATAGTTTCCTGAGGTGAGAACTTAAATTATTATCTTGCTATTTTTTCTTTTACTTAATATAAGCCCTTCATGTTATAAATCTCCTTTTAGCAATGCTGTAGCTTCATTCCACAAATTTTTACATGTTTTGTAATCATTTCCATTCAGTTGAATTCATTTCTGGAAAACTTCTCCTAACCCAGGAATTGGGTGGCCTCCTTACCGCTGGGTAGTGGTGAAAGCCCTGAAATCATCCCAGTAGGGATGGGGAGGGTGGGCTCCTTACTGCCTGGTGGAGGTATAATTCCAGAATCTCCATGTGATTGATTTCCTTTGACATGGGAGGGGCAGGGTGGCCCCTGTTTCCACCAGTCAAATGTGTAATTCTAGGCTTCCCACTAGACCTTTTCTGTGGTGTTTGGCTGGAGTAGAACAGTGATTGTCAAAATGTTTTCTGTCTTGCTAGGCTGCCCCTTTTCTGACTATTATGCTGAAGAGAGCAGGCTTTTGTTGTGGCTGTTTGTTATTGCTGTTGTTACTGTAGTTGCTGTTGGGTTATTTTTGTTTATTTGTTTGTTTGTTGTTTGTGTCCTATGGCGTTTCCCAGTAGCTGGGCTCTTCAGCTCTAAGTCCGGGATATATGACATAGACTCCAGTCCTGAGATCCTTAGTTGCTCTGCCTTCTTCTCTCCACTTTGCATTCTTCTGTTCAATTCATATATTGTGCCCAGGGTTTTAAGCTGTACTTAGTTAAGAAGAATATGAGTTTAATTATAAGTCCTGATTTTTAGCATGTGTTTTAATTTAAAATTCAATTTAAATTCAACTTCAGAGAATTGGATTTTAAAATAAATCTTTTGAATGTAATATATTTGTCTTTGATTATAAATTATAATGTAAGAAAAAGTAATGCTATCTGACAAACCATTTGAAAATATACAAAAATAGAGCATGTGGTTTGAAAAGATAGAAAACAATATTCAAAATATTCCAATATAAATCAGAAATAATTGAAACAATTCCATCATAGACAAAACTCTAATTTTAGGTTGGGAAAATTTTTCAGTCCCTAATTTTGGATATCTCTCCCAATTTCTAAGGTACATCCACTTCACTGAGTTAATATTCAGAAATATATACTTCATGATCAATAGCCAATACAGAGTATTCCTGATACAATGATAATCAAGAGATTCAGTAAATGTGGCAAATTGTCCATTTGGTAAATTTATTAGTTTTAGCAGAGTTGATTTTGTTGTCACCCAGCATCACAAAGCATCACAGGGAGAATCCTCAACGAATGCTCTCTCTCTCTCTCTCTCTCTCTCTCTCTCTCTCTCTCTCTCTCTCTTTCTCTTTCTCTCTCTCTCCTGGCCATTGTCCATCTGTGTAAGCTCATGGAGGGAGAAACTCATTGTTGGTTAAATGAGAGACATGAATTCTGAATATTTTAATTTGGGTCACTCTAATAGATTTTGTGTGTTTATGTCATTTCTTAGGTTAATCAATACTACTAAGAGTTAATGTTTGGGGGTATTAGTTATTTGCCAGATAGTGCAACAAGAACTTTACAAACATTGTCACATGTAGTCCCTAACTCACCCCCCATTATTATCAGTTTTGCAAGTTGGGAATCTGAGACTGAGAGAAAAGAAGTACTAGTAATTTCCCCGAAGCCACACAGCTAAGAAGTGGTAGAGCCAAGTTTCAAATTAGAAATTCTCTCTCCTAAATAGTGTTAACATAAAAAGCATTCAGACTTGTAAAGAATTTGTGAGTTCATTTGAGCCAAACTGTGTACATATGCTGGGAAGCAGAACCTCAATGTATTGAGATAATGCTCCTGAGAATGGCAGGTTACATCTGTATTTATACACTGCAATCAAAGGAAAGGGATGTAGGTGGGTTACATGGAATTCATTGGTGATAGATTAAGGAGGTGGGAGAAAGCAAAGTGGGGAAACCTCTGGGATAGGGTAAAAAGTGAAATGATGGACATGTGCTTCTTTTACATGGATACAGGATAGTTTAACATAATTAACAGTTGACAATTAACTTGATAACAATAACAATAAGGGAATGTCCTGGTGCCATTTGTTGTGCCCTGAGGGGTCGGGGGGGGGGGGTTGGGGGGAAGGGAAGTTATAAGTTACCCAGACATCTCACAGATATGTTATCTTAGAGGCAAAAAGACAAATGGGTTCAGTAAAGATCTAAGTTGATCTTTGTCAGGGAAAATACCGGCCTAGTACATGACTACCCACTATAACCTGTTTGTAGTTAAATATTTAATTTTCAGACCATCTTTTGTGGTTATTTTAGGTCTCTGAGTTTTCAAGACTGCCATGCAGGCCTCCCCTGAGCTTGTTAGGTTAGCATGTAGCTCCTTTCATCCACAATAGTATATTGTCATTTGGGAGCTCTTGACAATTTTACCAACATATTTATTCAAGGTATCCAGAATACCTTGAGAAATCAAGCCCTGAACAAATTGTTTGTAAGTTAGCAGACATCTCCTACAGTTCAAAGGGTTTCACAGCTATAGATAGTGTATGTAAACTCAGATTTTTAGGCTACCACTGTGAATCTTTGATCAACGACCAAGTGATATTTGTTGAATGTGCAAAGATTTGCTCTGAAGGAGAAGAATAAAGCTATATTTCCAGATCATGGTGTGATGAGAGGACTCTTGGGTCCCTCTAGTTTTTGCCTAAATGTCTATCAATAACCATGAGGATGGTGAGCTGCATCAATATAAAAACAATCCATTCCAGTAGAAAATACTAACACAGTGTTATAGAATTATGTAAACCAAGATTAATCATTCACATGAATCTGTAACTATTCATATGGGAAAACTCTTTAGCCCTTCATCTGCACTCTTACTCATTTTGAGACTCTCAAAGTGATTAGGGTTGAGATTAGTGGTCTATGCCACTTGGCTTGCCATTGCATTGATCCAAGCAACAGCAGCTTCTTGATCACCACACCCTCTAAGGAACAGCAGCTGTACGTGAAGCCTCCCCCACCAGCCAGAAGAGCCACCAAAGCTGTGAAGAGCACCCACCAGAGGAGCTACTGCAACTGCCCAAGGAGCAACCACAGTCCAAGGAGCCACTGCCACCCAGGGAGCAGCAACTGAACAACTCAACATCTAGATATGTCACTGAGATCAAACATGGGTAGACAAAGAAACCCCCAAAGGAAAGAAACGGAGGACTCACCAGAAAAGCAGCTAAGTGATACAGAGGCATGCAACATGACAGAAAAAGAATTCAGAATAAGGGTTCTAGAGTGCATAAACTGGATGGAGGAAAAAATCAACAACTTATGCAAGAAGCAAGAAGAAACAGATGAAAAAATCAACTACTTATGCAAGAACCAAGAAGAAACAGATGAAAAAATCAACAACTTAAGTAAGACCCAAGAAGAAATGAAGAGCAATATAGCTGCAATAAAAAACACCATTGAAAGTATCAACAGTAGACTAGGAGAAGCGGAGGACCGAATTAGTGAATTAGAAGACAAGGAAGCAAAATACACCCAAACTGTACTGAAATTGGAGAAAAAAATTAAAAGACAGGAGGAGAACCTAAGGGAGCTTTGGGACAACATGAAATGAAACAACATACGAATAATAGGGGTGCCAGAACAACAGAAAGAGGAACAAGGATTAGAAAACCTATTGCAAGAAAAAATATCAGAAAACTTCCCTGAGGTGGGGAAGAAAAAAGTCACACAAGCACAGAGAGTCCCAAACAAGGTGAACCCGAAAAGACCCACACCAAGACACATCATAATTACCATGGCAAATGTTCAGGGCAAAGAGAAAATCGTACAGGCTGCAAGAGAGAGAAGGAAAGTTACATACAATGGATCTCCCATTAGATTATCAAATGATTTCTCAACAGAAACACATCAGGACAGAAAAGACTGGACAGAAATTTATAATGTGATGCAAAGCAAAGGACTGAATCCAAGAATACCCTATCCAGCCAGGCTATCATTCAAAATCGAAGGGGAAATAAGAAGCTTCACAGACAAAAAAAGGCTAAAGGAGTTTATCACCACCAAGCCAGCAATGCAAGAAATGCTAAAGGGACTGGTGTAAACAGAAGAAATAAAAAGCTCAGAAAGAAAACAGCAACACACACACACAACAGAAATGGCTACAAACAAGTACCTTTCAATAATAACTTTAAACGTAAACGGACTAAATGCTCCAATCAAAACACATCGAGTAGTTGAATGGATAAAAAAACATGACCCATACATTTGCTGTCTACAAGGAACCCACCTCATTAGAAGGGACTCACACGGACTGAAAGTGAAGGGATGGAAAAATATCTTTCAGGCAAATGGAAAGGAAAAGAAAGCTGGGGTAGCAATACTTATAGCAGACAAAATAGACCTTAAAGTGAAGGCCATAACAAGAGATAAGGAAGGCCACTTCATAATACTAAAGATATCAATACAACAAGAAGATATAACCCTGGTAAACATATATGCACCCAATGCAGGAGCACCCAAATACATAAACAAAACTCCTGGAAGATATCAAAGGAGAGATCGACAATAATACAATCATAGTAGGGGACTTTAATACACCACTGACATCACTGGATAAATCCTCTAGACAAACACTCAGCAAAGAAACAGCAATCCTAAATGACTCACTAGATCAGATGGACTTAGTTGACATCTTCAGAACACTTCACCCCAAAGCCATGAAATATACATTCTATTCAGGTGCTCATAAGACACATTCAAAAATAGACAACATATTGGGTCACAAACAAAGTCTCCCCAAATTCAAGAAGATTGAAATCATACCAAGCATCACCTCAGACCATGATAGCATAATATTAGAAATAAACTACAATAAAAACAACCCAAAATACTCAAACACTTGGAAGCTGAATAGCATGTTATTAAATATTGATTGGGTTATCAATGAGATCAAAGAAGAAATTAAAAACATCCTGGAAACTAATGACAATGAAAACATAACAATCCAAAACCTATGGGAAACAATGAAAGCAGTCCTGAGAGGGAAGTTTATAGCTCTACTGGCCTATCTCAAAAAACAAGGAAAAATGGTAGTAAATCATCTAACTCTACAACTCAAAGAATTAGAAAGAGAGCAACAAGAAAAGCCCAGAGTGAGCAGAAGAAAGGAGATAATAAAGATTAGAGGAGAAATAAATGACATAGAGACCAAAAAACAATACAGAAAATCAATGAAACCAAGAGCTGGTTCTTTGAAAGGATAAACAAGATTGACAAACCCCTAGCCAGGCTCACCAAGAAGCAAAGAGAGAGGACCCAAATAAACAAAATCAGAAACGATAGAGGAGAAATAACAACAGACCCCACAGAAATACGAATGATGGTTAAAAAATACTATGGACAGCTCTACTCCAATAAACTAGACAACCTGGAGGAAATGGACAAATTCCTGGAAAAAATACTACATTCCAACACTAAAACCAGGAAGAATCTAAAAATCTCAATAGGCCAATAACTATGGAAGAAATTGAAGAAGTCATCAAAAAGCTTCCAGCGAACAAAAGCCCAGAAGCAGACGGCTTCACAGGGGAGTTTTACCAAACATTCAAAGAAGAACTAAAACCTATCCTCCTCAGACTACTACAAAAAATTCAGGGGGAAGGAACACTTCCAAGCTCATTCTATGAAGCCAGCATCACCCTAATACCAAAACCAGGTAAAGACATCACAATGAAAGAGAATTGCAGGCCAATATCCCTCATGAACATAGATGCCAAAATCCTCAACAAAATTTTAGCAAATCGGATCCAGCAGTACATCTGAAATATCATACACCACGACCAAGTAGGATTTATCCCAGGGATTCAAGGATGGTACAATATCTGCAAATCAACAAACGTGATACATCACATAAACAAATTGAAAGAAAAAACCACATGGTCATATCAATTGATGCAGAAAAAGCATTTGACAAATTACAACACCCATTTTTGATAAAAACTCTCAGTAAGGCGGGAGTAGAAGGTTCATACCTCAACATAATAAAAGCCATATATGACAGGCCCACAGCCAACATCATACTCAATGGACAAAAACTAACACCATTTCCCCTGAGAACAGGAACAAGACAGGGGTGCCCCATCTCACCACTCCTGTTCAACATAGTACTGGAAGTGTTAGCCATTGCAATTAGGCAAGAAGAAGAAATAAAAGGCATCCAAATTGGAAAAGAGGAAGTAAAACTGTCCTTATTTGCTGACGACATGATAGTATACATACAAAACCCTAGAGACTCCATCAAAAAGCTACTAGACTTAATACATGAATTTGGCAATGTAGCATGATACAAAATTAACCCCAAGAAATCGGAGGCATTTCTATACACCAATAGTGAACTTTCAGAAAGTGAGATTATAAAAACAATCCCGTTTACCATCGCACAAAAAAATTAAGCTACCTAGGAATAAACTTAACTAAAGAGGTAAAAGACCTCTACTCAGAAAACTACAGGACGTTGAAAAAAGATATAGAGGAAGACATAAACAGATGGAAGAACATACCGTGTTCATGGATTGGTAGAATCAACATCATTAAAATGTCCATACTACCCAAAGCAATCTATAAATTCAACGCACTTCCCATTAAAATACCAATGGCATACTTCATAGATCTAGAACGAACTCTCCAAAAATTCATCTGGAATAAAAAAAGACCCCGAATAGCTGCAGCAATCCTGAAAAAGAACAAAGTAGGTGGGATCTCAATACCAGATATCAAGATGTATTACAAAGCCACTGTTCTCAAAACTGCCTGGTACTGGCACAAGAATAGGCATATAGATCAATGGAATAGAATAGAGAGCCCAGATATCGGCCCGAACCAATATGCTCAATTAATATTTGACAAAGGAGGCAAGAACACACAATGGAGCCAAGATAGTCTCTTCAATAAATGGTGCTGGGAAAATGGGACAGATATATGCAAGAAAATGAAACTAGACCACCAACTTACACCATACACAAAAATAAACTCAAAATGGATAAAGGACTTAAATGTACGACGGAAAACCATAAAAATACTAGAAGAATCCAAAGTCAACAAAATCTCAGACATATGCCGAAGCAATTTCTTCACTGATACAGCTCCTAGGACACTTGAAACTAAAGAGAAAATGAACAAATGGGACTACATCAAAATAAAAAGCTTCTGCACAGCAAAAGAAACCATCAACAAAACGACGGGAAGACCCACTGTGTGGGAAAACATATTTGCCAATGTCATATCTGATAAGGGCCTAATCTCCAAAATTTATAGGGAACTCATACAACTTAACAAAAGGAAGAGAAACAATCCAATCAAAAAATGGGCAAAGGACCTAAATAGACACCTTTCAAAAGAGGACATTCAGAAAGCCAAGAGACATATGAAAACATGCTCAAAGTCATTAATCATCCGAGAGATGCAAATCAAAACAACAATGAGGTACCATCTCACAGCTGTCAGACTGGCTATCATCAACAAATCAACAAACGACAAGTGCTGGAGAGGATGTGGAGAAAAAGGAACACTTGTGCACTGCTGGTGGGAATGCAGACTGGTGCAGCCACTACGGAAGACAGTATGTAGTTTCCTCAAAAAACTACAAATGGAACTCCCATTTGACCCTGTGATCCCACTTCTAGGAATATATCCCAAGAAAACAGAAACACCAATCAGAAAGGATATATGCACCCCTATGTTCATAGCAGTACAATTCACCATAGCTAAGATCTGGAAACAGCCTAAGTGCCCATCAGTAGATGAATGGATTAGAAAACTGTGGTACATCTACACGATGGAATACTATGCTGCTCTAAAAAGGAAGGAACTCTTACCATTTGCAACGGCATGGATGGAACTGGAGAGCATTATGCTAAGTGAAATAAGCCAGTCAATGAAGGAAAACTACCACATGATCTCACTTATTCATGGATAATTGAGACCATTATAAACTTTTGAACAATAATAGATACAGAGGCAGAGCTGCCTCAAACAGTGTGTCAAACTGCAGCGGGAAGGCCGGGGAGGGTTGGGGGGCGGGAGGTAGGGGGGTAAGAGATCAACCAAAGGACTTGTATGCATGCATATAACCATAACCAATGGACATAAGACACTGGGGGATAGGGGAGGCTAGGGGACTGTCTAGGGCGGGGGGCGGGGGAGGGAATGGACACATATGTAATACCCTTTGTAATAAAAAATTTAAAAAAAAAAAAGCTTCCAGCGAACAAAAGCCCAGAAGCAGACGGCTTCACAGGGGAGTTTTACCAAACATTCAAAGAAGAACTAAAACCTATCCTCCTCAGACTACTACAAAAAATTCAAGGGGAAGGAACACTTCCAAGCTCATTCTATGAAGCCAGCATCACCCTAATACCAAAACCAGGTAAAGACATCACAATGAAAGAGAATTGCAGGCCAATATCCCTCATGAACATAGATGCCAAAATCCTCAACAAAATTTTAGCAAATCGGATCCAGCAGTACATCTGAAATATCATACACCACGACTAAGTAGGATTTATCCCAGGGATTCAAGGATGGTACAATATCTGCAAATCAACAAACGTGATACATCACATAAACAAATTGAAGAAAAAAACCACATAGTCATATCAATTGATGCAGAAAAAGCATTTGACAAAATACAACACCCATTTTTGATAAAAACTCTCAGCAAGGTGGCAGTAGAAGGATCATACCTCAACATAATAAAAGCCATATATGACAGGCCCACAGCCAACATCATACTCAATGGACAACAACTAACACCATTTCCCCTAAGAACAGGAACAAGACAGGGATGCCCACTCTCACCACTCCTGTTCAACACAGTACTGGAAGTATTAGCCATTGCAATTAGACAAGAAGAAGAAATAAAAGGCATCCAAATTGGAAAATAGGAAGTAAAACTGTTCTTATTTGCAGATGACATGATATTATACATACAAAACCTTAGAGACTCCATCAAAAAACTACTAGACTTAATACATGAGTTTGGCAATATAGCAGGATACAAAATTAACCCCAAGAAATCTGAGGCATTTCTATACACCAATAGTGAACTTTCAGAAAGAGACACTAAAAAAACAATCCCATTTACCATCACACCAAAAAAATTAAGCTACCTAGGAATAAACTTAACTAAAGAGGTAAAAGACCTCTACTCAGAAACCTACAGGATGTTGAAAAAAGAGATAGAGGAAGACATAAACAGATGGAAGAGCATACAATGTTCATGGATTGGTAGAATCAACATCATTAAAATGTCCACACTACCCCAAGCAATCTATAAATTCAACGCACTTTCCATTAAAATACCAACGGCATACTTCACAGATCTAGAACGAACTCTCCAAAAATTCATCTGGAATAAAAAAAGACCCCGAATAGCTGCAGCAATCCTGAAAAAGAACAAAGTAGGTGGGGTCTCAATACCAGATATCAAGCTGTATTACAAAGCCACTCTTCTCAAAACTGCCTGGTACTGGCACAAGAATAGGCATATAGATCAATGGAATAGAATAGAGAGCCCAGAAATTGGCCCGAACCAATATGCTCAATTAATATTTGACAAAGGAGGTAAGAACATACAATGGAGTCAAGATAGTCTCTTCAATAAATGGTGTTGGGAAAACTGGAAAGATATATGCAAGAAAATGAAACTAGAGCACCAACTTACACCATACACAAAAATAAACTCAAAATGGATAAAGTACTTAAATGTACGACGGAAAACCATAAAAATACTAGAAGAATCCAAAGTCAACAAAATCTCAGACATATGCCGAAGCAATTTCTTCACTGATACAGCTCCTAGGGCACTTGAAACTAAAGAGAAAATGAACAAATGGGACTACATCAAAATAAAAAGCTTCTGCACAGCAAAAGAAACCATCAACAAAACAACGCAAAAACCCACTGCGTGGGAAAACATATTTGCCAATGTTATCACCGATAAGGGCCTAATCTCCAAAATTTATAGGGAACTCATTCTATTCAACAAAAGGAAGAGAAACAATCCAATCAAAAAATGGGCAAAGGACCTAAATAGACACCTTTCAAAAGAGGACATTCAGAAAGCCAAGAGACATATGAAAACATGCTCAAAGTCACTAATCATCGAAGAGATGCAAATCAAAACAACAATGAGGTACCATCTCACACCTGTCAGACTGGCTATCATCGAATCCACAAACAACAAGTGCTGGGGAGGATGTGGAGAAAAAGGAACACTCGTGCACTCCTGGTGGGAATGCAGACTGGTGCAGCCACTATGGAAGACAGTATGGAGCTTCCTCAAAAAACTACAAATGGAACTCCCATTTGACCCTGTGATCCCACTTCTAGGAATATATCCCAGGAAACCAGAAACACCAATCAGAAAGGATATATGCACCCATATGTTCATAGCAGCACAATTCACCATAGCTAAGATCTGGAAACAGCCTAAGTGCCCTTCAGTAGATGAATGGATTAGAAAACTGTGGTACACGTACACGATGGAATACTATACTGTTGTAAAAAAGAAGGAACTCTTACCCTTTGGAATGGCATGGATGGAACTGGAGAGCATTATCCTAAGTGAAATAAGCCAGTCATTGAAGGAAAAATACCACATGATCTCACTCATTTCTGGATAATAAAGACCATTATAAACTTATGAACAATAATAGATACAGAGGCAGAGCTGCCTCAAACAGACTGTCAAACTGCAGCGCCAAAGCCAGCGAGGGTTGGGGGGCAGGAGGTAGGGGGATAAGAGATCAACCGAAGGACTTGTATGCATGCATATAAGCATAACCAATGGATATAAGACATTGGCGGGTAGGGGAGGCCAGGGGATTTGTCAAGAGCGGGGGGAAAGAAAGGACACATATGTTATACCCTTTGTAATACTTTAAGCAATAAAATAAATAAAATTAAAAAATAACATATATGCATAAATGCGTAATCCATGGACAAAAAAAAAAGAAAAATAAATTAGTTATGACCAGCAATATCAGTCAGTCTTGCTGCCAAAAATCAATGTGAAAAACTGGTTATATTTAAGAAACGGTGGCCAAAAATAACCCTGATTGAACTGATTTAAGATATAATTTGCTGACCAGATGCCGACTGTGCAAACATTATGCTTTAAAAGTTCCAGTTAAATTGAATCTATTTGAGAGTGACAACTTTGAGATCAAAGAGCATATCTTACCCATCTTTACTTCCAGAACTCCTTCTGTAGTATCTTTCACATGGTCAGTGACCAGCAAAGTTATATTTTGAGAGACATGTACGCAAAGTATCAAGCATAGTGTACAGCATAGCAACAAACACCCTGATAGACAAACACAGGGGAGGATTGTTCAGGAAGTCAACCAAAAGGGCATAAGAAAGACCTCTGAAAGTTCTTTTTTCCCTAAAAGCAATGAGGAAACATGGCAGAAATGTTCAGAATCAGTGTTTTCAGAACTCTGAACATTCACCAAAGGCTGCAACAATCTCAGGTATGTTTATTCTAGAGTAACAGCTGAATCTCAATAGGAAGAGTGAACTAAGTGACATTTCAACTAACCCTATTCCCATGCCCTTGTATCCAACTCTGTGGTAGCCTTAAATTCTAACAGCCTGCAATCATGGTGAAAAATAGCAGCCTGATAGCCACCAGAGGGAGCAGAAAGGGTATGAGCCTCCTGCAAAGCCTCATTCTGAGAGAGTTGCCATTATTTGATCTGTCTGGTAGTTCCCTGGAAGACCACCCAATTTCCATGGCTGTCTGTATTTGGACTGACTCAGATCTTTTCCAGTTTCAAATGCCTCTGCCAAGGGGACTTTTGTCAAATGACATTTAGAGGCTATTGGACACTACAGCTGCCTCAGACAGTGGATAACACTCGGGGGGCACACAATAGCTGAACCAAAACTTTAAAAGGAGTAACTGGGTAATAAGACGTCCTGAGGACTTTAAAAAGCTATGACATATCCCTACGAGATCAGTAAGCCAGGCACATTCCTATGGCATGCTCATTAAAGACCCCAGAAAGTCCTAAGCTCTCAACTGTGGCTTATTTTGAGGCTCTGTGCAAACAGAAATGAAAGCTAAGACCAAGTTGACAACTGCCTGGCTGAGTGTTGAAGGCATTCCCACCATATACACAGAGCCCTGTGCCAATGATTGGGCGATGTTAACAGTTACAGGCATTTAAAGGCATCTCTGCCCAATCATTAGTTTAACCACTAAGCTAACCAAGCAGTGACTTCAGTGTCCACACACATCAGAGGATAGTGACTTTACACAAGTAGTTCAGAGAGGTCACTAAACAAATAATTGGCAACAAGAATAGCCACAACATACATCAACAACAAAACCTGGAAAGGGAACAGAATCTAAATTCCAGAGTTGCCATATTGTATTATTTAAAATCTCCAGCTTTCAACCAAAACCTATCAGACATGCCAAGAATCAAGAAAGTATCAGGATATACATAGGATGTCCAGACATTGGACATACTAGACAGCAACTTTAAATCAGCTATAGCAAACATGTTCAAACAGCTAACAGAAACCATGTCTTATGAATTAAAGGGACAATGACTCATGAAATAGAGAATTTCATCAAAGAGATAGAATTTATATTAAAAATACCAAGTAGAAACTCTGCAGCTGAAAACTATAATGACCGCAATTTAAAAAATCATGAGAGAGGCTCAAATAGAAAAAGAGAAATTGAAACTGGCATGAGAAAAAAATTGTCCAACTTGGAAAGTAAAGCCACTTGAGATTGGAAAAAAGAATGAAGTGAGCCGAAACCGGTTTGGCTCAGTGGATAGAGCGTCGGCCTGCGGACTGAGGGGTCCCGGGTTCGATTCCGGTCAGGGGCATGTACCTGGGTTGTGGGCACTTCCCCAGTGGGGAGTGTGCAGGAGGCAGCTGATCGATGTTTCTCTCTCATTGATGTTTCTGACTATCTCTCTCCCTTCCTCTCTGTAAAAAATCAATAAAATATATTTTTAAAAAAAGAATGAAGTGAAATGAACAGAGTCTCAAAGGCCTTACAGAACATGATTAAGCACACCAACTTATGCATAATGAGAGTCCCTGAAAGGAAGTAGAGGGGATAAGGGGGAAGGAAGAATATTGGAAAAATACAATGGCCTTAAATTCCCCAAATTTCAATAAAACTATTAATCTACTCATATAAAAAGCTCTGCAATTCCATGGAGGATTAACTCAAGGAGATCTACACCGTGAAACACCTTAGTCAAACCACTCAAAGTCAAAAATAATGAGAGAATGTTGAAAGCAGGGAAACAACAAGCAGCTCATCCCACTCAAGGGGTCCCCAGTAAGATTAACAAATGATGTCTCATCAGAAACCATGGGGAACAGAAGGTAGTTGGAAGTCATATTAAAAATGCTGAAAGCAAAAGACTTTCAAATAAAAATTCTGTATCCAGCAAAACTATTCTTCAAAAGTGAAGGTGAAATAAAGCCATCCTATATAATAAAAGCCTAATATGCAAAATGACCAGACTACAGAATGACCGGTGGAACAACCAGTTGTTATGATGTGCAGTGGCCACCAAGGGGGCAGATGCTCAATGCAGGAGCTGCCCCCAGGCCACAGGCCCCAGGCCAACCAAAACGGGTGCCAGCAGGGGCACCTTGGTCACCCCACCAGTCGCTTCGCTTGTTGCACTGCAGAGGGAGGTGACCAGCAGTGGCGGCGGGCTGGTGGGGCTGGTGAGTGGGCGGTGGCAGGCCCGGGTGCCAGCAGGGGACCCCCTGATCGCCCCACCAGTCACCCCACAGATCAGCCCCGATCGCCAGCCAGGCCTAGGGACCCTACCTGTGCACAAATTTCATGCACCGGGCCTCTAGTTCTCAGATAAAGAGAAACTGAGCAAATTTATCACCAGCAGACCTGCCCTACAAAAAAATGTCAAGAGGAAATCCCAAAAAGACAAAAAGTAACTCAAATCCACATGAAGAGATAAAGGGCATCACTAAAGTTAATTAGGCTGGCATTTACCTGTCAGAATGGCTATCATCAACAAATCAACAAATGACAAGTGCTGGAGAGGATGCGGAGAAAAAGGAACACTCGTGCACTGCTGGTGGGAATGCAGACTGGTGCAGCCACTATGGAAGACAGTATGGAGTTTCCTCAAAAAGTTAAAAATGGAACTCCCATTTGACCCTGTGATCCCACTTCTAGGAATATATCCCAAGAAACCAGAAACACCAATCAGTAAGGATATATGCATCCCTATGTTCATAGCAGCACAATTTACCATAGCTAAGATTTGGAAACAGCCTAAGTGCCCATCAGCAGATGAATGGATTAGAAAACTATGGTACATCTACACAGTGGAATACTATCCTATCTAATAAAAGAGAAACATGGTAATTAGCCATACCTCCTCTACCCTTCCCATTGGCTAATCAGGGTGATATGCAAATTAACTCCTAGCCTAGATGGCGACAGGCAACCAGGCAGCTTGAAGTGAACATGAGGCTTGCTTGCTGCAGTGACAGAGGACTCCAATGTTCCCCTCCTGCCTTGCCGGCCTCTGAGCTTGCAGTTTGAAACATTATTACAAATATAGAAGCTAAACAAAACCCCAGAAACCTGCTTTCAGCCAGCCGGGATCTCAGAGCTGGAGTTGAAACAGTGTTTCAATTATAGAACCCAAAGAAACCAGATACCTGCTTTCAGCAGCTCAGGCCTAAGAGCTGGAGCCAAGCCTCAGAGCTAAAGCTGGCCCAGAATAAAAAAAAGAAAAAAAGGAGCGGTTGGGAGCTTCAGTCACCCATCACCTTGAAAACAGCCCTCAGCCCCTCACCCAGACTGGCCAGGCACCCCAGTGGGGACCCCCACCCTGAAGGGTGTGTGACCAGCTGCAAACAGCCATCATCCCCTCATCCAGGCTGGCCAGGCACTCCAGTGGGGACCCCCACCCTGATCCAGGACACGCTTCAGGGCAAACCAGCCGGCCCCCTCCCATGCACCAGGCCTCTATCATATATAGTAAAAGGGTAATATGCCTCCCAGCACCAGGGCCAGCGGAGCCAAGAGGCCTCCAGGCACCAGGATCAGCATGACAGGGGGCAGTGCCCAAACCCCCTGATCGCCCTGCGGCTCTGTGTGTGACAGGGTGTGGTGCCCCAACCCCACCCCCCCACAGGCCCTGCTCTGTGTGTGACGGGGTGGAGCCATAACCTCCCCATCGGCCCTGCCCTGAGTGTGACAGGGTGCAGCACCCCAACCCCCTGACCCACCCTGCTCTGTGTGTGACAGGGGCGGTGCCCCAACTCCCCTATCAGCCCTACTCTTTGAGTGACAGGGAAAGCTCCTCAACCCCATGATTGGCCCTGCTCTGTGCGTGACAGGGTACAAAGCCCAAACCCCCCTGATGGGCCCTGCTCTGTGAGTGACAGGGGGCAGCACCCCAAACCCCTGATTGGCCCTGCTCTGCGCGTGACAGGGGGTGGTGCCGCAACCTCCCCATCGACCTTGCCTTGAGTGTGACAGGGGGTGGTACCCCAACCCCCCAATTGGCCCTACCCTGAGCGTGACTGAGGGTGCCATCACAACCTCCCAATCCGCCCTGCTCTGAGCCCGACCAGGGGCTGCACCTAGGGATTGGGCCTGCCCTCTGCCACCCGGGAGCGGGCCTAAGCCAGCAGGTTGTTATCTCCCGAGGGGTCCCAGACTGTGAGAGGGCACAGGCCGGGCTGAGGAACCCCGCCCCCCCCGAGTGCACAAATTTTTGTGCACTGGGCCTCTAGTGCTGCTATAAAAAAGAAGGAATTCTTACCATTTGCAACAGCATGGATATAACTGCTAAGTGAAATAAGCCAGTCAATGAAAGAAAAATACCACATGATCTCACTCATTTAAGGATAATAAAGACCATTATAAACTGATGAACAAAAATAGATACAGAGGCAGAGCAGCATTGAACAGACTGTCAAACTACAGCAGGAAGGCCGGGGAGGTCGGGGGGCGGGGGGCTGTAAGAAATCAACCGAAGGACTTGTATGCATGCATATAAGCATAACCAATGGACACAAGACACTGGGGGGTAGGGGAGGCCTGGGGAAGGTCAAGGGGGGGGAGGAGACATATGTACTACCCTTTGTAATACTTTAAGCAATAAAACAAAATTTAAAATAAATAAATAAATAAATAAATAAAATAAGGCATAAAAATAAATAAATAAAAGACAGCATAAATGTATTGTTGTTTGTAACTGTTTTATGCTTTTATGTAATTTAAAAGACAAGTACATAAAGCAATAATTGTAAACTGTGGATGGGTTTAAAAGATATAAAGATGCAATTTTTATGACAAAAAGAGTACAAACAAGCTGAAGGTTCCAGAGATATATATGATCTACGTTTGTATATAATATTAAAATTAAGTTGGTATTAATCTGAATTACATTCTTTTAAGTTAAGATCTTAATTGTAATCTCTGGGACAACCATGAAGGGAATCATTAAAAAATATAGGAAACAATAAGGGAATGAAATGAATGTGATATATGAGAAAAAAAATCTATTTAGCACAAAACAACACTTTCAATGGTAAGAGGAACATAAGAACATGAAAAAAAATAAAACAGCAGGCACAAATCCTACCATATCAGTAATTATATTAAATGTAAATAGAATGAACACTTAAAAGGTAATTTAGATATTGACAGAATGCCATGCAGATAGAAAGCAGAATGGTGGTTGTCTGGGGCTAGGCAGAGAGAGGGAGAATGGAGAGATACTGTTGAATGGGTACAGAATCTCATTTTGGGAAAATAAAAAAAGTTCTGGATATGAATATGCTGACAGTTACATAACAAGGTAAATGTACTTAATGACACAGAACTGAACACCTAAAAATGATTAAATGTTAAATTTTATGTTATGCATACTGTACAACAACTTATATAAGGGAAATAAATAGAAAGGTAATCTCTTCTCATTGGCCTAACGGGATACTTAATATTGTTAACATGGCAGTATACAGCAAAATGATCTACAGAGTCAATGCAATCTCCAACAAAATCCAAGGTGATTCTTTGCAGAAATAAATAAGCTGAAGGAGACACATGATTGGTAGTGTTGCTCTTATTTCAGGAGCAAAGTACATGCACAGTCCTTAGTTCATCTTAGCTTGATACCTGTGTTGGTGGCTAAGCTGTTTCATGACTGAGCATATAAGAAAGAAAGAAAGAAAGAAAGAAAGAAAGAAAGAAAGAAAGAAAGAAAGAAAGAAAGAAAGAAAGAAAGAAAGAAAGAAAGGGAAGGAGGGAGGGAGGGAGGAAGGGAGGGAGGGAGGTAGGAGGAGGGAAGGAAGGAAGGAAGGAAGGAAGGAAGGAAGGAAAGAAGGAAGGAAGGAAGGAAGGGAGGGAGGGAGGGAGGGAGGGAGGGAGGGAGGGAGGAAGGAAGGAAGGAAGGAAGGGAAGGTGACCTCAAAATCCACCTGGAAATTCAAGGGTTCCAGAATAGACAAAGCGAATTTGAAAAAACAAAATTAAAGTTGGAGGACTCACACTTCCCAAATTGAAATCTTATTACAAAACTTCAGCAATCCAGAGAGTCTGGGTTTGGCACAAGGATTGCCGGGAGCCAGTCCATCCTTGCTGTTTCAAGGGACCTGGCTTATATGGCATACTGTTCTTAATATGTTTGCTCACCTTCTTGGCACTATGTGTTTTAACCAAGGTCACCTCTCCAAGAAAGGTTGTTTCCCCAGGTAGGGATTTTCCCCTGAAGTTAGGGAGGGAATAAAACCTCTTAACTAAGTGCCAGGCGGGTAATTAATCACTTTAACTATGAACAATCATGCTTAAGCTAAATAATCTTTTTTTTAAAATTTTTTATTACAAAGGGTATTACATATGTGTCCATTTTTCCCCCCACCCTAGAGAATCCCCTAGACTCCCCTATACCCCAGTGTCTTATGTCCATTGGTTATGCTTATATGCATGCATACAAGTCCTTTGGTTGATCTCTTACCCCCCTACCTCCCGCCCCCCAACCCTCCCCGGCCTTCCTGCTGCAGTTTGACAATCTGTTTTAGGCAGCTCTGCCTCTGTATCTATTATTGTTCAAAAGTTTATAATGGTCTCTATTATCCATGAATGAGATCATGTGGTATTTTTCCTTCATTGACTGGCTTATTTCACTTAGCATAATGCTCTCTAGTTCCATCCATGCCGTTGCAAATGGTAAGAGTTCCTTCCTTTTTAGAGCAGCATAGTATTCCCTTGTGTAGATGTACCACAGTTTTCTAATCCATTCATCTACTGATGGGCACTTAGGCTGTTTCCAGATCTTAGCTATGGTGAATTGTGCTGCTATGAACATAGGGGTGCATATATCCTTTCTGATTGGTGTTTCTGGTTTCCTGGGATATATTCCTAGAAGTGGGATCACAGGGTCAAATGGGAGTTCCATTTGTAGTTTTTTGAGGAAACTCCATATTGTCTTCCATAGTGGCTGCACCAGTCTGCATTCCCACCAGCAGTGCACAAGTGTTCCTTTTTCTCCACATCCTCTCCAGCACTTGTCGTTTGTTGATTTGTTGATGATAGCCAGTCTGACAGGTGTGAGATGGTACCTCACTGTTGTTTTGATTTGCATCTCTCAGATGATTAGTGACTTTGAGCATGTTTTCATATGTCTCTTGGCTTTCTGAATGTCCTCTTTTGAAAGGTGTCTATTTAGGTCCTTTGCCCATTTTTTGATTGGATTGCTTATCTTCCTTTTGTTAAGTTGTATGAGTTCCCTATAAATTTTGGAGATTAGGCCCTTATCAGATATGACATTGGCAAATATGTTTTCCCACACAGTGGGTTTTCTCGTTGTTTTGTTGATGGTTTCTTTTGCTGTGCAGAAGCCTTTTATTTTGATGTAGTCCCATTTGTTCATTTTCTCTTTAGTTTCAAGTGTCTTAGGAGCTGTATCAGTGAAGAAATTGCTTTGGCATATGTCTGAGATTTTGTTGCCTTTGGATTCTTCTAGAATTTTTATGGTTTCCTGTCGTACATTTAAGTCCTTTATCCATTTTGAGTTTATTTTTGTGTACGGTGTAAGTTGGTGGTCTAGTTTCATCTTTTTGCATATATCTGTCCAATTTTCCCAGCACCATTTATTGAAGAGACTATCTTGGCTCCATTGTATGTTCTTGCCTCCTTTGTCAAATATTAATTGAGCATTTTGGTTCGGGCCGATTTCTGGGCTCTCTATTCGATTCCATTGATCTATATGCCTATTCTTGTGCCAGTACCAGGCAGTTTTGAGAACAGTGGCTTTGTAATACATCTTGATATCTGGTATTGAGATCCCACCTACTTTGTTCTTTTTCAGGATTGCTGCAGCTATTCGGGGTCTTTTTTTATTCCAGATGAATTTTTGGAGAGTTCATTCTAGATCTATTAAGTATGCCGTTGGTATTTTAATGGGAAGTGCGTTGAATTTATAGATTGCTTTGGGTAGTATGAACATTTTAATGATGTTGATTCTACCAATCCATGAACACGGTATGTTCTTCCATCTGTTTATGTCTTCCTCTATATCTTTTTTCAATGTCCTGTAGTTTTCTGAGTAGAGGTCTTTTACCTCTTTAGTTAAGTTTATTCCTAGGTAGCTTAATTTTTTTGGTGCGATGGTAAACGGGATTGTTTTTATAATCTCTCTTTCTGAAAGTTCACTATTGGTGTATAGAAATGCCTCAGATTTCTTGGGGTTGATTTTGTATCCTGCTACATTGCCAAATTCATGTATTAAGTCTAGTAGGCTACATAATCTTTACTCCCTGGAATGGAGATAAGAAATGCCCTAACCTTTGGAATAGAGATTGATAGGATTGGAATCAACTGGTATAAATACAGATGTAACAGGACAACAGGACACAGAACTTAGATGAAGATCCTAGAGACAGAACTTAGAAGACAGAACCTAGAGACAGAAGAACTTCGCTGGAGAGAACATGGCAAAATATCCTGGACAGAACCTGGCTACAGAACTTGGTTGGAGAACCTAGACAGAACCTGGCTGAAGAACCCGGCTACAGAACCTGGCGACCGAACCTGGCTGGAGAACCTAGCGAGAGAACATAGCTACAGAACCTGGCTGGAGAACTTGGAGAACCTGGCTGGAGAACCTAGCAAGAGAACTTGGACACAGGACTTTGCTGGAGATTGTGGCTAGAGATCCTGGCAAGGCTGCTGATCAACTGAACGCTGTCTCCGTGTCATTCCTTCTTCGCCGACTCCGTCCACAGCTTTGGGGACCCCTGGACCTGCTGGGGTTGGACCCCAGCATCGGATAGTTATATAGATTAATGGAATAGGATTGAAAGTCCATCAATAAACTTTCACATTTACAGTCAAATTATTTTCAAACAGGGTGTTAAGATAATTAATTATACAGGGTGCAGAAAAATGTTTTCAAAAATGATGCTGACACAAGTGGATATCCACATGCAAAAGAATGAAATCAGACCTGATCTTCAATTCACCCCATACACAAAAATTAATTCAAAATGGGTCACAGACCCAAATATTAGAGCTAAAATACAGAACTCTTAGAAGAAAGCATAGCGGTAAATCTTCACAACATTGGATCAGGGGTGGGCAAACTTTTTGACTTGAGGGCCACAATGGGTTCTTAAACTGGACCGGAGGGCCGGAACAAAAGCATGGATGGAGTGTTTGTGTGAACTAATATAAATTCAAAGTAAACATCATTACATAAAAGGGTACGGTCTTTTTTTTTAAGTTTTATTCATTTCAAACGGGCCGGATCTGGCCTGCGGGCCGTAGTTTGCCCACGGCTGAATTAGATAATAGTCTCTTAGATACAACACCAAAAGCTCCAAAACAGAAGAAAAACAGACATACTGAAGATCACATTTTAAAACTTTATTTGCTGCAAATAACACCATCAAGAAAGTTTAAAGAGAACCCACAGAATGGGAAAAGCATTTTAAAATCACATAACATATAAGGGACTTGGAGCTAGATCATATAAATTAGTTTTACAGACCAATAAGATACATAACGGGCCTGGGTTTGAAGTGGCGGGCTTGGTTGGTGGGTTACATGGTCCCAGATTTGCCAGTCAGCCCAGTCACCGGGACATATGGGATGCAGGGTTGAGGCAGTGGGTCCGGTGAGTGGGTCATACAATCGCAGGGCCCAGAGCCAAAGCAGTGGGCTGGCAGGAGAGCAGTGCATTCCAGAACTCACTGTGGCTAGGAAGGCTGGAGTCCCGGTATCTGTGGGTGAGCAGCTGAGGTAGTAGGTCTTCAGTGGGAGTGGCTGTAGGGTCCTGGGTGGTGTCTAAGGCCAGTCTGGTTGGTGGTGAGGCTGGCCTCCTAGTCACAGCAGCTCTCTCCTTCAAGATGGCATGGTTTCTCCATCATATTTTCTTACACTCTTTTGTACCTCTGTGGTATCAGTGGTTACTTCTCCACTTTGGTTTCTGATTTTATTTATTTGGGTTCTCTGTCTTTGTTTCTTGGTGAGCCTGGCTAACAGTTCATCAATTTTATCCTTTCAAAGAACCAGCTCTGGTTTCATTGATTTTTTTTGTTTTTTGGGTTTTTTGTTTGTGGTTTTTTTGTTTTTTTCTCTATGCCATTTATTTCTGCTTTAATCTTTTTTTTTTTGATTGCTTTTTCTTTGTTCAATGGCATTTTTTTTTATTACAAAGGGTATTACATATGTGTCCATTTTTTCCCCCCCGCCCAAGACAGTCCCCTAGCCTCCCCTATCCCCCAGTGTCTTATGTCCATTGGTTATGCTTAAATGCATGCATACAAGTCCTTTGGTTGATCTCTTACCCCCCTACCTCCCGCCCCCGAACCCTCCCCGGCCTTCCCGTTGCAGTTTGACACTCTGTTTGAGGCAGCTCTGCCTCTGTATCTATTATTGTTCAAAAGTTTATAATGGTCTCAATTATCCATGAATAAGTGAGATCATGTGGTATTTTTCCTTCATTGACTGGCTTATTTCACTTAGCATAATGCTCTCCAGTTCCATCCATGCCGTTGCAAATGGTAAGAGTTCCTTCCTTTTTAGAGCAGCATAGTATTCCATCGTGTAGATGTACCACAGTTTTCTAATCCATTCATCTACTGATGGGCACTTAGGCTGTTTCCAGATCTTAGCTATGGTGAATTGTGCTGCTATGAACATAGGGGTGCATATATCCTTTCTGATTGGTGTTTCTGGTTTCTTGGGATATATTCCTAGAAGTGGGATCACAGGGTCAAATGGGAGTTCCATTTGTTGCTTTTTGAGGAAACTCCATACTGTCTTCCATAGTGGCTGCACCAGTCTGCATTCCCACCAGCAGTGCACAAGTGTTCCTTTTTCTCCACATCCTCTCCAGCACTTGTCGTTTGTTGATTTGTTGATGATAGCCAGTCTGACAGGTGTGAGATGGTACCTCATTGTTGTTTTGATTTGCATCTCTCGGATGATTAGTGACTTTGAGCATGTTTTCATATGTCTCTTGGCTTTCTGAATGTCCTCTTTTGAAAGGTGTCTATTTAGGTCCTTTGCCCATTTTTTGATTGGATTGTTTATCTTCTTTTTGTTAAGTTGTGTGAGTTCCCTATAAATTTTGGAGATTAGGCCCTTATCAGATATGACATTGGCAAATATGTTTTCCCACACAGTGGGTTTTTGCGTTGTTTTGTTGATGGTTTCTTTTGCTGTGCAGAAGCTTTTTATTTTGATGTAGTCCCATTTGTTCATTTTCTCTTTAGTTTCAAGTGTCCTAGGAGCTGAATCAGTGAAGAAATTGCTTCGGCATATGTCGGAGATTTTGTTGCCTTTGGATTCTTCTAGAATTTTTATGGTTTCCTGTCGTACATTTAAGTCCTTTATCCATTTTGAGTTTATTTTTGTGTATGGTGTAAGTTGGTGGTCTAGTTTCATTTTCTTCCATATATCTGTCCAATTTTCCCAACACCATTTATTGAAGAGACTATCTTGGCTCCATTGTATGTTCTTGCCTCCTTTGTCAAATATTAATTGAGCATATTGGTTCGAGCCAATTTCTGGGCTCTCTATTCTATTCCATTGATCTATATGCCTATTCTTGTGCCAGTACCAGGCAGTTTTGAGAACAGTGGCTTTGTAATACATCTTGATGTCTGGTATTGAGATCCCACCTACTTTGTTCTTTTTCAGGATTGCTGCAGCAATTCGGGGTCTTTTTTTATTCCAGATGAATTTTTGAAGAGTTCGTTCTAGATCTATGAAGTATGCCATTGGTATCTTAATGGGAAGTGCGTTGAATTTATAGATTGCTTTGGGTAGTATGGACATTTTAATGATGTTGATTCTACCAATCCATGAACACGGTATGTTCTTCCATCTGTTTATGTCTTCCTCTATATCTTTTTTCAACGTCCTGTAGTTTTCTGAGTAGAGGTCTTTTACTTCTTTAGTTAAGTTTATTCCTAGGTAGCTTAATTTTTTTGGTGCGATGGTAAACGGGATTGTTTTTATAATCTCTCTTTCTGAAAGTTCACTATTGGTGTATAGAAATGCCTCAGATTTCTTGGGGTTAATTTTGTATCCTGCTACATTGCCAAATTCATGTATTAAGTCTAGTAGCTTCTTGATGGACTCTCTAGGGTTTTGTATGTATAATATCATGTCATCAGCAAATAAGGACAGTTTTACTTCCTCTTTTCCAATTTGGATGCCTATTATTTCTTCTTCTTGCCTAATTGCAATGGCTAACACTTCCAGTACTATGTTGAACAGGAGTGGTGAGAGGGGGCATCCCTGTCTTGTTCCTGTTCTTAGAGGAAATGGTGTTAGTTTTTGTCAATTGAGTATGATGTTGGCTGTGGGTTTTTCATATATGGCTCTTATTATGTTGAGGTATGATCCTTCTATTCCCACCTTGCTGAGAGTTTTTATCAAAAATGGGTGTTGGCAAATCAAAACAACAATGAGGTACCATCTCACACCTGTCAGACTGGCTATCATCAACAAATCAACAAACGACAAGTGCTGGAGAGGATGTGGAGAAAAAGGAACACTTGTGCACTGCTGGTGGGAATGCAGACTGGTGCAGCCACTATGGAAGACAGTATGGAGTTTCCTCAAAAAGCAACAAATGGAACTCCCATTTGACCCTGTGGTCCCACTTCTAGGAATATATCCCAAGAAACCAGAAACACCAATCAGAAAGGATATATGCACCCCTATGTTCATAGCAGCACAATTCACCATAGCTAAGATCTGGAAACAGCCTAAGTGCCCATCAGTAGATGAATGGATTAGAAAACTGTGGTACATCTACACGATGGAATACTATGCTGCTCTAAAAAGGAAGGAACTCTTACCATTTGCAACGGCATGGATGGAACTGGAGAGCATTATGCTAAGTGAAATAAGCCAGTCAATGAAGGAAAAATACCACATGATCTCATTTATTCATGGATAATTGAGACCATTATAAACTTTTGAACAATAATAGATACAGAGGCAGAGCTGCCTCAAACAGTGTGTCAAACTGCAACGGGAAGGCCGGGGAGGGTTCGGGGGCGGGAGGTAGGGGGGGAAGAGATCAACCAAAGGACTTGTATGCATGCATATAAGCATAACCAATGGACATAAGACACTGGGGGATAGGGGAGGCTAGGGGACTGTCTTGGGCGGGGGGGAAAAAATGGACACATATGTAATACCCTTTGTAATAAAAAATAAAATTAAAAAAAATACACTATAAAAAAAATGGGTGTTGAATTTTGTCAAATGCTTTTTCTGCATCAATTGATATGACCATGTGGTTTTTTTCTTTCAATTTGTTTATGTGATGTATCACGTTTATTGATTTGCGGATATTGTACCATCCTTGCATCCCTGGGATAAATCCTACTTGGTCATGGTGTATGATCTTTCTGATGTACTGCTGGATCCGATTTGCTAAGATTTTGTTGAGGATTTTGGCATCTATGTTCATGAGGGATATTGGTCTGTAATTCTCTTTCATTGTGTTGTCTTTACCTGGTTTTGGTATTAGGGTGATGCTGGCTTCATAGAATGAGCTTGGAAGTGTTCCTTCCTCTTGAATTTTTTGTAGTAGTCTGAGGAGGATAGGTTTTAGTTCTTCCTTGAATGTTTGGTAAAACTCCCCTGTGAAGCCGTCTGGTCCTGGGCTTTTGTTTGATGGAAGCTTTTTGATGACTGCTTCAATTTCTTCCATAGTTATTGGCCTGTTGAGATTTTTAGATTCTTCCTGATTGAGTTTTGGAATGTTGTATTTTTCTAGGAATTTGTCCATTTCCTCCAGGTTGTCTAGTTTGTTGGAGTAGAGCTGTCCAAAGTATTTTTTAACAATCATTTGTATTTCTGTGGGGTCTGTTGTTATTTCGCCTCTATCGTTTCTGATTTTGTTTATTTGAGTCCTCTCTCTTTGCTTCTTGGTGAGTCTGGCTAGGGTTTATCAATCTTGTTTATCCTTTCAAAGAACCAGCTCTTGGTCTCATTGATTTTCTGTATTGTTTTTTTTGGTCTCTATGTCATTTATTTCTGCTCTAATCTTTATTATCTCCTTCCTTCTGCTCACTGTGGGGTTTTCTTGTTGCTCTCTTTCTAAATCTTTGAGTTGTAGAGTTAGATGATTTACTACCATTTTTTCTTGTTTTTTGAGATAGGCCTGTAGAGCTATAAACTTCCCTCTCAGGACTGCTTTCATTGTGTCCCATAGGTTTTGGATTGTTGTGTTTTCATTGTCATTAGTTTCCAGGATGTTTTTAATTTCTTCTTTGATCTCATTGGTAACCCAATCAATATTTAATAGCATGCTATTCAGCTTCCAGGTGTTTGAGTATTTTGGGTTGTTTTTATTGTAGTTTATTTCTAATATTATGCCATCGTGGTCTGTGAAGATGCTTGGTATGATTTCAATCTTCTTGAATTTCGGAAGACTTTGCATGTGACCCAATATGTGGTCTATTTTTGAATATGTCCCATGAGCACTTGAGAAGAACGTATATTCCCTGGCTTTGGGGTGAAGCATTCTGAAGATGTCTATTAAGTCCATCTGATCAAGTGAGTCATTTAGGATTGCTGTATCTTTGCTGATTGTTTGTCTATAGGACTTATCCAGTGCTGTCAGTGGTGTATTAAAGTCCCCTACTATGATTGTATTGTTGTCGATCTCTCCTTTGATATCTTCCAGGAGTTTTTTTATAAATCTGGGTGCTCCTGTATTGGGTGCATATATGTTTACCAGGGTTATATCTTCTTGTTGTATTGATCCCTTTAGTATTATGAAGTGTCCTTCCCTATCTCTTGTTATGGCCTTCACTTTGAGGTCTATTTTGTCCGATATAAGTATTGCTACCCCAGCTTTCTTTTCCTTTCCATTTGCCTGAAAGATATTTTTCCATCCTTTCACTTTCAGTCTGTGTGAATCCCTTCTAATGAGGTGGGTTTCTTGTAGACAGCAGATGTATGGGTCATGTTTTTTGGTTCGAGCATTTAGTCCGTTTACGTTTAAAGTTATTATTGAAAGGTACTTGTTTGTAGCCATTTCTTTTTTTGTGTGGCTGTTTTCTTTCTGAGCTTTTTATTTCTTCTTTTTATACCAGACCCTTTAGCATTCCTTGCATTGCTGGCTTAGTGGTGATAAACTCCCTTAGCCCTTTTTTGTCTGTGAAGCTTCTTATTTCCCCTTCAAGTTTGAATGATAGCCTTGCTGGATAGAGTATTCTTGGATTCAGTCCTTTGCTTTGCATCACTTTGTAAATTTCTGTCCATTCTTTTCTGGCCTGATGTGTTTCTGTTGAGAAATCATTTGATAATCTAATGGGAGATCCTTTGTATGTGACTTTCTGTCTCTCTCTTGCGGCCTGTAAGATTTTCTCTTTGTCCTGAACATTTGCCATGGTAATTATGATGTGTCTTGGTGTGGGTCTTTTCGGGTTCACCTTGTTTGGGACTCTCTGGGCTTGTGTGACTTTTTTCTTCCCCACCTCAGGGAAGTTTTCTGATATTATTTCTTCGAATAGGTTTTCTAATCCTTGTTCATCTTTCTGTTGTTCTGGTACCCCTATTATTCGTATGTTGTTTCGTTTCATGTTGTCCCAAAGCTCCCTTAGGCTCTCCTCCTGTCTTTTAATCTTTTTCTCCAATTGCAGTACATTTTGTGTGTGTTTTGCTTCCTTGTCTTCTAATTCACTAATTCGGTCCTCCGCTTCTCCTAGTCTACTGTTGATACTTTCAATGGTGTTTTTTATTGCAGCTATATCACTCTTCATTTCTTCTTGGGTCTTACTTAAGTTGTTGAGTTTTTCATCTGTTTCTTCTTGCTTCTTGCAGAGGTTGTCGATTTTTTCCTCCATCCGGTTTATGCACTCTAGGACCCTTATTCTGAATTCTTTTTCTGTCATGTTGCATGCCTCTGTATTACTTAGCTGCTTTTCTGGAGAGTCCTCCTTCTCTTTCCTTTGGGGGGTTCTTTGTCTACCCATGTTTGATCTCACTGACATATCTAGACGTTGAGTCGTTCAGTGGCTGCTCCCTGGGTGGCAGTGAGTCCTTGGCCTGTGGTTGCTCTTCGGGCGGTTGCGGTAGCAGCTGCTCTTCAGTTGGCGGCAGCTCCTCTGGTGGGTGCTGTTCACAGCTGTGGTGGCTCTTCTGGCTGGTGGGGGGCGGTTTCACGTACAGCTGCTGTTCCTTAGCAGAGGGTATGGTCCTCAGGAGATTGCTGTTGCTTGGATCTGCTGCGTTGATTTAAGGGCACAAAATACAACACAACAAGGCACCACGTACCAGGCACTAAACACAAATATATTCACGATATTAATAACCCCAAATAAAGGCGACCACCCGAATTAAGAGAATTAGGGGATAAGGCAGAAGGAAAAGAAAAGATAAAAAGAGAAAAAGAAAAGTATGGACCCAAAAAAAGAGTGCAGAAATGAAATTGGGAAAAAGAAGGGGGGAAAAAAAAAGGGAGAAAAGAAAAAAAAAAAAAGACTGCAAAGAGAGAATTAAGTGAAAGAGGGAAAGAGACGTTTTATATGATGAGAATACTCCTATAGAACCACCACTAATCCCAGCAAATTCCAGCAACAGCTCCCGGTAGATGGATGCAAACTAGAAACCACCAAAAAAAAAACGAAGAAAAAAGAATGGAGAACACTAAACCCAAAATAAAATAAAGAGAAAATAAAATGGCAATTTAAAAGAAGGTAAAATGGTAGCAGTAATAATACTGGTTAAAAATAAGAAGGTAGTAATTAAAAGGGTAAAACCAGGTGATGGAAAAAGAAGAAAAAAAAAGAAGAAAAAAAAGGGAAAAATATAAAAAAAATAAAAATAAATTGGTTTCTTAGTTAAAAGGTGAAAAAAGAAAAAAATTGCAGTAGTGAATGTCCTTCGGTTCTTCTATTCTTCAGTCTGGCTCGCCTTTAGTCCTGCCAGGTATTCAGGAGAGTGTTGAGTTTCCCTGCGATACACTGTTCCTCTGTGTTTTAAACCACAGTCCTTATTTTAAAGCAGGCCGGATTTTTTTCCTAGCCCGCCTTATTTTGTGTTTAGCAAAGAGTCAGTTTGTGGCTCAGCCTCTGGGTGGCAGTGTTCTGGGCTTGGCCTCTGAGGCTATACAGCATTGAAAATCCCTCTATAGGTCAGACCCTGTTAACTCCCAGGGGCTGATTAGATTATTTTAATCCTTGATCTCATTCAGGGTGGAATCTGGGTGTGGCTGTGCTCCTTGCCTGGGGGCTGGGGGGAGGAGTCTCACTCTCCAGAGAGAATGGCCGCCCCAGTCCTGGGCTGAGGGGCGTCTCAGCCCTCAATTCGCTTCCACCTCTCCTGGCCCCCCGCCTCTCCTCAGTCTCTCCCCGGATTCCACTCCTCCGAACCCTCTCCCTCTGTTCAGCACAGGTCAGTGTCTGTATCCGAAATGTCCCATGAACAGGGTTCGGCGAGAACAAACAAACAAATGCCGGCCGCGGAAACGGGGAGGGCTTGGTTTCTGTAAACTCTTCTTTTAGGGGCACTGCATGGTCAGGTCAGCTCTTCAGGCTGCCCCCTTTAGGCTCAGTCCTCCGTGATCACAGAACCCAGCTTTCAAATCCCCCGGCGCCAGGAATCCCGCGGATCGCCTTTCCCCGTCAGGGGCTGTGCCTGTCCCAAGGGACGCGGCTGTCTGCCACGGGGTCTCCCTCCGACCCTCTGGGCTCAGAGGTCTGGCAAACTTTCCTGCCCAAATCCCTGGGTTTTTTTTTACCTTTCCAGGGGAGTTCTGCCCTTCCTGGCTGCAAACCGTCTCACCAGCTGAGCACTCTCGCCAATTCGGGGTGGGTGTTATTAGTTTCAGCTGCTCACTGCATTTGCTCCGGGACACGACCTGGGACGCGTCTGCCTATATCGCCGCCATCTTCCTTCCTCTATTTCTGCTTTAATCTTTATTATTTCCTTTCTTCTACTTACTCTGGGATTTTTTTTCTTTCTAGTTCTCTAAGTTGTGGGACTCAATAGTTTATTGTTACTTTTTCTTGTGTTTTTTGTTTGTTTGTTTGTTTTTGAGGTAGACCTGTAGTGTTATGAACTTCCCTCTCAGGACTGCTTTTGCTTCATCCCAGATATTTTTGGTTGTTGTGTGCTCATTTTCATTTGTTTCCAGGAAGTTTTTATTTCTTTCTTGATCTCATTGGTAACCCATTCATTGTTTAATAACATGCTATTTAGCCCCCATGTGTTTGAATGTTTTGGGGTGTTTTTACTGTAGTTGATTTCTACTTTCATTCCACTGTGATCTGAGAAGATGCTTGATATGATTTCAATCTTCTTGAACTTGTGGAGACTTGTTTTGTGTCCTAATATGTGGTCTATCTTTGTGAATGATCCATGTGCACTTGAGAAGAATGTATATTCTACAGCTTTGGGGTGAAATGTTCTATAAGTGTCAATTAAATCCATCTGATCCAATGTGTCCTTTAAAGTCACTGTTTCCTTGTTAATTTTTTTTTTGTCTTGAAGAGCTATCCAGTGAAGTCAGAAGGGTGTTAACATCCCATATTATGACTGTATTGTTGTCTATCTCTCCATTAAAGTTCTCTAGAAGTTTCTTTTTGTATATTTATGTGCTCCTGTGCATATATGTTCACCAGAGTAATATCCTCTTTTTGAATTGATCCCTTTAGTATTATGTAGTGAACTTTGTTGTCTCTTGTGATGGCATTTATTTTGAAGTCTATTTTGTTGGATATGAGTATTGCTATTCCTGCTTTTTTTTCCTTTCCATTCACATGGAAAAAAATTTTCCATCCCCTCACTCTCATCCTGTGTGTGCTTTGTTCTGAGGTGGGTCTCTTTCAACCAACATATATTTGGGTCATGTTTTTGTATACATTTAGCTGCCCTATGTCTTTTGATGGGAGCATTTAATCCATTTATATTTAAGGTTTATTGATAGGTACTTATTTATTACCATTTTAATTCTGTATGCCTAGGTTTCTCTATTTCTTCTTCTCATTATAGCAGTTCCTTTAGCTTTTCTTGTAATGCTGGCTTGGTGGTAATGTACTCCTTTAGCCTTTTTTTTTTTTTTTTTTGTCTGGGAAGCTCTTTATTTGACCATCTATTTTGAATGATAGCCTTGCTGGATATAGTAATCTTGGTCTCAGATCCTGGCTTTCCATTAGCTTGAGTACTTCATGCCATTCCCTTCTGGCCTGTAGAGTTTATGATGAGAAATCAGGTGTCAGCCTTATTGGAGCTCCTTTGTAACTAACAGTTCGCTTTTCTCTTGCTGCCTTTAAGATTCTCTCTTTGTCTTTAATTTTTGGCATTTTAATTATGATGTGTCTTGGCATAGGACTGTTTAGGTTCTTCTTGCTTGGAATTGTCTGTGCCTCTTGAACTTGTGTAACTTTTTACTTTACCAGGTTAGGGAAGTTTTCTGCCATTATTTTCTCAAACATGTTCTCTATCCCTTTCCGCCTCTTCTGGCACACTTGTTATTTGAATAATGTTATGTTTCACATTGTCCCATAGCTCCCTTAAGCTATCCATCTGTTTTTTTAATCTTTTTTCTCTTTTGTGCTCTGATTGATTTTTTCAACCCTGTCTTCTAATTCACTGATTTGATCCTCAGCTTCCTCTAATATGCAGTGTATTCCTTCCAATGTGTTCTTTATTTTTGCTATAGCATTCTTTATATCTGTTTTCATAGTTGCTCTGTCTTTTCTCATGCTGTTTAGCATCTTTACCATCATTATTCTGAACTCTATATCAGATAAATTTTTCATCTCCATTTTAGTTATCTCTTCTTCTGGAGAATTCTCTTGTTCTTTCATTTGGGGGTTGTTTCTTTGCCTCCTCATTTTGACTTCCTGTTTGTGTTTGTGACTATGTATTAAGTATATCTGCTACACCTATCAATCTCTAGTGTAGGACAGTGTCAAATGCTATTTCAGACTAATTAGATCAGGCAAAGACTCAAATCCTCCAGAGATCACCTCTGCCTCCTGACTGACAGGATTCCATCTTGAATTGCCCTCAGGAAATTTTCTACAGGTTTGGCACAAGTTTTCTTCAACAGAATGGGACAATTGTTTCTGCCTGTGACTACTTGTTATTCTCAATCTCTTAATGGGCCTCAGATACTCCGCATCATGGGGCAAAGTGTTTTCCAATAGGTTGGGTCACCTGTTTTCCCCTCAGGCAAAGCCCACTGTATAGAAAATATCTGCATGAGAAAGATGACCTCTGCACTGTGAGGGACTGACTCAGCTCAGGAAATGGGGGCGATTGCCTTTTGAGCTCTAACCCCAGAGCCCCAGATCCTGGCTTCTGCTCACACAGCTCTAGTCCACTCTGCCCTCCCTCTGCTGGAGCACAAGTTGAGTGACTCCACAGGGTATTTTGTATGTTGGCATTTTATGAGGGTGCCTGAATTTCCAGCTGTCTCTCCCTGGCAGACAGCAACCCCATTAATTTTCACAGCCAGATGTTGTATGAGTACCTTTCTCAGTTCTAGTGTTCTCTGCTTGGGGGCCCAGCTTAGGGAGTAGACCCCAGAGTTCTCAGTGGCAACTCCCGATGTCTGAGATATCTCTCCAGAACTTTAATTTCTGCCTGTGTGAGCCCAGCCAGCCCTTTCGTACCTCTGCCCCTCCTATCAGTCTCTATGAGGTCTCCACTTTCTGTCCTCAGTTATCAGGTTTCTTTCCAGCGAGTTTTCCATTGATTATTCAGGAAGTTTTTCTGTATTTTAGTTCTAATTCCAGTTCTGTCCTGGTAGCATTTCTGTGCAGCATCCACTTACTCTGCTGCCATTTTTAGTTCTTTGAATTTTGATAATTGCCAATTGTTTTCATTTCTGTATGACATCTAATAAGTCTGCAACCTATTTTCCATTCTTTATGGGCTGCCTAAGAAAATTAAAAAGCCTTCCTGCTTTCACAACACTCTAAAGTTATGAGCTACACCAAAGGCATAGTTACTATCAGTGTAAATATTGCCTACTTGATCTTTGGCCAATTGAGGAAGCCCGAGTTAGAACAATTAGGCTTGTTGGTTAGGATTTATTCAGGTAAATAAGAACCTTTAATTGTGCCCAGAATGGAAGTTATTTTATTTTCAGCATGGTAACATTCCTTCCAGATTAAGTCTGCATTATTAAGGAGTTTCCTATAAACCATTCCTAGGAACAAGATAAGCAAAATAATAAGCAAAATAATGCAACCATGGATGACTTTATCCTACAGAGAAAGTAGCAAAGTTGTTGGGTTAGAACTGTTACATCAGTTAGGAGTTTAAGTGAAATTTGGTGTAGAAGGCAAGAGCCATTCAGCTGACAGAAGTGTTGAATGTGATGAGAATTCAGTGGACATTTAACAGAATGAGGAAGATAAGCAAGGGGGGAACCCATAACTATCTTTGTTTGTTTGTTTGCATAACATGTTGATAGAATGGCTGTCATGCAGGGAGGGGGCCTTTTGGCTACTAAGTCTAGTTGTAGTTTATAATAGCCCATAGGTCTATGATGATCTATATTTTTTAGTTAAAATTTCTATAATTAAGGTGTTCCAGAGCAGAAACTTTAGTTAATTCTTAGGGATTTTATAGCTTGATTTCCTTCTGGGTTCCATTGAATTGGTTCAGGTCAGTTTGGTTTTAATAAGATATATAAACATTATTAAAAAATTTGAAACCCAATTGTGAAAGTATTCAGTCAAACTCAGGAATCCTCTAAGCTGCTATCTTGTTTCTGGAAGAGAAAAAGATAGGATTCCTCTGAATCTTTCAGTATTAACTAGTAGCCCAATATATATTATTGATTTCAGAGAGGAAGGGAGAGGGGGAGAGAGATAGAAATATCAACGATGAGATAGAATCATTGATTGGCTACCTCTTGCATGCCCCCTACTGGGGATCAAGTCTGAAACACCGGCATGTGTCCTTGACTGGCATTGAACCTGGGACCCTTCAATCCACAGGCCAATACTATCCATTGAGCCAAACCCACTAGGGCTTGTCTTTTGATATCCATGTCTCTTCATAGCTAGCTGTTGTAATAGGTAAAACTAAATCATCCACATATTGGATTAGAGGGGAATATCTAGCAAATTTAACATCTTTTAAATCAGCTTTTAGTAAGACAATAGGTGGGAACTCTCTGCATATCCCTGGGGCATTACTGTCCAAGTAAACTTGTAATCTTCCCAGGTAAAAAAAGAGGTATTGACTGTCTTTTTCTATGTGAATGCTGAAAAGGCACTACATAAATCTATTACTGAAAAAATACTGGCAGTCACAGCAATGGCTGATAATGAGGTATGTGGATTTGGAACCACAAGAAGTCTGGGAATAACTATCTTTTCTATAGCTTTGAGATCTTGTACAGATTTCCATCTTTTTTCATTTGGTTTCTCCCCCCCCCCCCGCCCCCACCCCCTGCATTTGGTTTCTTTACTGGAAGGATAGGAGACTTACAGGGGCTTGTACATAGAATTATAAGCCCTCCTTTAAAAGTAATCTTGTATATTGGGCTTAATTCCTGCTTATGCATAAAGAATATTGTTGACTGGAAAAGGCCTGAAATTGCATTAGAATGTCCTGTAATGAATGCTTAGTTCCTCCTGGGGAGGGAAGCTTCTTTAAAATCATTATTTTCCCAATTAATATAATTAGATATCCCTACCATTTGCATAGAAGCTTTACTCCAGCTTAGTTAGGTGTAGTTAAGAACAGATAAAGTAGCCCCAGCAGTTCAAGGGCCTTACTCATTTCCCTTTTTAATTGTAATTTTAATTTTTCCTAAACTATTAATAAGGGAAAGGGAAAATGCCTTCTCATAGTCCTCAGAGCAGCCTTATGCTTGCTTCTGTTTCTTTTTTTTTTCTCCCTCCAAATCCCATTTCAGTTTCCTATAATCCTTAGGTGAACAGACTTCTCTATAGGCGTTTCCCTGTGAACCTTATTCAGTAATTCTGTTGCTTTTGCTCCTAGAAACCAGTAGGTATATTATATTGCTTGAAATAGGTTAGAGTAGCCAAGATTATATGTTCTAATAGTTACATTTCTTTGTGAACACATCAGAAACCAACCTGAACCTGACAGCAGCTGCCAGCGCTGTGCTGTTACCTCCCCAGGCAGAGGGTTGCCAGAAAGGGGCCCCTGCTCTGTTTTACCCAGTTGCTCAGGCCAAAAACCTAAGAGTCTCCATTGACTTATCTTTCTTGTTTCTGCAGCATGCCTGGTGTTGGATTTTGTCAAATGCCTTCTATGCATTAATTGATATGATCATGTAATTTTTGTCTTTTAATTTGTTTATGTAATGTATCACATTTATTGATTTGCAAAAATTATATAAGCCTTTCATCCCTGGAATAAAACCCACTTGGTCATGTTGTATGATCTTTTTAATACTACTATATTGCTGGATCTGTCTTACTAGAATTTTGTTGAGCATTTTAGCATCTATGTTCATCAGAAATATTGGCCTCTAATTTTCTTTCTTTGTATCTTTTGAAATGAGGATAATGCTGGCCTCATAAAGAGTTTGGAAGTACACCTTCCTCTTGTTTTTTTGAAATAGTTTGAGGAGTATAGGTGTAAATTCTTCTTTGAATGTTTGGTAATATTCCCCTGTGAAGCCGTCTGGACCTAGGCTTTTGTTTGCTGGGAGTTTTTTGATTACTGCTTCTATTTCATCAGTTGTTATTAGCCTATTGAGGTTTTCTGATTCTTCCTGATTCAGTTTTGGAAGACTTTATTTTCTAGCAATTTGTACATTTCATCAATATTGTCCAGCTTGTAGGCATATAGTTGTTCATAGTATATTATTACAATCCTTTGTATTTCTTTGGTGTCAGTGGTTACTTCTTCACTTTCATTTCTGATTTTATTTGGGTCCTCTCTCTTTGTTTCTTGATGAGTCTGGCTAACAGTTCATCAATTTTATTTATCTTTTCAAAGAACCAGCTCTTGGTTTCATTGATTTTTTTAACCTCTATATCATTTTGCTCTAATTTTATTATTTCTTCCTTCTACTTACTCTGGTCATTTCTTATTGTTCTGTTTATAGTTCTTTAAGTTGTAGGGTTATGCAGTTTATTGCTGATTTTTCTTTTTCTTTTTTTTTTTTTAGGTATGCCTATAATGCTATGAACTTCTCTGTCATGATTCCTTTTGCTGTGTGTGTACCAGAGATTTTGGTTTGTTGCATGTTCATTTTCATTTGTTTCCAGGAAGTTTTTTATTTCTTTCTTGATCATGTTGGTAACCATGCTAACATGCTAGCTCGCCTCCATGTGTTTGAATGTTTTGTGGTGTTTTTACTGTTGTTGATTTCTACTTTCATTCCACTGTGATAGGAGAAGATGATTGATATGATTTCAATGTTCTTGAACTTGTAGAGACTTGTTTTGTGTCCTAACATGTGGTCTATCTTTGTGAATGATCAATGTACACTTGAGAAGAATGTATATTCTGCTGCTTTGGGATGAAATGTTCTATAAATGTCAATAAAATCCATCTGATCTAGTGTGTCCTTCAGAGTCACTGTTTTCTTGTTAATATTTTGTCTGGAATATCTATCCAGTGAAGTCAACAGGGTGTAAAAGTCCTCTGCTATGACTGCATTGTTGTCAGTCTCTCCTTTAAAGTCCTCTAGAAATATATATATATATGCTCCTATATTGGGTGCATATAAGTTTACCAGCGTTATATTCACTTGATGGATGGATCCCTTTAGTATCATGTAGTGACTTCATTGTCTCTTGTGATAGCCTTCATTTTGAAGTCTATTTTGTTGGATATAAGTATTGCTACTCCAGCCTTTTTTTTCTTTTCCATTTGCATGGAAAATTTCTTTCCATCCCTTCACTCTGATCCTTTGTGTGCTTTTGTTCTGAGGTGGGTCTCTTGAAGACAGCATGTAGTTGGGTCATGCTTTTATATCCATTCAGCTTCCCTAGGTCTTTTGATTGGAGCTTTTAATCCATTTACATTTTATGTTAATATTGATAGGTACTTATTTATTGCCATTTTAATTATGTATGCCTGTTTCTCTCTCTATTTCTTCTTCTCGTTACAGCAGTCCCTTTTATCATTTTTTTTGTAATGATGGTTTGGTGGTGATGTACTCCTTTAGCCTTTTTATCTTTTTTTTTTTTTAATTCTGGGAAGCTCTTTAACTGTCTATTTTGAATGATAGCCTTGCTGGATATAGTAATCTCGGTTTCAGAGCCTTGCTTTCCATTACCTTGAGTACTTCATACCATTCCCCTCTGGCCTATAAAGTTTCTGATGAGAAATCAGGTGTCAGCCTTATTAGAGCTCTTTGTAGGTAACTTTGCTTTTCTCTTGCTGCCTTTAAGATTCCCTTTTTGTCTGTAATTTTTGGCATTTTAATTGCAATGTGTCAGCACATGGGCTTGTTTGGGTTCTTCTTGCTTGGGGTTCTCTTTGCCTCCTGAACTTGTATGACTTTTTCCTTTACCAGTTTAAGGAAGTTTTCTGCCATTATTTCTTCAAACACATTCTCTATCCCTTCCTCCCTTTCTGTGCCTTCTGGCACACCTGGTATTCTAATATTGATATGTTTCATGTTGTTCCACAGTTTCCTTAAGCTGCCCTCTTGTTTTTTAATTATTTTTTCTTTTTGGTTCTCTGATTGAGTGATTTTTTTCAACTCTGTCTTCTAATTCACTGATTTGATCCTTAGCTTCCCCTAATCTGCTGTGTATTCCTTCCAATGTGTTCTTTATCTGTGCTATATCATTCTTTATTTACGACTGTTCTTTTTTCATATTTACTATATCTTTTCTCATGCTGTTGAGCATCTTTACCATCATTACTCTGAACTCTTGTTTCAGATAAATTTCTCATTCTTCTTCTGGAGAATTCTCTTGTTCTTTCATTTGGGTGTTGTTTGTCTCCTCATTTTGGCTGACTATTTGGGTTTGTGACTGTGTATTAGGTAGATCCTCTATGCCTCTCAATCTTTAGTGCAGGACAGTGTCAGACACTTTTTCTGATTAATTACATATGGCAAAGACTCAAAGCCTCCAAAGATCACTTCTGTCTACAGACTGATAGGATTCTAACTTGAACTGCCCCAGGCAATAGTCCTCAGGTGGGTGGAGTTATTTTTCAACAGGGTGGGGCAGTCATGTCTGCTTGGAGGCTAATTTATTCCCCCCCATCCTCCCCCTCTTACCTGGCCTCAGGGCAAGGTGTTTTCCAATAGGGTGAAGCAACAGTTTTCCCCACAGGTAAGGCAAATGTCTGTGTGGAAAAGATGTCCTCCGCTGCCTGAGGGAATCACTCAGCACTGGCAACTGGGGGTGTCTGCCTTCTGAGTTCTATCCCCAGTCCCCAATCCTGACTTTTGCTCACACAGCTCCAGTCCCCTCTGTACTCCCTCTGCCAGAGCACAAGGTGGGTGGTTCCACAGGGAATTTTGTGTATTTCCCCTTTTAGAGAATGCCTGACTTTCTAGCTGTTATTCTCTGGCACACAGCAACCATGCTGCTTTTCACAGCCAGATGTTGAATGGGTACTCTTCTCATTTCTGGTGCTCTCTGCTCAGGGGTCCAGCCTGGGAATAGATCCTAGAGTTCTCAGTGGCAACCTCCACAGCTGAGATGTCTCTCCAGATCTTCAACTGCTATCTATGGGCACCTGGACAGCCCTTTTGTGCCTCTACCTCTCCTACCAGTCTCTATGCAGTCTCCACTTTTTGGCCTTGGGTATTACGGTACTCTCTAGGGAGTCTTCTGTTGATTATTCAGGAAGTTTTTTCTGCCTTTTAGTTGTAATTCCGGTTTGTCCCTGCAGCATCCACTTGCTCTGCCACCATTTTTAACTCCTGTAATCTCCAAAATTTATAGGGAACTCATACAACTTAACAAAAGGAAGATAAACCATCCAATTAAAAAATGGTAAAGGACCTAAATAGACATTTCTCCAAAGTGAACATACAGAAGACCAAAAGGCATAAGAAAAATTTCAAAGTCATTAATCATCTGAGAGATGCAAAAAAACCAAACCAAAACAAAACAAAACAAAACCAAAAAAACACGAGAAGCCACCTCACAACTGTCAGAATGGCTATCATCAATAAGTCAACCAACAACAAGTGTTGGCAAGGGTGTGGAGAAAAGGGAACCCTCATACATTTCTCGTGGGAATGCAGAGTGGTGCAGCCTCTGTGGAAAATAGTATGGAGTTTCCTAAAAAATTTAAAAATGGAACTCCCATTTGACCCAGTGATCCCACGTCTAGGACTATATCCCAAGAAACCAGAAATGCTCATCAGGAATAATATATGCACCCCTATGTTCACAGCAGAGCAATTTACAATAGCTAAGATTTGGAAACAGCTCAAGTATCCATGAGCAGATGAGTGGATTAAAAAATTGTGGTAAATCTATATAATGGAATACTATGCAGCTGTAAAAAAGAAATAACTCTCACCATTTGCAACAGCATGGATGGACCTAGAGAGCATTATGCTAAGCAAAATAAGCCAGTCAGAAAAAGATAAGTATCACATGATCTCACTCATATGTTGAATCTAATGAACAACATAAACTGATGAACAAAAATAGAATCAGAGACATAGAAATATCAAACAGACTGTCAAACCTCAGAGGGAAGATAGGAAAGAGTGTGGTGGGAGGGAGGGAAGATATCCACCAATGAATTCATATGGGTATATACATAACCCATGGACACAGACAATAGGGTGGTTAAGGTCTGGGGTGGGGGACATGGGCAGGATGGGAGAGGCCAATGGGGAAAAGGGGGGGACATATGTAATACTTTCAACAATAAAGATTTTAAAAATAAATAAATAAAACAAAATAAATAAAAAAAAAACAAAATAATGGTACATCTACACAATGGAATACTACCCAGTTGTAAGAAATAAAAAACTCTTACTATTTGCAATAACATGGTTCGACCTAGAGAGCATTATGTTAAGCAAAATAAGCCAGTCAGAGAAAGATAAGTATCACATGATCTCACTCATATGTTGAATCTAATGAAGAACATAAGCTGAGGAACAAAAACAGATCCAGAGACATAGAAGCATAGAACAGACTGTCAAACTTCAGAGGAAAGGCAGGGGAGGATGAGTGGGTGAGAAGAGGTCAATCAATGAACTTGTATGCATATATGCATAACTCAGGGACACAGACAATAGGGTGGTGAAAGCTCGGCAGATGGAGGCAGGCTGGGAGACTCAATGAGGGGGAAAAGGGAAGTATATAATACTTGCAACAATAAAGATTTTTTAAAAGTGAAACTAGGCCATCAACTTACACCATACACAAGAATAAATTCAAAATGGATAAAAGACTTAAATATAAGTCGTGAAACCATAAAAATCTTAGAAGAAACCATAGGCAGCAAAATCTCAGACAACTCTCATAGCAATATGTTTATGGATACATCTTCTAGGGCACAGGAAACCAAGGAGAAAATAAACAAATAGGACTGCATCAAAATAAAAAGCTTCTGCACAGCAAAAGAAACCATCAACAAAATGAAAAGGGAACATACTGCATGGGAGAACATATTTGCCAACAATATATCTGATAAGAGGTTAATATCAAAAAATATATAGGGAACTCGTACAACTTAACAAAAGAAAGACAAAAAAATCTAAAAAGAAAAAAAAAAAACAGACAAAAGACCTAAATAGATACTTCTCCAAATTACACATGCAGAGAGCCAAGAGGCATATGAAAAAATACTCAGTCGCTAATCATCTGAGAGATGCAAATCAAAATGACAATGAGATATCACCTCACACCTGTCAGAATGGCTATCATCAAAAAATCAACCAAAGACAAGTGTTGGCAAGATTGTGGAGAAAAGGAGCCCTAGTACTCTGCTGGTGGGAATGCAGACTGGTGCAGCCACTGTGGAAAAAAAAATTTTGAGTTTCCTCAAAAAATTAAAAATGGCACTCCCATTTGACCCAGTAATCTCACTTCTAGGAATATATCCCAAAAAATCAGAAACACCAATCAGAAAGGATATATGCACCCCTATGCTCATAGCAGCACAATTTACAATAGCTAAGGTTTGGAAACAGCCTAAGTGCCCATCAGGAGATATGTGAATTAAAAAACTGTGGTACATCTACACAATGGAATACTTATGCTGCTGGAAAAAAGAACTCACCATTCTCAATAGCATGAATGGACCTGGAGAGCATTATGCTAAGTGAAATAAGCCAGTCAGAGAAAGATAAATATCACATGATCTCACTCATTTGTGGACTATAATGAACAACATAAACTGGTGAACAAAAATAAATCCAGAAGCAGAGAAGCATCGAACAGACTGGAAACCTCAGAGGAAAGGTAAGGGAGAGTGGAAGGGAGTGGTGGTAAGAGATTAACCAAAGGACTTGTATGCATGCATATAATCATAACCAATGGACACAGACAGTAGGGGGGTGAGGGCATCTGCTGTCAGGTGGGAGTTGCCGGAGAGAGGTCAATGGGGGGCGGGGGAGAGGAGGCATATGTAATACTTTAAACAATAAAGAATTTAAATTAAAACAAAACTATGGTACATTTTCACAATGGAATACTACACAGGAATAAAAAAGAAAGAACTCTTACCATTTGCAACAGCATGGATGGACCTAGAGAGTATTATGCTCAGTAAAATAAGCCAGTCAGAGAAAGATAAGTATCACATGATCTCACTCATATGTGGAATGTAATGAACCAAATAAACTGATGACCAAAAATAGACCCATAGTCATAAAAGCATGAACAGACTGTTGAACCTCAGAGGGAAGGCAGGGGAGGGTGAGTGGGAGAGATCAACCAATGAACTTGTATGGATATATGCATGACCCATGGACACAGGTGGTGAAGGCCTGGGGTGGGGGAGAGGGGTGGGTTAGAAGAGGTCAATTGGGGGGGGGAATAAATAAATAAACATCTAACAGTCCTCCTTGAAATTTATCTTAAGAGAATAATTAGAAGTGTAAGTCAAGAGGTATATTTAAGAGTCTTGTTGGTAATAAAAAACTGGCCAACAGCCTAAATATCTGCAATAAGAGATTGGCTAAATTATTGTTGTAACCATATGATAGCATATATGTAGACGTAAAAGTAGACAATGTAGATCTATATTTATTGACATGGACAGATATTCAAAAATGCTATGTGACAAGTACAGGGTAACACATAACAAATGAAGAAATAAAACACCAGGAAAATTTAAGTGTTCTTTTTGTTTTCCAGCAGAAATTTATTTTGTAATATTAATTTGATTATAATTTTGCTTTCAAATGGATCACATTTACTTTTTAAATTATACTTTTAGATGATCTAGTGGCATTTGATTCTTATTCTAAGCAGCATACATTCTCCCCTTTCCAAGAAGCAACTCCCAATATTCACTGGATAAGTACCTTTTTCTTCTCTTAGTGTATTTTTTTTTTTATGGAATTGACACCATTCCCATGTGCTGGGGTGTGCACATATCCCAGGCATATTCAATAAGATTGTGGCATTTCCTCACTAAGAAAAGTTTCTAGAATAAGCAGGTGTCCTGGCCTGATGGCTCACTTGGTTGGATGAGTCATCTTGTACATAAAAAGCTTGTGGGTTCAATTCGCAGTCGGGGCACATACCTGGGTTGCGGGTTTGATCCCCATTTGGGGCACCTATGGGAGGCAACGGATCCATGTTTCTCTCTCACATCAATGTTTCTCTCTCTCTCTCTTTCTCTCTTCCTCCCACCCTCTCTCCCTTTCCCTTCCTCTCTCTCTCTAATATCCTTGGGTGAGAATATTTTTTTTTTAAAAAGGGCCTGCTAGTGTTGTTCAGTAGTTGAGTGTTGACCTATGAACCAGAAGGTCATGGTTCGTTCCCAGTCAGAACATATGCCCCGTTTGCAGGCTTTATCCCCAGTGTGGAGTGTGCAGGAGGCAGCTGATCGATGATTCTCTCTCATCATGGATGTTTCTATCTCTCCCTCTCCCTTCCGCTCTGAAATATTTTATATATATATATATGTATATATATATATATATATATATATATATATATATATATACACACACACACATTTATATATAATTTTTAAAATAAAAAAATAAAAGGAATAAGCACATGACCCAGATAGTCATTAAGAATGAACTTTGTGTTGGAAATGCTAAGAAAATAAAATTTACTCATGATAATGGGGTTGCTGTGAAGAACCTGGAGCTTCCAGCTGATATGTACCAAAAGGAATAAAAAATCACCTGACTGGTGTTGTTTGGTGGATTGAGCATTGTCCCATGGACCCAAGAGGCCCTGGGTTCGATCCTGGTCAGGGCACATGCTCAGGTTGCAGGCCCAATCCCCATTAGAAGGAAGCCCATCAATGTGTCTCTCTCATCGATGTTTCTATCTCTCTCTCCCTCTCTATTTAAAAATCAATAAAAACATATGTATTAAAAAATGAAAAGTTTCCCCATAAAAGGAAAGAAAAGCCAAAGATGGAAGAATCAAGACAAAACCTTCATGTCATTAACTGAACACTTGAAGCAAACTCTACTACTGGATATTTTACTCATAAAGGTCCCTTGTAGGTGGACCAGCTGATAAAGTTGTTGGTAAAGACAAGAAATAGCTCTAACTAGCAAATTGCATGGTGCAGGTTATGGCTTTTTTTTTCTATAAAGGGTCAGATAGTAAATATTTTAGTTTTTGTGAGTAATATGATCTGTGTGATAACTACTCAACTCTGTTGTTCTAATATGAAAATAGCCACAGACAACACATAAATGAGTGTAGCTGTGTTCCAATAATATTTTATTTATGAACATTTTTTTTAAAGTTACACTTCCTTTCAGTTATTTTAAAGTTGAAATGACCTCAGATGGTTAAACCTGTGGCTGCTTGCCTCAGGTCCCTATGCATCATATGGAAAGAGTTACCCATAAGAGGAAAGGAAAGCCAAAGAGTGAAGTATTTTGCTGGTTACGACTTAAACAGTAGTTTCCCTTTTTCACCACTCAGGATTATGCTAGGAGGAGATACTCCCCTTAGCACATCAGGCAGAAAATCACATAGCCTACTTTATTTTACATCCACGCCTACTTTTACTATTCTTGGAGCTTGCTAAATTATCATTTTTAAATCATGTTATTTCTTGTGTTTACTGGCAAAATGTGTTTTTCTCAGCTTTCCCAATTCCAAATTCTCCTACAGTTCAGCAACACAAATTCTTTTAGAATCATATATGCCTTTTCAGCACACTGTATATGCAGGCATACAGATGAGCAGATTTGACTATACTTGAAAATTTCTCCAAGCCTAGCACTACCCTGAACTGCTTTGTCCTTTTGACATTTGACTAAATATCATGAACCTCTTTCCATTTTGACAGTGGAATTTCCTTCTTCCTGTCCTTCCCTCCTAGTCCCCATAGCCATCATTTCTTCACTTTTACCATAGTACCAGTACCTTATCACAAAGCCCACCCCTTATATTCATTTCCCTTTCTTTCCTTCGAGTATCTTCTTCTAGCATAATCCTGAATGGTGAAAAAGAGAAACTACTGTTGAAGTAGTAACCAGCAAAATACCTCACTCTAGACATTAACTTACTGGGCCTTTATAGATAATGTTTAAAAATTTTTAGTACCGCTTACAGCTTTTTTTTTTTTGAAAGAAAATAACTGGTACAGAATATTAATTTGATTTTAAGTCTAAGGCAGCCGTGGGTAAACTACGGCCCGCGGCCCGCGGGCTGAATCTGGCCCGTTAGGCTGTTCTATCCGGCCCACGGAGCCGAAAGAGTGGAGGGTTCTCTTGCTCTCCCCTCCGCTCCTTCACCAGCAGCAGTGTTAACATGTATTAGTTCACACAAACACTCCATCCATGCTTTTGTTCCGGCCCTCCGGTCCAGTTTAAGAACCCATTGTGGCCCTCAAGTCAAAAAGTTTGCCCACCCCTGGTAAGGTATGCCAGTCCCATAAACAAAATATGACATGTTATTTATTAATACCTAAGAAAGGCAGCTATATCATGTATGTCTTACCAGAAGGCTATTACAAAATATCTTAAGGTTCCAACTTTAATTATAATTTCTGCTTAGCTGATAAATTCTCTATACTATAAAAAAGTATTTTTTTTTTGCTTAGTGATAGTGTTACAATTAATTTTTTAGTTATTTTTTTTCCTGGAGGGTAAGCCAGCAAATTTGTAATTGAATTTACTGGGGTAACATTGATTAATAAAATGTTACAACTTGAATATTTTTTAAAATTTTTTATTGATTTTTAGAAAGAGGGGAAGGAGAGAGAGAGAGAGAAACATTGATGTGAGAGAGAAATCAATTGGCTGCCTCCCACACAGGCCCTGACCTGGGCTTGAACTCACAACCTGGGCATATTTCCTAAATGGGAATCGAACTGGCAACCCTTTGGTGCACAGGACAACACCCAACCAAATCACACCAGCTAGGTGTACAACTTAGTTTTAAAGTTCTTAAATAATCAAGCTTTTGAGTACAGCACAACTTTTTTTTTTCATTTTGATAACACAAACTCCTCAGTAATGATAATGGTTTGATCAATGCCTCTTATACAACTAATTTCTTCCACCTTCATACATCCTAAATGCTTTGTTTATACTGCTATACTGTGTGACTATATCTGTTTCTCCAGTCTAATTGGGATGCAACTGTAGTGCAGCAGAAAGAGCAGTGAAGTTAATATCAAATACTTGGATTATAGTATTTGTTTTATAACTTAGCAGATGTGTGCCTTTAGTGTCCCAATGATCCCTGAATTATGACATGGAAGTATGAAATAGTTTGGGACAAGGATTGGAAACTCAAAATATGTGATCTCTACATCATTTTAGTGGGTGTGAAGATAGAATATTTGAAATAAAAAATTTTGGACAAAAGGTCACCAGACCTTAAGAAATTATTTAAACTTCCTGAGACTCTGTTGTGCCATCTGTAAAATAGATACAATGATGCTTACCTCACAGGATTGTTTAAGGATTGATTGAAATACTGTATGTGAAAGAGTGTAGCTCAGTCTCTGGAAAATGTATGATGTTAATTAATGTTTCCTTTGGTTGGAAGGCTCCCTCCCGCCCCTTCCCCTCCACCATCACCCCAAAAAATCTCCAAAATTCAAACATCTTTCAAGAAGCAACCCAAAGGCACTACTCTACAAAGCCTATTCAAACAATTTCAGTCCTTTGGTTAATAGTACTGGGCTTTGGAATCAGAAGAGATCCACAAGTTTAAAGTCAGAACTGCCATTAATTAATAATTCCATGACATTGAAAAACTTATGTATTCTCTCTGCATCTAGGTTTTCCATCTGTAAAATGAGATGATCATGGTACATACTTCATAAGGTTATGAAGTATTAAATGAGATAGGTACATTAGAGTACCTAGCTTAGAAAGTCCTCTATAAGTATTACACAGTATGAATAGTAGTAATAGAAAGTTTCTTTTCAGTAAAATGTGAATAAAAATACCTCTAGAGTGTGGCAACGTTCTTATGCTAAATTCTTTTAAACTATAATGCTGAACCAACGTAACTAATTGGTTTGTACCTTGAGATATTTGGGGCAAAGCTCAAACCCCACTTTTATGGAATATGCTTTCCCTACAGTGGGGGTTGGGAGTGGGCAATAATACTCACTATTAATTAGTAGAAAGTAAAACTAGAAGATAAGTCCTCCGGATACAAGCAGCAGAAGACCAAAGAGCAGTATTAAGATCAGTACTAGAAGACCGGACCTCCTTAATTCCCTGGCGTTCACCTCAACGCCCCTCTTCGCTTAGAGCTGCGCAAGCGTACACTGATTTGCTCTTTTCTCCATCGTGCCCCCGCCTCCAAACCCCATCCTGTCTACCATAATACGCAGGCGCATCTCCTCAAACCCGTTCCCTGCCATACACCTCTCTCTCTTCATTTCTTTCTCCCTGAACTTCCAGCATCTCAGCAAGTTCAAACTCTCCTGCGTGAGGGTGGGGGCGATCGAGAGGTCACGTGATGAGCATCTTGCTGCCCAACATGGCGGAATTCGACACCATCTCGGAACTGGAGGAGGAGGAAGAAGCAGCTACGTCCTCGTCCTCGTCGTCGCCGTCGTCGTCATCGTCTGTATCGGGGCTCGAGGATGACGAGGGAGATGAGGAGGAGGAAGAAGAGGAGGAAGAAGAGGAAGAGGAGAAGGAGCAAGAGGAGGAGACGCCGCCACCGCCTCGGGTAGTGAGCGAGGAGCACCTTCGGAGATATGCCCCCGACCCTGTACTGGTGCGGGGCGCCGGCCACATCACCGTGTAAGCGAGAGGGGGTTATGGGGTTTTTAAAGGCTGAGATATGGAGACAAATGAGAAGGTGATCAAGGGGCCAGTGGAGTAGGGGCTGCGGGGGGGCTTACTGAAGCATACATTTAGGAAATGACACCTGATGTAAATGGAGAAATCTGCGAGAGGGAGGTGTATAGGAAATGAGAATGCAAATGTGATGCACCAAAACCAGGTAAATAGTGAGCATAGGACAGGGGAGTGAGGAGTTTGGGAGCCAGAAGGTGAGTGTCCTTGCTTCTCTGTGTACGCTGGCAAGTGAATACTCTTTCAACTGCAGGATATGTCAGATTATTTGCTGCTAAGATTGGTGTCTGGTGGAATACAGTGACTGCTGTGATATTTGACAAGACCTAGACTTGGTTTCTTCAAAACAGAAATATGACATAGAATTCCCACCCACCTACATAATCATCCATCCATTCTTCCTATCCAGTCCTTAAATGAATATATAGTTATCCTTTCCATGTCTTGATCACTCTCACTCTCTTTCCCTAAATATCACACAATTAGAGGTTCGGGTTGAAAGAAAGCTATGAAAGAGGTTCAGGTTGAAAGGCAGCTATGAAAAGTAGAAAGAGTAATGGATTGAAAGTGAGGGCTCTTGGTTGTTAGTCCCAGCTTTGCTTCTTTCTAACCCTGTGACCTTGGTCAGGTTACTTACCTTTCTGGTCTTTTATTTCTCTGTCTGTAAAATTAGGGTTTTTGGATAGATGGTTTCTAAAAACTTTCAGCTCTGAGATAATTTAAGACACGTACTTGCAAGAGATTTTGTATGCCAGAACGTTAAATATGCAAACATTAAATATATATATGAAAATTAGTACCTCAGAAGCCTAGGATGATATTGTAAAAACTAAAGCAGAATGACTTTTTTAAATGAAATTTTGGGTAATATTTGAGAAAATAAAAAGGGGAACCTCATACCATAATAGTTGCAAAGTAAAAGGAAATGTTAATGGTTCTCTGGTCTTTGAAGACTTCATTCTCATTTTTATGTGCTTGGGTTGTAAATACTTGAAAGTTTGAGTACTGGGTCATGTTCATGCTCTTAACTATGCTATCTTATACTGCATTTTCAAATAGAGCTATTATTATTTTTTTTACTATCAAGTCATGCTGCCTCTGATTTTGATAATGGCTCCCCTAGCCTTTTTGATTTTCAACTGAGTTTATATTATCTGAAATCATATGTTATAATATACATATTATATGACCTCCCTCCATCATGTTACCTTTTTTTTCTTAATCCTCACTCGAGGATATATTTTACTGTTTTGAGAGACAGATAGACAGACATAGATGAGAGAGAAACATCAATTGGTTGCCTCTTCCACAGGCCCCAACTAGGACAGAACCCGAAACCCAGGTATGTGCCCTGACCGGGAATCAAACCTACAACCTTTAGATGCATAGGAGAACACGCCAACCAAGTGGCCAGGGCCCATCATGTTAGCTTTTGATTTTAACATATTGAGTGTTTTCTTTGTAACATATTTTTGTGGTCTTTGCATGAAATGTATTAAGAAAGATTTTTAAATACAGGATGAGTTTGGGGATATTTTTACACCTGCTTCTTGGTTAGGCAATTTTAATAGTTTCTCTTGGTCCAAGAATGTTATCAATAGACTACAATGGCCAGATGCCAGCTTTCTACACTGTTTTAATTTCATCCCTTTTATCACTAGGGAGGCTTTTTTTTTTTACCCAAACTAATTATGGTGCAAAAGGTTACTTTCATGCAGATTATTTAACATGACTGAACAGAAAAAGGGTTTTTATTCCAGGCTATATTTTATATTCCAGAACTCCTCACCCTATTATTTTCTAAAGTTCAGAGAGCAGACAGGGAGCAAGAAAACAGAATTTAAGTTCCCTGAAACTCACTTGTGGTTCCATTCTACTCTTCACACAATCATGATGAAGTACTTACCAACCTATTTTTAATTAAAAGCAAAGCGCTGACACTTGCCATGTGGTGGTCCTTGTTATAGGTATAATATTCCTCCCAGTTTAAAGACTCTGGAATTAGGAGTATGAAATGGTGGTGTTGGTAGCAACTGTTGGTATTAATTCAAACCAAAACCTGAAAAGCAGCAAACCAGTATTGAATTGCTAACCTATGCTTATAGTTTGGAAAATTACTTTGTATTGTACACATTCTCTCAACATTTGACATCAATGTCTGAGATTTGATAAAAGATTAAATGTTTAGGAGAACATTTTACTTGATCTGAGACTCTGGTCTGTCAATGGTGGGAAAACTTTTTTTAGTAGCTAAAGTAAGATCCTTAGGAAATAGTTAATTCTGAGACATCTAAAATATCAGGTTCTGTTTAATTTTTTCTGGCATACGAGTGTTAGAGTTGCCCTATATGAATGAAATATTTCTTATTCTGTCTCACCTCTTCTTTTTTCCATTCTCTGTGCAGTCATCTGTTTTGTAGAGGACTTAGTTTTTTTTAAAAAAAAAACTTAAATTTTGAGAACCATCACTTCAATCCCTTATACTTTAAACCTAGCATTTCCCCTCCCAAGATTGGCTGTACATTCCAGTTGCCCCCTTTCTGACCCTGATAACACCATTCTAATTTCCTGGGGTAATATTTCAAATTCTTAAGTCATTTTACCTCTTCATTCTTTTTGAATGCCCATCTGTCCAAAATTATGTCACCATGCATTTTGAAATGTCTATTAGATTTTTAAAATTGTATGCATGTCTACTGGCACCACTCTAGTTTGGGTTGCCATTATCTTCTGCTTGAATTATTGGCACAGACAGCCACCTCTCCCCACTCTTATCTATCCTGCATGCTTGTGCCAAACTAATTTTCTTAAAACATAGTTTAATTATGTCACTTTTTTCCCCTGCAGTAAAACCTGCATTGGATCTTAATTAGGTCTGAATTCCTGTGCTCACTTCTTCCAACCCCTGAGGTCAAGGAGTCTCTCTACTTGCCAAAAGCTCAACCCTCTACTTGTACCTTCCATAGCCTTCTCTCAGATAATGCTCCATCAGGCAGCCCCTGGCTCTCTAATACTCCTCTGCTTCTTTACTGGCTTAGCTTGTAAACATATTAAGAGGATAATTCTTTAAACACAAAATAAAACCAAAGCCTTCCTAGACCTATATTTCCCCTCTAGTTCCTGTCTAGTCTCTCTTCCTTCCTTTTCCAAATTTCTTAAGTGTTGCTACATTCTCCATATCTATTTTCACCCCTCTATAATCTGGATTCTGCCACCATGACCACAGATGAACTGACCTTAAGATCACCATGATCCTCTTTTTTAAAAAAAATTTCTTTATTGGTTAAGGTATGACAAATGTGTCTTCATCCCCCCCTTAACCCCCAACCCCGCCCCCAACTCATGCTCCTCTGGGAGTCACAAGCACACAGGCCTTCAGAGGCAAGATAGGTCACAGACAATGATGCAGCATGAGTAGTGATGGGGCCTTACTTGAACTGGAAAGTATATGTTTTGCCTAAAGGTATTTAAATCCTGATTAAAAAAAAAAAAAATTCCAGCCAAAATAAACCCAGAAATTCCTTGGTCACTTCACTCTCCTTGTATTTTTGTGGCTAAATCTTAACTGTCTAATTCATGGGCTTCTCTTCCTCTCTTGCCCCTTGAATACCAGTACTACCCAGGGTTTTGTTATCAGCCTACTATTCTTCTCATTCTTTGTTCTCCTTAGATGATCTCATCTTGACTCTTCATGGTTTCAATTATCTGATGTCCCCCAAATATGTATCTCTGTACCAGACTCTGCTCAGACCGTTATCTGGTTTTTCTTACCTTATGACCCATCCTTATCTTAAATTCAACATACTCAATACAGAACGCATTCCACCCCCCACACACACTCACACCCCTGTCCCAGCCCCTCAAAAAATCTTACCTATTTCTGTATTCTCCATCTCAGTTAAATGTACCTCTATGATCTTGTTATTCATCCGTTGTTTCTCTTTCCCACTCACAATTTTCACAACTAAGCAATCAGCAAGTATTAACAATATATGACCCAAACTTTTATTTTTATTTTTTTTTAATATATTTTATTGATACAGAGACGAAGGGAGAGAGAGATAGAGAGTTAGAAACATCGATGGGAGAGAAACATCGATCAGCCACCTCCTGCACATCTCCTACTGGGGATGTGCCCACAACCCAGGTACATGCCCTTGACCGAAATCGAACCTGGGACCTTTCAGTCCACAGGCCGACGCTCTATCCACTGAGCCAAACCGGTTTCGGCCCAAACTTTTATTATTCTCCTCCCTACCACCACTTCCCTGATTCAGGCCTTTTTCATCACACTAACTAGTTGTCTTGCCTTCATCTTTGTCACCTTCACATCCATCTCCATCCTGTTGCTAGATTATGACACCACTTTCCTGCTTAAGACTATTATGTTGTTTTCCTTTTACCTACAGGATAGAATCTAAGCTCCATAATGTGACTATATAACTGGACCCTGCCTATCTATCAGCCTCAACTCCTGACATTTCCCCTTACTGCTTATATTTTCCTGTTAACAGCATGCTGTTTCTTATATCTTTGTCTCTAAGAAGGGGCCTTCATCTGGTATTCTCACTTTAGCTCTCCATATGTCACCAACTCCTGAAAGTCTTCTCTACCCTCACTACATTATAAGCTGCAATGGCAGGAACAATTTCTGGTTCCCCCTTGAATCCTCAGTGTGCGCCCTAGAGTAGGTACTCAATAAAAGTGAGTTGAATGAGTATTGGTTCACTTCAGTAGCACTCAATATTGGTTTACTTTAGTAATATCATAGTGCATACTATATTATAGGCCCTCAACAAATACTAGTTAGTTGAATCATGCTATGGATAGTACCTGTGTTTCTGAGCGTAAGTATATATGTATACAATAATATCATCAGTGATGGGGATGGGGATATGGAATGGCTTTACCTCTGAAAGTTTTATTAAGCAAGCCCATGTGTCAGAATACCCATCTACTTGTATCTTCCTAATATATTGACTTTTAGTTACTTTAACAAGATATTAATCTTTTAACATGTGATTAATTATAATTTTTTAAGAAGTAGTATGACTTAAACATACTAATTGTAACTCCAATTCTGAGGTGATGATCATAAATGGATATTTGGGGATCTTTTTCAAAATTTCCAAAAAGATATGGCTAAATTAGCTCTCACTGATTTGAAGTTCTAGAAACAGAAATAATGAAGTGTTTCTTGAAAGTATTAAGTGTTTCAGAAATTTTATACATCTGAGTGGTATGATTTAGTATCTATTACTTTTCTTCTTGATATTTTTAGAATAACTATTTGGATCCAATATATTAAAATACAAGGAAAATTCTATCTCATGAGATTTTCTTTCCTAGTTGTAAACATTACCACATTCTTTATATTACGTAAAATATGTAAATATTTACCCTTGATGGTAGCCCTGTATAGAGGTTAGTAAAGATGATAGGTCACCAATTCTCAGGTATTTATAAAATTATCTCATTAAAATTAACCTAAAAGAGTTGAAGTTATTACATATAGAATTGAAAAAGTCCAAATTTGACACACAGTGCATTTCCACAAAAATTAGAGAGCGCTACAAATATTAATAATTCTCAAGTCAGTGAATGGAATGCCTTTTCTGTTAATAGATGTCTTTTGAGAAATTACAGTGATGCATTGTTAATTTGTGTTTGTATAAGGTAAATATTTTATAAAATTTTAGGCTTTGAGAATACGGAAGCTATGGTAACACCTGCCATTTTACAGTGTGGCAAGACATGATTATTTCCATCTAAAAGATTAAAGAAATTTAACAATATATTTTTTAAATCTTTTTGAATTGTGTGGCATAAATTTTACTTTTCCTTGGTATAATAAATAAAGTTCAGTGCACATGCTCTAGAATCAGAGTTACTATAAGTGCATAGTTTTCTAGTTAAATCATGTTTCTTGTTAGCAGAATTTTACTACGCTTTGATTTGTTTTCTTAAACAACCTGAGCACATGAACTTCAATTTGTGCAAGGTTTTCAAAGGCTGATATATAGCCATTTTCAAAAAGATTATAAACAGGGGTATAGGGAAGGAGAGAAGAGGGAAAAGCATCTAAGAGGACCCATCCTTCTTTGTCTCGCTCTAAAGAATTGTCCAAGAAATTAAAATTTGAGCCCAGCCACCATGGCTCAGTAGTTGAACATTGACCTATGAACCAGGAAGTCACAGTTCGATTCTTGGTCAGGGCATAAGCCCAGGTTGTGGGCTTGATCCCCAGTGTGGGATGTGCAGGAGGCAGCCAATCAATGATTCTCTCTCGTCATTGATATTTCTCTCTCTCTCTCCCTCTCCCTTCCTCTCTGAAATCAATAAAAATATATGTTTTAAAAATTTGCAGGAAGCAACCAGTTGATGTTTTCTCTCACAGGCATTGAAGGCATTTGACAAATAAAATACAATCATTAGGAACCACCCGCTGGGTCCATCTCAAACACATAGTAGGCTCTATATTTAATGAAGCCAATAAAATGACAGCATGAGCAGTTCCCAAGTACCTATTTCTCTAATGCTAAAGAACCCTATAACTGATCATTAATGGGTAGATGAGCTTCTCTAACCATGAGATGGACTCACGGTTCTTAATGGTTTGTTTATGAAACAGCTGAGGTTTTTATTCAGCAGCAGCCATTTCAACATTTTTTAATAGCAAAAAGTGAAATGTGCTTAAGGTTATTTCAGTTAAGTAGTCTTTTAAAGTGCTGAGACTCTAATAGAGAAAGTTATGGAAGAAATCTCTAGTAGGCAAGAACAGTACTGCTACTACCTTCTAGCTAAAATTGTGAAAGTATATTGGGCCTAGTTTGCCTATAAATATACCATTTTGAAGTAGATGTATATAGGGCATAAAACAGTGTTTTAAGAAGCAAAATGCTGCTTTCCTTACTATTTCTAATATACTTTTTATATTTTAGAAAAATGAATTCCCTTCTATATTAGAATAGAAACATAATAATTTGAATATAGCAAGTATTTCTTGAGAACTTGAGCACTGAGCTAAGCACTGTGGAGAATACAGAAAAACAAAGTACAGGCCTTGCTTTAAAAAGCTAACAGGAGCCCTAGCCAGTTTTGCTCAGTGGATAGAGAATCAGCCCATGGACTGAAGGGTCCCAGGTTAGATTCCCATCAAGGGCACATACCTCAGTTGCATGCTCGATCCCATCACTGGCCCCAGTCAGGGCATGTGCAGGAGGCAACCAGTTGATGTTTTCTCTCACATCGATGTTTCTCTCTCTTCCTTCCTTCTACTCTCTCTAAAAATCAATGGAAAAAATATCCTTAGGTGAAGATTAACAAAAAAAGCTAACAGAAAAATTGCCTTTAAGATACTTTTAAGAAATAAAAAGAAATTAATTAACTGTTGAATTGTATAGTACACATAAGTGACTTTGAGTGTTCAGAAAAAGGGGGAATCCATTAAAACTTGAGCATTCAAGGCATTGGCACTTGACTTGAGCCTTGAAGTCTGAATAGGATTTAAACTAGAGAGAAGAAGCAAGAAGAACCACATGAGCAAAGACAAGAGCCAACATAGCAGTGGCACTGGAAATGGAGGAATCATTATGGAATGATTTCACTTGGAACCACCTGAATAAAAGTAATGCAAAAACTAGAAGGAAGGTGCAAAACCTATACCAAAGTCTAAGTTAAAGAGAGTCAATGTGCCATTGATAGAGATTAGGGATTTAAAAAGGGCAAGTAGTTTCCAATAAAAGATAACATTTAATTTAGACATGTTTGACTTGTGGTATTATTATTTTGCAGCAAGATATCCAAATGGAAATTTTCAGTGTTCAATTAGAGATGAGGGACTAGAACAGGTTGGAAAATATAAAACTAGCGATATAGATTTGATTGTTATCAGCATAGAAGTAATTGTCAAAGCTATTAAATATAGATAAATTGGTATACTTTCCTTAGAAAGAAAAGCAGATAATTAAAAGCTAAATTTGGGGGGAAAACAAGAGTGTTAGAGGAAAGTGAAAGAATGGAAGAGTGTTAGGAAGGGTGCGATCAACATTGTCACAAGCTGCAAAGTCAAAGGGGAACGTTCTGAGAAGAGGACATTGAATTTGGCAATAAAGAAGAAAAGATGAACTGGAAACTGGAAAGGAAAGTTCATTTGTCTTGTGATAAATGCAAAGAGAGAATAACAAAACTAAGAATTTTTTAAATAATAGAAATAATCCACACATTTGGGGGGTTATATATGTCTATATCCTCTACATACTTGATATCTAGTATAAGAATGGCAGCTGGAAAAAGTTAAAATGACAGCAATCTAATGGAGGTAGGAACACGTTATTGACATTGCATCTAAAAGGCATTTAGCTCAACAATAAAGATTTTTTAAACAATAAAAGACATTTAGACAAGATATGGAAATAGAGCTCTACTTTAAAATGTATCATGTCTAAATCATTACATATCATGTTAATTTTTTTCTACTGTAATTGTGTTATTTGTAGCCAACCATCATGTTCTTTTCAGTATGTCCTAACCATGTGCTATTAGAGGGACTGCTCTTCCTAACTTTAATCCTAATAAAATTTATAAGATTCTTAATGCAAAAAAATAAATAAATAAATAAATAAATAAATAAATAAATAATAATAATAAAATGTATCATGTCTACTTTCTAAAATGAAACCTGTATATATTCCACAATATGAATTTATTCTTTGTGGAATAAAAAGTTAAATTAATCTTTTTGCCTAGTGATAAAGTCACTATTTAGCTACATCTGATTTAAATGAAATGTTTTTTGCTCTTCTAAATATTTGTCATGTTATTGATTTCTGAGTTAGTAGATAATTGAAAATATATATTTAATAGTAAAATGTCAGTTTCTCAAACAGCATCTGAAAGTTGCTATAAAAACAGAGTGTACTATCTTGTTTTTAAGTTTGGCTATGCTCCTATGTCTATGTATAGTTTTAAAGGGAATGTTATTATGAGAATGTTATGTTCTCATTATATGTTGTACTGACACCTGGAAAAGTAATGAAGTATTTTTTTAAATAAAGTTAAATTCTGTTTTCACTTGCTAACTAATTTTCTCCACTGTTTTAAAATACAGAATTTATTGTTGTAAAATACATTTTAAACATACAGGTATAGTATATTTATGCACAGATATGTGCCTTGCTACTAGATATGTGCTAGTAGAGTCCTTGTGTTTGATTGGCTTGTGTCCTTGAAAATAAGCTATTACCATAATAATATGAGGAGAATATAATATTCTCACATAGAGTTTTAATAAGACATTGGATTCTTAACGTCTTTTAAGTGACCCTACGACCAAAGTGCCATAAATCAGTTAAATCAAAAAGTATAGTAGGTTATTATTCAAAAACTTTTATTAAACATCTATAAAATAGCATTATGCTACTAAACATAATGGAAGATAGCAATATAAATAAACAGTAGTTTCTGTTTTCCAGGAGCAAAAAGAACGAAAAGATTGGCATTTGAATTTTGGTTCACCCCTTAGTATTTATATAACTTTGGGCAAGTCATTTAATTCATTACTTTTTGAAAAAAAAATATTTCAGAGTGTCAGCTTCCTTATCTGTAAATCCAGGATAACAATACCTCTCCTGTAGAGTTGTATAGTCTAGAAATAGTAGTCTATTTACCTAGCATAGTATCTAGCTCATGGTAAGTTCATAGTTATCAGTAACTTTCTATTATTGCCTACTTCTTAAACGGTTCTCTATAAATATTAGTATCTCTTCCTTTTTGCTTACACCCATCAATCACTAACAAAAATTGTGGCCACTATGATATATCACTAACATGCAGGAAGTAACCTTTGTTATGTCTTCTGAAATCAAAAAGTAGGTGAACCAAGGCCTATAAAATTCATTTTGACTTCCTAGTACAGATTTCAGTGAGCATACTTAAAGAGAGTCAAGAGCTTTCAAAGCTGGGATCTGTTTTCTTAAAATGGATTGAACATATACATAAAAGCCATTCATTAGGATCAGCCTTTGAGTTTCTGAATAGTAACTGATTATAAGTTGTCAAAGTCTATGGTTCCAAAGGTTTTCTTAGTTTTTATTAGGAACATTTTCATATATACACAAAAGTAGAAAGAATAGTAAAATCCACTCTCCCATACATCCATCAGCCAATCCCAACAACTATCAACTAAAATGTTATTTTTGTGTTTTTTAAAATATATTTTTATTGATTTCAGAGATGACGGGAGAGGGAGAGAGAGACAGAAGCATCAATGATGAGAGAGAATCATCAATCGGCTGCCTCCTGCATCCTTCCTCCTGGGGATTGAGCATGCAACCCAGGCATGTGTCCTGACCAGGAATCAAACTGTGACATCCCAGTTCATAGGTCGATGCTCAACCACTGAGCAACACCAGCTGGGCTAAAATGGGTTTTAACAGAACCATTTCAGTAAAAAATTATATTTCCAGCTCTTTATCAGTGTTTCTCTAAATCATTATTTTTAATCCCATATCATGGATCTAGTTAGTTTATTTTATTAATAGTCAAATATTTATTTTCTATAAATATAAAATTATTTTTAAGACATGTTTTAAAATCACAGCATCAAAAGAAAAATGCATGGCTTTTTTTTTTTAATGGGAGAGAGTTAAATATGCTGGTAGAATATATTTTGTTCTGTCTTTGTTTTTAAGGTTTGGCTTGAGCAACAAGTTTGATACTGAATTTCCTTCCGTTCTAACAGGGAAGGTAAGTGAGAGTTTGCTTTGAACTTTTCAATTCTAAAAACATTGTTTTATGATGTATTTAGTGTTATGAAAAATGTTTGACTCACTGGCAATGAAATCTCATAGTAAGAGGCCAGGGTACTTGGAGGCTGTGCCATTAGTGACTGAAGGCTATGCCTATGACCAGTTATTTTGTTAATTGTCCGTTAATGCCAGCCATCATTTACTTATTTGTTCAGTTTTTACAGTTTTGCTGTTTTTCTCAGCCCTGGTAGCTATAACTGTTTTCATTTAGGTCAGTAATTTCCCATGTGTTTGTGTGTGTGTGTGTGTGTGCATGCATGTGCACATGTGTGTGTGTGTGTGTGTGTGTGTGTGTGTGTGTGTGTTTTGTTGTTGTTGTAAGCGGCAGGAACGATACTGGGTGTTAGACTGATGGGGTCAGAACTGACCTGGGTTCAGCAACATCAGTACTTGAGTTCTGGCTAGGAAAGAATTCAGAGCCAAGATTCAAATGAACACTCAGTGAACATTTATTTGGTAAATGATGGAGGTAGAAAGAGTAATTCCTAGAATAAATGGGCTTAAGAGACAAGTTATAGAGGTAAAGCAAGGGCCCTTGGATCTTGGGAATAAGGAAGGAAATGGCGACATGTGTGGTGGGAGAAGGAAGGGGAATGAAAGGGAAGGAGAAGGTAAAGGGAAAGGCACTGGTGTGCTTTCCGGAGGGAGAGAAGAAAAAACGGAGAGTGTGCTGGGTCCTCCATCTTAAGGGTTTTAAGGGTGAAGATTTGAGGGGAGGTCCTAGGGCAGTGATGGCGAACCTATGACACGTGTGTCAGAGGTGACACACGAACTCATTTTTTTGGTTGATTTTTCTTTGTTAAATGGCATTTAAATATATAAAATAAATATCAAAAATATAAATCTTTGTTTTACTATGGTTGCAAATATCAAAAATTTTCTATATGTGACACGGCACCAGAGTTAAGTTAGGGTTTTTCAAAATGCTGGCATGCCAAGCTCAAAAGGTTTGAAATCACTCTCCTAGGGGAAGATCTTAATAGAATATTCAGCATCTTTCCAGGTGTGTCCTTTCAGGGTCTAAGTCTCCACTGATTGATTGGTTGATGCCAGGGCAGGGGGTCATTATACAATACAGCTGGTCCTGAGGTCATCCATGGGATCACTGGTCTGGTTTTGTTGTTTTTCTGGGCCTGGAGCTGAAATACAACTGAGATCTAAATGTTATCTCTAGGGAGAAAGGTCAGGGTGTCCAAACCACTTGACCAGTGATATGCTAGGGGAGGAAAAGTCACCCTGGGGGTGAGGTCCCACCCTACAATTGTCCTTTGCTAGGCACCTGGGCTTTCCACCCTGATGACTTGTACCTAGCCCATCGTCCTTGCTCTGCTCATGTCTGTCTAGCTGCCTACCACACTTTCAGGCATTTCTTTTTATTTACTGGTGTGTTTTTTCCAATGCAAATAAATTCCATAAAATGAGAAGTTACTATGAATCAAAGCATAAGTACACAAACAATATATAATCAAAAATAGATGTACAGCATCTACTCTAATAAAAGAGAAACATGCAAATTGGTGTCACTCGGCTACATCTACCAGCCAATCAGGGCGACTATACAAATTAACCCAAGAAAGATGGTGGTGGCCACGGAGCTGGAGGCTTGGGTTGCCCCCAGCGATGGAAGAAGCCAAGCTTCCTGCCCACCCTGGCCGCCGCTCAAGGAGTGGCTGGGGGCCTGGGTTGCCAGGGGTGACCCAGGCTTCCAGCCCGCCCTGGCCGCTGCTCAAGGGAGAGAACAACACACAGGCGCGGCCAGGAACCTGAGAGATCAACACAAAGGGGTGCCTGCTCCGAGCCTCCGATGCAGCTGGGGGCAGGCCCCCAGCAGGGACACACACACACACACACACACACACAAACACACACACAGGGCGCCTGCTCTGAGCCTCTGCTGCCAGACTGTGGCTTAGGCCAGCTCCCCTAAGCCATCAGTAGGACATCCACTGAGGGCTCCTGGACTGTGAGAGGGGGCAGGCTGGGCTGAGGGACCCCCAACCCCCAGTGCACGAATTTTGTACACTGGGCCTCTAGTTTAGGTATAAAACAAAGGGGAATGTTCATTCACACATGGCAACTTGAGATATTTGGATATGGTGTTGCTAAGTAGGTTTTCAAAGATGGAAAAAAATTACTATGGTTATCAGCACTACTGCGGCCCTATTAGATACTGGGACATCTAAGCATCAGTGTGTGACCATGCAAAACAAGACTTTAGAGAATGTCTATTTTCAAAAGAGTTTCTGTGCATTGAGGCAATTGTGAAAATATTTACTTTCCAGAATCAAGCCCACATTAGGCTTAGGATCATGTTCTAACTATATAAAAATATTGACCAATAAAAGAAAGTGTTCCAAATGTGGCTATTCTGATTCATAGTTTTTTTTAAAGTATGTACAGAAAGTATAAAAGTATTTTTGAATTTAATGTAACTAAGCTTCCAGTCTTTTTTTTTTATTGATGTTATTGGGGTGACATTGGTTAATAAAATTATATAGGTTTCGGGGTTCTAATTCTATAATACATCATATGTATATTGTATTGTGTGTTCACCAACCCAAATCTCCTTCCGTTACCATTTATCCCCCCTTTACCCTTTTCTACCTCCTGTCACCCCCGCTTCCTTCTGGTAATCACCATACTGTTATCTGTGTATAAGAGGTTGTTTTCCTTTGCTTAATCCCTTCACCTTTTTCACCCAGCCCACTATGATTTCATTTATATGTGAAATCTGGTGAACAAAATAAACTAACAAAATAGAAACATATTCATAGAGAACAGACTGACAGTTCTCAGAGGTAAAAAGGGGGTTGGCGGCTGAGTGAAAAAGCTTCACACATTTGCCTTTTTAATTTTAAGATTTGTCGAGTTTACCTTCAAAACAAATCATTTCTTATATTGTAAAAAGTATTCAATATATGCAGAAATAAAAAGAATTTTGAAATTAGTTGAGGTTCATGTACTTCAACTTTTTGGAATTAGTTTAGCAAAATGAATTTGGTACTCTTGTTGACTAGGGGAGTGATAAGTATATAAGCAAAATTTACTCATTATAGTTGAATTTGGAGTATATTCCAATACATCATTGACAGATTCTGTAATGAGATGGGGATGGAGGGAAAAAAGACCTATAAATATTGGTATATATCAATTACTACATAAAAAGTCAAATGCAATGTCAAATCAAAGGGTTCAGTGCCTGAGAGAATAGTGATAAGTTAACAATATAAAACTTTATCTAGAGTTACATGGACATTAAATTAGTATTGTGAAACAATACATTGAGGATTTATAGGAATACCTGGAAATTCCTTCTAATGTACATATAAATAGAACCATGGAAGCTTTTTACATTACCCATTTTATGGCCTTATAGCTTTAATGAACCAATTGAAATCTGACTCTGTTCCAAATCCCATCCCTTATCTCTAGATAAAATAAAATCTGTTCATTTTCAAAATAGAATTTTATGTGTCCATACTTAAGCCACATTTAAGGAAATCACCTCTGAACTAATTTTGGATGTGTCTCTTCATCTTGTACATGAAACTGCTACACATTTAATATCAACATTCATCATCTAGTCAGACCCTGTACATGTTCTTTAAACCAATCAAATATGGGATCCTCAACATTTTCTATGTCAATAAAATTAGGTGTGGAATTATCAGATTCAATGAAGACCTGCTTTTTCTCTGTCACACTGGATGTCTAGATTCTATTTGGATTGGGTTTGGAAGATGGAGAAGTATAGACGTTTCTTGGCCTGAATCTTTTAACAATAGAGGTGTAGAGATAGAACTAGATTGCTGAGAAGCTGGCTATTGACTGCAAAGCACTGCCACTTACCTTAGTGGTGGTACTCAATGGATTTGGAGTAGTTAAGGTTTTGTGGGAGGGATTACTGGAAGGTGATAAAGCAATTGTTTGATTTGAATAAATCTGCATGGGTAGGAGCAACACCAGAAGCAGCAGCCCCAGTTGAAGCCTGGCTACATCACTTTGCCCATGTCCTCTCTGTCAGTGTGTGGCCGCATCTCACTTTGGATGTGGAGTGGGTGGGGAACCTGCGGCTCCAGACAGGAGCAGGCAAGGTTTAATATCCGATGTTTTGGAGTGAACAAAGTTACCATTTTTCAACATTGCATCACTCTTTTTTAAGCTATCTTGTGATCTGATTTTGTTATATATCAAAAGCATCAAATTTTTGGTTATTTTTATACCATTTGGATAGTTTGAATTTCTAAACTTGGATTCTGCAATAAATTATCTTTCTGTTCCCTCATTCCTCTATATTCAGTAGTTTCTTCCAATATGGAGATACATTAGTCAGAGACTTCCTTACAGCAGTAATGCTAACTTTTCAGCCCAAAGGGTAAGTCTCTGACTAAGGCAAAAGGTTATTTACACATTTTTGTTACTTGAGAAATGTAGATGAAGAAAGAGGAAAGCTGTTATATTACAAAATACTTAATGATTTGCAAATGGTTAAGAAGTGAGTGATTGGGGCCAAAATGTTGATTTAGGGTTAAAAATAAGTTAACTTTTTATAGTTAGAAACCCATAATTTAATATCATTCTGTTTAATTTTACTATTAGAATAATGCTATTTCTTAGTATAGGTTTTGGTCATACTTTAAAATCATTTCATTCTCCAAAGAGCTTTAATATGCTATTTTAGTGTTAATGTTTCTCCTATTGTAATTGAGAAAAACAAGGTTCAAGTCACTATGTATAGTGTGTATAATAAAGGGGAGAAATAAGCATATTAATAATTATAAGAAGTAATTCTAAAAGGATACACATGAAACTAATACAAGTGATAACTTTCATGGGAGAAGAAATGAAATGAATGGAAGCAAGGGTAAAGATGAAACTATTTTCTAAATATCATTTATTATTGAAAAATTGATAATAGCAATTAAAAGTGGAGGCGGATTAAGTGCAAGTTCACAGACATGCTCCCAGGACCAATTTGTGATTACAACTAAAATTTTTTTTAAAAAAACCCACCCTGAATAATCAGCTGAAGACTAGCAGGAGACAACCCTGATAGCCAAGGACAGAAAGTGGAGACCACATAGAGACCGGTAGGAAGTGTGGAAGCGTGAAATGGCTGGCCAGGCTTCCACAGACAACCGTTGAAATTCTGGAGAGATATTTCAGCTGTAGGGAGTTGTCACTGAGAACTCTGGGGTCTAATCCCTAAGCTGTCCCTCTACCTCCCAGCAGAGAGCACCAGAACTGAAAAAGGTGCCCTCGTAACATCTGACTGTGAAAACCAGCAGGGTTGCTGTCTGCCAGGGAGAGATGGCTGGAAGTGCAAGCACCCTCTTAAAGGGCCAATGCACAACACTCACCTTGGTCTCTAGCAGAAGGAGGACAAAGTGACCTGGAATTGTATAAACATAAGCCAGGGCTGGGGGATCTGGGGTTAGAACTTGGAAGGCAGACACCCCAGTTTCCTGTGCTGAGTCATTCCCTCATGTTACACAGGGCATCTCTCAGGCAAACCTTTGCTATTCTGCAGTTTTGGCCAGGGAGGAAGACAGTTGACCACATTATTGGAAAAATCCCTTGCTCCACCCTGTGGAGTATCTGAGACTGAGAATAACAGTTAGCCTCCAGGCAGAGACAATTGCCCCAACCTGTTGAAAAACCTCTCGCTCAACCAGTGGAAGACTGATTGAGGCTATTCCAGACTGAATCTAATCAGTCTGCAGCCAGAGGCAGGTTTCTGGGGGCTTTGAACCTTTGCCTGATCTAATTAGTCGGAAACAGCAGTTTTGATCCCCACCAAAGAAACCATCCTGGACTGCTCAGGGAGGCAAAAGCCAGTGAGACACCAAGTGCCTGCAGCTGACACCTGCAGGATCAGCTTCATGGGAGAAGGGAGTATAGCTCAGAACAGTGTCAATCAAGGTATGAGACACAAGGCAGATTCTGACCACTGGACTGCTAGGGGATTCAATCTCTCAGACCTCAATCAGGTCACCCAGGGCCAGAAAGAGAAAGGGACTCACATTCAGCTGCACTAGAGAAGCTTCCAGGAGGCCCCAGATAGACATACCAAGGGACCAAATTCAACATTAGAGCAAAATCCAACAAGCCCCACAAATAGCAGACCCAAAGCACCCATATAACAGCTGGCATGACCACATTGGGATTGAATCTCACTGGCAGCAAGTCAGAGGGTAGATCCTTCCTACAAATGGGATATCAACACTCAAGTCCCAACTATAACAGCAGAGCACAAACAATGCACACAAAGGTCATTCCTAGAGCATCCAGCTCAGCTGGACAAAGATACTACACCACTGGACTCCTCAAGACAGTTTCTGCATAAGGCCATCCCACAAAGACTGGGAGGCATAACAATTCTATTTAATACATAGAAGCAAATACAAAGAGACAGGTAAAATGAGGAGTCAAAGAAACAACCCCCAAATGAGAGAAAAGAAGGAATTTCCAGAAAAAGAACTAAATAAGATGGAGGCAAGCAACCTATCAGACATAGAGTTCAAAGCAATGGTTACATAGATGTTTAAGGAACTTAGTATAAATTACAATAACATGAAAAGGGAAATCAAAGCCATGAACAAGAACCAGACAGAAATGAAGATTGATATATCTGACACCAAAGAACACACTGGAAGGGATTAAAAGTAAACTGGATTAAGCAAAGGATCAAATCAGCAATTTGGAAGACAAGGTAGAAATAAATACTCAATTAGAGCAGCAAATCAGAAAAAGAATTAGAAAGCAGGAAAATAGCTTAAGGGAGTGCTGGGACAACATGAAAAGTAATGACATCTGCATTGTGGGAATACTAGAAAGGGAAGAAGGTGAGCAAGGAACAGAGAAGCTGTTTAAAGAAATAGTGACAGAAAACTTTCCCAACCTGGTGAAGGAAAATGTCACACAAGTTGAGGAGGCACAGAGAGTTGTAATCAGGATGAACCCAAAGAGACCCACAAATAGACACATCATGATTAAAATGGCAAATATTAAAGACAAAGAAAGAATCTTAAATTTAGCACGAGAGAGACAGAAAATTACCCAAAAAGGAATTCCCATTAAAATGTCAGCTGACTTTTCAATAGAAATACTTCAGGCCTAGAGGGAGTAGCATAAAGTACACAAAGTAATGAAAAGCAAGGCCCTAAATCCAAGACTACTGTAGCCAGTGAAAATATCATTTAAAATTGAAGGTGAAATAAAAAGCTTTCCAGACAAAAAGAAGGTTAAAGGAGTACACTACCACCAATGCAAGAAATGTTACAGGGCCTACTTTAAGAAAAAGAAAGAGAGAGAGAGAAAGAGGATCATAGGCATAAAGAAAATGAAAATGGCAACAAATAAATACCTATAATAATAACCTTAGCCCTAGCTGTTTTGGCTCAGTGGATAATGTTTTGGCCTGGGGACTGAAGGGTTCCAGGTTCCATTCTAGGCAAAAGCACATGCCTGGGTTGTGGGCTTGATCCCCAGTAAGGGTTGTGCAGGAGGCAGCCAAGCAATGATCCTCTTGCATCATTTATGCTTCTATCTCTCTCTCCCTCTCCCTTCCTCTCTGAATCAATAAAAATATATTAAAAAATATAAAAAGTAATGATAACAACCTTAAATATAAATGGATTAAATGCTCCAGTCAAAACACATAGGGTGACTGAATAGATAAGAAAACATGACCCATATATATGCTGTCTATAATAGACACATCTGAAAACAAAAGATACACACAGACTGAGAGTGATGAGAAGGAAAATATATATTTCATGCAAATGGAAAAGAAACAAAAGCCGGAGTAGCAATACTCATATCAGGCAAAATAGACTCCAAAACAAAGGCCATAACAAGAGACAAAGAAGGCCACTTCATAATACTAAATGGAATGATACAACAAGAAAATATAACCCTTGAAAGCATATATGCACCCAATATTGGAGCATCCAAGTACATAAAAAACTCTTGATGGACTTTAAGGGAGATATCAACAGCCATACAGTCATAGTAGGGGACTTTCACACCCACTGACATTACTGGATAGATCTTCCAGACAAAAAAAATGAACAAAGAAACAGAGGCCTTAAATGACACACTAGATCAGATGGATCTAACTGATATTTACACAACATTTCACCCCAAAGCAACAGAATATACATTCTTCTCCAGGTCATATGAAACATTCTCAAAGATAGACCACATGTTAGGGCATAAAACAAGTCTATACAAATTCAAGAAGATTGATATGATACCAAGCATTTTCTCAGATCACAATGGCATGAAGTTAGAAATCAACTACAATAAAAAAAACCCTCAAAAATGCTCAAATACATGGAGGCTAAATAGCATGTTATTAAACAATGAATGGGTTACCAATGATATCAAGCAAGAAATTTAAAACTTCCTGGAAACAACTGAAAATGAACACACAACTACCCAAAACCTATGGGATAAGGTGAAAGCAATCCTGAGAGGGAAGTTGATAGCATTACAAGCCTATATCAAGAAACCAGAAAAAGGACTAATAAACTATCTAACCCAGTGGTTCTCAACCTTCCTAATGCCGCGACCCTTTAATACAGTTCCTCATGTTGTGGTGACCCCCAATTTCATTGTTACAAATTGAACATAATTAAAGCATAGTTATTAATCACAAAAACAATATGTAATTATATATGTGTTTTCCAATGGTCTTAATGCGACCCTTGTGAAAGGGTCGTTCGACCCCCAAAGGGGTTGTGACCCACAGGTTGAGAACTGCTGATCTAACCCTACAACTAAATGACTTAGAGAACAGCAGGAAAAGCCCATAGGAAGTAGAAGGAAGGAAATAATAAAGATCAGAGTGGAAATAAATGACATATAGACTAAAAAAAAAAGTTTGGTCAATGAACCCCAGAACTGATTCTTTGAAAAGATAAACAAGATTGATGAACCCCTAGACAAACTCATCAAGAAACAAAGAGAGAGGACCCAAATAAACAAAATAGGAAATGAAAGAAGCAATATAACAATGGATACCACAGAAATACAAAAGGTTGTAAGCAAATACTATTAACAATATATGGAGAAACTAAGATGGTGGCATAGATAAACACCGGGAAATTGCTGCCGCTCACAACAATGGAATAATACCTCAGAAACACAATACGGACATCATCCAGAACCACAGGAAGCCTGGCTGACTGTAAATTCTACAACTAGAAGGAAAGAATAGCACACTGAGACCCAGAGGAGCTGCAGAAGTGAAGCGCAGAGGTAGGGGGCTCGCGTGCAAGGAAAGGGGCCGGCACCTGAGGAGGCGGCTGTCTTTTTGAATCCGGAGGGAGTCACAAGCTCCCGACGGCTCTGAACTCTGGTTCCGGGAAGTCTCTGGGGACCCAGGACTCATGCGGGGAGAAACTGGACTGTCTGGCAGCGGGCGATCTTGAGGGCGGCTTTCCCTCAGAGGTGCGTGCAGCCGTTACCAGGACACTGAGACTCGTGGCTCCTTAGGGCAGGGCTGAGGCTCCGCCATAGCTGCTTGCTCCGCCCTTTGAGTCCTTGAGACCCCGCCCCACCCAGGCTGCGGCAGAGGCTTTTGCATATGAATGCCCCGGCCATTTGCAACCTGTAATTACCTAACTGCAGCCAGGTCAGACAGACCCAGAACTTAAAAGAGAAGGCCCAAGGCCCCACAGCGCTTGCATCCTTCACAGCTGAGCCTTATCAAGGCACTTCCAAACTCCAAAAAAAAAAAAGGGAAGGGGAATCTGCAGCCCTCTTCGTAGTTCCTGCTGGGTAACCTCAGGCAGGGGCGAAATTTGCACCTCCTTAGACTCAAGAGCCACTGTACCCAGTGGTCAGAGGGGGACCATCCAGATCACAACTTCTCAGATCTATAAGGGACACACTCAGGGTGCAGTCTCAGTGAGCACCAAAGCCCCACTGAAGCAAGTCGTGCCCCAGAAGGGTGTCTCCAGCACAGAAGTTCTCCCACTGCAGACACAGCTGATTCTCACAGCCAATTGGCCGGGAGGTCAATTCCTCCCAGTGATCCTACAACAACCAAGGCATAGCTACAACAAGACTGTGCACAAAGCCCACAAGGGGGTGCACCAAGAGTGTCCACCTCAGGTAACTGGGGAGGTTGAGCCACTGGGCCCTATAGGACACCTAGCACACAAAGCCTCTCTATCAACACAGGGAAGCAGCCAAAATGCGGAGACAGAGAAACAGGTCACGAATGGCAGAAATAGAGGAAAGCAAACGATTGGATATAGAGTTCAAGGCCACGTTTATAAGGTTTTTCAAGAATTTTATGGAAACCGCCGATAAATTTAATGATTCCCTCAATAAGTATAGTGAGACCATGGAGGACATGAAAAAGGACCAACTAGAAATTAAGCATACACTGACTGAAATAAAGAATAATTTACAGAGATCCAACAGCAGACAAGAGGATCCCAAGAATCAAGTCAAAGATTTGAAATACAAAGAAACAAAAAAAAAATACCCAACTGAAAAAGAAAAAAGAAAAGAGATTCCAAAAATATGAAGATAGTGTAAGGAGCCTCTGGGACAACTTCAAGCGTACCAACATCAGAATTATAGGGGTACCAGAAGAAGAGAGAGGGCAAGATATTGAAAACCTATTTGAAGAAATAATGACAGAAAACTTCCCCCACCTGGTGAAAGAAATAGACTTACAGGTCCAAGAAGCGCAGAGAACCCCAAACAGGAGGAATCCAAAGAGGACCACACCAAGACACATCATAATTAAAATGCCAAGAGCAAAAGACAAAGAGAGAATCTTAAAAGCAGCAAGAGAAAGAAAGTCAGTTACCTACAAGGGAGTACCCATACGACTGTCAGCTGATTTCTCAACAGAAACCATGCAGGCCAGAAGGGAGTGGCAAGAAATATTCAAAGTGATGAATAACAAGAACCTGCAACCAAGATTACTTTATCCAGCGAAGCTATCATTCAGAATAGAAGGTCAGATAAAGAGCTTCACGGATAAGAAAAAGCTAAAGAAGTTCATCACCACCAAACCAGCATTATATGAAATGCTGAAAGGTATTCTTTAAGAAGAGGAAGAAGAGAAAGGAACTCTTACCATTTGCCACAACATGGATGGAACTGGAGAGCAGATAGATAACACATGAACTCACTCATTTGTGGAATATAAGGAACAACATAAACTGATGAACAAGGACTGATCCAGAGATGGAGAGGCATTGATTGGACTGTCGGGCTTTGGAGGGAAGGTAGGGGAGGGTGTGGGTAAGGGGGGAAGATCAACCAAAGGACTTACATGCAGGCATATAGGCCTAACCAATGGACACGGACAATGGGGGGGAGGGCAAAAGCGGGGGGGGGGGTAGAGGGTAACATGGGGACAAGGACACATATGTAATATCTTAATCAATAAAAAACATATTAAAAAAAAAAACAATATATGCCACAAACTGGTCAACCTGGGCTAAAAGGACAAATTACTAGAAACATACAATCTTCCAAATCTCAATCAGGAAGAATCAGAAAACCTGAATAGACCAATAAGAACTGATGAAACTGAAGCAGTAATTAAAAGACTTCCAGCAAACAAAAGTCTTGACTGCATGGATTTACAGGTGAATTTTACCAAACATTCAAAGAAGAACTAACACCTATTCTCTTCAAACTATTCCTAAAAATTCAAGAGGAAGGAACACTTCCAAGTTCTTTTTAAGAAACCAGCATTATCCTCATTTCAAAACCAGATAAAGAAACTACAAAAAAAATTACAGGCAATATCCCTGATGAACACAGATGCTAAAATCCTAAACAAAATATTAGCAAATTGAATTCAACAATTTATGAAAAAGATCATACACCATGATCAAATGAGATTTATTCCAGAGATGCAAGGCTTCTACAATATTCACAAATCAATAAACGTGATACATCACACAAAGAAGTTGAAAGATGAAAATCACATGATCATATCAATAGATGCAGAAAAAGCATTCATCAAACCCAGCACCCCTTTTTGATAAAAATCCTCAACAAAGTGGGAATAGAGGGATGGGACCTCAACATAATAAACCTACAACCAACATAATACTCAGTGGGCAAAAACTAAAAGCCTTTCCCTTAAGAACAGGAAAAAAGACAAAGATGTCCACTTTCACCACTCTTATTCAACATAGTACTGGAAGTCCTAGCCACAGCAATCAGACAAGAAGAAGAGATAAAAAGCATCCAAGTTGGAAAGGAGGAAGGAAAACTATCAGTATTCACAGATGGCATGATATTGTATATAGAAAACCCTAAAGACTCCACCAAAAAAGCTACTAAACTTAATAAATGAATTCAGCAAGGTAGGAGGATACAAAATCAACATCTACAAGTCAATGTCATTTTTATACATCAATAGCGAACTCTTAGGAAGAGAAACTAAACAAACAATCCCATTTATCTTTGCAACAACAATACAAATAAAATACCTAGGAATAAACTTAACCAAGGAGGTAAAAGACCTGTACTTGGAAAACTTTAGGGCATTGAAGAAAGTAGTAGAGGAAACTACAAACAAATGGAAGTTTTTACCATGTTCATGGATTGGAAGAATTTACATCATTAAAATGTCTATACTACCCAAGGAAATCTACAGATTCAATGCAATTCCTATTAAAATCCCAATGGCATACTTCACAGAGCTAGAACAAATACTCCAAGAATTTATATGGAACCATGAAAAACACCGAATAGCTGAAGCAATCTTGAGAAAGAAGAACAAAGTAGGAGGGATCACAATACCAGATATCAAACTATACTACAAAGCCATTGTAACCAAAACATCCTGGTACTGGCAGAAGAACAGGCATATAGACCAATGGATCAGAAGAGAGACCCCAGAAATGGACCCAAGCCATTATACTCAATATTTGACAAAGGAGGCAAGAACATACAATGGAGTAAAGATAGTCTCTTCAATAAATGTTGCTGGGAAAACTAGACCTACATATGCAATAGGATGAAACTAGACCACCAATTTACACCATATATTATAATAAACTCAAAGTGGATAAAATATTTAAATGTAAGTCATGAAACTATAAAAATCTTAGAGAAGATAGGCAGTTAAGTGTCAGACATCTCACATGTTTACTGATACATCTCCTAGGGCAATGGTCGGCAAACTGTGGCTCGCGAGCCACTTGTGGCTCTTTGGCCCCTTGAGTGTGGCTCTTCTACAAAATACCGACTTCTGCGCATGGGCCATGAAGTTTCAATCGCACTATACGTGTGCGCCTGCACGTGGTATTTTGTGGAAGAGCCACACTCAAGAGGCCAAAGAGCCGCATGTGGCTCATGAGCCGCAGTTTGCTGACCACTGTCTTAGGGCAAAGGAAACTAAGGAGAAAACAAACAAATGGGACTACATAAATAAAAAGCTTCTGCACAGGCTCTAGCCAGTTTGGCTCATTGGATAGAGCATCAACCTGTGGACTGAAGGGCCCCAGGTTCGAGTGCCCTCAAGGGCACATGCCTGGGTTGTAGGCTCAATCCCCAGTAGAGGACATGTAGGAGGCAGCCGATCAACGATTCTCTCCCATCATTGATGTTTCTATCTCCCTCCCTCCCCCTTCCTCTCTGAAATCAATTAAAATATATATATATATATTTAAAAATGTAATAATCCTATGTAATAAAGAGCTAATATGCAAAGGGTCATCATGCCCTCATGCTGCCACACCATAACAGCTCAGACACTCAACACTGGAGAGACAGGAATGGGGACCAGCCAGGAACAAATGAGCTCATGAGAGAGGAATGGGGACCAGCCAAGCTGCACACCCCACGGTCCTGGCGCCAGCAGCTGCACCTGCTCCTGCAGCCTGGGAGAAGGACAAGCTACCTGCCCGATGGTCCTTGGCACCAGTGGATGGGACTGCAGCCCAGGAGAGGGAAAAGCTGCCCGCCCCACAGTCCTGGGTGCTAGCGCATGTGGCTGTGGTCTGGGAGAGGGACAAGCCATTCACCCCATCGTCCCGGGCACCTGCGGCTGTGGCCCTGGTGAAGCTGCCTGCCCACGGTTCCCTGTGGCTGTGGCCAGCCCGGGCAAAGACGGCTTGGGTCCTGTGTGCTTGTGACCGACTGGAGGAGGGAATCCTGTGTCCCGGGTGCGGGGAGAGGCAGAGGTGGTTAGGGGTGATCAGGCCAGCAGGGAAGCAGTTAGGGGTGATCAGGCAGGCAGGCAGAGATGATTAGGGGTGATCAGGCAGGCAGAGGTGGTTAGGGGCAGCAATCAGGCAGGCAGGCAGGCAAGCAGTTAGGAGCCAGCGGTTCCAGATTGTGAGAGGCAGTCAGACATCTTCCAAGGGGTCCTGGATTGGAGAGGTTGTGGGCCGGGCTGAGGGACCCCCCCCACACACATGCACAAATTTCGTGCACCGGGCCTTTAGTCTATATATATAAAAGCCTAAGCGACCTTCACAACTGAACAAGTGGAACAACCAGCTGACCAGTCGCTATGACGTGCACTGACCACCAAGGGTAAGATGCTCAACACAGGAGCTGTCCCCTGGTGGTCAGTGCACTCCCACAGCCAACATCCTATGGCTAGCCAACCTTCCCCAGCTGGCAAACCTCCCGTGGTCCCTCCCTTTGCCCCTTCCCTGTCCAGCAAGCCCCCTCTGGCAGGCCCCATCCGGCGACTGGCAGGTCCCCAAGCCCCAGCCAACAGCCAGCAGGCCCCAGCTGGCTCGGCCCCTATTGGGGCTGGGCGAGATGGTCCTGATAGGCCCTGATCACCAGCCAGGCCTTGGGACCCCACCCATGCACAAATTCTGTGCACGAGGCCTCTAGTAATAAAATAAATAAAAAGCTTCTGCAGAGCAAAAGAAACCACCATCAAAATGAAAATGGAATTTATAAATGGGAGAACATATTTGCCAATGATACAACTAATAAGAGGTTAATATCAAAGTATATAAAGTACTTGTACAACTCAAAAAAGAAAGAAAAACAAAGCAATTAAAAAATGGGCCAAAGACCTGAATAGACATTTCTCTGAAGAGAACATTCAAATGGCCAAGAAACACATAAAAAAATGCTCAGTCACTGATCATCACAGAAATGCAAATTCAAACCACAATGGGATATCACCTCACACCTGTCAGAATGGCTATCATCAACAAATCAACAAACAACAAGTGCTGGCGAGGATGTGGAGAAAAGGGAACACTAGTTCACTGCTGGTTGGAATGCATATTGGTGCAGCCACTATGGAATACACTATGTAGTTTCCTCAAAAAATTAAAACCTGAACTTCCATTTGACCCAGCAATCCCACTTCTGGGAATATATCCTAAAAGCCCTCAAAACACTAATCAGAAAGAATATATACACCTCTATGCCTTTGTCAGCATTATTTACAATAGCAAATTTTTGGAAACATCTCTAGTGCCTATCAGTAGATGAATGGATAAAAAAGCTATGGTATATTTACACTATGGAATACTATGCAGCTATAAAAAGGGATCTCTTACCCTTTGGGACAGCATAGATGGATTTGGAGAGTATTATGCTAAGCAGTATAAGCCAGTCAGAGAAAAACACGTATCATTATTTGTGGAATCTAATGAACAAAATGAATTGACCAACAAAATAAGACTCAAAGCATAGAGGCTTTGAATAGACTGACATATCTCAATGTGGGTTTGGGGGGATAAGAACAGATAAACCAAACATGGACAATAGTGTAGTGAAGACTTAGAGTGTTGGGTAGGTGCTGGGAGGAGGGGGGGAAACAGGGATAAATGGGAGATATCTGTAATACTATCACCAATAAAAAATATATTTATAAAAATAAATAAATATCTTTTAGTATCAGTTTGATTTTTGAACCGTGTGACTATATTGCCTATTTTTAAACCTTAATATACTTTTCTTAAATTTTTATTGAAATTACCAGGTGACATTGGTTAATATAATTATATAGTTTTCAAGTGACAGTTCTGTAGTACATCATCTGTATATTATATTGGGTGTTCACCACCCAAAGTCCCACCTTTACCCTCTTCTGCCTCCCCCCACCCTCCCTTCCCTCTGGTAAACCTTTATTTTTAATTTATCCTCTCAAACCAAACTCTTCAGGAATGAGATAAAACACTTATACTAATATTGGCTTCTCTTTGTCATGATAAATTTTCCATCAGCTTACTCTCTACACTTTTTTCCTATTCCCATTCTTCTCCCCAGCCTCATTTGGGTGTTGGGGGGCAGAAAAACACAGCAGACCTATTTCTTTTTTCAAGGATTACCACTGCAATCATAATAAATTCTTTGTAATTTAACCCTAAAAGCTGGTTTTTTTTGTTTTTATTTATTTTTATTTAAATTTTTTGTTGTTGACACTATTGCAGAGATCTCCCATTTTCTCCCTTTTGCCCACTTCCACTCAGCCTTCATTGGCCATCACTCCACTATCGTCTGTCTCTGGGAAATGCATGTATGTTTTTTAGCTAATCCCTTCACCTTCCTTTATCCGGTCCCCCTCAACCACCTCCCCTCTAACATTTGTAAGCCTGTTCAGTGTATCCATGCCTCTGGTTCTATTTAGTTCATCAGTTTATTTTGTTCATTATATTCCACATATTAGTGAGATCATATGGTATTTGACTTTCTCTGACTGGCTTATTTCACTTAGCATAATAATTTCTAGGTCCAAACATGATGTTGCAAAATTTAAGCGCTCCTTCTTTTTACAGACATGTAATATTCTATTGTGTTCACATACCACTGCCTTTTTTTTTTTTTTTTACAGCTTTTTTATCCACTCATCTACTGCCGGGCACTCAGCCTATTTTCAGATCTGGCTATTGTAAATAACCCTACTATGAATGTAGGGGTGCATATAATCATTTTGATTGGCGATTAGGGATTGTTAGGATATATACTGAAGAGTGGGATCATTGGGTAAAAAAGCAGTTCCATTTTTTATTTTTTCAGGAAACTCCATGCTGTTTTCCACAGTGGTTGCATCAGTCTGTATTTCCACCAACAGTGATGAGCATTCCTTTTCTCCACATCCTCACCAACACTTGTTGTTTGTTGATTTATTGATGATAGTCAGTCTGACAGGTGTGAGGTAATATCTCATTGTGGTGTTAACTTGTATTGCTCTGATGATTAGTGACACTTAGCATCCTTTCATATTTCTGTTGGTCATCTGTACGTCCTCTTTGTAGAAGTGTCTATTCAAGGTCCTTGGCCCATTTTTTAATTGGATTGTTTATCTTCTTGGTGTTGAGTTGTATAAGTTCTTTATATATTTTGGAGATTAACCCAAAATCAAATGAATCATTGGCGAATATGTTTGCCCATACAATGGGTTCCCTTTTCATTTTGTTGATGGTTTCTTTTGTTCTACAGAAGCTTTTTAAAAATATATTTTTATTGACAGGAAGGGAAAGGGAGAGAGAGATAGAAACATCAATGATGAGAGAGAACCACCAATTGGCTGCCTCCTGCACGCCTCTCATTAGGGATCTAGCCCACAACCTGGGCAAGTGCCCCAACTGAGAATTGATTGAAATGTAACCTCCTGGCCCATAGGTTGATGCTCAACCACGGAGCCACACTGGTCAGGCTGTGCAAAAGCTTTTTAGTTTGATATAGTACCATTTGTTTATTATATCTTTTAAAAATATATTTTATTGATTTTTTACAGAGAGGAAGGGAGAGGGATAGAGAGTTAGAAACATCCATGAGAGAGAAACATTGATCAGCTGCCTCCTGCACACCCCCTACTGGGGATGTGCCCGCAACCGAGGTACATGCCCTTGACCAGAATCGAACCTGGGACTCTTTAGTCCACAGGCCGACGCTCTAGCCACTGAGCCAAACTGGTCAGGGCACCATTTGTTTATTTTTTCCTGTGTTTCTCTTGCCCTCAGAGACATATCGGCAAAAATATTGCTCCGAGAGATGTCTGAGATTTTATTCCGTTTTCTTCTAGGATTTTTATGGCTCTGTGACTTACATTTAAGTATTTTATAGATTTTTCAGTTTATTCTTGTGTTTGGTGTAAGTTGATGGTCTAGCTTCATTTTTTGCATGTTGCTGTCCATTTTTTTCTGGAAACATTTCAATCTTGTTTACCTTTACAAAGAACCAAGTCTTGGTTTTATTGATCTTTTGTATTGTTCTTTTAGTCTCTATATCATTTAAAAGGAAAGCAATAAAAAAGAAGACACAACCCTAACTGGTTTAGCTCAGTGGATAGAGTGTCAGCCTGTGGACTGAAGGGTCCCAGGTTCGATTCCGGTCAAGGGTATGTATCTTGTTTGCGGGCACATACCCAGTAGGTGGTGTGCAGGAGGCTGTTGATCGATGTTTCTAACCCTCTATCCTTCTCCCTTCCTCTCTGTGAAAAATCAATAAAATATATTTTTTTAAAAAGAAGACACAAAAAATTATGAAAAAGTTAAAAGGAGAGAAAGATAAAGTGAAAAAAAGAAAATAAATAAAAAATAGAGTAAGAAAAAGGAGGCAAATAAGGGATATGAGAAATTCCAGGGACTCCAACATGGCTCCTTAGCAGGACCAGAGTGAGGGTGAGCGTGAATGAGGAAGTGAGTGAGAGGGTGAGTATATCGATGTGCGTGCATGTGTGTGCGTATGTGTGGGAGGGGTGGGTGTCAGATTGTACACAGGAATCTCAGGGGCAGGTGATCCAGGCTCTCCTGTCTGGGGAGCCACTACTACTGCCAGAGCCATTCCCTGGACATGGCTCTGGCTTGGAGACTCTGCCATCTTAAAAGTTTTATAAGGTCCTTCTTGGGATGAGGCTGTGGGGAGCAGCAGCTGCTAGGCACCCAGCCTTGCTACCACCCAAACTTGCCACAGCCAGTCTGAACCCATGTGCACCCCGTCCCAAACCCCGTGCATGGCCAAGGACACTGCTCGGACCTGCACGACCACCACTGACTCGACAAGACTCTCAACACTGCTGTGGATTTACCTATGGCTGTCCCTACTGTGCTGCCACAACTGCTCTGCTCCACTGCCAGGGCTCAGAGGAAGGAACTGTGCTAAAATCGGGGAGATGGATGTAGTCTCCTCTTCCTTTGACCTACTATAAATGAGGACCTGAGGATACTGAAGAGGCTGCATATCTGTAGGAACTCATTCTGGTGAGTAGAAAGAGGACTCGACAGTAGGACAAGGAAGGAAGGTCAGTCTTACCCATCTGAACACAGGGGAGGTGCTCTCTTTTCCTCCGGCAAAACAGCTGCTTCTGACCCAACCTGCAGCGACCTGAGTAAGGGGGAACAGCTTGGGGCTGGAAATCTGTGCCCCTGAAGGTGGCGGTGAGGAGGAGCCAGCAAGCCAGGCAGGGCTAAGGCAGTGGAAGGAGAGGAAGTGCCCTCTCACCCCCACAAGCTACTGGCACCACTCCCCACACTAGTCTGATCAAATGATCCTGGCTAACACCAGGATATCCCTGCAGAGCCCAGCTCAGTCAGGGAAGGGAGAACAGCTCAGAACAGGGACACTTTAGGCATGAGACTCAAGCAGACCCAGCCTCTGGGCTAAGGAAGCCATACCCGCTGGACTACTAGGGGCTTCAACCTATAGGGCCTCAATTAGGTTGTCTAGGGCCAAAAAGGGACAGTGGTTCACATTGCCTTCCTTGCACCAGAGAAGCTCCTGGGAGGCCCAGGATAGACACACCACACCAAAAAAACAGATTCAACAACAGCAAAATCCAGTGAGCTTCACAAATAACAGATTCTAAGATTTTTGAGTTTGTGAGTGTATATGGTTTTGGTTTTAGGTGTGTGTGTGTGTGTGTGTGTGTGTGTGTGTGTGTGTGTGTGTATGTAGTGCCTCTTGTTTTGTTTTTGTTGTCTGTTTGTTTTCCCCCTTTTTTCTCACATATCTTTATTTTTTCTTTTGATTCTATTATCTTTTTGTCTCATTATTTTTTTGTCATTTGATTTCATTTTTCTCTTCTCTATTCTTTTTCCATTTAACTTTTCCTATCTATATATTAATATATCTATTATTATGACATTTTAAATTCATTATTATTGTTTCATTTAATTTCAGTTTCCTTCTCTTTTTCATTGCTATACTAATTAATATTTTAGCTTCTTTCTTGCTCCCATATTGCCAGTTTTCTTTTTCCCCCCTTATTCTTTATATGCCTTCTAAGTCATTGGTCTCATGTATTTTAGTATTTTTTTTTTTAGTTTGTCTTTCCTTTGCTTTCTCTTCTTTTTCCTTCTTAGACTTTACTGTTGTTGTTTGCATAGTTTGATTTTTGTGGTGTTTTTTGTTTGGTCCTATTGTGTCTTGTTCTGTTCTCTCAGCACCTGTAATGATGAGGTGAAATGATGAGGTTGGGGCTGAGCCTCACTGTCAGTAACTCAGAAGGAAAATCCCTCTCACAAATTGGATATCACTGATCAAGTCTCAGTTAAACCACGGGAGCCCAAATAATGCACAAAAGGGGCAATCATAGAGCATCCAGCTCAGGAGATCAAATAGACCACCATTGGACCCCTCAAGACACTTTCTACATAAGGTCATCACACAAAGAATGGGAAACAGTTCTATCTAATACATAGAAACAAATACAGAGACAGCTAAAAATGGGCAAAGAAACAAGCCCTAAATGAAAGAAAATGAGGGGTGTTCAGAAAAAGAACTAAATTAAATGGAAGCAAGCAACCTATCAGATGTAGAGTTCAAAGCAATGATGATAAAGACAGTTAAGAAACCTAATGCAGGTATGTGCTGCCAGACTGTAGATACGTACCCTTCTGCAGAAATAAAGATATTTGCCTTACTGTCTGGCTCCCAAGTATGTTTTGTGTTCTACCAGGGCCCCTGATTTGGGGGGGCTCGCTTGATTTCTAACAATTTAGGGGCTCATCTGGGATTCTGTTTGTCGCAAAGGGGCCATTAGAACTGTCTCCTGGGCATACACCACTGCCACGTTGCAGTGGCCTCAGTGAGGAGGAAAAGCCATTACCTACTGGCCAACTATGAGCTCAGGATCAAGAGTCAGCCAGCAACACAGGAAGGGCCCAAGCAAGCAAGAACCACTGCAATCAGATTAAAGGGCCTCCTAGATCAAAGCCCTCCTCTTGAGTTTCTGGTTCACTGCCACCTGACTGGGAGACTACGTTTGTTCTAATAAAGACTTGGAAGACAAACAAGTTGGAACCCTCCTGGGAAGGACCACACCTTGTCTTGCTTACTGCTGTTCGGATTGTAGAATGAAGTTTGACCTATCACACACAGGTTAAGGGTGGACTACCAGCTTCTCCAGGTGGAGACACTCCAACTTGGATGGCTATACCAGGGCATAGCCCCTTGAAATTAACAAAAAAAACTGTGAGTTGTCTTAATAACCATCATGTACTGGGTTCTCTGGAAAATTGCAAGGGCTTACAATGTGGGCTGAGGAAATGTGTACAATCCAGATCATGCTTACCCAGTTAAGTTATTGATTAATGTAATTAAGGGAGATAATCCCATAATCCTTTAATTTGATGCCTGCCAAATTATATTATGTGGAGATCTAAACCATCATAGGCAGCTACAGGCCTGCTCCATTTACATGTGTCCTGATACTTCACTGGGAGCGAATGGTGTATCCCCTTATCCTACCTGGAATGATGTATGGTGGACCATCCAATACCAGAGCTGGATGGCTATACCCCAACCAGCAGATAAAAAGTTGTCACCTAAAGGCTAGAATCATCTGTATAGAGGTACTCCTCCCAATGCTTACCAGAGTTTACAGTGTAATCCCTTGCTCTTAACTATAGATAACTTGAATGACTTGGATATTCAGCCTTTAGGCCAAGAGATTGGCTAGGACTAGGTTTAAGAGGGGATGTCACAGGATAAGATCCCTTAGGAAGGTTTGCCCTGAGAAATTGACACTGCCACCATCACGAAAATAGATAAGGAAATGAATGCCTGGGTGGAATGGATTAAATATTCTGTATGTGCCCTAAATAAAAGTGACTGTTACACTCGCATGGCAGGAAGGCTAGAGTCTCGAGTGGTCCCATTTCCGTTCGGATGGACTTCAGATAGTAACAGGGTGAAATGTATGCTTGCCCTGTATCAAGAGGAAACTGCCTGGGGAAATGCTTCCTGTAAGACTCTCTCCCTGTTGTTCCCATCCAACAGAGGTAAAAAGCAAGGATCCCCAAAATGATCCGACCCTCGTCCCCTGATGTAAACTATACCTCCCGCGTCTCAATGTGGGAGAGACAGTACTCGGAGTTTATGGTAAACGGCTGAGTATCCTCAGAAGCCAATCATTCGGCGCTGTTGATACCCTGTGCTGATGTCTGGTGGTATTGTGGGAGACCATAAATTGTGGCCTTGCCCAGCAATTGCAGTGGAACTTGCACTCTGATGCAATTGGCTATCCCTTTCACTTTGGCATATTGTAAACCTTTTTCAATGGACAGACAGAAGAGAGGGAGTCCAGGGGGCTCCTTTGATCCCCATCTTTAAACAGATTCCATTGGGGTTTCAAGCAGAGTGCCAAATAAGTTTCAGATTGCTGCAGGATTTGAATCTGTCCTTTTCTGGTGGTCTACTATAAACAAGAATGTGGATTTGATTATCCTATATAATAAAAGGATAATATGAAAATTGACCCTAACGGTGGAACAACCAGAACGACCGCTCGACCAGTCACTATGAGGCGCACTGACCACCTCTCGGTCCCTTTCCCTGGCTGGCAGGCTCCAATCACCAAAGGCAAGTGGGGAACTGGGGGTGGGTGGTGGGGGAAGCGGGTGGCACCAGGCCAAGGCCCCAGCCCTGCCAGTCACCCCACACACAGAGGGCAACCCATGGTGAGGGTAGGGCCAGCAAGCGGGCGGGAACGGCCAAACTCTCAGTCCCTTCCCCCAGCCATCAGGCTCCAATCACCAATGGCAAGTGGGGAACTAGGGTTGGTGGCAGCGGGGGGTGGGGCCAGTGAGCAGGTGGAACAGCTGACCTCTCAGTTCCTCCCCGCAGCTGTCAGGCTTCTATCGGAAAACTGGGGTGGGTGATGGCAGCAGGTTAGGAGTTACAGTGATGGGATGTTATATCATCCCATGTATGAAAGGTCTTATCCAAGTGTTAATTGAAACCGTATTGACCAAACAGCAAAATAATCTTCTCCTAGATGCTGCAGAGCAGGAGAGTCAATGAATGTTAGCCGACTTTGAAGTGTTAAATAAGAAAAGGGGGGAATTGTGAGAATAAACAAGAAATCTATTCTGTCAAAGGGAGTTTAGGCAACCACCATTTTGGCTCGAGTGACTTGGCAGCCACCATTTTGGCTCATATGACTTGCAATTCCTCTGCGGGCTACCATTATGAAATGGAAAAGGTCAACTCCTTCCTTTAAATTAGCCAATCATGCAAGAGTGTGAGCCTAAGCTCTTCCAATCAAGAGTGAAGAACAGATCACGTGCATCAGGCATAAAAGCCTGAGCGGAATGCCTGTTCAGTGTATGTCCTGCCAGACTCTGTGTTGGTATGTACCCTTCTGCAGAAGTAAAGATATTTGCCTTGCAAAAAAAGATAATGGACACCATAAACAAGAACCAGACAGGAATGAAGAATATGTCTGACATTAAGAACACACTGGAAGAAATTAAATGTAGATTGGCTAAAGCAGAGGACTGAGTCAGTGATTTGGAAGTCAATATAGAAATAAATACCCAATTAGAGTAACAAATAGAAAAACAATTAAAAAGCAGGAGGATAGCTTAAGGGAGCTCTGGGAAAACACAAACGCAACATCTGCATCATAGGAATACGAGAAGGGAAAGAATGTGAGCAAGGAACAGAGAACTTGTTTGAAGAAATAGTGACAGAAAACTTCCCCAACCTGATGAAGGAAAATGTCACACAAATTCAGGAGGCACAGGGACTTCCAATCAAGATGAACCAAAAGAACCCAGCCAGCATGACAAAGCGGTTAAGCGTTGACCTATGAACCAGGAGGTAATGGCTCAATTTCTGATCAGGGACAATGCCCGGGTTGCAGGCTTGATACCAATGAGGGGTGTGCAATCAATGATTTTCTCTCATCATTAATGTTTCTGTCTCCCTCTCCCTCTCCCTTCCTCTCTCTGAAATCAATAAAAGTATTTTTAATGGCAAATGTTAAAGACAAAAGAAGAATCTTAAAGGCAGCAAGAGTGAGACAGAAAATTACCTAAAGAGGAGTTCCCATTTAAATGTCATTAGACTTCTCAATAGAAACACTTAAGGCCAAAAGAGAATGGCATGAAGTATTCAAAGTAATGAAAAGCAAAGGCCTGAAGCCAAGACTACTCTATCCACATAGGCTATCATTTAAAATTGAAGGTGAAATAAAAAGCTTTCCATACAAAAGAAAAGCTTAAAGGAGTACATTACCACCAGATCAGCAATGCAAGAAATGTTCATGGGACTGCTTTAGGAAGAAGAAAAGGAGAGAGAGAATAATAGGCATAAAGAAAATTAAAATGGCAATAAATAAATATCTGTCAATAATAACCTTAAATGTAAATGGATTAAATGCTTCAAAAGACACAGGGTGACTGAATGGATAAGAAAACATGACCCAAATATATACTGTATATATGAGCCACCTCAAAACAACAGTAACACAAACTGTAAGTGAAAGGATGGAAAAAATATTCCACACAAATGGAAAGGAAAACAAAGCTGGGGTAGCAATACTGATATCTGACAAATAGACTTCAAAACAAATGGGAATGATTCAACAAGAGAATATAAACCTTGTAAGCATATGCACCCAATACAGGAGCACCCAAATATATGAAAAAAATCTTGATGGATTTTAAGGGAGACATCAACAGCCATACAGTCATAGTAGGGGACTTTAACACCCACTGACATTACTGGATAGATCTTCCAGACAAAAAATGAACAAAGAAACAGAGGCCTTAAATGACACACTAGATCAGATGGATCTAACTGATATTTACAAAACATTTCACCCCAAAGCAACAAAATATACATTCTTCTCCAGGTCATATGAAACATTCTCAAAGATAGACCACATGTTAGGGCACAAAACAAGTCTATACAAATTTAAGAAGATTGATATACCATGCATCTTCTCAGATCAAATGGCATGAAGTTAGAAATCAACTACAATTAAAAAAAAAATAAAAAAACTCTCAAATACTTGGAGGCTAAATAGCATGTTATTAAGCAATGAATGGGTTACCAATGAGATCAAGCAAGAAATTTAAAACTTCAGGGAAACAAATGAAAATGAACACACAACCACCCAAAACCTATGGGACACAGCGAAAGCAGTCCTGAGAGGGAAGTTCATGTCATTACAGGCCTACTCCAAGAAATAAGAAAAAGCACCAGTAAACTATCTAATCCTACAACTAAACACATTGGAAAAAGAAGAGTAAGAAATGCCCAGAGGAAATAGAAGGAAGGACATAATACATATCAGGATGGAAGTAAATGACATTGAGACTAAAAAACAGTCAAAATATCAATAAATCCAATAGCTGATTCTTTGAAAATATAAACAAGATTGGTTGTGCCAAGCCAGCACAACCATGGGTGAACCTGAGAGGGAGCGGTGAAGGATTTAGAAAAGACAGACAAGAGAAAAATGCTGGGCCTGGGTAAGACGCTGCTCTCTGACACAGGTTCAGACGATAAGGTCAAGCTTACAGCTATAGCCTTTGGCTATAATTTTGCTGGGACTTGCACATGGCTTTGCCACAAGAAGATCGTGCCCTCTCATTAGTCCCAGGCTTGAACCTGTCCAAACGCTGTAGCCACTCTCCACATCTCCCCATTTTTTCTGTTTTTAAACATTTCCATTTATATCATCAAAAGCTCTGGGCAAATTATGCAGCATAACCAAAACTCTGGCTATTAACAAAACAATAAACACAGTAATGTTAATGTAATGCAGCAACAAGAGAGAACAAAACTCTGGCTATTAATAAAACAGCAACAATAAGAGAAACCAAACCTCAGACATGTTAACATTTTCAGGATATCTTACTCAGAGTCCTCAGATTTGGCTGCACAAGACTTTACAGAAAACTGGCAGCTCGCCAACGCTAGCATAGTCAGAAATACAGCTTCCACTTCTTGCTTTTTTAACATTTGCTGGGCCTCAGTTGCTAGCTTCTTCAGCTGAACCCATGTTGGCACCTCAATCCCTTGTGTGTAGCCTTCATTATGTTCTTCTGAGCCACAACTTTCAGTCTTTTGAATGGAGGAACAAAGAGCTTCTCTGGGTCCATTGCGGTGATGCACATAATGCTCTGGCACCCAAATTGACCACACTGCTCCCTCTAGAAAGATACAAACATCCTCTTCTCCACATAATTACTGGATCTGGCAAAACCATTGTCTGGTTTGTGCATCCTTCCACCAGGCCAACTTGGCAGAGGCTATTGCACTGGAGGTCTGATGCCCTTTGGCTGCCGTACAACCCTCTGCAACATAATTCAAAAGATTTAACACATAACATCCTTCTCCTTTTTGTTTTTGTAGAGAGTAAATATTTGTGTCACCTCAGGGCCCTTGAGATATCACAAAGCTGTCTCTCAGTTAACTTCCCAAAATACCACACCTGGAAAAGCTGTCAAACATATCCAATTTAAAATTTTTTTTTCTTTTTCTTCTCCTCCCACCTTGCCCCAGGCGGGGAAAACAATGGCCTGCTAACTGAACCTGCAAAACCCCATGAGGTCCAGTGCCCATGAGCAAACAAATTACCTGTACTTTCCTCTACTTCTAGTCTTACACCTAATCTGTATGTTATTTTCTATCTTCTACTCAATCTATATCTTATTTTCTATCTTCCACTTTACTATTTAATCTATCTTCTATTTTTCTACTTAATCTGTATCTTTTCTATCTTTTTATCTTATTTTCTATCTTCTTTATTCTATTTTCTAGCATTTATTTTCTACTGCTTGTTTTCTACCACTTATTCTCTACCGCTTATTTTCTCTACTGCTTATTTGCTACCGCTTATTTCTATCACTTATTTTCTCTACCGCTTATTTTCTCTATTTCTTATCTTCGCTACCAGGATTTCCATTTTTTTTGCTTTACAGTTCCTAACAAAACTTAAGAAATTTAAAAAATACTTCAGTAACCATTGTCTTAGGGATCCCCTTCCTGAGATCCTGAATTTCCTATGTTTTACACCCAGCAACTACCAAACCTCGCTCCCTACCTTACTTTTGCTTTCTGCACTTACTTTTGTTTTCTGAGCGTGCTTCACTGGAGCCTCCATTCACCTTCCAATTGTAGTCCCCCTGTATTCAGGCCCCACATAGGGCACCATATGTGCCGAGCGGGCATGGCCATGGGTAAACCTGAGAGGGGGCGGTGAAGGATTTAGAAAAGACAGACTAGAGAAAAAAGTTGGGTCTGGGTGGGACACTGCTCTCTGATGGAGAGACAGCACCATGGCCTGCAAGCCAAGTCTTTATTTTATAGCCATTTTCCATGAGGCAAAGTGAGGGTGTGATTACAACGTTCTTGTGGGTTTCAAGTCTACTCAATTATATGCACCTGATCAAGCTTTGCTTACTTGCTGCACCTCCCACAGCCCATATCACTCAGCCATGTGGGACCACAGGTGTGGACCATAAGGTCAAGCTTACAACTATAGCCTTTGGCTATAATTGTGCTAGGACTTGCACATGGCTTTGCCACGAGAGGATCATGCTCTCTCACTAGTCCCAGGCTGGAACATGTCCAAATGCTTTAGCCACTCTCCACAATTGGTGAACCCCTAGCCAGACTCATCAAGAAATGAGAGAGTACCCAAATAAATAAAATCAGAAACCAAAAGGGTGAAGTAACTACTGACACCACAGAAATACGAAAGATTGTAATCAAATGCTATGAACAACTATATGACAACAAACTGAATAACCTGGATGAAATGGACAAATTCCTAGAAACATACAATCTTCCAAAACTCAATCAGGAAGAATCAGAAAACATGAGTAGGCCAATAATAACTGATGAAAATGAAGCAGTAATTTAAAAATTCCCGACAAACAGAAGTCCTGGACTGGATGGATTTACAAGAGAGTTTTACCAAACACTCAAAGAAGAACTAACACCTATCTTCCTCAAACTATTCCAAAATATTCAAGAAGAAGGAACACTTCTAAACTCTTTACAAAACTAGATAAAGACACTACAAAGAAAGAAAATTACAGGCCAATATAATGAATTAAAATAGAATCTAAAATCCTCAACAAAATATCCTTAAGCAAATATGATCCAGCAATATAGGAAAAACACCATACACTATTATGAAGCAGGTTTTATTCTGGGGATGCAAGGCTGGGACATTACTTGCAAATCAATAACCTGATACATCACACACACAAAATGAAAGATAAAAAATCACATGATCATATCAACAGATGCAGAAAAAGCATTTGACAAATCAAGAACCCCTTTTTGATAAAAACTCAGCAAAGTAGGAATAGAGGTATCATACCTCAACATAACAAAGGTCATATATGACAAACCTACAGCCAACAACATACTCAATGAGCAAAACCTAAAAGTGTTTCCCTTAAGAACAGAAACAAGGAGAAACCAAGATGGTGGCATAGGTTAATGCTGGAGTTTGCTGCCTCGAACAACCACTTCAAAAATACAACTAAAAGACGGAACAGACATCATCCAGAACCACAGGAAGGCTGGCTGAGTGGAAGTTCTACAACTAGGAGGAAAGAGAATAGCATACTGAGACTCAGAGGAGGCGCAGTGCTGAAGTCAAATACTAAGGTGCGGAGTGCATGCGGAGCGGGCTGGCGGCGGAGGGTGCGGTTGTCTGTTTCAATCGGGAGGGAGTCTCAAACTCTGAGCTCCAGATCCGGGCGAGTCTCTATGGACCCAGACTCAAACAGGACTGTCTTGCTTCCGTCGGAACTCGAAGGCAGCTTTCTCTCCGTGGTTTGCAGCGATTGCTGGGACTCTGAGAGGCAGAGCCCCTGGGGACGGAACTGAGAGCAGCCATAACTGCTCACTCCCCCTGCCCGGTAGATCCCCCGGGACCCGCCCCGCCCAAGCCCTGCACAGTGGCATTTGCAGGATAGCCTTAGTCAAAGGCTAGATTAGCACTGCCCTAGAGATCCAGCACAGAAGTTCTCCCACTGCAGACACAGCTGATTCTCATAGCCAATTGGCCTGGAGGTTAAATCACCCACAGTATTAACAACAACAATCGAGGCTTAACTACAACAAGACTGCCCACAAAGACCACAAGGGGGTTCACCAAGAAAGCATAAAAAATGCCGAGACAAAGAAGCATGACAGAAATGGAGGATATAGAGCTCAAAACCGCACTTTTAAGGTCTTTCAATAATTTTCTAGAAACTGCCGATAAACTTAATGAGATCTACAGGAAATTTAATGAGACCCTCGGTGTTGTGATAAAGAACCAACTAGAAATTAAGCATACACTGACTGAAATAAAGAATATTATACAGACTCCCAACAGCATACCGGAGGAGTGCAAGAATCAAGGCAAAGATTTGAAATGTGAAGAAGCAAAAAACACCCAACCAGAAAAGCAAAATGAAAAAAGAATCTGAAAATACGAAGATAGTGTAAGGAGCCTCTGGGACAGCTTCAAGCGTACCAACATCAGAATTATAGGGGTGCCAGAAGATGAGAGAGAGCAAGATATTGAAAACCTATTTGAAGAAATAATGACAGAAAACTTCCCCTACCTGGTGAAAGAAATAGACTTAGAAGTCCAGGAAGCACGGAGAACCCCAAACAAAAGGAATCCAAAGAGGACCACACCAAGACACATCATAATTAAAATGCCAAGAGCAAAAGACAAAGAGAGAATCTTAAAAGCAGCAAGAGAAAGACAGTCAGTTACCTACAAGGGCGTACCCATACGACTGTCAGCGGATTTCTCAACAGAAACTTTGCAGGCCAGAAGGGAGTGGCAAGAAATATTCAAAGTGATGAATGCCAAGAACCTACAACCAAGATTACTTTATCCAGCAAAGCTATCATTCAGAATTGAAGGTCAGATAAAGAGCTTCACAGATAAGGAAAAGCTAAAGGAGTTCATCACCACCAAACCAGTATTATATGAAATGCTGAAAGGTATCCTTTAAGAAGAGGAAGAAGAAGAAAAAGGTAAAGATACTAATTATGAACAACAAATATGCATTTATTAACAAGTGAATCTAAAAATCAAGTGAATAATCTGTTTAACAGAATGAACTGGTGATTATAATAGAATCAGGGACATAGAAAGGGAATGGACTGACTATTCTTGGGGGGGAAAGGGGTGTGGGAGATGTGGGAAGAGACTGGACAAAAATTGTGCACCTATGGATGAGGACAGTGGGGGGTGTAAGGGCAGAGGGTGGGGTGGGAACAGGGTGGAGGGGAGCTATGGGGGCAAAAATAAGAGGAACAAATATAATAATCTGAACAATAAAGATTTAATAAAATAAAATAAAACCAAAAAAATTAAAATGACAACAAACAAGTACCACAATAATAACCTTAAACATAAATGGATTAAATGCTCCAATCAAAAGACATAGGGTAGCTGAATGGATAAGAAAACATAATCCATATATTTGCTATCTACAAGAGATCCACCTCAGAACAAAGGACACACAGACTGATAGTGAAGTGATAGAAAAAAATTTTTCAAGCAAATAGAAAGGAAAAAAACTGGAGTATCAATACTTTTATCTGACAAAATAGACCTCAACGTAAAGGCCATAACAAAAGATAAAGATGGCCACTTCATAATATTAAAGGGAGCAATTCAACAAAAGGATATAAGTTGGTAAACATACATGCACCTAATATAGGAGCACCCAAATACATAAAACAACTTCTGGAAGATATAAAGGGAGAAATTGACAGCAATACAATCATAGTAGGGGACTTTAATACCTCATTGACACCACTGGATAAATCCTCTAAACAAAAAATCAGCAAAGAAACAACAATCCTAAATGAATCACTAGATCAGATGGACTTAATTTACATCTTCAGAACATTTCACCTCAAAGCTAAAGAATATATATTCTTCTAAAGAGAAGCACCAGTAAACTATCTAATCCTATGCCACCCACCCCCAGTTCCCCACATGACATTTTCAAAGATAGACCACACATTGGATCACAGGCAGTCTCTTCAAATTCAGGAAGATAGAAATCATATCAAGCATCTTCTCACATCACAATGGCATAAAATTAGAAATCAACTATAATGAAAACAATGAAAAAAATCAAGCAATTGGAGGCTATTTGGCATGCTGTTACACAATGATTGGGAAAAAAAGAGCGGCTGGAAGGATGAGGATGAGGGATAGGAAGCGAGTAATTGAGGGGATGAAAGGAGAGTGTGTGGATGTGTGTGGTGTGTGTGTGAGTGAGTGAAGGACAGTTAAATGCAGCAGGAGCAACAGAGGCTGGCAGGCCAGGCTCTCTGGGACAGGGAGAGACTACCACTGCTGCAGGCACTCCCTGAATTGCGGGACTCGGCACGGATCCCACATTATCATGAAGGGGAGAGCGGCCTCTTCTAGGAACTCATCAGTACCACCACCCAGATAGGCCTTGGACACTGCCCAGCAGCCACTCCAGCCAAAATCCTGATGCCCCACCCACAGACCCGTGAACCCTGGGACTTCCACCTCCAAAGGTGCACTGCTCCCACAGCAGTAAGTGCAACACCCCCTTCCCCAGCAGCAGAACTCCAGACACCACATTCACGCATTTCCAACATTCGCATGTTTCCAACATTCACCCATTTCCAGCGCACAGACTTCCAGGGCACACCACTCCATAGACAGCTCTTGGAATGCCGCTGTGAACTCCTGCTGGGTAGGATTTTGAATAGACAAGGGTATGCTGCCCCACAGTAGAAATTCTGAATTCCCTCTTCCTGAATAACTGCCCACAGACAACCCAGCTACGCATCTTTAGATCCAGGGCCCCTCAGAGTGTGTCAGAGCTCTGTGCCAGCAAATGTACTGCCACAGTCGTGCATTTCCAATGAACAGGCACCCAGAGCCCATCTACACACAGGGCGCTTGTGGGAGCCTCTGCGAGCCCGTGCTAGGTGCGATCTTGGACAAACAGGGATGCACTTCGCCCGGCAGTAGAAATTCTGAATTCACTCACCCTGGATACCTATCCACAGATGCCTCAATTACGTAGCTTCAGTGCCAGGGCCCTTCAGAGTGCTTCAATACACCACGCTGGAAAATGCACTGCTGATACTCCTGTGAGCCACCACTGGGAGCACGTGCCTATCCAACACAGGTGCAGCAGCAAAAACTGAGCCTTCCCACCCCACAGCTACAGAACTCAGGACACTACATTTGCATGCTTTTCCAGTGCTACTGTGAGTCCCCGCTGGGCATGCACAATTTCAACCAAGGGCCTACGACAGCAAAAATTGGGACACCCCCCTCCATGACTGCTGCTGACTTCTAGACACCACAGATGCTCATTTCCAGCTAACAGGCCTACATCAAGAGAACCCAAATAGCCGAAACCAGTTTGGCTCGGTGGATAGAGTGTCGGCCTGCGGACTGAAAGGTCCCAGGTTCGATTCTGGTCAAGGGCATGTACCTGGGTTGCAGGCACATTCCCAGTGGGAGATGTGCAGGAGGCAGCTGATCGATGTTTCTCTCTCATCGATGTTTCTAACTATCTCTCTCCCTTCCTCTCTGTAAAAAATCAATAAAATATATTTTTAAAAAAAGAGAACCCAAATAGCACAAGAAGGTAGCTACACTAAACTACCAAGCCCAGGAGACCTGAGAGATCACATCAGTACCACCATCCCCAAAAGAACCTGGGTAGCAAATCAATTGGATCTACAATTAAAACATTACAGGTAAACGTGGAAGACAGCCCTAACAAGATTGGCTCAGTGGATAGAGCATCGGCCTGTGGACTGAAGGGTCCCGGGTTCGAGTCTAGTCAAGGGCATGTACCTTGGTTGCAGGCACATCCCCAGTAGGGAGTGTGCAGGAGGCAGCTGATTGATGTTTCTCTCTCATCGATGTTTCTAACTCTCTATCCCTCTCCCTTCCTCTATGTAAAAAATTAATAAAATATATATATTTTTTAAAAATTGGAAGACAAAAAAGCAATCCCCAAAGGAAAGAAAAATAAGAATCATCAGAAAGGGAGTTAAAAGAAACAGGCTAGCAACATATCAGAGAAAGAATTCAGAGTAGTGGTTAAAGCAGTGATGGCGAACCTTTTGAACTCTGTGTGTCAAAATTTTGAAAAACCCTAACTCTGGTGCCATGTCACATATAGAAATATTCATAATCTTTTTTTGGATATTTGCAACCATAGTAAATTTATATTTTTATATTTATTTTATATATTTAAATGCCATTTAATAAAGAAAAATCAACCAAAAAATATGTATAAAATGAACAAAAACAGAAAAACAATGTACATTTATGAAAAAATAATAAAAAAATGATAATCAAATGGTACAAAAACTAGAAATTAGTGACTTTTTGGTGCTGAAGTTTGTCTGCTAATTCTTCGATTGCAGGTTCATACTTGGTGCACTTCAAGGCCAAGCAAGCGCCACTAACTTCATCTGTTAGCTGGTTTCTTTTGTTCGTTTTAATATTATTTAATGCTGAGAACAAAGTCTCACAAAAATATGTTGATGAAAAAATTGTTAGCAAAGCCATCGCTAGATTTTTTATGTCACTAAAAGTGTCAGGTACTCTGTTCCAAGCACTCAAAATTTCTTGTTCATAGTTGCACTCTTCATTATTCAAATGATTTCGTTCTAGATTTTCAAGCTTTGACCTTAAGTCGACAAACACATGAGTCCAAATGCTACCTTGAAAATCTGCAGGTTGCATCTCTAAATCATCAATTTGCATCCATGGGAAAACCTTTAATTCCAAAGTACTGTAAACAACTACATCCAGATACTTAATTATTTTAATGGTCTGTTCTAGGCTTCTAAATTGGTTAATCTTTCGCTAAACTGTTCAAATAACGAGTTTGCTATATTCTGGTACATAAATATGGACTCCATTACACTCATTGTAGTGGCCTTCTCGAAATACTTTTTTATCCGAGGAAAATACTTATAAGTTTTAGTTTCAATATCTCGCTTGAAAATTTTAAGATTACTTTCAAAAGATTTGATGTATCCAAACATAACGTCAATACCTTTGCCAAAACCTTGTAATTTTAAGTCCAGTTCATTCATATGAACAGAGAGATCTGTAAAAAACATCAAATTGCTGACCCACTTATGATCATTGATCTGAGGAAAGTTTGCCAGATCCCTATTCTCAATAAATACCATAATTTCTTCAAAGCACTCCACAAATCACTCAAGTACTTTACCTCAACTCAGCCATCTCACATTATTGAACATCAGTAGTCCACTGTAGGTTGAGTCAACTTCCTGTAAAAGTGCAGAAAATTCTCGCTTGTGAAGGGGTCGAAAAGCTATAAAATTCACAATTTTTGTTGCAACAGACATTAAATCATTCAATTCTGAGAATCCCAATTTGGCACACAACACCTCCTGATGGATAATGCAATGAAAAGGTACAAGTGGATGTCTAATAGCTTCCATAAACAATTTCAGGAATCCCACATTTTTCCCCACCATATTTGGTGCCCCATCTGTCGTGACTGACACAATTTTAAAGATATCAATGTTTAGGTCACTGAATGTTTTTATAGCAACCTTACATATTTCATTTCCTGATGTACTTATTGGCACTGATTCTAACTTTATCAACTCTTCTCTCATTGTGAGACCATTAGAATATCTAGCAATAATGGCCAACCGAGCATTTGATGTGACATCAGTAGTTTCATCAAGAGAAATTGAAAAATATTTACAACTATTTAAGTCTTTTTTTAATTGCTGTTGTACATTTTTGTTAAGATCTATTATTCTGTCTTTGATAGTATTTCTACTGAGTGGTAACTCAGAAATTCTTTTAATAATATCATCTTTATTTTTCATATCATAAAATAGAGCTGGTGCACATCTTAGAAATGTTTCCTTAATAAATTCTCCCATCACTGAGGGCTTTTCCATGCTGAGCTATGGAGTGAGCAATACAGTAACTTGCTGATGTTAAATTTGTAGAGCATCTTACAAATTTAATGATGGAATTTGATTGACTTTTATAGAGGTGTAGCTGCCTAGAAATGTATTCCTTCCTTTCATCGATACTTTTTTTCAAGAGCTGACAATGATTAGTTTCAAAATGTCTCTTTACATTCCACATTCTGCTTACTACCATTTCATTACACAGTATGCACAATGATCTGTTGTTTCTGTCGACAATCCCGTACATCTCGGTCCATATGTCTTGAAAGGGTCAGCTGCTGCTACTTCCACTTCCTTTATCATTCAATCTTGCTTTTTTATTTTTGTGATTCTCCATCACAAGGCTGCAAAAATAAACAAATATAAATCACGGTGTTTTTTATAAAAGGTTGATAGGTTTCTTACTTATTAACTTTTTGCAGTGTTGCTGTACTCACTCCTGGTGCAAAACAATTCAAAGATAGTATGTCTAACCAACAAATATATGATGCTGTAATTAATTATCCAACACACAGAATGTCTCGTCAAGCACTATTGCACTCTATATCTTTTTCTTCTAACCCTCCCACTCTTATCTCCTAACGAACATGGCAATCAAGTATGTCCATTTGCCAAACCCACGGGAAGCTTAATTGAGGCACATGTTGACAATAACGAAGCCATTTCCAGAATTGGGCATTTTGTCACTCTAGTAAAAATGAAATGTCGTAAGTAAAGATTAATCTCTTTATAGTGCAATTCTTAACCTTTTTATATTAATGTCAATATTGGAACAATGTATCTTGGATGTTTTCACTATGTATCTTTGCTACGCAACACTAATGTGTATGCTTACATCTAGTTTTAGAATTGCATGATTGATCACAAGTAACGTGAGTAATAATATTACTCGAGTGATGCCCAACTCTGGCCATTGCAAGAGACAAATATTTGAATTATGCAATTTTTTGTCTCTGTAGATGCATGTCATCCAAAATGAGTTCGCGTGTCACCTCTGACAAGCATCTCATAGGTTCGCCATCGCTGGGTTAACGTATGCTCAAAAAGCTGGATGACAAATACACACAACTCAATGAGAATTATAAGGAGATGAATGAGAATGTCACCAATATGAAAGGAAAGCAAGAGTAGATGGAGAATGAAATAGTTGCAATAAAGAACACAATGGAAGGCTTAACCAGTAGACTACAAGAGGCTGAGGATCGCATGAGTGAATTAGAAGACAAGGTAGGAAAAATCACACAAACACAGGAGCAACTGTAAAGAAGATTTAAAAAACAAGAAGAGAGCCTAAGGGAGCTTTGGGACAACACAAAATGAAACAACATTCGCATAATAGGAGTACCAGAAGGAGAGGAAGAGAAACAAGGAATAGAAAACCTGTGTGAAGAAATAATGACAGAAAACTTCCCTGACATTGGCAAGAAAAAAACTATGCAAATGCAAGAAGCACATAGAGCGCCAAACAAGATGAACCCTAAAAGACTGATACCAAGACACATCATAATTAAATTGGCAAACACCACTGACAAAGTAAGAATCTTAAACGCTGCCAGAGAGAAACAGAAAGTTATTTACAAGGGCGCTCCTATTAGAATATCAACTGATATTTCAACAGAAACACACCAGGCAAGAATGGAATGGAATGAAATATATAAAGTGATGCAAAGCAAGGGAATGAATCCAAGAATACTATGCCCAACAAGGCTATAATTCAAAATTGAAGGTGAAACAAGGAACTTCACAGGCAAAAAAAAGGGCTAAGACAGTTTATTACTACCAAGCCAGCAATGCAACAAATGCTAAAGAGACTGCTATAAAAAGAAGAGAAAGACAAGAACAAACACAAACATTAAGAATAAAAATAACAACAAACAAGTACTTATCAATAATATCATTAAACGTAAATGGATTAAATGCACCAGTCAAACGACATAGGGTAGCTGAATGGATAAGAAAACATGACCCATATATTTGCTGTCTGCAAGAGACCCACCTCAGAACAAAGGATTCACACAGACTGAGAGTGAAGGGATGGAAAAAAATTTTCAGGCACATGGAAATGAGAAAAAAGCTGGGGTTGCAATACTTATATCTAACAAAATAGAACTCAAAGTAAAGGCCATAACAAGAGATAAGGAAGGACACTACATAATACTAAAGGGAGCAATTCAACAAGAAGATATAACTCTGGTAAACCCAATACAGGAGCACCCAAATACATAAAACAACTTCTGGAATATATCAAGGGAGAGATCGATAGCAATACAGTCATAGTAGGGGACTCTAATAACCCAATGACAACATTGGATAAATCCTCTAAACAAGATATCAGCTAAGAAATAGGAATCCTAAATGATTCACTAAATCAGATGGACTTAATTGACATCTTCAGAATATTTCACCCCAAAGCTACAGAACATACATTCTTCTCTAGTGCACACGGGACATTTTCAAAGATAGACCACATATTAGGACACAAGCAAGGTCTCCTCAAATTCAAGAGAATAGAAATCATAACAAGTGTCTTCTCAGATTACAATGGCAGAAAGCTAGAAATCAACTACAATAAAAACAATGCAAAAAAATGAAACACTTGGAGGATAAACAGCATGCTATTAAACAATGATTGGGTTACCAAAGAGATCAAAGAAGAAATAAAAAGCATCCTGGAAACAAATGACAGTGAAAACACAACAATCCAAAATCTATGGGAAACAATGAAAGCAGTCCTGAGAAGGAAGTTCATAGCTCTATAGGCCTACCTCAAAAAAACACACAAAACAAACAAACAAACAAAAAACACAAGAAAAAATGGTAATAAATTATCTAACCTTGCAACTTAAAGAATTAGAAAGAGAGCAACAAGAAAGGCCCCCAGTATCCAGAAGGAAGGGAATAGTAAAGATCAGAGGAGAAATAAACAACATGGAGACCAATAAATAAATAAATAAATAAATAAATAAATAAATAAATACAAAATATCTATGAAAACAAGAGCTGGTTCTTTGAAAGGATAAATAAGATTGATAAACCTCTAGCCAGGCTCACCATGAAGCAAAGAGAGAGGACCCAAATACACAAAATCAGAAATGAAAGAGGTAAAGGAAAAACTGATCCTACTGATATACAAAGGAATGTAAAAAGATACTACGAACAACTCTACTCCAAAAATACTGGACAACCTCAATAAAATGGACACATTCCTAGAAAAATACAAGCTTCCAAAACTCAATCAGGAAGAATCAAAATCCGGGAATAGTCCGATAACTGCTGATGAAATTGAAAGAGTAATCAAAAAGCTTCCAGCAAACAAAAGCCCTGGACCAGATGGCTTCAAAGGGGAGTTTTACCAAATATTCAAAGAAGAATTAAAACCAATCCTTCTCAGACTATTCAAAAAAATCCATGAGGCAGGCACACTTCTAATCTCTTTCTATGAAGCCAGCATTACCCTAATCCCAAAAGCATATAAAGACACCACAAAGAAAGAGAATTACAGGCCAATATCCCTGATGAACATAGATGCTAAAATCCTCAACAAAATTGCTGTTAACTGGATCCAGCATTACATTATAAAAATTATACACCATGGCCAAGTGGGATTTATTCTAGGGATGCAAGGCTGGTACAATATCTGCAAATCAATAAATGTGATACATCACAGAAACAAACTGAGAGACAAAAAGTACATAATCATATCAGTTGATGCAGAAAAGGCATTTGACAAAGTCCAGCACCCTCTTCTGATAAAAAAGCTCAGCAAAGTGGGAATAGAAAGATCATACCTGAACATAATAAAAGCTTATATGACAAGCCTACAGCCAACATTATACTCCATGGGCAAAAGCTAAAACCATTTCCCTTAAGAACAGGAACAAGACAGGGATGCCCGCTTTCACCACTCCTGTTCAACATAGTACTAGAAAAACTAGCCATTGCGATCAGGCAAGAAGGAGAAATAAAAAACATCCAAATTGGAAAAGAAGAAGTAAAATTCTCATTATTTGCAGATGACATGATACTGTACATAGAAAACCCTAAAGACTCCATCAAAAAACTTTTAGACTTAATAAACGAATTTGGCAATGTAGCAGGACACAAAATTAATGCCATGAAATCTATGGCATTTTTATACACCAATAGTGAACTTACAGAAAGAGAAATTACAAAAAAAAATCCCATTTACCATTGCACAAAAAAATTAAGATACCTAGGAATAAACGTAAATGAGGTAAAAGACCTGTGCTCAGAAAACTATAAGACGTTGAAAAAAGAGAGAGTGGAAGGCATAAATAGATGGAAGAACATACCGTTTGCATGGATTGGTAGAATCAACATCATTAAAATGTTCATACTACCCAAAGCAATCTATAAATTCAATGCACTCCCCATTAAAATACCAATGGCATATTTCATAGATCTAGAATGAACTCTCCAAAAATTCATCTGGAATAAAAAAATAAAAATAGAATAGATGCAGTGATACTGAGAAAGAAGAACAAAGTAAGGATCTCAATACCATATTTCAAGATTATTACAAAGCCACTGTTCTCAAAACGGCCTCGTACTGGCACAACGGCCTCGTACTGGCATACCTGAACATAATAAAAGCTTATATGACAAGCCTACAGCCAACATTATACTCCATGGGCAAAAGCTAAAACCATTTCCCTTAAGAACAGGAACAAGACAGGGATGCCCGCTTTCACCACTCCTGTTCAACATAGTACTAGAAAAACTAGCCATTGCGATCAGGCAAGAAGGAGAAATAAAAAACATCCAAATTGGAAAAGAAGAAGTAAAATTCTCATTATTTGCAGATGAGAATTATAGACATATAGACCAATGGAATAGAATAGAGAACCAAAAATCTACCCAAACCACTATGCTCAATTAATATTTGACAAAGGAAGCTTGCCAGTGTACAATGGAGTCAGGACAGTCTCTTCAATAAATGGTGCTGAGAAATTTGGTCAGACACATGCAAAAAAAAATGAAACTAGACCACCAACTTACACCATACACAAAAATAAATTCAAAATGGATAAAGGACTTAAACGTAAGATGGGAACCCATAAAAATACTAGATTAATCCACAGGCAGCAAGAGCTGAGATATATGCCAAAGAAATATCTTCATCAACATAGCTCATAGGGCAGGGGTGGGCAACCCCTGGCATGCGTGCCAAACATGGCACGCCAGTAACTTTTGCTTGCACTCAAAATTCTCTCTTATAATCTTCCATTTACAATTTTTCTGAACATTTGAATGACTTAAATGTTAAATTACAAGGAACTGGCAAGGTACTTGATGTTATGTTTGCTTACATAAAGGCTTTTGAAAAGAAACTGGAAGTCTTTAAGAGGGATGTGGATGGTGAGAGATTTAAATATTTCCCAAAGCTCAAGAGGCACATCAGAGACCTCCCAAAAGATGACAGAACAGACTGTCGAAGCCTTCAAAAGCTGTTTTTAAACATCATTGGGTCAACTATTGAGTAGTTCTCAAGATTTGTGAAATTCAGAGAACTGGAAGAGACAGCAAAATTCATGAGGTTTCCAGACATCATGAAACTGGAGGAACTAAACTTACAAATGTTTTCATGTATAGACATGGTTGACTTTGAAATGCAGTTGATTGAATTTCAGAGTAGCTCCAGTTGGAAGCAGAAATTTATTGACCTTAGAGTTGACTTGGAAAACATTGAAAAAAAAGCAATTACAGACAGGAGTAACAGAGAGAAATGTCGAAAATGAATTATTGAGGACTTTGAAAACCATTCCAGAAATTTTTTTTTGTTTAAAAAACTTTGCAACAACGTTACTCTTCATGTTTTCATCCACATACGCTTGTGAATCTTTGTTTTCAGTGATGAATTTTGTTAAGTCTCGTAATAGGAGTAGCCTGACAGATGAAAGTAGTAGCTTGTGCATATCTCTGAAGGTCAAGAAATATAAACCTGATGTAAAATCTCTGTCATCAGTGATGCAGCAGCAAAAGTTTCACTGATAATATCAAACGGAGCCATAAAGTTTTCTGTCGGACTATCAGTGTACATGTATACATTAAAAAACAAATGTAGCCCCAACCGGTGTGGCTCAGTGAATAGAGCGTCGGCCTGCGGACCGAAGGGTCCCAGGTTCGATTCCGGTCAAGGGCATGTACGTTGGTTGTGGGCACATCCCCGGTGGGGGGTGTGCAGGAGGCAGTTGATCAATGTTTCTCTCTCATCAGTGCTTCTAACTCTCTATCCCTCTCCCTTCCTCTTTGTAAAAAATCAATAAAATATATATTTTTTTAAAAAATAAATGTATTTTTCATCATCATATACTGTTTTTGTCGCTCGAATGAATTTTATTATTTGAAGGTTCTTCACATACGTACACCTTAAGAGATATCAAGTAGAGGTAACATGTTCTCAAAAAATTAGGGTTGGCACCCAGAAGAATTTTGAGTCAGATTTTGCTGGTTTTGGCACAAACTCACAAAAAGTTTGCCCACCCCTGTCCTAGGGCAATGGAACCTAAAGGATAAATAAACAAATGGCATTACATCAGAATAAAAAGCTTCTGCACCTCAAAAGAAACCATCAACAAAACAACAAGAAAACCCACTAAATGGGAGAATATATTTGCCCACAATATCTCCAATAAGGGCTTACTCTCCAACATTTACAGGGAACTCATGCAACTTAACAAAACTTAGACAAACGACCCAATCAAAAAATGGGCAATGGATCTAAATAGATACTTTTTGAAAGAAGACATAAGGAAGGCCAAGAGACATATGAAAACATGCTCACGAAAATGGCGACCAGCAGGAAGGTAGGGAGGGAGAGAGTGTGAGAGCACAAGGAAGTGATAGAGGAGTGTGTGGACGTGTGTGGTGTGTGTGTATGAGCTAGGGACAGTTAGATTCTGCAGGTCTTCTATGGGGTGGCTAAAGGGCAGTCTTAGGCAGTGGAGTCCCGCTCCCTGCAAGGACACTCCTGGGAGGCCAGCACAGGCACGGCGACCACGCCATCTTGGGAAACAGAGCTGCTTGAGACTAGGATCCTGGCCTCAGTACCACCCTGTCTGATCTCAGACGCATACCAGGACCCTGCAACCACTAGGGACAGAGACCTGTGACCACAGATACAGACCTGCGGACACCAAAAGTTCAGAAATCCCCGTGGCAGATCCGTGAGTAACCGAGCCCATCCTCCCTTCCCGCAGGCTTGCAGGCAGCGCCAGATTAACTAACTGATAGACCCACCCCTTACCAGGGCCTCAGCGCTCCAGGAACTTTAGCCTGGAAGTGCGCGAGCACCTTGGAACTGATCCCGCATAGGGCCGGGTTCAGGAGTCCTGGGCTGGGAACAATCGTGCAAACCCCAGGAACTGTTCCTACGAACACTGCTGGCTTCTGAGCACTGGGCTGGGACCAAAAGCGCGAACCCCAGGAACTGAGCCTACGCACACTGCCGGCTTCTGAGCCCTGGGCTGGGAGCAATCATGCGAACACTGGGAATTTGTCCCACATATCACAGGCCCAGGGACCCCGATTCTCTGGGCAGGAGACAGCACCAAGCACCAATGACTTGACTGTGTTTCTTATCACCTGCGCCTGAGATCCTGATTCCCTGTGCATTCATACTAAGAGCCAGTGACGCCAATTCCTGGTGCAAGGGCACACAGGGACCCTGATTCTCAAGGCAAGGTCGTGCAAAGCAACAGAGACTCTGATACTGGATTCTTGAGGAACTCTGACTCCTGGCGCACGCTAGGGGGCTCTGGTTCTCAACACGCTTCAGGGGGGTCTCTGTTTCAGCACAGTGCAGGCAGGGTCCCTGATTCTAAGGGCGCGTACGAGGCCACATTGAGCGCTGACAACACTGACTCTGAGCGAGCCTGGTTCCCACAAACCCACAAAAACCACACATCTTAGTGTCAGAGCTCTTCAGTGACACTAGGGTGGCGGGAGGCTCCGACTGCACATGGCCCAGGCCTACGCAACTTGACCTTTGAACCATTGGGAGATAATCAGAATGAAGAGACAACACAACACCCAGTGGAAAGACAATGAGGAATCGCCGAGAAAGGAAATTAATGAAGTTGAAGCATGCAACATGACAGAAAAAGAATTCAGAATAATGGTTGTACAGTTCATTCACTGGATGGATGAGAAACTCAACAACCTGTGCAAGAATCAGGAAGAAATGAAAAGTGATATACTACAATATAAAACACCATGGAGAGTTTCAACAGCAGACTAGAAGAAGCAGAGGACCGAATTAGTGAATTAGAAGATAAGGCAGACAAACAAGCTCAATCTGAACAGCAACTGGAGAAAAAAATTAAAAAGCAGGAGGAGAGCCTAAGGGACCTACGGGACAACATGAAACGAAGTAACATACGCATAATAGGGCTGCAAGAAGGACAAGAAGAGCAGCAAGGATTAGAAAATCTATTTGAAGAAATAATGTCAGAAAACTTCCCAGATATGGGGAAGAAAAAAGTTATACAAGTACAGAAAGTTCCAGGCAAGATGAACCTCAAAAACCCACACCAAGACACGTCATAATAACGATGGCAAATGTACAAGACAAAGAGAGAATCTTCAAGGCTGCAAGAGAGAAACAGAGAGTTACCTACAAAGGATCCCCCATCAGATTATCAAATGATTTCTCAACAGAAACACATCAGGCCAGAAATAAATGGACAGAAATTTACAAAGTGATGCAAAGCAAAGGACTGAATCCAAGAATACTCTATCCAGCAAGGCTATCATTCAAAATTGAAGGGGAAATAAGAAGCTTCACAGACAAAAAAAAGCTAAGGGAGTTTATCACCACCAAGCCAGCAATGCAAGAAATGCTAAAGGGACTGGGGTAAAAAGAAAAACTAAAAAGCCCAGAAAGAAAACAGCCACACACAAAATAGATATGGCTACAAACAAGTACCTTTCAATAATAACTTTAAACGTAAATGGACTAAATGGTCCAAAAAAAAGACACTGAGTGGCTGAATGGATAAAAAAACATGACCCATATATTTGCTGTCTACAAGAGACCCACCAAATTAGAAGGGACTCACACAGACTGAAAGTGAAGGGATGGAAAAATATCTTTCAGGCAAATGGAAATGAAAAAAAAAGCTGGGGTAGCAATACTTATATCAGACAAAATAGCCCTCAAAGTGAAGGCCATAACAAGAGATAAGGAAGGCCATTTCATAATACTAAAGGGATCAATACAACAAGAGGATATAACCCTGATAAACATATATGCACCCAATTCAGGAGAACCCACATACATAAGAAAACTCCTGGAAGATATCAGGGGAGAGATCGACAACAATACAATCATAGTAGGGGACTTTAATACACCACTGACATCACTGGATAAATCCGCTAGACAAACACTCAGCAAAGAAACAGCAATCCTAAATGACTCACTTGATCAGATGGACATAATTGACATCTTCAGAACACTTCACCCCAAAGTCACGAAATATACATTCTTCTCAAGTTCTCATGGGACATCTTCAAAAATAGACCACATATTGGGTCACAAACAAAGTCTCCCCAAATTCAAGAAGATTGAAATCATACCAAGCATCTTCTTAGACCACAAGGCCGTAATATTAGAAATAAACTACAATAAAAACAACTCAAAATACTCAAACACTTGGAAGCTGAATAGCATGTTATTAAATATTGATTGGGTTACCAATGAGATCAAAGAAGAAATTAAAAACATCCTGGAAACTAATGACAGTGAAAACAGAACAATCCAAAACCTTTGGGACACAATGAAAGCAGTCCTGAGAGGGAAGTTTATAGCTCTACAGGCCTATCTCAACAAACAAGAAAAAATGGTAGTAAATCATCTAAATCTGGAGCTCAAAGAATTAGAAAGAGAGCAACAAGAAAAGCCCAGAGTGAGCAGAAGAAAGGAGATAATATAGATTAGAGCAGATATAAATGACATAGAGACCAAAAAAACAATACAGAAAATCAATGAAACAAAGAGCTGGTTCTTTGAAAGGATAAACAAGATTGACAAACCTCTAGCCAGGCTCACCAAGAAGCAAAGAGAGAGGACCCAAATCAACAAAATCAGAAATGATGGAGGCGAAATAACAACAGATCCCACAGAAATACAAATGATTGTTAAAAAATACTATGGACAACTATACTCCAACAAACTAGACAACCTGGAGGAAATGCACATATTCCTAGAAAAATACATTCCAAAACTCTTTCAGGAAGAATCTAAAAATCTCAATTGGCCAATAACTATGGAAGAAATTGAAGCAGTCATCAAAAAGCTTCCAGCAAACAAAAGCCCTGGACCAGACAGCTTCACAGGGGAGTTTTACCAAACATTCAAGAAGAACTAAAACCTATCCTCCTCAGACTACTACAAAAAATCCAAGAGGAAGGAACACTTCCAAGCTCATTAATGAAGCCAGCATCACCCTAATACCAAAACCAGGTAAAGACAACACAATGAAAGAGAATTACAGGCCAATATCCCTCATGAACATAGATGCCAAAATCCTCAACAAAATCTTAGCAAATCGGATCCCGCAGTACATCAGAAAGATCATGCACCACGACCAAGTAGGATTTATCCCAGGGATGCAAGGATGGTACAATATCCGCAAATCAATATACGTGATACATCACATAAACAAATTGAAATAAAAAAACCACATAGTCATATCAATTGATGCAGACAAAGTGTTTGATAAAATTCAACACCCATTATTGATAAAAACTCTCAGCAAGGTGGGAATTGAAGGATCATACCTCAACATAATAAAAGCCATATATGACAGGCCCACAGCCAACATCATACTCAATGGACAAACCTAACACCATTTCCCCTAAGAACAGGAACAAGACAGGGATGCCCACTCTCACCACTCCTGTTCGACATAGTACTGGATGTATTAGCCATTGCAATTAGACAAGAAGAAGAAATAAAAGGCATCCAAATTGGAAAAGAAGAAGTAAAACTGTCCTTATTTGCAGATGACATGATATTATAATTAAAAAACCCTAAAGACTCCATCAATAAACTGTTAGACTTAATAAAAGAATTCGGCAATGTAGCAGGATACAAAATTAACGCCAAGAAATCTATGGCATTTCTATACACCAATAGTGAATGTGCAGAAAAAAGAGACTAAAAAAGCAATCCCATTTACCATAGCACCAAAAAAATTAAGCTACTTAGGAATAAACTTAACTAAAGAGGTAAAAGACCTCTACTCAGAAAACTAAAGGATGTTGAAAAAAGAGATAGAGGAAGACATAAAAAGATGGAAGAACATACCATGTTCTTGGATTGGTAGAATCAACATAATTAAAATGTCCATACTGCCCAAAGCAATCTATATATTCAACGCACTTCCCATTAAAATACTAATGGCATATTTCACAGACCTAGAACGTACTCGCCAAAAATTCATCTGGAATAAAAAATGACCCCGAATAGCTGCAGCGATCCTGAGAAAGAACAAAGTAGGTGGGATCTCAATACCAGATATCAAGATGCATTACAAAGCCACTGTTCTCAAAACTGCCTGGTACTGGCACAAGAACAGACATATAGATCAATGGAATAGAATAGAGAGCCCAGAAATCAGCCCCAACCAATACGTTCTATTAATATTTGACAAAAGAGGCAAGAACATACAATGGAGTTCAGATAGTCTCTTCAATAAATGGTGTTGGGAAAATTGGACAGATACATGCAAGAAAATGAAACTAGACCACCAACTTACACCATACACAAAAATAAACTCAAAGTGGATAAAGGACTTAAATATACGACGGGAAACCATACTAATACTAGAAGAATCCAAAGGCAACAAAATCTCAGACATATGCCGAAGCAATTTCTTCACTGATACAGCTCCTAGGGCATTGGAAACTAAAGAGAAAACAAACAAATGGGACTACATCAAAATAAAAAGCTTCTGCACAGCAAAAGAAACCATCAACAAACAACAAGAAAACCCACTGCATGGGAAAACATATTTGCCAATGTCATATCTGATAAGGGCCTAATCTCCAAAATATATAGGGAACTCATACAACTTAACAAAAGGAAGATAAACAATCCAATCAAAAAATGGGCAAAGGACCTAAATAGACACCTTTCAAAAGAGGACATTCAGAAAGCCAAGAGACATATGAAAACATGCTCAAAATCACTAATCATCAGAGAGATGCAAATCAAAACGACAATGAGGTACCATCTCACACCTGTCAGACTGGCTATCATCAACAAATCAACAAACGACAAGTGCTGGAGAGGATGTGGAGAAAAAGGAACACTTGTGCACTGCTGGTGGGAATGCAGACTGGTGCAGCCACTATGGAAGACAGTATGGAGTTTCCTCAAAAAACTACAAATGGAACTCCCATTTGACCCTGTGATCCCACTTCTAGGAATATATCCCAAGAAACCAGAAACACCAGTCAGAAAGGATATATGAACCCCTATGTTCATAGCAGCACAATTCACCATAGCTAAGAACTGGAAACAGCCTAAGTGCACATCTGTAGATGAATGGATTAGAAAACTGTGGTACATCTACACGATGGAATACTATGCTGCTGTAAAAAAGAAGGAACTCTTACCATTTGCAACAGCATGGATGGAACTGGAGAGTATTATGCTAAGTGAAATAAGCCAGTCAATGAAGGAAAAATACCACATGCTCTCACTCATTTCTGGTTAATAAAGAACATTATAAACTTATGAACAAAAAAATAGATACAGCGGCAGAGTTGCCTCGAACAGACTGTCAAACTGCAGCGGGAAGGCCGGGGAGGGTTGGGGGGCGGGAGGGTGGTGGGTAAGAGATAAACCAAAGGACTTGTATGCATGCATATAAGCATAACCAATGGACATAAGACACTGGGGGGTAGGAGAGGCCAGGGGATTGTCATGGGCGGGGGGGGGGGGGAAGGAGACATATGTAATACTCTTTGTAATACTTTAAGCAATAAAAAAAACATGCTCAAAGTCACTAATCACCCAAGAGATGCAAATTAAAATGACAATGATGTGCCATCTCACACCTGTCAGAATGGCTATCATCAACAAATCAACAAATGATAAATGCTGACGAGGATGTGGAGAAAAAGGAACACTCATGCACTGCTGGTGGGAATGCAGACTGCCGCAGCCACTGTGGAAAATAGTATGGAGTTTCCTCAAAAAACTAAAAATGGAACTTCCATTTGACCCAGTGATCCCACTTCTAGGAATATATCCCAAGAAACCAGAAACACCCATCAGAAAGCATATATGCACCCCTGTGTTCATAGCAGCACAACTCACCATAGCTAAGATTTGGAAACAACTTAAGTGCCCATCAGCAGATGAGTGGATTAAAAATTTTTGCACATCTATGCAATGGAACACTCTCTCGCAGTAAAAAGGAAGGAAATCCTACCATTTGCAACAGCATGGCTGGAGCTGGAGAACATTATGCTAAGTGAAATAAGTCAGTCAGAGAAAGAGAAATAGCACATGATGTCACTCATTTGTGGACTATAATGAACAACATAAACCAATGAACAAAAACAGATAGAGACAGAGAAGCATCGATCAGATGCTCACACCTTAGAGGGAAGGTACGGGAGGATGGGGGTAAAGGGGAGAGATTAACCAAAGGACTTGTATGCATGCATATATGTATAAGGGATGGACACAGACAACAGGGAGTGAGGGTGAGGGCAAGACTGGGAGGATGAGGGGACAATGGGGGGGATAATGACACATTTGTAATGCCTTAATCAAAAAAAAAAAATGACTGGGTTAACAAAGAGATCAGAGAAGAAATAAAAAGCATTCTGGAAACAAATGACAATGAAAATACAACAATCCAAAATCTATGGGACACAGTGAAAGCAGTCCTGAGAGGGAAGTTCATAGCTCTACAGGCCTACTTCAATACCAAGAAAACCGGGTAACAAATTATCTAACCCTACAACTTAAAGTATTAGAAAGAGAGCAACAAGAAAAGTTCAGTGTAAGCAGAAGGATGAAAATAATAAAGATCAGAGTGGAAATGAATGACATGGAGACCAAAAAATAAATAAAAATTCAAAAGATTAATAAAACTAAGAGCTGGTTCTTTCAAGGGATAAACAAGATTGATGAACCTCTAACCAGGCTCACCAAAAAACAAAAAGAGAGGACACAAATAAACAAAATCAGAAATGAAAGAGGTGAAGTAACATCTGACCCCACAGACATAGAAAGGATTGTAAGAAAATACTACAAAGAACTCTACTCCAACAAAGTGGGCAACATAGACAAAATGGGCATATTCATAGAAAAATACAGTCCTCCAAAACTCAAACAGGAAGAATAAAAAAAACCTAAATAGGCTGATAACTACCAATGAAATTGAAGCAGTAATCAAAAACTTCCATCAAACAAAAGCCCAGGTCTTGACAACTTCACAGGAATGTTTCCAAACATTCAAAGAAGAACAAAAACCTATCCTTCTCAAACTATTCTAAAAAATTCAAGAGAAAGTACACTTCCAAGCTCTTCCTATGAGGCCAGCATTACCCTAATCCCAAAACCAGTTAAAGACACTTCAAAGAATGAGAATTACAGACCAATATCTCAGATGAATATAGAAGCTAAAATCCTCAACAGAATTCTAGCAAATCAGATCCAGCAATATATCAGAAAGATCATACCCCATGACCAAGTAGCACTCATTCTGGCGATGCAAGGCTGGTATAATAGCCACAAATCAATAAATGTTATGCATCCCGTAAACAAATTGAGAGGCAAAAATCACATAATCATATCAATTGATGCAGAAAAAAAGCATTCGACAAAATCCAATACCCTTTCTTGATAAAAACTCTCAGCACAGTGGGAATAGATACTTCAACATAATAAAAGCCATATATGGCAAACCCACAGCCAACATCATACTCAAGGGACAAAATCGAAAACCATTTCTTCTAAAAATAGGAACAAGATAGGGTAGCCCACTTTCACCACTCCTGTTCAATATAGTACTGGAAGTGCTAGCCATAGCAGTCAGACAAGAAAAAGAAATAAAAGGCATCCAAATTGAAAAAGAAGTAAAAATGCCATTATTCTCAGATGATATGATATTGTACATAGAAAATGCTAATGATTCCAACCAAAACTACTAGACTTAATAAATGAATTTGGCAATGTAGCAAGATACAAAATTAACACCCATAAATCCATAGCTTTTTTTATACACCAATAATGAACTCATAGAAAGATAAATTAAACAACCCCATTTACCATTGCAACAAAAATGTTAAGATACCTAGGAATAAACTTAACTAATGAAGTAAATACCTGTACTCTGGAAACTACAGGACATTGAAAAAAGAGATAGAGGAAGACATAAACAAAGGGAAGAATGTACCGTGTTTGTGGGTTGTTAGAATGGACATCATTAAAATGTCCATACTACCCAAAGCAATCTACAGATTGAATGCAATCCCCATTAAAATACCAATGGCATATTTCACAGACCTAGAACAAACTCTCCAAAAATTCATATGTAATAAAAAAAGATCCCAAATGGCCACAGCAATCCTGAGAAAGAGCAAAGTTGGAGGGATCTCAATACCACATATCAAGCTATGTTACAAAGACACTGTTCTCAAAACTGCTTGGTACTGGCACAACAACAGACATATAGACCAATGGAACAGGACAGAGAACCCAGAAATCAACCCAAGTCATTATGCTAAATTAATATTTGACATAGGAGTCAAGAGCATACAATGGAGTCAAGACAGTCTCTTCAATAAATGGTGTTGGAAAATTGGACAGATACATGCAAAAAATGAAACTAGTAACCGCACATAAACTCAAAATGGATAAAGGACTTAAACGTAAGACAGGAAACCATAAAAATCTTAGAAGTGTCCATAGGCAGCAAAAAACAGACATATGCTATAGCAATGCCTTTACCAATAGGGCAATGGAATCTAAGTAGAAAATAAACAAGTGGGACTACATCAAAATAAAAAGTTTCTGCACAGCAAATGAAGCCATCAACAAAATAACAAGAGAGCCCACTGCATGGGAGAACATATTTGCCAATGTTACCACCAATAAGGGTTCAATCTCCAACATTTACAGGGAACTCATACAACTTGACAAAACGAAGATAACAACCCATTCAAAAAATAGGCAAAGGACCTAAATAGGTACTTTTCGAAAGAGGACATACAGAAGGCCAAGAGACATATGAAAACATGCTCAAAATCACTAATCGCCTGAGATATGCAAATCAAAATGACAATGAGGTACCATATCATATCTGTCAGAATCGCTATCATCAACAAATCAACAAACAAGTGCTGGAGAGGATGTGGAGAAAAAGGAACCCTCTTGCACTGCTGGTGCGAATTCAGACTGCTGCAGCCACTGTGGAAAACTGTATGGAGTTTCCTCAAAAAATTAAAAATGGAACTTCCATTTGACCCAGTAATCCTACTTCTAGGAATATATCCCAAGAAATCAGAAATTCCAATCAGAAAGTATATATGCCCCCCTATGGTCATAGCAGCACAATTTACAATAGCTAAGATTTGGAAACAGCCTAAGTGCCCATCAGTAGATGAGTGGATTAAAAAATGGTGGTACATGTACACCAAGCCTGTCAAACGGAAAGGCTAACATGGGCCAAATAAACAAGGTTTAAGTTTATGTGGGCTGCAAAAAAGCAAAAGCTTCAATTTTCATAGAAACGTAGGTTTATTTCAATAGGAACATGCTGAATACAAAGGTCTGAAATAAAGCAAAAATCATTAATGAAAAATAATAGAACATTTAAATAAAATTAATATTTTTTCTTGAACATTAACTTATCAGACACTGATTAACTGCACAAATTATTACATGTAACACAAATAAACCCTTTTTTCTTGTTCTCTAAAAGTGAAATATTTCCTGTTCTGCACACCAAACAGGACTAATGATGTGGCAATCAACTGCTAAAATATTCGCTACTAGTGTTAATGAAGAAAAATGGTGCCCCTGCACGTAAGGCTCATATGGGAAATGAATGCAATACAATTATAGTAATCAGTCATTAGCAAAGGTTGTAGTTCATTTTTAATAATTATGTATAACAGGATATTATGAAAATTAAGCTATGAAATTTTCATTAAAACATTTCTTACATACCATTATATTGGCTGGGCCGCAAAATTATTTGTTGTGGGTCGCATGCTGCCAGCTGGACACAAATTTGACATGCTTGATCTACACGATGGAATACTACACTGCTGTAAAAAAGTAGGGACTCTTACCATTTGCAACAGCATGGATGGACCTAGAGAGCATTATGGTAAGTGAAATAAGCTTGTCGGATAAAGGTAAATATCACATGATCTCACTCATTTGTGGAATATACTGAACAACATAAACTGATGAACAAAAACAGATCCAGAGACATAGAAGCATCGAACAGATTGTCCAACCTCAGAGGGAAGGCTGGGGGTGGAGGGTAAGAGATCAACCAAGGGCCTTGTATGCATGCATATAAGCCTAACCCAGGGGTCGGGAAACTGCAGTTCACGAGCCACATGCGGCTCTTTGGCCCCTTGAGTGTGGCTCTTCCACAAAATACCACCTGCGGGCATGTACATACAGTGCAATTGAAACTTTGTGGCCCATGCACAGAAGTCAGTATTTTGTGGAAGAGCCACACTCAAGGGGCCAAAGAGCCACATGTGGCTCGCGAGCCGCAGTTTGCTGACCACTGGACTAACCCATGGACACAGACAGTAGGAGGGTGAGGGCATGTGCTGAGGGATGGAAACAGCTGGGAAGAGTTCAATGGGGGGAAAAGGATACATATGTAATACTTTAAACAATAAAGAATTTAAATTTAAAAATAAATACTAACAGCATACTTCACAGAACTATAACAAACTCTCCAAAACAGACATATAAACCAATGAAACTGAACAGAGAACTACATTAAAATAAAAAGCTTCTGCACAGCAAAAGAAACCACCATCAAAATGAAAAGGAAACCCACTGTATGGGAGAACATTTTTGGCAATGATACATCTGTTAAGGGGTTAATCTCCAAAATATATAAAGTACTCATACAGCCCAATAAAAGGAAGACAAACAATCCTATTAATAAATGGGCACATGACCTGAGTATACTTTTCTTCTAAGAGCACATACAAATGGCCAAGAAACATGGAAAAAATGTTCAGAATGGCTATCATCAAAACAAAAAAAATCAAACAACAAGGTTAGAATGCAGAGAAAAGGAAGCACTATGTCACTGCTGGTTGGAATGGTGATTGGTGCAGCTACTATGGAATACAGTATGTATTTTATTCAAAAAATTAAAAATGGAAATTCTGTTTGACCCAACAATCCCACTCTGGGAATATATCACAAAACCCAGAAATACCAATCAGAAAGAATATATTCACTCTTATGTCCATAGCAGCATTATTTACAATAGCTAAGCTCCGGAAACAGCCCAAATCCTCATCTGTAAATGAATGGATAAAAAAGCTGTTTGAAATTTACACAGTGTGATACTATGCAGCTGTAAAAAATAGCGATCTGTTACCCTTTGGGACAGCATGGACTTACCTGGAGATTATTAGGCTAAGTGAAAAAAAATCCAGTCAGAGAAAGAAAAATATCGCATGATCTCACTTATTTGTAAGACTCTAATGAACAAAACAAATTAACCAATAAAATAAGACTTGAAGCATGGGGGCATGGAATAGAGTGACATAACTCCATGTGGGGGTGTGAAGACGAAGAAAGATAAACCAAAGTACTTATATACTTACTAAAGACCTGGGCACAAATTCGTGTACAGGTGAGGTCTGGCCAGCTCACCCCGATTAGGGCTGATCGGGGCTGGACCGGCTGGGGGAAGGGGCCGTGGGCTGTTGGCTGGCTAGCCCTATCCCCAATAGGGGTGTGGGGCCAATCAGGGCCACAGTGTGCGTCAAAGCAACCAGTCATTCTGATCATTCCAGCGTTCTCATCACTTGGCTTTTATATATATAGACTAGAGGCCCTGTGCATGAAATTTGTGCACAGGTGGGGGGTTCCTCAGCCTGGCCTGCATCCTCTCCAATCTGGGACCCCTCGGGGGATGTCCGACTGCCAGTTTAGGCCCGATCCCTAGGACATCCCTCTCGCAATCAGGGACCGCTAGCTCCTAACTGCTCACCTGCCTGCCTGCCTGATTGCCCTAACCCAGCTGTGGGCAAACTACGGCCCATGGGCCGGATCTGGCCCGTTTGAAATGAACAAAACTAAAAAAAAAAAAAAGACCGTACCCTTTTATGTAATGATGTTTACTTTGAATTTATATTAGTTCACACAAACACTCCATCCATGCTTTTGTTCCGGCCCTCTGGTCCAGTTTAAGAACCCATTGTGGCCCTCGAGTCAAAAAGTTTGCCCACCCCTGCCCTAACCCCTCTGCCTGCCTGCCTGATCACCCCCTAATCCCTCTGTCTGCTTGCCTGATTACCACTAACTGCCTCTGCCTGCTGGCCTGATCATCCCTACCTTACCCCCCTGCCAGCTTGATCGCCCCTACTTTGCCCCCTGCCAGCCTGATCGACCCTAACTTGCCCCCTACCTGCCTGATCACCCCTAACTTGGTCCTCTGCCAGCCTGATTATCCCTAAATGCCTCTGCCTCAGCCCCCAGTCTGGCCTCCTTCTGTGAGAGGCCACCTGGCAGATCATGGGAAGGCAGCACCCCCATTATCCTGCTGCTGCTGCTGCTGCTGCTGCCCCTGCCAGCCTGAGCCTGGGCCCTTCACAGCCATCTGCGCTGCCTGAGCCTTGGCCCTCCCAGCCGCTGTCGCTTTGTCAGGAAGGACGTCCAGAAGACGTCCACTTTAATTAACATATTACCCTTTTATTAGTATAGATTTGGGGACCATTACAACCACGCAGAACTTAAAGAAAACACATGGCCCTGGCCAATTTGGCTTAATGGAGAACGCATTGGCCTGTGGACTGAAGGGTCCCAGGTTCGATTCCAGTCAGGGGCACATGCCTGGGTTGCGGGCTCAATCCCCAGTAGGGGGCTTGTGGGGGGCAGCTGATCAGTGATTCTTATCATTGATGTTTCTATCTCTCCCTCTCCCTTCCTCTCTGAAATCAATAAAAAAATTTTTTTAAAAAAGAAAACACATGATCTTCACTTTGGGCTTTGTCATTTAACAATATCCTTTGTGCAGTATTTTAACTTCCCTCAACTTTCCTTTACTCACCCTTAAAATGCAATCTATTTCGGGGAAAATGATCAGGAAAGTGATTCTAGTGGGTAGAAGTTGTTTTTTTTTTTTTGAGGGGATGGGGTCATGAAAATATTTAAAAATTGAGCATGGTGATGGTTGCACCACTCTGAATTTACTTTAAAAAACCAGTTCATTGTACACATTAGGTGACATGTACAGTATATGAATTATATCTCAACAAAGCTGTTCTCTTATTTTTAAATAAAGACCAGTCTTATAATTAATTGCAGATGTTTTCAGAGGCCCCCCCCAGGATTTGCTTACCACGTCCCAAACCACAGCTGCGACTCCCAGTTGCCTCCAGTCCTGGCAGATATGGATGGTGTAGTTTGCGAGGGAGAAGGTGGCAAGAGGCTTGTGGAATTTCTGCAGCCCCATTCCCATGGTCTCCTCATAGGGCACCAGGGCCATTTCCAATGTGCCAGCTCCTTGCTTCCTTTAACCTGTTGAGCAAAAGAATCCTGCATGTTCTGGCCAGAAAGTGCATTCTCTCTTAGGTGGCCCAAATGCTTTTTTTAAGGTCGTTTTATGGATTCAAAAGAATAAACAGAGATGTGGAAAGCTTTTGTCAAATTCCTTTTACATGGTTCTTCCAGTCTCATGGGAAGTGAGATGTGGCTCTGAATTCATCCCAAAGGATGTCTTTGGACAAAAGTACCCAGAACGGCACAATTCCTGTAGGATGCCCTACACACTTTGCTGTCAGGACTCAGGTGGGCTTGAGGGTGAGCAAGGCTGCGGTGCCAGCACAGGACCCTGGAAAAGGTAGTGCTTTCTACACTACCCAGGCCTGCGTGGATTGCAGCTGCACCCACCGAGGTGGGCAGGGTGTTTCTGCTGTTTTGCTTTGGTCTGGCTTCCACCTTCTCAGCCACCGACCCGCGCCTGCACTAAGTTTGTGAATGGTTCCATGGTCCTACTTTTTGGTGGATGGCGGACGCACTTCCACCTCCTGGAGACTGGCAGTTAGACACTGGCAGCTTCCTAGTCACTCACAGGGAGAGCGTGGCCCTAGGTCAGTGATGGCGAACCTATGTCAGAGGTGACACGCGAACTCATTTTTTTGGTTGATTTTTCTTTGTTAAATGGCATTTAAATATATAAAATAAATATCAAAAATATAAGTCTTTGTTTTACTATGGTTGCAAATATCAAAAATTTTTTATATGTGACATGGCACCAGAGTTAAGTTAGGGTTTTTCAAAGTGCTGACACGCCGAACTCAAAAGGTTCATCATCACTTGCTGGGGTCCAACCCCAGCAGGTCCAGAGGTCCCCAAAGGTATGGACGGAGTCGGCGAAGAAGGAATGAATGGCACAGAGGCAGTGTTCAGTTCATCAGCATAGTTGGGTTCTCTTGTCAGGATCTCCAGCCAGGTTCTGTAGCCATGTTCCCTCGCTAGGTTCTCCAGCCAAGTTCTGTCCAAGTTCTAGTCAGGTTCTCTTGACACGGAGGCAGCCATCGGGTGATCATCATAGCCAGGTTCCTCTAGCCAAGTTCTGGTCAGGATCTCCAGCGAAGTTCTGGTTAGGATCTCCAGCCAGGTTCTGTCTTCTAAGTTCCGTGTAAGTTCTGTCTCCTAAGTTCTGTCTCTTAAGTTCTGTCTGTAGGTTCTGAGTTCTGTGTCTTGGGTCTGTCTCTCGGTCTGCCTCTCTAGGTTCTGACTCCTATTGTCTTGTTGCATCTGTATTTATACCAGTTGATTCTAATCCTATCAATCTCTATTCCAAAGGTTAGGGCGTTTCTTATCTCCATTCCAGGGAGTAAAGATTATGTAGCTTAAGCATGATTGTTCGTAGTTAAAGTGATTAATTACCTGCCTGGCACTTAGTTAAGAGGTTTTATTCCCTCCCTAACTTCAGGGGAAAATCCCTACCTGGGGAAACAACCTTTCTCGGAGAGGTGACCTTGGTTAAAACACAGCGCCAAGAAGGTGAGAAAACATATTAAGAACAGTATGCCATATATGCCAGGTCCCTTGAAACAGCAAGGATGGACCGGCTCCCGGCAATCACTGCCCTAGGTCCAGAACAGACTAGAGCATCCATGGCTAAGAGGCCTCCCCGGGGTCCCCCAAACCTGTCACTGCCCACCCCTCTATAGTGCCCACATGCGTGCACTTCCTTCCTGTGGGCCCCAGAGCTCCAGGAATCAGGGTGGAGATGGGAAGTGGCAGACGGATCCGCAGGGCCCTTGGGGACCCCCAGCCGAGCGGGCCGCCCACCCACCCTGGGGTGCCGGGAACTGCCTAGAGAAGGGCCAAGGACGCGCCAGGCTGCCCTCAGCTGCCTGAGCCTGGGCCCTTTGCAGCCGCCCACGGCTGCCCTCACAGATGCTGTGGCTTTGTCCGGAAGGATGTCAGGAAGGTCATCTGGAAGACATCTGCCCTAATTAGCATATTAACCTTTTATTAGTATAGATATGCATAGCCAATAGACACAAAGAATCAGGTGGTGAAGACCTGGGGTGGTGGGTAGAGGTGGGGCAGAGGTAAGTAAAGAAGGGAAATTGGGAGACATCTGTAAATACTGTCAACAATAAAATGAAATTTAAAAAAGATATGAAAGAAATGAGAGAAAAGATAATAACAATAATAATACCAAAGCAATAAAAAAGAATAATGAAAAAAAATACCTAAAAAATACCAACAAAGTGAAGTTCATCCAGGCAGATTTTAGTACCTGCTAGGTTTTCCCTTGGGATCCTTTTCCTATGTTGTCTGAGGCGATTTTGTATACTGATTTCGGGCCTCTTAGGAGGTACATTTGTGCTAGCCAATTTCAGAAGCTTTCCTTGTTTGGCTCGCTGCACTCTGTTTGAAAGTTCGAGAGATCCACAGGGAAATAGTCTGGATACACAGCCATCATTGGCCAGGCGGAATCCCTCATAGGCATGCTGGTGGGGTGTGTTGGAAGCCAAGAGATTCTATCAGCATTCTTGTGAGAGGAAAGCAGCACCAGCCAGGTTCCAGGGAATGCGAAGGGAATGGCCCTGCCCAAAGCTAGCCAGTGATGCTCCCTGAGACTGCTGTCTCAGCAGGGTCGAGATGAACTGTGGGGTGTGCTGTATACCAGAGGGTGGTTTGAGCCGGATTCCTTAGGGTGGGGCAAAATGTATCCTGGGTTTTTTGTCTTTCCCCAAGGCTTCCGCTTTTGGGAGTGGCTTGTGACTTTCAGGGTGGGGTGGGGGGATGGCTTTAGCAATATCAGCAGGGATTAGTCAGCACAGGTATCCTGACTGCAGCCCTACAACCTCCCTCCCCAATGACTCCTACTCTTGACACCCTTCAGGCAACTCCAGTCCACATTGCCGTCTTTCTGCCAAAGCCCAGGGTGAATGGCTGAGAACTAAAATAGTGTGCTCTAGCCCTTGAAAAAAATGTAGCTTTATCTCAGGCAGGCTCGGCCTCTCCCTGGTGGATAGAAGCCCTGTCACCTTTCACCACTGGATACTGTGTGAGCAGCTATTCCTGGCTCTGGCGCTCTGGGCTGGAGAGCCCAGCCTGGGTTTTAGGCCTCACTCCCCTCAGGGAATCACCTACAGCTGAGATATCCCTCCACCCACCAGGGGGGTGAGAGCTGGACCCTGCCCTTCCTCCCAGTTTCAAGGTGGTTTCTACCCTTCATTGTTTAAAAATCTCTTCAACTAGTCTTCTGTTAGTAATTCAGGGTGAATGTTGCCTGATTCAGTTTTATTTTCAAGTTTAGTTCTGTGAGGAGGTGCGAGAAAGATCCACCTACTCTGCTGCTGTCTTGAAAAACTTCTAAAAGGTATTTTATACTTTACTAGAGGTCCGGTGCATGAAGTTCGTGCACAGGGGGTGGGGGGTGATCCCCTCAGCCCAGCCTGCACCCTCTCCAATCCGGGACCCCTCGAGGGATGTCCGACTGCTGGTTTAGGCCCAATCCCCAGGACATCCCTCTCACAATCTGGGACCACTGGCTCCTAACTGCTCATTTGCCTGCCTGATCACCCCTAACCGCCTCTGCCTGTGTTGTGCCCAGATTTCAAGATTCCCAAGGGCCCACCAGGGAGCCAGCGAGTCCAATGCAAAAGCAAAGAGTCCTCCATTTCAAGCTAGCTCGAGCTCCCCGTCCACCACACTCACCGACACAACGGCAAGCCAAGTGGCCGAGAGCGAAGCCCGATGGGACGAGGAGTTTTATAGGGGGATGGAGTAAGGGGAGGGGAGCTGACTGTGGGCCCTGCCAATTGGCCAGGCTCAAGTCGGGTCTTGTTACACAGGATGTGGTCATCTCTATGGCGTGCACGTCCCTTGATTGTCATTGGTTAGTTTAAAGAAATCCTGGGCGTGGCCAGAGGCCTGGGCTTCCGGGAAGGAGGTACCCTCCTGAGCACATGGCGGCTGCCCCAACATGGAGGGTACCGGGCAAGATGGAGTGCGTAGTCCTCGCCCTTTCACCTGCCAGCCTGATTGCCCCTAACTGACCCCCCCCTGCTGGCCTGGTCACCCCCAACTGCCCCTCCCCACTAACCTGGTTGCCCCCAACTGCCCCCACACCAGCCTGGTCACCCCTAACTGCCTCCCCCTGGCCTGGTTGCCCCTTACTGCCCCCTTCTGGTGGCCTGGTTGCCCCTTACTGCCCCCCCGCCAACCTGGTCACCCCAACTGCCCCCCTGCTGGTCTGGTCACCCCAACTGTTGCCCTCTGCTGGCCTGGTTGCCCCCAACTGCCCGCCCCACTGGCCTTATCACCCCTTACTGCCCCCCAGCCAGCCTGGTCACCCCTTACTGCCCCCCTGCTGGCCTGGTTGCCCCCAACTGCCCCCACTGGCCATATCGCCCCCAACTGCCCCCCCCCCCGCTGGCCTCATCGCTCCATGCAGCCTGCTGTTTAGTCATTTGGTCATCCCTCACTAACTCCCTGCTGGCCTGGTCACCCCACACAGCCTGCTGTTCAGTCGTTTGATTGTCCCTCAATAACTCCCCTGCTGGCCTGATCGCCTCATGCAGCCTGCTGTTCAGTCCTTTGGTCGTCCCTCACTAACCCCCCTGCCGGCCTTGTTGCCCCATGCAGCCTGCTGTTTGGTCGTTAATGTTACTGTGATGGCGTCCCGAACAATTTGCATATTCTTCTCTTATTAGTATAGATTTGCTTCATTCTCCCCCTAAAACATGGGAACTAGCTTGAGATGGTACAGAGTAATTAAACAAGCTTTCAAATTAGATCTGGGTAGGAATACAAAGTCTGTAACTCACTGGCTTTGTGGGATTAGGCAAGCTACTTCTCTGAGTCTCTGTTATGTGAAAAGTAGTAATGATGATAGTACTTAATTTCTTGTGTGAAGATTAAGTGAGAGAGTATATATAAAATTTGTACTATATGGTCAGGTACTTATTAGCTTCCTAATGTAAGTTTGTGGTTGTTCATGACCATTGTACATCAGTATATTTCAGTTTCACCCAGATTGTTTAACCCATTTTCTCTATTCACCAGCTTTTAATTTTTTTATTTAATATATTCATATTGATTTCAGAGAGGAAAGGAAAGTGAGTGAGAAATAGAAACATCAATGATGAGAGAGAATCATTGATAAGCTGCCTTCTGCACGGCCCCCACTGAGGATTGACCCTACAATCCTGACATGTGCCCTGACCGGGAATCAAACCGTGACATCCTGGTTCATAGGTCGATGCTCAACCACTGAGCCATGCTGGCCAGGCCACCAGATTTTAATTTTTAATTGCTTATACTACTTTTATATTCTTCATCTGAGTAATGGTTCATTCTCTGATCCCACCAATAATTTGTCCTCTTGACCTTAGATCTTTTATATCTCTCCTGAGAGGTATAATGACAAATCATTGCATATAACAATAAGCAGGTAGAGATAGTCCCTGGCTAATTTAACATTAGAAAATACACTGAGTGGCAAGATTATTATGACCACCCCATCAGTACTTCATTGGGCCACCTTTTGCCTTCAATACTGCGGCAATTCTTCTTGGCATTGACTCCACGAGATGTTGAAAGGTGATGCGAAGAATCTGACAACATGCCTGATGAATAGCACTGTCCAGTTCTGTGAGATTTGATGGTTGTGGAGCCAGCTGCCTGATGGCTCTTTTAACTTGGTCCCACAAATGATCAATTGGATTGAGATCTGGTGATTGTGGGGGCCACCTAAGCAAGGTAAAGTCTCTCTCATGTTCTTGAAACCACTCCTGCACAATACGAGCACCGTGGCATGGTGCATTGTCTTGTTGGAAGAAGCCATCTCCATTGGGATACACCATCAACATGATAGGATGAACTTGATCAGCAACGATACTTAGGTATGTTGTGCTATTCAAACGTTGTTCCACATGAATTAAAGGGCCCAAATCATGCCAGGAAAACATGCCCAAACCATTACACTGCCCCCAACAGCTTGAAGGGTTGTACTCATGCATGTGGGGTGCATGCTTTCATGCTGTTTCGCCAAATTCTCTGCCATCTGCATGATGCAACTGGAAACGTGATTCATCGGACCACATTACTTTTTTTCAATGTTCGACTGTCCAATCCTTGTGTTCCTGTGAGAATTGGAGACGTTTTATCTTGGTAACTGTAGACAGCAAAGGTGTTCAAACAGGCCTTCATCTGTTTTGCTGATACTCGCTCCATGGCTCTGAGCACCAACAATCATCCCATGTTCAAAGGCTGTTAAATCGCATTGTTTACCCATATCTTCAGAAAAAAATCACTTCTACTGTCATGGTAAACAACCTGATTCCCTATTTATAATGGTCTGGCTCTCTAGCAACTTCGGCACGAAATTATAGCTAATTTGCCTACAAACGTCAGGTGGTCATAATAATCTGGCTACTCAGTGTATGTGACCATATAACTTTCAGGATACAAAAAGCCCTTTGGTGTGAGATTTTGGCCTCATTGTCGTACCTTCCTATGCTGATCATTTAGAATAATTCACTTGAAGCAGCAGTCAGGCTTGGAATTGTTTTATATGAATTAATCATAAATGTCTTCTTCAATTGAAAGAAATTGCTATGATAAAAGCTTCTTAAATGATAATGTGTTTGTGGAAAGGTGGCAAATTCAATATTAAAATTAAAGAGAATGTGAATTAAAACCTTTCCCATGGAAAACTTGTTCTTTTTGTTTTCCTTTGCCAGTAGAAATGGGGTCCTTGTGGTGTTGCAAGTAAAGCATTTCAGGAATCAAGCAGTGTAATTATAAGGTTTATTAGAGCTGGAGGAAACACAAATGACTCTCCCAGGTTCATCCTGCTGTGGAAAAAGTCAAGTCTTGTCTTCGTCAGGCCCAGAAATAGTGTCAGTGTCCAGATTCTGTGCCATTGATTCAGTTCAGTTCAGTCCTTGTCCTCATCCAGCTAGCATTGTCTGTGTTCCTAGCTGCACTCCAGCTGGATAGCACTGCATTTGTGGTACCCAGGCTGTGCTTGGAGTCCACACCACTGAGAACGCAAGAACAAAAAGGATGAGTGTGGACTCTCATAGCCAGCTAGCCTGGAGGTCAGATCACCCCAGGTATTCCCGACATCAATCAAGGCTTAACTACAACAAGACTTCGCACAAATACCACTAGGGGGTGCACCAAGAAAAGATAAAAAAAATGTGGAGACAAAGAAACAGGACGGAAATGTCAGAAATGGAAGATATAGAGCTCAAAACCACACTTTTAAGGTCTCTCAAGAACTGTCTAGAAGCTGCCGATAAACTTAGTAACGCCTTCGAAAAGACTGGTGAGACCGCCGATAAATGTAGTGAGATCCTCAAGAAATCTAATGAGACCCTCGATGTTGTGATAAAGAACCAACTAGAAATTAAGCATACACTGACTGAAATAAAGAATATTATACAGACACCCAACAGCAGACCAGAGGAGCACAAGAATCAAGTCAAAGATTCGAGATGCGAAGAAGCAAAAAACACCCAACCAGAAAAGCAAAATGAAAAAAGAATCCAAAAATACGAAGATAGTGTAAGGAGCCTCTGGGACAGCTTCAAGCGTACCAACATCAGAATTATAGGGGTGCCAGAAGATGAGAGAGAGCAAGATATTGAAAACCTATTTGAAGAAATAATGACAGAAAACTTCTCCCACCTGGTGAAAGAAATAGACTTACAGGTCCAGGAAGCGCAGAGAACCCCAAACAAAAGGAATCCAAAGAGGACCACACCAAGACACATCATAATTAAAATGCCAAGAGCAAAATACAAAGAGAGAATCTTAAAAGCAGCAAGAGAAAGAAACTCAGTTACCTACAAGGGAATACCCATACGACTGTCAGCTGATTTCTCAACAGAAACTTTGCAGGCCAGAAGGGAATGGCAAGAAATATTCAAAGTGATGAATAGCAACAACCTACAACCAAGATTACTTTATCCAGCAAAGCTATCATTCAGAATTGAAGGTCAGATAAAGAGCTTCACAGATAAGGAAAAGCTAAAGGAGTTCATCACCACCAAACCAATATTATATGAAATGCTGAAAGGTATCCTTTAAGAAGAGGAAGAAGAAGAAAAAGGTAAAGATACAAATTATGAACAACAAACATGCATCTATCAACAAGTGAATCTAAGAATCAAGTGAATAAATAATCTGGTGATCATAATAGAATCAGGGACATAGAAAGGGAATGGACTGACTATTCTTGGGGGGAAAGGGGTGTGGGAGATGCGGAAAGAGACTGGACAAAAATCGTGCACCTATGGATGAGGACAGTGGGTGGGGAGTGAGGGGAGAGTGTGGGGCGGGAACTGGGAGGAGGGGAGCCATGGGGGGAAAAAAGAGGAACAAATGTAATAATCTGAACAATAAAGGTTTAATTTTTAAAAAAAAGGATGAGTGTGTGTTACTGGGAAAGAGGGGAGAGAGAGAGAGAGAGAGAGAGAGAGAGAGAGAGAGAGAGAGAGAGAGAGAAGAAGAGAGCGAGCTTTGTTAAGTTTGTATTATATTCAGGCTTGGGAAGGACCAGGCTCTCCTTCAAGCTAACCAATCAGTTTCCCAATTCTACATAGGCTGGTGCTAGATCTTCCTTAATCAATCCATTTGCTAGATCTTGCAGGGTTCTGTGTCCTTTATCCAGTCGGATCCCTTTCCTAGGCCAGAATCTTCCCTTATGGTTACCATCTTGGCTCCCACTGCACATGCCTCAAAGTGGAAGTACCTCTCCCTGTGCTGTGTTGGCTTTTACTGGCATGTGCTCAGTAGAGTAATTTCCCCTTTACTATTTATTCCTTCCCCTCCTAGTCTGGGTGAGTGGATCGGTTATACCCTGGGGAGACTGAAAGCCAATTCTTTCTCCCTATGGGGATAAGGAGTGTTAATCCCCTTGATGAGGCAATGTTGCAATCCTCTGGGGTGCGTAATAATGCTGCAGTTTCCTAGCAAAGCAGGCTTATTTATCCGATTCAGCTCCCTAGTTTATTATGCTAAATAATGTCTGATTTCTTTTTGTTCATTTCCTTTATTAATATCTAGCTACCCACTCTAACACCTTGATGCTGCTGTCTGGGCAGTTAAATCCAGCTTTATTCTGGTTAATTTTTTTTTTAAGTTTGAATTACAAGTTTAAAAAAATCTAGAAAAAATAAATAATCAAAAAAGTGTGTCAGGAAAAAAGACTGCGGCTGGCAGGACGGAGGTGAGGGAGGAAGTGCGTGAGTGAGGGGATGAAAGGAGAGTGTGTGGATGTGTGTATTGTGTGTGTGAGTGAGGGAGGGATAGTTAAATCCGGCAGGAGCAGCAAAGGCTGGCAGACCAGGATCTCTGAGACAGGGAGACACTACCATTGCTGCGGACACTCCCCAGATTGCTGGACACGGGCACGGAGCCCACTCCATCTTAAAGTGGAAAGCGGCCTCTTTTAGGAACTCATCAGCACAACCACCCAGACAGGCCTTGGTCACTGCCCATGACCTGGCAGCCACTCCAGCCAAAATCCTGCAGCCAAACCCACAGGAGCTCAGACCCTGGGATCTCCACCTCCAAAGGTGCACCTCGCCCACAGCAGTAAGTGCAACTTCCCCCTCCCCAGCAGCAGACCTCCGCCATCGCATTCCTGTGTCTCCAGCTTGCAGGTCTCTGAGGCACACCACTCCATACACTTCTCTTGGGAGTCACTGTGAGCCCCAGCTGGGTATGATTTTGTTCAGACACAGGCTCACTGCCCCCCAGTAGAAATTCTGAATTCCCTCTGCCTGAATAACTGCCCCCACACACCCAGCTGCACAATTTTAGCACCAGGGCCTTTCAGCACCAGGGCCCCTCAGATTGTGTCAGAGCTCAGCGCCAGGCAAATGCACTACCACAGTTTTTCATTCCCCCTGAGCCCATCTATCCACAGGGCACTTTGGGAAGCCGCAGTGAACCTCCACTGGATCCAATCACGGACAAATAGGGACGCACTCCCCTGAACAGCAGGAATTCTGAATTCACCCATCCTGGATACCTGCCCAATGACACCTCAATTAAGCGTGCCAGGGCCCTTCAGAGTGCTTCAGTGAGCCTGCACTAGCACTCACTGTGGGTGCTCCTGTGTGCCACCACTGGAAACACGCACCTATCCACCACAGGTGCATCAGCAAAAACTAAGTTTCCCCACCCCACAGCTGCAGAACTCTGGACACTACAGTTGCATGCTTTCTAGCGTGCAGGTCTCCCAAGACCACCGCTCCACAGGCAACCTTGGGGCCCCATTGTAAGGCCCCTGGACAAGCACTTAAACAAACAGGAGTGCATTGCTGGGCTGTAGAAACGCTGAATACCCTCTTCTGGGATACCTGCCCACAGACACTGCAATCCAGTGGCTTCAGTGCCAGGGCCCTTCAGAGTGTGTCAGTACACCCTGCTGGCAAACACACCACAGGTGCCCCTGTGAACTGCCACTGGGATTGTGTGTATCCAACCACGGTGGCAGCACCAAAAGCTGAGTCTTCCCACCCCACAACTACAGAACTCTGGACACCACAGTCAGCCTTTCTAGAACGTGGGCATCCTGAGCCCTACCACCCCAACAGATGGTTCCTGGGTGCCACTGTGAGTCCCCACTGTGCACGCATGATTTCCACCAAGGGTGCAAGACAGCAAAAATTGGGACACCCCCTCAATGGTTGGTGAGTTCTAGATACCTCAGTTGCGCCTTTCCAGCTCGCAGGCCTGCAACAAGAGAACCCAAATAGTTCAAGTAGGGAACTATACTAGACTTCCAAGACCAGGAGACCTGAGAGGTCACACCAGTAGCACCATACCCTAAAGAAACTGGGTAGCAAAGCAATCGGAGCTACAATTAAAACATTACAGCAAAACATGGGAAGACAAAAAAGCAACCCACAAAGGAAAGAAAAAGAGGAATCACCAGAAAGGGAGTTAAATGAAATTGAGCCTACTAACTTATCAGAGAAAGAATTCAGAGTAATGGTTATAAGGATGCTCAAATGGCTGGATGACAAATACACACAACTCAATGAGAATTATAAGGAGCTGAATGAGAATTTCACCAATATGAAAAGGAACCAGGAGGAAATGAAGAACAACATAGCTGCAAAAAAGAACGCAATGGAAGGCTTAAACAGCAGACTAGAAGAGTCTGAGGACCACATCAGCGAATTAGAAGACAAGGTAGGAAAAAACACACAAACACAGGAGCAATAAGAAAGAAGATTTAAAAAACAAGAGGAGAGCATAAGGGAGCTTTGGGACAACACAAAACGACACAACATTTATTTAATAGGGGTACCAAAAGGAGAGGAAGAAAGCAAGGAATAGAAAACCTGTGTGAAGAAATAATGACAGAAAACTTCCTAGATATTGGCAAGAAAAAAACTACACAGGTCCAAGAAGCACATAGAGTGCCAAACAAGATGAACCCCAAAAGACTGATACCAAGACACATCATAATTAAATTGGCAAACACCAATGACAAAGTAAGAATCTTACAGGCTGCCAGAGAGAAACAGAAAGTTACATACAAGGGATCTCCCATTAGAATATCAGCTGACTTCTCAACAGAAACAAACCAGGCAAGAACGGAATGGAATGAAATATACAAAGTGATGCAAAGCAAGGGAATGAATCCAAGAATACTATACCCAGCAAGGCTATCATTCAAAATTGAAGGTGGAATCAGGAGCTTCACGGACAGAAAAGGGCTAAGAGAGTTTATTACCACTGAGCCAGCAATGCAAGAAATGCTAAAGGGGCTGTTGTAAAAAAAAGAATGGAAAGACAAGAAGAAACACAAACATTAAGAATAAAAATGACCACAAACAAGTACTTATCAATAATATCATTAAATGTAAATGGATTAAATGCACCAGTCAAATGATGTTGGGTAGCTGAATAGATAAGAAAACATGACCCATATATTTACTGTCTGCAAGAGACCCACCTCAGAACAAAGGATTCACACAGACTGAGAGTGAAGGGATGGAAAAAAAATTTTCAGACACATAGAAATGAGAAAAAAGCTGGGGTTGTGATACTTATATCTGACAAAAGAGACCACAAAGTAAAGGCCATAACAAGAGATAAGGAAGGCCACTACATAATACTACAGGGGACAATTCAGCAAGAAGATATAACTCTGGTAAACATATATGCACCCAATACAGGAGCACCCAAATACATAAAACAGCTTCTGGAAGATATCAAGGGAGAGATCAATAGCAATACAGTCATAGTAGAGGACTTTAATACCCCACTGACAACACTGGATAAATCCTCTGAACAAAAAATCAGCAAAGAAACAGCAATCCTAAATGACTCACTAGATCAGATGGACTTAATTGACATCTTCAGAATATTTCACTCCAAAGCTACAAAATATACATTCTTCTCCAGTGCACATTGGATATTTTCAAAAACAGACCATATATTAGGACACAGACAAATTCTCTTCAAATTCAAAAGAATAGAAATCATAACAAGCATCTTCTCAGATCAAAATGACATAAAACTAGAAATCAACTACAATAAAAACATTGAAAAAAATAAAACACTTGGCAGCTAAATAGCATGCTATTAAACAATGACTGGGTTACCAGAGAAATCAAAGAAGAAATAAAAAGCATCCTGGAAACAAATGACAATGAAAACACAACAATCCAAAATCTATGGGTCACAATGAAAGCAGTCCTGAGAGGGAAGTTCATAGCTCTACAAGCCTACCTCAAGAAAAACAAGAAAAACTGGTAATAAATGATCTAACGCTACAACTCAAGGAGTTAGAAAGAGAGCAACAAGAAAAGCCCACAGTATCCAGAAGGAAGGAAATAATAAAGATCAAAGCAGAAATAAACGACATAGAGACAAATAAAAAATACAAAAGATCAATGAAACCAAGAGTTGGTTCTTTGAAAGGATTAACCAGATTGATTAACCTCTCCCCAGGCTCACCAAGAAACAAAGAGAGTGGACCCAAATAAACAAAATTAGAAATGAAAGAGGTGAAGTTACAACTGACCCTACTTATATACAAAGGATTGTCAAAAAATACTATGAACAACTCTACTCCAACAAACTGGAAAACCTCGACGAAATGGACACATTCCTAGAAAAATACAAGCTTCCAAAACTCAATCAGGAAGAATAAAAAAACCTGAATAGGCCAATAATTACTGATGAAATTCAAACAATAATCAAAAAGCTTCCACCAAACAAAAGCCCAGGACCAGATGGCTTCACAGGAGAGTTTTACCGACCATTCAAAGAAGAACTAAAGCCAATCCTTCTCAGACTATTCCAAAAAATTCAAGAGGAAGGCACACTTCCAAACTCTTTCTATGAAGCCAGCATTACCCTAATCCCAAAACCAGATAAAGACACCACGATGAAAGAGAATTACAGGCCAATATCCCTGATGAACATAGATGCTAAAATCCTCAACAAAATTCTAGCAAACCTGATCCAGCATTACATTAGAAAGATCATACACCATGACCAAGTGGGATTTATTCCAGGAATGCAAGGCTGGTGCAATATCTGCAAATCAATAAATGTGATACATCACATAAAGAAATTGAGAGACAAAAATCACATAATCATATCGATTGATGCAGAAAAGGCATTTGACAAAGTCCAACTCCCTTTTCTGATAAAAATGCTCAGCAAAGTGGGAATAGAGGAATGATACCTCAACATAATAAAAATCTTATATGACAAACCTACAGCCAACATCATACTCAATGGGAAAAAACTAAAACCATTTCCCTTAAGAACAGGATCAAGACAGGGATGCCCACTTTCACCACTCCTATACGACATAGTACTGGAAGTGCTAGCCAAAGCGATCAGACAAGAAGGAGAAATAAAAGACATCCAAATTGGAAAAGAAGAAGTAAAATTGTCATTATTTGCAGATGACATGATACTGTACTTAGGAAACCCTAAAGACTCCATCAAAAAATTATTAGACCTAATAAATAAATTTGGCAATGTACTAGGATACAAAATCTATGTAGTAGGATACAAGAAATCTATGCCATTTTTATACACCAATAGTGAACTTACAGAAAGAGAAATTTAAAAAAATATATATCCTATTTACCATTGCACCAAAAAAATTAAGATACCTAGGAATAAACTTAACTAAGGAGGTAAAAGACCTCTACTCAGAAAACTACAGGATGTTGAAAAAAGAGATAGGGGAAGACACAAACAGATGGAAGAACACACCGTGTTCATGGATTGGTAGAATCAACATCATTAAAATGTCCATACTACCCAAAGCAATCTATAGATTCAGTGCACTTCCCATTAAAATACCAACAGCATATTTTACAGATCTAGAAAGAACTCTCCAAAAATTCATCTGGAATAAAAAAACAAAAACAAAAACCCTGAATAGCTGCTGCGATCCTGAGACAGAAGAACAAAGTAAGAGGGATCTCAATACCAGATATCAAGCTGTATTACAAAGCCACTGTTCTCAAAACTGCCTGGTCCTGGCACAACAACAGACATCTAGACCAATGGAATGGAATAGAGAACCCAGAAATCTACCCAAACCACTATGCTCAATTAATATTTGACTAAGGAGGCAAGAACATACAATGGAGTCAAGACAGTCTCTTCAATAAATGGTCCTTGGAAATTCGGTCAGACACATGCAAAAAAATGAAACTAGATCACCAACTTACACCATACACAAAAATAAACTCAAAATGGATAAAGGACTTAAATGTAAGATGGGAAACCATAAAAATACTAGAGGAATCCACAGGTAGCAAAATCTCTGACATATGCTGAAGGAATGCCTTCACTGACACAGCTCCTATGGCAATGGAAACTAAAGGGAAAATAAACAAATGGGACTACATCAAAATAAAAAGCTTCTGCACTGCAAAAGAAAATCCACCACATGGGAGAACATATTTGCCAATGATTTCTCTGATAAAGGTTTAATCTCCAACATTTACAGGGAACTCATAAAACTTAACAAAAGGAAGATAAACAACCCAATGAAAAAATGGGCAATGGACATAAGTAGACACTTTTTGAAAGAGGACATGCATAAGGCTGAGAGACATATGAAAACATGCTCAAAGTCACTAATCATCCAAGAGATGCAAATCAAAACGACAATGAGGTACCATCTCACACCTGTCAGAATGGCTATCATCAACAAATCAACAAATAACAAATGCTGGCGAGGATGCAGAGAAAAAGGAATCCTCATTCACTGCTGGTGGGAATGCAATCTGGTGCAGCCACTGTGGAGAACAGTATGGAGTTTCCTCAAAAAACTAAAAATGGAACTTCCATTTGACCCAGTGATCCCACTTTTAAGAATATATCCCAAGAAACCAGAAACACCAATCAGAAAGGATATATGCATCCCTATGTTCATAGCAGCACAATTTACAATAGCTAAGATTTGGAATCAGCCTAAGTGCTCATCAGCAGATGAATATATTAAAAAACTTTGGCACATCTACACAATGGAATAATATGCTGTTGTAAAAAGGAAGGAACTCCTACCACTTACAACAGCATGGATGGAGCTGGAGAGCATTATGCTAAGTGAGAAAAGTCAGTCAGAGAAAGATAAATATCACATGCTCTCACTCATTTGTGGATTATAATGAACAACATAAACCGATGAACAAAAACAGATGTAGAGACAAGAGAAGCATCCATCAGATGCTCAAAACTCAGAGGGAAGGTACAGGAGGGTGGGGGTGAGGGGGAGAGATCAGCCAAAGGACCTGTATGCATGCATATAAACATAAGCGATGGATGTGGACAACAGGGGCTGAGGGTGAGCGTGAGGGCAGGATTGGGGGGATGAGGGGACATTGCGGGGATAAAGACACATATGTAATATCTTAATAAAGGGGGGAAAAAGAATTGAAAAATATTCTAAAAAAAAAGTGTATCATAGAAGTGTTCCCAGGCATAAGAATTACGTTTTTGAAATAGGCCAGTTGTATGTGCATGAGGAATTCAGAATATTTCTTCACACCTCTTCATTTCTTTCCAAGCCTTCTAAAATTAAAAACTATGCCATCCCCAAAATACAGTTTTTAAACTAGAGGAATAAGAATTTCAAGCTATTGTTGTATGCTTGCACATAGCTTGAATGATCTGGACATGAGCTATGCTTAAAGATATCCATTCTTTTCACATGACCATTTTTTATGGCACATTTGTAATGATTTTATATTTTATCCTAGTGTGCATTATTTAAAGAGCACAAACTTTCTCATATATTGGATAAGGCATTAATGATACTCTGATGTTATTCTTAGTTTAGTGCTTGGTGATGAAAAAAAATACCAAAAGGAATTCTGAAAGTCTGATTTTTAATATATTTTTATTGATTTCAGAGTGGAAGGGAGAGGGGGAGAGAGAGATGATGAGAGAGAATCATTGATTGCCTGCCTCCTGCACATCTCCCACTGGGGATTGAGCCTGCAACCCGGGTATGTACCCCTGCCCATAATCGAACCCAGGACCCTTCAGTCCACAATCCAACTCTCTATCCACTGAGCCAAACCAGGTAGAGCATGAAGGTCTGATTTTTAAAAGTTACATGTTGGTAACATTAGCTTTATTCATTTTCTCTTTAATGAGATAATTTTTCTCCAGTAGGCACTATTTCATTTGTGTAGGTTATTTTGGATTAAATCCTTCTATAACTGGTAGGGGGCGGGAGGGTAGTTGAAAAGAATTTACATTTTTCAGAAAATAAATTAAAAGAAAAAAGTCTGAGTTCCAGATTTACCAGACTGTGTAAAAATATGTAAAATGAATAAATGCAGTAGCTAAGCTAGAAAAATCTACCTTTTACAAAATCTGTCTTCCAGCATGAATGGGATTCTACATTGCTTTTATGCCTCAACTAAGCAAAATCGCATAGAGTGCATTCTGAAACCTAAAAATCCATTTTGACAAGCTTTGTGATTCAATATCAATTTTGTGCTTGTTATGTGTTAATGCTTTAAATATAAATAAAACATAAACTTTTATATTAAGTGCCAAAAGATTGTTTCCACCATTTCACTAAAGGTAAGTCCTCCTGTCATGTTAGGACATTGTCAAGCAGGTATATACGCACAGATTCTGTTGACCAGAAAATGAAAGATCTTTGGGATTTTTAGAAAAGAAATAAAAGCTCCTGATCCTCAGCTTGAAACAATTAAATGGTGTTATGGGAAGATTAGTGTGCAGTATTAGGAACCATAAGCCATAATATTGACCTTTACTTTTGTGATGCAAAAAGTAAAGTGATTGATAGGGTTGTGTCCCCCAGGAATGAAGGAGACTATCACTTCTGCTGGGTTTTACTTAGATTGTCTTCTGTTTGCAGTGTCCCTTGTATCCTGTTATAAAATATTATGACCCTTTTCCCACCTTTATGATGTGGTTTTCTGTTTTCTTTGCAAGAATATCAAATAGAATTAAATGCGACTTTACATCTTGCCATTTGGCTAGAAAATGAAGTGCATCCATATATCCTTTATTACTAGAGATACTCAATTATATGGAAGTAAATAAGTAATATTTTATGAACTCTGATTCCACACAGTTAACAGTTTTTTCACATTGTTGGATTTAGTAGTTAACCAGTTCTCATTTCCTATACTTTTATATCTGTTTTATTATTTTTCTTGTTACTAAATAGATATTTTTCAAAAACAATCCTGTCCTCTTTTTTTAAGTCAAAATGCAGATTTGTTTATTGTTTGAAATTTTAGTAAGTTATTTTTAATATATTTATTTTATGACTGTAAAAAAATCTGATGGTTGAGATTAAAAATGGCAGCAAAGTAGGAGGATGCTGCACAGACATGCTCCCAGGAGCAAGCTGGAATTACAACTGAAATACAGAAAGGCTTCATGAATAATCAATGGAAAACTCACAGGAGAGAACCTGATACCTGTTGTGCCCAGATTTCAAGATTCCCAAGGGCCCACCAGGCAGCCAGCGAGTCCGATGCAAAAGCAAAGAGTCATTTATTTCAAACCTAGGTTTGGCTCCCCTGCCCCCCCTTACTGGCACAGCAGCAAGTGGCAGAGAGAGAGAACTCTGTGTGGAGAGAGGCTTTATAGGGGGTTGGGGTAAGGGGAGGAGAAAGGACTGTGGGCCCTGCCGATTGGCCAGGCGCAAGTCGGTGTCTTGTCACACAGGATGTGGTCATATCTATGGCAACTTCTCTTGATTGTCATTGGCCAGTTCAAAGAAGTCCTGGGTGTGGCCAGCAGCGGCTTGGCTTCCAGGAAGAAGCCTTGCTGAGCACATGGCCAAGGTAAGATGGAGGGCATAACCCTTACCCTGGGGCAAGGTGGAGGGCGTAGTCCTCGCCCTTTCAATACCCAAGGACCAAAAGTGGAGACCTCATAGAGACTGGTAAGAGGGGCAGAGGTGAAAACGTACTGTCCAGGCACCCACAGAATTCGGCAACTGAAGTCCCGGAAAGATATCTAAGCTGTGGGAGGTGCCACTGAGAACTCTGGGATCTAATCCCGAAGCTGGGATCCCCAGCAGAGAGCACCAAACTGAGGAGGGTACGCACATAACATCTAGCTGTGAAAAGCAGTGGGGTGCTGTCTACCAGGGAGTGGCAGCTGAAAGTTCGGGCACCCTCTTAAAGGGCCAACACACAAAAATTCCCTGTGGAGCCACTCACCTTGTGCTCTGACAGAGGGAGTGTAAAGTGGACTGGAGCTGTGAGAGCAGAACCCAGGACTGAAGACTCAGGGGATAGAGCTAAGAAGATAAACACCCCAAGTTTTTGGGCTGAGTCATGCCCTCACACAGCAGAGAACATTTTTCCCACACAGGCATTTGCCTTGCCTGGGGCGAAGACAGCTGACACACCCTGTTGGAAAACACCTTTCCCTGAGGCCACTTAAGAGATTAAAAGAAGCAATTAGCCTCCAGGCAGAAGCAACTGCCCCACCCTGTTGAAAAAACTTTTGTCACACCTGAGGATGATTGCCTGGGGCAATTCAAAATCCTAGTAGTCTGTAGACCAGGGGCTCTCAACCTGTGGGTCGTGACCCCTTTGGGGGTTGAATGACTTTTCACAGGGGTCGCCTAAGACCATCAGAAAACACATATATAATTACATATTGTTTTTGTGATTAATCACTGTGTTTTAATTATGTTCCATTTGTAACAATGAAAATACATCCTGCATATCAGATATTTACATTACGATTCATAACAGTAGCAAAATTACAGTTATGAAGTAGCAACGAAAATAATTTTATGGTTGGGAGTCACCACAACATGAGGAACTGTATTAAAGGGTCATGGCATTAGCAAGGTTGAGAACCACTGTTGTAGACAGAGGCAGTCTCTGGAGGTTTTGAGTCTTTGCCTGATCCAATTAGTCAGAAACAGCCTTTAACACTGTCCTGCACTAGAGATTAAGAGGTGAAGAGGATCTACCTAATACATAGTCACAAACCCAAACAGACAAAAATGAGGAGACAAACAACCCCCAAATGAAAGAACTAACCAATTCTCCAGAAGAAGAGATAAATGAAGCAGAGATAAGAAATTTATCTGAAACAGAGTTCAGAGTAATAATGTTAAAAATGCTGAACAATATGAGAAAAGAACAGTCTGAGATAAAGAATGACATAACACAAGTAAAGAACACATTGGAAGGAATACACAGCAGATTAGGGGAAGCTGAGGATCAAATCAGTGAATTAGAAGACAGAGTTGAAAATATCACACAATTAGAGAACCAAAAAGAAAAAAAAATTAAAAAACAGGAGTACAGCTTAAGGGAGCTGTGGAACAATGTGAAATGTAACAATATTAGAATACAAGGTGTGCCTGAAGAGGCAGAAAGGGAGAAAGGAGTAGAGAAGGTGTTGAAGAAATAATGGTAGAAAACTTCCTTTACCTGGTAAAGGAAAACGTCACACCAGTTCAAGAGGCACAGAGAACCCCAAACAAGAAGAACACAAACAGACCCACCCCCAGACACATCAAAATTAAAATGCCAAACATTAAAGACAAAGAGAGAATCTTAAAGGCAGCAAGAGAAAAGAAAACTGTTACCTACAATGGAGTTCCCATAAGGCTGACACCTGATTTCTCATCAGAAACTCTACAGGCCAGAAGGGAATGGCATGAAGTACTCAAGGTAATGGAAAGCAAGGATCTGAGACCAAGATTACTATATCCAGCAAGGCTATCATTCAGAATAGACAGTCAAATAAAGAGCTTTTCAGACAACAAAAAAATAAAAAAAAAAAAAAAAAAAAAAAAAGAAAAAAAAAGGCTAAAGGAGTTCATCACCACCAGGCCAGCATTACAAAAAATGCTAAAGGGATTGCTGTAAGGGATTGCTGAGAAGAAGAAACAGAGAGAGAAACTTAGCCATACAGAATTAAAGTGACTATAAATAAGTACCTCTCAATAACACTAAATGTAAATGGATTAAATGCTCCAATCAAAAGGTGTAGGGTAGCTGAATGGATACAAAAACATGACCCAACTATATGCTGTCTACAAGAGGCCCACCTCAGAAGAAAAGACACACAAAGGATGAAAGTGAAGGGGTAGAAAAAAATATTCTATGCAAATGGAAAAGAAAATAAAGTTGGAGTAGCAATACTCATATCCAACAAAATAGACTTTAAACACATCATGCTAAGCAAAATAACCCAGTCGAAGAAAGATAAGTATCATATGATCTCACTCATTTGTGGAATATAATGAACAATATAAACTGATGAACAAAAATACAGTGAGAGAGGAAAAATATTCTAGAGTATAATAGAAGTAATCCTGTTATTTGCAGATTTTTAATATTTTTATATCACAACTTTTGTGATATCACACTGTGTTAGTACAGTTTGGGTAATATTATACCTAAAATCCTTTTATTCTTGAAATATTAATGTTTATTGCATGTAATATTATTATATGTAAGATCTTTTTTCTAGAATAATTGGTGTTTATTGCATGTAACATTATATTTAAAATTGTTTTTCTTGTATTAATGTTTATTGCATGTAACATTATTATATTTAAAATAGTTTTTCTTGAAATAAAAAAAAAATCTGATGGTTTCCAGAATAGAGTAGGATGAACAGGTGGGTGGAAAAGGTGAATGAAAATGTAATGGATAAGAGTGTGATAACTTTGCATGGTAACAGATGGTTACTAGACTTAATGTGGTTGGTGATCACATTGTAAAATATATGAATGTCGAATCATTATGTTGTACACCTGAAACTAATATAATATTGTATGCCAACTATACTTAAAATTTTAAATATCCTAATACTCATTTTTAGTAACATGAGAATTCTAGTTTTTAATTTTCCCATGGTAAAAGAGTATAAATTTAAACTAGCATGTGTTAAAAGTGGAAAGTATTGGTGAGGAAGAAGGAAAATTGCCACATTTTAGAAATGGTTTTATTAATTCATTTCCAGAAGCATGTAATGAAAGACAAATTTTATATACCTTAAATTAAATGTTACTTTTTAAAAAATATATTTTATTGATTTCAGAGAGAAATGGAGAGAGATAAAAAAAAAAAAACATGATGAGAGAGAATCATCAATCAACTGCCTCCTTCATGCCCCACATAGAGGATCGAGCCTGAAAACTGGGCATGTACCATGACCGGGAATTGAACTGTGACCTCCTGGTTCATAGGTCCATGCTCAACCACTGAGCCACACCAGCTGTCCGGGCTAAAATTTTACTTTTTAAATAAAAATTTAAATTATAATTATAAGCCCTTAAATTTTAAATGGAAATGAGGCAGGATAGTAAGAAGTTAGAAAAATTATTTGGCAAGCAGAATGGGGAAACTGAGATAGCTGATTCAAGCTGGCCTTGTCCAGCACCCTGACTCACCTGCCTCCTTCTCCCTTGCACATCCACTCCCTTAAGCATTAAGCCCTCAGGACAATGAGGTCCTGATCAGCATCAAATAATCTTAGGAAAAAAGCATCTGGTCTGTTGACCACAGAGACAGGGTTATGGTCATACTAGAGATAACATCTAGGCCTCAGTTGTGTTTCAACTCCAGGCCCAACAAAACAGCAAAAACAGATGAAGCAATGACATGGCTGACATCAGGACTAGATGCAATAACTAATGACTCCCTGCCATGGTGCCAACCAATCAGTAGATACCATAGCCCTGAAAGAACATACCTGGAAAGCTGGTGGATATTCTATTGAGATCCTCCCCTGAGACCTCCCCTAAAATTCCCACCTTTAGAAAACAGATAAAAACCCTTAAGACAGGACCCAGTGCATGTTCTCTCTCTAAAACACTCCTTCATTTTCTTCAGGGGTGTATCTTTCCTTTATTTCTCCTGAACTGTAAGTGTCCCCATGAGACTTAAAACCAGGGGAGCAGCAGGCAGTGGCAGCTTATGCCTGGCTAATCACCTGAACCTGTCTCCAAGGGCCCTCTTTTGCCTCTGTAACTTGTTTTCTGAGTCCATGTATCCCAACTGACTTACTTCTTCTACCTCTGTGACTTTTTTCTAAAAGAACAAGACAATTCTCCGATCAGCCCACTTGAATCTTCTCCCAATTGTACTTTCACTTTGTATACTAAACTAGAGGCCTGGTGCACTAAATTTATGCATGGGGGGGTCCCTCAGCCTGGCCTGCACCCTCTCCAATCCGGGACCCCCCAGGGGATGTCTGACTGCATGGGATCAGGCCTAAACTGGCAGTCGGACATCCCTCTCACAATCCAGGACCGCTGGCTCCTATCTACTCAACTGCCTGCCTGCCTGATTGCCCCTAACCACTCTACCTGCCTGCCTGATCACCCCCTAACTGGTCCCCTGCTAGCATGGTCTAGCCTGATCTCACCCCTAACTGCTTGCTCCCCCACACAGGCCCCTACTGCTTGCTCCCCCGAGCCAGCCTGATCATTCCTGATCTCGCCCCTAACTGCTTGCTCCCAGCACCCCTAACTGCTTTCTCCCCTGCTGGCCTGATCACCCCTAACCACCTCTGCCTCGGCTCCCACCACCGTGCCTAACCACCTCTGCCTCAGTCCCCACTACCGTGGCTTTGTGAGGGAGGAAGTCAGACATCCAGAAGATGTCTAGTCATCCAGTCTAATTAGCATCTCACTTTTTTATTAGTATAGATAAACTCTCTTGTGCTAGAATTTTTGGCTCTGAATTCTTTCTTTGCCAAACTCAAAAACCGAGAGCCAACATTGCCGATAACATAATGATTTAATAATTGTACGATTTACATTTTATATCAAAATTCATCACTATAAAAAATGTGTTCATATTTCTGGATGCACAGTTTTAGAGAACAGATAATAATATTATGTTACAGATTAGAGATAAATATATCAATATATTTTTTGTTATTTAACTTCTATTTGGTTTCTCAGGCATTCACTAGGGAAAAAAAGAAGTTGAATATCACTGTTTGAAGGGGAGTTATGGGGGGAAAAAAGAGGAACAAATGTAATAACCTAAACAATAAAGATTTAATTAATAAAAAAAAATCATTATTTGAGAGGTAAATCTTAGAATAGCAACTTGGTACCTTGTTTTTAAAAAGAACATCTTTTAGGAATATCTTGCTTCCTGGCATGCCATCAGTTTGGTTCACATAAATGTAAATTCTTATAAAAATTGCTTTAAAATAAAATAAAAAGGATATCTTTTTTGCTCTGAAAAATTTAAGTACTGACGAGCATTGAATTTGACTTCAAAATGTAGCAGATTATCTTTTTGTTTATAATTAAATGTGTTGCAAAGCTGTTTGGGTGAAACTTCATGCAAAATCTCCAAATCTAGCCATAGATATGATTCACTGTCTTCCTTTTTCAAAGCATTACAGTCAGAAGGTTCTTCCTAATGTATAATTTCCATTTCCTGTGAGGTTATAAAACAAGACTATTATTCTCATTTTATATATCAGGGAAACTAAAACTCAGAAAAATTAAATGGATTTGCCTAGGATTTGTTATAGCCAATAAGTTACTAGAATTCAGATCTTGATTTATTGTCTAATGTGTTTAGCCTGCTAGTGTTTATATTTTCAGTTATAATTTATGGTTATCTCAGTTTATTTTCATATTTACCTTGAAAATTTAGTCATTTAATTGTAATTCTTTTTACTCATTGCCAACCATCTAGATGGAGAACAAAATTAGCTTACTTTCCCCATGTTAATACAGTTTTGAGCCTCACAATTTCACAACTGTTGTTAGTTAATATATTTGTAAGAAAAATGACATGAATGGTTCTAATAAAACTAATATAATTACTTAATGTTTTAATCATGAGGTGCTGAGTTCTGTGATCATGTATCTTTCTAACATCTGCTAATAGGTATATATTTTTAGTGTTGATTAAAAGACAAAAATGTAATTCATTGATTCCTCTAGTTTAAGTTTTACTTAGAAGAATTGTAAAGGTTCATATTTTGATAACAGACATGCTAATTGGGGTTTTATTTTATAGCAGCTTCTTTTTCCTAACATTTTCATAAGTGATACTTGCATAGCCAGGTGCTAGATTTTCGCCCCATAGATATTAGCCTGCCAGCTTTCTAAATCAAAGGGAATAATTTTGTGATTCAGAAATATGATTTCACTGAAATCAAACCATATTTAGTATACTTTGAATTGTATAACCCCAAGCAAAATTTTCAATATAAATCTAATTATGCCTCTCATGCCTTTGAACTGACTTTGTTATGGTTTACAGAGAAACACAAGCAGCCACTTCCAGGAATGGAGGTAGTGATTATAAATTTTAAATTTGTATAATGACTTTCCAACTTTCCAAATTTACAGCAATCATGAGTCCATTTTATGCTGAATACTAAGACCAGTTCTTGAGTGTATTCACCTCATAGGCTTTTGTAAATGTAGCTTTTACTTACAAATAATGGAAATAATGGCAAGTGTTAAAATTCTGTTGTAAATTTGCCAGGGAGGAAAGGTTTGACAGTTGTCTTTTTTAAAAATACATTTTTATTGATTTCAGAGAGGAAGGAAGAGGAAGAAAGGGATAGAAACATCAATGATGAGAGAGAATCATAGATTGGCTGCCTCCTGCACACCCCACACTGGGGATCGAGCCCGCAAGCTGGGCATGTGCTCTGACCGGGAATCAAACCATGACCTCCTGGTTCATAGGTTGACACTCAACCACTGAGCTACGCCAGCTGGGGGACAGTTGTCTTTTTTAAAAGTAATCCAAGCCTGGCCAGTGTGGCTCAGTGGTTTGGTGTTGACCCCTGCACCAAGAGGTTGCTGGCTCAATCCCCAGTAAGGGGGCATGCAACAGGCAGTTGATCGAGGTTTCTATCTCTCCCTCCCTTCCTCTTTCTCTAAAAATCAATACAAATATTTTAATAAATAAATAAAAATAAAAGTAATCCAGGAATATTGCCAAAGTCTAATTTTAATTGCATTTCCTCTGGTAGTATATAGGTTCATATTATACTTCTAATCTTACTCAACTTCTGGTCAGAGTGACTGGAAACTATAAATAATATTGCCTTAATATTGAGAATATTTGGTAAGATGATTGCTTGATGGTTATTCTTTACCACCAATTTTATTGTTGTCATTATTTTGTTGGTAATATGAGAAGGTTGTTTTTAAACATCAGGATGAATTCTGTAAACATGAAATTATATATTTTTTCTTTCTGATGTCATCTAGGAATATGTAATATGTATTTACTGGGGAAAGTAAGGAGAGGGAGAGAGAAACATCAATGATAAGAGAGAATCATTGATCGGCTGGCTCCTGTACACCCCACACTGGGGATTGAGCCCGCAACCCAAGCATATGCCCTGACCGGGAATGAATATGACCTCCTGGTTCATAGGTTGACATTCAACCACTGAGCCATGCCACAAGGGAGGAAATATATTTCCTTAAAGTACTTGTAATAAGACAAATATTTTCTTTAGGTTTAGAGATAAATAGTGGAAAGCTGCCCATAAACTGTTAAAGATTATGCTCTTGTTGTAGGTGGCCCCAGAAGAATTTAAGACCAGCATTGGCCGTGTGAATGGGTGTTTGAAAAAGGCTCTCCCAGTCAATGTGAAATGGCTGCTGTGTGGTTGTCTCTGCTGTTGTTGTACTCTGGGTTGCAGCCTGTGGCCTGTTATTTGTCTCAACAAAAGAGTGAGTAACCATTTTATTTTATAATAATGTTAAGAACTAATATTTTTAAACACTATGTGCCACGTATGTTGCATGGTTTATTTAATTCTCATAACAATGCTATCCCCATTCCAGAGATAAACTCAGGGACAGAGAGGTTAAATCATTTGTCCAGCCTTTATCAATACGTTATCACTTAATATGAATTCCATCATTTGAAATAAGTTCAATGTTAATGGAGTACTTAAGTAAATATCAATGTAACTAGGCTACTTATTCTTTTTACAAAACTCAGAGCTGTGATTTAAAGTCTATGGAACCTACATCTATATGGGAGAGATTCTTCTGATTTGAAGAAAGGCAGAAGTGAGAACAAACTACAAAGTTTGTGGAGGGCAAGAATCCTGCTTAGTTTGAAACAGGTTGAAACAGCATTCTAACATGACATTACTAGTTATATCACAAATTTAAGTCTACTATCTTAATATCATCTTCTTTAACATTTTATTATAGTCTTTGAATGCTTTCTCCACCCCCGCCCTACCCCACCACCCGCCACAGTAGGAAGATATCTTTAAACTTTTTAATTTATGCCAGTGAGGAAAATTAATTCATTTTACCTAAATTTCTTTTTTCTGTACCACATTGATGATTTTATTTAAACTTTTAAATAATATGTAACCTGCTGAACCACATCCAAAAATCACAGAATCTTATGAGAATATAATTAGTGGTGCAGTTGTTTCATAAAAGTCCAACAAATTGTGAAGAAGTAATTGTCTATTCCTTTCCATCTTTCTCCTGCCCTCCTTAATGTCTTATTTATTTATTTATTTATTTAATTTTAATCCTTTCCTGAGGATGTTTTTCCCATTGATTTTTAGGGGAAGTGGGAGGGAGGGTGAGAGGGAGGGAGAGAGAGAGAGAGAAACATTGATGTGAGACAGAGACACACATCTACTGGTTGCCTCCCACACACATCCTGACTGGGCAGAGGATCCAACCTGCAACCTAGGTATTTGCCCTTGACTGGGAATCAAACTGGAGACCTTTTTGTGTGTGGGCCAATGTTCTAACTAGTGAGCAACACCAGCCAGGGCCTTAAAGTCTGATTTTAAAAAAAAATAATAAAATATTGCCATCCCTATGACTTTTTTAATGGAAACATTAAACATTTTATTGATTCTCTTGGTAATTATCAGTAGGTCAGAGCTTTATTTTTTTAATATATTTTTATTGATTTCAGAGAGGAAGGGAGAGGGAGAGATAGAAACATCAATGATGAGAGAGAATCATTGATCAGCTGCCTCCTGCATGCCCCACACTGGGGATCGAGCCCGCAATCCAGGCATTTGCCCTGACCGGGAATCAAACCATGACCTCCTGGTTCATAGGTCATTGCTCAACCACTGAGCCATGCCAGCTGAGCTAGAGCTTTACTTTAAATAGAGCTTTGTTTATTGTCAAGCATGTACAGTATTTTCAAATGGCTTTCTATAAGTTAAAAAATGACAGCATACATTTATTTCCCAAATTGTCATATCTTCTAAAAGTTACAAATCAATAGCTCCTTTCTATTACCATTTTTTTTAAAGTTTCAATGTGCATTTATTATATTTGTATTTTTCATCACACAAATATATTCAATTTCAATTACTTAAGAACAGATTTTTTTTTGTTTAAATATTATCCACTATCTTTTTTTCTGGTGAACTGTTGACTCTTTGCCTGTATATTTATTTACACCTTCACCACAGGACCTGAAATAAGAGAAGCAATTTCTTTAATTATGTGATTTTACTATGAGCACTTCTGATAATTATTTGATGGAAAATGAGATTGATATTGATGCTGTGATTTCTTCCTATTCCACATTACTTTGGTTCATAAAGAATTCACAATTTCAAAAAAAAAAGTTTATATTTGCAAACTGTCATCCTGTGGACCAAATTTAGCCAACTCTATTTTTTTAAACATTTGAATCAGTTGCCTTGCCAGCATTTAAAAACTGGAATATTGAAAATAAAATTTGAGACATCAAAGACAAACTATCTTATAAAATCTAAAGATCTGATGGCATTGGAACCACATGACTGTATTTCAACAATTGACCCTAGATGAGTGGCAGCTGCTCCATTTTTTTTTTCATTTTTTAAAAAATATATTTTTATTGATTTCAGAGTGGAAGGGAGTGGGAGAGAGAAACAGAAACATCAATAATGAGAGAGAATCATTGATTGGTTGCCTCCTGCACACCCCACAATGGGAATTCAGCCCAAAGCCTGCTCTGACTGGGAATCGAACCGAAACATGAGCTCTTGGTTCATAGGTCGAAGCTCAACCACTGAGCCATGTCGGTCAGGAAACTGCTCCCTTTAAATAGGACATGTAATCTCTGGTTTACCACAGAACCATCCAGCATTTACATTATCTGCCTTACTCTGTATACCTTATAATTATAGTGCTTGACTTTGTATACTAGACAATAAAACATTTAGCACATGCTGATAACCTTTTGCAAGAGACACTGTCCGTTCTGGAGCCTCAGTTTCCAGAGGGATATAAAATTGGGATAATATTACTTACTTTTAAGATTGTTATGATGATAAAGAGATTTAAGGTGCCTTACTGCTTTTTCATCCACATGGAGAAATACAAAATAAAATACAACAATTTAAGAATCTTCATGCCTTCACTGTTGCTTCCTTATCTGTAAACTAAATTGTAAAGACTACCGATATTCAACCAGTGTGCCACAAGAATTTTTAAAACATGCAAATACCTATGTAGTCAGGGGCACTGACCTCTTTGCCCTTAGATTGTCAAAAAAATAAATAAATAACAAGAGCCAACACAACAATAGCCGTCCAATGTGAATGAATCAGAATTTAGCTATTTTTTTTATCAGGTCAGCAAAAATAAATATTTTTTGGTGTGCTACAGAATTTTAGTAATTAGTTTATGTGTACCATGAGATGAAAAGGAAGAGGGTTGAAAATTGCTGGTACAGACTATAATAGTTTAATTGGAAGATGATTAGTATTTGTATAGCCCAAATTCTTTAATTTCTCAAGTGTGTAAACTGAGATCCAGAGTGGTGAAGTGACTTTCCAAGTGTCACACAGTAAATGGCACAACCAGGAAAATATTCCCTTTTTCTTGCTTTGCTTTGTTTTTGCCTCTTATAATTCTGTATTCTCTTGACAACATCATGTTTCTTAGATCAAATTTCCTATTCCTAAAACAAACATTAAGATAAGTGGTATAATAAACAGTCAACACACTTAGTTTTAATTCTTTACTGGGGGGGGGGGGTGGCAAACTTTTTCTTATGAGACCAAATAGTTAAAAAAAAAAAAAAGGCCAAATAGTAAATACTTTTAGGCTTTGTGGGCCAGGGGTCTCTGTTGGAACTAGTCAACCGTGCTACTTTAGTGTGAAAGCAGCACTTAACAATATGTAAATAAGTGAGCATTGCTATGTTCCAGTAAAACTTTAGTTACAAAAACAGGCAGCAAGCAGATAGTGGACTACAGTTTGCCACCCTGCTCTAGCCATCTCTAATGAGGTATCTAGATTTATGTAAGTTATGTCTGTTTCTCCACAAGATAAAATGGAAATATGATTATTCTGCCCTGGGTCACAAGGTTATTACTATGTGAACTAATGATTGTAAAATGTTTCCAAGAAAAGAACTTCTATATAAATTTAACAAAAACAACTGTTTTTCTTATTTATTTATTTATTTATTTATTTTTATTTTATTTATTTATTTGTTTTAGCTAGTATACTTCCTGGACATTTTTTCTAGCAACTTAGGTGGAAGAAAAGAAATACAGATCAAGGTGCCTTGAGCTCCTACTAGTCTCTCTTGGCTCTGATCAGATTCTATGACTACATGATATATGAAATGAAGGTTTTGCCCAGCTGGTGTGGCTCAGTGTTTGAGCATCAACCTATGAATCAGGAGATCGTGGTTCAATTCCCAGTCAGGGCACATGCCCAGGTTTCGGGGTTGATCCCCAGTAGGGAGAGGCAGCCGATCAATGATTCTCTCTCATCATTGATGTTTCTATCTCTCTCTCCCTATCCATTCCTGTTCTTATATTTACTACTGTGATATTATAGTCAAATTTCAGTCCTCATCATGCTACCATCCTTAAATTTGACATTACTTTTTTTTGTTTTTTGTTAATCCTCACCCAGGGTGTTTTTTCCCACTGATTTTTAGAGAGAGTAGAAGGGGAGAGAGAGAGAGAAAGAGAAACATCGATGTGAGAGAGATACATTGATTCGTTGCCTCCCCCACCAGCCCCGACAGCCTGGGGATCAAACCTACAACCCAGGTATATGCCCTTGACTGGGAATCAAACCCAAGACCCTTTTGTGCTCAGGCTGACACTCTAACCACTGAGAAACACTGGCCAGGGCTGAAATTACTTTTTACTCATTTTGCTATAATATTTGCTTTCAGTCTCACAACATGAATATATTATTTTTCTTTTGTGATTTCTAGTTTCATTCCATTGTTATCAGAGAAGATACTTTGTGTGATTTTAATCTCTTAAAATTTCTTGAGACTTGTTTGGTGGCATAAAATGTGGTCTATCCTGGAGAAAACTCCATATACACTTAAGAATAATTTATATTATATTGTTGTGGGGTGTTCTGCATATATCTGTTAGGTCTAGTTGATTGATACTGTTGTTCAAGCCCTATATTTCTTTATTGTTCTGTACAATTATTATACCCATTATTGAAAGTGAAGTATTGAAATCTCTATTATGTATTTCTCCCTTCAGTTTTGTAAATTTTTGCTTCACATATTTTGCAGGAATTTAGTTAGTTATGTTTATAATAGATTTATGTTTTATCAATATATATTATCATGGAATTAATGTTTGTGTCTCTCCTCTCCCCAGAATTCATGTTAAAACCTTCCACACACACATAAAATTTGTTGGTATTTGGAGGCAGATAGTACTTTGGCCTTTGCGAGCTAATTAAGTTTAGATGAAGTCAGAAGGGTGGAGTCCCCTGACAGAATTAGTGCCCTTATAAGAAAGAAACAGAGAACTTGCTCTCTCTTTCTCCACCATGTGAGAATACAGCAGGAATACAGCTGCTGTAAGCCAGGAAGAGGGCTTTCACCGGAACCCAACCAACCATGCTCACAGTTAGATTTAAGACATTCCATCCTCCAGAATTGTAAGAAGTAGATGTCTGTTGTTTGTCACCTAGTCTATGACATTTTGACATACTGTCCATCTTTTTCTCTTGTAATTTTTTTTACTTAAAATCTATTTTGTCTGATATTTTTATAGCCACCCCAAATCTTTTTCTGGTTACTATTTAGATGGAATACATTTTTCCATTCTCTCACTTTCAGCCTATTTGTGTATTGTAACCTAAATCAAGTCTCATGTAGACAGCATATATACATAGGCAATATTTTTAAAAAATATATGTTTATTGATTTCAGAGAGGAAAGCAGAGATGGAAACATCAATGATGAGAGAGAATAATTGCTCAGCTGCCTCCTACACACCCCACATTGAGGATGGAGCCCGAAACCCAGGCATGTGCCCTGACCGGGAATTGAAACATGACTTCCTGGTTCATAGGTCTATGTTCAACCACTGAGCCACATCAGCTATGCCCAACATCTTTTTCAATCTGTTCTCAAAATCTCCACATTTTAATTGAGAGTTTAATCTCTTTTCATTTAAAGAGATTAATGATAATGTATTAGTTTGCTGGTATTGCCTTAATAAAGTACCACAGACTAGGTGCATTAAGCAACAGAATTTTATTTTCTCACAGTTCTGCAGGCTATGAGTCTGAGATCAAAGTTTTGGGAGAGTTGACTTTTCCTAAATCTTCTCTCCTTGGCTTCTACATGGCCATTTTCTCCCTGTGCATTCACCTGGAAATATCTCTTTTTAAAAGGACAGCAGTCAGCCTTAGCTGCTTTTGCTCAGTGGATAGAGTGTTGTCCTGAAGACTGAATGGCCCCAGGTTTGATTCCTGGGACACATTCCTGGGTTGCTGGCTTGATTCCCTATGGGGGTCATGCAGGAGGCAGCCAATCAATGATATTCTTTCATCATTGATGTTTCTCTCCCTCTCCCTCTCCCTTCCTCTCTGAAATCAGTAAAAATATATTTTAAAAAATTAGATACTAAAGAATAATAATAATCCTATATAATAAAGAGGTAATCTGCAAATTAATCCTCACGCCCTCACAAGATGGCTGCCTACGACCTGGCTGGCAGGAGGGTTAGTGAGGGATGACGAAATGACTGAACAAACAGGCTGTGTGGGGTGACCAGGCCAGCGGGGGGAGTGCAGTTGAAGACAACCAGGCCGGCAGGGAGGATGCAGTTGGGATTGAGCAGGTCGGCACACAGAGGGAGTGAGGGGCAACCAGGCAGGCAGGCAGATGAGTTATTAGACCAGCCGTGGGCAAACTACGGCCCACGGGCGGGATCCGACCCTTTTGAAATGAATAAAACAAAAAAAAAAAAAAAAAAAGACCGTATCCTTTTATGTAATGATGTTTACTTTGAATTTATATTAGTTCACACAAACACTCCACCCATGCTTTTGTTCCGGCCCTCCGGTCCAGTTTAAGAACCCATTGTGGCCCTCAAGTCAAAAAGTTTGCCCACCCCTGTATTAGACTCTAGCAGCCTAGGATTGTGAGAAGGATGTCCAACTGCCGATTTAGTCCCGATCAGTGGGATCAGGCCTAAACTGTCAGTCGGACATCCCCCAAGGGGTCCTGGATTGGAAAGGGTACAGGCTTGGCTGAAGGGAACCTCCCGACCCCCGCATGAATTTTATGCACCAGGCCTCTAGTCCTACATAATAAAGAGCTAATATGCAAATGGTCTTCACACCGTCACACCTTAATGGCTCAGACATTCAACACTGGGGAGACAGGAATGGGGACCAGCCAGGCACAAATGAGCTTGCAAGAGAGGAATGGGGACCAGCCAGGCTGTGACCCAGGAGAGGGAGAAGCTGCCCACCCCATGGTCCCGGGCGCCAGCGGCTGCATCTGCACCTGCGGCCTGGGAGAGGGACAAGCCGCCCACCCCACAGTCCCCTGCGGCTGTGGCCGGCCAGGGCAAAGCCAGCCCAGGCAAAGCCAGCCCAGGTCCTGGGTGCCTGCAGCTGGCCAGAGGGAGGGTAGCTCGGGTCCTGGGTGTCTGCGACCAGCCCAGAGGAGGGAATCCTGGGTCCCAGGTACAGGGCAAGGCAGAGACAATTAGGGGCTATCAGGCCAGGAGGGGAGCAGTTGGGGTGATCAGGCAGGCAGGCAGAGGTGGTTAGGGGTGATCAGGCAGCAGGCAGAGGGGTTAGGGGTGATCAGGCATGCAGGCAGGCAGGTGAGCAGTTAGGAGCCAGCGGTCCTAGATTGCGAGAGGCAGTCGGGTCTTTCCTGAGAGGTCCTGGATTGGAGAGGATGCAGGCTCTGCTAAGGGACCCCCCCCCCGTGCACAGATTTCATGCACCGGGCCTCTAGTAATAAATAAAAGGACAGCAGTCATATTGGATTAGGGTTCACCTTAATTATCTCATTTTATTGTGATTATCTCTTTAAAAAATCCTATCTCCAGATATAGTCACATTCTGAAGAACTGGCCATTGTGATCTCAACATATGAATATTGGGGAACATCCTGCCATTTTCTTATATGTCTTCCATATATCATATTTTTTATTCAGTTATTCCATTACTTCTTTATTTTATATTTAATTGATTTATGTAGTGTACTATGTGCCTTCTCATTTCTTTTTTTGTATATTTTTAGTTATCTTCTTAGTTTTTATTACCCTGAGGATTATAAGCATCTTAAACTTGTAAAACAATAGTTTGAATTAATACAATCTTATTTCAATAATGCACAAACTCTGCTCTATGCATCTCCATATCTTACCATGTATGTTATCACAAATTACGTCTTGTATCTGGTTTCTGTTTGACCATTAACATAGATTTATATTAGCTTTATGGTTTGGTAATACTCTTTAGCATCCATCTGTTTGTGGTTTTTCTTTAATTTATTTTTATTGTTGAGGGTATTACAGATGTCCCCCATTTTTCCCCTTTGTCCCCTTCTGCCTGGCTCCCAGCCCATCACTGACCATCACCGCACTGTTGTCTGTGTTCATGGGCTATACATATACAGTAAAACCTCCATATAACAGACTAATTCGGGGGAGAGGGTATCCGTTAAAGCCGAAAGTCTGTTATATAATAACGTAGGTTTTCCGAATATGTATGTTAAAATTTTGACAAATTACTCAGTTTATCTGTAGATACGTTTGTGTAATTAAAATTAAGTATGCATGAAAAGTGTAATTTCACAGATAAGTTTTCTATATGTTTTACTATAATTTTAAATTTATACTGAATAGGTCTAATAAATGCATTCATTCATCTGTCACCGCAGTAAACAAATACACACAGCTGGCGCGTGGCTTAGCTCTTGTTGGCTCATTAGTCAGCATGTGTTAAAACTGCTGCAGAATGTCATGCCAGGAGGCAACAGAACCAATTACCTCACCCATGTGGTGTGATCATGTGTTAATCATTCCCCAGACAATGTTTACAAGCAGTGACTCTTGGATTTAAATATGTAGACTATGGTTGTAGGTACATAATATTTATTTATGCTGGCAAAATTACTATAGTGTTGTTGTTTTTTTCTTTCTCTTTAAGCCTTGTTGAAACAAGGCCATCAAAAATTTTGGTTGCCTCCCCCCCCAAAAAAAAAATTGGGAGAAAGAGAGATACTGCTATAGTTTTTTTTCTAACATATGGCCCATTCACTAAAATTTGTTAAAAGTAAGTGAATTAATAACAAAAAGAACATGTTAATTTATGTATAAGCAAATCCAGGTTAAAAGCATTTTTAAATTAACAGGGTTTTCTTTGACATATGGACTAGACATATGGACTAGAAATTTTGTCCATTAAATCCGAAATCCATTAAATCGAGGTCTGCAAAATCAGGTTTACTGTATGCATATAAGTTCTTTGGTTAATCTCTTCTGGCCCCAGCCATCCCACCCACCCCATTCCTCTGAGATCTGTCAGTCTGTTGCATGCTTCCATGTCTCTGAACCTATTTGTTCATCAGTTTATTTTGTTCATAAGATTCCACATATAAGTGAGATCATATGATATTTGTCTTTTTCTGACTGGATTATTTCACTTAGCATAATAATTTCCGCATCCATCCATGCTGTCCCAAAGAATAAAAGATCCTTCTGTTTTACTGCTGCATAGTACTCCATTATGTAAATGTACCACAGCTTTTTTATCCACTCATCTACTGGTGGGCACTTGAACTGTTTCCAGATCTTAGCTATTGTAAATAACACTGCTACAAACATAGCAGTGCATGTTTTTTTCCTGATTGGTGTTTTGGGATTCCCAGAAGTGGGATCGCTTGGTCAAACAGCAGTTCTATTTTTAATTTTTTGAGGAATCTCCAGACTATTTTTCACAGTGGCTGCACCAGTCTGCATTCCCACCAGCCTGCATTCCCACCAGCCTGCATTCCCACCAGCAGTACTAAGGTTTTCTTTTCCCCAAATCCTCACCAGCTCTTGTTGTTTGTTGATTTATCATTTGGGCAGGTGTGAGGTGATACCACATTGTAGTTTTAATTTGCATGGCTCTGATAATTAGTGATGTTGATCATTTTTTCATATGTCTATTGGCCATCTGAAGGTCTGCTTTGGAGAAGTGTCTATTCAAGTCCCTTGCCCATTTTATAATTAGACTAGAGACCCGGTGCATGAAATTCTGCACTGGTGGGGAGGGGGTACTTCAGCCCTGCCTGTGCCTTCTCACAGTCCTGGAGCCCTGCAATCAATTGCCCCACAGAGGGAGGCCCCGCCCACCCACCTCAGCGCTGCCACCAGGTAGCCTGGGCCTCCCTCTTTGGGGTAATCGATTGCGGAGCCCCTCCCCGATCAATCGCCCTATAGAGGGTGGCCTGGGCCTCCTTCTTTGAGGCAGTCATGGAGCCCCCCGATTGATCACCCCACTGGCCAGTGGCCTGGGTCTCCCTCTGCAGGGCGATCATGGGGCAATGGCAAGGGTGCTCCCCCCACCAATCACATTGCACCCGCCTTGGCTGGCCTGGCGCCAGTGGGTGTCATAGCGTGGTCGTCTGGACTGGTCGTTCCACTGTTCGGCCGTTCAGTCGATTTGCATATTACACTTTTATTATTATAGATTATTTGTCTTCCTTTTGTTGAGTTGTATGACTTTTTTATATATTTTGGAAATTAACCCCTTCTCAGATGTATCACTGGTGAATATGTTCTCCCATACAGTGGGTTCCCTTTGCATTTCGAAGATGGTTTCTTTTGCTGTGCAGAAGCTTTTTATTTTGATGGAGTCCCATTTGTTTACTTTTTCCTTTGTTTCTCTTGTCCTATGAGATGTTATTGGCAAAAATTTGGCTACATATGTCTGAGATTTTGCTGCCATTGTTTTCTTCTAGGATTTTTATGGTTTCATGAATTACATTTAAGACTTTTATTCATTTTGAGTTTATTCTTGTGTATGGTGTATGTTGGCGGTTTAGTTTCTTTTTTTTTTTTTTTTGCATGTATCTGTCCAATTTTCCCGCACCATTTATTGAAGAGACTGTCTTTACTCTGTTGTATGTTCTCATGCTGTTTTTCAAATATTAATTGACTATATTGGTGTGGATTGATTTCTGAGGTCTCTGTTCAGTTACATTGATCTATGTGCCTGTGATTATGCCATTACCAAACTGTTTTGGTTATCGTGGCTTTGTAGTATACCGGTTAATAATGCAGATTTTGTAATCAAAGAAAACACGATAATTTCAAGAGAAACATCAAAAGTGCTTTATTCAAAGTAATGTCCATCGCTACCTACACATTACCCCATCTTTAGGTAATTTGTGGATAGCGTCCCAATAGAACTTTTCTTGTTTTGAGGCAAACCATTCAGAGACCGAATTTTCCACTTCTTCATACGTTTTAAAGTGCTGCTCAGAAAATGCATGTACCATCGATCAGAACAAGTGGTAATCTGAAGGAGCAAGTTCTGGTGAATACGGCAGGTGTGTTAATACTTACTTCCCAGGCAAGATCTTATAACAAGTCTTTAACTAGTTTTGAAGTGTGTGATGGTGTGTTATCATGAAGCAAAATTACTTTGCTGTGTCTTCTAGCCAATTCTGGTCATTTTACAATCAAAGTGTGGTTCAAATTGATTATTTGTTGTCGGTAGCGATCAGTATTAATGGTTTCACCTGGTTTTAGACACTCATAATACACCACACCTTCCTGATCCCACCAAACGCAGAGTATTGTCTTCTTTCCAAAGAGATTTGGCCTTGCAGTCGATGTTGATGGTTGACCTGGATCAACCTATGATTTTGTGCGTTTGGGATCCTCAAAATAAATCCACTTTTCATCGCCAGTCACAATTCTATGCAAAAAAGACTTTCTTTCATGCCATGCTGTTGAAGCAACATTTTACTGATGACTTTTCGGCTTTCCATTTGTCTTTTGTTCACTTTATGTGGCACCCATTTTCCTTCCTTTAAAATCTTTCCCATTGCTTGTAAATGATCAGAAATTGTTTGCTGAGCAACATTTAATCTTTCTGCAAGTTGTTTTTGAGTTTTATATGGATCTTCATCCAATACTGCTTGTAATTGTTGGTCTTCAAATTTTTTCAGTTGACCTGGACATTCTTTGTCTTTCATATAGAAATCATTACTTTTAAAGTGTTTAAACCAGTGTTCACAAGTATCTTGAGATGGAGCATGTTCACCATAAGCTTCCCGGAGTATACGATAACTTTCAGCAGCACTTTTCTTCAAAATAAAGTAATGAATTAAAACTTTCCACAAATGTTCTCTTTTTTTGGCACAAAATTCGACATTTTTAAGCGTAAAAATATCTATGTTAACACCTTCAGCAAATTTGACATATGAAGTTTTGAAGCTTGCTGTCACTACAACAAAATAACATACATATCAAATCGCATATATATCAACATATGTGTAACTCCATCTAGTGAAAAAAAATCTGCATTATTAACCGGTACACCTGGTAGTTTGCTATCCAGAGTTGCGATCCCTCCAACTTTGTACTTCTTTCTCAAGATTGCAGTAGCTGCTTGGGTCTTTATTGGTTCTATATACAGTTTTGGAATATTGGTCTTAATCTGTGAAGTATGCTATTTTAATAGGGATTGCATTGAATCTGTAGATAGATTTGGGTAGTATGGACATTTTAATGATGTTAATTCTATCCATGAACATGGTCTATGATTCCACTTGTTTGTGTCATCTTCTATTTCTTTTTTCAATGCCCTATAGTTTTCCAAGTACAGGCCTTTTACCTCCTTCCTTAAGTATATTCTTAAATATATTATTTTTTTCATTGCAATGGTAAATGTGACTTTTTTAGTTTCTTTTTCTGAGAGTTCATTATTGGTGTATAAAAATGCTATCAATTTCTAGATGTTAATTTTATATCCTGCTACTTTGCCAAATTTGTTTACTAATGGTAGCCATTTGGGCAGGTGTGAGGTGATACCACAGTGTATTGGTGGAGTCTTTAGGGTTTTCTATGTGCACTATCATGTCATCTGTGCATAATGATAGTTTTACTTCTTCCTTTCCAATGTGGATGCTTTTTTCTCTTTCTTGTCTTATCACTGTGGCAAGTACTATGTTGAATAAGAGTGGTGAAAGTGGGCAACCCTGTCTTCTTCCTGTTTTTAACGGAAACACTTTTAGTTTTTGCCCATTGATTATGATGTTAGCTGAGGGTTTGTCATATATGGCCTTTATTATGTTCAGGTATGTTCCTTGTATTCCCTGTCTGCTGAGAGATTTTATCATAAATTGTTGCTGGATTTTACCAAATGCTTTTTCTGAATCTATTGATAGGATCACGTGATTTTTATCTTACATTTTGTTTATGTGGTTTATTGATTTGTGAATATTGTACCAACCTAGCACCCAGGAATATATCCTGCTTGATCATGGTATATGATCTTTTTAATATATTGCTGGAGATGCTTTACTAATATTTTGTTGAGGATTTTAGCATCTACTAGTATGATCATCAGAGATATTGGCCTGTAATTTTCTTTTTTTGTAGTGTCTTTATCTGATATTGGAATTAGGATAATTCTGGACTCATGAAGAGCTTGTAAGTCTTCCTTCCTCTTAAATTTTTTAAAATAGATCAAGGAGGATAGATGTTAGTTCTTCTTTTAATGTTTGGTAAAACTCACCTGTGAAGCCATGTGGTCCAAAACTTTTATTTGTTGGGAGTTTGTAGATAACTACTTCAATTTCTTTAGTTGTTATCGGCCTAGTCAGATCTGATTCTTCCTAATTGAGTTTTGGAAGATTGTATGTTTCTAGGAATTTGTCCATTTCACCCAGGTTGTCCATTTTGTTGGCATATAGATGCTCAAAGTATTTTCTTACAATCCTTTGTATTTCTGTGATGTCAGTTGTTACTTTGCCTCTTTCATTTCTGATTTTATTTATTTGGGTCCTCTCTCTTTGCTTTTTTTTTTTTTAATTCTCACGCAAGGAGTGAGGATATTTTTTCCATTTATTTTTAGCAAAGAGCGTAAGGGGGAGAGACAGAGAGGAGAGAGAAACATCAATTTGAGAGAGAGACATAAATTTGTTGCCTCCCACACGCACACTGATCTGCCTGTGGCGGGGATCAAGCTTGCAAGCAAGGTGTGTGACTTTGACTGGGAATCAAACCCACAACCCTCCAGTGTGCTGGTTGATGTGCTAACCATTGAATTATTTGTCAGGGCTCTCTCATTGTTTTTTGGTGTTTTTTTATGAGTCTGGTTAAAGATTCATCAATCTTGTTTATCTTTTCAAAGAATCAGCTCTTAGTTTCATTGATCTTTTGTATTGTTTTTTAAATTCTGTGTAATTAATTTCTGCTCTGATCTTTATTTCCTTCCTTCTTCTTCTGGACTTTTGTTGTTGTTCTCTTTCTAATTGTTTTCTTCTTCTTTTTTTTAAAAAAATATATTTTATTGATTTTTTTTTTTACAGAGAGGAAGGGAGAGAGATAGAGAGTTAGAAACATTGATGAGAGAGAAACATCGATCAGCTGCCTCCTGCACACCTTCTACTGTGGATATGCCCGCAACCAACGTACATGCCCTTCACCAGAATCAAACCTGGGACCTTTCAGTCCTCAGGCGGATGCTCTATCCACTGAGCCAAACTGGTTTCGGCTCTAATTGTTTTAATGTAGGGTTAAGTCATTTATCTGAGATTTTTCTTGCTTCTTTAGTTAGGCCTATAAAGTTATGAAATTCCCTGTCAGGACTGCTTTCACTGTGTCCTATAGATTTTAGGTTGTTGCGTGTTCATTTTCAATTGTTTCCAGGAAGTTTTTCTTCTTTGATATCATTGGTAACCCATTCATTGTTTAATAACATACTATGTAGCCTCCATGTGTTTGAATGTTTTTGAGATTTTTATTGTAGTTGATTTCTACTTTTTTTGCCCTTATGATCTGAGGAGATTCTTGTTATTATTTCAATATTCTTGAACTTGTATAGACTTATTTTGTGTCCTGACATGTGGTCTATCTTTCAGATTATTCCATGTACACTTAAGAAGAACGTATTTTTTTTGCTTTGAAGTGAAATACTCTGAAGATCCCAATTAAATCCATCGGATTTAGTGTGACATTTAAGGCTGCTCTTTCCTTGTTACTATTTTGTCTGAAAGTTCTATCCATTGATGTCAATGTGGTATTAAAATCCCCTACTATGACTGTACTGCTGTCAATCTATCCCTTTATATCTATCAAGATTTGATTTCTATATTTAAGAGGATGCAAAAATATTTACAAGGGTTAAATCATCTTGTTGGATTGAACTCTTTATCATTATCTAATGTCCTCCTTTTTCTCTTATTATAGCATTTTTAAAGTGTATTCCATGGGATATAAGTACTGCTACCTCAGCTTTTTTTTTTAATTTCCATTTTTAAGATATGTGTTTTTTTTTCCCATGGCTTTACTTTCAGTCTATGTGCATGCTTTGTTCTCAGGTGGGTCTTTTGTATACATCATATATATGGTTCTTGTTTTCTTATCCATTCTGCCACTTTATAATTTTCATTGGAACATTTAATCTATGTACATTTAAAGTCATTATTGATAGGTACATATTTATTACCATTTTATTCTTTAAACCTATGTTCCTCTCTTCTTCTTAAAGAAGATCCACTAACATTTCATGTACTATTGGTTTGATGATCATGAACTCCATTAGCTTTTTCTTGTCTTAGAAACCATTTATTTCTCCTTCAATTCTAAATGATAGGCTTACTTGGTTAGAATTGTCTTGGTTATAGGTCCTTGGTTTTCATCATTTTGAATATATCATGCCAATCCCTTCTGGCCTGAAATGTTTCTTTTGAGAAATCAACTGACAGTCTTATGGGAGCTCTCTTGGAGATAAACAACTGTCTTTTTCTTGGTGCTTTTTTTTTCAATATGTTTTTATTGATTTCAAAGAGAGGAAGGGATAGGGAGAGAGGGATAGAAACATCAATGATGAGAGAGAATCATTGACCAGCTTCTTCCTCCTCAACCCCTACTGGGGATCAAGCCTGCAACCTGGGTCTGTGCCCTGACAGGGAATCAAACCATGACCTCCTGGTTCATGGGTCAATGCTCAATCATTGAGCAACACTGGCCCAGGCTCTCTTGATGCTTCTAAGATTCTCTCTTTGTCTTTAACTATTGCCATTTTATTTATGACTAGAGGCCCAATGCACAAAATTCGTGCTTGGATAGGGTCCCTAGGCCTGGATGGCAATCAAGTCCAATTGGGGCCTTCCGCCCCTGGCTGCCAGCTGCCGGCCAGGGCCTTCCTTCATTCTGTGCTGCCCCCTGGTGGTCAGTGCACACCATAGCAAGTGGTCAAACTCCCAAGGGGACAATTTACATATTAGCCTTTTATTATATAGTATGTTCTTTGTGTTGCCCTCTTTGGTTTCATCTTGTTTGGGACTCAGCATATTCTGAACTTGTGTATCTTTTTTCTTTAGCAGGTTATGGAAGTTTTCAGTCATTATTTCTTCAAATAGGTTCTCAATCCCTTGCTCTCTTTTCCTTCTGGTACTTTTATGATATAGATGTTGCCACCCTTGATGTTGTTTCAGATGTCCCTTAAAATATCCTCATTTTTAAATTTTTTTTTTCTTTTTGCTGCTCTGATGGGCATTTTCTGCTACCTGGTCTTCCAAGTAGCCATTTTAGTTCTCTGCTTCACCTAATCTATTTATTCCAGTATGTTCTTCATTTCAGTTATTTTAGTCTTCATTTCTGACTGGTTCCTTTTTATATTTTCTATATCCTTTTTTATCCTTGCTATCTCTTTGGTGAAGTTCTCGCTCAATTCCTTGAGCATCCTTTTAACCATTCTTTTGAACTCTGTATCTGGTAGATTTCTTGCCTCAATTTCATTTAGCCCTTTTTTTGGAGATTTCTTCAGCTCTTTCATTTGAGGCATGTTTCTTTGTTTTCCTATTTTGGCTGCTTCTCTTTGTTTGTTTCTATGTATTAAGTAGATCTGCTATATTTCTCAGTCTTGGTTGAGTGGCCTAATATACTAAGTGTCTTGTGGGGCCATCTCCCTGACCACCTGAGCCAGGACTGTTTCTTGTATAATTTATATGAGCCTTGATTGCTGTTGGCATGTCCATGGCTGCTATTGACTCTAAAGCTGGCTGGCTGTGCAGATTTGCCATGATCACAGAGTATGAGCAGCTGAGCAAGGTCTGATTGCACATTTCATAATTTGCCCCAGCACATTCCTGGTGCTGGCTGAGAGCTCCCTTTAGGAGTGGCACTTACAGAGTTTATCAGATGGTGCTCTGTTAGTTCTGTTGTGTTCTGTTAGCTCTGTTGTTTTCTGTGAAGGGACTCCAGTGCAGGTCAATATCAGATGCTTCCTGTGACCAGCTGGGGCTACCTATTATGAAATATAAAGCCAACTGCATTTGTTAGCTGCCTGTTCTTAGCCAGGGTGCATGTGAAGTGAGAAGGGCCAAACTGTGAACCTAGGCCTGCTGCTTCCTGTACCAGGCCTGCAGCAAATGGCCCAAGGCACCCCAAGACCCACTACTGCCTGCCAGCTTCCCATACATCTCAGCCAGTGAAATAGCATCAGGTGGTACTTAGTGAGTCACCAGGGTGGGGCAAGTGGTGTTTGCCAGGTTAAAACAGTTTCAGGCTTGGTGCCAGTGTTGGGTTTGAGGCCACTCAGCAAAAGTCTCAGAGTACACAAAGGCCAGCTGTCACCCACCTGGGGCCTGTGGAACTTTGTGGTTAGGCAGTTTCAAGGAACCTTCAGAATGGAGCTAGGAAATTTCACCAGGCTAATGCAGATTAAGATATGGCTGTGTGGAGGGAGGGCTCAACACAAGAAAGTTAATGCCTGTTCACAGTGGAGGAAGATGGCTCTAGACATGAAGCCATACAATGTTTCTTCCTGTATATCTCACCTCCTCAAGAATCAGTGGAATTCCTCAAGCATTTTTTAAGAAATACTATAACGTGGGCCCAGAGTGGTTGCTACTGACAGTGCCTTGGGTCTTGTGGGAATTGGGTAGGGTGGGGCCTTAGAGAGTCACCAGGGTAGAACTAGTATAGCTCACCAGGCTAATACCCAGTGGGGAGAGTCCTCAACCCAGGAAAAGATGCCTGTGGGTTGCACAGGAGGAGGATTCAATTCAGGGACATTGGCAGCTGTCCCTCTGGCCCTCATGTTAAAATCATACAACTTAGTATCTCTGTTTGACTCTGGGGCCCTGCCAAGCTGCCATCCCTCTGCAGGAGCCCAGGGTGGATCCCTTCAAGCAAGTGTTTGTGTGCTGTCTTTTTAAGATGACACCTGGATTTTCACCAGCCTTCTGTCTCACCTGAATGGAAGGAATCCCCACTGATTTTCACAGCCATTTGTTATGTGGGCTCTTCCTGCCAGCATTGGTGTTCTGGGTTTAGGAGCCCTGTTTTGGGCTGAAACCCCCTCACTTTTCAGGGGGTCTGGGTTTTTCTTTGTGGAAAGATTTATAATTACTAATTCAATCTCTTTCTTTAACTATCTGAATTTGTTTAGAGAGATTCTTTCAAGTGCAAGGTCCCTACAGCTAACTCTAGCTGGTAGTGTTGCTGATCTGGCCCACTGTAAATGTGCTGAATACAATTGCTATTGGTTGTTAACTTATGTAGGTGAACAGGTAGAATAGTTTCTTGTGCTAGTGCTTTGGAAATCATTTCAAATATAGTCTTATATGTAAATTATATGTAAATAGTTTTAAAATGTAACAATGCCTATTAGCTTGTTTATCAGAAACATTATAAAACTCTTTAAATAAGAATTCAAATGCCTAGTAATATTTTATTTTAATGTTTTCAAAGGTTTTGAAAGCTTTTCTTACTCCCTACAAAATATATGCACTCCAAATGAAGAAACTCAACCTCTGTTCTTCTGTTTACTACAGTGCTGTTTCTCTATATTTTTCCCTCTAAATACAAGCTTTCTCACTGGCTGTTTTTAAGCTTTTTTTTTTCAGTGGAAATTCTGATATATGTTGGCTTGCTTTACTGAACCTGTAGACCTGGACTGACTACTGAATGCCAAGCATTGTGCTAGGAGTTCTGATAGGAAAATTTTCTGAGAGAAAGCATATTAGCTTGGCATATTGCATGTATATTAAAAAAGTAACCTTGTGGAAAAATATATGAAAATGTAGATTACATTCATAAATAGCCTTCTAGAAGTATTAGTAATGTTTCACAATAATTCAGTGAATGGACTCACAACACAGGGTAATTTGTATACATTTCCTTTTGAAATGCATATATTAAAATCTCACATATGCAAGTGTGTATGTGTGTGTATATATGAAGGAGGGAGGGAATGCGATCTTATTATAATAACCACCTGAAATGTTGCTCCTCTTTTGGAAGTTTCTGTCAATTACATTGTGGGGTTTTTTTTCTAATTTCTAATAGAAAAACAAGAGGAGAAAATAATGGGGTCTTACAAATAAGCAGAAAAATATAGGTACACATAGTTTATAAAGTTCCTTAAGTCATCTTGTAACAAAGTCTTGATTCTTACTCTTAGACCAGAAGATCAATTCAGAAGTTATTAGAATGGGAAAATAACAGATTATATCACAAGGTAAGAAATTTAAGCAAATAAGTACCCTATTTATATATTTGTATTATTAAATTGAAAAAAATTAGAATTTTTCAGGCCACAAAAGAATGGATTAGAGAATTAATACTCAATTTTCAATGTATATTCTTTAACAGGTATTTTTAAATGCTATTTTTTTTATCTTGTACTTACTCTTGGATTGTTTTCAGTGATTTATTCAAATGTATTGGTAATAATTAGTATAAATTGATAACAAAATTCTTAACAAACTGTACTTTCTTAGCTTGCTTTACACTGGAAGTTGACTAAAAGGAAATGTGAAACTAGCAATATGATGGAGTATGTAAGTATGCAGTTGTTTTTTAATTAAACTATTGTTGATCCCATCTTAATTGTTACATTTTACTACATTTACCATTTGTCAAATCATCTTTCTACCTTTTTTCTCCTCAGGCTGAACTTTAATCAGTTAGAACATAGAGGTTTTCTTCACCTTCTTTAGCTTTGTAGCCAACATAAGATATCTTGAAAACTAGCAGTTATTTAGAGCTTAGAAAAATCTCAGCTAGTGTGCTCAGATGAAAATATTGCACACTGACCTGGCTGATGTGGCTCAGTTGGTTGGGCATTGTCCCATGCACCAAAAGGTTACTGGTTCAATTCCCAGTCAGGGCACATGACCAGGTTGTGGGCTCGATCCCCGGTAGGGGGTGAGCAAGAGGCAGCCGATCAATGTTATGCTCTCACATCAGTGTTCCTCTCTTCTCTCTTCTTCTTTCTCCAAAAATCAATAAACTATTTTTTAAAAAAGAAGCCTGGCCAGTGTGGCTCATTGGATAAGCATAGACCCATGAAACCAGGAAGTCATGGTTTGATTCCTGGTCAGGGTACATGCCCAGGTTGTGGGCTCCATCCCCAGTAGGGGGCATGCAGAAGGCAGCTGATCAATGATTTTCTCTCATATTGATGTTTCTATCCCTCTCTCACTCTCCCTTCTTTTCTGTGAAATAAATAAAAGCATAGTTTTTTAAATTGTTAAAGTTTTTTTTTTAAAAAATTAATGATTGTTTTTTAAAAGAAGAAAATATTTCCCAACTTTAATCTTTTAACATAGGTGCAAACCATTGCATATGGTGATGGGTGCAGCTGTAATCTTGTTGAAGCCTGCTTAATATAGGAACTGATTTCTGGATTCATTTGCCTGCCTTTTTTTTTTTTTTTTAGCTGACATTTTTTTAGTAAAGAAACTGTAGTTTCTATATTTTTTACTGAAACCTAGGCAATCTTAATCATAAAACATAAATTCACATATAGCTAATGTGATAAACTCAACATCATTAACATTGAAAAGAATATGAAATTTATCCAAGTTTCAAGTTACTGACATGCAGTATATCCTATATAATAAAGAGGTAATATGCAAATTGACCATCATGCCCTCGCACAAGATGGCTGCCCCTATGTGGACACAAGATGGCTGGCAGGGGAGGGCAGTTGCAGGTGATCAGGCCTGCAGGGGAGGGCAGTTAGGGGAGACCAGGCCAGCAGGGGAGGGCAGTTGGGGGAGATCGGGCCAGCAGGGGAGGGTAGTTAGGAGCAGCTGGGCTGGCAGAAGAGGGCAGTTGGGGGGACCAGGCCTGCAGGGGATGGCAGTTAGGGGTGACCAGGCCTGCAGGGGAGGAAGGGTAGTTGTGGGGGACCAGGCTGGCAGGGGAAGGCAGTTGGGGACAATCAGGCCAGCAGGGGAGCAGTTAGGCATAATCAGGCTGACAGGGGAGTGGTTATGGGGTGATCAGACTGGCAGGAAGAAGCAGTTAGGGGCAATCAGGCAGGCAGGCAGGGAAGCAGTTGGAAGCCAGCAGTCCTGGATTGTGAGAGGGATGTCTGAGGGGTCCCAGATTGGAGAGGGTGCGGGCTGGGCTGCGGGTTCCCGAATTTCATGCACTAGGTCTCTAGTATTTCATAATAAACATTCCATTTCCATTGCCGAAATAAGGATTGTTATGGTATCTTTCTCCACTTTGAATAGTTTTTTGAGGGAAATGTACAAATGACCACAAATCTAAAACCTACTATTATAAATTTACATATTAAATTTATGTAACTTTACAAATATCTTTGTAAATATCTTTTCATTATTATATTTTCAAACCTTTAATTAAAATGTTTTAATCCATTTAGATACTTTATTACTTTTTACAAACAACTTGTAAAAGATAGTAATACTCAAGCAAATAGCAGCTTTAATAGAAAAATATATAGATGTAATATAGATAAAGGTATTTTTCTAATCCATATAGCACAATTTTAATTTCTTCCACTTTGCTAAAAAAAAAAAAAAAAAGGGAGGGAGAAGATGTGGAAGGACATAATAATGTAATAGGGTTTACTTTTCTTCACCTAAACAAATAGTTATTTTAAATCAGGTAATAAAAACTGTTGGCTACAGTAAGTAATTATATTTGCCAATTTGATTTAATTTTCAATCTAACAAAAATATGTGGTAAATTCTTTTTATAGCTGTTTTATATATTTCACTTATAAAATATAGTCCTGTGAAAAATGAGTATAAGGTTTCTGAGATATATGTAAGATATAGTCAATGAAAATTATTATGTCAAATATTCTTGTTTGTTTTTATTTTACAGGTAATACTAATAGAATTCTTACCAAAATATCCCATATTCCGACCTGACTGAGGAATTTATTCAGTCACTTCTGTGTTACCTGTCATTTCCTACCCTTAGTGCCTTGTAGATGATTTTGGAATGAAGATGGTCTCCTTTGCTGTGTTCAATTTATTCTTTATAATGGTAGAATATTTTCCTCACTCTTTTGTGTTGGTTTAAGAAGAAAATTTGCACATCTTTTTTTGTTGTTGTTGTTAAATGAGGCTTGTGTTTTGCACTCTCCATTTTTAAATAAATACACACATATATGTGTATATGTAGTTGCCATTAAAGATAAAACATTAGTGCTGGCGTTTTAAAAAAAACAACCAAAAACTGTTCTAAGCATGCTGCCTTATAATTTTCCTACTTGCTGTTTCTAAATAGGCATCATTTTTCTAGGCTACTTTAATGCTCTGTAATCCCATATTAAACATACATAAATAAGCTATTGGTAGCTTTTAGCAATGGTTTTACCCTTTCCTGCTTGTAAAGGACATGCAATTAATAGCACTGGTTTTGTCCTGCACTTAGCTAAATTATCATTTATGTTAGTGGATAAAATATTTAAACTCCTAACGACTTGTAAATATTGTCTCTTTGCATAATGTACAATGTGGTATGCCATGGTTTACAGAATTTAATATTGCTCTTACTGTATTGCCAACAATTCTGCATAGATTTTAATATGATTGAAGTTTGTAAGCATCCTTTGGAATGTACATACTGTTGACATGCTATTGTATGGCAAAGCCACAATAAGTATGTTAAAAATTTCAGCTGTAGAACAGGGTTGCCCTTTGTAATGAGTTGATTAAAATAATTTGAGATATTCTGCCTTGCACCTAAAACCAAGAACCTGATTTTTTTCCATTTAATTTAGTAGTTCCAGTTTTGTCCTCCATTTCCACCCCCAAAAGAATTCATTTGACATCTGACACATTTCACAGCCTCAGTATTCTCATTTATTTACCTTAATGTTTCATTTCCCTTGTTTGAAAATACACACAATTATGACTTATAAAGGAATATTTCAAGATTTCAAATGGCTTAGATGGTGGGTAGATCCCCATGAATGCCACTGCTAACCCCCTTTTGGAGTTCTGATATTCTACTTTGGGAAAGAGAGAGCTAATTGAAAAGCTGTACCTAAAGTCTATGTAGTGGCTGAATCATAACTGATAAAATATTCTTAATCTTATTTTTGAGGATCTTTTTTCAACATTTGGATATTATAAATAAGGAAAGACAAGTATTTAGACCAAAATATTTTACTTTATAAATTCACCCCATATATAGCCTTTTCATTGGTATGTGCATATTTCGCCTCACAATTAAGATAAGTGAGAACACCACACTTTAATCCTTCTAGAATTTGAATATATATATATATATATATATATATATATATATATACATTATTTGTAATTCTTAGTGCTAAAAATAAAAACATCTGGGAACTAAATAATATTTTATTTATTACCTTTTATTGCTTTTAGTAAAGTTTTTTAGGCAAGCATTTATCCCAGTGAAGAGAGCAATCATTTCTTCATAAAAGGTCAAACATTTTAAAGCCACTTGTAAAATTTATGCCTACTTTGACATCCACAGTCTTATAACAGTAATAGAAGAGGAGAAAAAAGAAACCTTATTTGATATGTGACTATAATTTTTGCCCAAACACTTTTTCACCTCCCTCAGTAGAGCCCCATTACCATGCCACCCAGCCACCCAGAATATAACTTTTCATATGTTGTGTGTGTCTGCAAATATCAAGTTTCTATGTTGCACAACTGAAGGTGTATTTTTATAGACAAGGTGGAAACCTCTGAAAATGCATACCAAATGTCTTTTTTTATAGGTAAGGTCAGGGAAACATTTTATCTGTGGTTTATGTTCTGGTTAATATCATCAGGTTTATGCTTCAAACTGTGACAGTTTAATACCAAAATTGATTTGAAAAATAATACAAAATTCCTAATTATCACTGATAGAATAATTACTTGTAAATGTCAATCCATAAAATCTCATTTTTTATATAAATTTAGCATTTAGCCATGTGATGGTCATTGTAACTTTTTCTACCATGTATAAATCACACTTGGTTTTACTCAAAGAACAGCAGAAAGTAGTGAATCATTTCCATGATATAAATACTGAGACAGAAATAGAGTGCATCTGAAGGTCACAGAGTATAATTCAAGTTACAATAGTATTTGTTATAAAAACCATTTGTATAAACTTAATTTTAAAACCTACTCTAATTGCTTTTAAATGTGTTACTTTATTGATCATTATGCTGGTTGACTCATTTTATTTTCTTGAAACTATTCAGAAAATAACCAGTATTCTTTTTTACTTTCTTATATGACTGCTTTTTCAAGCTATTTGCATTTGGCTGGGGCTAATTTTCATTTGGGGTTTTAGAATGCTTTGGGGGAGGGATTGTTTTCAATGAAATTGGCAACAGTGAATGCTGAAATGACAGAGCACACTAGTGGTCATTAATTCCTCCCCCTGGTCTTTTTTTCTTTTATCCTCAAGATAGAATGTACTCAGATATTTTCATCAAGTTAGTAAAATATTTTTGTGAAAGTTGTTTTTTAATTGAAGAAAGTAATTTTTAATTTTTTTGCTACATAATAATCCTTTATTAAACTTGCTGTGGTCATTTCCAGAGAAAATAACATGTATTTGCCAAAGTATATAAATCTCACACATCTTTAAGGTTACAAGTTAAAACTGGTTCCTCTCTAACTTACCTTTATGCAACTCCATCCCCATTACACCTTTAAGCACTCGAATTGTAGATAAAATGAAATAAACTTTAACCCTTTTTCAACTATTCTTTGTTCCCTTTTAACCCTCATGTTAATTTAGGAAAGAGACCATTGTAGTCAACTGTTAGAAGTGGATGGGAAAGTGCCTTGTCTTTTTTGAACAAAATTAGCATCTTATGTGAAAGGAGGCAGAATAGATGAATTGGTAGAAATTAGATTTAAAACTATCTTTTCAATCAAGTATATTTCACTAACACATTTATATTTCTTCTACTTGTTTAAATCTGTTTAAAGCCTGTTTTTTTCTTTTCCCCTAATCATGTGATCCATTAGTGACAAAATATTACAGAACAAGACTGTCACTCACAAAACTAGTTTAATTCTAATGCTAGTGCAAGTGTAATTTAACATGGTTCTGGAACAACAATGGTCTTGGATTGAAGCCCCACCAAAACCCACTTAAGTATTGAATAGACATACTATTCATATTATTATGACCTATAAATGCTGTCTGATCAGTTGAACTGTATTAATACTTAGTACTCTACCATTTTTAATGAAATTTATTCTTGTTTTGTAATAATTGGAGTGAAGTTCCACAACATTTGTAAGTCTTTGAAAAAATAGGTTTTTTTTCAAATGTATGAGAGCTTTAAAAATTAACATTTTAATTTTGCTTACAAATAACCCACCACTTACAAAATCAAACCTCAATAACTCACTACTACCTGAGGTTGTGGGTTCAATCCCTGATCAAGGCACAAACAAGAATGAACCAATAAATGCATAGATGGGTGGAACAAGGGATCAATATTTCTCTCTCTCTTACCCCCTCCCTCTAAAAATCAATCAATAAATAAAATATTTTTAAAAGAAACCTCACTGCTTGAATAATATTTCATTAGAATTTATTTTTATCTAGAAAAATATAGAAATTATATCTGTTTAATGGGAGCAGTTTCACATAGTGGAAATATTTTTTGCTAATTTGATTATAAGATGCTCAAATTTATTGAAATTAGATCCTCCTATGCCTATAAAATTCTACTTTAAAAATCCATTTTGCAACAATTGTCAAACTGTTTGGGTTCCTTTAAATGGTGAACTATAGGAAAATTTTCCACAGAAAAGAAATTGGTTTATTAACATTACCTTTTTATGTAATATGTGGTCTAAAAATAAGGTTGATGATGGCAACCTGAGAATATGTTTTCTTTTCTGTGGACTTCAGATTCATACTATATGAGGAAATTATCTAATCTTATGGGCTCCTTAAAAGTCACTTAAATTACATGTCAATCTCTTTATCTGTAAAATCATGGGGTTGAGCCTAGAGCTAGACAGAAAATTAGAAATCACCTAATTATATTCTTTGATTTTAGGAATCCTTAAGAAATTTTTACCCTACAGAATCTCAGAATGATTTTTCTTAAATCTACTACACTTTGTAAGTATTCCCAGAGTGCCTTGCATGCAGTAAGTTTGATTCACCAACTGGCTCCTAGCTGGTATGTATTCATATCACACAGACTTAAAGAACCTTATGCTTGCTAGACCTCAGCCCTATATGGTAATAAGAATTAATGTAATTTCTCTAGGAACTGAGGACAGGTCTGTAGTGTTTGCCTATGTGGAGTCTAACTACATAGTTGGTATCCAGACAAAAATTATAGCTGTAACAACAATGGAGATATGGGAGGACCTACTTTAACATTAATGTAAAAAGTTTCATATTCTATCCGTTATCTGTTTCAGTGACTTATTAAGCTCCACATCTTCAAAAAGATCAGTTGGAACAAATTGATAATATTAAATGGAAAGGAAAGTGGTATGAAATTCAAACCCAAGTCACTTCTGGTTGGTTCAGTTCTTAGCTCTGCTGCTTAATTCCTCTGTACCTTGTGTCCTCATTGTGTAAGTGGGGACAATATTCTTGTCCTACCTCACAGGGGAGTTGAAGATTTTTTCATATATTAATGTGATTTTTGAAGTTGACTGGAAGATATACTGGACATCATAGTTTTGTATTTTTAAATAAATTGCTTTAAATCTGTTATGTTTTCTTTCTCAGTTAAACCCTGCAGAATGAGTGTTAGAGTTAATCTGATTTTCAGTGGTAAATTTTGTTACCAATCCCCTATGTGTTAACATGGGTAGTTGTGTTACGTTATGTAACGTTACATTATGCTAATACTTGATTTAGGGAGGAAAAGCGGGTAGATATAAACCAGTGGTTCCCAACTTGGGGCAGATGAAGATAGCAGTAAAGGCATCTTTGAACCCTTTTCAATATTTCGAAAAGTATACTAGAGATCATATATTTGCTCATAATATTTTTTCTGCACAAGTCAACTAAGAAATTAAATTTCCATGCATTTTGCTTATATTTTTTCAATTCTATGTAACAGTAGTTATGACACACTGATCAAAAGCTGTGGATGGCAGCAGAATAATAAAAAAATCAGAAAGCCTATTACATACAATTTAGTAAACAAAATACTTGAAAACATGGGAAGGAATAATAAAGGGATTCTTATGGTGAAATGTTGGGATCCACTTTTATAAAGTAACTAAGATTATTTGACCCTCTCCACAGACTGCTTACCCCATCCCTAAATAATGAAATGCTAGATTATGTGTGTTTGTGTTTTTGGCAAGATTGGACTATATAACTTCAGGTTAGAACTTGCCTTCAGTTTTGTTTGTTTGTTTCAGAATTATATAACTGAGCTAATTTATTTAGATGTGTATGTGAAGTATACATACACACACATAGAATTGCAAATGTGGAAAGTGTTATAATGTCATGTTCTAGCATCAGAGTAAAAATCATCTTCTGAGGTTCAAAGTAGTTCTGCTCATAAACTCAATGTGATGAGTCAAGGCAATACTTTCTCAAAGTTCCTTTTATTCGTGCATATTTTCTTTGCATTTATCTTGGATTAATTTTCTATTTTTCTAGTAAGCAAATAGTATAAAATTGTTTTAATGGACTTTGAAACAAGGTATAAATGTTTGAAATTATATAATTTGTGAGCTAGTTTGCCATCCTTGGACTAACCACATTTAAATGAGTCTCACCTGCAAAAACAAGAAATCTTGGTAGCCAAAGCAGGCATTGATCAAAACATCTGTTTGAAAAATCTAGGATTTCTATTTTTTGGCAGAGGATTCCTATTGGGACAACTTTTTTAGAAAAGAATAGAAGTGGCTATGTCCATTCAAGCCAAGAACTTCCATGCATCTTATATTGTTACATAGCCTGTGGAATGAATTCATTTTTCTCCTTTGAGTCCTGGAGTAACCCCCCGCAAGAACTTAACCTATTTATGGCTGTGCCAAAATTAAGAATACCTGCCTCTCAGAAACTTTCGCTGCTGCTTCTGTCATCGTTCACTTGTCAGATATAAAATTTTATTATCTCAGGATGCAAAATTACAATAAAGTGCAAATCTATGTTAATGAATTGAATTGTGTGTTCTTTGCTGAATCTTCCTTTCTTCCTTCTCTTCCCTGTTTTCACCATTATAATTCTTCCTTTTAAAAAATTTATTTTGCATATTGCCCTTTTACACATTTGCTAGTGTTATGTATGACCCTGTAAGTAATTCATGCTATATATTGTTTTGGGGAGCCTTTGTTGTGCCTAATTCTTGGCATTTGGCTAAGTAGGAATCTATATATATAAAACCCTAAGTGACCAGTCGACCGTTTGACCAGTAGCTATGATGTGCATTGACCATTAGGGGGCAGGCGCTCAATGCAGGAGCTGCCCCCTGGTGGTCAGTGCATTCCCACAGCAGGAGCACTGCTCAGTGACGGATCCGGTGCCAGATGCCAGGCTCACAGCTGGAATGCAGCTGGAGTGGAATGAGCCTCTCCTGCCTCCCCAGCAGCACTACCCAGCAATGGCCATGGCAGGTGGCAGGCACATGCAGGCACAGCGGGGCCGGGATGAATCCCAGCCTGGACTTGGGCTCCCCTCTGGCCACCTGCCGCTTTGCGTACTACTACATCCTACTCAAGCTGATTAACAAGTAATAATACTAGATTACTTAAACTTATGAGAAACTTGCAAGTTCAACAAAACAGCAAAATGTAACTAACAAAAAATCCTATTTAATATTCCCCACTATCTTTGGTAATTGTACTGAATATGTCAAAAAGACTTTAAATTCAAAATATTAAAGCAGAGATGATACACTAACCTACAGAGAAGTTTCATAATGTTTTGTTTCAAAATTCTTTTTTTTTAAACTATAGTATATGGGTGGAGCAAAAAAAATTATACTTTTCATTGATAACTTCTTGAATGTGGAGTAGCATGTGTTGTATAGAAAATACTTTTTATGGTATTTTATACTATTGAGGGCCAAAGCCACATGCCTTTAAATCTGCCATTAAATAATATTTAACACTTAATGAGATACTTCACTTACCTAAATGTATAAATTTCTCTGAAAAAAAAAAAACAAAACAGAATTCTCCCATTGTAGTTAACCATAAATCTGAGTTGTAATTCCTGTTCTGTCAACTGAGTGACCTCTAGGAAATATCAGGACACTCAGTGAGTGTGATTTTATCCATTATACCCAAGGGAGGACGTTGGGTTAGATCAAGATTGCAAGCTAAGCTATAGCCAATCCTCAGACATGTCTTTTTGACACATTTTTTCTCATATTTTAAATTAGTTGCATGAACTTAAAAGTAAGAGACTTCATATGTGAATAGTCAACTAGAGCTGAGTAGCAGCCTGTCCCTTTTATATGAAGCATTTATTTTCTGTTTTTCCATGGTTGTTACTATTCCCTCTTGTCTCCCCGAAACTCAGGTTGTATTGTTTTTCTTGTATAGTTTTTTTTCAAAAGCAAAATATTTCTTGATCAAAATATGTTTTGATCTCTTTCAAAATTGAGAAAAAGTACAGACTATAACACCTGCATATATCCTTTTTAAAAGTTTGGTGGGTTTGGAGAATGGAGACAGGATTTTTTGTGTGTGTGTGGAAGGGAAGTGTTTTCTTATAAATGACCTGTTTTATTCATTGATGGTATCTAGTGATTGTGGGCAATTGCTATCACAGCCCCTGATCTAGATTATCATTAAAGCCACATTTGATTTTGACATTGTGAGTTTCCATGAGATGATTCTATAACATACGTGTATTTCAAATTGTTATTCTTTTGAAGGTCTGTATATGATGATGAATGGATGATGTTTATGAAACTGGCCAAGCTTCCAAATAGAATAGTGGAATCAAAATCTCTACCTACTGCCCTAGCCGGTTTGGCTCAGTGGCTAGAGCATCGGCCTGCAGACTGAAGGGCCTTGGGTTCAATTCTGGTCAAGGGCACATACCTCGGTTGTAGGCTCTTCCCTTGTCCAGGCCCTAGTTGGGACTCATGCAGGAGGCAATCAATTGATGTGCTTCTCCCACATTGATATTTCTCTCTGTCTTTCCCACTCTCTAAAAATCAATGGAAAAATATCCTCAAGTGAAGATTAGAAAAAAAAAATCTCCACCTAGTGAAGATTTCTAGGCTGGTGTGGCTTATATGGTTGGACATTGACCTATGAACCAGGAGGTCAGGATTCCTGGTCAGGGCACATGCCTGAATTTCAGGCTCCATCTCCAGTAGGGGACATGCAGGAGGAGCCGATCAATGATTCTCTCTCATCATTGATGTTTCTAGCTCTCCCTCTCCCTTCTTCTCTGAAATCAATAAAAATATATTTTAAAAAACTATGAAGAAATAGAAGTATGACGAAAAAATAAAAATCTCATAATCTCACAATCTTTATCATTTTAATTTTAAGTTGCATAACATTTGATGTATGTGTATAGTGCCGTTTTTAAAAAGTTTTTAATTATATGGGATGCTGTTTGTATTTGCATATTTTCCCATATTGATATGTAATCTTTGAAATTTTATATAGTAGTACAATGTTTATGACAAAATTTAGTCATTTCCCACTGTTTGGGATTTAGTTTGTTTTCAATGTTTTTCTATTATGAATAATGTCTACATGAGCATATTCTTCTTTTTATAAAATTTATTGGGATGACATCAGTTACTAAGATTATATAGGATTTAAGTTTACATTTCTATAATACATCATCTGTATACTGCATTGCGTGTTCACCACTCAAAATCAATTCTTCTGTCACCATATACTTGACTTCTTTTACCCTTTACTATCCCCCCAACACCTCTTCCTTCTGGTTACCATTATACTGCTCTCTGTGTCTAGAACTTTCTTTTTCTTGTTGGTTCATTTTTTACTTTCAGTTTTATATCCTACTTATACGTGAAATCATATGGTTCTTAACTTTTTCTATTTCACTTAGCATGATATTCTCAACGTTCATCTATGTTATGTTGTCTCAAATAGCAGTATTCCAAATCTTTTCTTATGGCTGAATAGTATTCCATAGTATTTATGTACCACATCTTCTTTATCCAACCCTCTATCAAAGGACACTTTGGTTGTCTCCAAATCTTAGCTACCATGAATAGTGCTGCAGTGTAAGGGTGCATATATCTTTGCAGATAAATGTTTTCAAATTTTTCTGGTAGATACCCAGAAGAGGGGTTGCTGGGTCATATGATAACTCTATTTTTTAAATTTATTTTTATTTTTAAATTCTTTATTATTGAAAGTATTACATATGTCCCCCTTTTATGCTTAATTTTTGAGATACCTCCATACTGTTTTTCACAGTGGCTGTACCAGTTTACATGCCCACCAGCAGTGAGTGAGGGTTCCTTTTTCTCCACAACCTCTCCAAAACTTGCTATTACTTGTCTTGTTGATAATAGCCATTCTAACAGGTGTGAGGTGGTATCTCATTGTAGTTTTGGTTTGCATTTCCCTATTAGCTAGTGAAGTTGAGAATCTTTACATATATCTGTTGGCCATTTGTATGTCTTTTTTGTTTTGTTTTGTTTGTTTTTGTTTGTGTGTATGTTTTGTTTTGTTTTTTGTTCCTCACCCAAAGATATTTTTTCATTGATTTTAGAGAGGGAGAGGAAAATGTCGATGTGGGTGAGAAGCATCAATTAGTTGCCTCCCATAGTACACCCCAACTGGGGATCAAACCCACAACCTAAGTAAGTGCCCTGACTGAGAATTGAACCCATGACCTTTTGGTGTATGGGACAATGCTCCAACCAATGGAGCCACACCAGCAGGACTATTTGTAAGTCTTCTTGGGAGAAGTGTCTATGCAGGTCCTCTGCCCATTTTTTTTTTGTTCATCAGATTATTTATTCACTTGATTCTTAGATTCACTTGTTGATAGATGCATGTTTGTTCATAATTTATATCTTTACCTTTTTCTTCTTCTTCCTCTTCTTAAAGGATACCTTTCAGCATTTCATATAATACTGGTTTGGTGGTGATGAACTCCTTTAGCTTTTCCTTATCTGTGAAGCTCTTTATCTGACCTTCAATTCTGAATGATAGCTTTGCTGGATAAAGTAATCTTGGTTGTAGGCTCTTGGTATTCATCACTTTGAATATTTCTTGCCATTCCCTTCTGGCCTGCAAAGTTTCTGTTGAGAAATCAGCTGACAGTCCTATGGGTATTCCCTTGTAGGTAACTGAGTTTCTTTCTCTTGCTGCTTTTAAGATTCTCTCTTTGTCTTTTGCTCTTGGCATTTTAATTATGATGTGTCTTGGTGTGGTCCTCTTTGGATTCCTCCTGTTTGGGGTTCTCTGCACTTCTTGGACCTGTAAGTCTATTTCTTTCACCAGGTGGGGGAAGTTTTCTGTCATTATTTCTTCAAATAGGTTTTCAATATTTTGCTCTCTCTCATCTTCTGGCACCCCTATAATTCTGATGTTGGTACGCTTGAAGCTGTCCCAAAGGCTCCTTACACTATCTTTGTATTTTCGGATTCTTTTTTTCATTTTGCTTTTCCGGTTGGGTGTTTTTTGCTTCTTCACATTTCAAATCTTTGACTTGATTCTTGTGCTCCTCTGGTCTGCTGTTGGGAGTCTGTATAATATTCTTTATTTCAGTCAGTGTATGCTTAATTTCTAGTTGGTTCTTTATCACAACATCGAGGGTCTCATTAGATTTCTTGAGGATCTCACTACATTTATCGGCAGTTTTTAGAAAATTATTGAAAGACCTTAAAAGTGTGGTTTTGAGCTCTATATCTTCCATTTCTGACATTTGCGTCCTGTTTCTTTGTCTCCGCATTTTTTTTATGTTTTCTTGGTGCACCCCCTAGTGGTCTTCGTGCGCAGTCTTGTTGTAGTTAAGCCTTGATTGTTGTAGGTAATACTAGAGGGGATTTGACCTCCAGGCCAAGTGGCTGTCCATTTTTTAATTGGATTGTTTGTTTAGTGTTGAGTTGTATGAGTTCTTTATATATCTCAATATTAACCCCTTGTCAGAGCTGTTGTTTGCAAATAACTTCTCTCATTTTGTCGGTTGCCTTTTCTTTGGTTGCTGGATTATCTTGAAGAGCCAAAGCTGTTGTTTTTTAATAAACCTTTATTGTTGAAAGTATGACATGTCCTTTTTTTCCAGCACATTGACCCCCTTCAGCCCACCACCGCCCCCCACCCCCTGCCCCATGCCCTCACCATCGTATTGTCTGCGTCCATGGGTTATGAATATATGCATACAAGGTTTTGGTTGATTACCTGCTATCCACCCCCCCTCCCCCACCTTCCCTCCAAGATTTCCAACTCTGTTCCATACTTCCATGTCTCTGGATCTACTCCATTCATCCTTTTATTTTGTTAGATTCGACATATGAGTGAGATCATGTGATACTTGTCTTTCTCTGACTGACTTATTTCACTTAGCATGACACTCTCCAGGTTCCCCCATGCTGTCTCAAAGGGTAAGAGAACCTTTGGGTCTATTGCCAGTTTTTTAATTGGATTGTTTATCTCCCTTCTGTTAAGTTGTATGGGCTCCTTATATGGTTTGGATATGAAACCTTTATCAGATGTATCATTGCCAAATATGTTCTCCCATACAGTGGCCTCCCTTTTTGTTTTGCTGTGCAAAAGCTTTTTATTTTGATGTAGTCCCATTTATTTTCTCCTAAGTTTCCTTTGTCCTAGGAGATGTATCCGTAAACATATTGCTACAAGAGATGTCTGAGGTTATGCTCCCTATGGTTTCTTCTAAGATTTTTATGGTTTCACATCTTAAATTTAAGTCTTTTATCTATTTTGAGTTTATTCTTGTGTATGGTGTAAGTTGGTGGTCTAGTTTCATTCTTTTGCATGTATCTGTCCAATTTTCCAACACCATTTATTGAAAAGACTGTCTGTCTTGCTCCATTATATGCTCTTGCCTCCTTTGTCAAATATTTTTTAAATTCTTTATTGTTGAAAGTATAAAATATGTCTCCCTTTTCCACCATTGACCTCAAAACTCCCCCCCACACACACTCCCAGCACGTGTCCTTCCCCCCCCCCACTGTCTTTGTCCTTTGGTTATGCTTATATGCATGCATACAAGTCCTTTGGTTGATCTCTTACTCCCCCCACTTCTACCCAGCCCTGCCTTCCCTCAGAGGCTCCATCTGTTCTATGCTTCTATGTCCCTGTATCTATTTCAGTTCATCAGTTTATGTTGTTCATTATATTCAACAAATGCTTGAGATCATGTGATATTTATCTTTCTCCAATTGGCTTATTTTGCTTAGCATAATGCTTTCCAGGTTCTTCCATGCAGTTGCAAATGGTAAGAGTTCTTTCTTTTTTCACAGCAGCATAATATACCATTGTGTAGATGTACTACAGTTTTTTAATCCACTCATCTGATGATGGGCACTTAGGCTGTTTCCAAATCTTAGCTGTTGTAAATTGTGCTGCTATGAGCATAGGGGTGCATATATCCTTTCTGATTGGTGTTTCTAGTTTCTTGGGATATTTTCCTAGAAGTGAGATGACTGGGTCAAATGGGAGTTCCATTTTTAATTTTTTGAGGAAACTCCATACTGTTTCCACAGTGGCTGCACCAGTCTGCATTCCCACCAGCAGTGCACAAGGGTTCCTTTTTCTCCACATCCTCAACAGTATGTGTCTTTGTCAATTTGTTGATGATAGCCATTCTGACAAGTGTGAGATGGTACCTCATTGTCATTTTGATTTGCATCCCTCGAATAATTAGTGACTTTGTGCATGTTTTCATATGTCTCTTGGCTTTCTGTGTGTCCACTTTCAAAAAGCGTCTATTTAGGTCCTTTGCCCATTTTTTTTATTGGATTGTTTATCTTCCTTTTAAAAAGCTATATGAGTTCCCTATAAATTTTGGAGATTAAACCCTTATCAAATGTAACATTGGCAAATATTTTCTCCCATACAGTGGCCTCCTTTTTCGTTTTGTTGATGGTTTCTTTTGCTGTGCAGAAGCTTTTTATTTTGATGTAGTCCCATTTGTTTATTTTCTCCTTAGTTTCCATTGTCCTAGGAACTGTATTGGTAAAGATATTGCTACAACACATGTCTGCTATTTTGCTGCCTATGGATGCTTCGAAAATTTTTATGGTTTCCCATCTTACGTTTAAGGCCTTTATCCATTTTTAGTTTATTTTTGTGTATGGTGCCAGTTAGTGGTCTAGTTTCATCTTTTTGCATGTATCTGTCCAATTTTCCCAACACCATTTATTGAAGAGACTGCCTTGCCACCTTTGTCAAATATTTAGCCTAATGGCTTGGATCGATTTCTGGGTTCTTTGTTCTATTCCATTGATCTAGATGCCTGTTCTTATGCCAGTATCAGGCTGTTTTGATTATGGTGGCTTTGCAATATAACTTGAAAACTGGTATTATGATTCCTCCAACTTTGTTCTTCTTTCTGAAGATTGCTGGAGCTATTTTAGGTCCTTTTTGGTTCCATATAAATTTTTGGACTACTAAATCTGTGAATATGCCCTGGGTATTTTAATAGGGATTGCACTGAATAAGTAGATTGCTTTACGCAGTATGGACATTTTAATGATGTTGATTGTAAAAATCCATGAACACGGTATATTCTTCTACTTGTTTATATTTCCTTCTGTCTCTTTTTTCAACTTCTTGCAGTTTTCAGAGGAAGGTCTTTTGCCTCCTTAGTTAAGTTTATTCCTAAGTATTTAATTTTTTCATAGCAGTGGTAGCTAGGAGTTCATCATTGATACTGGCCTGTAATTCTCTTTCTTTGTAGTGTCTTTATCTGGTTTTGGAATTAGGATAATGCTGGCCTCATAAAAAGAGCTTGGAAGTATTCCTTCCTCTTGAATTTTTTGGAATAGTTAGAGTTGTATAGGTGTTAGTTCTTTGAATTTATGGTAAAACTCCCCTGTGAAGCCATCCATACTTGGGCTTTTTTTTGCTGGGAGTTTTTTGATTAATGCTTCTATTTCCTCAGCTGTTACTAGCCTATCCAGGTTTTCTGATTCTTCCTGATTCAGTTTTAGGAGATTGTATTTTTCTAGGAATTTGTCCATTTCATCTATAATGTCCAGCTTCTTGGCATATCAGTGTTCATAGTATTTTCTTAGAATCCTTTTATATTTCTGTGTCGTCAGTGGTTACTTCTAAAAAAGCTTTCACTTCTTTTTTTTTACATTTTAAACTTTTGAATTTACTACCATTCTACAGACAATTTTGCATTCTATTTTTTTCACAGAATATTGGTTACAAAATATTTTTAGACACATAACATTTATTTTTTTAATTAAATCTTTATTGTTCAGATTATTACATTTGTTCCTCTTTTTTCCCCTCATAACTCCCCTCCTCCAGTTCCTGCCCCACCGTCCGCCCTCACTCCCCACTCACTGTCCTCATTCATAGATGCACGATTTTTGTCCAGTCTCTTCCCGCATCTCCCACACCCCTTTCCCCCCCAAGAATATTCAGTCCATTCCCTTTCTATGTCCCTGATTCTATTATGATCACCAGATTATTTATTCACTTGATTCTTAGATTCCCTTGTCGATAGATGCATGTTTGTTGTTCATAATTTGTATCTTTACCTTTTTCTTCTTCTTCCTCTTCTTAAAGGATACCTTTCAGCATTTCATATAATCCTGGTTTGGTGGTGATGAACTCCTTTAGCTTTTCCTTATCTGTGAAGCTCTTTATCTGACCTTCAATTCTGAATGATAGCTTTGCTGGATAAAGTAAACTTGGTTGTAGGTTCTTGGTATTCATCACTTTGAATATTTCTTGCCATTCCCTTCTGGCCTGCAAAGTTTCTGTTGAGAAATCAGCTGACAGTCGTATGGGTATTCCCTTGTAGGTAACTGAGTTTCTTTCTCTTGCTGCTCTTAAGAGTCTCTCTTTCTCTTTTGCTCTTGGCATTTTACTTATGATGTGTCTTGGTGTGGTCCTCTTTGGATTCCTTTTGTTTGGGGTTCTCTGCGCTTCCTGGACCTGTAAGTCTATTTCTTTCACCAGGTGGGGGAAGTTTTCTGTCATTATTTCTTCAAATAGGTTTTCAATATTTTGCTCTCTCTCATCTTCTGGCACCCTTATAATTCTGATGTTGGTACGCTTGAAGCTGTCCCAGAGGCTCCTTACACTATCTTCGTATTTTCGGATTCTTTTTTTCATTTTGCTTTTCCGGTTGGGTGTTTTTTGCTTCTTCGCATTTCGAATCTTTGACTTGATTCTTGCGCTCCTCTGATCTGCTGTTGGGTGTCTGTATAATATTCTTTATTTCAGTCAGTGTATGCTTAATTTCTAGTTGGTTCTTTATCACAACATCGAGGGTCTCATTAGATTTCTTGTAGATCTCATTAAGTTTATCGGCAGTTTCTACAAACTTATTGAAAGACCTTAAAAGTGTGGTTTTGAGCTCTGTATCCTCCATTTCTGTCATGTTTCTTTGTCTCCGCATTTTTTATGCTTTCTTAGTGCACCCCCTAGTGGTCTTTGTGAGCAGTTTTGTTGTATTTAAGCCTTGATTGTTCTGTGCTGGATCTCTAGGGCGGTGCTAATCTAGCGTTTGCCTGAGGCTATCCGGCAAATGGCTCTGCACAGGGCTTGGGTGGGGTGGGTCCCAAGGGATCTACAGGGCGGGTGGAGGGAGCAGTCTTGGCTGCTCTCAGTTCCGTCCCTAGGGGCTCTGCCTCACTGAGTCCCTGCAACCGCTGCAAACCTCGGAGAGAAAGCTGCCTTCGAGTTCCGACCGAAGCCAGAAAGTCCCGCTTCTCCCATTTGAGTATGGGTCCCTAGAGACTCGCCCGGCTCTGGAACTCAAAGTCTGAAGCTCCCTCCCGATTCAAAACAACAACCGCACCCTCCACCACCAGCCCACTCCACGCACACTCCGCACCTGAGTATTTCACTTCAGCACTGCTCCTCCTCTGATTCTGGGTATGATATTCTCTTTCCTCCTAGATGTAGAATTTCCACTCAGCCAGCCTTCCTGTGGTTCTGGATGATGTCCGTTCCATCTTTTAGGTGTAATTTAAATTGGTTGTTCGAGGCAGCAATCTCCAGCTTTAACCTATGCCGCCATCTTGGTTTCTCCGACACATAACATTTAAAACATTTGTTTTTCTTAATTAAAATTATTGAACACATTAAAGAGCTTTTTGACAAACAAATACATGCAAAGCACAACAGAGATGATATTTACAAGATACTTTGGATTCTCTTCAGTGGTTTCCATGACAATATCAACATTTGCCTTAGTGTAATCACTGAGTTATTATGTTTGCCTTCAAATATTTTATGTAGTATAAAGTTGGCAACTCTGATTTAGAGCAAGTGTACTCTAACTTTTTAAATTTTTTATTGATTAAGTTATTACATATGTGTCCTTATCCCCACGTTACTCCCCATACCCCCCACTCATGCCGTCACCACCCTGTTGTCTGTGTCCATTGGTTAGGCCTATATGCTTGCATATAAGTCCTTTGGTTGATCTCTCCCCCTTACCCCCCACTCCCCAACCTTCCCTCTGAGGTTTGATGGTCTGATTGATGCTTCTCTGTCTCTGGATCTGTTTTTGTTCATCAGTTTATGTTGTTGATTATATTCCATAAATGAGTGAGATCATGTGATATTTATCTCTCTCTGACTGGCTTATTTCACTTAGCATAATGCTCTCCAGTTGCATCCATGCTGGTGCAAATGGTAAGAACTCCTTTTTTTTTTTTTCTGCAGCATAGTATTCCATTGTATAGATGTACCACAGTTTTTTAATCCACCCATCTACTGATGGGCACTTAGGCTTATAAATGAATTAAGCAATAAAAGCTTTCATTTCTGATTGTATTTATTTGTGTCCTCTCTCTTCGCTTCTTGAGGAGTCTGGCTCATCAATCTTGTTTATCCTTTCAAAGAACCAGCTCTTGGTTTCATTGATTTTTTTTTCTCTTTGTCATTTATTTCTGCTCTAATCTTTATTATTTCCTTCCTTCGTTTGTTGTTGATTTTTCTTGAGTTGTTTTTTGTTTTGTTTTGTTTTTCTTGTTCCTGTTGTTTTATTATACTGTTAATTCGAATATAATATTTTTTTTAATTTTTTTTATTACAAAGGGTATTACATATGTGTCTATTTTTCCCCCCCGCCCTAGAGAGTCCCCTAGCCTCCCCTATCCCCCAGTATCTTATGTCCATTGGTTATGCTTATATGCATGCATACAAGTCCTTCGGTTGATCTCTTACCCCCCTACCTCCCGCCCCCCAACCCTCCCCGGCCTTCCCGCTGCAGTTTGACAATCTGTTTGAGGCAGCTCTGCCTCTGTATCTATTATTGTTCAAAAGTTTATAATGGTCTCAATTATCCATGAATAAGTGAGATCATGTGGTATTTTTCCTTCATTGACTGGCTTATTTCAATTAGCATAATGCTCTCCAGTTCCATCCATGCCGTTGCAAATGGTAAGAGTTCCTTCCTTTTTAGAGCAGCATAGTATTCCATCGTATGATGTACCACAGTTTTCTAATCCATTCATCTACTGATGGGCACTTAGGCTGTTTCCAGATCTTAGCTATGGTGAATTGTGCTGCTATGAACATAGGGGTGCACATATCCTTTCTGATTGGTGCTTCTGGTTTCTTGGGATATATTCCTAGAAGTCGGATCACAGGGTCAAATGGGAGTTCCATTTGTAGTTTTTTGAGGAAACTCCATACTGTCTTCCATAGTGGCTGCACCAGTCTGCATTCCCACCAGCAGTGCACAAGTGTTCCTTTTTCTCCACATCCTCTCCAGCACTTGTCGTTTGTTGATTTGTTGATGATAGCCAGTCTGACAGGTGTGAGGTGGTACCTCATTGTTGTTTTGATTTGCATCTCTCGGATGATTAGTGACTTTGAGCATGTTTTCATATGTCTCTTGGCTTTCTGAATGTCCTCTTTTGAAAGGTGTCTATTTAGGTCCTTTGCCCATTTTTTGATTGGATTGTTTATCTTCTTTTTGTTAAGTTGTGTGAGTTCCCTATAAATTTTGGAGATTAGGCCCTTATCAGATATGACATTGGCAAATATGTTTTCCCACACAGTGGGTTTTCTCGTTGTTTTGTTGATGGTTTCTTTTGCTGTGCAGAAGCTTTTTATTTTGATGTAGTCCCATTTGTTCATTTTCTCTTTAGTTTCAAGTGTCCTAGGAGCTGTATCAGTGAAGAAATTGCTTCTGCATATGTCTGAGATTTTGTTGCCTTTGGATTCTTCTAGAATTTTTATGGTTTCCTGTCGTACATTTAAGTCCTTTATCCATTTTGAGTTTATTTTTGTATATGGTGTAAGTTGGTGGTCTAGTTTCATTTTCTGCATATATCTGTCCAATATTGCCAGCACCATTTATTGAAGAGACTATCTTGGCTCCATTGTATGTTCTTGCCTCCTTTGTCAAATATTAATTGAGCATATTGGTTCGGGCCGATTTCTGGGCTCTCTATTCTATTCCATTGATCTATATGTTTGTTCTTGTGCCAGTACCAGGCCGTTTTGAGAACAGTGGCTTTGTAATACATCTTGATATCTGGTATTGAGATCCCACCTACTTTGTTCTTTTTTAGGATTGCTGCAGCTATTCGGGGTCTTTTTTTTATTCCAGATGAATTTTTGGAGAGTTCGTTCTAGATCTATGAAGTATGCCGTTGGTATTTTAATGGGAAGTGCATTGAATTTATAGATTGCTTTGGGTAGTATGGACATTTTAATGATGTTGATTCTACCAATCCATGAACATGGTATGTTCTTCCATCTGTTTATGTCTTCCTCTATATCTTTTTTCAACGTCCTGTAGTTTTCTGAGTAGAGGTCTTTTACCTCTTTAGTTAAGTTTCTTCCTAGGTAGCTTAATTTTTTTGGTGCTATGGTAAACGGGATTGTTTTCATAATCTCTCTTTCTGAAAGTTCACTATTGGTGTATAGAAATGCCTCAGATTTCTTGGGGTTAATTTTGTATCCTGCTGCATTGCCAAATTCATGTATTAAGTCTAGTAGCTTTTGGATGGAGTCTGTAGGGTTTTGTATGTATAATATCATGTCATCTGCAAATAAGGACAGTTTTACTTCCTCTTTTCCAATTTGGATGCCTTTTATTTCTTCTTCTTGCCTAATTGCAATGGCTAACACTTCCAGTAATATGTTGAACAGGAGTGGTGAGAGGGGGCATCCCTGTCTTGTTCCTGTTCTTAGGGGAAATGGTGTTAGTTTTTGTCCATTGAGTATGATGTTGGCTGTGGGCCTGTCATATATGGCTTTTATTATGTTGAGGTATGATCCTTCTACTCCCGCCTTACTGAGAGTTTTTATCAGAAATGGGTGTTGAATTTTGTCAAATGCTTTTTCTGCATCAATTGATATGACCATGTGGTTTTTTTCTTTCAATTTGTTTATGTGATGTATCACGTTTATTGATTTGCGGATATTGTACCATCCTTGCATCCCTGGGATAAATCTTACTTGGTCATGGTGTATGATCTTTCTGATGTACTGCTGGATCCGATTTGCTAAGATTTTGTTGAGGATTTTGGCATCTATGTTCATGAGGGATATTGGCCTGTAATTCTCTTTCATTGTGTTGTCTTTACCTGGTTTTGGTATTAGGGTGATGCTGGCTTCATAGAATGAGCTTGGAAGTGTTCCTTCCTCTTGAACTTTTTGTAGTAGTCTGAGGAGGATAGGTTTTAGTTCTTCCTTGAATGTTTGGTAAAACTCCCCTGTGAAGCCTTCTGGTCCTGGGCTTTTGTTTGATGGAAGCTTTTTGATGACTGCTTCAATTTCTTCCATAGTTATTGGCCTGTTGAGATTTTTAGATTCTTCCTGATTGTGTTTTGGGATGTTGTATTTTTCTACAAAATTGTCCATGTCCTCCAGGTTGTCTAGTTTGTTGGAGTAAAGCTGTCCATAGTATTTTTTAACAATCATTTGTATTTCTGTGGGGTCTGTTGTTATTTCGCCTCTATCGTTTCTGATTTTGTTTATTTGAGTCCTCTCTCTTTGTTTCTTGGTGAGTCTGGCTAGGGGTTTATCAATCTTGTTTATCCTTTCAAAGAATCATCTCTTGGTTTCATTGATTTTCTGTATTGTTTTTTTGGTCTCTATGTCATTTATTTCTGCTCTAATCTTCTTATCTCCTTCCTTCTGCTCACTCTGGGGTTTTCTTGTTGCTCTCTTTCTAAATCTTTGAGTTGTAGAGTTAGATGATTTACTATCATTTTTTCTTGTTTTTTGAGATGGGCCTGTAGAGCTATAAACTTCCCTCTCAGGACTGCTTTCATTGTGTCCCATAGGTTTTGGATTGTTGTGTTTTCATTGTCATTAGTTTCCAGGATGTTTTTAATTTCTTCTTTGATCTCATTGGTAACCCAATCAATATTTAATAGCATGCTATTCAGCTTCCAGGTGTTTGAGTATTTTGGGTTGTTTTTATTGTAGTTTATTTCTAATATTATGCCATCGTGGTCTGCGAAGATGCTTGGTATGATTTCAATCTTCTTGAATTTGGGGATACTTTGCTTGTGACCCAATATGTGGTCTATTTTTGAAGATGTCCCATGAGCACTTGAGAAGAACGTATATTCCCTGGCTTTGGGGTGAAGCGTTCTGAAGATGTCTATTAAGTCCATCTGATCAAGTGAGTCATTTAGGATTGCTGTATCTTTGCTGATTGTTTGTCTATAGGACTTATCTAGTGCTGTCAGTGGTGTATTAAAGTCCCCTACTATGATTGTATTGTTGTTGATCTCTCCTTTGATATCTTCCAGGAGTTTTTTTATAAATTTGGGTGCTCCTGCATTGGGTGCATATATGTTTACCAGGGTTATATCTTCTTGTTGTATTGATCCCTTTAGTATTATGAAGTGGCCTTCCCTATCTCTTGTTATGGCCTTCACTTTGAGGTCTATTTTGTCCGATATAAGTATTGCTACCCCAGCTTTCTTTTCCTTTCCATTTGCCTGAAAGATATTTTTCCATCCTTTCACTTTCAGTCCGTGTGAGTCCCTTCTAATGAGGTGGGTTTCTTGTAGACAGCAGATGTATGGGTCATGTTTTTTTATCCATTCAGCCACTTGATGTCTTTTGGTTGGAGCATTTAGTCCGTTTACGTTTAAAGTTATTATTGAAAGGTACTTGTTTGTAGCCATTTCTTTTTTTGTGTGGCTGTTTTCTTTCTGAGCTTTTTATTTCTTCTTTTTGTACCAGACCCTTTAGCATTTCTTGCATTGCTGGCTTGGTGGTGGTAAACTCCCTTAGCCTTTTTTTGTCTGTGAAGCTTCTTATTTCCCCTTCAAGTTTGAATGATAGCCTTGCTGGATAGAGTATTCTTGGATTCAGTCCTTTGCTTTGCATCACTTTGTAAATTTCTGTCCATTCTTTTCTGGCCTGATGTGTTTCTGTTGAGAAATCATTTGATAATCTAATGGGAGATCCCTTGTATGTGACTTTCCGTCTCTCTCTTGCGGCCTGTAAGATTTTCTCTTTGTCCTGAACATTTGCCATGGTAATTATGATGTGTCTTGGTGTGGGTCTTTTCGGGTTCACCTTGCGTGGGACTCGCTGGGCTTGGGTGACTTTTTTCTTCCCCACCTCAGGGAAGTTTTCTGATATTATTTCTTCGAATAGGTTTTCTAATCCTTGTTCATCTTTCTGTTGTTCTGGTACCCCTATTATTCGTATGTTGTTTCGTTTCATGTTGTCCCAAAGCTCCCTTAGGCTCTCCTCCTGTCTTTTAATTTTTTTCTCCAATTGCAGTACATTTTGGGTGTGTTTTGCTTCCTTGTCTTCTAATTCACTAATTCGGTCCTCCGCTTCTCCTAGTCTACTGTTGATACTTTCAATGGTGTTTTTTATTGCAGCTATATCACTCTTCATTTCTTCTTGGGTCTTACTTAAGTTGTTGACTTTTTCATCTGTTTCTTCTAGCTTCTTGCAGAGGTTGTCTATTTTTTCCTCCATCCGGTTTATGCACTCTAGGACCCTTATTCTGAATTATTTTTCTGTCATGTTGCATGCCTCTGTATTACTTAGCTGCTTTTCTGGAGAGCCCTCCTTCTCTTTCCTTTGGGGGTTTCTTTGTCCACCCATGTTTGATCTCACTGACATATCTAGATGTTGAGTCGTTCCGTGGCTGCTCCCTGGGTGGCAGTGAGTCCTTGGTCTGTGGTTGTTCTTCGGGCGGTTGCTGTAGCAGATGCTCTTCAGTTGGCAGCAGCTCCTCTGGTGGGTGCTGTTCACAGCTGTGGTGGCTCTTCTGGCTGGTGGGGGGCGGTTTCACGTGCAGCCGCTGTTCTTTAGCAAGGGGTATGGTGCTCAGGAAGTTGCTGTTGCTTGGATCTGCTGCGTTGATTTAAGGGCACAAAATACAACACAACAAGGCACCACGTACCAGGCACTAAACACAAATATATTCACGATATTTATAACCCCAAATAAAGGCGACCACCCGAATTAAGAGAATTAGGGGATAGGAAGAAGGAAAAGAAAAAGATAAAAGAGAAAAAAGAAAAGTATGGACCAAAAAAAGGAGTGCAAAAATGAAATTGGGGAAAAGAAGGGGGGAAAATAAAAGCAAGAAAAGAAAAGAAAAAAAAAGAGCGAAAAGAGAGAATGAAGTGTAAGAGGGGAAGAGACTTTTTCTATGAGGAGAATACTCCTATAGAACTGCCACTAATCCCAGCAAATTCCAGCAACAGCTCCATGTTGGATGCAAACTAGAAACAACCAATAATATAACGATGAAAATAGAATGGAGAACACTAATCCCAAAATAAAATAAAGAGAAAATAAAATGGCACTTTAAAAGATGGTAAAATGGTAGCAGTAATAATACTGGTTAAAAATAAGAAGGTAGTAATTAAAAGGGTAAAATCAGGTGATGGAAAAAGAGGGGAAAAAAAGAAGAAAAAAGAAAAAAAAGGGAAAAAAATTGGTTTCTTAGTTAAAAGGTGAAAAAAGAAAAAAAAAATTGCAGTAGTGAATGTCCTTCGGTTCTTCTATTCTTTAGTCTGGCTCGCCTTTAGTCCTGCCAGGTATTCAGGAGAGTGTTGAGTTTCCCTGAGATACACTGTTCCTCTGTTTTGTAAACCACAGTCCTTATTTTAAAGCAGATGGTATTTGTTTCCCAGACTGCCTTATTTTGTGTTTAGCAAAGTGTCAGTTTGTGGCTCAGCCTCTGGGTGGCAGTGTTCTGGGGTTGGCCTCTGAGGCTATATGGCATTGAAAATCCCTCTATAGGCCAGACCCTGTTAACTCCCAGGGGCTGATCAGATTATTTTAATCCTTGATCTTGTTCAGGGTGGAATCTGGGTGTGGCTGTGCTCCTTGCCTGGGGGCTGGGGGGAGGAGTCTCACTCTCTGGAGAGAATGGCTGCCCCAGTCCTGGGCTGAGGGGCGTCTCAGCACTCAATTCACTGCCACCTCTCCCGGTCCCCCCTCTCCCCTCAGTCTCCCCCCAGACTTCACCCCTCCACACCCTCTCCCTCTCTTCAGCACAGGTGAGTGTCTGTATCTGAAATGTCCCATGAACAGGATTCAGCGAGAACAAACAAACGCCGGCCGCTGAAACGGGGAAGGCTTGGTTTCTGTAAACTCTTCTTTTACGGGCACTGCATAGTCAGGTTAGCTCTTCAGGCTGCCCCCTTTAGGCTCAGTCCTCCGTGATCACAGAACCCAGCTCTCAAATCCCCTGGCTCCAGGAATCCCGCGGATCGCCTTTCCCCCGTCAGGGGCTGTGCCTGTCCCAAGGGACGCGGCTGTCTGCCACACGGTCTCCCTCCAACCCTCTGGGCTCAGAGGTCTGGCAAACTTTCCTGCCCAAATCCCTAGTGTTTTTTTTTTACCTTTCCAGGGGAGTTCTGCCCTTCCCGGCTGCAAACCGTCTCACCAGCTGAGCCGATTTTTCTTGTGTTTTGATGTAGGCCTGTAGTGCTATGAACTGCCCTCTCAGGACTGCAGTCTCTGTGTTCCAGAGATTTTGAGTTGTGTGTTCATTTTCACTTGTTTCCAGGAAGTTTTTTTTTCTTTTCTTGATCTTGTTCATAACCCATTCATTTAATGACATGCTATTTAGCCTCCATGTGTTCGAATGTTTTGGGGTGTTTTTACTGTAGTTAATTTCTAATTTCATTCCACTGTGATCTGAGAAGATGCTTGATATGATTTCAATCTTCTTGAACTTGTATATACTTATTTTGTGTCCTAACACAACTATCTTGTGGATGAGCCATGTGCACTTGAGAAGAATATACATTCTGCAGCTTTGGGGTGAAATGTTCTTTAAATGTCAATTAAGTCCATCTGATCTTGTGTGTCCTTTAGAGTCACTGTTTCCTTGTTGTTTTTTTATCTGGAAGATCTATCCAGTGAAGTCAGGGGGTGTTAAAGTCCCCTGCTATGACAGTATTGTTGTTGATCTCTCCCTTAAAGTCCCCTGGAAGTTTTTTTGTATATTTAGTTGCTTCTATATTCGGTGCATATATATTTACCATGGCTATACACTCTTGTTGGATTGATCCCTTTAGTATTAGGTAGTAACCTTTGTTGTCTCTTGTGATGGCCTTAATTTTGAAGACTATTTTGTCAGATATAAGTATTTCTACTCCAGCTTTTTTTTTTCTTTTCCATTTGTATGGAAAAATTGATGTTTCTATCTCTCCCGCTCTCTTCCTCCCTGAAATCAATAAAATATATTTTTTAAAAATAATGGTGGTGTGGGATCCAATTCCCCACTGTCAATTTTTCCATGGAAGATAAGGGTTTGTCATCAAAATGTTTCATGAAACTAGAAAAATTCTGGATCCAGTCTAATTCATATGTAGGAAATTAAATTTTACATAGAATTGGCTGAACTAGAGCTTAATATCCATAACTATTAAAATACAACTTTCCCCTAAAATAGCCCTCATTTTTATTAAAGAGCCAAATTAAGACCAAATCATTTACTGCATTAAGTTCAGTTTTAATTTGGCCTGATTATTTGCATAAACACAAGAGGAATAACAATTGTCATATAACCTTTATATACCTGCTTTTCTGGAATCTCACAAGAAATTTTCAGATTGAACTTAGCCTTTCAGGGCAAAGAAGCCAAGCTACACAGTTGCCATCAGGCTTTGCCTACAATATATATAGGTTTGAGTAAATTCCTCAAGTTCTTTAGGTCCCCAAAATGTCTTTCCTTGTCATCTATAAGGAAAGCAACCTTCATCCCTTACCTAGAAAGGCTGTCATGAACCATGTAAAGAAGCAAGGTACCAGGCCATTTTTCCAAGAGGCTTTTATCAGCTTCAAAGTCAATCTTCATTCCTTACAGTTTTTTGCTGATATTGAGTCTATCCATGTCTCTCTCAAGCATGATATTACAGTCAAAGTCTTGGTTAATAAAACCACAACTAGAAACTGATTTTGTGTGTCCTCTTATGAAGAAAACAGTTTCCTATTGGATTCATGCAAATAAACATATTGCCATGAAAATAATACTCATTAATAGTTTTTAAATTCTGGAGGGATCGAGTAGGGAGAAAATAGAAATGCTTTAATATTGCTTATCAAGGTACAATTTACCAAATTTCTCCAAGAAAACAAATGTTTCCTTATATTTGGAAAAAATAAAAATTAAGTATAAGAAAAATAATTCTTTTCATTTTATTTAGCCTCATAATTCTTATTTATCCTGATCATTTCCCAGTATTTCTATGAATGCAGTTCTTTCTTAGACTTTTATAAATTTGTATTTATTTTAAAGGTATGATCTGAATATTTATTCTCAGAAATTCATATTTTAGAATAAGTCAGAAGATGCAACATTTTTGCAAATGCATCAGAGTAAAACAATAATTGTCACTAAATGACAAAAAATACTTTAAATGACATGGTTATAGATCTGATTGTAATGCGATTGACAAAGGAATTTTCTTATTTTATAACATCATTTTAAGATAATAGTTATAATTACAAATAAAAGTATATCAGACTAAGAAATTGATTAATTTGTTCCCCACTGTCATTTGTACCTCTGGTTCTTGTTGGGAAATTACAATTGGGTTTGAAAAATCAAAGGGAGCTTCTGGCCTTTTCGTTTGTCATTAAAACTACCAATCCACATTACCATCTTTTTTTCATTCTTATTTCTTTTTTCTCATTTCTATTGCCCTTCTTGAGTATTCCTCCTCCAGTGTCTTTCTTCCTAAAATATGTATGTCTTGTTCTTTTTTTCACATTTTTTTCACATCCTGAATTTTTTCTCTTTTTGCTTCTTCTATCCACAAAATCATTCTTCAATTTACTTTCACAGACCCTCTGTGACTTACAAAAACCCTCTGCAACTTCACATGAACCATCTGCAATGCATACAATCATTCTGTGACTTTCCTATTCCCTTTCAGTTTGCTTCTTCTTAATTCTTTAAGAAATAAACAACATTAGAATACCCTGCTTTCAATTTTTTATTATAATAATCATATACTTTTTTCCAATTTAATTAGAATTCTTTATTCTTAGAAAACCTAATTTTTAGTGACAACTAAAGTAAGTAATTAGCATTCTTTTTTAAATTAGCATCTTCTAGGTTGGCAAATTTATGAATACATTTCATAACTTTCAGAAACAGGTTTTTTTCCATTGGCAAATACACTTTAACTTTTAAGAGGCATAACAGAGATAACATCAATCCTTTTTGTAAACACAGGCAAACACAAACATAGTTTATGTTAACTTTAAAAGACAACAGAGGGATTCTGGAGAAAAACCAAGATGGCGGCATAGGTAAACACCGGAGTTAACTGCCTTGAACAACCACTCGAAAACACAACTAAAAGACGGAACAGACATCGCCCAGAACCACAGGAAGACTGGCTGAGGGGAAATTCTTCAACTAGAAGGAAAGAGAACAGCATACGAGACTCAGAGGAGGCGCAGTGTGGAAAATACAAAGGTGCGGAGGTACACGCGGAGCGGGCTGGTAGCTGAGGGCGCGGTTGTCGTTTTCAATCGGGAGGGAGTCTCAGATTCTGAGCTCCAGTTCTGGGCGAGTCTCTAGGGACCCAGATTCAAACGGGAGAAGCGGGACTGTCTGGCATCGGTCGGAACTCGAGGACAGCTTTCTCTCCGAGGTTTGCAGCGGTTGCTGGGACGCTGAGAGGCAGAGCCTCTGGGGACGGGACTGAGAGCAGACATAACTGCTCCCTCCACCTGTCCTGTAGATCCCCTGGGACCCGCACCGCCCAAGCCCTGTGCAGAGCCATTTGCCAGATAGCCTCAGGCAAAGGCTAGATTAGCACCTCCCCAGAGGACAGAAGTTTTCCCACTGCAGGCACAGCTGATTCTCACAGCCAGTTGGCCTGGAGGTCAAATCCCCCTAGTATTACCTACAACAATCAAGGCTTAACTACAACAAGACTGTGCACAAAGACCACTAGGGGGTGTACCAAGAAAGCATAAAATATGCGGAGACAAAGAAACAGGACAAAATTGTCAGTGGAGGATATTGAGTTCAGAACCACACTTTTAAGGTCTCTGAAGAACTGTCTAGAAGCCGCTGATAAACTTAATGAGATCCTCAAGAAATCTAATGAGATCCTCGATGTTATGATAAAGAACCAACTAGAAATTAAGCATACACGGACTGAAATAACGAATATTATAGAGACTCCCAACAGCAGACCAAAGGAGCACAAGAATCAAGGCAAAGATTTGAAATGCGAAGAAGCAAAAAACACCCAACCAGAAAAGCAAAAAGAAAGAAGAATCCGAAAATACGAAGATAGTGTAAGGAGCCTCTGGGACAGCTTCAAGCGTACCAACATCAGAATTATAGGGGTGCCAGAAGATGAGAGAGAGCAAGATATTGAAAACCTATTGGAAGAAATAATGACAGAAAACTTCCCCTACCTGGTGAAAGAAATAGACTTACAAGTCCAAGAAGCACAGAGAACCCCAAACAAAAGGAATCCAAAGAGGACCACACCAAGACACATCATAATTAAAATGCCAAGAGCAAAAGACAAAGAGAGAATCTTAAAAGCAGCAAGAGAAAGAAACTCAGTTACCTACAAGGGAGTACCCATACGGCTGTCAGCTGATTTCTCAACAGAAACTTTGCAGGCCAGAAGGGAGTGGCAAGAAATATTCAAAGTGATGAATGGCAAGAACCTACAACCAAGATTACTTTATCCAGCAAAGCTATCATTCAGAATTGAAGGTCAGATAAAGAGCTTCACAGATAAGGAAAAGCTAAAGGAGTTCATCACCACCAAACCAGTATTATATGAAATGTTGAAAGGTATCCTTTAAGAAGAGGAAGAAGAAGAAAAAGGTAAAGACACTAATTATGAACAACAAATATGCATCTATCAACAAGTGAATCTAAGAAGCAAGTGAATAAATAATCTGATGAACAGAATGAACTGGTGATTATAATAGAATCAGGGACATAGAAAGGGAATGGACTGACTATTCTTGGGGGGGAAAGGGGTGTGGGAGATGCAGGAAGGGACTGGACAAAAATTGTGCACCTATGGATGAGGACAGTGGGGGGGTAAGGGCAGAGGGTGGGGTGGGAACTGGGTGGAGGGGAGCTATGGGGGGGAAAAAAGAGGAACAAATGTAGTAATCTGAACAATAAAGATTTAATAAAAAATAAAATAAATAAATAAAAGACATCAGTTAAACAGTTTTTTAAAGGCTTTGAGTCACCAATACCTTTTTGTAAAAATATTTTTTATTGATTTCAGAAAGGAAGGGAGAGGGAGAAAGAAACATCAATGATGAGAGAATCATTGATCAGCTGCCTCTTTCATGCCCCCTACTAGGGATCAAGCCCACAACCCAGGCATGAATCCTTGACCAGTTTCAAACCCAGGACCCTTCAGTTCGCAGGCTGATACATTATCCACTGACCCAAGCTGGCCAGGGCCACATCAATTAAACTTAAATTACTTTTTTTCTTTTGAGAGTGTGGAAGGAAATGGGAGAGATAAAGAGAGAGAAACATAAATGTGAGAAAGACACATCAATTGGTTGCCTCCTGTGGGGATTGAGCCTGCAACCAAGGTATGTGCTCTTGGCCTGAATCGAGCCCGGGACTCTTTAGTCCACGGGCTGATGCTCTATCCACTGAGCTAACTGGCCAGGACTTAAATTACTTATTTTAATTCTTGGTAATTACTGTATCCCTTTAGTGTGCTCAAAGGTAAGCTGTTTAATTATCTAGTGTCCTTAGCAAATTCTAAGGAGGCTAGATAAAGGTTGGGGAAGATATCAGGCCCCCCTCTTGAATTTAAAAGTGTCACATTCTTCCCTTAGTTAGGGCAGTGGCCCCTGCCACTTCCAAAGCCTGAGCAGGGTTTTGGGGTGACATTAATTTCCCTATTGTTACCAGGACAGCAGAAGCTCCCAGCCTCCATGAGAAGGATTTAGAGAGTTAAAAGACATATCATTTGACAGAAGATGAAAGAGCATACAATGGAGTCAGGACAGTCACTTCAATAAATGGTGTTGGGGAAATTGTAAAAAAATGAAACTAGATCACCAACTTACACCATACACATGAATAAACTCAAACTGGATAAAAGACTTAAATGTAAGTCTTGAAACCATAAAAATCCAAGAAGAAATCATAGGCAGCAAAATCTCAGACATTTTTCATAGCAATATGTTTAGAGATATATCTCCTAAGACAACAGAATCTAAAGAGAAAATAAACAACTGAGACTACATTAAAATGCTTCTGCACAGCAAAAGAAACGATCAACAAAACAAAAAAAAGCCCACTGTATGGGAGAACATATTTGGCAATGATACATCTGATAAAGGGTTAACATCCAAAATATATAAGGAACTCATACAACTTAACAGAATGTAGACAAACAGTTCAAGGGAAAAGGACCTAAATAGACACTTCTCTAATGCAAAAATACAGATGGCCAAGAGACATGAAAAAATACTCAGTCACTGATCAGCAGAGAGCTGCAAATTAAAATGACAATGAGATATTACTTCACATCTGTTAGAATGGCTACCATCAACAAGTCAACAAATGACAAAAGCTGGCAAGGATGTGGAAAAAAGGGAATCCTAGCACACTGCTGCTGAGAATGTAGACTGGTGCAGCCATAATAGAAAGCAGTATGGAGTTTCCTCAAAAAAATTAAATATGGAACTGCCATTTGACCCAGTGATCCCACTTCTAGGAATATATCCTAAGAAACCCAAAATACCAGTCAGAAAGAATGTATGCACCCATATGTTCATAGCAGCACAATTTGCAATAACTAATATCTGGAAATAGCCCAAGTGCCCATCAGTAGATGAGTGGATAAAAAAGCTTTGGTACATTTATACCATGGAATACTATGCAGCAGTAAAAAACAGATGGCTCTTTTACCCTTTGAGACAGCATGGGGGAACCTGGAGTGTGTCATGCTAAGTGAAATAAGTCAGCCAGAGAGACAAGTATCACATGATAGCACTCATATGTGAAATCTAAGTGAAAAAAATAAACTGATGAATGGAGTGGATCGATTTAGAGACATCGAAGCATTGAACAGAGTATGGAACCTTGGAGGGAAGGTGTGGGAAGTTGGTGGGTGGGAGATAATCGACCAAGGACCTTATATTCATATATGCATTGTCCATGGACACAGAAATGGGGTGGTGAGGGCCTGGGGCAGTGAGGGTCTGGGGGGGCTGGAGGAGGTCAATGGAAGAAAAAGGGGGACATATGTTATACTTTCAACAATAAATAATTATATTTTTTAAAAGACATATATCATCACATTTTTCTTTTTGAGTTTTACTGTGCTTGAGGGAAGTGAGATCTTTTCCCCATCTTTGAACCATTAACTTGGATCTTTCTGAGTAAAATATTTATGATGTGACAATATAAAAGCTTGCATATAATAGATTTATCCTATTTATTAGACCTTTGGCAAAATAATTCTGTGTTACAATAAAAGATCATCTTTTTATGGGTCATTGGTTCATAACTATAGGTAGACCAATCGGCCAGAATACAACCCAGGGGGCTACGATTGGGTACTGAAGCTAAGCTCCTCACCCCCATGCTTAAGAGTCAAGGATTACACAGAAAATAACAATCACACAAACAAGGAGCAGGCAACTATATAGCAGTATGATTCCCATTCAGATTTCTCTAAGCAATAATATCCCAAATTAAAAAAGCAACTGTTAAAACTCTCCACAAAGAAAAACAAATAATACCCAAAAATTTGTATACCACAACCAAAAGAGCACTCTAACCAAATCCCACACTTGGAAAGTGGGATTATCTTTTTTACTGAGCTATGCCTACTGCTGTGCAGCACCTATTGATTTCTAAATGAATCCCAAATGTTCTAAAGGAGCCAATTGGTGGGGCAGGGGCTCCTGGTCATGCACAATAAAAAGTTTACCTGGTTTGGGCTCAACAGCCCACCAACAACCCATTTTCCTCCCCCAGCTGGATGTAGCAGACAACCAGCACCAAGAGAGAGCAAAGGACAGTTCCCAAATAAAATCACTTGGCAGCTGCTAAGAACTCCAGGTACATTAAGCATTTTTCTACACTATTTTGCTTCTATATCTGCTTCTAATGCCTGTTTTTAACCACTATGCTACTCTGACATTGTAAATTGCCTATGTGTCTATATATATAAAAGCCTAAGCAACCACCTGACCATTCAACTGGTAGCTATGATGTGCACTGACCACCAGGGGGAAGATGCTCAATGCACAGGCATGGAAACATGAAACAGACTGATGAATCTCAGAGGGAAGGGTGAAGAGGGGAGAGTGGGAAGAGATTAACCAAAGGTCTTATATGTATACTAGAGGCCCAGTGCACAGATTTGTGCACCGGTGGGGTCCCTAGGCCTGGCCTGCGGGGATCGGGCTGAAACTGACAGTCCAACATACCCCAACGGGTCCTGGATTGCGAGTGGGTGCAGGCCAGGCTGAGGGACCCCACCAGTGCACGAATCCATGCACTGGGCCTCTAGTGTATAAAATAAAGAAATGTGTATATGTTTACATTCATAGGCAATGTATGATATGAGAAAAGACCCATTAATTCTACCTTGGTGGAGTTTTGAATGTTCAAAATGTTTAACTTAAGCAGCAGTATACAATCACAATGAAAGAATTGAATTAGCATCTTTACTGGTACTTATCAGAAGTCATACATTGTGAAATTACTCTTCATTAGAAACAAAAATGTTGTGACATCATATCTTCTTCCCAGCCTTTTCACATTACCTTATTTAATCCTGTTAGGTGTAATTATTCCTGTTTTACAAAAGAAACCAAGGGTAAAAGAGTTCAACTACTTTCTTAAGATTATCTAGAAATAAATACCAGGCAGAAACCAGAAAGCATAAAGTCAGGTCTACAATAAAAATAATATAAATCCAGTGCTTCTTTTCCTAAATAATGACTTACTTCCAAGAATGGTAAGGCAGGTAAAGGGTGCCATTTTAAGGGAGTAAGAAACAACCATATAGGGACACAGAATATGCCATCAAGAGAAGCAGTAGATCAACATGGCCATTGACTCCTGTGGCTGATGTTTGGAAGAGGAAATAAGGCTGATGAAAGATGGGTTGGGGGATAACTACACACTGACGTAAATTGTATTTGCTGATGCTTTTTATTGAACTATCAGAGCTCTGTAAATAATAGAATTTGAGAGCTGGTGGCCTCCTTCAAGGACAACTACTGGAGGACTGAGGATGGTGCTTCACATCCCCTAAATTGTAGGAGCAAGGACCCTCTATTCTATTCTTAGACACAAGGGAAATCAGTTTAATCCTTCCAATTATTGTGAGCACACCACCCCAATAAGCACCTCTAAGTACTTTGTATTAATTCCTCCCCTTAATTATCCCTATATATCCAGAGTAAGAGTGAAATACAGTTTCTAGGTATTATGTCTCCCGTGAATCTCTTAAAACAATTGTGCAATATATATTAAGAGCTATACAGAATTCATACCCTTTTAAACAATTAATTTATATGAATATATCTAGAGGAAATAATCAGATTCAGGTAAAGCTTTATGTATAAAGATGCTCAGAGGTTACATTAGATGAACAGCATGAGAGATCCCTTTGATGCTCAATGCATGGCTCATTCCAAAGAAGGGAGGAGACAGGGATTCCAAAATGGCGGTGGAGTAAGTGGAAGCTACACTGGCATGCTCCCAGGACCAAACTGGAATTACAACTAAAATACAGAAAAACCCTCCTGAATAATCAACTGAAGACTAGCTGGAGAGAACCCTGATAACCAAGGATAGAAAGTGGAGACTGCATAGAGACTGGTAGAAATGTGGAGGAGTGAAAGGGTTGACAAGGCTCCCATAGACAACAGCTGAAATTCCAGAAGGCTATTACAGCTATAGGGGGTTACAAGCTGGGCACCCTAACCTAGAACACCAGAACTGAGAAAGGTGCCCACATAATACCTGACTGTGAAAAGCATCAGGGTTGCTATCTGCAACTGAGAGATAGCTGGAAATGCAGGCCCCCTCTTAGTGGGACAAGGCACAAAATTTCATGTGTAGACACTCACCTTGGGCTCTGGTAGAGGGAGGGAAGAGCGGATGCAGCTGTGTGAGCAGAATCCAGTGTGAGGGCTTTGGGGTTAAACCACAGAAGGCATACACCCCGGTTTTCTGTGCTAAGTAATTCCCTTATGTGCAGAGGACATCTTTCTCTGGCAGAACTTTGCTATCCAGGAGGATTTTACCTGGGGAGAAAGAAGTTGTCCCACCTTATTGGAAAACCCTTTGCCCTACCCTGTTGAGTTTCTGAGGCCCATTAAGAGACTAAGAATAACAATCAGCATTCAGGATGAAGCAATTGCCCCACCCTGTTTGCAAACCTGTCACCCCATCCTGTTTTTGATAGCCTGAGGTTAATCAATATTTAATACAATCAGACTATAGGTAGAGGCAGGTCTCTGGAGGCTTTGAGTCTTTGCCTGATCTAATTAGGGCCCAGGGCTAGAAAAAGAAGAGTTTGGTACATATCTAGGTCATTTTCAAAGAAACACAATCCCAGCATACAGAGCCCCAAGATGTTGACTGCTGATTGCTTCAAACAGGGTACTCAGAGCCAGTCAAAAACAGCATATAACACTGTACTGCACTAGAGATTGGAGGCATAGCAGATCTACCTAATACAAAGATACAAGCACAAACAGACAGCCAAAATGGGGAGACAAAAAAACAAGCCCCAAATGAAAATACAAGAGAATTCTCCAGAGAAAGAGTTAAATGAGATGCATATAAGAAATTTATCAGACATAGAATTCAAAATGATGATGGCAAAGATGCTCAACATATGAGAAAAAATATAGTAACTATGAAGAATGACATAGAACTACTAAAGAACACATTGGAAGGAATACAAAGCAGATTAGGGGAAGCTGAGGATTGGATCAGTGAATTAAAAGACACAGTAGAAAAACATTAATCAAAGAACCAAAAAGAAAAAATAATAATAAACAGGAAGACAACCTAAGGAAGCTGTGGGACAACATGAAAGGTAGCAGTAATAATTGGAGAGCCAGACGGGAAAGAAAGGGAGCAGAGGATAGAGAATGTATTTGAAGAAATAATGGCAGAAAACTTCCCTAATCTGGTGAAAGAAAAAGCCTAAAAAATTAAGGAGGCATAGAGAACCAAGCAAGAAAAACACAAACAGGCCCATGCCCAGACACATCATAATTAAAATGCCAAAAATTAAAGACAAAGAGAGAATCTTAAAGGCAGCAAGAGAAAAGCAAACTGTTACCTAGAAAGGAGCTCCCATAAGGCTGTCAACTGATTTGTCATCAGAAACTCTACATGCCAGAAGGGAATGGCATGAAGTACTCAAGGTAATGAAAAGCAAGGATCTGAAACCAAGATTACTATATCCAGCAAGGCTGTTGTTCAAATTAGATGGTGAAATAAAGAGCTTCCCAGACAATAAAAGGCTAAAGGAGTTTGTCAACACCAAACCAGCACTTCAAGAAATGTGAAAGGGCCCGGCTGGTGTGGTTCAGCAGTTGAGCGTCGACCTATGAACCAGGAGGTCATGGTTTGATTCCCAGTCAGGGCACATGCTCAGGTTGTGGGCTTGATCCCCAGTATGGGAGCATGCAGGAGGCAGCCGATCAATGATTCTCTCATCATTGATGTTTCTATCTCTCTCTCCCTCTCCCTTCCTCTCTGAAATCAATAAAAATATATTTTAAAAAAAGAAATGTGAAAGGGACTGCTGTAATGAGAAGAAATAGACAGAGAGAAACATAGGCATATAGAATTAAAATGGCAATAAATAAGTACCTTTCAATAATAACTTTAAATGTAAATGGATTAAATCCTCTAATAAAAAAACATAAGGTAGCTGACTGGATACAAAAACATGACCCAACTATATGCTGTCTACAAGAGACCCACCTCAGAACAACACACATAGTACTAGAGTGAAGGGGTGGAATAAAAATTTCCATGCAAATGGAAATGAAAGAAAAGCTGGGTGGCACTACTCATATTTGAGAAAATAGATTTCAAAATGAAGGTCATAACAAGAGACAATAAAAGTCACTACACAATACTAAAAGAATAGATACAACAAGAGGGTATAACCCTGGTAAACATATATGCACCCAATATAGGAGTACCTAAATATATATATTTTTTAAGTTCTGGAGGACATTTAGGGAGAGATAAACAGCAATCCAGTCAAGGTAGGGGACTTTAACACCCAGCTGACTTCACTGGATAGATCTTCCAGACTAAAAATTAACAAGGAAACAGTGACTCTAAATGACACACTGGACCAGATGGACTTAATTGACATTTTTAGAACATTTCACCCCAAAGCTACAGAATATACATTCTTCTCAAGTACACATGGGTCATTTCAAAAAGACTGAAATCACATCAAGCATCTTCTCAGATCATAATGGAATGAAATCAGAAATCAACTACAGTCAAACCACTCAAAAAACATTCTAACTCATGGAGGGTAATTGACATGTTTTTCAACAAAGAATATGTTACCAATGAGATCAAGAAAGAAATCAAAAACTTCCTGAAAACAAATAAAAATGAACACACAACAACCCCAAATCTCTGGAACACAGCAAAAGAAGTCCTGAGAGGAAAATTCATACCATTAAACTATTTAACTGTACAACTTAAAGATTAGAAAAAGAACAACAATAAAATCTGCAAGTATTATGTACACCATTTGGTTAATTACATGTTGATTTCTTCTTTGCAGTTTAAAGATTAGAAAAAGAACAACAATAAAAGCTGCAAGTATTATGTACACCATTTGGTTAATTACATGTTGATTTCTTCTTTGCAGTTAGCTAAACTTATCATGTTGGGTTAGGGCAGCCGTGGGCAAACTACGGCCCGTTTGAAATGAATAAAATTAAAAAAAAAAAAAAAGACCGTACCCTTTTATGTAATGATGTTTACTTTTAATTTATATTAGTTCACACAAACACTCCATCCATGCTTTTGTCCCGGCCCTCCAGTCAAGTTTAAGAACCCATTGTGGCCCTCGAGTCAAAAAGTTTGCCCACCCCTGGGTTAGGGTCAAGCTCCTCTGGTTAAAACTGCATCTGCAAAATGCTGTGCTATATTTTAACATTGAGCAAGAATAGCATTTAGTAAGAACTTCCCAGACCTTCATACCATTGTCCTATCTAACAGCATGCAAGAATATTTTGGAGTGATGGAAATAGTCTATTGTCTTGATGTGTGACCAAATGACTGTATAAAGATTTAAAAAATTAATATAACTGTGTATCTAAAAAGGGTAAATTTTACTGAATATAAATTTTGCCTTAATAAACTTGAATTAAAAAGAAGAAAAAAAGCTGAGAGTAAGTAGAAGGAGGAAATAATGAACATTAGAGCAGAAATAAATTACATAGAGACTAAAAAAATACAAAAGATCAATGAAACCAAGAGGTGGTTCTTTGAAAGGATAAACAAGATTGATTAACCTTACCCAGGCTCATCAAGAAACAAATAAATGAAATCAGAAATGAAAGTGGTCCCAGTGTCACCCCAATAAATTAAATAAAAATATATAAATAAATAAATTTTAAAAGAAAAAAAAGAAACAAAAGTGGTGAAGTAACAACTGACACCACAGAAATACAAAAGATTGTAAGAAAATACTATGAGCAACTATATGCTGACAAGCTAGACACTGTGGATGATATGGAAAAATTCCTAGAAAAATACAATCTTGCAAAACTGAATCAGGAAAAATCAGAAAACCTGAATAGGTCAATAACAACTGAGGAAACTGAAGGAGTAGTCAAAACAACTCCCAGCAAACAAAAGTCCTGGTCTGGATGGCTTCACAGGGAAGATTTACCAAACATTCAAAGATTAACTAACACCTATATTCCTCAAATTATTCCCAAAAATCCAAGAGGAAGGAACACTTCCAAGCTCTTGTTATGAGGCTAGCATTATCCCAATTCCAAAGCCAGATAAAGACACTACAAAGAAAGAGAATTACAAGCCAATATCCCTGATGAACATAGATGCTAAAATCCTCAACAAAATATTAGCAAATCAGATCCAGATATAGATTAAGAAGATCATACACCATGACAAGTGGGATTCATTCCAGATATGCAAGGCTGGTGCAGTATTCACAAACCAAAAAAGTGATTCATCACATAAACAAATTGAAAGACAAAAATCCCATGATGATATCAATAGGTGCAGAAAAAGCATTTGACAAAATCCAACACCCATTTTTTTTTTCATATGGAACGCTTCACTAATTTGCATGTCATCCTTGCACAGGGGCCATGCTAATCTCTGTATCGTTCCAATTTTAGTATATGTGCTGCCAAAGTGAGCACCCATTTTTGATTTAAAAAAAAAAAATTCTCAGCAAAGTGGGATTAGAGGAATTATATATCAACATAATAAAAGCCATATATGGCAAACCTACAGCAAACATCATACTAATGGGCAAAAACTAAAACCATTTCCCCTAAGAACAAGAACAAGACAGGGATGTCCACTTTTACCATAATTATTCAACACTAGAGACCCGGTGCACATATTCATGCACCAGTGGGGTCCCTCTGCCTGGCCTGCAGGGATTGGGCCAAAACTGCTTCTCTGACATCCCCCTAAGAGTCCCAGATTGCGAGAGGGTGTAGGCCAGGCCAAGGGACCCCACTGGTGTATGATTGTGGCCAGGGAGGGACCATGGGAGGGCTCCAGTCTGTGTCTGGCCCATCTCACCCAATCCAGATTGGGGCCGATCAGGGCAGGTCAGGGAGGGACCGTGGGAGGGCTCCAGGGCATGTCCAGCCCATCATGCCCAGTCCCAATCAGCGGGACCTCGGTAACAAGCTAACCTACTGGTCGGAGCATCTGCCCCCTGGTGGTCAGTGTGCGTCATAACGACTGTTCAGATGGTCGAATGAACAGTCGAATGCGTAACATATTAGGATTTTATTATATAGGACCAGAGGCCTGGTGCACGACATTTGTGCACTGGTGGTGGGGGTGGGGGGGTCCCCTCAGCCTGGCCTGCACCCTCTTGCAGTCTGGAACCCCTCAGGGGATGTCCACGTAAGCCAGGAGGCAAACATCCCCCAAGAGGTCCTTAGTGCTGCCACGGAGGTGAGAGAGTCTCCCGTCACCACCGCTGTGCTTGCCAGCCATGAGCCTGGCTTCTGGCTGAGCAGCACTCCCCCTATGGGAGTGCACTGACCACCAGGGGCAGCTCCTGCATTGAGCATCTGCCCCCTGGTGGTCAGTGCATGTCATAGCAACCAGTCATTCTGCTGTTCAGAGATTTGCATATTAGCTTTTTATTATATAGGACTAGAGGCCCAGTGCACAAAAATTTATGAACTCGGGAGAGGGTTAGGTCCCTCAGCTTGACCTGTGCCTTCTCATAGTCTGGGACCCCTCGGGGTATGACCATCTGCTGGCTGAGGCCTGCTCCCCATGAGATTGGGCCTAAGCTGGCAATCAGACATCCTTCTGGCAGCCTGGCAGCCATCGGGGGATGTCCACTTGCTAGTGGGGAGCAGACCTAAGCTGCAGTCAGACATCCTTAGCACTGCTGAGGAGGCAGGAGAGGCTCCCACCACCACCGCTGTACTGGCAGCTATCAGCCTGGCTTGTGGCTGAGCAGAGCTCGTCCCATGTGAGAGCGCCCTGACCACCAGAGGGCAGCTCCTGCATTGAGCGTCTGCCCCCTGGTGGTCAGTGTGTGTCATAGTGACCAGTCATTCCCAGTCTTTCTGCTGTTAGGGTCAGTTTTATATTACCTTTTTACTATAAAGGATAGAGGCCTGGTGCACGGGTGGGGGCCGGCTGGTTTGCCCTGAAGGGTGTCCCAGATCAGGGTGGGGGTCCCGCTTGGGTGCCTGGCCAGCCTGGATGAGGGGATGATGGCTGTTTTCAGACTGCCCGCACCCCCTTCAGAGTGGGGGTCCCCACTGGGGTGCCTGGCCAGTCTCGGTGAGGGGCTGAGAGCTGTTTTCAGGCTGGCGGGTGACTGAAGCTGGATGAGGGCTGATGGCTGTTTATTAGCTTTTTATTATATAGGATAGTAGTGGAAGTCCTAGCAATAGCAATCAGACAAGAAGAAAATATGAAGGGCATCCATTGGAAAGAAGGTAATAAAACTCTCATTATTCACAGATGACATGATATTATACATTAAAAAAACATAAAGACTCCACCAAAAAACTACTAGATTTAATAAATGAATTCAGCAATAGAGCAACATACAAAATTAACCCACAGAAATCAATGGCATTTTTATACACCAATAATGAATTCTCAGAAGGAGAAACTAAACAAACAACCCCATTTACCACAGCAACAAATAAATTTAGTTATGTAGGAATAAACTTAACCGAGGAGTTAAAAGACTTGTACTCAGAAAACTATAGAACATTGAAAAAAGGGATAGAATAAGATATAAACAAGTGGAAGAATATATTGTGTTCATGGACTGGTAGAATTAACATCATTATATTGTCCGTAATACCCAAAGCAATCTACAGATTCAATGCAATCCCTCTTAAAATAACAATGGCATATTTCACAGATCTAAAAAAAAAAATACTCCAAAAAATTATATTAAACCAAAAAAGACCCCAAATCACTGCAGCAACTTTGAGATAGAAGAACAAAGTTGGAGGGGTTACAATTCCAAATATAAAGTTATACTACAAAGCCACTATAATTAAAACAGCCTGATACTTGCACAAAAACAGACATATAGATCAAAGGAACAGAACAGAGAACCCAGAAATTGACCCAAGCCATTACACTCAATTAAATTTTACAAAGAAAGCAAGAGCCTACAATAGAATCAAGAAAGTTTCTTCAGTGAATGGTGTTGGAAACATTGGACAGATACATGCAAAAAAAATGAAACTAGACCACCAACTTACACCATACACATGAATAAGCTCAAACTGGATAAAAGACTGAAATATGTCAAGAAACCATAAAAATCCTAGAAGAAACCATAGGCACCAAAATTTCAGACATCTCTCATTGCAATATATTTGCTGATACAGCTCCTAGGGCAAAGGAAACGAAGGAGGAAATAAACAAATGGGACTACCTCAAAATAAAAAGCTTCTGCACATCCAAAGAAACCATCAACAAAATGAAAAGGGAGCCCACTGTGTGGGAGAACATATTTGTCAGTGATACACATAATAAAGGGTTAATATCCAAAATATAAGGATCTCATACAATTTAACAAAAGGAAGACCAATAATCCGATTAAAACGGGCAAAGGGGCGACGGTGGTGGTGGTGGCGGCGGCAGTGGTTTCGGTTGCGCGTGGCGAACGGAGTGAGAGCGGAGCCCAGGACGGGAACAGGCGCTGCAGCCAGCAACCATGGGAAACGTGTTGGCCGCTAGCTCGCCGCCCCGCAGGGCCACTGCCGCCGCCCGCGCCCGCCCTCGTGGGTCTGCCTCCTCCACCCTCTCCTCTGGGCTTCACGCTGCCGCCGCTTGGGGGCGGCCTGGGTGCTGGGCCAGCTGGGGTCGAGGTTCAGAACGGACTCCAGGGACTGCAGGCACCGCAGGGACCACGGGGCATGTTCGAGGAGTGCCACTGGAAGTGCAAGGAGCTGTTTCCTATTCAGATGGAAGGTGTCAAGCTCACAGTCAACAAAGGGCTGAGTAACCATTTCCAGGTGAACCAAACAGTAGCCCTCAGCACAATCGGGGAGTCCAACTACCATTTTGGGGTCACGTACGTGGGGGCAAAGCAGCTGAGTCCCACGGAGGCATTCCCTGTGTTGGTGGGTGACATGGACAATAGTGGCAGCCTCAATGCTCAGGTCATTCACCAGCTGGGCCCCAGCCTCAGGTCCAAGATGGCCATCCAGACCCAGCAGTCTAAGTTCATGAACTGGCAGGTGGATGGGGAGTACCGGGGTTCTGACTTCACAGCAGCCGTCACCCTCGGGAACCCAGACGTCCTGGTGGGTTCAGGAATTCTCGTGGCCCACTACCTCCAGAGCATCACTCCATGTCTGGCACTGGGCAGAGAGCTGGTCTACCACCGGCGGCCTGGGGAGGAGGGTACTGTCAGGTCTCTAGCTGGGAAATACACATTGAACAACTGGTTGGCGACAGTAACGTTGGGCCAGGCGGGCATGCAAGCGACATACTACCACAAAGCCAGTGACCAGCTGCAGGTAGGCGTGGAGTTTGAGGCCAGCACAAGGATGCAAGACACGAGCGTCTCCTTCGGGTACCAGCTGGACTTGCCCAAGGCCAACCTCCTCTTCAAAGGCTCCATATACAGCAACTGGATCATGGGCGCCACGCTGGAAAAGAAGCTCCTGCCCCTGCCTCTGACGCTGGCCCTCAGGGCCTTCCTGAATCACCAAACGAACAAGTTCCAGTGTGGCTTTGGCCTCACGATTGGCTGAGCCCCTCCTGGCTCCTGCCTCCCACTCCCTCCCTCCTTGAGATTCCCCCTGCTCTTCCCCTGATAGAGGGGAGACCTACGCGCCCCTTCCTCTCCCTTCCCTCCCTCCTTGGTGGTCAGGGGAGCAGCGGCAAGGAGGGGGCCATCACCCCAGCAGCTGAAGGGGGAATTCTAGAACCACGGGCACTTCAGGATTCGGAGCACCGGGGACTGTGTGCCCAGTGGACCTGGGGCCCAGAAGGGGTTCTGGAATCGAAGGGCACGCCAGATTCTGAGCACCAGGGGCAGAGGCTGCCAGACAACCTCAGAGAGGTGTTGGGGCATCGCCACACACACCCCCAAAGATCTTGGGGCCCCGCCTAAAGGAGCAGCAAGAGGAGCTTCCCCATCCCAGGTCTGCCCTCCACCCACTTTCCCATCCACTCCTCGGTATAAATCATGTTTATAAGTTATGGAAGAACTGGGACATTTTACAGAAAAAAGCAAAAAATATACATGAAAAACAACAAAAAAATAAAAACAGGCAAAGGACCTGAATAGATACTTCTCCAAACTGAACATACAGATGGCCAAGAAACATATGAAAAAATGCTCAAAGTTACTGATCATCAGAGAGATGCAAATTAAAATGACAATGCGGTATCACCTCACACCTGTCAGAATGGCTACCATAAACAAATCAACAAATGACAAGTGCTGGTGAGAATGTGGAGAAAAGGGAACTCTTGTACACTGTTGGTGGAAATGTGGACTGGTGCAACCATTATGGAAAACATTATGGAGTTTCCTCAAAAAATTAAATATGTCATTGCTATTTTACCCAGTGCTCCCACTTCTAAAAATATATCCAATGAAACCTGAAACACCAATAAAAAAGAATGTATGCACCTCTATGTTCATAGAAGCACAATTTATAGTATCTAAGATCTGGAAACAGCACAAGTGCCCATCAGTAGATGAGTGGATAAAAAAAATCTGTGGTACATTTATACCATGGAATACTATGCAGCAGTAAAAAAGAAGACTCTCTTACCCTTTGACACAGTGTGGAGGGACTTGGAGAGTATTATTCTAAGGGAAATAAGTCAGTCAGAGAAAGATAAGTATCACATGATCTCACTCATATGTGGAATCTAAAGAACAAAATAAACTGTTGAACAAAATAGATCCATAGACATTGAAGCATGGAATCAAATGTGGAATCTTAGAGGGAATGCGAGGGTGGGTGCATGGGTGGGAAATGGTCAACCTAGGAACTTGTGTAGGCCATGGACTACATAGCCCATGGACACAGACAATAAGGTGGTCCAGGCCTTAGTTGACGGACATAATGGGTCAATGGGAGAAAAAATGGGACATATATATTACTTTCAACAATAAAGTTTTTTTTAATAAAAAAAGAAGGGAGGAATAAGATTGCCACTAGCACCCACTTCAGCTGGGAAGACCAAAAAGATACACTGAACATTCCTGCAGGTATGGTCAGTACAAGTGGCAGCTCAGTCCAATAACCTGGAAGGGAATGAAGCACAAAGTTACAGCCACAGTTGTCTGCCAATCAGTTTTCCTGACGAAACAAAGCCCAAAACCTAGCTGCCTCCACATATGCTCCAAGAGTTAGCAGCAGGCCCCAGAAGAAGCTGTGGCAGTGAGTTTCAGTTTGCAGAACACTTTATATGGAAACACAAGAATGGCTACTACAGAAATATTTTCTCTCTGAGTGATAGTAGCACCCTGTGTGCACTCCCATCGTCAAGTGGAGACACAAAGAGGAAAGATGCAAGGGTCTGCCAGTCACCATTACAGAAAAAGCAAGAAAGAGATGGAGGAGCCAGTCTGCCCCAGCTCACTCCACCACCACCCATTGCAGTTGCACTGCAGGCATGTCTGGCTGTGAAGGAAAGTACTGGAATTTCATGGATTTTGTGTTACTTTGTTATTTTTTTAAATCCTAAGGTGAGTCTATTTTTCATTGATTTTAGAGAGAATGGGAGGAAGAGAGAAAAAGAAACATTGATGTGAGAAACATTGTACCTGGACTGGGGATCAAACCCACAACCTAGGTATGTGCCCTGACTGGGAATTTAACCCATAATCTTATTGGTGTATGGGTGGGCACTCAAACAACAGAGCCACCAGGCCAGTCTGGAATTTTGTGGATTTTGAATGTCCACGCCCCCCATTCTTTTATGGTGTTGGCCCCCTGAGAAGGAGGTGACCTGAACACAGAGGAGATGCCACCTTTCCATGAAACACAGGACATTTTCCACCACCCCTTAGAGATCTAAAAAGCTAAAGCAGTTTGAGAAAACTAAAAAATTTATGATTCAGTGCCACCTATAAGAAAACAATAGAAACACATTAACAATCTAATAGAGAAGTGCCACTCTTACATAAATGCCTAGACAGAGAATGAATTCATCAAATATCATGAATAAACAAGTTAATGAGGCAGCTCAGAAAGAAAATTAAAAATCTTCAGAAAATAAACTTAAAGACAAGGAAATATGTTACTTAAATTACAGAAAATTCAAGATTACAATACTGAAAAAATAACTTAATGAGATGCAAAACTCAAGCAAGTTTAATAAACTCTGAAAAAACATAAGCAACAAACAAAATGAGTACTTTACCAAAGAAATTAAAGCACTGAAAATGAACCAAATAAAAATTCTGGAGATCAAAAACTCAATAAAACAGATAAATAAGTGAGCATAGGAAATAGAGCTGACCAGATGGAAGAAGTAATTAATGATTTTGAAGATAGAAATACAGAAATGACACAGAGAGGAGAAGAGCAATATTTGGGAGTAAAAAGGAAAGAATTCTACAAGTACAATCTGACTCCATCAGAAAGTTCATATAAAAAAATAGTAATACTAGAAGGAGAGAGAAAAGGGAATGGAGAGCCTATTCAAACAAATAGGTGATGAGAATTTTCCAAACCTGTGGAAAGATTTATATACTCAAATACAAGAAACAAACAGAACTCCTATTTACCTCAATCCAAAAGTCATTCTCCAAGGCACATTATATTAAAACTGTCAAAGATTAATGACAAAGAAAGAATTCTCAAGGAAGCCAGGGAAAAGAAGAAAGTAACCTATAAAGGAAACCCCATTAAATTATCACCTAAATTCCCAATACAAACCCTACAAGCCAGAAGAGAGTAGAACCAAATATTCAAATCACCAAAAGAGAAATGACTAGGCAAGAATAATATATCCAGCAAAGTTATCTTTTGACTATAGAAGAGAAAGAAACTTTTTCAGACACCCAGAAGCTGAGGGAATTTATCATCACAACACCTTCAATGCACGAAATATTCAAGTGCGGGGGGAAGGTTTCCTACCTGAAACAAAGAACAAAGAGCCACAAAACTATGAGTAAGAGCACCAAGAACATTGCAACACAAATAGGAATAATTTGTGACAACAAAACATAAAATGAAAGGGGGTTTAGGTCTGAATTTGCAAAGGAGTATGAAGATCATTCAAAAGAAAAAGGATTACTTTATATATGAACTTCCTTTTTCATAAACCATGCACTCAAAAATCCAAAACTGAGACACATAACTTAAAAAAAAAACACACAACAGAAGAAACAAGGGGAAAGTATGGAATGCCACAAAACAAAAACAACAGACTGAAAAGCAAAGGAAAAAAATGGGGGCACTGAGCTACCAGAAAAGAAAAGATAAAATGACTACTAAAAAATTCTCATACATAAGTAATTACCCTAAATGTAAATAAACTAAATTCAACAATAAAAAGGCACAGAGTAGGAGAGTGGATCAACAAACAAAACCCAACCATTTGTTTCCTTGAGACACATCTAAGCTGCAAAGACAAAGATAGACTCCAAGTGAAAGTGTAGAAAATTATTTTTCCAAGAAAATAACATCCACAAAAAAAGCAGGTGTAACTATACCTATATCTGACAAAATAGATTTCAAGATAACAAGGGTAACAAGAGACAAAGATGAACATTTCATAATCACAAAGGGGACACGAAATCAAGAAGACATAGCACTTCTCAGTATATATGCAGCCAATCAGGAAGCACCAAAATATATAAAGCAACTACTAACAGAAATAAAGGAAGAAAGTGACAAAAACACACTTGTAGTAGGATACCTAAATACCCATAAGCAGCTATGGGTAAATCATCAAAACAAAAAATCAATAAAGATATATCAGCCTAAATGACACATAATTAACATTTACACAGGCTTTCATCCAGAACATCAGACTATATATTCTTCTCCAGTGAAAATATAAGAATCTCAAGGATAGACTGTATGTTGGGACATAAAACTAAACTGAACAAATTCAAGAAGATTAAAATCATATCAAGCATCTTCTCCAACCACAAGGCTTTGAAATTAGTAATCACCTGCAAAAAGGAACTAAAAACCTCCCACAAATATATGGAGATTAAAAAACATGCTTCTAAGATTTGCGTGGCCTTTGAAATATTAATTTACCTGTGGTGCTCTGGATGCATGAGGCTTCTTCTTTGGTGTAATGGTCACTGACCTTCTTATGTGAAGCGGGTAAAATCATTTGTCAGTGCAAAATGTGTTAGAACTTGATGAAATAAAGCTTTTTTAAAAATTAAAAAATGTTTCTAAAAAATGACTGGGTCAAAAAACAAACAGTGAAATCAAAAGATATATGGAGACAAATGAGAATGACAGTAGACATCAAAATTTTAGGATAGAGTAAAAGCAGTAATAAGAAATAAGTTTATATCATTACTGGCCTAACTCAAAAAAAAAAAAAAAACACACAAGAAAAATCTCAACTAAACAATCTGGCATTACATCTTCAAGTACCAGAAAAAGAACAAAAGCAACCCAAAGTCAGTAGAAGAAAGAAAATAATAAAAATTATAGCAGATTGAATAAAATAGATAACAAAAAAACTATTTTAAAAAGCTCTGGTTCTTTTAAAAGATTAATAAAGTTGACAAAACCCTGGCTAGATTCACTAGGAGAAAAGCAAAAAAGACTCAAACAAAAACAGAAATGAAAGAGAAGTTACCACAGACATTACAGAAATACACAGGATCATACTAGAATACTGTGAGAAACTATATGTCACCAAATTCAATAAACTAAAAGAATGTATAAGTTCCTAGGAATAAATGAAACTTCCTAGACTGAATCATGAGGAATTATAAAATCTAAATAGACTGATCAACAGTGAGGTTATTGAAGCACCCATCAAAAACCTCCCAAATATTCCAGAACCAGATGGCTTCATCAGTGAATTCTATCAAACATTCAAAGAAAATTTGATACCTATCCTCAAACTGTTCCAGAAAACTGAAGAGAGGCAATTCTTCCTAAGATATTTTATCAGGCCAACTAAACCTGATACCAAAACCTGGCAAGGATAACACACACACACACAATATGTCTGATGAATAGAGATGCAAAATATTTTTAAATAATAGCAAATCAAATATAATAATACATTAAAAAAAATAATACATCACAATCAAATGGGATTCATTCTAGGGGTCCAAGGATGGTTCAACATACAAAAATCAATCAATGTGGAGAGAACCAAGATGGCAGTGTAGGTAACTGCAGGTACTTGCCACCTCCCAATACCACATCAAAATTACAATTAAAATACATAACAACCATCATTCAGAACAGACTGAAATCTGGCTGAATGGAAGTCCTACAACTAGAAAAGTAAGCATCCTATATAATAAAACCTTAATATGCAAATAGACCAAATGGCGGAATGACCGGTCGCTATGACACACACTGACCACCAGGAGGCAGACATTCAACACAAGGCTGCCCCCTGATGGTCAGTGCAATCCCACAGGGGGAGCACTGCTGAGCCAGAAGCTGGAGTCATGGCTGGCGAACCCAGCGGCGGTGGCGGGAGCCTCTCCTGCCTACGCTGCAGGCAGGTGGTAAGGAGCGAGGGGTCCTGGACTGTAGGAGCCCTGGACTGTGAGAGGGATATCTGACTGCTGGCTTATGCCTGATCCCTGGGGGATTGGACCTAAGCCAGCAGGTGGATATCTCCCGAGGAGTCCCAGACTGCGAGAGGGCACAGGCTGGACTAAGGGACACCACCCTCCCCATGCATGATTTTGTGCACCGGGCCTCTAGTAAAGAATAAGGCATGTGGAGACTGATAGGAGAGATGGAGGTGCAGAAATGACTGGTCCAACATCCATATGTGGCAATTTTTTAATCAGGAGAGATATCCTGGCTTCGGAGGCCTCCTGTGAGGAGCAAGTGTTCTCAGCCCCACACCAGAACCCCATCCCAGGGTTCTAGAACTGGGAAGAGAAGTTTCCATAGCTTTGGGCTGTAAAAACCAGCAAGGATTATGGCTGAGTGACAGAGGCTGCTGGAGACCCAGGCAGTTCCTGTTAAAGGACTGGCACAAGAACTTACACCATCTTGCTTCCTCTGAGCCCCAAGGCCAGATGGCAGCTTTGGGTGAATCCAAGGGCAAACAGAGAAGATTTGGATTGTCTGGCATTTGGGCAGGAACTCAGGGTTACCTTTCTCCCAGATGGGGTACTCAAAGGGGTCATTGTTCCTGTGCTGGGACCTTGCCCTTGGCAGAGCTGACTGGCAGCCATATCTGAGTTTCCATCAGCATGACACACACTGTTTGCTCCACCCTGGTGATTCCCTGAAATCCCACCCCATCCAATTTGCAGTCCCACCCAACCTTTCTGAAGTGCCTTTTCCATATGAATGGTCTGTCCTAGCTTAGGCTTAGGACTTTCCCAAAATATCTCAAACAAGCAAAAGCTGGTGTCAGCATGCCCCAAACCTATCAAAATGAGGCACAAGACCCAGCAATAGCACCATCCTGCCTTGTGTCACAACTGGGCCTCTCCTGGGCACTTCCAAGCCCAATATAAGTAGAAGCCATCTGCAGATCTCTCTGTAAGCTCCTGCAGGGTGGCCCCAGGCAGTGGCTGATTTTGCAGTTCCTGAGAGGCCCCAGAGCCAGTTCACCTGGTGGACAGTTTCAGATCATACGAAATAACAATTCTACACATCCACAAGTGACACACACAAGGGGCAGACTCAGTGAACACAAAAGCCCCACTGAAGGAAGTCCTGCTCCATAAGGGTATCTCCTGCATAGCAGTTCTTCCACGGTAGTCACAGCTGGTTCACACAGCCAATTGGCCTGGAGGTCAATTCCTCCCAGTGAGACCAATAGCAATCAAGGCTCAACTACAACTAAATTGTGCACACAGCCCACACAGAGGTGCACCTAGAGATCCCAGCTCAGGTGACTGGAGAGGCTGAGCCACTGGGCCCTATAGGACACCTATTACACAAGGCCACTCTACCAATTCCAGGAGACATAGAAACTCTACCCAATACATAGAAATAAACACAGGGAAGCAGCCAAAATGCAGAAACAAAGAAACATGTGACAAATGAAAGAAATGGAAGCAATAAACTACTGGATATAGAGTTCAAAGCAATGGTTATCAAGGAGATATATGTACTACTATTTGTAATACTTTAAACCAGTGGTTCTCAACCTTCTGGCCCTTTAAATACAGTTCCTCATGTTGTGGCCCAACCATAAAATTATTTTCGTTGCTACTTCATAACTGTAATGTTGCTACTGTTATGAATCGTAATGTAAATATCTGATATGCAGGAAGGTCTTAGGTGACCCCTGTGAAAGGGTCCTTTGACTGCCAAAGGGGTCGTGACCCACAGGTTGAGAACCACTGCTTTAAACAATAAAATAAAAATTTAAAAAAACCAATGGTAATCAGGTTGCTTAAGGATCTTAATGAGAGCTTCAAGGGACTTGGTCAGACTTTCAAGGATCTTCATGAAAATTTCAAAGACCTGAAAAAGGACCAGTCAGAAATTAAGCATACACTAACTGAAATAAAGAATAATTTATAGGCATTCAACAGTGGAATAGAGGATTTCAAGAATCAAATGAATATTTTGGACTATGAGGAAGCAAAACACAGCCAATCAGAGGAGCAAAAAGAAAAAAAGAATCCAAAATTATGAAGATAGTATAAGGAGCCTCTGGGACAACTTCAAATGTACCAACATTTGCATTATTGAGATGCCAAAAGAAGAAGACAAAGAGCAAATTTTGAAAACCTACTTGAAGAAATAATGACAGGAAACTTCCCTAAGCTGGCAAAGAAAAAAGCCACACAAGTTTAGGAAGCACAGGGGGAACCAATCAACATGAACCCAAGAAACCCACTCCAAGACACATCATAATGAAATTGCCAAGGGTTAAAGACAAAAAGAGAGTCTTAAAAGCAGCAAGAGAAAAGCAGTTAGTTACCTACAAAGGAGTGCGCATTTGACTGTCAGCGGACCTGAACAACCAACAGATATATGAAAAGATGCTCAACTTCATCAGCTTTTACGAAAATGCAAATCAAAACTACAATGAGCCCTAGCTAGTTTTGTTCAGTGGTTAGAGCGTGGGCTTGCGGAATGAAGGGTCATGGGTTTGATTCCAGTCAAAGGCAAGGACCTTGGTTACAGGCTCGATCCCTAGCCTCAGTTGGGGCACGTGCGGGAGGTAACCAGTCACTGTGTCTAATATCTATGTTTCTCTCTTTCTGTCTCTCATACTCTCTTCCTTCTCTCTAGAAAAATTAATGGAAAAATATCCTCTGGTGAGGATTAACAAAAACAAACAAAAACAAAAACTACAATGAGATACCACCTCACACCTGTGAGAATAGCTATTATCAACAAGAGAAGTAATAACAAGTGTTGGAGAGGTTGTGGAGAAAAAGGACCCTCATACATGGCTGGTGGGAATGTAAACTGGTACAGCCACTATGGAAAGCAGTATGCAGGTTCCTCAAAAAATTAAGTATAGAGTTGCAATATGACCCAGCAACTACTCTTCTAGGTACCTACCTGAAATATTTGAAAACATTTATTTACAAAGGTATATGCACCCATATATTCACTGAAGCATTATTCACCATGGCCAAGACATGGAGACAACCAAAGTGTTCTTCCACAGATGATTGCTTAAAGAAGATATGGTACATATACACAATAGAATACTACTCAGCCATAAGAAAATATAAAATACTGCCATTTGCGACAACATGGATGGACCTTGAGAATATCATGGTAAGCAAAATAAATAAGACAGAAAAAGCTAAGAGCCCTAACCTGTTTGGCTCAGTGGATAAAGTGTCGGCCTGCAGACTGAAGAGTCCCAGGTTCGATTCTGGTCTTGGTTGCGGGCACATCCCCAGTAGGGAGTGTGCAGGAGGTAGCTGATCAATGTTTCTCTCTCATCAATGTTTCTAACTCTCTATCCCTCTCCCTTCCTCTCTGTAAAAAATCAATGAAATATATATATTTTAAAAAGCTAAGAGCCATAAGATATCACTTATATGTGGGGTATAAAACTGAAACTCATAGACATGGACAACAATACTGTTGTTATCAGAGGGAAGGGGGTAGGGAAGTAGTAAAGAGTAAAGGGGGTGAAGTATATGGTGATGGAAGATGACTTCATTCTGGGTGGTGGGTGCACAATGCAATATACAGATCATGTATCATAAAAATGTGCACTTGAAACCTATATCATCTTATTAACCAATATCATCCCAATAAATTTAATTGTAAAAAATCATATTTGAAGAAAAACCCATCTGTACTCTGAGCCTCATTTTTTATATTTCTAACATAAATGTGATACTCTTTAACGGCTTAATGAATAATCAATTAAACATGTTATGAAATCTTTGTCTTTCTGCTTGGCTTTTATCTCTGTCTCATGCTTGGCTTTTATTCATCTCCCTTTCAATGTTATGTTTGCTCAAAGTGCTGGAAATAGTCAACAAATAAATCTGTGCTGGCACATGAGAATGGGAACTCTACTAGCCACCCCACTAAGTTTATTTGAGTGATGTTAGTGTTTGGCTTGGCCTCTAAGACTAATGAGCATTGGTGTGTTCCAGGCATGAAATCAGAATTAAGACTGAATTGGGAGGAATGAATACCTGGTTAAAAGATTAAAAAAAAAAATGTGACCTGGCCAGTGCGGCTCAGTTGGTTAGAGGGTTACCCATACACTGAAAGGTTGTCAGTTTGATTTTTGATCAGGGCACATATCTAGGTTGTGGGTTTGATACCTGGTCAGGGAGTGTGTGGGAGGCAATCCATCTCTCTCTCTCTCTCTCTCTCTCTCTCTCTCTCTCTCTCTCTCTCTCCCTTCTACTATCTCTAAAATCAATAAGCATATTCTCAGGTGAGGGTTAAAAAAACAAGATAGAATGCCATACTGTAAGATTAAGGGAAATTGTTTGATTACTCAGAGCCGGCTTATGCTGACTCTGGAAGTTGTGATGAAGAGAGAAATGTGATGAAGACATACCATAAAAAATAGAGCAACTGGAGAACCAAGATGGCGGCATAGGTAAACACCGGAGAATGCTGTCCCGCACAACCACTTCAAAAATACAACTAAAAGATGGAACGGACATCACCCAGAACCACAGGAAGGCTGGTTGAGGGGAAATTCTTCAACTAGAAGGAAAGAGAACAGCATACCAAGACTCAGAGGAGGCGCAGTGCGGAAAATACAAAGGTGAGGAGGTGCGCATGGAGCAGGCTGGTGGCTGAGGGAACAGTTGTTGTTTTTAATCGGGAGGGAGGTTCAGGCCCTGAGCTCCAGTTCTGGGCGAGTCTCTAGGGACCCAGACTCAAACGGGAGAAGCGGGACTGTCTGGCATCGGTCGGAACTCGAGGACAGCTTTCTCTCCGAGGTTTGCAGCGGTTGCTGGGACTCTGAGAGGCAGAGCCTCTGGGGATGGGGCTGAGAGCAGACATAACTGCTTCCTCCGCCCACCCTGTTGATCCCCTGCGACCCGCCCCACCCAAGCCCTGCCCAGAGCCATTTGCTGGATAGCCTCAGGCAAAGGCTAGATTAGCACCTCCCCAGAGGACAGAAGTTTTCCCACTGCAGACACAGCTGACTCTCACAGCCAGTTGGCCTGGAGGTCAAATCCCCCCAGTATTAACTACAACAATCAAGGCTTAACTACAACAAGACTGTGCACAAAGACCACTAGGGGGTGCACCAAGAAAGCATAAAAAAAATGCGGAGACAAAGAAACAGGACAAAATTGTCAATGGAAGATATAGAGTTCAGAACCACACTTTTAAGGTCTCTCAAGAACTGTCTAAAAGCCGCCGATAAACTTAATGAGATCTACAAGAAATCTAATGAGTCCCTCGATGTTATGATAAAGAACCAACTAGAAATTAAGCATACACTGACTGAAATAAAGAATACTATACAGACTCCCAACATCAGACCAGAGGAGCCCAAGAATCAAGTCAAAGATTTGAAATGCGAAGAAGCAAAAAACACCCAACCGGAAAAGCAAAATGAAAAAAAGAATCCGAAATTACGAAGATAGTGTAAGGACCCTCTGGGACAGCTTCAAGCGTACCAACATCAGAATTATAGGGGTGCCAGAAGATGAGAGAGAGCAAGATATTGAAAACCTATTTGAAGAAATAATGACAGAAAACTTCCCCTACCTGGTGAAAGAAATAGACTTACAGGTCCAGGAAGCGCAGAGAACCCCAAACAAAAGGAATCCAAAGAGGACCACACCACGACACATCATAATTAAAATGCCAAGAGCAAAAGACAAAGAGAAATTTTAAAATCAGCAAGAGAAAGAAACTCAGTTACCTACAAGGGAGTACCCAGATGACTGTCAGCTGATTTCTCAACAGACACTTTGCAGGCCAGAAGGGAGTGGCAAGAAATATTCAAAGTGATGAATACCAAGAACCTACAACCAAGATTACTTTATCCAGCAAAGCTATCATTCAGAATTGAAGGTCAGATAAAGAGCTTCACAGATAAGGAAAAGCTAAAGGAGTTCATCACCACCAAACCAGTATTATATGAAATGCTGAAAGGTATCCTTTAAGAAGAGGAAGAAGAAGAAAAAGGTAAAGATACTAATTATGAACAACAAATATGCATCTATCAACAAGTGAATCTAAGAATCAAGTGAATAAATAATCTGATGAACAGAATGAACTGTTGATTATAATAGAATCAGGGACGTAGAAAGGGAATGGACTGACTATTCTTGGGGGGGAAAGGGGTGTGGGAGATGTGGGAAGAGACTGGTCAAAAATCGTGCACCTATGGATGAGGACAGTGGGTGGGGAGTGAGGGCGGAGGGTGGGGTGGGAACTGGAATGAGGGGAGTTATGGGGGGAAAAAAAAGGAACAAATGTAATAATCTGAACAATAAAGATTTAATAAAAAAAAAAAATAGAGCAACTGACCCTGGCTCAGTTGGTTGAGCATTGTCCTGAAAGGGCGAATCGTCGCGGGGCCTACGAGGGCCGGCCACCGGGCCCCATGAGGCACAGCCTGACCAAGCTGCTGGTGGCCTCGGGCACCGACTCCCCACCCCACGGCGGGAGCCCAGCGCAGGCCACCACCCCTCCCACCGCCCCCGGACCGGACCCACGAGGCAGTAGCGGCGGTGGGGCGGGGCGTGTGCCCTCGCCCGAGGAGATGGAGGAGGAGGCGATCGCCGGCGCCCCTGGGGACGAGACGGAGGACGTGGACTTTCTGTCTGGGCTGGAACTGGTCGATCTGCTGGACCCCCGGCAACCAGACTGGCCCCTGCAGCCTGGGCTCAGCTCTCCCTGGGGGGGGGGGGGGGGCTAGGACTGCGCCCTCCATCTTGCCCTGGGTCCTCCATTTTTGGGGCAGCCGCCATGTGCTCAGGAGAGTACCTTCTTCCCGGAAGCCCAGGCCCCTGCTGGCCATGCCCGGGATTTCTTTAAACTAACCAATGACAATCAAAGGACGTGCGTGCCATAGAGATGACCACATCCTGTGTAACAAGACCCGACTCGCGCCTGGCCAATCGGCGGGGCCCACAGTCCCCTCCCCTGCCCTTACTATAAAACCCACAATCCCATCAGGCCTCGTTCTCTCTCGACCACTGGGCTTTCCATTGCATTGGTGAGTGTGGTCGGGGAGCCGAACTAGTTCAAAATGAAGGACTCTCTGCTTTTGCATCGGAATCATTGGCTCCCTGTGGGTTCTTGGGAATCTTGAAATCTGGGCACAATAGTCCCATGCACCAAAGGGTAGCCAGTTTGATTCCTTGTCAGGGAACCTACCCAGATTGTGGGCTTGATCCCCAGGCAGTGGCATGCAGGAGGCAACCGATCTATGTTTCACTCTCACATCAATGTTTCTCTCTCCCTCTGCCTCTCCCTTCCTCTCTCTCTAAAAAAATCAACCAAAAAAATCTTTAAAAAATATAACTAGAAGGATGTATGCTGTTGGATCTGAATAAGTCAGTGAGAGTGTCAACCAAAGACAATTCTCTATTTCCTCCTCAGATCAGTAATGGCTAACAGAGACAATCCATGTTCATATTTTCTTAGTTTCTTTTTTTAAAATATATTTTATTGATTTTTTACAGAGAGGAAGGGAGAGAGACAGAGAGTTAGAAACATCGATGAGAGAGAAACATCGACCAGCTGCCTCCTGCACATCTCTTACTGGGGATGTGCCCGCAACCAAGGTACATGCCCCCATCCGGAATCGAATCTGGGACCTTTCAGTCCGCAGGCCAATGCTCTATCCACTGAGCCAAACCAGCTTTGGCATTTTCTTAGTTTCTTAATAGAAGATATTGGTCATAAGACATTGGTAATAGTTTTCATGACTTGGACAATAGAAAAATTACAAATATTTAAAAAATTAATTAGTTCCTTAAGAAATGCCATCAACTTAGCCTATAACACATTCACAATCTACTTTAAAATTTCTGATTTCTAGGTATGTTGAGCTACAACAGAATGGAAAGCAGAACTAAAAATAAGAATTGAAGGAGATCATGGATCAGTAAGTAGAGGAAGAATAGGTGGCCCTTGGAGGCTGCTGTGAGAGTTTGCATCTGAAATAGAGAAAAAGTGGTTTTGTGGAAAGAGCACTGAACTTGGAATCAGATTATATGGATTCAAATTCAAGCTCTGCATTTACTAACTTTGAGATCACCTAAATCCATTGATATATTTATGAAATGGGGAAAATATAATAATCCTTGCCTCATAGGACTATTGTGAATATCAAATGAGCTGGTGGATGTGGAATAGCTTTGAAAACTGTAAGTAAAGGAGAGTATTGCTGTTGTTGGGACATCTCCACACATACTAGCTTCCAGGGCACAACTAGAAAAGAAAGGATTCTCCCCCTTAGGGGAGCTATAGCCAGTGAACTCTTATACCTATTGGCCTCTTATTCATCCCCTTGGGATATCCAAAGTTTGTGTGAAAATGTACTGGTGTATAGTAGTAAAGATTACAATTAATTTCTCCATTTTTTCCCCTCTAAACGTAGGTTATTAAAGGGACCTTGCTTGCTTTCTTCCTTTGAATCTTTTCCACTGACTTCCAACAAACTGACATAATAGTCTTAAGCAGATAATGCATTATTTTCTTCATATTCAGGTAACATTACCTTAGTATTTTTCACACTAATTTTGAGACTGTAGCTCAAACACTCTTTTGTTCAGGTCTCCCCATGACCAGTAACAGATATTTGTGAGACTACTGACTAGAGTTGAGGGAGTAGTCTATGATAACAGAACAGGAACATGAAGGTTCTAAATTAATTGTCTTGGCATGTCGAGTAACACTCCCTCCACGTTCTTCGTGGAGTAGGGTTCGGTATCTGAAAGAGGAGCCACACAACAAATGAGAGAACAAGACACAAGATAATTTTGCAATATTGGGGGACCAGCGGGAAAGTCCCGAAGGACTTCCACGGATGCTCAGGCCACTCCAATCTTTTATTGATCTGGAGTAGTCGTTAGGGTAAGGAGGTTTCAATGACACACAGATCAGCAGACAATTTCCAGGAATAGACAAAGTATCTGATTAGCTCATCAATAGATTTCCAGGAATAGGCAGAGTATCTGATTAACAATAATCAACAAGGATCTACATAAGTATCAAAGGAATTAAGTGAACTAAGGTGGGGATGCTTCAACTATTATTACCTAAATTAACTGGGTGGTTCCTAGATTAACTGGGTGGTGCACAGTTCTGACCTTTGCTAGGACTTCAAAGGTTACTAGCTTTGGGGGGTCTCTGTCTAAATTCAGCTAGTGAAGACAATGAATGGACTCCAGCATCGGCATGATGTCCTAAACAACTCAATCTTGCATTTAAATTTTAAGCTTTCTGAAACATACAGAATGACAGTGTTAGTTATAGAAAAAAGATCTTCAAGGGCATCTACTCCAGTACAAATGAGAAAGCAGAGTTCCAAAGTGGGGATGGACACATGTTTTTAATGGCAGAATTGGAACTAAATCTAAAGTTGCCTGACTCCCACCTCAGAATTATTTATTCTGTTTTCTTTGGATCATCTTTTTTCTAAAAAAAATTCTCACCTGAAGATATTTTTTTAAATTCATTTTAAAGAGAGAGGAAGGGGTGGGGAGAGAGGGGGAGAAAGAGAGATACATCAATGTGTGAGAAAAACATCAATCAGTTGCCTCCTCCACAGGCCCCAACCATGGATCAAAATTGCAACCTAGGTATGTGCTTTGACTGGGAATTGAATCACGACCTTTTTAGTGTACGGCACAAAGTTCAACAACTGAGCAATCCATCTGGGCTGTTATCTTTGCATTGTTAAGAACATGACACTCTTTTCTCTCCCCCCATCTCTAGATATCTGATTCCTGAATAAGGACAATGCTCCAAGCAGCACTGTACAAAATTCAATAATTTAGAGAGATCAGACAGCCATCAATAACTGGGCCTAAAAATTTAACTTTTCACTAGATATCATATTACTTGTTCCATTACATTTTTAGAAGTGGCTATAACTATAATATGCCATCGATACATTTCTCCTATATTTCATGGCCTATATTATGTTTAATAGCTGCAGAATAGTTACACTAATCGATATCAGACTTTACTTGACTTTAGTTGCTTCATTAAAAAAGTACAGTTTTGCAAAGACCTGGTATGCATATATGCATAACCCATGGACACAGAAATAGGGTGGTGAAAGCCTGGGATGAGGAGGAAAGGGTGGGTAGGAAGGGGTCAATGGGGTAAAGGGGGACATACTTTCAACAATAAATAATTATTTTAAAGATAATAATAAAATAAAATAAAAAAATTTCCCTTAAAAAAATGAAGTTTTGTTTAAACCCTATTTCTTTCTCTAAACAAAATGACCTCAAAGATTCAAGTTTCAGTATTCTATGATTATAGGATGTAAACATTTCCCATTGGGAGCTTTTGGATAATTCCCAGTTTTCCACTAATAGAAAAATCAATGACGTTGCACAAAAATATCTTTTTATGTATCATCAAACATCTTAGGAAGTATCCTGGAAATAGGATTGCTAGATTAAAAGAGGGCTGACTTGGGGGCCAGGTGGTGAATGGGCTGGTGGTGCTCATTGCTGCTGCTGAGAGAAGGAGGAGGAGGATGAAGAGTTGGGCTTGTTTGTCTCCCACAGTTTCTCTCCTGCTGCTCTGATCCCCCACCTCCTGCTCCGGCCCAGCCCAGAGCTGAGTGTGTCCCTCCTGGAGGAGGAGGAGGACCCAGTTCTTTCCCCCACAACGCCTCCTCCCCAAACCCCCTTTGCCTGGGGAAGAGGAGGAAAGAAACAGCCCAGAGAGAGAGAATGAGTGAGTGAGTGAGAGAGGGAGAGGAGAGGAGAGGTGGAGGAGGGGGAGGGAGAAGGGAACAACCTACCATCTTAACACACTAATATCTAAAAAGTGCAAGAGGCCTAGAGCAGCAGCAGCTTCTTCCCTCCTTCCCTCCCTCCCTCCCCATGAAGAAGAGTTCCCTTCTCCTCCTCCTCCTCCTCTTCCTCCCCCTGCTTCTCCTGTTCAGAGTTCTTGCCTCCAACTGCCAGAGGGGACAGCCAGCCAGCAGCAGGAGGGGAGCAAAAGTACTGAAGGAGGGACAGTTTCCCCAAAATTGGACTTCTCAGAACCTTTAATAATCTAATGTGCATTGTGAATCTCCAAGAAGGGGATATGATAGTGCAGCATTCTTGAATACTTCTAAAGACAGGGAGCCCACTACCTCATAAGCTGCAGTGAGAAGAGGAGTTTGTTATTTTAAACGAAGGCTGAAGAAATTATAGAATTACCAGACATAAGAGAAAGTGAAGAAGGTAGAGGATGAAGTTGCAGACTCTACAGGAAGCTCTTAAAGTGGAAATTCAGGTTCACCAGAAACTGGTTGCTCAAATGAAACAGGATCCACAGATATTTTTTCTTTCCAATTAGAATTCTGATTTAAAGGTGAGGAGGAAGCTGGTCTTGCAAGGCGTGTCAGGCCATAAAAACTGAACTATGCACTGCCCTGGGTGGGGGAGGGGGGAGGTCATTGTCACTGGCCCCAGGACAGATCATCAGATATGGCATGGGGACTTCAACACCTAGGGCCCTTCCTGTAAGCCCACAAAGGAGGCAGAACCATATCTGCAAGACAAAGGCCCCAGAAGGTTATAAAAAGTGAAGCCCTCTGCGTGTTTCTTTACTCTGATTTGGAGATTATTTCCAGAGTCCGCTGGTGTAATTAAAATGGTGTCCCTCCACTTCTTCAAAGAGTCGCTTGGTTTTTCTTGGGTCCTCTGCAACATATGGTTCTCTGAATCAGGAAGCTAACCGTGTTTGGCTCTTGCCTCCAGTCAGTGGATAGGGTCTGAGGCCCAGAGCAGTGGGACGGGCCTCTGGAAGGTGCAAGCTGCTGATTTTAGCAGAATTGGACGGGGGGAACTCCAGACACACCCAGACCTCAGCCTAGGACCCAGCCAGCATCTGGAGAAAGTGGACAGACACCTCTGGACCTGGCGACAGAATCTGTAAGGTAGGGGCCCCAGTCAGTCAGGCCCACTCTAAATGAGTGGAAGGGGGAGCTTGATCACCTCTCCAGAAGTCATAGGACTTTGTCAGGGAATCAGGAATCAGGACTCTGGAGGTGAGTGAATTCAGATTCTATTAAGGAATTATGGGTTCACTCTTCTGTTTCTTTGTTTGTTTGTGTGGGACTAGCCAATTTGCTACCAAGAAGGGGGGCTAGAAGCAGCCTTAACTCCTCCAGTAGGTTCTCACCAAGATGTTGGTTGAGAATTCTGGTCTGGGGCATGGGTGCTGGGAGTGCCCCCATGCCCATCTGGGGAGTTGGGCATTATCTGCTCAGCTACAGTCTGGGCTAGTCTGAGAGTGTGAGTACAGATGTTTGTCTGTCTTGATTAACTGGTCTGTGTGAAAGCGAAATCTACTTTGATTTTTCTGTTTGCTCATCTGGTTAAAACGTTTGACTTGCTGGAAGCTGAACCCGTGATGGTCTGCAGGAGTCTCAAGCAGTGCTGTTGAGTTATTTTTCTTAGAAGCCTTTGCTCTCTATCACGGGAGGCATCAGGCCACTTAGTGAGGATTTCTGTCTATATTTGTGTACTAGGAACTTTGGTTTGCTCTGTGATTTTGCTGTGTTAGGTTGAAATTTTGGAATTCTTGGGTAGATTTAAAGGTATTTGTGGCTTTTCTTGTCTGACTGGGACATTCAGGGGCGGGGCTTACAGCTTCGCAAGGCAGAGAGATTTTACAGGCCCTGCCCCCTTGCCTGTGCTGAATTGAGGATATTTTCTTTTAAGGAGACCCTCCAGACTTTTAGTAAAATTTCCCTGCATCCTTGTCAACTAAGAGTCATTTTCCTCCACAGGAATTGTCTTCCTCTAATTCACAATAGGAAATAATACAGGCCAGTTTCATTTGTCTTGCTGGTTAAAAGAAGACAGTGGGCCCTGGAATCCGTAAAAGTGGCCGAGGAATGAAGCTGGTCTTTGTACTGAAAGGGTTCGGTACCTGTTGCTGCTAGCAGAGGAGGGGCTGATATCCCCTTCCAGTGCACTCCCTTGGGAGAGACCTGATTGCTGCTCTGCCACAGGGGACAGGTACGAAGGCAGGGGCCTGGTACCCAACCCACTGCCACAGGAGCGCTTTGTAATATGCAGGGCTGTTTCTAACTGCAACTCTGGCTGTTTTGGGCTGGCAACTTATAGTAGGACACTGTAACTAGTAAACAGGGCAAAGAAAAGAAGCTCTCCCTGGACCTGGGAGGAAGCCTTCAGGAGTTTGAGATTCTCCAAGAGAGGAGTCTGACTGAGGGACTGGCCGAGATCCTGTTGGGTTGGGAGGACCAGAGGCTGCATATTAAACTTGTAGACTGCAGTTTGCTAGGCAGAGGTCCAAGACCAGTTGTATAGGGGTTAAGCTACCTATGTACAACGAAGCAACTTTCTCCCATGCCAGAATACATTTTGGGGAATTGGACAGACTGTGTTTGTGGCTGGAAAGAGGAACCAGCTGCCACACACAGCGCTGACAGTGGCCTGCAGAAAACTGTATAATAAACTTAGAAGATGCCTGCGTCTTCATGGACATGGCTCCAGAGAGACAAGGATGTTGTGACTCTTACCATTCTAATTGCTACAGTTTGTCTGTGCCAGGTCACAAGTCCACCTCCTTCTGTGCCCAGGCCTCATCATCCCTCTGACAGACAGCAAGGATCTCTTGGCTCTGAGAGAAACTTCTGACCCATCTCAGCATGGAAATAATTACAGAAGAGCATTTCAAGCCCATTTTCCCTGAAAGAATTCAGACCCAGGATCCTTGAGGTAATATATTAGGCAGTAGAATAGACATGAGCGGAGCAAGGATGATGGGCCAACTGGCACTACCAGATGTGTTTGTGAGACAAGGGGCATAGCCAAAGGGATCCTCGCCCAAAGTCTTGGGCCTTGGAAAAGACCAGTAGCCTACTTGTCCAAGAGACTTGACCCTGTTGCATCCAGTTAGCTTGCTTGCCTCCGGGAGGTAGCGGCCACAGCTATGCGGTTGAGGCTTTGCTTGGAAGAACACCAGAGTGCTGGATGTCAAATGCTCAAGCCATCCAGTTTCAGGCTCTTCTGCTACCAGCCTCCTTCCTTGAGGAACCTCTACATAACTGTTTAGAGGTTGACGACTTTGTAAAGACAGCCCACCTGGGCCTCACTGACACCCCACTGGCATCGACAGTGATGAGGTACTATTCATGGATGGGAGCAGTTCTGTCCAGGGAGGAATCAGGTATGCGAGGACGGTGGTGGTTGCTTTGAACTGAACCATCTGATCTCAGGTGCTCGCCCACAGGGCGTCAGCACAGAAGGCCGAGTTGATTGCCCTTATTCAGTCTCTCTGGTGGGTGGGAGAAGAATCAGTGACAATTTGTGCTGATGGTGGGTATGCGATTGCAACAGCTCACATGTGGAGTGCTGTTGCAGGGTATGGGGACTCCACAGTGGCAAGAGGGAACCGAAGCGGCCTGGAAGGCTGCCCTGGAAACCAGTGGGGCCTCTACAGATTCTGGTGGGTAAAGGCTGAAATCCATAACTAATTTTTACTCAATTTCTTACAGGCTTTACAGTCTACCCAGAAAGCAATCCAGAAGCATGTCCGAGACGTTCTGCCTTCCAACCTGGTGACTCTGTTTGGGTAAAGACTATTATGCCCAGATTTCAAGATCCCCCAAAGGACATCACCAGGGAGCGCCGACTCCAATACAGAAACATAGAGTCTTTATTCAAGCCCGGGGCTTGGTCCCTCTGCTCCCCCCCCCCCCCACCTACGCAGCGATAGGATGTGAGAGAGCCCCGAGTCCCATGAGAACAAAGAATTTATAGGGCTTGGGGTTGGGGGGTGGGGGCACACTCGGACCACTGATTTGGCCAATTCCGGTTGGTTGAGTGGGGGGGGGGGGGGCTAGTGACGCAAGGGCAGGGTGCAGCTAGGGTCTGGTTACACAAAGACGGGGGTGGGGGGTGGGGGGTGGCTAGCATACTTTTGGCCTTGGGCTAGTTTCCCCCGCTTTCCCATTGGCGGAGATAAGGGCAGGCTGAGTAACTGATACATTCTGCGGCTTTTTCTTGGAAGAGGGGTTAAGGACACAGCTATCAGTTCTGTTCTGTCCTTTCAAGACCACTCAAGGACTGACTCCTACCTAGAAGGGTTCACATACCGTCATCCTGACCATCATCCTGACCACCCCCACCACTCTCAAGGTTGTAGGACTGAATACCTGGATACCAGAAACACCCCCTGCGGATTCATTGCTCCACAAGGCTAAAAGAACTTGTGGGACAAGGGGGGTGGGGAATGAGGAGGAAACTGGACTTGCAGAACTTATTATCTAAATGCAGAGGCCATGGAACTGTGAACAATGCATTGCCCTGGAGCAGGGGAGGGTTGTTATGCTGGTGCCAGGAGGGAGACCATTGGATGTGGCCTGACACCTGGGGGCCTTCCTGCAGGGCCACGAAGGGGGCAGGGGGCATATCTGCAAGACAAAGACCCCAGTGGGATATATATAGACAGACTCTCTGCATGTTTCTTCACTCTGATTTGGAAATTATTCCCAGAGTCCACTAGTGTTAATAAAAGGGATCCCTCCCTTTCTTTAGGAAGTGTGCTTGGTATTTCTTGGTCTTCTGTAACAGTACTAGTACTGTGACTCAGGGGAGCCTGTTTCCAAATCCTCAGCATGCCAATATGGAGGAAGCTTTCTCTTTATACCCTTTGGTTTCTTTGTCCCCCAAATATGGATCAGACTTCTAGACCTTTCACGGCCTTTACAAAAAGCCCCGTGTGTTGGGGTAGGGGATGTGAGACCACACCTAAAGGCCTGGCCTGGCACCAGTGCTGATAACACCCTCTGAGGGCTGTGTACTCTTCATGGTTTATGGCCTCTGTAAAATGTGAGTATTTAGGTAAATAGGTATTGCAAGACCAGATAATTAAGGATGGGGCAGTGAATTAATTATTGGCTAGCAAGAATGTGAATTAGGGATACTGATTAACTAGGTACAGAGTCCCCGCCCCTCCAAAAAAAAATGTCTTATTTTCCTCATCAGATAGAGCATTGGCCTGCAGACTGAACTGTCCCTGGTTTGATTACAGTCAAGGGCACATGCCTGGGTTGCTGGCTCGATCCCCAGTAGGGAGCATGAAGGAGGCAGCCAACCAATGATTCTTTCTCATCAGTGATGTTTCTCTCTCCCTCTCCCTCTCCCTTTCTCTCTGAAATCAATAAAAATATATTTTAAAAAAAGTTATATTAGAATTTAGCTCTTAGTTAAAATTATTACATTAGCTCTTTAGAGACTCATAATTGTACTGAAATATAGTCATGTCCTTGGGCCTGAAAAACTGCCTATAAAGCAAGTTTCAGGGAAGTGTATAAAGCATACTTTGTTTAAGATAATACAAGAATGTAGCCTATAAAGCACAAAATGTCTAGGTTTTTTCTTGGGTTTAAGATAACATCACTAAGGAATCTTTAAAAAAAAAAAAAGATAATATCACTGAATCACAATCCCAAGATATCTTGCAGAATTCTGTAAGCAGGAAAGACCACATGGCCACAGTCACAAAGACCCTGAGAGTATATTGCCAAGAACTCAATATATCAGATAAAGAACGTTGCAGAAGCTTGCATAATAAGTGACCAGCAACACAGCCCAGGATCCTGAATCCCTTGCTTGTGATTACTCATGGGTTTTTGCCCTTAAAGCCATTGGAGAATCTGGGCTTTTAAGTGATAGGTTCCCCGTTCTGCTTGTGTGATGCCCTGCCATAAAGTGACTCTAAATCCTCTGCTGCAATTCTCAGTGTTCAGTGTTTGGCTCTGGTGTGTGCCAGGCAGACAAACTCTTTTTCTGTTCAGTTATACCTGGTGCAGCACTCTGTCTGTCCCACTCCTTAGACCAGGGGTGGGCAAACTTTTTGACTCGAGGGCCACAATGGGTTCTTAAACTGGACCGGAGGGCCGGAACAAAAGCGTGGATGGAGTGTTTATGTGAACTAATATAAATTCAAAGTAAACATCATTACATAAAAGGGTATGGTCTTTTTTTTTTTTTTAGTTTTATTCATTTCAAATGGGCCGAATCGGCCCGCGGGCCGTAGTTTGCCCACGGCTGCCTTAGACACTTAATGAACAATTGGATATGTGCCTCTTAATATGGATACATTCTAAGAAATGCATCATTAGGCAATTTTGTTGTGAGTGTCATAGAGTTTACTTACACAAATCTAGATGGTATAGCCTACTACACACATGGACATTACGGGAGGAAAACTAATTTTCCCTCTGTTCTTGACTGAGACATCCCTGTACTAAAGGACAGATTCAGAGGAGAAGAACAAAGATTTAATAACATGTATACCTCCAGTATACATGAAAGAAGCCCAAGAAAACTGATTAACTCCCAGAAATGACCTTAAATGCCATCACCTTAAACACCATTTTCAGCTAAAGACAAAAGAAGTTGTTGGGGGTCAAGTAGTCAGTTATGCGAAGTTATAGTAAACAAGGGTAAGTTAGTTATGCAGATTTAAATCACTTGTCTTCTTCATTGATAAGAGTTTCTGGAGATTAAGTCATCATCCTCTTCTTAAGACAAGGAGGGAGACTTTACAAATGGATATTTTTTTTTACATATGTAAACATCTCTTACAAAGGGTAACTTCTACTTAATTTTCAGAGCTTCTCCCAAGTCTGCTGTTTCTTAAAATTAACAAGCCTAAAATAATCCTTATTTCAAATAGACATATTTTGGGGCAACAAATTCTATTGCCTTACAATTCCTGAGCTGCAAACCTGTACAACATGTTACTGTACTGAATACTGCAGGTAATTGTAGCACAATGGTATTTGTGTAATGTGTTGTACTACAGTGTAACTAGATGATAGGAATTTTTCAACTCCATTATAATCTTATGGGACCACAATTGGATATGAAGTCCATCCTTGACAGTAAAGTTTTGTGCAGCTCATGACTGTAGTACATGATATTTCTCCATGTGTCTGTATTTCCTATTATAATCAAAACCTGATTTTTTAAAAAAATTACAGTACAGATTTCAATGTTGTTCAAATGTCTCCATAGGAACACATGTTCTTGTCAGACCACAAATCCCAACTCCTGATTAGGAAAATAGGAATACCATAGTCTTGCTCCCATGCTTAAAACATCATCAAAAGGAGGGGACCATGCTTTACATTTTTCTTTGCTCCTGAAGGTTTCTCTAGTACAGGAATGGGAACACAGAAGGCACTGTTATAGAATAGTAATGTTGTAATGTACCCCGCGAATCACAGAAGGACGCCTCAAGAAGTTGAATTAAAGAGTCACATTTATTGCAATCTGGGACTATGAGGGGCCATTCCCAAATCTCATAGCAATAAGATGGTGGCAAAACCAGACTTATATAGGCAAAAATCACAAAGGTATTGATTACATCCCAGGGTTTGGAATGTGGCACCTGGCTCCCAAAAAAGCAGATTACAGAAGCAGAATTAAGCATGTTAATTAGAGTTTCGGGTCTCAGGGTCACTGAGTTGATAGAAACACATTATCTAGAGCCCTCGGGTCTCCCGACCACTGAGTTGTCAGGACAATTTAGAGTAATTGTTCTGTCCTGGTCTCAGGACCACTGAGGCAGCTGGAACGCACCACCTGAGGCCACTAAAACAATTTAGGGTAATTGTGTTGTCCTGTTTCCAGGTACAGTAGAATGTGCTCTCTAAGACCAGTATGATAACAATCAATGGAATAGTCATTCAATCGATAAGGCATTCAATCGAATGGGATGATTTATACAATTTAGAAAATCAAAGTCACCTGTCCATTGTTAAACAAAGCAAATAGGTACCATACTTCAGTAAGAAGCTAGGAAAATTCCAGGACAAGTGGAACAGGGAAACTAAGACAGATAGTTAAACAGCAGTTTACAGTCACCTAGTAAATTTTGAAAGGTGAACATGGTGGATGGTGCACCCAGGTAGGCCAAATAGCCATTTACTTCTTTAAGTAAAATTGAATCTATTTAAGGGAAGGGGGTGAGGGATGGAATATCTAAAGGGAAGGTCTGCACAACACCAAACTAAGGGGACATTTGGTCAATGATGGCAGCCTCAAGAGCTGGAGTTCCATCTTTATATGTGGTCATGATGTTAGGAACAAAAATAAAATATTCGGGCCCAGCCAGTATTGCTCAGTGGTTGAGGATTGACCTATGAACCAGGAGGTCAAGATTCAATTCCCAGTCAGGGCACATGGCCAGGTTGCAGGCTGGATCCCCAGTAGGGGGCATGCAGGCAGTAGCCAATCAATGATTCTCTCATCATTAATGTTTATATATCTCTCTCCCTGTTCCTTCCTCTCTGAAATCAATAAAATTATTTTTAAAAATAAAGTAAAATATTGGGGACTAGTTGCAATTATAAGAAATACTAATCATGATCTCTTAACTATGATGGTTCTGATCTGATCAGAGAAAGCAAGTTCTAACCTGGCTGAGAGTTGTATGCCCTGGGACATGGGAGCTAATATCGGAATGCAGTCCACCCTTTGTATCCCCCAGCCCAATTGCCTATAACCATTATACCTTGCCTACTTTCCCATGCCTGTAATTCCTACTTTACCATGCAATCTTTTCCCTTCTACCCAATATAAGCAACTGGCTTATGGGGGGCTGTAGAGCTGATTTTTGTGGATGACCTGCTGCTCTCCCGTACTGCCGGCAATATTGGAATAAACATTCATATATGATTCAACCCTAACTCTGCTTAATTGAGTCAAGTAGTGACAGGCAGCCTGGACCCATTGCTTATCCAGTTACATAATCTGACGACTCTGGTGGGACACAAGCAGGGAGTCCTCTTGGGTAAGTATCAAGGATCTTACTTGCTGCCTGGATTGGGGTTTCTGGGGGCTGAGGCCTGGACTCTTTTATTTGCAACCTTGCCAGGAATTTTCCTGTTTTGAGTACCAGCCACAGCCTTAGCAATCCCCATCAGCTCACCTAACCTTAAGTTGAATTGAGCGTTTTGTAACTCTGTAAAGGGGGGAAGTCAGTTGGCTCTTCTCCCTCTCAAGGCGTCAGCCACTTTACTGTTAAGGATGGACTGCATATCCAATTGTGGTCCCATAAGATTATAATGGAGTTGAAAAATTCCTATCATCTAGTTACACTGTAGTACAACACGTTATACAATGTGTTGTAAATCACCGTCTGAGATGGCTATTTGGCCTACCTGCATGCACCATCCACCCTTTCAGGGGTGAACCTGATCAGCTCCTGGTTGCAAGCAGTCTGTCAAGGTCCTCGCCTTGTCTCTGCACCTGAGCCTGATCAGGTTAGGGTCGAGACAAGGCCCTGCATGGTGCAGGGCTTTGGTCTGGTGTTCCGTTTGGCGGTGCATGGTAAGCCACAAACAGTTGTCTGTTCAGTGCATTTGTTAATACTGTATATTAGGATGATTTTATCTTGGTGTAACTTTGCCTGTAATCTTACTTAAATTGTTCAAAGGTGGGTGCTGGTGGCCCAATCCCAAAGGACACTCCATTGGGATGGATCTTGGGGAATTGGGCTACTTACACTTATCCACCAATGAAAAAAAGGAAAAGGGTGTTTTATTACAATATTGCTTGGCCTCACTCTTCAATATCCTCTTAACTGGAGACAAGTGGAGATTAGTGTTTGGGAAAGCACAGTATGAAGATTTTGTCTGTGTGTTGTGTGTTCCTGTAAATATTGTATATAAGAATGTCTCTGTTGATTATTGTTTTATATCTTTTTGTTACTTGGTTTAATTTGTTTAAAGATGGACATATCCAAGTTTGCTGGGGGAGCCCCAGCTGCTGTGGCAGGCTGAACCCCTAGTATGGATTGCGGAAACTTCCCAGGAGCTACTGAGAATTCTTAATTTAGAGTACCCTTCCTGTTCTCCCTCTCAAGGCATCAGCCACCCAAAATGCTTAGCTAGTGAGAGTTTTGTCTGTCTGTAATATAAGTTTGATCAAAGATGTGCTTTGCTTATTTTCTGATTTATTGGGGACTTAGTCTACTTTTTATGGTTTTATGAACACAGGGAATCCTCTGTTTCTGCTGTTTGGGCTTTGCACCACTCAGGACCAAAGGTCATTTGCTGTTCTGGATAAGTGTAAAGTAAGATTCTAAGGCTAATTCCCAGTCCCTCCTTTTGGGAGTACTAATTTATTTACCTTAGAGGTTGTTTTTGTTTCTGTTTTGAAATAGGACAAGATATCTTCTTATATGCAAGATTTCATGTTGTTACAGTCTACTCAGAAAGAAAATTATGGAAATAAACCTTCTAAACCACCCAAGTTTTTCTCGTAGAAGGGCCTGAGCTGCAGAAGTGCCCTCAGGCAGAGTCCACTCCCACTTTGTAAAAAAAAAAAAATGAAATTAACACTTTTTAATATATATTTACCCAACCAGGGAGCACCAAAATATATTAAACAGCTACTCACAGAACTAAAGGGAGAAACAGATCAAAACACAATTATTGTTGGAGACCTTAATACTTCATTGACAGCTACAGACAGATGAACCAAACAGAAATCAATAAAGAAATTCTGGCCTAGAGACTGCGCCATCTTGGGTGGTTGTTGCCGGCATCTAGAGATCAGCTACTAACCTGGAAACAAGGGATCTCAAGCAGCATGACTGCGTGAACTCAGACGAGCACTGCTTCTTCTCACGGAAAGCAGAGAGAGAACTACATAACCAAACACCTTGAGAAGAGAGATCATGATGAAACAAAGAACCAACCCAAATATGAAAGAAAAACAGGCATCATCAGAAAAGGAAGTAAACGAAATAGGGGCAATGAAGGCAAGCAACCTGTCAGAGAAAGAATTCAGAGAAATGACCATAAGGTGGATGAAAAGAATGGAAGACCAACTCAACAATATGTGTAGGAACCAAGAGGAAATGAAGAAGAACCAAGAGGAAATGAAGAGAAACCAAGAAGAAATGAAAAATGACATCACTGCTATAAAGAACTCAATAGAAAGCATCAACAGTAGACTGGAAGAAGCAGAGGACCGCATCAGCGAGCTAGAAGACAAGGTAGGAAAAAATACCCAAACAGAACAGCTTCTAGAAAAAAAATAAAAAGCAGGAGGAGAGCCTAAGAGAACTCTGGGATAACACTAAACGAAACAACATCCAAATAATAGGGGTGCCAGAAGGAGAGGAAACTGAGCAAGGAATAGAAAACCTGTTTGAAAAAATACTAACAGAAAATTTCCCTGATATAGGGAGGAAAAAATTCACACAAATCCAAGAAGCTCACAGAGTCCCAAACAAAATGAACCCAAAAAGACCGACACCAAGGCACATAATAATTAAATTGGCAAACACCAATGACAAAGCAAGAATCTTAAAAGCAGCCAGAGAGAGACAGAAAGTTAACTACAAAGGATCCCCCATCAGACTAGCAACCGATTTCTCAACAGAAACACATCAGGCAAGAAGGGAATGGAATGAAATATACAAAGTCATGCAAAGGAAGGGTCTGACTCCAAGAATACTGTACCCAGCGAGGCTATCAATCAAAATTGAGGGTCAAATCAGGAGCTTCACAGACAAAAACGGTCTACAGGAGTTTATTACAACCAAACCAGCAATGCAAGAAATGCTAAAGGGTCTGGTGTAAATAGAAAAAACAGAAAACAAAGAAGGAACACAGCGGTAAAGAACAAAAATGGCGACTAACAAGTTTCTATAAATAATAAATTTAAATGTAAATGGATTAAATTCCCCAGTCAAAAGGCATAGGGTAAATGAGTGGATAAGAAAACATGACCCATATATCTGCTGTCTACAGGAAACCCACCTCAGAAAAAAAGACGCACACAGACTGATGGTGAAGGGATGGAAAAAGGTTTTTCAAGCCAATGGAAGTGAAACAAAAGCTGGAGTAGCAATACTTATATCTGACAAATTAGATCTCAAAGTGAAGGACATAAAAAGAGATCAAGAAGGCCACTTCATAATACTAAAGGGAGCAGTCCAACAAGAAGAAATAACTCTGGTAAATATATATCCACCCAATATAGGAGCACCCAAATACGTAAGAAATCTTCTGGAGGAGATCAAGGGAGAGATTGACAGCAATACAATCATAGTAGGGGACCTTAACACCCCATTATCACCACTAGACAAATCCTCTAAACAGAAACTCAGCAAAGAAACATCAATCCTAAATGACTCACTAGATCAGATGGAATTAATTGACATCTTCAGAACATTTCATCCCAAAGCCACAGAATATACATTCTCCTCAAGTGCACATTTGTCATCTTCAAAGATAGACCATATATTGGGTCACAGACAAAGTCTCTTCAAATTCAAGAAAATTGAAATCATATAAAGCATCTTCTCAGACCACAAAGGCATAAAACTGGAAATCAACTAAAACAAAAACAATCCAGAAAAATCAAACACATGGAGACTAAATAGCATGCTATTAAACAATGACTGGGTTACCAGTGAGATCAAAGAAGAAATAAAAAACATCATGGCAACAAATGACAATGAAAACACAACAATCCAAAACCTATGGGACACAGCAAAAGCAGTCTTGAGAGGGAAGTTCATAGCTCTACAAGCCTACTGCAAGAAACAAGAAACAATGAGAATAAATGACCTAACTCTACAACTCGAAGAGTTAGAAAGAGAGCAACAAAAAAAGCCCACTGTAAGCAGAAGGAAGGAAATAACAAAGATCAGAGTGGAGATAAACGACATAGAGACCAAAAAAACAATACAAAAGATTAACAAAACCAAGAGCTGGTTCTTTGAAAGGATAAACAAGATTGATAAACCTCTAGCCAGGCTCACCAAGAAACAAAGAGAGAGGACCCAAATAAACAAAATCAGAAATGAAAGAGGAGAAATAACAACAGACCCCATAGAAATACAAAGGATTATTAGAAAATACTATGAACAACTCTACTCCAACACACTAGACAACCTGGAGGAAATGAACATATTCCTAGAAAAATACAACCTTCCAAAACTTAACCAGGAAGAATCTAAAAATCTCAGTAGACCAATAACTATGGAGGAAATCGAAGCAGTAATCAAAAAGCTTACAGCAAACAAAAGCCCGGGGCCAGATGGCTTCACAGGGGAGTTTTACCAAACATTCAAGGAAGACCTAAAACCTATCCTCCTCAGACTATGTCAAAAGATCCAAAGGGAAGGAACACTTCCCAGCTCATTCTATGAAGCCAACATCACCCTAATCCCAAAACCAGATAAAGACAATACAATGAAAGAGAATTATAGGCCAATATCCCTCATGAACATAGATGCCAAAATCCTCAACAAAATCCTAGCAAATCGGATCCAGCAATACATCAAAAAGATCATACACCATGACCAAGTAGGATTTATCCCAGGGATGCAAGGATGGTACAATATCCGCAAATCAATAAATGTGATACATCACATAAACAAATTGAGAGAAAAAAACCACATAGTCATATCAATTGATGTGGAAAAATCATTTGACAAAATCCAACACCCTTTCTTGGTAAAAACTCTCAGCCAGATAGGAATTGAGGGATCATACCTCAACATAATAAAAGCCATATATGACAAACCCACAGCCAACATCATAATCAATGGGCAAAAACTAAAACCATTCCCCCTAAAAACAGGAACAAGACAGGGATGCCCCCTCTCACCACTCCTGTTCAACATAGTACTGGAAGTACTCGCCATTGCGATCAGACACGAAGAAGAAATAAAAGGCATCCAGGTTTGAAAAGAAGAAGTAAAACTGTCCTTATTTGCAGATGACATGATACTGCACATACAGAACCCTAAAGACTCCATCAAAAAATTATTAGACTTAATAAATGAATTTGGCAATGTAGCAGGATACAAAATTAATGCTAAGAAATCCATGGCATTTCTTTACACCAATAGTGAACTTACAGAAAGTGAAACTACAGAAGCAATCCCATTTACCATTGCACCAAAAAAATTAAAATACCTAGGAATAAACTTAACTAAGGAGGTAAAAGACTTATATGCCAAAAACTACAGGACACTGAAAAAAGAGATAGAGGAAGACATAAACAGATGGAAAAATATACCGTGTTCATGGACTGGTACAATCAACATCATCAAAATGTCCATACTACCCAAAGCAATTTATAGATTCAATGCAATCCCCATTAAATTACCAACGGCATATTTCACAAATCTAGAACGAACGTTCCAAAAATTCATCTGGAATAAAAAAAGACCCCGAATAGCTGCAGCAATCCTGAGAAAGAACAAAGTAGGTGGGATCTCAATACCAGATATCAAACTGTATTACAAAGCCACTGTTCTTAAAACAGCTTGGTACTGGCACAAAAACAGACAAATAGATCAATGGAATAGAATAGAGACCTGAGACGATGACTGCAGAAAGCCAGGCCTTACCCACCTGAGATCCAGGGGCAGAGACGCCAGGGGCACCAGCGCCGAGGGAGGAAGACCTGCGCCTAATCCATGAGCTGCTGGAACCTCCAGGTGGAAATCCTGGGAGTACAAATCTCCTGGAGGAGCCAGTTGAAGGGGAACCAACCCACTTGGGTGGTTTTCATGCTCATTTTTAAAACACAGGACTAGTGGTGTGAAAATAGGAGCCTGAATCAGATGTGCTGGCAGTGCTGTGAGGGCGCTCGTGATGAGAACCGAAAGGCAGTGACTCAGCTTCTGAGGCAACCAGGTGTCTCCAGTCATATTCTTTTTTTTAATCTTGATTGTTGTTCTTTTCAGTAGTGGAATTGTGTAAAAGTATCAGCAATGCTTGGAGTTTGAAATCTGTGCTCCTCCTCTACCAGTTGTTTGCAACTCAGGCTACAAGACTTTCTGCAGGAAGCTCTCAACCTACAGTAACCATCCTCAGCTCATGTTCTACATCCAAAGGAGATCTAGACTGGAAACATGTCCACAGTAAAGAAAATAAAAGTTGGAGAAACCAAGATGGCGGCATAGGTTAACGCCAGAGATTGCTGCCTTGAAAAACCAATTCAAATTACACCTAAAAGACAGAACGGACATCATCCAGAACCACAGGGAGGCTGGCTGAGTGGAAATTCTACAACTAGGAGTAAAGAGAATATCATACCCAGACTCAGAGGAGGCGCAGTGCTGACGTGAAATACTCAGGTGCATGTGCGTGCGGAGCGGGCTGGCGGCGGAGGGCGCGGTTGTTGTTTACAATCGGGAGGGAGTTTCAGACTCTGAGCTCCAAATCCAGGAGAGTCTCTAGGGGCCCAGACTCAACCGGGGAGAAGCGGGACTGTCTGGCTTCGGTCGGAACCCGAAGGCAGCTTTCTCTCCGAGGTTTGCAGCAGTTGCTGGGAATCAGAGAGGCAGAGCACCTAGGGACGGAACTGAGAGCAGCCATAACTGCTCGCTCTGCCGGTCCTGTAGATCCCCGGGGACCCGCCCCGCCCAAGCCCTGTGCAGAGCCATTTGCTGGATAGCCTCAGGCAAATGCTAGATTAGCACCGCCCTAGAGATCCAGCACAGAAGCTCTCCCACTGCAGACACAGCTGACTCTCATAGCCAGTTAGCCTGGAAGTCAAATCACCCCCGGTATTGCCAACATCAATCAAGGCTCAACTGCAACAAGACTTCGAACAAATACCACTAGGGGGTGCACCAAGGAAAGATAAAAAAATGCGGAGACAAAGAAACAGGACTGAAATGTCAGAAATGGAAGATATAGAGCTCAAAACCACACTTTTAAGGTCTCTCAAGAACTGTCTAGAAGCTGCTGATAAACTTAGTAAGGCCTTCGAAAAGACTGGTGAGACCGCCCATAAATGTTGTGAGATCCTCAAGAAATCTAATGAGACCCTCGATGTTGTGATAAAGAACCAACTAGAAATTAAGCATACACTGACTGAAATAAAGAATATTATACAGACACCCAACAGCAGACCAGAGGAGCATAAGAATAAAGTCAAAGATTCGAGATGTGAAGAGGCAAAAAACACCCAACTGGAAAAGCAAAATGAAAAAAAGAATCCGAAAATACGAAGATAGTGTAAGGAGCCTCTGGGACAGCTTCAAGCGTACCAACATCAGAATTATAGGGGTGCCAGAAGATGACAGAGAGCAAGATATTGAAAAACATATTTGAAGAAATAATGACAGAAAACTTCCCCCACCTGGTGAAAGAAATAGACTTACAGGTCCAGGAAGCGCAGAGAACCCCAAACAAAAGGAATCCAAAGAGGACCACACCAAGACACATCATAATTAAAATGCCAAGAGCAAAAGACAAAGAGAGACTCTTAAAAGCAGCAAGAGAAATAAACTCAGTTACCTACAAGGGAGTCCCCATACGACTGTCAGCTGATTTCTCAACAGAAACTTTGCAGGCCAGAAGGGAATGGCAAGAAATATTCAAAGTGATGAATACCAAGAACCTACAACCAAGTTTACTTTATCCAGCAAAGCTATCATTCAGAACTGAAGGTCAGATAAAGAGCTTCACAGATAAGGAAAAGCTAAAGGAGTTCATCACCACCAAACCAGTATTATATGAAATGCTGAAAGGTATCCTTTAAGAAGAGGAAGAAGAAGAAAAAGGTAAAGATACAAATTATGAACAACAAACATGCATCTATCAACAAGTGAATATAAGAATCAAGTGAATAAATAATCTGGTGATCATAATAGAAAGGGAATGGACTGACTATTCTTGGGGGGGAAAGGGGTGTGGGAGATGCGGAAAGAGACTGGACAAAAATCGTGCACCTATGGATGAGGACAGTGGGTGGGGAGTGAGGGCGGAGGGTGGGGCGGGAACTGGGAGGAGGGCCGTTATGGGGGGAAAAAAGAGGAACAAATGTAATAATCTGAACAATAAAGATTTAATTATAAAAAAAAAAGAATAGAGACCCGAGAAATCGACCCAAACCACTATGCCCAATTAATATTCAACAAAGGAGGCAAGAGCATACAATGGAGTCAAGACAGGCTCTTCAATAAATGGTGTTGGGAAAATTGGACAGATACATGCAAAAGGATGAAACTAGACCACCAACTCACACCATACACAAAAATAAACTCAAAATGGATAAAAGACTTAAACGTAAGACTGGAAACCATAAAAATACTAGAGGAAACCACAGGCAGCGAAATCACAAACATATGCTGAAGGAATTTCTTCTCTGATAATGCTCCTAGGGCAATGGAAACTAAAGAGAAAATAAACAAATGGGACTACATCAAAATAAAAAGCTTTTGCACAGCAAAGGAAACCATCAACAAAACAACAAGAAGACCCACTACATGGGAGAACATATTTGCCAGTGATACCACCGATAAGGGTTTAATTTCCAACATTTACAGGGATCTCATGAAACTTAACAAAAGGAAGATAAACAATCCAATAAAAAAATGGGCAACGGACCTAGATAGACACTATTCTAAAGAGGACATACAGAAGGCCGAAAGACATATGAAAACCTGCTCAAAGTCACTAATTATACGAGAGATGCAAATCAAAACGACAATGCGTTATCATCTCACACCTGTCAGAATGGCTATCATCAACAAATCAACAAACAACTAGTGATGGAGAGGATGTAGAGAAAAAGGAACCCTTCTACACTGCTGGTGGGAATGCAGACTGGTGCAGCCACTGTGGAGAACAGTATGGAGCTACCTCAAAAAACTAAAAATGGAACTCCCATTTGACCCAGTGATCCCACTTCTAGGAATATATCTCAAGAAACCAGAAACGCCAATCAGAAAGGATATATGCACCCCTATGTTCATAGCAGCACAATTCACCATAGCTAAGATTTGGAAACAGCCTAAGTGCCCATCAGCAGATGAGTGGATTAGAAAACTGTGGTACATATACCCAATGGAATACTATGCTGTGGTAAAAAAAAAAAAAAAAAAAAAAGAGGAACTCTTGCCTTTTGCAACAGCATGGATGGAACTGGAGAGCATTATGCTAAGTGAAATAAGCCAGTCAGAGAAAGATAAATACCACATGATCTCACTCATTTGTGGATTATAGAGAACATCATAGACTGATGAATAGGGACAGACCCAAAGACTGAGAAACAGCGATCAGGCTATCAATCCCCAGAAGGAAAGTAGGGGAGGGCAGGGGTAAGGGGGAGAGATCAACCGAAGGACTTGTATACATGTATATAAGCCAAACCAATGGACATGGACAACAGGGTGATGGGAGCATGAGTGTGTGTGTGTGTGTGGGGGGGGAGGTTGGGGGTTAATGGGGGGGATGAGGACACATTTGTAATACCTTAACTAAAAAAAAATAAATAAATAAAAATTTGTGAAGAACACACACACACAAAAAGAAATACTGGCCTAGCCCAGCTGACCTGGCTCAGTGGTTGAGCATCGACCCATGAACCTGGAGGTCACGGTTGGATTCCAAGTCAGGGCATATGCCCGGGGTGTCGACTCAGTCCCTGGTATGGGGCATGCAGGAGGCAGCCAATCAGTGATTCTCTCTCATCATTAATACTTTTCTCTCTCTCTCTCTCTCTCTCTCTCTCTCTCTCTCTCTCTCTCTACTCCCTTCCTCTTTCAAATCAATAAAATTTTTTAAAAAATAAAAGAATTATCAGCCTTAAATAAAACACTAGACCTAATGGATATAATTTACATTTACAAAACCTTTCATCCCATGTTAGATTATACATTCTTCTCCAGTGCACATGGAACATTCTCAGGATAGACCATATTTTGGGTTACAGCACTAGCATCAACAAATTAAAAAAGATAAAAATTATACCAAGAATATTCTGACAGTGATGCCTTGAAATTAGAAATCAACTACAAAAAGGAAATAAAGAAATCGACAAATACATGGAGATTAAACAACATACTACTAAAAAATGACTAGGTCAAAGAAGAAATAAAAGATGAGATCAAAAGATATATTGAGACAAATGAGAACGATTACACAATATATCAAAACCTCTGAGATGCAGCAAAAGCAGTAATAAGAGGGAAGGTTATATCATCACAGGCCTATCTCAAGAAACAAGAGAAGTCGCAAGTTAATAAGCTAACATCACATCTTAAAATACTAGAAAAAGAACAAAAGCAACCCAAAGTCAGCAAAAGAAAGGAAAGAAAAATTAGAGCAAAGTTAAATGAAAAGAGAACAAAAAGACTATACAAAATGTCAATAAAGCAAAGAGCTGGTTCTTTGAAAAGGTTCATAAAATTGAAAAAAAAAAACAAAACCCCTGGCTAGACTCACTAAGGAAAAAAAGGAAAAGACCAATATAAACAAAATCAGACATGAGAGAGGAGAAATCACCACAGACATCACAGATATACAAAGGATCATACTAGAATATTATGAAAGACTATATGCCACCAAATTCAATAACCTAGAAGAAATTTATAAGTTCCTAGCAATATATAACCTTTCTAGACTAAATCATAAAGAATTGAAAAATTTAAGTAGACCGATTGGGAATAAGGAAATTGAAAAAACCATCAAAAACCTCCCTAAAAAACAAAAATCCAGGACCAGATGGCTTCACCACTGAATTCTACCAAACGTTCAAAGAAGAATTAAAACCTATCCTTTTCAAACTCTTCCAAAAAAATTGAAGGAGAGGCAATACTTCCTAACACATTCTATGAGGCCAATATAACCCTGATACCTAAATCTGGCAAAGATAACACAAAAAAGAAAACTACAGACCAATATCCCTGATGAATACAGATGCAAAATACCTAAACAAAATACTAGCAAATCGAATAAAACAGTACATCCAAAAATAATGCATCATGTTCAAGTGGGGTTCATTCTGGGGGCACAAGGATGGTTCAACATTTGAAAAGCAATCAACATAATACACCGCATTAACAAAAGAAAGGATAAAAAATAATCTTATCAATAGATGCAGAAAAGGCATTTGATAAACTACAACATCCATTTATGATTACAACATTCAATAAAATAGGAATAGAAGGAAAGTACCTCAACATAATAAAGGACATATATAATAAACCCTCAGCTAATATCACACTCAATGGTGAAAAACTGAAAGATTTTCCCCTAAGATCAGGGACAAGACAAGGATGTCCACTCTCACCACTCTTACTCAACATAATGCTGGAAGTCCTTGCCAGAGCAATAAGGCAAGAGAAAAAAATGAAAGGCATCCAAATAGGGAAGAAAGAAGCCAAATGGTTACTTTTTGCAGATGACTTGATGCTGTATATAGAAAATCCTAAAGACTCTACCAAAAAACTATTAGAAGCAATAAACAAATACAGTCAAGTTGCAGAATACAAAATCAATGTGCAAAAATCTATTGCCTTCCTGTATACTAATGACAAAACTTCAGAAAAAAAATGAAAAAAAAATTTATTTTGCAATAGCAACCAAAAGAATAAAATGCATAGGAATAAACTTAACAAAGAATCTAAAAGACCTATATACTGAAAATTACAAAGCATTATTAAGAGATTGATAAAGACACAACAAAATGAAAAAATATCCCATATTCATGGATTGGAAGAATCAACATAGTTAAAATAGCCACATTACCCAAAGCAATATGCATATTTAAGGCAATCCCCATGAAAAAACATTCTTTAAAAAATAGAATGAGAAATCATCAGATTTATATGGAACCACAAAAGACACCAAATAGTCAAAGCAATCCTGAACAAAAAGAACAAAGCTGGATGTATCACGCTACCTGACTTCAAATTATACTACAGAGCTACAATAATCACAACAGAATGGCATTGGCAGACAGACACACAGATCAATGGAACAGAATAGAGATCTCAGCTATAAAAGCACACGTATATGGACAGTTAATCAAGTAGCCAGAAACACACATTGGAGTAAAGATAGTCTCTTCAATAAATAGTACTGGGAAAACTGGAAAGCCACATGCAAACAAATGAAACTGGATTACAGTTTGTCTTCCTGTACAAAAATTAATTCAAAAGGGATCAAAGTCCTAATCATAAGACCTAAAACAATAAGTTACATAGAAGAAAATATAGGTGCCAAAATTATTGACCTAGGTCATAGAGAACACTCTATGGACTTGACACCAAAGGCAAGGGAGGTAAAGGCAAAAATAAATAAATGGGACTATATCAAACTGAAGAGTTTTGCACAGTAAAAGAAATGAACAACAAAACAAACAGGCAGCTAACCAGATGAGAGATGATATTTGCAAATAGTACCTCTGACAAAGATTTAATATCCAAAATATATAAAGAATTCATAAAACTCAACACCAAACAAACAAACAACCCAATCAAAAAGTGAGCAGAAGACCTGAAAATGCACCTCTCCCCAAAAGACGTACAAACAGCCAATCTATATATATAAAAGGTTAGGAGACCAACCGGCAGACCGGCCAGTAGGTATGACATGCACTGACCACCAAGGGACAGATGCTCAACACAGGAGCTGCCGAGCAACAGCAACTTTGCAGGGTGACCTTTTGCACTCCGGGACCCCTCCGGGTATGTCAGAGAGCCGGTTTCGGCCTGATCCCCCCAGACCAGGCCAAGGAACCCCACCTACAAGAGGGACCCCACTCACTCTGGAGATACCCTTGGAGCCACGGCACTGCCCCAGGTGCGGCAGGCTGGGGAGGGACCTCAGGATGTTGGATCCAGGGAGCTTGTCTGGCCCTTCTAGCCCAGTTCCGCCCCGCTGGCCACCTTCTAATTAATTTCCTCTCAATGTGCACAAATCCATGCACTGGGCCACTAGTAGATATATGAAAAGATGTTCAACCTCACTGGCAATTAGGGGAATGCAAATCAAAACTACAATGAGATACGACCTTACACCTGTTAGAGTGGCCATTATCAACAAGACAAACAATAACAAGTGTTGGAAAATCAACAAATGACAAGTGCTGGTGAGGATGCAGAGAAAAAGGAACCCTCATGCACTGCTGGTGGGAATGCAGACTGGTGCAGCCTCTGAGGAAAATAGTAGGGAGTTTCCTCAAAAAAGTGAAAATGGAACTCCCATTTCCCAGTAATCCCACTTGTAGGAATATATCCCAAGAAATCAGAAACACCAATCAGAAAGGATATGTGCATCCCTATGTTCATAGCAGCACAATTTACTGTAGCTAAGATTTGGAAACAGCCTAAGTGCCCATCAGCAGATGAGTGGAATAAAAAACGGTGGTACATCTACACAATGGAATACTACGCTCCTGTAAAAAAGAAGGAACTCTTACCATTTGCAACAGCATGGATGGACCTGGAGAGCATTATGTTAAGCAAAATAAGCCAGGCGGAGAAAGATAAATATCACATGATCTCACTCATTTATGGAATATAATGAACAACATAAACTGATGAACAAAAATAGAGCCAGAGAAAAAAATATTTTAGAAATAATAGAAGTAATCTTGCTATTTGCAGATTTTTTAATATTTCCTACTTTTGTGCTATTATACTATATTAATACAATTTTGTTAATATTATTGTATTTAAAATTATTTTTCTTGCAATATTAATGTTTATTGCATGTAAATGGCTAATTATTTTGTATCTACAATCTGATAATAGATTTATTTGTATATTAAAAAAGTAAAATATAAAATAACAATAATAAGTGATGGAGAGGTTGTGGAAAACAGGGAACCCTCATTCACTGCTTGTGAGAATGTAGATTAGTACAACCACTATGAAAATTAATTCTGGCAATTCCTCAAAAAATTAAGAATAGAGCTACCATATAGCCCACCAATCCCACTCCTAGGTATATAGCCCAAAAACTAGAAATCATGTGTTCACAAAGATATATGCACCCCTATGTTCATTGCAGCATTATTCATGGTGGCCAAGACATGGAAATAACCAAAATGTCCTGTGATAGAGGACTGGATAAAGAAGATTCGGTAGCCCTAGCTGGTTTTGCTTAGTGGATAGAGCATTGGCCGGACAACTGAAGGGTCCCAGCTTCAATTCCCGTCAAGGGCACATGCCCAGGTTGCAGTCTGGATCCCCAGTAGGGGGCATGCAGTAGACAGCCAATGAATGATTGTCTTTCAGAATTGATGTTTCAATCTCTCTCCCTCTCCCTTCTTATCTGAAATCAATACAAATATATTTTAAAAATAAATAAATAAATAAAGATGTGGTACATATACACAATGGAATACTACTCAGCCATAAGATAGGATAAAATAGCACCATTAGCAACAACACGGATGGATCTTGAGGACATTATGCTAAGTTAAATAAGTCAGACAGAAAAGGCTAAGAACCATATGATTTCACTCATATGTGGGATATAAAACTGAAACTTATGAACAGAAATAGCAGAGTGGCAGTTGCCAGAGGGAAGGGCTGGAGAGTCCTAATATGACATGACAGGAGAATATGTGATTTTGGATGGTAGGCACGTGGTGCAATATACAGATCTTGTAACATAGATACCCACACGTGAAATCTATATGTTCATGTTGACCAATGTCACCCCAATAAATTTAAAAAAAAAAAAAACATGAGGGAGAAATCTTTGTCAGTCTGCTTGAAGCTGTATTTGTTATCTTTTCAATCTGTGTCTCATCTTGTATGAAGGGGGGCCAACTCTGGCTGCATTTCAACAAACCCAGAGGTACTGGGTGGTGGAAGTGAAGCATAGTAACCTCCATCTTGGATAAAAACTGCTGTTTAAAATTTTAACCCTGCTATTCTGGCTTCTGTAAACATTTGCTTGCTTAAATAATAGGGAAAATAAGACTACTCCCCCATTCCAGAGAGGCCATAAACTATGCCCCAGACAGAGTTGTCAGTGCTAGCGCCAGGCCAGGCCTTGCGAAATGGTCTCATGGCCTGTCCCAGAAAACAGGACTTTTTCTTAGAAGGTCCAGAAGTCTCATTCCAAATTTGGAATGAGCTGAAAAACGTATAAATAAGGGAGACTTACACCATATTGGGTCCCAAATTTGAGAAGCAAGAGTTCCCCTGGGACTGCTAGCAAAAATGAAAAGGACTCCAAATAAATTTGGCGTATTGATTAAGGCATCTTCTGAATTACAATATAACAGAAGCTCATTCCGAGGTAACTCAAGGCATCCATTCATCTCATATACACCAGACTGAGCAAACCTTGACTTCATTCCTGCCAAGGGAATAATACTTTGGGTTTGAGATGTAGTGGAAAGTTTGGATGGGTCACTCAACCTCTCTATTGTCTTGTCTGACTTGTAGCTGGTTGAACTTTAGAAAGACGTAAGAGTTAGAGAATTGTTAGACCTTGTAACTGTTTGTTCTTTTATGTAAACTGTCTAGTCATGGGACTTATATAACATAGCTCCGAGGTAAAATAAGTAATCACTTTGACTGATAAAGACCTTAGTAATGTGGGTAATTCCATCTCTGTACCCCAGGGTAGTTGTCTGGGCTGTATCTTACAGAACTGGAGTACATTTAGTTAAGAACCTATAAAATGCATGGTAAAATCTTACTAAAAAACAATCTAACATTTTTGTCCTAAGAATTCAGCCTGGTAACTCAAGTTGGATAAAAAACTTTGTCTAAATAAAAACAAACATTGATGAGTTAAACAAGGGTTTTAGTATAGCATTATCAAAGGCTGAATGGAGCCAATTGACTCCTGTTGGCCTCCTAACAGGAGCTTTTAGCAAAGAAAGTAAGGGTTTATTACTTGAGGAAGTGGCTCATAGTTGGAATCACAGGAGAGCTAATGCCCCAAACAAGTTTGCTCTATTTACCCCACTGTGAAGAAATTTAAAAGCCAGAAAGAGATTACAATGAGAAATGTGACCAAATATAGCTTGGGGCAATAATCAGGCTGGTTAAATCAAGATAAAGATTCATAACAAAACCAGGGTTCCTTAGCTTAACCCCCACTGGAGACCAAAAACCTTTCTACTCGGGAGTAGCTAAAATGGTCGGGATAGAAAAGAGAAATTTTGAGGACTCCTTGAGATGGATTTGAGAAAGGATATAGAAAGTCTCGCAAACTCTGTTAATCAGTATCCTAGTGTATATTCTTAGTAGCCTATGATTAAGTCACTGCCCTTTCTTAACAATCTGGTCTTGCAAGACTTATTTCCTAATTACTACCAATTTACAAAGTAACAGCTTAGCTAGAGGCACTACCCAGAGCAGGTATTTAGATGCATTCTAACTGACCCAGGAGGGGCTGTGAAGCCCACCACAAAAGCCTGGTAGTTAGGAAACATAGAAAACAAAGAAACCTAGGAATATATATATGCGGCAATCTCATTGTATCACTTGTTCAGGCTTTGGATCTTTGTATCCCCTGAGCCAGCAGTGCTGCTGGATTAAAGGTCTCTCCTGATACGTCCGAGTGCTTAACTGTTTCCTTTTTCACGCCAATTCCATAACATTCCTGGTTCCCTGAACCCAGAAGGTGTCACTTGCACTGGCTCTTGCGGCCACCTCTGACAAGAGCTCTTGGGCACTCGGCCCTGGGCTCTGTGACCCTGGGAAGGTGCGCCATTCACCAGTTCCTGGACTCCTGGGGCCCAGGGAGACTGCTGAGATTCCGTGATCCAGCTGACTCTCCTGAGGCAGGAAACACCTTTCTGGACCAGATGTCTGATGGGTGAATGTCCCTGGGGGAATCAGTCCCAGCTCAGACTGCTTAGGCAAATATTTGCCTCAGTTCAGAGACTTTTCATGGGTTGAAGTCAAAACTCTGACTGACTGTTGTGTGAATAAGTGTGAAAGCCCGTGCTCCATGGAGAAAACCTGCCGAGCCTGTGTGAGCCCCAAGCTGTGGTTCCGTGGTGACCTCATATGGCTAAGGGAAGCGTCATCACCTGGGGGACTGAAGCAACTCGGTCCCTCCCTGCAGTGGAGATCTGGGTCCAGGGTTTTTAGGGATCCTCCATCAAAGTTAAGAGACACTAAGTCCCGGAGATCGGGTGCGGCCAGCCGGGCGAAAGTTACCTCCTGTTTTTCTTGCATCTCCATTCATTGGGTGGGGCTATGTTATGCCCAGATTTCAAGACCCCCAAAGATCCACCAGGGAGCACCAAATCCGATGCAAAAGCAGAGAGTCTTTTATTCAAGCTCGCTTGGGGTCCCCCCTCCCCCGGCCTCCATTACTGGATGCAAGAGAGAGCCCCAAGTCCCAAGAGAACAAAGAATTTATAGGGCTTGGGGGGGGGGGTGGCACATTCTGACCACTGATTTGGCCGATTCCGGTTGGTTGAGTGAGGGCCGGGGACTAGTGACGCAAGGGCAGGGTGCAGCTAGGGTCTGGTTACACAAAGACAGGGGGGTGTTCAGCATACCTTTGGCCTTGGGCTAGTTTCCCCTGCTTTCCCATTGGCCGAGATAAGGGCAGGCTGAATAACTGATACATTCTGCGGCATTTTCTTGGAAAAGGGGTTAAGGACACAGCTATCAGTCCTGTTCTGTCCTTTCAGCTACATACTTACAACATGGGAAATAGCTCTTCAACATCCACTGTCTTAGAATGTATGTTAAAAATATTTAAGAAAGGATTTGTTGTGGACTATGGAGTAAAATAAGTCCCTTGGAAGTTAAAAAGAATGTGTGAAATAGACTGGCCGTGTTTTGAAGGATGGCTACCAGAGATCACATTGCATGTCCTCACAATTAGGAATGTTCACAAAATTATAACAGGAGACCCAGGTCATCCTGATCAGTTCCCTTACATTGATCAGTGGCTAGAAATAGCTCTGCACAAGCCTCCTTGTGTTATGCCCAGATTTCAAGATCCCCAACAGACCATGAGAGGGAGCCAGCTGGGTCCAATGCAAAAGCAAAGAGTCCTTTATTTCCACAGTCCCAGGTCTGGCTCCCAGCCTCGCAAACTCTAGACGAGAGACCCCCATGGGAAAAAAATGGGGTTTTAATAGGGGAGGTGGAGTGAGGGGAGGGGAGATGACTGTGGGCCCTGCCAATTGGCTAGGTGCAAGTCGGGTCTTGTATCACAGGATGTGGTCATCTCCATGGCGCGCACGTCCCCTGATTGTCATTGGTTACTTTAAAAAGATTCCGGGCATGGCCAGCAGAGGCTTGGGCTTCCGGGAAGAAGGTACTTTCCTGAGCACATGGCTGCTGCCCCAACATGGAGGATATGGGGCAAGATGGAGGGCATAGCCCTCGCCCTTCATTCCCCTCCTTTGTCTTGAAACTTCAGGCTCAATCATGAGACGGACTGCATTTCTATTCCACCATTGCTAGAGGCCCGTACTGGGCACACAGAACTATCAACTGAACTATCCCTATATGCTTAACAAATGGTCCGGTGGAAGGGAAAGAAACCATTTTAGCTTTAACAACCTCTATTGAAATAGGATTTTTCTTCTTAAAATTTTTCTATGGCTATCAAAAAGCCAAATCAAGATTAATTTATCTACTCTCCTGATGTTTGCATAAACACAACAAGAATGGTAACTGACTACCTTTGCTGGAATCTTATGGTTGAATTTTAATGTGCTCCATAGGCCAGGAAGCCAAGCTGTCCAGCTGCCATCAAACCTGCCTGCAGTATCTGCTGAGTTAGGTGAATCCCTCACCTGTAGCAATTCCACCTGAGCCCACTCTCCAGGCTTTAAGGCCCATCTCAGTAGCCCTCCTACTCTTTGCAGCCCAGAGTGTGTGGGGGTTCCGCAGGGACGCAGAGGCATCTTTACTGCTCCCCTTCTACTCTTACCAACTGCCAGTGATGGTAGGGCATTGGTCTGATGCTCCAGGGCCAGCCATCTTCAGGGCTCCCAAGCAGGATAGTAGGCTTTCTTTGTGGCATCCTTACTGGCTTCAAGTCTTTAGAGTCCAGATAGGTCTCTTTAAAACATGATACTCCAGTCAAAGTTTTCCATTAATAAAACCACTATTAGGAACCAGTCTTATTGAATCTATGCAAAGAAATGTATTGCCATGACTTATTTAGCATTGCCAGATTTTGGAGGAATTACATAAGGAGAAAAACATACTGATTTGCTCTAAGATTTTCTGACTTTCCTTGCTAATACCTTTTCATGGATTTTTTAGAATTATAACAAAACAGTAATTGTTGGCATTAAACTTTCTTTCTATGCATAACCATGCCTTAGACCTCCTATTCTACTACCCCTGGCATGGGCATGGTCACGCAGGCCTGCAAGCAGTACACAAGCTGCCAACTCTCAACTGTCTCTCAACAGTGACCAAAACCTGATGGGCACCCTTCCCTTCCCAGTTGGGCACCTGCCCTCTTGGCAGCTAGATACCCTTTACTTTGGAGGGCCATTCCACACAGTCCCCTTCCAGGACAGCCAACATACATTCAAATCTGCAAAAGAATCAAAGGTCAATATAACATATTAATACAATGAAACATAATATTGGAATCATGGCCGCTTCAGGCAGCCAAATCTTCTGCTACTAAACATGTGATTCTATAAATTGTCCTTGTCTCTTTGGAGCCATGTCCACGAAGATGCAGGCATCATCTAAGTCAATTACACAGTATTGTGGGGGCTCCTGGTGACAGGAGTGATCACGAGCAATGTTACCAGCATCAGGCAGGCCGAGCACGCTGCAGCTTGAGCTTGAGCGGGTTGCGTTGATCTCGATCGATGCTCCATTTGGTGATGAAGTCTTTCCAGATCACGGATGGGTCCGCTGACCGGACGTGAGTGTGATGGACCCAGGTTGCAACGCTGTTTACTTTGAGAGCGGTGGGGGTTGTCAGCACCACAGTGTAGGGACCCTTCCAATGTGGCTCTAGGGTCTCCCGGCGGTGCCTTCTGATGTAGATCCAATCTCCTGGTCTGTGCTGATGAGGAGTTGGGGTTGGGCTGGTCTCGTAGATAGCGTGGAGGCGCGTCCAAATGTCCTTGTGTGCCCTCTGGAGCCCTCTCAAGGTAAGAGATAGTTAAAGAAAAGGGTTTTATAAAGGGTGGCTTGCCAAACATGATAGGAGAGCCACCTAGTCCCCGCCAGTCTCCGAGTCAGATTCCTCCTCCTTTGGAGAACTTCAAAGTCCTGATGGCTTCTAGGTAACCCTGTTTATCAGTTACAGCACTCTGCTTTCTTGCCTTTCTACCAGTTCCCTTTGTGGCAGAGCAGCAACCAGGTCTCTTTCAAGGGAGTGCACTAGAAGGGGGTATCAGCTCCTCCTTTGCTAGCAGCAACAGGTACCAAACCCTTTCAGTACATTTGACCAGCTTCATTCCCGCCCACCTTTACCAATTTTAAGGCCCACTGTTTTCCTTTAACCAGCAAGCCAAATGACACTGGCCTGTATTATTTAATTCAGCACAGGCAGGGGGAAGGGCCCATGAAATCTCTGCCCTGAGGAACTGTGAGCCCCACCCTTAAATGTCCTAATCAGACTAGAAAAGGCACAAATACCTTTTAAATCTACCCCAGAATTCCAAAATCCCAACCTAGCACAGAATATCACATAGCAAATCAAAGTTCCCAGCAAACAAACAGACAGATGTTTACTAGTTAGGCAGGCCAATTCCACCTCTGACAGAGAGCAAGTGTTTTGGGGGAAAAATCCCAGTGGCCACTCAGGGCGCTTTGCTATCGGACAGAGCACTCAGCCTTAAAGAAATCAAGCGTGTGCTTTTTTTTTCCGCAGACTTCCACACTTACATGAACAAATAATTATACCCAAGTAGACATACAAACATCAAATAAACATTTACACTTACACCCTTTCAGTGAACAAGTACTTTTACAGTCTTGGGATCTTGAGCAGATAATAGGAACGTAGCTCAAGTCCCCTGGTGGGGGCCTGACAGGAACAGATATGGGGGCCTCCCTTTCCCACATTCCAGGACAGGACTCTTGACCTATGTCTCATCCAGATAGAAATGGTACTCATATAGAACAAGGAAATCAAGACTAAATAGACACGATAACTAGATACATTCCCCATTAAGAACTTAGAGGTGCATGCCACATTTATACCACAAAATACCAACAAATAAATTTCAGTTGTGTCGAGATATAGAACAAATCCCTGAACAGAGGCAGTAGAAAACTGCCTAGGAATGCTTCTTTTCTACCTTTTTAAAAGATAGGCCAGATTTGAACCCTTAGCCAGTCCAAGTTTTGACTTCCCTCCGGAAGTCCCAGAGATGGTGAATACCATCTAGAAGCCATTCCTCCAGATACAGGACAAGTCCCTTAGAGATCCTTGATAATCTACATCAGTAATCCATTCACACAATCCCCCAAAAGTTAAAGAGGAAGGAAAGATCCATTCAATGTCCTTCAAGAGGATTTGGGTGAAACAACAAAATCGACAGATTAAACACATTGGAAAACCAAGGTCAGAAGTACCCTCTGATGTTTCAGGGGTACCAAGGAAGGAGAAGTTAGGCCATGTTCAGCCCTTCTCACAATACACCATCAGTGACCAGTCCCAGCTCATTGGTTTACCATCCATTTAACATTTCTTTTTCCTTCCATCACACCAAGGCCATGCTTTCCAGGTAGCTAGAACTCTTAGCCTTAATTTTTAGGTGATTAGCAATACATTCAAAATTTTTTTTAAGAGACACAGAAATTTCACTAAACAATTTTAAACAACAAAGATACATATTTAAGCAATAAGGACAGATCAATTTACAGAAGCAGACACAGCATACAATTTAAACCACAGCCTTGGGTAAACACATTATCTAGAGTCCTTGGGTAACATAGGTTATACTTAGGCATGTCCTGGGTCTCCAGAACACTGAACTGGAGCCCTCTAAGATCAGTATGAAACCAGTTTCTACCTGAAATAATTGTACTTTACTTTAGAAATTGGATTACTGCTATCCTGGCATAGCTGCTAAATTTCAAAACGGTCACAATTTTCCTGCTGGGGAAGTCAAGAAGCAAACCCATAGCTATTCACATGTAAACTTGACTATCAACTTCCTGGTGGTACTTGCCTCAGGGCGGGAAATTTCAAAAGGGCTACTTTAAATCACCTTGGGAAACCAGCCTGTATTTCTTTGTCAGGTTCAACTCCGCCATTTTTAAGGCCAAACAGTCTCGGGTTTTTATTCTGTACACAGCAAAAGGTCAAGTTCAGCTCAAAACTATGCAGACTCATTTTTAAACTGGCCTTTTCCCTTTACATGTGCACAGAAATCCCTGATGCATTTATGAATTTGTAAAAGCTTTTCAATTCTCTATCTACAAGCCTTTTAAGAAATACAAGCTCTATTGTCAGCCCTTATAAAGCCAACTGCTCAAAACATTGGTCTATCATATCACTAAAATTATATTAAGACTGTGATTGCTAATTTATTAAGCATTAAAGATATCTTCTTAAAAATAGTATTAAATAAATCTGAGAAGCAGGCACACTTTCTGCCCCATCTGCATTTCCGTAGTAAAACTCCACCTTAAAACTCCATCCCTGAAATCCCATCCTGCCTCAGTGAGCAGACATTCCTTTTGTGATTGGCTAAGTCAGAGGGAGGGGCCTTTGCTGTTCCAAGATGGTGGCCCCCAGGGGCACGGCAGGCCATGTGGCCAACATGGTGGCTGCCAAGTCAGGCAGCTCAACATTGTGGCTGTCTAAACTGTTCTCTGACAGAAAAGATGACTTCCTCATTCTCACAATAAACAAGGGAAGAGCAAACCAAAACCCCTAAAAGATAGATGGCCAACATTATATTGCAGAACTTTCAACCATGTTTTTTCTGCCTAGGGAAACTGAGAAGCAAACTTGTAGGTATTAAAAAAATGACTACTGGTGGAAAGCTGATTTCAAAGGAGCCACCTTTTGGCTGCTTGACCTTTTCTGGGAAGGTCGTCTAGCAAAAGGTGTAGCCAATGAAATACAAACTAACATTCCTAAAGATGGCTGCTGGCGGGAATTGGCGTGTCTACCCCTCCCTCCATTAAAAAAGGGTGTAGCTTTAAACTTTTTAATGGCAAGAAAAGAGACCTTAAACTTTCAGAGCTTTAAATCTTAGGTAGCAAATTAAATACTTAGCATTTTTCAAATCAATACTTTTACATTTAAGGATACATTTCAAATAAAATATAAGGCATTTTCAATTAATAGATTAACTTCTATCATCTAGACTTCATACTAGGCATACTCAGATAGCCACACAAAGGAGGGGAGAAGGCAGGCCCCCTCCCTCCACATTCACACACTTTCACCAGACATTCATTCAGAGTTTAAACAATCCATTCAATTCCTAACAACTTCCCAACTCCTGAGGGAGCTCTAAAGCCTCCCCCAATCTCCTTGAAATGATCAATCACAATACCCAAAGGAGCAGTCTGAGTCCATCATAACGTCCGTCCAGTAAGTCCACAAAATAAAACCGAAAAAACACAAACACAAACAACTAAGGGGCCCGAGAATACAGTGTTCCAACTCCATGGAAGCGAAACCAAAACAAGCTTCCAATTCCATAGAAACAAAAACCGAAATCTAGACGATGGCTGCGCGCCAACCAGTGGGAGCGACCCGCCTGTCTCAGATTGAGGGATTCCTACAGACCTTCCAACTCCATGGAAGCAAAACTGCACCCCTTCAGATGGAGGATCGAGGCATCCCCCGACTCCTCCGCCCGTGATCCCCCTGTGCGTCCACTTAGATCATTATTACAGGAATTTACAGATTTCAGAAATGAGCTTGCACAGAACAGAACACACAACAATACAGACACCTACTGCGGTCAGTCAGACTCTCCGGATCGGGGGTCCCTCGAGGGTCTTAGGGATCCCAGACGAGCCCCCAAATGTTATGTCCAGATTTCAAGATCCCCAACAGACCACGCGAGGGAGCCAGCCATGTCCAATGCAAAAGCAAAGAGTCCTTTATTTCCACAGACCCAGGTCTGGCTCCCAGCCTCACAATGGCGAGATGAGAGACCCAGTGGGAAAAAAATGGGGTTTTAATAGGGGGGTGGAGTGAGGGGAGGGGCGATGACTGTGGGTCCTGCCAATTGGCTAGGTGCAAGTCGGGTCTTGTATCACAGGATGTGGTCATCTCCATGGCACGCACGTCCCCTGATTGTCATTGGTTAGTTTTAAAAGATTCTGGGTGTGGCCAGCAGAGGCCTGGGCTTCTAGGAAGAAGGTACTTTCCTGAGCACATGGCTGCTGCCCCAACATGGAGGATATGGGGCAAGATGGAGGGCATAACCCTCGCCCTTTCACCTTGGATCTGGCTCTGCATGTGTAAGAAGGGACAGAGTAAGGTTTTAGTGGTAGGAGAACAGAAGCAGGCAAGAGAAAAGAAACAGGTCCTTCAGAACAAAGCTCAGCCCTCTATTCTACAGTGTTACAGAAGAGCAAAGAAATAACAAGCTTGCTTCCTAGAAAAAGAGAGGGGTCCTGTTTATTAACACTAGCGGACTCCGGGAATAATTTTCAAATCAGAGTGAAGAAACATGCAGAGAATCTGTCTATATATATCTTGCTGGGGTCTTTGTCTTGCAGATATGCCCCCTGCCCCCTTTGTTGTGGCCCTGCAGGAAGGCCCCCAGGTTTCCGGCCACATCCTGGAGCCAGCATAACAACCACCCCCCGCCCCCAGGGCAGTGCATTGTTTACAGTTTTTATGACCTGACATGCCTTGCAAGACCAGTTTCCTCCTCCTTCCCCCGCCCTCCACGTGTCCCACAAGCTTCTTTTAGCCTTGTGGAGCAATGAATCCTCAGGGGGTGTTACTGGTATTCAGGTGTTCAGTCCTGCAACCTTGAGAGCAGTGGGGGTGGTCAGGATGACTGTATGTGGTCTCCTCCAGGAGGAGTCAGTCCTTGGGTGGTCTTTACCCAAACAGAGTCACCAGGTTGGAAGGCAGAACATCTCGAGCATGCTTCTGGAATGCTTTTTGCATAGAAAAGCCTGTAAGAACTTAAGTAAAAATTAGTTATGGATTTCAGCCTTTACCCACCGTAATCTGTAGAGGCCCCACTGGTTTCCAGGTCAGCCTTCCGGGCCGCTTTGGTTCCCTTGTAGTATGATAGCAGTCATCTCAGGTAGAAACTGTAGTTTAACTCTAATCCTGCTGTTTGGCTTCTGTACTTATTTGCTTGCTAAAATAATATAAAAGTTATTTTGAATTTCTGAATTATATAAATCATCCCAATCGATTGAATACCTTATTGATTGTAATGTGAATACCCCATTGGTTGTGGTCATACTGGTTATCGAAGCACATTCTTCTGTACCTGGGGACCAGGACAGCACAATTACTCTAAATTGCCTCGATGGCTCTAGATAATGTGTTCCTGTCAACTCAGTGGTCCCAAGACCCGATGGCTCCATATAATGTGTTTCCGTTGATTCAGTGAACTGGAGACCCAAAACTATAATTAACGTGATTAAGTCTGCTTCTGTAAACTGCTTATTTTGCAAACTAGGTTCCTCATACCAAACCCTGGGATGTAATTTATACCATTGTAATCTTTGCCTATATAAATCTGGTGGTGGGCCTGGAGAGGGCACTGCAAGATTTGGAGTGCAAGGCCCCCTCGTAGTCCCGGATTGCAATAAATGTGACTCTTTAATTTGACTTCTTGAGGCGTCCTTCTGTGGTTCGCGAGGTACATTACAGCACCCTCTTGCTTCTGTGGAGTCCCCATACCTTGCAACATCACTCCACATGTGAGCTGTTGCAATCACATACCCACCATCAGCACAAATTGTCACTGATTCTTCTCCCACCCACCAGAGAGACTGAATAAGGGCAATCAACTCGGCCTTCTGTGCTGACGCCCTGTGGGCGAGCACCTGAGATCAGATGGTTCAGTTCAAAGCAACCACCGCCGTCCTCGCATACCTGATTCCTCCCTGGACAGAACTGCTCCCATCCATGAATAGTACCTCATCACTGTCGATGCCAGTGGGGTGTCAGTGAGGCCCAGGTGGGCTGTCTTTACAAAGTCGTCAACCTCTAAACAGTTATGTAGAGGTTCCTCAAGGAAGGAGGCTGGTAGCAGAAGAGCCTGAAACTGGATGGCTTGAGCATTTGACATCCAGCACTCTGGTGTTCTTCCAAGCAAAGCCTCAACCGCATAGCTGTGGCCGCTACCTCCCGGAGGCAAGCAAGCTAACTGGATGCAACAGGGTCAAGTCTCTTGGACAAGTAGGCTACTGGTCTTTTCCAAGGCCCAAGACTTTGGGCGAGGATCCCTTTGGCTATGCCCCTTGTCTCACATACACATCTGGTAGTGCCAGTTGGCCCATCATCCTTGCTCCACTCATGTCTATCCTACTGCCTAATACAGTGATGGCAAACCCTTTGAGCTCAGCGTGTCAGCATTTTGAAAAACCCTAACTTAATTCTGGTGCCATGTCACATATAGAAATTTTTTGATATTTGCACCCACAGTAAAACAAAGATTTATATTTTTGATATTTATTTTATGTATTTAAATGCCATTTAACAAAGAAAAATCAACCAAAAAAAATGAGTTCGCATGTCATAGGTTCGCCATCACTGGCCTAATATATTACTGCAAGGATCCTGGCTCTGAATCCTTTTAGGGAAAATGGACGTTGAATTTCTTCTGTAGCTGCTTTGTGCTGAGCAGGGATGGAGTTTTCTCTCAGAGCCAAGATATCCTTGCTGTCTGTCAGAGGGGCGATGAGGCCTAAGCACAGAAGGAGGTTGGCTTGTGACCTGAGTGGATACAAACTGTAACAAATGGCCTGGTGGAAGGGAAAGAAAATATTTTAGTTTTAATAACCACTATTGAAATAGAATTTTTCTCCTCAAAATTACCTCTATGTTTATTAAAAAAGCCAAGTTAAGACCAATTTTTCTATTGTATTCAATTTGGCCTGATTGTTTGCATAAACACAACAAGAATGGTAACTGACTACCTTTGCCAAACTTTCATGATTGAATCTTAGTGTGCCCTGTAGGGCCAGGAAGCCAAGCCATCCAGCTGCCATCAGTCCTGCCTGCAGTATCTCATGAGTTAGGTGAATCCCTCACCTGCAGTGACTCTACCCAGGCCCATGCCCTAGGCTTTAAGGCCCATCTCAGTAACCCCCCTACTCATCGCAGCTCAGAGTGTGTGGGGGTTCCGCAGGGATGCAGAGGCATCCTTATTGCTCCCATTCTACTCTGACCAACAACCAGTGATGGTAGGGCATGGCCGTGACACTCCAGCACCAGCCATTTTCAGGGCTCTCAAGCAGGATACCAGGGTTTTTACTTGTTTTTTTGTTTGTTTGTTTTTTGTTACTAGTTACAGGGTCCTGCCACTCTTATTGGCTTCAAGTCTTCAGAGTTCAGACAGGGCTCTTTAAACATGATACTCCAGTCAAAGTTTCAGTCAATAAAACCACTACATGGGGAAACCAAGATGGCGGCATAGGTTAACGCCGGAGATTGCTGCCTCGAACAACCAATTCAAAAATACACCTAAAAGACGGAACGGACATCATCCAGAACCACAGGAAGGCTGGCTGAGTGGAAATTCTACAACTAGGAGGAAAGAGAATATCATACCCAGACTCAGAGGAGGCGCAGTGCTGAAGTGAAATACTCAGGTGCACAGTGCGCGTGGAGGAGGCAGGCTGGCGGCGGAGGGCGTGGTTGTAGTTTTCAATTGGGAGGGAGATTCAGACTCTGAGCTCCAGAGCCGGGCGAGTCTCTAGGGACCCAGACTCAAACGGGAGAAACGGGACTGTCTGGCTTCAGTCGGAACTCGAAGGCAGCTTTCTCTCTGAGGTTTGCAGCGGTTGCTGGGACTCTATGAGGCAGAGCACCTAAGGACAGAACTGAGAGCAGCCACAACTGCTCCCTCCCCCCTCCCTGTAGATCCCCTGGGACCCGCCCCGCCCAAGCCCTGTGCAGAGCCATTTGCCGAATACCCTAAGGCAAACGCTAGATTAGCACCACCCTAGAGATCCAGCACAGAAGCTCTCACACTGCAGACACAGCTGACACTCATAGCCAGTTAGCCTGGAGGTCAAATCACCCCTGGTATTGCCAACAAAAATCAAGGCTTAACTACAACAAGACTGCACACAAAGACCACTAGGGGTTGAACCAAGAAAGCATAAAAAATGCGGAGTCAAAGAAACAGGACACAAATGTCAGAATTGGAGGATATAGAGCTCAAAACCACACTTTTAAGGTCTTTCAATAATTTTCTAGAAACTGCCGATAAACTTAATGAGATCTACAAGAAATCTAATGAGACCCTCGATGTTGTGGTAAAGAACCAACTAGAAATTAAGCATACACTGACTGAAATAAAGAATATTATACAGACACCCAACAGCAGACCAGAGGAGCACAAGAATCAAGTCAAAGACTTGAAATGCGAAGATGCAAAAAACACCCAACCGAAAAAGCAAAATGAAAAAAGAATCCGAAAATACGAAGATAGTGTAAGGAGCCTCTGGGACAGCTTCAAGCGTACCAACATCAGAATTATAGGGGTGCCAGAAGATGAGAGAGAGCAAGATATTGAAAACCTATTTGAAGAAATAATGACAGAAAACTTCCCCCACCTGGTGAAAGAAATAGACTTACAGGTCCAGGAAGCGCAGAGAACCCCAAACAAAAGGAATCCAAAGAGGACCACACCAAGACACATCATAATTAAAATGCCAAGAGCAAAAGACAAAGAGAGAATCTTAAAAGCAGCAAGAGAAAGAAACTCAGTTACCTACAAGGGAATACCCATACGACTGTCAGCTGATTTCTCAGCAGAAACTTTGCAGGCTAGAAGGGAGCGGCAAGAAATATTCAAAGTGATGAATGCCAAGAACCTACAATCAAGATTACTTTATCCAGCAAAGCTATCTTTCAGAACGGAAGGTCAGATCAAGAGCTTCACAGATAAGGAAAAGCTAAAGGAGTTCATCACCACCAAACCAGTATTATATGAAATGCTGAAAGGTATCCTTTAAGAAGAGGAAGAAGAAGAAAAAGGTAAAGATACAAATTATGAACAACAAACATGCATCTATCAACAAGTGAATCTAAGAATCAAGTGAATAAATAATCTGGTGATCATAATAGAATCAGGGACATAGAAAGGGAATGGACTGACTCTTCTTGGTGGGTGAAAGGGGTGTGGGAGATGCGGGAAGAGACTGGACAAAAATCGTGCACATATGGATGAGGACAGTGGGTGAGGAGTGAGGGCGGAGGGTGGGGCGGGAACTGGGAGGAGGGGAGTTATGGGGGGAAAAAAGAGGAACAAATGTAATAACCTGAACAATAAAGATTTAATTTTTAAAAAAGAGAAATTTGCCAGTCTGTTCCATGCTTCCGGGTCTCTGGATCTATTTTGTTCATCCATTTATTTTGTTCATCAGCTTGATGGCTGTCTTTTGAAAGGGGCAGAAGAGACCACTGGTTGTTCTTCAGTGAAATTCTGAGTGCCAGATAGGATTCTCCACTTCCCTTGATGATCTAATTCTATGAGTAAAACCTCGATATAATGGACTAATTTGAGTGAGGGGGTGTCCATTAAAGCTGAAAGTCGGAGAAAGAAGATAGGGGTGATATAGGCAGACGCATCCCAGGTCGAGTCCCGGGGCAAATGGAGTGAGCAGCTGAAACTAATAACAACCACTCCGAATTGGCGAAATTGCTCAGCTGGTAAGACGGTTTGCAGCCAGTAAGGGCATAACTCCCCTAGAAAGGTAAAAAAAAACAAAACAGGGATTTGGACAGGAAAGTTTGCCAGACCTCTGAGCCCAGAGGGTCGGAGGGAGACCGCATGGCAGACAGCCGCGTCCCTTGGGACAGGCACAGCCCCTGACTGGGGAAACGAGATCCACGGGATTCCTTGCGCCGCCGGGGGATTTGAGATCTGGGTTCTGTGATCACGGAGGACTGAGCCTAAATGGGGAAGCCTGAAGAGCTGACCTGACTATGCAGTGCCCATAAAAGAAGAGTTTACAGAAACCAAGCCTTCCCCGTTTCCGTGGACGGCATTTGTTTGTTTATTCTCGCTGAATCCTGTTCATGGGACATTTCGGATATAGACACTCACCTGTGCTGAAGAGAGGGAGAGGGTGCGGAGGGGTGGAGTCGGAGGAGAGACTGAGGAGAGAGGGGGGACAGGAGAGGTGGCAGCGAATTGAGTGCTGAGACGCCCCTTAGCCCAGGACTGGGGCAGCCATTCTCTCCTGAGAGTAAGACTCCTCCCCCCAGCCCCCAGGCAAGGAGCACAGCCACACCCAGATTCCACCCTGAACAAGATCAAGGATTAAAATAATCTGATCAGCCCCTGGGAGTTAACAGGGTCTGGCCTATAGAGGGATTTTCAATGCCGTTTAGCCTCAGAGGCCAACCCCAGAACACTGCCACCCAGAGGCTGAGCCACAAACTGACTCTTTGCTAAACACAAAATAAGGCAGTCTGGAAAACAAATACCATCTGCTTTAAAATAAGGACTGTGGTTTACAACACAGAGGAACAGTGTATCGCAGGGAAATTCAACACTCTCCTGAATACCGGGCAGGACTAAAGGTGAGCCAGACTGAAGAATAGAAGAACCGAAGGACCTTCACTACTGCAATTTTTTTTCTTTTTTCACCTTTTAACTAAGAAACCAATTTTTTTGCCTTTTTTTTCCCTTTTTTTTCTTCTTTTTTTTCCCCTCTTTTTCCATCACCTGATTTTACCCTTTTAATTACTACCTTCTTATTTTTAACCAGTATTATTACTGCTACCATTTTACCATCTTTTAAAGTGCCATTTTATTTTCTCTTTATTTTATTTTGGGATTAGTGTTCTCCATTCTATTTTCATCGTTATATTAACGGTTGTTTCTAGTTTGCATCCATCTACAGGGAGCTGTTGCTGGAATTTGCTGGGATTAGTGGCGGTTCTATAGGAGTATTCTCCTCATAGAAAAAGTCTCTTCCCCTCTTCCACTTCATTCTCTCTTTTTGCTCTTTTTTTTCTTTTCTTTTCTCGCTTTTATTTTCCCCCCTTCTTTTTCCCAATTTCATTTTTGCACTCCTTTTTTTGGTCCACACTTTTCTTTTTTCTCTTTTATCTTTTTCTTTTCCTTCTTCCTTATCCCCTAATTCTCTTAATTCGGGTGGTCACCTTTATTTGGGGTTATTAATATTGTGAATATATTTGTGTTTAGTGCCTGGTACGTGGTGCCTTGTTGTGTTGTATTTTGTGCCCTTAAATCAACGCAGCCAAGCCAAGCAACAGCAACCTCCTGAGCACCATACCCTCTGCTAAGGAACAGCAGCTGTATGTGAAACCGCCCCCCACCAGCCAGAAAAGCCACCACAGCTGTGAACAGCACCCATCAGAGGAGCTGCTGCCAACTGAAGAGCAACCACAGACCAAGGACTCACTGCCACCCAGGGAGCAGCCATTGAATGACTCAACATCTAGATATGTCAGTGAGATCAAACATGGGTGGACAAAGAAACCTCCAAAAGAAAGAGAAGGAGGACTCTCCAGAAAAGCAGCTAAGTAATACAGAGGCATGCAACATGACAGAAAAAGAATTCAGAATAAGGGTCCTAGAGTGAATAAACAGGATGGAGGAAAAAATAGACAACCTCTGCAAGAAGCAAGAAGAAACAGATGAAATAATAACATATGGAAGAAGCTAGAAGAAACAGATGAAAAAATCAACAACTTAAGTAAGACCCAAGAAGAAATGAAGAGTGATATAGCTGCAATAAAAAACACCATTGAAAGTATCAACAGTAGATTAGGAGAAGCGGAGGACCGAATTAGTGAATTAGAAGACAAGGAAGCAAAACACACCCAAAATGTACTGCAATTGGAGAAAAAAATTAAAAGACAGGAGGAGAGCCTAAGGGAGCTTTGGGACAACATGAAATGAAACAACATACGAATAATAGGTGTACCAGAGCAACAGAAAGATGAACAAGGATTAGAAAACCTATTCTAAGAAATAATATCAGAAAACTTCCCTGAGGTGGGGAAGAAAAAAGCCACGCAAGCCTAGAGAGTCCCAAACAAGGTGAACCCGAAAAGACCCACACCAAGAAACATCATAATTACCATGGCAAATGTTCAGGACAAAGAGAAAATCTTACAGGCCACAAGAGAGAGACGGAAAGTCACATACAAGGGATCTCCCATTAGATTATCAAATGATTTCTCAACAGAAACACATCAGGCCAGAAAAGAATGGATGGAAATTTAAAAAGTGATGCAAAGCAAAGGACTGAATCCAAGAATACTCTATCCAGCAAGACTATCATTCAAACTTGAAGGGGAAATAAGAAGCTTCACAGATAAAAAAAAAAAAAAAGGCTAAGGGAGTTTATCACCACCAAGCCAGCAATGCAAGGAATGCTAAAGGGTCTGGTATAAAAAGAAGAAATATAAAGCTCAGAAAGAAAACAGCCACACAAAAAAAGAAATGTCTACAAACAAGTACCTTTCAATAATAACTTTAAACGTAAACGGACTAAATGCTCTAACCAAAAGACATCAAGTGGCTGAATGAATAAAAAAAACATGACCCATACATCTGCTGTCTACAAGAAACCCACCTCATTAGAAGGGATTCACACAGACCGAAAGTGAAAGGGTGTAAAAATATCTTTCAGGCAAATGGAAAGGAAAAGAAAGCTGGGGTAGCAATACTTATATCAGACAAAATAGACCTCAAAGTGAAGGCCATAACAAGAGATAGGGAAGGCCACTTCATAATACTAAAGGGATCAATACAACAAGAAGATATAACCCTGGTACACATATATGCATCCAATGCAGGAGCACCCAAATTTATAAAAAAAAACTCCTAGAAGATATCAAAGGAGAGATCGACAACAATACAATCATAGTAGGGGACTTTAATACACCACTGACAGCACTAGATAAGTCCTATAGACAAACAATCAGCAAAGATACAGCAATCCTAAATGACTCACTTGATCAGATGGACTTAATAGACATCTTCAGAACGCTTCACCCCAAAGCCAGGGAATATACGTTCTTCTCAAGTGCTCATGGAACATCTTCAAAAATAGACCACATATTGGGTCACAAGCAAAGTATCCCCAAATTCAAGAAGATTGAAATCATACCAAGCATCTTCTCAGACCACGGAGGCATAATATTAGACATAAACTACAATAAAAACAACCCAAAATACTCAAAAACCTGGAAGCTGAATAGCATGCTATTAAATATAGATTGGGTTACCAATGAGATCAAAGTAGAAATTAAAAACATCCTGGAAACTAATGACAATGAAAACACAACAATCCAAAACCTATGGGACACAATGAAAGCAGTCCTGAGAGGGAAGTTTATAGCTCTACAGGCCTATCTCAAAAAACAAGAAAAAATGGTAGTAAATCATCTAACTCTACACCTCAAAAATTTAGAAAGAGAGCAACAAGAAAACCCCAGAGTGAGCAGAAGGAAGGAGATAATAAAGATTAGAGCAGAAATAAATGACATAGAGACCAAAAAAAAAACAATACAGAAAATCAATGAAACCAAGATCTGGTTCTTTAAAAGGATAAACAAGATTGACAAACCCCTAGCCAGACTCACCAAGAAGCAAAGAGAGAGGACCCAAATAAACAAAATCAGAAATGATAGAAGCGAAATAACAAGAGACCCCACAGAAATACAAATGATTGTTAAAAAATACTATGGACAGCTCTACTCCAACAAACTAGACAACCTGGAAGAAATGGACAAATTTCTAGAAAAATACAACATTCCAAAACTCAATCAGGAAGAATCTAAAAATCTCAACAGGCCAATAACTATGGAAGAAATTGAAGCAGTCATCAAAAAGCTTCCATCAAACAAAAGCCCAGCACCAGACAGCTTCACAGGGAAGTTTTACCAAACATTCAAGGAAGAATTGAAACTTATCCTCCTCAGACTACTACAAAAAATTCAAGAGGAAGGAACACTTCCAAGCTCATTCTATGAAGCCAGAATCACACTAATACCAAAACCAGGTAAAGACAACACAATGAAAGAGAATTACAGGCCAATATCCCTCATGAACATAGATGCCAAAATCCTCAACAAAATCTTAGCAAATCGGATCCAGCAGTACATCAGAAAGATCATACACCATGACCAAGTAGGATTTATCCCAGGGATGCAAGGATGGTACAATATCCGCAAATCAATAAACGTGATACATCACATAAACAAATTGAAAGAAAAAAACCACATGGTCATATCAATTGATGCAGAAAAAGCATTTGACAAAATCCAACACCCATTTTTGATAAAAACTCTCAGTAAGGTGGGAGTAGAAGGATCATACCTCAACATAATAAAAGCTATATATGACAGGCCCACAGCCAGCATCATACTCAATGGGCAAAAACTAACACCATTTCCCCTAAGAACAGGAACAAGACAAGGATGCCCCCTCTCACCACTCCTGTTCAGCATAGTACTGGAAGTGTTAGCCATTGCAATTAGGCAAGAAGAAGAAATAAAAGGCATCCAAATTGGAAAAGAGGAAGTAAAACTGTCCTTATTTTCTGACGACATGATATTATACATACAAAACCCTAGAGACTCCATCAAAAAGCTACTAGACTTAATACATGAATTTGGCAATGTAGCAGGATACAAAATTAACCCCAAGAAATCTGAGGCATTTCTATACACCAATAGTGAACTTTCAGAAAGTGAGATTATAAAAACAATCCCGTTTACCATCGCACCAAAAAGATTAAGCTACCTAGGAATAAACTTAACTAAAGAGGTAAAAGACCTCTACTCAGAAACCTACAGGACGTTGAAAAAAGATATAGAGGAAGACATAAACAGATGGAAGAGCATACAATGTTCATGGATTGGTAGAATCAACATCATTAAAATGTCCATACTACCCAAAGCAATCTATAAATTCAACGCACTTTCCATTAAAATACCAACGGCATACTTCATAGATCTAGAACAAACTCTCCAAAAATTCATCTGGAATAAAAGAAGATCCTGAATAGCTGCAGCAATCCTGAAAAAGAACAAAGTAGGTGGGATCTCAATTCCAGACATCAAGATGTATTACAAAGCCACTGTTCTCAATACTGCCTGGTACTGGCACAAGAATAGGCATATAGATCAATGGAATAGAATAGAGAGCCCAGAAATTGGCCCGAACCAATATGCTAAATTAATATTTGAAAAAGGAGCCAAGAACATACAATGGAGCCAAGATAGTCTCTTCAATAAATGGTGCTGTGAAAATTGGACAGATGTATGCAAGAAAATGAAACTACACCACCAACTTACACCATACACAAAAGTAAACTCAAAATGGATAAAGGACTTAAATGTACGTCAGGAAACCATAAAAATTCTAGAAGAATCCAAAGGAAACAAAATCTCAGACATATGCCGAAGCAATTTCTTCACTGATACAGCTCCTAGGACACTTGAAACTAAAGAGAAAATGAACAAATGGGACTACATCAAAATAAAAAGCTTCTGCACAGCAAAAGAAACCATCAACAAAACAACGAGAAAACCCACTGTGTGGGAAAACATATTTGCCAATGTCATATCTGATAAGGGCCTAATCTCCAAAATTTATAGGGAACTCACACAACTTAACAAAAGGAAGATAAACAATCCAATCAAAAAATGGGCAAAGGACCTAAATAGACACCTTTCAAAAGAGGACATTCAGAAAGCCAAGAGACATATGAAAACATGCTCAAAGTCACTAATCATCCGAGAGATGCAAATCAAAACAACAATGAGGTACCATCTCACACCTGTCAGACTTGCTATCATCAACAAATCAACAAACGACAAGTGCTGGAGAGGATGTGGAGAAAAAGGAACACTTGTGCACTGCTGGTGGGAATGGAGACTGGTGCAGCCACTATGGAAGACAGTATGGAGTTTCCTCAAAAAAACTACAAATGGAACTCTCATTTGACCCTTTGATCCCACTTCTAGGAATATATCCCAAGAATCCAGAAACACCAATCAGTTAGGATATATGCACCCATATGTTCATAGCAGCACAATTCACCATAGCTAAGATCTGGAAACAGCCTAAGTGCCCATCAGTAGATGAATGGATTAGAAAACTGTGGGTACATCTACACGATGGAATACTATGCTGCACTAAAAAGGAAGGAACTCTTACCATTTGCAATGGCATGGATGGAACTGGAGAGCATTATGCTAAGTGAAATAAGCCAATCAATGAAGGAAAAATACCACATGATCTCACTCATTCATGGATAATTGAGACCTTTATAAACTTTTGAACAGTAACAGATACAGAGGCAGAGCTGCCTCAAACAGATTGTCAAACTGCAGCGGGAAGGCCGGGGAGGGTTGGGGGGCGGGAGGTAGGGAGGTAAGAGATCAACCAAAGGACTTGTATGCATGCATATAAGCATAACCAATGGACATAAGACACTGGGGGATAGGGGAGTCTAGGGGACTGTCTAGGGTGGGGGGAAAAATGGACACATATGTAATACCCTTTGTAATAAAAAATAAAAAAAAGAAAGAAAAACCCTAAAATAAATAAATAAATAAATAAATAAATAAATAAATAAATAAATAACCAAAAAAAAAAAATCCACTATTGGAAAGCGGTTTTATTGAATTTATGCAAAGAAATGTATTGCCATGCTTTATTAAGCATTGCCAAATTTTGTAGGAATTATATAAGGAGAAAAATATACTGACCTGTTTTAAGATCTTTTGATTTTCCTTGTCAGTCCTTTTCATGGACTTTTCAGAGTAATATAACTATCTTCAAATGGCAAGAAGAAATTTACAATGTGTCTATATTCAAATAGATAGGCACAGCTGTGCCTGTAGTAGGGCTCCCCTTATTTGACTTGTCCTCTCAGAACAGACTAAAGGAGCTTTATCTCTTTACAGGGTCTCACATGTCATAGGACAACACAGGGCCTATAATTCCTGTAACAGAGGGCTAGTACTCACCACTTCACTATTTCCCTCTGTTCCAAACAGGCCTCTCCCACTTTCCTAAAATTGAGGTTTGTGCCACCCCTAACATGGGCATGGTCACACAGGCCTGCAAGACAGTATACAGGCTGCCAGCTGTGTCTCAATAGAGACCAAATCCTGATGGGTATCCTTCTTTGCCCAGTTGGACACCTGCCCTTTGGACAACTGCATTTAAATCTGTAAGAGCGTCTCACAGCTAATCTTCTGCTACTAAACATGACACATGGTAGGGCTATACAAATATCTTAGGGAGGTGACTGAAGTCAATTCTTGACCTTGTCTCTCTGGAGCCATGTCCAAGAAGATGCAGGCATCATCTAAGTCTATTTATACTGTTTTCTGCAGGCCACTGTCAGGGCTGTGTGTGGCAGCCAGTTCCTTTCTAGCCACAAACACAGTCTGTCCAATTCCCCAAAAAGGAATTCTGGCATGGCATGGGAGAAAGTTGCTTCGCTGTACACAGGCAGCTTAACCCCTATACAACTGGGCTTGGACCTCGGTCTAGCAAACTGCAGTTTACAAGTTTAATATGCAGCCTCCGGTCCTTCCAACCCAACAGGGTCTCGGCCAGTCCCTCAGCCAGACTCCTCCTCTCTTGGAGAATCTCAAACTCCTGAAGGCTCCCTCCCCAGGTCCAGGGAGAGCGCCTTTCCTTTGCCCTTTTGTTAACCTTGTTTACTAGTTACAGGGTCCTGCCATAAGCTGCCAGTCCAAAACAGCCAGAGTTTGTTGGGGTCCAGCCCCAGGGGGTCCAGGGGGTCCCAAAGGTGGGGACAGAGTCACTGAAGAAGGAATGACACAGAGGCAGCATTCAGTTGATCAGCATATCGAGGTTCTCTATCCAGGTTCAACCTTTATTCTCCTGTTACATCTGTATTTATACCAGTTGATTTTTATCCTATCCATTCTATTCCAAAGGTTAGGGCGTTTGTTATCTCCATTTCAAGGTCACTACGCTACTGTTCTGTTAAGCTACAAGGAAGTAACTGAAGGAGATTATCCTAAGTAAAGATTATGTAGCTTAAGCGTGATTGTTCATAGTTAAAGTGATTAATTACCCGCCTGGCACTTAGTTAAGGGGTTTTATTCCCTTCCTTAGTCCTGTTAATCCCTAACTCCAGGAAAAATTCCCCACCTGGGGAAACAACCTTTCCTGGAGAGGTAACCTTGGTTAAAACACATAGTGCTAAGAATGGGAGCAAACATATTAAGAACAGTATTCCATATATGCCAGGTCCCTTGAAACATATGCTATGCAGATGTTTCTTCCCTATAGCGACTGTGTCAAGCAGCAAGGATGGACCGACTTCCAACAAGAGTTACAGTTAGAAACAGCCCTGCATATGACAAAGTACTCCTGTGCAGTGGGTTGGGTACCAGGCCCCTGCCTTCATACCCATCCTCTGTGGCAGAACAGCAATCAGGTCTCTCCCAAGGGAGTGCACTGGAAGGGGATATCAGCCCCTCCTCTGCTAGCAGCAACAGGTACCCAACCCTTTCAGTACAAAGACCAGCTTCATTCCTCGGCCACTTTTACAGATTCCAGGGCCAGTTGTCTTCTTTTAACCAGCAAGACAAATGAAACTGGCTTGTATTATTTCCTATTGTGAGTTAGAGGAAGACAATTCCTACAGAGGGGAGGAATAGCAGTTTCAGAGAAAACTACAGGCCGTCACTCTAGTAGCCCTCCCTCCCGGAGGCTAGGGTCCGACCTGTGAAGGAAAATGACTCTTAGTCAGCCTGGAAAAGAAGTCAGAGAATGACAAAGGTGCAGGGAAATTTTTCTAAAAGCCTGGAGGGTCTCCTGAAAGAAAAGATCCTTAATTCAGCACAGGCAAGGGGCAGGGCTTGTAAAATCTCTCCGCCCTGCGGAGCTGTGATCCCCGCCCCGAATGTCCCAGTCAGACAAGAAAAGGCACAAATACCTTTAAATATACCCCAGAATTCCAAAATTTCAACCTAACACAGCAAAACCAAACCTATCACAGAACAAACCAAAGTTCCTAGTACACAAATATAGACAGAAATCCTCACTAAGTGGCCTGATGCCTCCCGTGATAGAGAGCAAAGGCCTCTAAGAAAAATAACTCAACAGCACTGCTCGAGACTCCTGCAGACCATCACAGGTTTAGCTTCCAGCAAATCAAGCGTTTTAACCAGATGAGCAAACAGAAAATCAAAGTAGCTTTTGCTTTCACACAGACCAGTTAATCACAGATAATTATGCCAAGACAGACAAACATCCGTACTCACACTCTCTCAGTAGACTAGCTCAGATTGGAGCTGAACAGATAATGCCCAACTCCCCAGATGGTCATGGGGGCACTCCCAGCACCCACACCCCAGACCATAATTCTCGACCGACGTCTCGGTGAGAAACTACTGGAAGACTTAAGAGTGCGTCCAGTCCCCCCTCTTGGTAGCAAATTGGCTAGTCCCACAAACAAACAAAGAAACAGAAGAGTGAACCCATAATTCCTCAATAGAATCTGAATTCACTCACCTCCAGAGTCCTGATTCCTGATTACCTGATGAAGTCCTATGACAGTGATGGCCAACCTTTTGAGCTCAGCATGTCAGCATTTTGAAAAACCCTAACTTAACTCTGGAGTCTGCGAAGAAGGAATGATAATCTCCTTCAGTTACTTCCTTGTAGCTTAATAGAACAGTAGAGTAGTGACCTTGGAATGGAGATAATAAACACAATAACCTTTGGAATAGAATGGATAGGATTAAAATCAACTGGTATAAATACAGATGTAATAGTAGAATAAAGAGAGAACCTGGCTATGCTGATCAACTGAACACTGCTGCCTCCGTGTCATTCCTTCTTCACTGACTTCATCCACATCTTTGGGAACCCCTGGACCTGCTGGGGCTGGACCCCAACATCTGGCGCCCAAACAGGGACTCCCCTAGGTAAGCCCCCCCCCCACACTCAGGACAGATAGGACTGCACCGTAGGGTGCTGCAGACCCCCCTATAGAGGATAATTAGGGTAAGAGGGTGGATAGTACAGAACTTAGATTGAGAAGATCGGTCATACAGAGTCTAAAGAAAAAAGACTCTGTATTGATCTTTTAACACATATGCTTGCTAGCAGAGGAGTTAAAGTTACTCCCAGTCAGACAGAACGGTTTATACAAGAAGTATGTCCATGGCTTCCTGAGGAAGGAACTGTTAATTTAGAAACTTGGACTAAAGTAGGAGAGCAATTAAAGACTTATTACAGATTCCATGGATCTGAGAAGGTCCCGGCAGATACCTTTTCCCTCTAGAATTTAATTCGTGACACCTTGACACCAGAGGCAGAAACGATTAAACTTTCTCAAACTTTAAACAGTCCCTCAGCCCCACCTAAAGCGGACACATCATTATTGTCTTCAGCTCAATCTAAGAGCAATTTAGCTATGCCTACTGATCGGAAGGAGAATAAATATCATAGACATGACCCTTGGTCCTTTCCAGTCAGTAGAGAGAAGAAAGGCCCTCCTATTCAAAACAGGCTCCCTAAATTAGAAAGGAAGCCTAAACCAGATCCTGCGGCTCCTATGAGCTCCATGTCTAAGTTTCAAAGGGTGATAAGAGAAGCTGAAGCTAGTGGAGATCTTGAATTCTCACCCTGCTTCCCAGTCATGTATGAGAGTGAGTGGGATGAAGACCCCACCTGGGAGCCTATACCTTACAAAGTACTTAAAGAATTAAAATCGGCCTGCTCTGAATATGGACCTCTAGCTCCTTACACACAAACCTTGGTTGAGGCCCTAGCCAGTAAATGGATGACTCCTTATGATTGGTCACAGGTTTGTAAAGCCTGTCTCTCAGGAGGCGATTATTTATTATGGAAAACTGAATATTATGATCTTGCTAAGAGAGCTGTAGCCACTAGCAAAAATTCCAGAGGAGGAATAACCCTAGACATGATATTAGGAGAAGGTGATTTTATCACGGCTCAGGAGCAAATGTATATGCCCAAAGAGGCACTTATTAAAGTAACCAGTTGTGCAGTAAATGCCTGGAAATCTCTACCTTGTACAGCAGAAAAAACAACTACCCTTACAGAGGTTAAACAGAAGGTCGAGGAACCATATCAGGATTTCCTTTCTCGCCTCATACAGGCAGTCAAGAGAGTAATCAATAACGAAAAGGCAGCCGATATCCTAATCAAACAACTGGCTTTTAAAAATGCTAATAATACCTGTCAGACTTTATTAAGGCTGATTCAAAGAACAGGAACTATAAATGATTTTATAAAACAGTGTGCCGGGAGAACCAAGATGGCGGCGTAAGGTACAGACATGTGCGTGCTGCCTCCCACAACAACATCGAGACTACCAACTATAAGAAAAAAAGGTATCATTCAGAACCATGGGAAAGCTGGCCCAGTGGATGTTCTACAACTGGGAGACTCAGGGTTCCCAAGAGCTTGGAGAAGATGGGACCCTACAAGAGGGGGGATCGGTCTTTTACTACCAGCCTTTTACCATAACCGATCTCCTGAACTGGAAACATCACACTCCTGCTTATTCTGAAAAACCTCAAGCCATGGTAGACCTCCTTGAGTCAATTTTCTAGAGCCATAATCCCACCAGGTAGACTGCAAGCAGCTCCTTCTCATGCTCTTTAACACTGAGGAGCACATGAGAATAGTAAGGGAAGCTCGGAAATGGCTCCAGGCCCAGGCCCCGCGGCAGGGATATTAGACACAGACAGATGGGCCAGGGAGAACCTCCAAGATGAGGAACCCAGATGGGACCCGACTCAGAAGATGGAAGGGCCAAGCTAGAGAGATAACAACTAGCCTTCCTCCAGGTGCTCAGGGCCAGGGCCAAGAAGCCCACCAATACGGCCAAGACCTCCGAGGTCTTCCAAGAAGCCTGATGAAAGTCCCGCAGCTTTCTATGAGAAACTATGTGAGGCATACCAGGTCTACACTCCTTTTGATCCTGAAGCCCCATAATATCAAACTATGGTTAATGCGGCCTTTATAGGTCAAGCCCAACCTGACATAAGGAGAAAGCTATAGAAGCTTGAAGGATTTGCAAGAAAATAATACAACCGAGCTGCTAGAAATAGCAAAGTTTTCATCAACTGAGACAGGGCAGCTAAGAAAGAAGTGGAGGAGAGACTGAAAAAGAAAGCAACCTTGATAGCTGCAGCTATTAAGGAATCAACCTCCCAGACAGATAAGAAAGGGAAACAAGGACCTAGGCCAGGGGGAAGGAGGACAAACTTGAAGCCAGACCAGTGTGCTTATTGTAAGGAATCTGGACACTGGAAGAATGAATGTCCAAAATGCCAGAAAGGGAAGTCAGGTCGTCCAACCCACCCAGCCACTACCGGCCAGAACTGCCTGAAGCAGACCTTATTGGGCTGACGGCAGCGACTCTGACTAGGACAGACTGGTCTCTTTGCAGCTGGGCCCCCACGAGCCCATGGTCAGAATGAAAATTGGGGGGCAGATTATGGACTTTATGGTTGATACGGGAGCTGAGCACTCAGTAGTAATTCAGAAGGTAGCTTCTCTCTCAGGAAAGGAGGTCACAATTATTGGAGCTACTGCGGACCAGACCTGTAGACTATTCTGCCACCTTCATTGATGCCAACTTGGTAGCCACCAAGTAATCCATGAATTCCTGTACTTGCCAGATTGTCCAGTGCCTCTAATGGGTAGAGACCTTTTAGCCAAAATGAGGGTAGAGATCACCTTTGCCTCAGATGGCTTGCCACAGCTGCACCTAGGTGAGGAGACCTCTCCAATCATCCTGTCCTTAGCAGTGCCCAGGGAGGAAGAATGGAGACTTTATACTTCCCAATCAAAAAACTCACCATTAGAGCCTGAATTAGGGGAAGAATTCCTGCTGTTCTGGGCAGAAAGAAATCTCCCTGGCCTGGCCAAGGACCATGCCCCAGTACTAATTGACTTAAAGCCTGGAGCACAGCCTATCAAAATCTGCCAATTTCCAATTCCAAGGGACGCACACCTAGGAATCCAGGTCCACTTAGACCAGCTGCTTCAGTAGGGACTTCTCAAATGGTGTCAGTCTCCATGGAACACCCCTCTCTTGCCTGTCAAAAAGCCTGGGACTAATGATAACTGTCCAGTGCAGGACCTACAGGCTGTTATAACCCTGCATTGGGCGCTGCCAAACCCCTACACTCTTCTGGGACTCATTCCATCAGAGGCGGAATGGTTTACATGTCTATATCTTAAAGATGCCTTTTTCTGCTTTCAGTTGCACCCTCCAGTCAGCCCCTGTTTGCCTTTGAGTGGGGAAAACCCAACTACGGGGGCCAAGGAGCAGTTCACCTGGACCAGACTGCCACAAGGGTTCAAGAACTCCCCGACTCTTTTTAGCAGAGCACTAGCATCTAATCTGTCCAAATTCCTAGGATAGGACTTGGGGTGTGTTCTACTCCAACATGTAGATGATCTCCTACTGAGTAACTCCATGCGAGCTTAGTGCTGGGATGGAACGCGAGCCCTTCTGAGACTCTTAACTGAAACAGGTGTCCAAGAAAAAGCACCAATCTGTCAGAGAGAAGTTAAGTACCTAGGTTTCTGATTCACCCAAGGGAAACAAAGACTAGGGACTGAAATGAATGCAGGCAGTATGTGCTATTCCAGTCCCCAGCACCCAGTGGCAGATTTGGGAATTCCTGGGAGCAGCAGGATTTTGTCACCAAAAAGAGGACTCAGTGTCAGAAGGAAACTGTCATGCAGACACAGCAGCCAAGCTGGCTGCTAAAGAACAAGTAGCACCATCACAGACCATGTTGGCCCCTGAATTATCTGAACTTCTGTAATACACTCCTCAGGAAGAGGAATGGGCCCGACAAGAAGGTAAAAAGATGAAGGAAGGTTGGTGGACACTCCCTTTGAGGACTTAAGAGGTAGATTTTACAGCAGTAGGACCTTGCAGAGGGAATAAATATCTTAGTTGTGTGGTTCTTTTGTCACTTTTTAAAAAAATATATTTTATTGATTTTTTACAGAGAGGAAGGGAGAAGGATAGAGAGTTAGAAACATCGATGAGAGAGAAACATCTATCAGCTGCCTCCTGCACACCCCTGACTGAGGATGTGCCCACAACCAAGGTACATGCCCTTGACCAGAATCGAACCTGGGACCCTTCAGTCCGCAGGCCAATGCTCTATCCACTGAGCCAAACTGGTTAGGGCTTTTTCGGCACTTTTTCAGGCTGGGTCGAGGCATATCCTACTCGCACAGGGAAGGCAAGAGAAGTCACTAAGGCATTCCTGAAGGACATAATTCTGTAGTATGGAATGCCTCTAACCATAGGATCAGATAATGGCCCAGCCTTGTCACCAAAGTGGTACAGCAAGTAGCTAAGGCCTTAGGAATTAAATGGAACATACATACAACTTACAGAGCCTAGAGCTCAGGGAAAGTAGAATGCTAGAACTGGACTCTCAAATAGACTATGGCTAAGCTATGTCAAGGGACAACTGTCCCGACCTGCGGGACAACAACGGGGGAACCAAGAGACACCCTAGGAGAATGAGGCAAGCAAGGGACACGAAAGAATGGAGGCAAGACAGGATTCTGATCAAGCCTCAAACTTTATTCTTACAGCGGCAGAATATATACTGTTTTAGGGACGGGGGGTGGGTAAAGGGTGGGTAAAGGGTGGGTAAAGGGTGGGTTATCTTTTAACTCCTGGCCAATTTGCAAGACACAGGTGGTTTCTGGTAATTAGGAGTTTCCGAAGGAACCAGAAACTTATAGTTCTTAAGATGGCTTTGTCTAAGCCAATATTTCTAATGGCTCCCAACAGACAACCTTACCTTCGACAGATATCTTGCTCCTTGTACTCCTGTGGGTACACTGTGCCCCGAGGGCCAGGGTAGGTTTTTCTCCCTTTGAAATTCTATATGGCAGACCCCCTCCCTTAATTCAGCCAAAGGGAGATTTAGGGGAAATTGGAAACTTAGAAATTCAGAAGCAATTACAAGAACTTGGGAAAACTATCTTTGAAGTCCACAGATGGGTTACTGACCAATTGCCCATCTCTTTAGGAACAGCTGTGCATCCTCATAAGCCTGGAGACCAGGTTTGGGTAAGGATTGGAAAAAAGAGCCCCTTAAAGCCAACTTGGAAGGGACCCTATCCAGTCATACTAACCACCCCCACAGCTCTCAAGGTTGTAGGACTGAACACCTGGATCCACCACTCTTGGGTGAAGGCAGCCCACCAGCCGAGTGACATCCAGTCTGAGTAGAAGGTGACTTCTGACCAGAAACACCCCCTTCGGATCACCCTCAAGAAGACAGCAGACTTGACTGACCAACCTGTTCCAAGGAATTCAGATGACACCCTACTGAATTCCTCCTTACACTAATATTTCTTTCTTGTCTCCCCCTAAAAGTAATATGCTCTGGTATTTCTGGATAATCATTGTTTTTATCTTTCTTATAATTCTTATTTTGTCTTTTTATGAGTGCTGCTGGAACCCTTGACTAGTACCTGGAGGAGAACTCTTCTGCCTTTGCTGGGACACAGAAACACTTTAAATTACTACCTCTTCCACAACAAAGGAATTTATTGCTGTCCCTGGTTAAAATGAGATTTATTCTGTTACTGTTACTAACTCTTTTATTCTTGACTAATCTCTGTGGAGGCCCGCTCCCAAGGGTCCTACAGGGTAAAGGTGGCGTGGGATGAAAGCACCAGAGACCGGGGTTAGGAGGACGGGCACAAGGCACCAGCAAATTTATTTTTTACACACACTGTTTTAGAGCTAAGCTGTGGCTAGTCATGCTTCATAAATCACTGCTAGGGCTTGGCCTATCATGGGGAAGTAGCAGATCGTTACAGACTGGGCAAGACTGGGCAAGCTTTGTCTAGTTCCATCTATGTTTGACAGTTGCTATGACAAACAGTTGCTATGACAAAATGTCTGCTTGCCTATATCACAAGAACTGGGGTGCAAGCCAAGTTCATGTCCTTTACATGACTTGGAGTGGGGTCAGGCTTTTTCTGTAGCCCCACGGCCTCTTACAAATCTCAAGTCTACACTCTGCCTCTCAAGGATTTTCTAAGCCCTCACTATCTCTCTCAAACCCTCAACTTAACTCATCGCTTCTTCAGTCTGACCAACCCTGGGCTGGCTAAGGGCTGCTGGCTCTGTCTTCCCCTCTCCTCAACAAGCTACATGGCAGCCCCCACCTCCCTGCACTCATGGTCTGATTATAACCTGTCCTTCCATTATAAGGTACATGGAGGACCACCATTCCAACTTATGCGCCTCAATGAACTCTATGACTTCCAAATCACAGAGATGACAAAAGGAACACTTACAGGCAGGGCCATTCAGCTGCTCCAGACTTACTTAAATGATATAACACCACACCAATCCAACAAGGTTCCTATCCTTGGACCGGCAACCACTAACACTGCCTTAGCATTTCACTCACCCCCCTGCATCAGAAGAGAACACCCTTAAAGAAAGGCTTTGAGACATCTTGATCAACACTTCTGCAACTTTACTCTCAACTAAAAACCTGCTTCTAATTGGGCTATGTTGTCACCCAAACAGCTCCCTTTCGGAACCCCATTCGATTTTCAGCAGGGCCCACCATCTCAGTGGCCTTCCCAACCATGGACACCTCTCAGTTCTGCTCAGGTCGACCCCGCACCTGCTCAAGGTTTCTCCCATGGCAGGATTGCACAATAAACTGACAGGCCTCATGCCATTGCCTCCATTCCCACCGGCTCACACACTCTAAATTCTGGGTAGAGACTGACAGGAAATTTATTTTCTTTGAAAACACTACCTCTGGGGCTACACAAAACAGTCCCCAAAGCCCCTTTAAGCCCTTTACAAGGGGCAACCTTGGCAGGAACTCTCTCTGTCTGGGAATGGGAGAACAAGAAGCGCACACTCCTGTTTACCATTGAGAATACCTTCTGTCTGGAAACCCAGGGAACATTCTTCCTCTGTGGCACCAATACCTATCTCTGTCTACCTTCCAACTGGACTGGGACCTATACTCTGGTTTACCTAGCACCCAAAATAGACATTGCCCCCAACAATCAGTCTTTTAAGGTTCCACTCACTGCCTATGCTCGAACCAGAAGGGCCATCCTCCTCCTCCTTCTTCTTGCTGGACTAGGAATAGCTATAGACCGGGGCACTGGGATAAGGGGGTTGGCAACTTCACTTTTCTATTACCAAACCCTATCCAAAGACCTTGCAGACAGCTTAAAGGAAATAGCTCAGAGCATTATTGCAGTACAAGACCAGATAGATTCGCTGGCAGCGGTCACCCTAAAAAAATCGAAGAGGACTAGACCTACTAACAGCAGAAAAGGGGGGGGGGGATTGTGTATGTTCCTTGAGGAGGAATGCTGTTTTTATGCCAACCAGTATAGCATTGTAAGGAATGGGGCCCAGAAACTAGCTGATCGGGCCTCAAAAATAAAGGGATTATCAGAATCTTGGAGTTCCTGGAGTAATAAAGAGAGGTGGGCCTCATGAGTACTCCCACTAGCAGGTCCCCTCCTAATGATGCTCCTAGCTCTGCTATTTGGCCCTTGTATACACAATGTGCTGACACAGTTTGTCTCTTCTCCTTTAGAATCCTTTAAGTTCCAAATGGTACTACAAGCCAGGACCCTGCACTACTATGATCCTCTTGGGAAAGATGATGAAGACTCGGCATGCTGAACCCCCTTTATCTCAACGACCCCCTTCAGCCGGAAGCAGTTAGAGCGGTAGTCGTCCATACCCCAATTTCTGAGTCTTCTATTATCCCCAAGCCTTAAGGTTAGCTTGAGGGTCAAGGGGGGAGAGGGGCGGGATGAGAAAGGATATAGAAAGACTAGCAACCTGACTCTGTTAATCAGTATCCTAGTGTATATTCTTGGTAGCCTATGATTAAGTCACTGCCCTTTCTTAACAATCTGGTCTTGCAAGACCTATTTTCCTAATTACTCCCAATTTACAAAGGGCCATAAACAAAGACTGTAACAGCTTAGCTAGAGGCACTACCCAGAGCAGGCATTTAGATACAATCTAACTTCCCCATTCTAACTGACTCAGGAGGGGCTGTGAAGCCCACCACAAAAGCCTGGTAGTTAGGAAACAGATAGGAAACGAAGAAACCTAGGAATATATATATATATATATATATATATATATATATATATATATATATAATCAATCTCATTGTATCATTTGTTCAGGCTTTGGATCTTTGTATCCCCTGAGCCAGCAGCGTTACTCAATTGAAGGTTTCTCCTGATACCACCGAGTGCTTAACTGTTGCCTTTTTCGTGTCAATTCCATAACATATTCTTGAGTTGTGGTACAAAAATCCATTTGATGAAGACCTGACTCAAACTACAATTAGATGAAAGAATATGAAAATGTAAGGATTGATATAATTAGAAAAATTGGAACACTTAAACAGGCTTTATGTTAGAAAAAAAGTTATGACAACTTTAATTGACTGCATCTCTTTTACCTGATTGTATTGTAGAAATAGACATTGCGTCTTATTGGGGAACTGGGACATGAAGTGTGGGAAGCTGCCTATTGTCTTCTCTAACAGAGAGGTGTGGACAAGGATCCTGGAATGCTGGTGACCCTTGAAGCCCTGGTAAAGGTCAAGGCTATGCACCCACAGTTTAGTCGAGACAATAGTAGCTGAAGCAACTTCCCCACCAGATAGCCATGTAAATCCTTACTGATAAGATAGTCTATCTGTTACTGGAACTTGCCTGCCTAAGGGCTATAGGTATATCGAAAACTGAATAAAAGGATGACAAGGCCTGAGCACAAGCGGAGTCCTTCCTCTTGGGATGGGCTCCCGCCTGGTCCTCCAATTTCCAAATTATTATTTCTTGTCTCATCTCTGTCATTTGCGTGGGGCCCCTCATCCAGAGCCCGAACCCTGAACCACACAGGACGTGGGTCACTTCATGAAGGCTGTCAGTTCTCTCTCACAGGGAAACACTCTAGAATAGCGGTTCTCAACCTGTGGGTCACGACCCCTTTGGGGATCGAAGGACCCTTTCACAGGGGTCACCTAAGACCATTGGAAAACACATATTTTTGATGGTCTTAGGAAACGAGACATCGCTCCTCTACCCGTCTCCAGGCAGGTCTGCCCACATGCAGATACATCCACATACGAGTACCCGGCCTGATGACATCATCATGCCAACCCCATCACATACTCCCCATACAAATACAGGTGTATGTGACAAGGTTGGCACCATAATGTACTTATGCGGACCAGTCACACATGTGTAGAGAGCAGCTACTGTGTAGAAAGCAGCTGCTGTGTTGAAAGAAGCTACTGTGTTGAAAGCAGCAGTATTGGAGGTAAAACGACACTTCATGAATTATAATTACTGGATAAATGTAAAATCATGTACTGTAAAATCATCAACTACTGCAAAAAAAAAATCTGTACCATGGGAACTTAATCTGGATGCTGATCGGTCTTTTAATATTCAGCTGTGGTTGATGTGAATACTGCCCCTTTGTGATAGTAACAGGTATGTAAAAAAACAACACAGAGAATGGTAAATCATAGGAAACTTTAATGATCTGTATTGACTGAACTATGCCATCTATCATCTTTGGTATTATTAAAGCTATTGTTATATATTATTTTCATTAGCAAACCATCCCATGACAATGGATCATGTAGAGAAGAACGTTAAGAAAAGAAAATATAGTGAGGATTTTTTACAGTATGGTTTTACCTCAATAATTACAGCAGGAATTGAGAAAGCACAACGTGTTATTTGTTGTGAAGTTCTATCAGCCGAATCTATGAAGCCGAACAAACTAAAATGCCATTTTGATAGCAAGCATCCGAGCTTTGCCGGCAAGGATACCAACTATTTTAGAAGCAAAGCTGATGGACTCAAGAAAGCCAGACTTGACACTGGTGGCAAGTACCACAAAGAAAATGTAGAAGCCGCTGAAGCTTCATATTTGGTGGCACTCAGAATCGCCAGAGCTATGAAACCTCACCCCATTGCTGAGGATTTACCTTTGCCAGCGGCCAAAGACATTGTTCAAGTTATGATCAGAGACGAATTTGCTATGAAATTGAGTGCAATTTCCTTCTCTAACGACACTGTCCACAGAAGAAAGATGACATGTCTGCTGATATTCTTGATCAGGTAATCCAGGAAATTAAACCTGCTCCACTTCCAATATTTAGTATCCAGCTTGATGAATCTACAGACCTTGCAAACTGTTCACAGTAACTGGTTTATGTGAGGTATATTAATGATGACGACTTTAAAGATGAGTTTCTTTTTTGCAAACCTCTTTAAACGACAACTACTGCAGGTGATGTATTTGACACAGTTGGTTCATTTCTGAAAGAGCATAAGATCTCTTGGGAAAAGGTTTGTGGTGTTTGCACAGATGGTGCTCCAGCTATGCTAGGATGTCAATCTGGATTTCAACCTTTGGTACAGAATGAGTCACCAAAAGTCGTCGGAACTCACGGTATGATTCATTGTAAAATATTAGCAACGAAGCCGCTGCCACAAGAGTTACAAGAAGTAATGAAAAGCGTCATAAGTTGTGTCAATTTTGTAAAGGCTAGCACTTTAAACAGTCGACTGTTTTTGCAACTGTGCAACAAGTTGGACGCGCCGAACAATGCTCTGCTATTTCACACTGAAGTGAGATGGTTGTCGAGAGGAAAAATTTTTAAATGTGTTTTTGAGCTTCATGATGAACTCAAAACGTTTTTTAATCTGGAAGCAAGACCGCAGTTCAAAGCACTTTTAGGCGATAAAAGGGAACTGCAGAAAATAGCTTACTTGGTTGACATCTTTACCATCTTGAATAAGTTAAATTTATCACTGCAAGGACCAAATGCAACATGCCTCGATTTGTCTGAAAAAACCCGATCATTCCAATTGTGTTGGGGTCTAGCCCCAGCAGGTCCAGGGGTTCCCAAAGGTGTGGACGGAGTCGGCGAAGAAGGAATGACACAGAGGCAGCAGTGTTCAGTTGATCAGCATAGCCAGGTTCTCTAGCCAGGATCTCCAGCCAAGCTCTGTCCAGGTTCTCTTGCCATGTTCTCTTGCTAGGTTCTCCAGCCAGGTTCTGTCTCTTATTGTCTTGTTACATCTGTATTTATACCAGTTGATTTTATTTTATTTTATTATTATTTTTGCAAGCTTAATTCACTTTATTTTTCTTGTATAAAATTATGTGGTGGCCACAGTGGGAGCCTGGGTCCTCTGCACAGGAACTCTGGAGTGGGTCTTGAAAAGATGGTCAGTGAATTCCTGATAGGGAGACTTGGTGAACACAGTCTCTTTCCAGAGATCTGGGGTGAGATAACTGTAGGTCTTAGAGATGGAATCAAAGGTGGCCTTGGCAAAGTTGCCCAGGGTGGCAGTGTAGCCCCTGGCCAAAGTGTAGCACTCATCAATACCAGCCATCATCAGCAACTTCTTAGGCACAGGGACCGAGACAATGCCCGTACCCCTGGGGGCAGGGATGAGGTGCACCAGTACAGAGCCACAGTGGCCAGTCACCTTGCAAGGTACAGTGTGGGGCTTGCCAATCTTGTTTCCCCAGTAGCCTCGCCGCACGGGCACAATAGAGAGCTTGGCCAGGATGATGGCTCCACGGATGGCAGTGGCTACTTCCTTTGAGCACTTCACACCCAGACCGACATGTCCATTGTAGTCCCCAATGGCGACAAATGCCTTGAACCGGGTCCTCTGGCCAGCACGTGTCTGCTTTTGCACAGGCATGATCTTCAAGACTTCGTCCTTGAAGGATGTCCCCAAGAAAACGTCAATGATTTCTGATTCTTTGATGGGCAAGGAGAACAGGTAGATTTCCTCTAGGGACTTGGTTTTCATGTCCTTAACCAGGCAGTCCAGCTTGGTGACAGGGATCCACTCCTTGTCCTCGGCCTTGCCTCCACAAGCTTTGCAGCCTCGGCCCCGGCCCCGATCCCGGCCCTGGATGCCGCTGCCAAATCCTCCATGGAAGCAGCCTCGACCTCCTATTCCGGGGCCCCTGGGGCCTCTGGGCCCTCCCGCAGCACCGGCGTCATCTGCCATTTGGTGTTTTGTCAGAAAAGAAGAAACTATACCAGTTGATTTTAATCCTATCAATTTCTATTCCAAAGGTTAGGGTGTTTCTTATCTCCATTCCAGGGAATAAAGATTATGTAGCTTAAGCGTGATTGTTCGTAGTTACAGTGATTAACTACCCACCTGGCACTTAGTTAAGGGGTTTTATTCCCTCCCTAACTTCAGGTGAAAATCCCTACCTGGGGAAACAACCTTTCTTGGAGAGGTGACCTTGGTTAAAACACATAGCGCCAAGAAGGGGAGTAAACATATTAAGAACAGTATGCCATATAAGCCAGGTCCCTTGAAACATATGCTATGCAGATGTTTCTTCCCTGCAGCGACTGTGTCAAGCAGCAAGGATGGACCGGCTTCTGGCACAAATGAAACTTCAGCTTCGGCAAAAAAAATTGGATGAAAATAAAATTTACATGTTGCCTACCTTATCTGCTTTCTTTGGTGAAGATGACATTGAACCAGACAAAAGGATTACGATGATAATTTCTGTGAAAGAACACTTGCACATGCTTGCAGACGAAATTTCATCATACTTTCCAAAGCTACCTGACACCCCATTTGCACTTGCCAGAAGCCCATTCACAATCAAAGTTGAAGATATTCCTGAGACAGCACAAGAGGAGTTCATTGAACTTATTAACAATGATGCAGCGAGAACTGATTTTTCTACAATGCCAGTTACGAAATTCTGGACCAAGTGTTTGCAGTCATATCCTGTTCTGTCTGAGACTGTGTTGCGCCTTCTTCTTCCATTTCCAACAACATATCTTTGTGAAACAGGGTTTTCCAGCTTGTTGGTTATCAAGTCTAAATACAGAAGTAGACTTGTTGTGGAAGATGATCTCCGTTGTGCTCTTGCAAAGACTGCCCCAAGAATTTCTGATCTGGTGAGAAAGAAGTAATCTCAACCTTCGAACTGGCTTTTTATGCATACTGTCGCAAAATGTAGCAATGTAGTTTACTGTTGTTATATTAAGACTGTTACCCATGCTACACCATCCTTCAAGACAAAATTTCATTTATTTGTAATTAGAAATAAATATTTCACAATATATAATTACATACTGTTTTTGTGATTAATCACTATGCTTTAATTATGTTCAATTTATAACAATGAATATATATCCTGCATATCAGATATTTACATTACGATTCATAACAGTAGCAAAATTACAGTTATGAAGTAGCAACAAAAATAATTTTATGGTTGGGGGTCACCACAACATGAGGAAATGTATTAAAGGGTCGCGGCATTAAAAAGGTTGAGAATCACTGCTCTAGAAGGTCTTATATCCCTCGTGAATCCATGGAATTGTTTAATAATGCCAGAAATATTTATTGGTTTTCCCAGCTGAAACCTGATAAGATATGTGAAATAACTTAATAATTTTTTATCAGAAATTTGGTCAAATTGGAAACTAATGTCAGAGCTTAATAGGGATTTTTTTTTTCCTACTTTGAGTCCCCTCCTTAAGCTACAGTAAGAGCATATACCCAGAGGGGAAAAAAAGCAAATTAAAGATTATGTAGTTAGACTGGTAGGTCAACTAATGTCCATTAAGTTTCAACCCAAATTTTGAAAGCAGTTGTCCATATCTTGCACATCTTTGTGAAACCAGAAATGCAGCTCTAGAAACAGTTCAAGCCCACCTACCTTTATCATCCCCAATTCCTACGACTAAAGAAAAAAAAATGGGAGATTGGGGTGTTTTTGAAAGCACAAACTGCTTCTATGACTCCAACACTCCCTTACCAGGGGAAAAATATGTATCTTAAGTGCTTTCTTCCCAAATATATTTTTTAAAAATCTGAGCCATCTGAGCAGATAAATTTAATTAATTTCAGCTGTTCCTTTCTACATTCGTGAGTTTTCCTTTATGGTGTCATTTCATGGCTAAAAGATCTATGTCTCTCTGTGTATTTATGTGTTGTGGTATTTTCTATATCTGGATGGAACTGTTAATCTAAAAATTTTTTATTGATTTTAGTGACAGGAAAGGGGAGAGAGAGAGAGAGAGAGAGAGAGAGAGAGAGAGAGAGAGAGAGACATTGATCAGTTGCCTTCCTCATGTGCCCTGACTGGGGATCAAACTCAAAACCTGGGTATGTACCCTGAATGGGAATCAAAACCACAACCTTTTGGTGTATAAGATGACACTCCAACCAACTGAATCATACCAGCTAGACCTGGAATTGTTAATTTTTAAAAAGCTCTATTAAATTGGCTTAAACAGTTATGTGCTTATATGAGTGTTCTCAAAAATAAAACAGAAAGAGATATTCATGAGTGACACCAGAGGAATGGCAGCCTGAGAGGTCCCTTTGGTCTCTCCCCTTGAAATTCCAACAATTTGAACTGTTAAGGGCCATTAGAATACACTTGGCTTAATTTACATCAGCTGGGACTCGGAGGACAGCAGAGCCACTTCCTGAGGGCGGGACCAGTCAAAGACTGGAGCCACTCAGTCTGACTCTCCTGCCCAGTGTTAAGGGGATGGATCTCATGATGTCAAAGGCCCACCCAGATGTGGTGTAACTTCCTGTAATTTGAGTATACAGTGGGACCTTGACTTATGAGTTTAATTTGTTCTGTGATGGAGCTCATAACTCAACTTACTCATATGTCAAATCAAAAAGTGAATAAGAGAGAGAGATCCAAGATGGCGGCATAGGTTAACGCCGGAGTTTGCTGCCTCGAACAACCACTTCAAAAGTGAAACTAAAAGACAGAACGGACATCACCCAGAACCACAGGAACGCTGGCTGAGTGGAAGTCCTACAACTAGGAGGAAAGAGTAACGCATACGGACACTCAGAGGAGGCGCAGTGCTGAAGTCAAATTCTGAGGTGCGGAGTGCGCAGAGCGGGCTGGCGGCGGAGGGCGGTTGGCGTTTTCAATTGGGAGGGAGTCGCAGACTCTGAGCTCCAGATCCGGGCGAGTCTTTAGGGATCCAGACTCAAACGGGAGAAGCGGGACTGGCTGGCTTCGGTCAGAGCAAGTGCAGCTTTCTCTCCGAGGTTTGCAGCGGTTGCTGGGACTCAGAGAGGCAGAGCCCCTGGGGACAGGACTGAGAGCAGCCATAACTGCTCTCTCTCTGCGGCCCGCCCTGTTGATCCTGTGCGACCCGCCCCGCCCAAGCCCGGCACAGAGGCTTTTGCCCGATAGCCTCAGGCAAAGGCTAGATTAGCACCTCCCTAGAGGACAGTAGTTCTCTCACTGCAGACACAGCTGATTCTCACAGCCACTTGGCCTGGAGGTCAAATCCCCCCTGGTATTAGTTACAACAATCAAGGCTTAACTAAAAGACTGCGCACAAAGACCACTAGGGGGTGCACCAAGAAAGCATAACAAAATGCGGAGACAAAGAAACAGGACAAAATTGTCAATGGAAGATATAGAGTTCAGAACCACACTTTTAAGGTCTCTCAAGAACTGTCTAGAAGCCACCGATAGAGCTATTGAGATCCTCGAGAAATCTAATGAGACCCTCGATGCTATGATGGGGAACCAGCTAGAAATTAAGCATACACTGACTGAAATAAAGAATATTATACAGACTCCCGACAGCAGACCAGAGGAGCGCAAGAATCAAGTCAATGATATGAAATCCGAGGAAGCAAAAAACACCCAACCGGAGGGGCGGAATGAAAAAAGAATCCAAAAATGCGAGGATAGTGTAAGGAGCCTCTGGGACAGCTTCAAGCGTACCAACATCAGAATTATAGGGGTGCCAGAAGATGAGAGAGAGCATGAAATTGAAAACCTATTGGAAGAAATAATGACAGAAAACTTCCCCCACCTGGTGAAAGAAATAGACTTACAGGTCCAGGAAGCGCAGAGAACCCCAAACAAAAGGAATCCAAAGAGGATCACACCAAGACACATCATAATTAAAATGCCAAGAGCAAAAGACAAAGAGAGAATCTTAAAAGCAGCAAGAGAAAAAACTCAGTTACCTACAAGGGAATACCCATACGACTGTCAGCTGATTTCTCAACAGAAACTTTGCAGGCCAGAAGGGAATGGCAAGAAATATTCAAAGTGATGAATACCAAGAATCTACAACCAAAATTACTTTATCCAGCAAAGCTATCATTCAGAAGTGAAGGTCAGATAAAGAGCTTCACAGATAAGGAAAAGCTAAAGGAGTTCATCACCACCAAACCAGGATTATATGAAATGCTGAAAGGTATCCTTTAAGAAGAGGAAGAGGAAGAAAAAGGTAAAGATATAAATTATGAACAACAAATATGCATATATCAACAAGTGAATCTAAGAATCAAGTGAATAAATAATCTGATGAACAGAATGAACTGTTGATTATAATAGAATCAGGGACATAGAAAGGGAATGGACTGACTATTCTTGGGGGGGAAAGGGGTGTGGGAGATTCGGGAAGAGATTGGACAAAAATCGTGCACCTATGGATGAGGACAGTGGGTGGGGAGTGAGGGCGGGGTGGGGCGGGAACTGGGAGGAGGGGAGTTATGGGGGGAAAAAGAGGAACAAATGTAATAATCTGAACAATAAAGATTTAAAAAAAAAAAGAAAAGCTAAAAAAAAAAAAAGTGAACAAGTGAGACACATGATGCTGGGCTGATGTTGTGGCGTTCACTGTGATGTTCGCTGTGCCAATTAGCGGTGGGGTATCTGAAGCTGGCTCGTAACCTGAATTTTAGCTCGCAACTCAAAGCAAAAAATCGGCCGAGAGACGGTTCGTATCTCGAAAAACTCATTAGTTGGGACACTCGAAAGTCAAGGCCCCACTGTATAATAAATCAGCTTTCAGAGCTGGCTCTTTCTGCGTGCTCTGTCCCTCCAGAGGGCAGACACCACACCCAGCCCAAGCTTTTAACCTATTTTATGTCTGTCTTTTATTATCCTTTAATCCCGAAAGCGCCTCCTACTTGCACGAACCGGTTCAAGTCTCCCCCTCCTTGAGGGACATGGAGAGGAGGCCACAGCCCCAGCATGCCTGCCATATTGAACAGCTATAATAAACCAATAAAGAATTCGCTGCTCAATGCACAAACATGTCTGAGAAATTCGCACATTGAAACATCTGAAGGTGGGCAAGTGGAAGTTAGCTGGAAACGTGAAAAGGGAAAAGAGCTGAGATAGTGCAAGACACAGGAAGCCTGGAGCTCACTGTGGGGCTCAGTCTGGAAAGGGGAGGGATTAGATTACCTCTGGCACTGCCTTCAGATGAGAGAAGCAAAGAAATTCAGGGAGCATTCCTACCTGAGTGGGCAGAACAAGCTGCAGCTGAGCCCAGGGATTTGGACAGAAATAAAGCACTGAGCTGCAGCCACAGTCATCTGCCAATCAATTTTCCTGACAAAGAAACAAAGCCACAGAGCCTGTCCGCCTCCACTTACCCTCCCAGAGCCAGCAGCAGGTGCCAAAAGAATCTGTGGCAGTGTCATGTTGCAAATCACATTATCTACAAACCTGAGAATGGGTACTAAAGAAACTTTTTTTTTCCTGAGCGACAACTATATGTCCCTTTTGGAGAAGTGTCTATTCAGATCCTCTGCCCATTAAAAAAAAAAAAAGTCTTTCAATCCTTATCCAAGGATATGTTTTTATTGATTTTAGAGAGAGAGGAAGGGAGAGGAAAAGAGATATATTGATATGAGAGAGAAACATTGATCAGCTGTCCCCATATGAGCCCTATATGCAGCCAGAACAATCAGGCACACCCTGTGACTAATGTAAGGGTTAGGTAGAGACACAAATAGGAAGACTACAAGGTTCTATCTGTCATTACCAAGAAAGGCAAGAAACAGAGGTACCAACCAGCCTACCCCAGCTCACCCCACTCCCACCCATCAAAGCTGCACTGTGAGCACATCTGCCTACAGGTGATACCACAGGATGGAAGAAAGAAATAGTGTTATCAAAGATAGGAACCTAGCCCAGCCGGTGTTGTTCAGTGGTTGAGTGTCCACCTATGAACCAAGAAGTCATGGTTTGATTCACAGTCAGGGCACATGCCCAGGTTGCGGGCTCGAGATCCCCAGTGTGGGACTTGCAGGAGGCAGCTGATCAATGATTCTCTCTCATTATTGATGTTTCTATCTGTCTCCTCCCTTCCTCTGAAATCAATAAAAATACACTAGGTCCTCAGGTTATATCAGAGATCCGTTCCTATGTCGCAATACAGTGGGGCCTTGACTTACGAGTTTAATTTGTTCTGAGACCGAGGTCGTTAAGGAGCTCATTAAGGAGCTCGTTAACTCAAATTACTCTATCAACTCAATGCAAAAAATCGGCTGAGAGACAGCTGGTATCTCAAAAAACTCGTTAGTCGGGACACTCGTAAGTCAAGGCCCCACTATATAACCTGATTTTCGCCATAAGCACCTATGTCACTCACATTGAGCACATACACAGCAGTAATGAAGTGAAACAGTAAAAAAAAAATTAAAAGATAACAATTCCTGACCTTTACTTGTGGTAAATAAATAATAAAAAACATAAAGCACATATGTACATATGTCGAAATGAGGGAATTTTTATAAATAAATGGGAGATGGTGACATAACCACGAAACAATGTACGTCGAGTCCGACGTAACCCGAGGACTGCCTGTATACTTTTTAAAAATTTAAAGGACCTGAACACTGGAAGAAAGAAGCAAGGTAACTTAAAAAGGGGGAATCATAGGGGGAAAGTATAAAGTAAACAAAAACAAGAGACAGAGCCCTGGATGGGTAGCCTAGTGGGTTATAGCATAATTCCCAATACATCAATGCTGCAGGTTCGATCCCCGGTCAAGGAAAATGTAAGGAACAATGAATGAATGGATAAATAAGTGGAACAACAAATCCACATCTCTCTCTTTTTAAAATCAATCAATAAATTAAAAAAAAAAACAGCCCTTGCCGAGTGGTGCAATTGGTTGTACCATCATCCTGCACACCAAAAGGTTGGGGATTTGATTCCCAGTCACAGTGCATACTAACAGATAGAATACAACAATATGTCACAATTAATTGGGATTCATTCTAGGGGCACTAGGATGGTTCCGCATACACAAATATATCAATGTGGTACACTGCATTAACAAAACAAAGGATGAAAGTATTATCTTATCAATAGATGCAGGAAAAGCATTTGATAATACACAACATCTGTTTATGATTAAAACACTCAATATAATAAAGGTCATATATGACAAACCCTCAAAGCTAATGTCACACTCAATGGTGAAAAACTGAAACCTTTTCCTCTAAGATCAGGAACAGGGAAAGGATGTTTATTCTCACCAATGCTATTTTAGATAGAACTGGAAGTCCTACCCAGAGCAATCAGGTAAGAGAAAGAAATAAAAGGCACCCAAATTGGGAATGAAGAAGTAAAATAGTCACTTTTTGAAGATGACATTGATTGTTATTATTGAAAATCCTAAAAATTCAACCAAAAAACTATTAAAAACAATAAGTAAATATAGTAAAGTTGCAGGATACAAAAGCAATGTACAAAAATTCACTGCATTTTTACATACTAACTGTTACAGCCAAAGGTGATCCTGAGTGGGGGGGTGGAAAGATTGAGAAAAGACAGACAAGAGAATGAAAGCTGGGTCTCGGTGGGACGCTGCCTCCCTGATGAGGAGACAACGACAGCGCCCACAAGCCATGTCTTTATTTTATAGCAGATGCCATGAGGCAAAGTACGGGCATGATCACGTTGTTTACAGCATTCTCGTGAGTTTCATCCCCACTCAACTACATGCATCCGAACTCTAGCACAAGGCACGTGGGGCCACGTGTTCAGACCATAGGTTCAAGCTTACAGCTATAGCTGTTGGCTATAATTGTGCTGGGAGGGCCCTGCCCTTCCAGCTGGGACTTGCACGTGGCAATGAGAGGACCCTGTCCTTTCATTAGTCCGAGGCTTGGCCAAAACCTGACCAAACCTGGCCAAAACACTGTAGCCGCGCCCCACACTAACAATAAAATTTCAGAAAAATAAATGAAAAAGAAAAACAACTTCTTTTGCAATTGCAGCAGCAACACAAAATATACCTAGGAATAAACATAACAAAGGTGGTGAAAAACTTATGTACTAAAAACTACAAACCATTCATTTAAAAAATTAGAAAGGACACAATGAAATGGTAAGATATTCCATGTTCATGAATGGGAATGTCCATATTACCCAAAGCAATATACAGATTTATTGCAATCCCCATTAAAATTTCAATCAGTGAAATTAGACCACCAACTTACACCATACACAAGAATAAACTCAAAATATATAAACCACTTAAATGTACTAGTAGGTCAAGAAATCATAAAAATCCCAGAAGAAAACAATAGGCAGTATAATCTCAGAACTCTGTCAGAGAAATGTTTGCTGATACATCTCTGAGGGCAAGGAAAAACAGGAAAAAATAAATAAATGGGATGACATCAAAGTTAAAAGCTTCCTCGGAGCAAAAGAAACCATCTGAAAAATGAAAACGGAACCCACCATATGGAAGAACATATTCACTAATGATTCATTTTATAAGGGGATAATCTCCAAAACTTATAAAGAACTTATACAACTAAACACCAGGAAGACAAACAATCCAATTTAAAAATGGGCAAAGCTTGGCTGGTGAGGCTCAGTTAGTTGGAGCATTGTCCTATACACTGAAAAGTCGTGGGTTCAATTCCTGATCAGGGCACGTACCCAGGTTGTGGGTTTGATCCCAGGTCGGGTGCATACGGGGACAGCTGATCAATGTTTCTCCCTCATATCTATATATCTCTCTTTTCCTCTCCCTTCCTCTCTTTCTAAAATCAATACAAACATATCCTTAGGTAAGTATTGAAAGACGTATTTTTTAAAAAAGAAAATGGCAGAGGATCTGAATAGACACTTCTCCAAAGAGGACATACAGATGACAGACAGATGAAAAGATGCTCAAGGTCACTAATCATCAGAGAGATGAAAATTAAAACTACAATGAGGTATCACCTTACACCTGTCGGAGTGGCTACTATCAATAAATCAACAAATAACAAGAGCGGGAGAGGATATGAAGAAGTGGGAACCCTTGTGCACTTTTAGTGGGAATGCAGACTGGTGCAGCCACTGTGGAAAACAGTATGGAGTTTCCTCAAAAAATTAAATATGAAACTGCATTTTGACCCAATGATCTCACTTCTGGGTATTATCCTAAGATTCCCAAAACACCAATCAGAAAGAATATATGCATTCCTATGTTCATAGCAGCATTATTTGCAATAGCTAAGATCTAGAAACAGCCCAAGTGCCATCAGTAGATGAGTGGATAAATAAGCTGTGGTATATTTACACCATGGAATACTACCTGGCTGTAAAAAAGAAGGAACTCTTTTTTTTTTTTTTTTTGAGTAGTATAACATAATAAACATACCTTCCATAAATTTCTTCACAGTTAGTCCAAAGAATAAAACCTCTGGCTTAATTAGAATTTACATTTCACCTTAAATATTCCAAAATTTGTCCATGTCAACTTTGGGATATTAATCTTGCTTGATACTTTGAACCAAATTTCTAACTTTTTTTCCAAATTTCTAATTTTTGTTTTTCAACTATTTTTCTTGATCTTGCTCTCTGATTCCATGCATTCCAGAATATTCAATGGATTTGTAATAAATTTCCAAGATGGAATGAAATTTCTTGCTCATTGTTTGCCTGAAATCTTGTCTGTGTCCATCTTATTAAACATAATATATGCTCCAAAACAGCCACAAATTGAGCTACCAAAACTCCTTTAAAGACCTTCTTTGCGAGTGGTTCCAAAGTGTGGGCCATCTGAATTGCATTGCAAAAGAAGGAACTCTTACACTTTGGGACCGCATGGATCAACCTAGAAATTATTATGCTAAGCAAAATGAGCCAGTCAGAGAAAGGCAAATACCATATGATCCCACTAATATGTGGAATCTAATGAACAAAATAAACTGATGAACAAAATAGAACCAGAGGCATGATACATGGAACAGGCTTAAAAATGTCAAAGGGAAAGAGGTTGAGGGGGACTGGATAAAGGAAGGTGAAGGGATTAGCTAAGGAACATATATGCATAGCCCATGGACACAGACAATAGTAAGGTGAGGACCGAGGGAAGTGGGGTGGGGTGGGTGGAGATGGGCAGAGGGGGGAAACAGGGGACATCTGCAATAGTGTCAACAATAAAAAAATTTAGTTTTAAAAAAGTGGTGAGAGTAGGCATCCTTATCTTGTTTCTGACTTCAGAGGAAAAGTTTTCAGGTTTCCATCATTGCATATATTAGTGTGGACGAAAGGGGCCACATGCTAACCTGACAAGCTCAGGGAAGGCCTGCATGGCAGTCTTGCAAACTCAGAGACCTAAAGTAACTATAAAGGATGGTTTGAAATTAAACTTTAATTGAAAGCAGTTATGGTGGGTAGTTACATCCTAGGCTGGTATCTTCACTGACAAGGTCATCCTTTACCTTAAAGGAGCCTATCTGTCTTTTTGCATCTATAATAATACTAGAGGCCCAGTGCACAAATTTGTGCTTAGGTGGGGCCTCTCAGGGTGGCCTGCAGGGATCAGGCCAAAACCCACAGTTCAACACTGCCTGCAGCTCCTACCTGCCGATCCTGCTCATCCGCTCATCCCCGCCCCACTGTGCCTGCCTCAGGTTCGCACCCAATGAGTCCCGGATCGGGAGAGGCTCATGCCGCCCCAGCCAAAAGTCCTGTGTCTGATGCCCTCTCAAGGGGAGTGGCCTGCGGGATTGGGCTGAAACAGGCTCTCCGACATCCCCCCAAAGAGTCCCGGATTGGGAGAGGGCACAGGCCAGGCCAAGGGACCCCACCAGTGCACCATCAGGGCAGGAGAGGGACTGGGGGAGGGCTCCAGGGCATGTCCAGCCCCGACTCGTCCAGTCCTGATTAGGGCTGATCAGGATCGGCTGGCTGGGGGGTGGGGGGGGTCGTGGGAGGTTGGCCAGGCAGGTAGGGACTGCAAGAGGGCTCCAGGGCGTGTCTGGCCCATCTTGCTCAGTCCCAATTGGCCGGATCCCAGCAGCAAGCTAACCTACCAGTTGGAGCATCTGCCCCATGGTGGTCAGTGCACGTCATAGCGAGCGGTTGAGTTGCCTTGGTATATCACTAGCATATTACACTTTGATTGGTTGAACAGTTGACAGGCCACCGGACGACTGGACACTTAGCATATTAGGCTTTTATTATATAGGATACCCTTGAAATGTCTGGATAACTTTAACTTCCCTTTTTCTGGACCACTTGGGGCACAACCTAATGTGCCTGGGCGCCAGGACAGATACCACAAATTCCTTCATTGTTATCATGTTAGTTGTTCCCACACCAACTAAGTATGTGTCTATCATTTTACTTTTTATCCAATCTCAAGTGTTTCCCCGCTTTGCTTTCTCCTGCCTCTCTAATCTATCACCAATGGATTTCATGTAACCCACTTACATCCCTTCCTTTGATTGCAATGTATAAATCAAGATGTAAACCGCCATTCTCCAGAGTATTATCTCAACCCTTTAAGGTTCTGCTTCCTGGCATTTGTTGACAGTTTGGCTCAAATAAACTTACAAAAATTCTTTACAGGTTTGAACGTTTTTATGTTAACATTAGAAATCAGCTTGTAATATATAGCCTTTATTATCTTGAGGTATATTTTCTCTATACCTACTGTGTTGGAAGCTTTTATCACAAATAAATGCATATAATTTTTATTTTTTGTTTTGTTAATGTGTTTTATGTTAACTGATTTGCAGTTATTGAATCCTTGTGTCTCTGGACTAAATCTCATTTGATTATGATATAAGATCCTTTTAATATATTATTGAATTTGGTTTGCTAATATTGCATTGATAATTTTTGCATCTATGTTCATAAGGGATATTGGCCTGTAATTTTCTTTTTTTTAAGTGTCTTTGTCTGGTTTTGGTATCAAGGTAACGCTGGTTTGTAGAATGAGTTTGAAAGCCTTTCTTTTTCTTCAATTTTTTTTAACAATTTGAGGAAGGTAAGCATTAACTCTTCCTTAAATGTATGGTAGAATTATCTGTAAGCTATCTGCTTCTGGACTTTTGTTTTGGGGCATTTCTAAATTGATGACTCAATTTTGTTACTAGTAATCAGTCTGTTCAGATTTTCTGTTTCACCAGACAGATTAAGTCTTGGAAGATTGTATGTTTCTAAGAATTTATTTATTTATTTTAGGTTATCCAATTTGTTGTCCTATAATTGTTTGTAGTATTCTCTCATAATCATTTGTATTTTTGTAATATTGGTTGAAATTCTTTCTTTTTTCAATTCTGATTTTATTTATTTGGACCCTCTCTCTTTTTTATTGATAAGTCTGACTTAAAGAAATCAATTTTATTTATCTTTTCAAAGAACCAATTCCTATTTTCATTGATCATTTTCTATTTTTAGTCTCTATTTTATTTATTTATGACCTAATTTTTATTATTTTCTTTCTTCTAATAACTTTGGGATTTGTTTGTTCTTTTTCTAATTTCTTTAGGTTAAGCTTAGTTTATTTGATATTTTTCTTATTTTTTTGAGGTAATCTTGTATCATGATAAACTTTCCTCTTAGAAATTATTTTCTGTTTTGCATAACATTTGTAACTATGTTTCCATTTTCATTTGTTTCAAGATATTTTTTAAAAATTTCTTCTTTAGATGAGAGAGAGCAAGATATTGAAAACCTATTTGAAGAAATAATGACAGAAAACTTCCCCTACCTGGTGAAAGAAATAGACTTACAAGTCCAGGAAGCGCAGAGAACCCCAAACAAAAGGAATCCAAAGAGGACCACACCAAGACACACCATAATTAAAATGCCAAGAGCAAAAGACAAAGAGAGAATCTTAAAAGCAGCAAGAGAAAGAAACTCAGTTACCTACAAGGGAGTACCCATATGGCTGTCAGCTGATTTCTCAACAGAAACTTTGCAGGCCAGAAGGGAGTGGCAAGAAATATTCAAAGTGATGAATGCCAAGAACCTACAACCAAGATTACTTTATCCAGCAAAGCTATCATTCAGAATTGAAGGTCAGATAAAGAGCTTCACAGATAAGGAAAAGCTAAAGGAGTTCATCACCACCAAACCAGTATTATATGAAATGCTGAAAGGTATCCTTTAAGAAGAGGAAGAAGAAGAAAAAGGTGAAGATACTAATTATGAACAACAAATATGCATCTATCAACAAGTGAATCTAAGAATCAAGTGAATAAATAATCTGATGATCAGAATGAACTGGTGATTATAATAGAATCAGGGACATAGAAAGGGAATGGACTCACTATTCTTGGGGGGAAAGGGGTGTGGGAGGTGTGGGAAGAGACTGGACAAAAGTTGTGCACCTATGGATGAGGACAGTGGGGGGGTAAGGGCAGAGGGTGGGGTGGGAACTGGGTGGAGGGGAGCTATGGGGGGAAAGAAAGAGGAACAAATGTAATAATCTGAACAATATTTAATAAAATAAAAAAAAGACACAGAAAAAGAAATTTCTTCTTTGTATTATTTGTTAACCCATAGGTTTAGTAGCATGTTCTTTAGCCTCCACATGTTTGTGGGGATTTTTCCAGTTTTCTTCTTATAATTGATTTCTAGTTTCATACTGTTGTGATAAGAAAAGTTGCTTCATATTATTTTAGTCTTCTTAAATTTATTGAGACTTGTTTTGTGGCCTAACATGATTTATCCTGGAGAATGTTCCTTGTGCAATTCAAAAGAATGTGTATTCTGCTGTTTGTGGATAGATGCTTTACATATATCAGTTAAGTCTATGTGGTCTCATGTGTCATTTAATGAAAATTTTTTGCCTATGAGTATCCAATTACTCCAGCACCATTTTGTTGAAAATAATATGCATTTTCCATTGAATTGCTTTGGTACTTCAGTTGCATAGACCTGTGTGGGTTTATTTCTGGGTTCTCTGTTCTGTTCCATTGATCTATGTGTCTATTCATCCACCAGACTACACAGTCTTTATACTATCCTATCTAATAAAAGAGAAACATGGTAATTAGCGTACGACAGCTACCCTTCCCATTGGCTAATCAGGGCAATATGCAAATTAACTGCCAGCCAAGATGGCGGCCAGCAGCCAGGCAGCTTAAAGTGAACATGAGGCTTGCTTGCTTCAGTGACGGAGGACTCCAACGTTCCCCGCCTGCCACTGCAGGCCTCTGAGCTGCAACTCTAAGCAACTATGTTACAAATATAGAAGCTAAACAAAACCTCAGAAACCTGCTTTAGTCCGTCGGGCTTCAGCCAGCAGGATCGCAACATTGTTTCAAATACAGAAGGTAAACAAAGGCCAGAAACCTGCTTTCAGCAGCGGAGGCCTAAGAGCTGGAGCCAAGCCTCAAAGTTAAAGCTGGCCCAGAATAAAAAAGAAAAAAAAGAAAAAAAGGAGCAGTTGGGAGCTTCAGTCACCCGCCAGCCTGAAAACAGCCCTCAGCCCCTCACCCGGGCTGGCCAGTCACCCCAGTGGGGACCCCCACCCTGATCCAGGACACCCTTCAGGGCAAACCAGCCAGCCCCACCCATGCACCAGGCCTCTATCCTATATAGTAAAAGGGTAATATGCCTCCTGGCACTGGGATCAGCATGACAGGGGGCAGCGCCCAAACCCCCTGATCGCCCTGTGGCTCTGTGTGTGACAGGGGGCGGGGCCACAACCTCCCTATCCGCCCTGCTCTGTTCGTGACAGGGGAAGGCGCCCCAACCCCCTGATCAGCCCTGCTCTGTGCCTGATAAGGGAGAGCTCCCCAACCCCCTGATAGCCCTGCAGCTCTGTGTGTGACAGGGTACGGCGCCCCAACGCCCCCCCCTCCACGGGCCCTGCTCTGTGTGTGACGGGTTAGAGCCATAACCTCCCCATCGGCCCTGCCCTGAGTGTGAGAGTGGTGGCACCCCAACCCCCTGATCGGCCCTGCTCTGAGGGTGATAGAGGGCGGTGCCCCAAACCCCTGTCCACAGACCCTGCTCTGTGTGTGATGGGGTAGAGCCATAACCTCCCCATCGGCCCTGCCCTGAGTGTGACAGTGGCGGTGCCCCAACCCCCTGATTGGCCCTGCTCTGTGTGTGACGGGGGAGCTCCCCAACCCCCTGATGGGCCCTGCTCTGTGAGTGACAGGGGGCAGCGCCCCAGCCCCCTGATTGGCCCTGCTCTGAGCGTGACAGGGGGTGGCACCACATCCTCCCCATCGACCCTGCCTTGAGTGTGACAAGGGGCGGTGCCCCAACCCCCCAGTTGGCCCTACCCTGATGTGACTGAGGGTGGCATTGCAACCTCCCGATCCGCCCTGCTCTGTGCATGACAGGGGGTGGTGCCCCAACTCCCCAATCGGCCCTGCTTTGAGCCCAACCAGGGGTTGCACCTAGGGATTGGGCCTGCCCTCTGCCACCCGGGAGCAGGCCTAAGCCAGCAGGTGGTTATCTCCCGAGGGGTCCCAGACTGCGAGAGGGCACAGGCCAGGCTGAGGGACCCCCTCTCCCCCCCGAGTGCACAAATTTTTGTGCACCAGGCCTCTAGTACCTATATAATGAGTCTGGAAATTGGGTAGATTGATTCTTTCCATTTTACTTTTCTTTTTCAAAATTGTCTTAGTTACTCAATTTCTTTTGCTTTTTCATATAAATTTTAGAATTAGCTTGTCTTTATCAACAAAATATCTTACAGGGGTTTTTGAAAGAATTTTCATTAAAGCAATATATTAATTTGTGAAGCATTGAAATATTTACTATATTGAGTTTTCCAATCCATGGACACACATTGTCTTTCCATTTATTTAGATTTCTCTTGATTTCCTTCACTAGCATTTCCATTTTTAACAGATAAGTCTTGTACAACTTTATGAGGTATGTAACTATTTAATTTATAAGCACTTGTAAATGATATTGTACTTTTTCACTTTCCATGTTTATTGAAAAGTACATAAAATGTAATTAAAATTTTATATGCTAATTTTGTATTTTACAACATTGGTTTAATAATTTTTTATTTCTAGGAGTTTTGGTGCAAATTCTTAGGAATTTTATGCATAAGACAGTATAAATTTTTATTTCTACCTTTCTGCTCCGAATGCCTTTTATTTCCTTTTGTTGCCTTATTACACTGGCTAGCATTCCAAGTATTATGTTGAATGAACTTGGTATGAGTAGGTTTCCATGCTTTGATTCTAAGTTCAAGAAGAAAACATTTTATCTTTCAACATTAAATTTGATGTTAACTGTGTGTTTTTCAGATGCTTCTTAAAAACTGAGGCAGTCCCACAGTATTCTTAGTTTTACTTATTTTTTTAAAACATAAAAAGGGTGCCAGATTTTATCAAATTGGTCGGCTGCCTCCTGCAAGCCCCCTACTGGGGATTAAGCCCACAACCTGGGTATGTGCCCTAACTGGGAACCAAACTCACAACCTCTTGGTGCATGGGAGGATGCTCAACCAAATGATCCACACTGGCCAGGGTATTAGAGCATTTTTTCATATGTCTCTTGGCCATCAGTATGTCCACTTTGGAGAAGTGTCTATTTAGGCCCTTTGCCCATTTTTTAATTGGATTGTTTGTCTTCCTTCTGTTAAGTTGTATGAGTTTCCTATATATTGTGGATATTAACCTTTTATCAGATGTATCATTGCAAAATATATTCTCCCATACAGTGGGCTCCATTTTCATTTTATTGATGTTTTCTTTTGCTGTGCAGAAGCTTTATATTTTTATGTAGTCCCATTTGTTCTGCCAGCACTTCTGTCTGGCATAAAAAATGTCCCTCCAACTCTTACCTCAAAGCCAGACAATTCAGTTCCTCCATTTATGTCCCTGGTAACTTTCAAGCTGCTGCCCCAGCACTGAGGCTTAGAGCTAATAAATCCCAGTAAGTCCATGCATGGGCCTCTTAAGAGGAACATCTGTGACTCTAGCAGTCCTCCAGCTCACTCAGCCACAATCACCACTGGCTTTTCACAGACAAAAGTTTGAGGTCTTCCCTTCCTGGCACTCAAACCCCAAGCTGTGGCCTGGTGTGGGACTGGGACCCCTAACTCCTCACAGATGGACCTCTACAGCTGAGATATCCCTCCTGATTTTTATTCACCACACGTGGGTGTGGGGACAGCCCATCCCATGTCTCCAGTCACTCCTCGCAGTCCCGACGTGGCTTCTTCCTTATAGCCTTAGTTATAGGACTTCTTTTCAGCTAGATTTCAGGAAATTCTGAATGATGACCGTCCTGTAGTTTAATTGTAATTTTGTTATGGTTGTGGGAGAATGCAAGTACCACATTTACCACCATCTTGACCAGAAGTCTGTAACTATCCGTTTTGGCTTTAAATGTGACTTTTTTCACAGATTTCTCCTCTAACCACCCTTTCTAAAGTAAATACGCCCCTTTTCCTTCTTTATCAATTCATCTTATTTCCCTTTAATGTTCTTATCCAATGTACAGGGTGGGGCAAGAGCAGGTTTAGAGTTGTGAGTATGTGAAAGTTTATTTATTCTTGCATTTTTTTTTTAGAGAGTATATTTATTAAAGCTGGGAAGGGTAAAACAAGGAAGGGTTTAGGATAGAAGAAGCAACAGGGGAGAACCTAGGTGGGGTTGCTTTGGCTCTCTAGAAATGTTAGAGGAAGGGAATGAGACAAGATGGGGCTGCTATTGGCTCCCTGAAAAGTCAGACAGGTTCAGGAGCTTTGCTGTTTGCTGTTCCCCTAGTTACAAGTCCCATGGGGGCCCCAGACTTAAAAAGCATTTGCTGAGAGAAGGCCACTGGTGCACCCTCCTTGGAGTGTGCCTTATTACTTATTAATTATTGTATTATTTTCCATATGAACAACTGTAAACCTACTTTTGCCCCACCCTGTTTAATTGTTTCTATTTTCTTGGTTATTGCCTGTCTTCTCCAATAGATTTTAAGTTACTTTGTCAGGGACAATGTCTGTTGGCGTTTTATTCAGTAGTGCCAAACACTCACTATTATTTAATAACTATTTGATAAATATTTGTTAAATATATTCCTCAGCCTCCTTCTGCTCTAATGAAATTTGATTATTTACAGGTGCTAATCCATCTAGTTTATTTTTTAATTAAATTTATTTCAGCAACATTGGTTAATATCATTATATAATTTTCAGGGGTACAAGATTATAATTGACATCTCTGTGCTCTTTTGCAAACTTACATCCCAAAGTCTAGTGTGTTTTTTTCCAATGCCATATATTTGATCCCCTTTACCTAACACTTTGCCCTCCTCCCACACATTTTGCCCTCTGGTAACAACCATTCTGTTTTCTATTCCATTATTTTAATTATGAATTTACTAATGGTACCTTGAAGGTTTACTGTGCCAAGCAGTGCCAAGACTATGGCTCAATGAACTTAGGTCCATCTCCTTCCCATTTCCACATTATGAACAAGTTCATGGTTGATCTGGTCTATGAGATGTAAGGTTATCATAGTTGAGGTCTGGAATTTCTCTGATTTTCTTGGAAAGCAAAGTGGAAAATTTAGCAGTTGGCCTCAACAATACAACTAAGAATATTACATACATTGAAGAAAGTAGGATGAGGAAGGAAGGAGGGACATTTTTTTATAAGGTCATGACTAAAAGTTAGGTAAATAAACCAAGCATCTCAGTTTCTGTCCAGATGTTTTGTTACAGAAATCATTAACGTGTAAATTTGATATGTATGGTATAGGGTAGAGAATTCAGCTTGCATTAAGTGAAATAACTTTCCCAATTCCTAATCTTGGAATCAGATTTGAAAATTCAAATGCACCCTTTTTTGCCATTTTTCTATAAAACAATGTGTTATTACTCCAACCTATAAGCCTTTCTAATTGCATATTTTTGGATTGAAACTCAATTATAATCAAGTGTTTTAATTCCATTTAAAAAGACTTGAGGAATGGAGGAAAGGGGTAAGGGTGGATGTTCACTCTCTTTTTATCAATCCTTACCTGAGGACATGCTGAGAGAGAATGAAAGAGAGGTGAGAAACATCAATCAGTTGGCTTGATCAGTTGCCTTTTGTACAGGATGACGACGATCAACCAACTGAGCCACTTCAGCAGGGCTGGATATTTACTCTTAAAGCCAAACCACAGATGAGCTATAGCTAAAAGGCACCGGCAGCATTTGAAATAACTGAGAACATCTTACACTACGCACTCTTATCATCTGAGAGGCACTAGAAGTTGAGTCTAGGCATTTTAGTTTGGGGCTCTTTTTATTTCTGAGGGACAAGAAATGATTGAAATTCAAAAGTAATTCAAGCCCTAACAGGTTTGGCTCAGTGGATAGAGTGTCAGCCTGCGGACTGAAGATCCCAGGTTCGATTCTGGTCAAGGGCATGTACCTTGGTTGCAGGCACGTCCCCAGTGGGAGGTGTGCAGGAGGCAGCTGATTGATGTTTCTCTCTCATCGATGTTTCTAACTCTCATTCCTCTCCCTTCCTCTCTGTAAAAAAATCAATAAAATATATATTTTTTTAAAAAAGTAATTCAAGTGTGTTATTTTAAAAAATATATTTTATTGATTTCAGAGAGGAAAAGGGAGAGATAGAAACATCAATGATGAAAGAGAACCATTGATTTGCTGCCTCTTACACGCCCCACACTGGGGATCAAGCCCAAAACCCAGGCATATGCCCTGAGAGGGAATTGCTGTGACCTCTTGGTTCATAGGTCGACACTCAACAATTGAGCCATGCCAGCCAGGCCCAAGTGCAGGGGTCCTCAAACTACGGCCCACGGGCCACATGCAAATACAAATACTGTATTTGTTCCCATTTTGGTTTTTTACTTCAAAATAAGATATGTGCAGTGTGCATAGGAATTTGTTCATAGTTTTTTTTTAAAACTATAGTCCGGCCCTCCAACGGTCTGAGGGACAGTGAACTGGCCCCCTGTTTAAAAAGTTTGAGGACCCCTGCCCAAGTGTGTTATTAATCCATTGGTAACAAAAGTGGAAGACAAAATTTTTTTTTTTATTGTTTACAGTATTACAGATGTCCCCCACTCCACTTCTTTTTCCCCCTCCACCCAGCCCCTGCCCCACTCAAGAACTTCACCACATTATTGTCTGTGTCCTTGGGCTATTCTTTGGTTAATCCCTTCTAGTCCCCTCCAAACCCCTCCCCTCTGAGATCTCTCAGTCTATCCCACTTATCCATGCCTCTGGTCCTATTTTGTTCATCAGTTTATTTTGTTCATTAGATTCCACATATAAGTGAGATTGTATGATATTTTCAAGACAAAAGATTTTTTTAAAGAGATGAAGCTCTTTTTAAAAAATATATTTTTATTGATTTCAGAAAGGAAGGGAGAGGGAGAGACACCGGCTAGGTACCATAGAATGTGAATTTGAAGAAAAGGCCTAATCAAAAATCTTTTGTCTTGCCTAGCCAGCACAACTCAGTGGTTGAGCATCAAGATATGATCCAAAAGGTCAGAGTTCAATTCCCAGTCAGGGCACATGCCCGCGTTGTGGCTCAATCTCCAGAAGAGGGCATGCAGGAGGCAGCTGATCAATGATTATCTCACATCACTGATATTTCTATCCCTTTCTCCCTCTCCCTTTTTCTCTCTGAAATTAAAAAAAAAAAGTCTGTGGTATTATGGGTACTCCACATTCCTTCTGCTGTATTCAGAGTACCCAGATGAACCAAAGGTCACTAATAATATAGCTCAGGAATGGCACAGCTTAGAAAGAAAGAAAATAAATGTTGAGTATCTAAATGTGGGAGAGAGGAATGATTTGGAAATTTTCTGTTTTGTGATAATCATGCATATTATTCCCTGAATAAATGCAGATAAATAGGTAGATGTCCAAGCTCTAGTTCCTATGAATATACTATGTTGCATAGCAAGAAGGAATTAAAGTTGTTAATCAGGTGACCTTGAATGAGGAGATTATCAGAGTAAGCTCAGTGTAATCACAAGGGTCCTCATAAGTGAAAGAGAAAGGCAGGAGAGTCAGCATCTGGATGAGATAGCATAAAACTATGAGCCATTGTTAGATTTCATATAGAAGGCAGCTATAAATCAAGGGACATGGGTGGCCTCTAGAAGCAGAAAAAGGGAAGGAAACAGATTCATCCCCTAGAGCAGGGGTGGGGTGTGGGAAGCCTCCTATTGTGTTCACTAGCAGAGAGGTGTGGACAAGGATCCCAGAAGGCTGGTGACCCTTGAAGCCCTGGTAAAGGTCAGAGCTATACACCCACTGTTTAGTCGAGACAATGGTAGCTGAAGCAACTTCCCCACCAGATAGTCATGTAAATCCTTACCGATAAGATAGTCTGCCTGTTACTGGAACGTGTCTGCCTAAGGGCTATGGGTGTCTCCCAAACTTAATAAGAGGATGGCAAGGCCTGAGCACAAGTAGAGTCCATCCTCTCGGGATGGGCTCTCGCCTGGCCCCCCAATTTCCAAGTTATTATCTATTGTCTCATCTCTTTCATTTGTGTGTGGCCCTTCATCCAGAGCCCGAACCCTGAACCACGGAGGAAGTGGGGGAACATATACACATTTACACAGTGGGGAATGTCCAGAGGCGGTATCAAGCCTGAGAAGTCATTTGGGCTGGCCCTGCCAAGGCATTAAGGGTGAGTTAATTAAATGTTTGACCAAATACAGCAGGCTAATTTAAAAAAGATTTTTATTGTTGAAAGTATTACATATGTCCCTTTCTTTCCCCCATTGACCCCTTTCTAGCCCACCCCCACTGCAGGCCTTCACAACCCTATTGTCTGTGTCCATGGGTTATGCATATATGCATACAAGTTCTTTGGTTGATCTCTTTCCAACCTCCCACCCCACCCCCACCTTCCCTCTGAAATTCGAGTCTGTTCCATGCTTCTGTGTCTCTGGATCTATTTTGTACACGTTTATTTTGTTCAATAGATTTTACATATGAGTGAGATCATGTGATACTTGTCTTTCTCTGACTGGCTTATTTCCCTTAGCATAATACTCTATAGGTCCCTCTATGCTGTCTCAAAGGATAAGAGTTCCTTATTTTTTACTGCTACATAGTATTCCATAGTGTAAATGTACCTCAACTTTTTTTATCCACTTGTCTACTGATGGGCACTTGGGCTGTTTCCAGATCTTAACTATTGTGAATTGTGTTGCTATGAACATAGGGGTGCATACATTCTTTCTGATTGGTGTTTCTGGCTTCTTAGGATATACTAGAGGCCTGGTACACAGATTCATGCACTGGTGAGGGTCCTTCAACTTGCCTGCACCCTCTCGTAATCCAGGACCCCTCAGGAGCTATCAGAGAGCCGGTTTCGGCCTGATCCCTACAGGCCAGGCAGAGAGATCCCACCAGTGCATGAATCTGTGTAACTGGCCTCTAGTATGCATATAAGATCTTTCATTAATCTCTTCCCGCCCCCGTTCCCTCTGAGATTCATCAATCTGTTCCATGTTTCCATGCCTGTGATTTCCGCTCCTGCGTTGAACGTCTGCCCCTGGTGGTCAGTGCGCATCATAGCTACCGGATGGTTGGCCGGTCAGCCAGCCGCTTAGGCTTTTATATACAGTAGGTGCTCGGGTTACATTGGAGATCCATTCATATGGTGTGTCGTAACGCGATTTTCGCTGTAAGTCGGAACCCACCTACATCACTCACATGGAGCACATACATTACACAGCAGTAATGAAGTGAAACAGTAAAAAAAAATTTTAAAGAAAGATAACAATTCCTGACCTTTACTTGTGGTAAATAAATAATAAAAAAACATAAAGCACATATGTACATACATTGAAATGATGGAACTTTTTTTTTATAAATAAATGGGAGATGGCAACGTAACCACAAAATGACGTATGTCAATCTGAGGTAACCTGAGGACTGTTTGTATATAGATTCAAATGGCAGTTCTATATTTAATTTTTGTAAGGATACTCCATACCATTTTCCACAGTGGCTGCACAGTCTGCATTCACACCAGCAATGTACTAGGGTTTCCTTTTCTCCACATCCTCACCAGCCTTTGTCATTTGTTGATTTGTTAATTATAGATAGCTATTCTGACAGGTGTGAAGTGATACTTCATTGCTTTTTTAATTTGCATCTCTCAGATGATTAGTGACTTTGAGTATTTTTTTCATGTCTATTGTCCTATCCCATTTCTTTTAAACACATTATCTTACGTCCATGAGCTTCCCTGACAGGTTTTATATAGACTTCGTACTATAGTGAGTGAACTAGTGCCAATTCTTTTTTTTTTTAATATACTTTATTGATTTTTTACAGAGAGGAAGGGAGAGGGATAGAGAATTAGAAACATCGATGAGAGAGAAACAAACATCAATCAGCTGCCTCTGGCACATCCCCTACTGGGGATATGCCCACAACCAAGGTACATGCCCCCGACCGGAATCAAACCTGGGACCCTTCAGTCCGTAGGCTGACAGTCTATCCACTGAGCCAAACCAGTTAGGGCACTAGTGCCAATTCTTATTTTCCAAAACTGTTAAAATATTAACAAGGTAAACTTTTAGAGCTGACCTTTTTCCAAGACCAATCTATCCTTTCCTCCTGAGCAAATGCTTCATGGTACTTTTGTTTTTTTGACATTTTCTTTTCCCTCTGGCCATTTGCCTGGAACTAAAGGCACTATTTCTCTGAGCACATCTTCCCCACTTATACTGCAAACCATAGAGCAGGCCTAATGGAAGGTTATAAAGGTAAGGTTTCTCTGTATTCTTCCAGTGTCTTTTAATACCTTTTCTTTTCTTCTCATAGACTGAAGGCCTTCTGTTCCCAGCTTCTTCACAATCTTTCCAAATAGGATCTACTCTTAATAACTTATCCATTAGTGCTTAAGTGATAAATTTTAACTTGCATGCCAACTCTAAATTATATATATACACACACAGGGTGGAGCAGAAGTAACTTTACAGTTGTTCATATGAAAAAATACAATAATTAATAAATAATAATACAAGAATAAGCTTTTGCATACTCACAACTATAAATCTACTTTTGCCCAACCCTGTATATATGAGATTGTGGTGTTTCAGAGATATTAGACAATGGACAGAAACAGCATTTGGCAGGGTAAAATCTGCAAACACTAAGGTCAGAAAGGATCAGAATATAAGCAAGGGTCATAGAGGGGACTAAATGGCATTATTATCTGATTAATCAGCTTACCAGGTAAAAGACTCTCCTCCTATTCAAATTAACGTGTTTGGGAGCACCAGGTTGATAACAGGATCCTCCTGTGCCTTGCTATCCTAAATACTGCTGCCTTTTTTGTACCTTCCCTTAGAGTCTTATTTCCTCTAACACTGGCCATTCATCCAGCATATCTTATTCCATAGATGGAAAGGTAAAAAACTTTGATGGAGAAAAAAGTACACATGGATTGGCATTGAAAAGAGGGAGTTGAGCACTGTCACCAGCTCAGTGTAAAAGACCCCAGAGACCCTGGCCGGTGTGGCTCAGTGGTTGAGAGTCCTATGAACCAGAAAGTCATGGTTCAAATAGCAGTCAGGGCACATGCCCAGGTTTCAGGTTCAATCCCCAGTGTGGGGTGTGCAGGAGGCAGCTGATCAACAATTCTCTCTCATCATTGATGTTTCTATCTCCCTCTCCCTTCCTCTCTAAAATAAATATAAATATATATAAATATAAATATAAATATATATATATATATATATATATATTTTTTTTTTTAAGAGACCCTAGAGAACTTCCTCTCCCCTTCCTCCATGTGAGGATACAACTAGAAGTTGGCAGCCTGCAACCCAGAGGACTCTCACCACAAATCCACCATGGTGGCATCCTGATCTCAGACTTCCAGACTCTAAAAATGTGAGAAATGCCTAAGCCGGTTTGGCTCAGTGGATAGAGCGTCGGCCTGCGGACTGAGAGGTCCCGGGTTCGATTCCGGTCAAGGGCATGTACCTTGGTTGCGGGCACATCCCCAGTGGGGAGTGTGCAGGAGGCAGCTGGCCGATGTTTCTCTCTCATCGATGTTTCTGGCTCTCTATTTCTCTCCTTTCCTCTCTGTAAAAATTCAATAAAATATATTTTTAAAAAATGTGAGAAATAAATTACTTTTGTTTATAAGCAATGATAATAATTAAAAAAGAATGGCATAAGATGGTACAACTGCCTAATTTAGCATAATCTTGGTATTGACTAGAAAGAGCTATTCTAGTTTTTTTTTCCCACATGGCATATTTGTACACTACTTAATCTAGGGTCTGTTTATAAATCACTCAGACTTTTTTGGGGGGGCAATGCACTCTCATAGCAATGTAGGGAAAGGATAAGAGATAGAAGAGAAGAAATAAAGGGACTGATTCTAGACTAGCTTTGGAAGGGAAGTCATAACTGGTTGGGGGGTTTCTTTGTCTTTTGCTTAGTTAGCTTTTTCAGAATAGCTAATGGTATGATTATTGTATTTTGAGAACTGGTAATTAATCTAGTGCCTAATGGGGCTGTTGCTACTAGAGCTATTTTCTATAAATCCTGTAGAATTGTAGCAGACTCCCTTCTGAAAACTGTGGGGTTTACTATTTATTCTGGGTCCTCTCCAAAGTCAGCCTGCCATCCACAGTAACCAGTGGTCATTCACGTTTGGCTACAGTTTAGGCAAGTCCCATATATCAGGTCCTGCTTCTCAACCCCTTAGCTGGCCATGGTTAGAGCCCTCATCTTAAAAATCCTAAATAGATGTCTAGTTACTACATAAAAAACAGGTAATAGCTTTTATAAAAAAATCTCTTCCATCAGAGTGTAGTTGAGCCAATATTAGTCAGTTCCTTGTACATTCTTTTTTATTTTCTTCCCTTTGGAGGCAGCAGCTTATATGGGGAGGACAGCTCAAATCCATTTCTATATCTTTTTACTTCTTATAGTTCAAAGCTAACTTAATTCCTAGCTAAAACCCATTCTTTTTTTCTTTTTTTTTCAGAGAAGAAGGGAGAGGGCAAAATAGAAACATCAATGATGAGAGAGAATCACAGATATGCTGCCTCCTGCACGCCCCCTACTCGGGGATCGAGCCTGCAACCCAGGCATATGGCCTGACCCATGACCTCTTGGTTCATAGGACTACAATCAACAACTGAGCCACACCAGCTGGACAAGACCCATTCTTTACAATGACTATTCAATCAAGAAAGAGGTGACAGTGAGAAGATGGATTTAAAACAATAAAATGGTATCCAAAGTACTCTGACAAATGCCTCTCATGGTCTTACTACCTCCTTGCAGACTAAGGTTTCAACTATTCTATGTCTACAAGCTAAATACCATGGGTTATTTTACCAGACAAGGCTTACAGAATTTACTAAGCAGTCCCCTGATCTGCTTTGAGTTGAAATAGAATGTTATTCACATACGGAGTTTTATACCTCCATATGGAACGGTATTAAAACTTCATACTTCAAACCCTGTCCTTGACATTTTTCGTAATTCTTTCACTTGAATAGAATCTGTACCCTTGGAACCATGTGGTTGCAAACAGTAAAAATGGAAAGTTCTTCCTAATAGGCCCAAGATGACTACCTGCATAAAAATAACCTTAATATCATGGGCAAACTGCCACTTCTCCAAGGATTTCTGGCCAATTCTTCAAAAAAAAAAAAAAAAAAACCCAAAAGAACCATGAAGCATTTGCTCAGGAGGAAAGGATAGATTGGTCTTGTGAAAAGGTCAGCTCTAAAAGTTTACCTTGGTAATATTTTAACAGCTTTGGAAAATAAGAAAGATTGCAGAAAGGAAAGGAGAGGGAGAGAGATAGAAGCATCAGTGATGAGAGAATCATTGATTGGCTGCCTCTTGCAACCCCCACCCCCAACTGTGGATCAAGCCAGAAACCCAGGCATGTGCCCTGACTAGGAATCGAACCCTGACTTCCTTATTCATAGGTTGATACTCAACCACTGAGCCATGCTAGCTGGGCCTCACCACTTCTTTAGATAAATGCTCACCACATGACTTCTACCCCCAAATCCCATAAGAAACACATTTATAATGAGCCAGTGAGTCACCAAAAGGTAGTCTTGCCCAATTCAACCATATAGCTAGAAAATATAAAATCTAGCATTAGCCCAGCCAGCGTGGCTCAGTGCTTGAGCGTCGACCTATGAATCATGAGATCACAGTTAGATTCCTGGTCAGGGCACATGTCTGAGTTGCTGGCTGGACCCCCAGTGTGGGGTGTGCAGGAGGAAGCCAAGCAATGATTCTCTTTCATCATTGATGTTTCTATCTATCTCTCTCTCTCACTCTCTCCCTGTCCCCTCCTTTCTGAAATCAATAAAAAATATATATTTTTAAAAATCTAGCATTAATTTGCTTACTGTTTGACACACACTATTGTACTTACATGTATATTCTAATTTAAAGCCCACTACAACTCTATGAGATAGGCAACATCCCTATTTTTCTGATAAAAAAAAAGATGCAGTGAATTTGTATTCGTAAAGTGGCAATAGGAAATTATAAAATCAGTCAATGATTCCCAAGGCTGCTATTGCAATTATAATCCATGCCCTTGCACATTCCGTAAGATTATATTTCCTGATAAGCATGATGATATGTAGAGAATATATAGTAAGAAACAGTTTCGAAACTAAGTGATCTTAGATCTGGGTTCACCTCAACAATGTTTATACTGACACTTGAGCAAGCTCTACAAACTTCAGGTGCCACATCAACATCATGTACATTTATATACAGAATTATAATTACCCTAATGAGAATTACATAGCCAGCACTGTATGCACCAAAGCAAAATAAAGTCTAGTGGAATTTAACTGTAGTAAAACCGAACTATGCTTGAGACTGCATAGTAATTCAAGAGCAATTTCTTAACCTCCAGCACTATTGTCAAATGTTTCCTGAGGGTGGGGGAGGGCACAATAGTTCATTGCCATAGATGCATCCCACACCTTTCTCTATTCTCATTATAATGCAGTTGGCCTTCCAGAGATATGGTCAAAATCAACTATGTAAAAATTCCAAAGAAAAGGGGAGAGGATTTATTTTAGCCTGAGGGATATATCTAAATGGTTCTTGTAGATTATAAAGTGAAGTTCTCACAACCCAACCTACCTTTTACATTCCTCTTCCACATATTTTTTTCCCAAATTTTTCATCCTACCTGCAAATTCTGCTTCCTTGCTGTTTCATAAAGTGACAGGAATCTACCTAAGTAGCAAACTATATGCAAGTCCCCTCAAATCCAGGTTCTTTTCTACCTAGCTTTACAATGCCCTACTCCTTTGATCTTCCCTTATGCATTCAAATGATGAGAACTTTCACTCCAATCAAGTTATGATTTTGATTTAGAGTACACGCAGAAAAGAAACCAGATTGGGTAAATGGAAAATCATTAGGAATGCTGGTAACTGGGTGAAAGACTATGGCAAATCTAGGAACTATTGGCAATAATAACCCCTCATGAGATTGCTTTTACCAAGCTAAGGAAAACAATACAACTGAGAGGTTGAAGGTATGAGACCTAGTCATATGGTTGCCAGGCCATGTAAATGTCTTGGTGCTCCATCATTTGGTAGAATTCCTAGGAACTGTCTCAAGGCCCTTCAATTGTTTTTCCTTATCCCCTTTATCTTTTTTAGAAGTTGCACCTATAACTATCAGTTTTACTGCCCACTCATAGACAGCTAACAAAATGGCTGATTCAATATTAGACCCAACCTGTATTACACAACTTTCGAATTGAAATGGTGTTAGCTTTCCTAAGTCCAGTAGTCCCAAAGAAATCAGAGAAAAACTTCTCATGACCAAGAGTTAAGTAATAATCTGACAGGAGGCACAAATTAATCTGTGGGAGTGGTTTAGCATGGAAAAAATATAACTAGGAGCACTGATCACCCTATCTATAACCCATAGAAAATACAAAAGCTGAAAGAGTACTATCAAATATTTTATTTTCTAAATATTCCTGCTGCCCTTTTTAAAATTGTTGTCTGATCTTTCCTCACCAAACAGAAAAATGGTGCTTGTCATTTCCTTTCCATTTCAGGATTGTTGTAGAATGAGCATCTTGAGGACCAAAGGTACCACAAACTAAACAGTAAGTATAAAATGATAAGACTGGAAGTCCACCCAAGGAAATAGCAGCTGCCACCAGTATAATTGCCAATAAAGGAATAGAAACTCTTGCCTATAAAGACTGCACTGAATCATATGACTACGAAGTCATCAATCTAACATTTGGGTCTTTAGTCACTCAGAATTCTAGGAACACCAATAAATCCCTGCACGTAATGAGGCATTGGGGCTGTTCACTTCTTTAATTAGTCATTTCCTTCCTGAATACATCCTACTTGTCACAAACTTACAAATAGTTTTTCATGCCCTAGTCCCATCCTGACCTGTTCTCAAAATGTTTTTGCTTCTCACAGTTTATTGGGTTTGTGCTTCTTGGTATTCCTGACCAAAGGAAATGAAGCAGAAATGAGACTGAAAGGGGGCAAAAATAGAATGTGGGGAACCAGCTAGTATTGTAAGAAATATTAATCATGCTCTATTAACCATTTTTTAAATGGCGAAGGCACTTCTACACTGGCTGGAGCTGACCTGGAGTTGAAGCTTTTTTCCCCAACCCCCATTTGGAGCTGCCTATTATCATGGAAAGATTAACAAAGATTTGTTTCAGAATGCCAGCCTTTTGAAGAAACCCAGCCCTTTTTGCATACCTGCAGGCCTTTGCAAATTGTCCATCTGGCACTCCCTTAGGCTATTTGCCCATGTAACCACAGCCCTTGCATATCATTAAGTCCTTTGAAGACTCCTAGTCCATTTGCATCTCTGTAAACTGCCCTTTTGCTTACATTTCCTATGTGCTTTTGCTATATAAGCTACTGACTTATGGTGAGCTGCAGAGCAGATTTCTGTGGCTAAGCTGCTGCTCTTTCATATGGCTGGTGCCGGCAGTTTTGGACTAAATGCTCATATATGATTCAACCCTGTCTCTGCTTCATTGGCTCGAGTAGACAGGCAGCATGGACCCATTGTTTGTCCAGTTACATATTCCGGCAACCACGAAAGGATGTAAGCAAGGAATCCGCTGGGGTGAGTACCAGGGATCCCGCTTGCTGCCTGGACTGGGGGTTCCTGGAGCTGAGGCCTGGACTCTTGTTTGCAGCGCTACCAGGAATTTTCCTGTTTTGAGTCCCAGCCACAACCTCAACAATCCCTGTCATCTCACCGAACACGTAAGTGAATCAAGCATTTTCGTAGGAGGAATTAAGTGTGTTTGTATGGCACGAGAAGCAGTGGCTGCTTCTGTCTGGGCTTCTATGTAAGGAATCATGTGCTGAGTGTACTGAGTGTTCTGTGGTGGCAGGGAAAGCATTGTACTGCCTCTTATCTTCCTGACCCTGATCAGCTCCGGTTGGCAAGGGACCTCCAGCAGTCCTTGGCTGGGTCTCCTATCCCTTAGCCTGATCCCCTCTGGGACTAGAGACATTGCTCTGCTGTGGTGTTTTGTTTTGTTTTATTATTTATGCAGGGCATTCTGTGATGTCTGTGGCTACAGACAAGGAGCTCGGTGTGAAGCTCATCTGTAGGTTGTGTGTGCCTATAAATATTATATGTAAGAATGTCTTTGTTGATTGTTGCTTCATGTCTCTTTGTTGTTTGGGTTAATTTAAGGATGGGGCACTTCCTGCTTTGCTGAGAGCCCAGCTGCTTGTGGGCAGGCTGAACCCCATGGCAGGGACTGTAGGAACTTCAATGCATCAGCAGACAGAAATTCAGGGTTTGAATTTTGAGAGTTGTCTGTCTATAATGTAACTTTGGTTGCTGATGTTCTTTGCCAGTTTATGAACATAGGGAATCCTCTGTCTCTGCTGTGTGGGCTTTGTGCCACTCAGAACCAAAGGTCATTTTGCTGTGATGAGTTAATGTGAGATAAGATTCTCTAAGACTAATGCAGTCCATCCTTTTGAGAGTACTCATTTATTCACTGTAGAATTTTTGTTTGCTTGCTTGTTTTCTGTTTTTAAGATCTCTGCTCAAATGCAAAATTTTATGCTGTCACAAAATTTATCAAGAAAATGCCTTGGGTATTAATAATTGGCTCTAGCATCTCAAAGTTGTTAACACATAATAAATAGATGTAACTAAAATGAAGGGTTTATGATAAAGCTTTTCAGTGATAATTATATATGCCTAAACATAGTTTTTCAAAGATTTGGTAACTTACAACTTTGGAGTTTGCTGGGTTAAATAATAAAAATTAAATATCTAGGTATTTTGAAATAACAGGACACTCAAATATTAATTAATCTGAGTTTGCATACTTTAGGATTTTTATTATAGAGAATCAAGAAGATAGATTTGAATCTATTAATGAATCTGTCTTGTATTTTATTTCAAATATATCTCTTAAAAATGTGAGTGTATTGTTAATCTGAGAAATGTTATGTAATTTCTTGTCACCTAAAATTTAAGGTTTCAAAGAGTTAAAAAATTCTAACTAATTGAAAATAAATTACATGTTTTTGGTAGTATAAGACATGAGGTATAGACATGCAGTTTTGAAGAGAAAAGGAAATTAAGTTGTTCTAAAGCTAATTAATAATAAGATTTATAGGGTTAATAATATAAGTTATAGAAGGATTGTGAAGAAAAATCTTAAAAAGAAATTAGAGGTAATCTGAATAAATTTAATTAGATAAATGAATCTAAAGTAAGCAAATACAGAATTTGTTTAGTCTTTCTCCATTGTGTTAAAAGGGAAAAAGTTTTTCCTGTATTTGCCTAGGATGCAAAAGTTATATAAAGTATTGAAATAATTATATATTGTGTTTTTTTGTTTGTTTTTTCCCCCCACTACCACAAATTATGCAGTCGAGTTTCCCACATTTGGGGAAATCGCAGGGGTCAACACATCCAGAGTGCAATGGATAAGCCTAGCCCTGGGAAAACCACCTTCATGATCATAGTATCTCCCCTGCCAGGTAAGTATATATATATTGTGTTTTTTCAGTCAGGTACTTAATTACTTTAAAAAAAAGGTGATCTTCTTAATTGTGGGAAGTAAAGTTTTGCTAGCCTATGTTTGTGTCATTTTGAATGAATAAATAGCCTAATACTGTTTCATAAATATGATGATGATATATAATCTTTTGGTAAAATAAGTTTAACAATCTTCCCAGGATTTCAATTTTAAGAAACTTTTTTTGACCTAGAAATGGCTTTAGGTCATTCCAATAGGACCTGGAATGCCTCAAGGATTTGTTTTCTCTCTTTATGAAGGGACATTTTATAGTTAAGGTACATTGGAAGCTTTGTCAAATTAAGAAGTAATAATTATGTTCTACTTATATATCATATTAAGTAGATTTTGATATGCTTTCAGTTATAACGGTTAGTGAAAATATTGTGGAATACTGTGTTTTACAGAAAGGACAGGATTCCATGTCTTTTGTAATATAATCAAATCCATAACTATGCCATTTTAAATTTCTTGTTATTTAGAGACAGTCGCTGTTTTGTTATAATGCATCTGGAAAGATGTACATTTTCAGAGGAACCCATGGAAAGGACTCTGACCTTTTCAGATCATTTCCTCTGAACTGAATGAAATTTGTTACAACTCTAGGAAGTGTCTGAATTTATAGAAGTATTAACAGGAAAAATCAGGAGAAACAAAATTTGATTATGGGACTCAGTGAACTGAAAATCTATACTAATCTACACTAATAAAAGAGAAACATGCAAATTGGTGTCACTCTGCTAAGCCCACCAGCCAATCAGGATGGATATGCAAATTAACCCAACAACAGCGACGGTTAATTTGCATATACAGGCCCGGAGTGAAGACTGAGGCTCCAGCCCCAGCGAAGACTGAAGACTGAAGAGGCTTGCCTTCTCCACTGTGGCCAGAGCGAAGGCCTGGGTCCCTGGTGCCAGAGGAAAACCGGTGCCAATAGCCAGGGGAAGAAATGCTTATTGCACGAATCTCTTCGTGCAATGGGCCTCTAGTAATATATATATTTTTTAACTTTTGTTGTAAGTATTGCTGATTCTTAAGCATTTTTAAAGCAAGTTGGTTAATTATATTTTTCTCCCCATCTGATCCCTCCACAGAATTTGGCAATTCTTAATGAGTGAGTCATGGCAATGCATTTCTATGCATTAATTCAACAAGACCAGTTTCCAATTGTGGTTTTATTAACTAAGGACTTTGGAATGTCATGTGTAACATGTCTGGACTCTGGTTGTCACCAGAAAGCTTTAAGGAATGAACCCAATAAGAACACCTTGGAGAAAGCCTGATACCTTGCTTGGTCACATGGTTCACAGCAGTCTTTCCAGGGAATGAACGAAGGTTACTTTCCTGAAAGCTGGCAAGGAAGGAACCTCAAGACATCATTGGGGACTTCAAGAACTTGAGGAATTCACCCAAGTATACAGGTATTATTACAGGCAAGCCTGATGGCAGGTAAGTGGCTCAGCTTCTTTGCCCTGAGGGGCTAACTAAAGCTGGAACATAAGATTCCAGGAAAGCATATTTATATCTATATCTATATCTATATCTATTCTATATCTATATCTATTTAAAGGCCTATGTACTCAACTGTTATTCTTATTGTGTTCATGCAAATGATCAGGCCAAATTGACTTTTTTAGACTTAATACAGTAAATAAATCGGCCTTAATTTGGCACTTTAATGAAAATGAGGGCAATTTTAGGGGGAGAAATTGTGTTTCAATGGGGAATTATTAGAACTGAAATGTGTGTGGGGCAGGGGGGTTTCCTTTCACCAGACCATTTATTGTAATTTTTGCTGTTCTAGCTTTTGGCCAATAATACTGTTATAACACAGTGTCTACACCAGGTTACAAGCCCTATTTGCACTTAGAGAATACCACCTCCAGATATCATTGCCACCTCCTTCAGTGCCCAGGCCTCATTGTCCCTCTGACAGAGAGCAAGGATCTCTTAGCTCTGAGAGAAACCTTTGCCCCTCCTCAGCAGGAAGCAGTTTCAGAAGAGACTCTGTGTCTCTTTCCCATGAAAGAATTCAGAGCCAAGATCCTTGAGGGGATGCAGTAGGCAGTTAGACAGACATAAGCAGAGTAAAGACAATAGGCCAACTGGAGAAATGGACAGGATCCTGAGGCATGCATCTTGTCACTTCAACTGCTCTGAAGCTGGCAATGGAGGAACCTATGCAGGATGGACCTTTACACCTTGCCTAGTAGGAGTTGGAACACATATTGCTAATACATAGAATTATTCTATTCATTTGGGGAAAGTCACAAATGGGGACCTTTATATATTGGGACCCATTGTCTGGGAAAAGGATGCAGGAATGTTTTCTCTAAATGTTGCTGCAGAAACTTGTAGTGGATGTCTGACTTTTACTGGGTGTTCTAGTTATTGTCTTCAAGTATCTAATAATTAAAATATAAATTGTGCTCATAGTTCCTCCCTCCCTTATAGTAATGGACATACTAAGCTTCGGGCTAGTTAGTTTCTGATGTGTGGGGTACTGTTTATTCATATTGCTGCCAACAGCACCGGGGGCCTTGTTCCTTAGGATTACTGTCTTTATGTCTCAGAAACATCACAGGGCCCAAACCAAAAGTGGCCTTCTCACACCCATGGCACTGGACTTCAATGATCTCCACCTGTGGAGCCCTGCTGAATATATTACTTTAACCATTTTTGTTATGCTGATAATGGTAGGCTTTCTTCATATAGAAGTGACCTGGCTGGCTTATAGCATGGAAAAAGCCCTGAATGCCACTTCCAGGGCTATACAGGGGATAAATCAGGAGCTGAGCCAGGTGAGGGAGGCAGTTCGAGAATCAGGTAGCAATACATTATTTGTTGTTGTGGCATAACCATAATTGTGAGGAATTTAAAGGAATATGCTATTTTAATCTTTCTGACAATTCTAAATTGATAAAAATTCCATAGATATGAGATAAACAGCAGTGGGGAAATGAGATAGAATGTGGGGGACCAGCTAGGATTGTAAGAAATATTAATCATGATCTGTTAACCATTATTTATGGAGAAGGCACTTCTACCCAGGCTGGAGCTTATCTGGAGTTGCAGCCCTTGCTCCCCTCCCCCCATTTGCAGCTGCCTATTATCATGAAAAGATTAACAAAGATTTGTTACAGAAAACAGATACCAGTCCTTTGAAGATCCCCATCCCTTTTGGCATACCTGCAGTCCTTTGCAAACCTGCTTACCTGTTAATTGTCCATTCGGCACTCCCTTTGGCTATTTGCCCATGTAACCACAGCCCTTGCATATCACTAAGCCCTTTGAAGACCCCTAGTCCTTTTGCATCTGTAAACTGCCCTTTTGCCTACTTTTCATTTGTGCTTTTGCTATATAAGCCACTGACTTATGGTGAGCTGCAGAGCAGATTTCTGTGGCTGAACTGCTGCTCTCCCGTACTGCTGGTGCCAGCAGTTTTGGACTAAATGCTCATTATGTTTCAACCCTGTCTCTGCTTCATTGGCTCGAGTAGACAGGCAGCATGGACCCATTGTTTGTCTGATTAAAAGGAAACAATGTGTGAAGAGACAATGAGGCAGAACTTGTCACATCAAAATACAAAGTTTTCAAAACATTAGCTTTTATTTGACATTAGAAAAAATACTCCCCAATTTATCTCAGTTGTTATATGATGGCTTTAGATTGCTTTTTGATGTCACCTATGCTGAGCAAGATTTGTCAATCTTCAAACCACCCAAGGCTGAGATTCTGCATTTCACATCTGTACACAAGTCAAAGAATTTCTTTCATTTAATGGAGCATTTTGGCATATATTCCCTTTGAGGTTGAAGGGTGGAGATAAGTACATTCTTATAAAAATGGATTTGTTTACTGCTTTATTTATGCCACAAAAAACAGATGATGGTAGCATGTTCTCTTATTGTTTTATCAATAGTGGTAGTCTCAGGATGTCAGAAACCACAAAAAGCGGGCTTGTAGCTACTTTCTTCTTTGCACTTTCCAAACATGAAAATCCACCCCCAACTGAAGAAAAGAGTGTTACTGAGTCCAGCTGATACCACATATTAAAAGTCAAACATTACAGATGTATCTGATGTCAAAATTAAAATGTACAAAGCAAAAATCAGAAAAATCATCCCAAATTCTCAAATGTGCTACCTCCACATTTTCTTCTCCATTTATGCATGTTATAAATGGCTTGCCATGTAAACTCAAGTATATATGCTTTTAAAGTATTATAAATTACAGTGAACTATGAAGTCCTCTTCCTTTACAGTGAAATTTGCCTTTAGATGTAACACTACTTTATGATGGAGGCTAAACTGATTTAATTGATAAATCACATAATTATGTAACCCAAGGCTTAATTGATAATATCATCATTCAGCCAAAGAAATGAATGAGGACAAAGCAATCGTCAAGTTAGACCCGGAGTTCATAAGACCAATCCAAAAAAAGGCAGGCTGCCCTTAGAAACAGGTTTGACCTTTTCTTTCACTCTTCCTCCTATCCCACCCTCTGTGAGTGATTTAAAAATAGAAAAGGTCAAAGCCGAGTGGGGCCTGGATTTAGAGGTTTGGGTTACTTATTTATTTATTTATTTTTTGTATTTTTCCCTCAAATTTTTGCCAATTATTTCTCATTTTTATTACCCTTAAAATTTAAGCATGATAAATTGTTAAGCCACTTTCATTCACTGACCATATTCTACCATATATAAGTCCTTTCGTGATCCAGTTTTGATACTGAGAGGCGATTTTTAAAGTTTAAGTCAAAATCTGTTGTTAAAGAGAATTCATGTCTCCATCTTCAGTCTTGCTATGTACTATCTGGGGATTGTTCCTCAGATCTAGTTAGGCAGTGTATATTTGTCAGAATGTAAAGGATAAAGAATTGAAAATAGACAAAATTGTTAAATGTTTCAAAACCAATTGTGGCTTGAGTATGCATGGCTCCCCAAGGCTGGTATGATTGACACTGTGGTTTGGGAATTAGTTGTCATCCCTTCTTCTATTCAACAGTAGCCAATCATTTTTCATGAGCTAGGAAAAGGAAGTGTCTATTATAAAGAGGATTCCTGGAACTTAAGGAGCTATCTCAATGGAAAACCCTGCTTATTGTAGTGGCCAGAGTGATAGAAGAAATATGGAGTAGGAATTAAACCACACAATGTTACTCAGGGGCTAAGTCAACCCCTAACGAAAACAACCCAAAAGCAAAGTTTTTAAAATTTCTCTGGGAAAGCATACATTTTTCATGTCTCTTGGGCCAAGTGAGAACCTAACAAGTACTTTATATAAAATAAGCACTCAAATATACTTGTAGAATGAATGAATAAATGAAAAAAAGTGAATGAACAGTAACTTTTTATATTCTAGTCTCCAAGCTAGTTAAAAACAAGTGTCTTTTAGTTAAGATCTTTTTGTTTTGTTTAGAAATTAGCACATTGCAAATAGACACTTCTGTTTAATGTTTTATCCCATTCCTTGTTTTTATTGCATCTCCAAGATAAAATGCCATTTGTACCAGATTTATTTCTTTTAGCATCATCTTCAATGTTTGTATGAATGAATAAGTAGGAAGCTCTCATTCCCATTCTACAAAACATGTCAAAGAGAAGGTGATCTATTTAATCATTCCTTCTCAGTGTCTTAATATCACAGCTGCTCAATGAAAGACCTGCAGTGATAAAATTTATTCTGGGTGTTTCAACCATAAGCTAGAGGACATGAAAGTGCAGTTTGGTCTTTGGAATCTCTTAATTCTCTCAGCACTTTATTCAGAGTGAATAAATGTTTATAGATAAAATCATTTTTATTGCTCAAGTGGCTTCCTGATTCTAAGCTAGACCAATGAGCAAATATTTTTAAAGCCAGTTGTTTCATCTTAATTCTTATCTTAAACTATAATAGAAGCAGAAACTTAAATTAATGAATTAAAGGACAAATCCTGAGCCCTTTTAACAGTCTTCTGGCTTCAATTTAGGTCACTGAGCATGTGAAGTTGAGACTATCCAGAACTAGGGAAAATATATTAAAAGGGCCATGACTTTTGTTTCTTTAATCTCCAAGGCGAGTCAATGGGATTTCTGAGCCATACCTACTTGACTCATTAAATGAGCATAATACTTCCCAGAAAATAGGCACTCAAATATTTACTAAAAAATCAAAGATATTTTCATATCTGCAGCTATGATCTGTGTTCAATCTAAAGACCTTTAGACTAGGCCCATTTCACTGCTCTTATGCTCAGGACCTAGAATGATTTATTGCACACAAAATATGCTGTGCTTATCAAATAAAATCTAAAAGCACTGCTGAGCCATTTATTTTTACTTCTTAAATATCTTTAAGCCAGGCCAAGGTGGAGCTAATTCACCTCCATCGTTAGCATTCAGCATTTAAAAAACTGATGGAGAACAAGAGCAGCTTGCTTTAAAAAAAAAAAAAAAAAATTTCCATCTCCTTAATTAGGCAAGGGAGCAAGGAGCTTTTTGGTCTGGATTGTATCTTTCCATGTAGCTCAGCATTTAGCATACTGCTTTGTACAATTCTATTTTCTCAATGTTTTTATCATTAAATAAGCTTAGCAGTAGTTAAGTACTTTTTAGTCTGGAGCTCACACCTATTACATTATTTCCTTCTATAAGCATCCCATGAGGATAAAATCGTATTTATATACTAGGGCATATGTAGTTTTAAGCCTCATAAAAAGTAATCATTCATCATTCATTAAGCCAACAGTTAATTCCTTATATCTATATAGAACACTAGGTTTTCTAAATTTACACATAGACCTCTGTTACAGATTCAATAATAAGGGTGATGAATTTTTGCATCACTAGTTATTATCTCTGGGGATGAGAGTAAAAAAATCAATATTCATAAAACAGATATTGCTTACATATGTATGGCAGTTCAAGAATTATAAATTGACTTCAGACATTATGTTCGGCTATCAAGGACACAATAAAGATGTTTTATCTTCAGGTCCCTGGTGCCTAGCAAAAAGACTGGCATAGTAGACAATTATTACCCAGTCTTGCATTCATCATAAATTTAATCTTTTACATATTATATTCAGATTGTTCAATAGTTAATACTTTAAATATTTCCAACTTTTTATAGTACTTTGCACCAAGTGAGAAAAATTAATAGTGACATTTATATGGTGCTTTAGAGTTCACAAAATACTAACATATGTATTGCCTTATTCTCAGTTGTAGGCACAATAAAATTATAAATGTGTGTATCTCTTTAGTGCCTGTAACAGTGATTTCACATAGTAGGCAACTGATATGCTTTCATTTAACAAGTATTCAAACCCTCAATTTGCATAACTATTTATATTACCGCTCTCATAGTGGGTGAATTTTATAAAGAATGTTTATCTCACGAAAAATTTTATTCAGAGAAAATACCTAATGTCATATTTATATAGCACTTTATAGTTTAGAAAGCTCAGTCTCATTCATTACATTTTCCTGTTATCTGGAAAAATATACTGGTAATAATAACTTGATATTATCAGTAAAGTCTTGACTGATTAAAATAAGCATTATCTAATTTCCTTACATATAAATAATGCACAATATAAACCTCCCTCTTATTACTTGGGAGTTTTACCTTAGATTTCACAGAACCCAAAACAATAGTTGTCACATAAAGGGCAGTTAATATTCATTCATTCATTCATTCATTCATTCATTCATAACATTTAGCTCATTGATATTTAGTGCTTTAGTTTATAAACCACTTTAAAATGCATTTCTTATCTGAAAATTTTAATTCTATATTGAGATTGTTTCTTTCTGTTATCTGTAGTGTTTAGCAAGTTATCTGGCCCATTGTAAGTCATCAAAATAGCTTAATCCCTTGTGTTTGCTGTATATTTTACAGTTTAAAAGTTTCTATGTGTTTTCTTTTCTGCTACTTGGAATACTGTATTTACTCAAAATCACCAAAGCAGCAGCAACATGGCTACAAATATATGAAATTTTCATTGATTAATCACTTAATTCCTAATATCTACATAGTATTACATACTGTTGATATGTAATCAATATTTATCAGCTCTGAAACTTAATACATCTTTAAGCACTTTCATAGTTTAAAAGCATATTCACACATTTTTATTTAGGTCACCTGGATGTGATGATAATCATTGAGTCCTTAGTGCCTAGAACAGGGACAGGGTCACACAAGGAAATTAATATTATTCAGCATTTACATCAGGGGTAGCTATGGCCCACAGACCAAATCTACTTGGTTAACATGATAAGAATAGTTTTCCTTTTTAAAGGACTGGCGGTAGGGGGAAGTGAAATGTAGAGACCATAGGCCTGCAAAGACTAAAATATTTACCTTTTCCCCTTTACAGAAAGAGTGTGATGATCCCTGATGTACAAAATGCTTCAAAACTGACAGTGTACTTATAATACATACTAGCTGTGCATAGCTGGCAATACACTATTAATGAAAACACCTTATTTTCATATATATCTCAGTTATTTAAATTATCTTTCCTCATGATAAGGGGGAGAAAAAGGAAAGATTTAAACCTAATTACTTCCAAATTTTGTCATCTTTAAGCCCAGAGGTTGATATTAAAGCCTAGGGCAGGGTTGGTGTAGTCTACCAAATTATTAGGCCACTACTATGAGCAGGGAGTTCAGGCTGTCTCCTTGGGACATCACTCTGTTCCAGGACTACTCATTCTTTTTTCTAACCATCACTAGGAATCCCAAACCCCAGGAATCCTGTTCACTCAAGCTCAAAGAAATCATGTTACTGGCTGATCCTTCTCAGCAGGCTGGCACATCCGTGTATTTTCTATCTAAATGTTCACATTGGCCTGAGGCATCTCTTCACATTTTCTCTACATAGCCTGACACTTTCCTCTTCTCATCAGCCTAGAGCTTCTGAGGAAAAGGGAGGACTGAAATATAATTTCACTGATATGTCTCTCTCAAACGAGTGGAGGTGAAAAAAGTAAAGTTTAAAAAAATACCTAAAACTTAATAAATGACTCAAAACTATAATAAAAAGAACCTTACACTGGCCCAGGCATAATATTGCCAATCTCAAGATAATAACAACATCAAAAAGGATATCACAAAATTAGTGGGCTTAAATAGAGATATAAAAACAGGAAAGGAAGAACTGAAAATATCCAAGGGTAGGGAGGATAGCAGAATAGAGGTTTAGGGTCCTCATATTGGGACTTCCTCTGGTCTTGGGGTTTCCAGCCTTCTTAGATTTAGGGTCATGGACTCCAGCTTAATTTATTCTTAAGATATCGGTCTTTCTTGGGCTTTCAAGTCCACCTAGAGATGCTTGACTCCTGGGTCTTTATGTGTGTGTGACACCTCATATCCTTGGGTCTTAAGTCTTCAAGCTAAGTTTTTTTTTTATCTCAGGTCTTGTGACTCAGGTCTCAGGCTTTCCATGTATCCCCACTCATAGGCTTGGTTCTTTCATCCTGGGTCTTCAGCCTTTTGTCTAACTCAAGACACAAGACTTGCATCCAACTCAGTTATCCGACAAGGGCCACCTTCTCTATGTACATAATGGCTCTAGGGCTTCTGATGGTCTCAAGGCTGAGGTTTCCATCTATCTTGGGACACAGGTTTTATACTTTAGTCCACAGGTCTCAATTCTGTCTTCTGTGTTGGGAATTATATCCATTATGGGCCTTCCACCTGCTGTACACCTTAGGTCTTTGGATCCTTGGGCCTTCTACTAGTTTTGGATTTATCTCACAGGACGGCCTGGCATAAGTAACAGCTCTGCAATGCTTATTTTGATAGTAGATACTCTGCACCTATTAGGAAGGGGTTAGGAAACCCCTTTGTCACAAACATGCGCACATGGATGTACACATACACATATACAAAAAAATATGCATGGAGAGAGGATTGCAAGAAATCAAAGGGGAAGACACAGACTCATGAAGAGGCTGAAGTACCCAAAGGTGGGTGGAGGGAAAAAGCAAAAGAACAAGAGAACAGAGAGAAGAAAGGTGAAATGGAAAGAAACAAAGAACAAAGAGACACTGAGGCACATAGAGCAGGAAAAAGGAAAGAAAATGGCCCAAGAGAGGCCAGAAAGGACATGTAGAAGAGAGAAACTCAAGATGAAGAGTAGAAACAGCAGAAAGGAGGCCAGAATCAGAAAAAAGGTAAAATGTCAAACTAACAAAATGGGAGAGAATGATGAACAATCAAGAGTTCACAAAGAGGAAAAAAAGAGGTGGACAAGACAAGGAATGAGCAAAAAGCATGAGACTCAGAGACACAATGGGAAGAACAGTGAAAGAAGAGCAAGAGCTAGGAAAACAAAGACAATTAGTAACAAAATGAAAAAATGAGAGCCATCTAAGACAAGGCACAAATAACTCTTATGAACAAAAAAGAAAACGAGACAAAGATACACAGAGAAGAAACAAGCAAAAGGACCATGGAATTGGGTAAGAAACTTGAGAGAACAAAGACCAAAGGCATTCAAGGAAAAAATAGATAAGCAAAGAAATACACACTTATGAGTGAAAGAGATGAGGCAAGGCAGACTTTTAGAAGTAGAAGAGACAAGATATAGTGAGGGGCACAACAACTATGAGAAACACCACAAAAAGAACAAAAGAAAACAAAAAAAGAACATTAATAACTATAATAAGCTATGATTAGTACCAATACTACTTATATAACTATTAACAATTATAATAACAACATGAGTGGCAGAGGATTTAAACACAGAATGTGTGCCTTTTTAATATTCTACTACAACTGTTTATAAGAAATTCCAAAAGCCAAATGAGATGCCACAGATGAGTGAATATTAATATAAAGGGCCATTAAGAGGTCCTAGTCAATGCCCTCATTTTTTATCTTCATCCTTTCCTACCCCTTTAGAAAACTAACTTGATTTTCCCACCCATCACAATTATAACACTTGCTTTTCCTTTAACACTACTGCAAATACATTCTCTCACAAGATGATATGAGAAAAGGGGCCACCCTTTCAGCAACAAAACAAAAATTTTGTTTTAAGTTTCTATATGTTTAGGCCTCTAAGAGTGGCAAAGAATTTATGCAGTAAAGATAAAGAACAGATAAGGCCAGACTAACCTTAACACAACTGGTATAGACTAATTAATCATTAAGTTGCTTAAATGAACCCAGTTGGCAATACAGGCATAACTTACCTCATTTTATTGCACTTGGCTTTACAGTGCTTCACAGATGTTGCATTTTTTAACAACATCCTCTACCAGCAACAAGCTAACAACTCATTTTATTGCTGTATTGTGGTTGTCTGAAACCAAATTGTTGTATCTCTGGGGTATGCCTTTGCAGGTTACTTGTCATTATCCCATCTCACATTCAGGCCCCTCCTGCACAAAAACCACCATAGCCCATTGCACAAAAACCTCCAACAAACAGCTATTAGCTCCAAACAGGTCCTCACATGATTACAACACCAACAACTTACTTTATTCTGCTATTCTAAAATGCTAGAGTGCCAGGCATGTTGATCTTCCTTTGTTGTGTTCAAATTTCTTGCTCTCTGGATTGCTTTTCAGAAGGATGAACGATTTGGTAGATATAAAGGGAACAATCAGGAGCTACAAAAAAGAGGGGGGGAAATAGCAAAGGAAACTATATATATGCATAAAGAAGTATTAACTGAGTACTCACTAGAGTTATAGGAAGATTCAAATTATGAGTTATAGAAACTATCTCTACAGAGCTTAGAAATGTATAAGGTTGAGGTCCTTAGAGGTAAAACTAATACAACTTCCTCATAGAATGGGAAACTATGCCATAAACAGGAAAATGTCTTGTCCTTTACAATCAGGACTTACTACACTTGGACCATCTCCCAACCTGCAGCCACCTAATCAATCAGCCTGTCTCACATCACCATTTTCACCCATCTCATACACAGTTGCTTCCCAGGTGAGTTAGGAAGCTATTTTTACCAAAGCAGACACAGTTCATAATGATCAAAATAATTTCAGTGGAAATCTAAATGCAATGTATACTGAAACATGAAAGACAGTATCCTTATTGTGCTTTTAGGAACAGCTTACCCACCTCTGATGTGTGGAGGATGTCTTGAGACTTCACCTTCCTATCTGGACCCAGGAAAAAATCTTGGTAGAACCTCCTGGCCTAGGGTTGTTGCCCAGTGGTAGTGAGCTATTCCCCTGGAGGATCCTCATGCCCCATCTCCACCTAGGGATCGTCAAAGGGAATAGGTCACTAACACTGCAAAGCAACAAGCCTATTCTTCTAAGGAAGGCCTGGAGAAGAGATAAAAGAAAAATAAATTACTGAAATGCAGTATACTGGGAAAGTCTGTCTCAAAGAACAACTAATAATTAGATTAAGTGATGTCTACCATTTTTTTCCATGTGAATTGAGGGGTGAAGATTAAGAACTGTGGAGAGCTCTATATTCTAGCTACCAGCCTAGAGAAAAGCAAATGTTTCTACTACTCATTCCAGCTTTTCCCTTGAATTTCACCTCATCACAAAGAGGAATTTAGAGGTGAATTATTACCAAAATTCCCATACTGTACTTTATTCTCCAGTCTCTACTAATGAGCAGTCTTCTGTATTGTGGATTATTAATGTTCTAGTGTTCTCACCATAAAATAAAGTGAAAGGACAAAAAAATCAAGGGGTTGAAAATAGAAGGAACAGATAAAGCTTTCTCAACCAAAAGAGCTATCAAGCTACTTAGAAAAGCTCCAATATTGTCTGATCCTATGAGTTCTATAAGAACTCTTCTTCATATTGCCTCAGGCTTCTTTTATAAAGCACTCTTTTAATAACTAAACAATTTACCACAAAGTGTCTGTCTCACCTAGTTTTGTAGGATTCTTCTCTTTTAAAATATAGTTTTAGCCCTAGCCAGTTTGACTCAGTGGATAGAGCATCAGTCTGCAAACTGAAGGGTCCCAGGTTCGATTCTAGTGAAGGGCACATTCCCAGTTGTGGGCTCAATCCCCAGTAGGGGATGTGAAGGAAGCAGTCAATCAATGATTCTCTTTCATCGTTGATGTTTCTATCTCTCTCTCCCTCTCCCTTCCTCTCTGAAATCAATATAGATCGATACTCAACCACTGAGCCATGCCGGTTGGGCAGGATTCCTCTCTTTTAATTCATTTTAGTCAGATGCTGGAGCACTACCAATGGAAACAATTGTTTTCTACTCAATCTACACGGGACATTTCTAGAACAGCTTACATAGATGGGACACCACCAGAGTCTCAGGATATTCAAAGAAACCAATAATCATTACAGTGATATAAAACGTCAGTTGTGCTGGTGTGGCTCAGTGGTTGACCATCAACCAATCAACCAGGAGGTCACGGTTTGATTCCTGATCAGGGCATATGCCCAAGTTGAGGGCTCAATCCTCAGTAGGGGGCATACAGGAGGCAACCAATCAATGATTCTCATCATTGATGTTCTATTTCTCTCTCCCTCTCCTTTCCTCTCTGAAATTGATATATATATTTAGTTGTTAGGACAACTAAGGAAATTACACAAAAGGAAAAACAAGGTGGAGAAGGCTAGGAATCTGGTAAATAGCTTAACACAGGACCTTGAGTCTCTTATTCTACCTTTTAGTAATTTCAAGTAATAAACCCTCAATTTCTTAAAATAATAAGGGAATGAGAGGGACAATGAAATTAGGTCTGCCAAAACAGGGCTATGACAGATCATGTTGGTACTACTCATTAACAAATCCTTAGCACTTAGTACCATCTGCCAAAGGAAAGGAGAAATAATTTTTGAGGCCTGTTCATTAGAAGGCATAGGATTGTTCTCTCTCTCCTAAGTAGCTATGAGATTTTAAATGAAGCAATTTATTGCTTTGCATCTCTAATTCTTTATTTATAAAATGGGGACCAAGTATGCTTGCTGTTATAGACCTCACTGGAGCCTACTCCTGAAGGGCAAATGAAATACTACGCCAAATTCATTCTGTAAAGTCAAAATGTGTATATATATATATATATATATATATATATATATATATATATATATAATCTGTAGGATTTGAAACTGGCTCCTATTCTGTTTTAAAAAGGAGCTCTTGCAGGAAGTTAAAGTTCTTAAAGCCAAAGACAGAATAACCACAACAAACTTCTCAAACTACCTTTTTCTTCAGGTGGTCTGCAAGCCATCCTTCAATTAGTTGGAGCTTGTCCAGATTCTCAAAAGAAAAGATGTACTGAATATGGAGCTTCTTAGAGTTTCTTGTAGTCCTCAGGTCTCATCTATCCAGAATGTCCTTGAAAAAAAAAAAAAAGGCCTCAGTAGGATAGGATACCAAAAACGGTAGGGAAAATCTCAACAACATAGAAAAAAACCTAGGAAGCATGAACCTGAATCTTAGATATAAGTGTGTCCTGTCTCTCCTGTACAGTCTCCCTAAGGTCCTATTAATGGCAAGCACTGGTAGTATCACTGGAGATTAGGCAAGTGTAAAAAAAAGAACTAAATGAAAATATGGGTCAAACCAATACCCACTTGTAGGTGACTAAATTTGTGGTTTAAAGGTCATGATCTTGCTGAAAATACTTCAAGATGCAATGTAACAGAGAAACTGCTACTACTGCCTGGAGGTACAATTGCCTTGACTATTTTTAATATTTAGTTAGCTGTCTTTACTATAAGATAGGAGCTCACTGGGGCAGGTATAAGCCAGGTTTGCAATCTTGAAAGTACTTTGCATAGTGTGGTATGGTGTGGAAAGAATCAGATATGACTTCCAGATTTCTAATCAGGAAATGCCATATATTTATAAGGAACTTTCTGTCAACATCAAACAAATTCTAATAGTAAGTGAAAGATCACTTACTCAACTCTATATTCTCTAGATAAAATGTCCAGTAAATCTAAACTGGCACTCTATGATGAACAGAATATAAACTATGTTCTCAATATGAACAGAACAAGCTTCAAAATCTCTTTGAAAATCCTTTCCCATCCTTATTTAACATAAGATTAGATACTTCATCCCCAAATACAGGTGTCCAATTATACATTATACATATTTACTGTGCTCCCTCCTGAAACCCTATTAATAATGGTAAATAGACACTCCATCTGGAAACAATTTTTCCCCGAAGAACTTTTAAAATAAATCCAAGCCCAAATCCATTTATACTGTCTATTTAAAATACCTAAAAGGTAACAACTTTTCTGGTCTCTCCAGATCAATGTGGGAGACACATAGATTGGTTGCCTCCTTCATGCACCCCAACTGCCACTTGCAGTCCAGGGGTTGAGCCTGCAGCCAAGGTACATGCCTTTGACCAGAATCAAACCCGAGACCCCCTTAGTCCAAGCGCTGATGCTTTATCCACTGAGATAAACTGGATAGGGCCAGAATACCTGTTTTTACAGCTACTAGAGATTTTATTTCAAGCAATGAATTGAAAAACAACTTCAAAATTCACCTTTGGATGCTTTCTAGTGCAGACTTCAATCCACCTACAATTGACCCATCATTCCTAAGTAGGGGTTCAGAACTGGCTCAGAATTCATCCCTTTAAAACAAATTCCAATAAATAGTTATAGTTATATATTAACACTGAATGATCATTTGATTAGTAGCAATAAAAAATATCATAAGCATAGACCAGTGTTTCTCATATTGGGGTGATAATAACACTGGAGGTTTGTGGACCTCATGGATCCCCCACTACATAAATCATATAAAACATTATATATATATCTTTCACAAAGATACATTGAACTAGGAAAACATGTTTACATTTCAAATAACTTTGTTAAGTCAGTGTTCCTCAAAACACATGTTCTTTATTATCTCAAAGAATTTTGTTCCTGTGGAACTTCAGTTTGAGAAACAATGGCACAGACCATGCTTCCAAAAAGGCTCAGGAATATTTGTATATTACTCCCAGTCAGACAAATAATGTCTTTAGGCATTTAGCTGTGAGGAAATATGGATATGAATTAAAATGGGCAGTAAGAGAAGCCCAGCACATTATGATTCTTCTTGTTCTTGCTAGGATATATTGATATGAACAAAAAATGTTTCAAAGTTGATGTTAATATTTTTCAGCTGCATGTTTGTTTGTTTTATATCAGGGAGGCTAAGTTTTTTTGCTTATCAAAGTACCTGTTGAAAAAAGTCAAAGAGGAAGAAGGTATATTAACTTCATCATAAAGTAGGCAAGGTCATGGCTTTCTTATAAAAGTTATGCTTCTCCATTGCCCACTTGCCAAACTAAAAAGGCATCATTGTTACTCTCATCTGTTCTGGAGCAGAGATAGAATAAAAAGGTACAAAGAGCCAATATATCATATTTATATCCCCAATTCCCGAACCTTGAAAAGCTCAAACTTATGAGATTTAACAATCAACAATTTGGCATGTAGCCAAACACAATGACTAAGCCTTATCTCTTTAATCAATTTCCATGCCTCCAAAGGAAGTAAAAACCAAATGGCATTAAATAAACCAACTGGACTACCCAGATGGCTGCAATATTAATCATATCCTGAACCAAAGAAAAGAAGTAAACCCAACTTCTTCTTTAAATTTACCCTGTCAACTTCAAACCCTGGTGAGCTCCTTTTATAAAAGCTTAACATAATTCATACAAGACAGCACTTGATTATCATTTCTTAAAATTATTTCAAGTGTGCTTATATTAGCTCAACAATACTACCATCTATGGGATGAGATTATATATATAGAACTATATTATTTCTAACCCTCACTTAGGTGTAACCTAGCATAGGACCAGGTACACAATATTAATTCTTATAATTCTGTTGGTTCACTCATATGGTGAGACTACATTTGCAGATGAGGCGAGAATTGGTAAAGAGACTTAACAGGAAACCTCTGGGTAGTATCTAAGAGAAAACAGAACAGGGGAAAGATTACTTAGTAACTACAAAATAGTACTTACAGAATTCTAAAGAGCCAGAGACTCTTCTTACAGCTGTCCAAGGAGCTAGAAGTATAAACTGCACTCTGACCTGGGATGACCTTTTGACATCCTTCTTAGAGGAATAGTATTCTTTTTCAGTGATTACAAAGAACTGCTGTTGTGACGACTAGTTATTTACTTCAGTAGTTCTTTATTAAATACTTCTCTGCCACAAAAACCTGTACAGTAGAGGCTAGGCTAACCATTTTTACCAGGCAGCGCACTGTCAAACAAGTTTATATCCGGAAGAATGGCTAGATCTTAGCTTACTATTCTTTTGATATAAAACAGGGAAACAGGTCCCATCATTTTTAAGTCCTCATTATGTAATAGATTAATCAAATAAGGTGAACTTTGGTTTTCAAAAGCACCTCAGTATATGTTGTCTCATTTCATCCTTTTACAGTTATTATCTTCTTGAAATAAGTAGGGGCTGGTTGGTGTTCCAGATGAAGAAACTTAAGGATTAGGAAATTTAGGTAGTTTTTCTAAAAGAGAATGGTGGTAAAACCCAAATGGCATGGTTTTAGAATGGTGGTAGAGCTCAAAGATACTGGTCTTAAGAGTTCCATTCTCGAACTCCTTTAGTATAGCAAGAGTCACAGTGGTCTATCCACAGACCCACTACCCTTAGTAAAATGAGAGACACTGGTCATCAGGTACATGGTATAAATGGGTTTTTAACTTCAAAAGTTTAATGCCCAGTTTATCAATTCCACCTTGCAATCCAGATGTCTTTCTTAATAAAAAATAGCGGTAACTTTTGGTTGTATCCTGGCAATTGACTCTGTAGAATAGCAATATACAAAGAGGAGAGATTCTCAGCCAGGCAACCTGCTTCAGAAGGAAAAATGCAGAGATAGTGTTAACCTTCCTTCCTGGGTAGACAACTTTCAACTGATATATATGTGTGTGTGTGTGTGTGTGTTAAAAATCCAGAATGTAAAGGGTGGCAATCCAGCTCCTTGGGCTTGCCTTGCCTTGAGCATTTTGCCCAGTAAAGCAGTAACAGAGGTGGGCAGAGTTAACTCCTGTCCCAAGAATAGGACAATAATTGGAATTCAGATTATTAACAAATGCAAGAAAAGGAGTGAAGGCCCATCCACCTAGTTCAGGCCTGCTTTTGGTAAACAACACTGCACAAACAAACACAACATCAAAGTGGTAGGGAGGTCTTGAGCTGATGGGTTGGAAAATGGGACAATCAGTACTGTGTTGAGTAAAAACACAGAAGGGCCTTTGGGTAGTCAGCATTACTGAAAAGCAATGCAAAAAGGGAAATGGAGGGTCCATGTCAGATGGGCAGGACCACGTAAAGTGCAACTGAAGCACCACAGCAATATGAACTGGGTAAACCAATGACATCTGGGATTGTTAACATTTAAGCCCAAGTGAAAGGGCCTTGCCCAATCAACATTCCCCACCAGCAATTCAAAAGGGCGGGATGAGGTGGGGCAGGGTGGGGCAGGGCAGGGGCAGGGGCAGGAAGGATCACAATATTATCTAATGGCTGGATACATGGACAACTGAAATTGTGATTATTAATGGTCCACAGAAGGGTCCAAGGACAGGCAAGAGGTAGGGAGAGGGAAGATAAAGGTAGGACCACGACTACTTGGAAATGTATGCCCTGGAGCATTGCAAAAGGAGTAGGAGTATGGGTTGCTCTTTGAAGGACAAGTTAAGGGCATACTGCAATGTTTACACTTTATGATGCCATGAGAAATTGGGGCTGGGAGTGCTTGCCTAATAAGGTCAGGGAGGACAAACCCATTGCTAATTGCCATTGTGTCTATTAACATTTGCAGAAGTTTTGTGTGGTCAGCAGCCCCTGCAGTAATGCATAGGGGATATAATGGAATGGTATCCTATTCCAACAGAAGGGGTCATACATGATGTATACAAAGAAAGTATGGGGCCCTATATAATAATCAGAATTTTGGATAAATGTTCGAGAGCTGAGGTCAGCAGTAATTCAAAGGCAGTGGTAAGGGCATAGAGCACAGCACCTTTCCTACTGCATAGGCCCACAGACAAATACAATTAATTATGCACATTAATAATCTCAATAGAAGAGCTCATTCATAGTTAATATGCCCCTAATACAAAGGGGGGAATGAGGAGATGCAATCCTACTCCAACAGAAGCAAGGACAATTGCAATTATGCACATTAAAGTGAAAAGGAGGGAGAGGCCCGTTGAATAGCATCTCCTTGCTCTAAAGCAAGGAGGGTACAGTCATTCTGATATAAGATTTACTTACAAAATTACATTTGTGCACATGAAACTTCCAAGTGAACAAATCTTTTGAGTAGTGGGCACTGTCTGATGCAAATGCTAAGGAAGTAGGTGATGCGCTTATCTAGAGCAGAGAACAGGAGAAAATGTAACTGCAGATATTAAAGGTCCAATGAGGGCTTTGGTTGATGAGCACTCTGCTGTACTGTAAAGGGAAGTTGGCGGGGTGGGGCGGGGGAGGGGAGGTGTCTACTAATAAAGACAATAGACAATTTCAATATGTATAGTACCAGTCCACTAGAAGGGGCCTTGGAGAAAAAAATAGTATCCCCTGCAATAGTGCAAAGGAGGTACAATAGTCCTGGAAGTGATAGGGAAATGGAAAACAGCAATTCTGCACATTAACTGTCCAAATGCAAAGGTCTCAATAGTAGGTGTTACCTACTAGAAGGCAAAGGAGGTTGGGGGTATGTTGTGTGTCAGTGTCCTAGTCTAGTGAACAAGAACCCAGACAAATGCAATTACGCACATTAATAGGCCAAGTAAAGGGGACTTAGGGTTCAGCAACTATGGTATACTGTCAACAGAGAGCAATAGGGCAGGATGAACCAAGTTGAAATTATGTACATTAATGTCCAAGGGATATGGTATAGTTAATTAAAACCTTGTACCTTGTACCAATATAAAAATCTTAAAGTAGTGGGCACTCCTTGCTAAAAGGCTAAGGGAATAAGGAGAGGGTTGTCCTTATCTGGTGTACAAGAACATGTACAAATGCAATTATGCACAATAAGCCATGAAAAGATACCTTTTCATGTGATCAGTACTCTTGCTATACTATAATAAGGGTCTGAAAGGATATAGGATCTTATTCAAATGAGATGAGCCATGTGAAATTACACACATTAATGTCCCAGGTGTAAGGCTGTAATCAACTATAATTTCGCACCTTGACTGTCCAAGTGTTAACAGTCTTGTGCAGAGGGCACTCAATGCTGAAAGGGGATAGGGAGAGGAGGTGCCATTGTCTAGTACACAGAAACCCAGACAAGCACATTCACATTAACGAGCTAAGAAATGGGTCCTTCAGAGTCAGAATCCCTCTGGTATTTTAAAGAGATTGAAATCTGAGGAAGGATTCTAATGTAATTATTATACACATTAACAGTTTGAGAAAGGGGCCTTAAGTGGACAGTACCCCACGCAGTAAAGCAAAGAGGGTGTGAAGAGTCAGGAACCCATCTTAATTCGAAAGATTATGGACAACTAATTAAACATATCCATAGTCCCAAGAGAGGGCTTTAAGGTCAGTAACCTCTGCTTCCATAAGTGCAAGAGATTAAAAAGGCACAGTTATGGCCTACTGAGAGTGTGTACAAGATAAAAGTTGTGTACATTAACTGCATAAATGTGTAAGGTCTTTAGCAGTAGGCACCTCCTGCTAGAGTATAAATATGATGGGGGAGTGGCATTACCTGGTGTACAGGTACAGGAGCAAATGTAAGTATGCACATTAACAGTCCAGGAGAGTGAATCTTGGCTAGTCAGAAGCCCTTGCAGTATTATAAATGGGGCAATGAAATGGGATGCTATTCTAACATAAGGCAAGTAACAGGTAATTAATACACCTTCTTGTAAAATGAAGAGGGTCAACCACTTTCATAAAAGACATAATTGTGGTCAACTACTATGACTCACTTTTAACTATATTAAGTAAAAAGGTCCTTAGTAAAGGGCATCCACTGCTGAATATAAGGAAAATGAGTGAGGCCTATATCTACTGCAGAGGAGAAAGGATAAAAGCAATATTCCACATTAACAGTGCAAAAGAAGGGGTTTTGGTGTTCAGATCCTCTTTTGTAAAATTTAATATATGTGACAGGACAAGACACCCCTTCATAGTTCCAAGAACCCTGTGTTGTAATGCAAATGAAGTAGGAGAAAAAGGAATCTTAGATTGACAAAAGGGACCACAGCTACAATTAGAACTTTATCTACAATGACTTCCAGATGATATAAAGAAACTGAAAAGTCATGTTCCTAAACTAACAAAAGGGACCACACTTGCATTTAACCACACTTACAGTCCCAAGTACTTTCTATGGTAATGCAAAAAGATGTTTAAGGGCCTGGATGGATCCCAGACTAAGGAAAGGGACTATAGCTGCCTTTAAGCACATTAAGCACAATAGTCACTGTTGTAATGCCAAGTGAGATGGGGGAGGGAGGTATGGGATCTTAGACAAGTAGAAGGGACAGTAGCCCCAAGGGCTTTTAACAGTCCCCAAACGCTCCTAGGTAATGAAAAGGGAAAAGGCAGGATGTGATCCTGGAATTACAGAAGGGACCACAACTTCAACTGAGCACACTGACAGTGCCAAATGCCCATCCAGGTATTGTAAAAGGGCTACGAGGTGGATTGGGAACCTAGACAAAAAGAACCACTGCTGCAATTAGGCAACTTCACAGAACCAAATATATGTCTAGTAAATGTAAACTGCCTAGGAGTGCGTGGGAATCCTATAATTAAGTCCATTAACAGGCCCAAGTACCCTCTGCTATACTGCAAAGGGAGTGGGAGGAAATGGAAAGAGACAAAAAGAAGGTGCCACAGCAACCAAATAAGCATATTTCAATAACATATCTACTCTCAGGCAATGCAGAGGAATGGGAGGATAAAAGTTACCAGAGTAACAGTTTCAAGGTCCTTCAGTTTTAATACAAAGTGAGGATAGATGGGTTCCATAGTGGCATTTAAGCACACTAACTGCCCCAAGGACCCTCTGTGTTTTTTTCCCCTTAGAACCCTGTTTTAATTCATAGAGAGGATGGGTGAGTTGCAAAGTAAGATAAAGACAGTGCTGGCATTTAAGCACATTACATGCCCCAAGGATTGTTTTAATGCAAAGTGAGGATGGGTGGGTTTCACACTAAAAGGCAGTAGTGGCATAATTTAAACACATTAACTTCCCCAAAGACCTTCTGCTTTAATGCAGTTAGGATGGATGGGTTCCACCTTAAGGGCAGTAGTGGCATTGAAGCACATTAACTGTCCAAGGACTCCATTTTAAATCAAAGTAATTATGGGTTACATGAGTAACATAAGGACACTAGTGGCATTTAAGCACATTAATTGCCCCAAAGACCCCCTGTTTGAACGCAAAGTGAGGATGAGTGGGTTCCATATTACCTAAGGACAGCTGTGGCATTTAAACATATTAATTGCGCCAGAGACTGTTTTAATACAAAGTGAGGATGGGTGGGTTCCACCTTAACATAAGAACAGAGGTGGAGTAAGGACCCTCTAATTTAATGCAAAGTCAGGATACATGGATTCTATACTGACATAAGCACAGTACTGGCATTTAAATTTAAGCACAATAATTACCAAGAACTCTTTTAAATCAAAATCAAAGTGCGTATGGGTTCTATAGTGGCATTTATGCACATTAACTGCTCCAAAAACCCCTTGTTTTAATGCAAAGTGGGGATGGGTGGGTTGCAAAGTAAGATACAGGCAGTAGTGGCATTTAAGCCTATTAACTGTACCAAGGACCCTCTGCTTTAATGCAAAGTGAGGATGAGTGGGTTCAATATTAACCTAAGGACAGCTGTGGCTTTAAACACATTAACTGCCCCAGAGACTGTTTTAATACAAAGTGAGGTTGGGTGGGTTCCACATTAACATAAGGACAGAGGTGGAGTAAGGAGCCTCTACTTTAATGCAAAGTGAGGATACATGGGATCTATACTGACATAAGCACAGTCCTGGCATTTAAATTTAAACACAATAACCAAGAACTCTGTTTTAAAACAAAATCAAAGTGAGTATGGGTTCCATAGTGACATAAGGACAGTAGTGGCATTTATGCACATTAACTGCTCCAAAAACCCCGTATTTCAATGCAAAGTGAGGATGAGTGGGTTCCACACTAAAAAGGAGTAGTGCATTTAAGCACATTAACTGCCTCAAGGACCCTGTTTTACTGCAGAGTGAGGATGGGTGGGTTCCACACTAAAAGGCAGTAGTGCATTTAAGCACATAACTGCCCCAAGGACTCCGATTTAAATAAAAATCAAAGTAAGAATAGGTTCTATAGTAACATAAGGATGGCAGTGCAATTTAAGCACATTAACTGCCTTAAGGACCCTGTTTTAATGCAGATTGAGGCTATGGGTTCTAGAGTGACATAAGCACAGTAGTTGCATTTAAGTTTATCAACTGCCCCAAAGACCCTCTGCTTTAATGCAAAGTGAGGATAGATAGGTCCTATAGTGACACAGCACAGTGGTTGCATTTAAGCACATTAACTGCCCCAAGAAACTTCTGTTTTAATTCAAAGCAAGGATGGGTGGGTTGCAAAAGTAAGATAAGGGCAGTAGTGGCATTTAAGCATATTAACTGTACCAAGGAACCTCTGTTTTAATGCAAAGTGAGGATGAGTGGGTTCCACCTTAACACAAGGACAGCAGTGGCATAATGACCCTCTACTTTAATGCAAAGTGAGGATACACGAGTTCTATTGTGACATAAGCACAGTACTGGCATTTAAATTTAAGCACATTAACTACCAAGAACTCTGTTTTCAATCAAAATCAAAGTGAGTATTGGTTCCATAGTGACATAAGGACAGTAGTGGCATTTATGCATATTAACTGCTCCCAAAACCCCTTGTTTTAATGCAAAGTGAGGATGGGTGGGTTCCATACTAAAAGGCAGTAGTGCATTTAAGCACATTAACTGCCCCAAGGACTCGGTTTTAAATCCAAGTCAAAGTAAGAATAGGTTGTATAGTAACATAAGGATGGCAGTGCAATTTAAGCACATTAACTGCCCCAAGGACCCTATTTTACTGCAGAGTGAGGATGGGTGGGTTGCATATTAATCTAAGGACAGCTGTGGCATTTAAACACATTAACTGCTCCAAGGACCCTGTTTTAATGCAGAGTGAGGATGGGTGGGTTCCACACAAAAGGCAGTAGTGCATTTAAGCACATTAACTGCCTCAAGGACCCTGTTTTACTGCAGAGTGAGGATGGGTGGGTTCCACACTAAAAGGCAGTAGTGCATTTAAGCACATTAACTGCCCCAAGGACTCCGTTTTAAATAAAAATCAAAGTAAGAATAGGTTCTCTAGTAACATAAGGATGGCAGTGCAATTTAAGCACATTAACTGCCTCAAGGACCCTGTTTTAATGCAGAGTGAGGATGGGTGGGTTTCATATTAACCTAAGGACAGCTGTGGCATTTAAACACATTAACTGCCCCAAGGACCCTGTTTTAATGCAAAGTGAGGATGGGTGGGTTCCACACAAAAGGCAGTAGTGCATTTAAGCACATTAACTGCCTTAAGGACCCTGTTTTACTGCAGAGTGAGGATGGGTGGGTTCGACACTAAAAGGCAGTAGTGCATTTAAGCACATTAACTGCCTCCAAGGACTCGGTTTTAAATCCAAGCCAAAGTGAGAATAGGTTCTCTAGTAACATAAAGATGGCAGTGCAATTTAAGCACATTAACTGCCTCAAGGACCCTATTTTAATGCAAAGTGAGGATGGGTGGGTTCCACACTAAAAGGCAGTAGTGCATTTAAGCACATTAACTGCCCCAAAGACTCAGTTTTAAATAAAAATCAAAGAATAGGTTCTATAGTAACATATGGATGGCAGTGCAATTTAAGCACATTAACTGCCCCAAGGACCCTGTTTTAATTCAATGTGAGGCTATGGGTTCTAGAGTGACATAAGCACAATAGTTGCATTTAAGTTTATCAACTGCCCCAAAGGCCCTCTGCTTTAATGCAAAGTGAGGATAGATGGGTCCTATAGTGACACAGCACAGTGGTTGCATTTAAGCACATTAACTGCCCCAAGAAACTTCTGTTTTAATTCAAAGCAAGGATGGGTGGGTTGCAAAAGTAAGATAAGGGCAGTAGTGGCATTTAAGCATATTAATTGTACCAAGGAACCTCTGTTTTAATGCAAAGTGAGGATGAGTGGGTTCCACCTTAACACAAGGACAGCAGTGGCATAATGACCCTCTACTTTAATGCAAAGTGAGGATACACGAGTTCTATTGTGACATAAGCACAGTACTGGCATTTAAATTTAAGCACATTAACTACCAAGAACTCTGTTTTCAATCAAAATCAAAGTGAGTATTGGTTCCATAGTGACATAAGGACAGTAGTGGCATTTATGCATATTAACTGCTCCCAAAACCCCTTGTTTTAATGCAAAGTGAGGATGGGTGGGTTCCATACTAAAAGGCAGTAGTGCATTTAAGCACATTAACTGCCCCAAGGACTCGGTTTTAAATCCAAGTCAAAGTAAGAATAGGTTGTATAGTAACATAAGGATGGCAGTGCAATTTAAGCACATTAACTGCCCCAAGGACCCTATTTTACTGCAGAGTGAGGATGGGTGGGTTGCATATTAATCTAAGGACAGCTGTGGCATTTAAACACATTAACTGCTCCAAGGACCCTGTTTTAATGCAGAGTGAGGATGGGTGGGTTCCATATTAACCTAAGGACAGCTGTGGCATTTAAACACATTAACTGCCCCAAGGACCCTGTTTTAATGCAAAGTGAGGATGGGTGGGTTCCACACAAAAGGCAGTAGTGCATTTAAGCACATTAACTGCCTCAAGGACCCTGTTTTACTGCAGAGTGAGGATGGGTGGGTTCGACACTAAAAGGCAGTAGTGCATTTAAGCACATTAACTGCCCCCAAGGACTCGGTTTTAAATCCAAGTCAAAGTGAGAATAGGTTCTCTAGTAACATAAGGATGGCAGTGCAATTTAAGCACATTAACTGCCTCTAGGACCCTATTTTAATGCAAAGTGAGGATGGGTGGGTTCCACACTAAAAGGCAGTAGTGCATTTAAGCACATTAACTGCCCCAAGGACCCTGTTTTAATTCAAAGTGAGGCTATGGGTTCTAGAGTGACATAAGCACAGTAGTTGCATTTAAGTTTATCAACTGCCCCAAAGGCCCTCTGCTTTAATGCAAAGTGAGGATAGATGGGTCCTATAGTGACACAGCACAGTGGTTGCATTTAAGCACATTAACTGCCCCAAGAAACTTCTGTTTTAATTCAAAGCAAGGATGGGTGGGTTGCAAAAGTAAGATAAGGGCAGTAGTGGCATTTAAGCATATTAACTGTACCAAGGAACCTCTGTTTTAATGCAAAGTGAGGATGAGTGGGTTCCACCTTAACACAAGGACAGCAGTGGCATAATGACCCTCTACTTTAATGCAAAGTGAGGATACACGAGTTCTATTGTGACATAAGCACAGTACTGGCATTTAAATTTAAGCACATTAACTACCAAGAACTCTGTTTTCAATCAAAATCAAAGTGAGTATTGGTTCCATAGTGACATAAGGACAGTAGTGGCATTTATGCATATTAACTGCTCCCAAAACCCCTTGTTTTAATGCAAAGTGAGGATGGGTGGGTTCCATACTAAAAGGCAGTAGTGCATTTAAGCACATTAACTGCCCCAAGGACTCGGTTTTAAATCCAAGTCAAAGTAAGAATAGGTTGTATAGTAACATAAGGATGGCAGTGCAATTTAAGCACGTTAACTGCCCCAAGGACCCTATTTTACTGCAGAGTGAGGATGGGTGGGTTGCATATTAATCTAAGGACAGCTGTGGCATTTAAACACATTAACTGCTCCAAGGACCCTGTTTTAATGCAGAGTGAGGATGGGTGGGTTCCACACAAAAGGCAGTAGTGCATTTAAGCACATTAACTGCCTCAAGGACCCTGTTTTAATGCAAAGTGAGGCTATGGGTTCTAGAGTGATATAAGCACAGTAGTTGCATTTAAGTTTATCAACTGCCCCAAAGACCCTCTGCTTTAATGCAAAGTGAGGATAGATGGGTCCTATAGTGACACAGCACAGTGGTTGCATTTAAGCACATTAACTGTCCCAAGAAACTTCTGTTTTAATTCAAATCAAGGATGGGTGGGTTCCACCTTAACATAAGGACAGCAGTGGCATTTATGCATATTAACTGCTCCAAGGACCCCATGTTTTAATGCAAATGAGGATTAGTGGGTTCCACACTAACCTAAACACAGTAGTAGCATTTAAGTACATTAGTTGCCTCTAGGACTGTTTAAATGCAAAGTGAGAATATGTGAGTTCCAGCTTAACATAAGGACAGCAGTGGCATTTAAGTACATTAACTGCCCCCCAGGACCACGTTTTAATGCATAGTGAAAATGAGTGGTTTCCACAGTAAAAGGCCTAGTGGCATTTAAATACATTAACTGCCCCAAGGACTGTTTTAATCAAAATCAAAGTGTGAATGGGTTCTATAATGACATAAGAACAGTAGTGGCATTTAAGCACATTAACTGCTCCAAGGACCCCATTTTAAAGCAAAGTGAGGCTATTTGAGTCCTATAGTGACATAAGCACAGTAGTTGCATTTAAGCACAATAACTGCCCCAAGGACTTTGTTTGAAATCAAAATCAGTATGGGTTCTATAGTTACATAAGAACAGTTGTGGCATTTAAGCACATTAACTGCCTCTAGGACTGTTTTAATGGAAATTGAGGATATGTGAGTTCCACCTTAACATAAGAACAGCAGTGACATTTAAGCACATTAACTGTCCCTCCCCACCCTCTGCTTTAAATGCAATGTGCAGATGAGTGGGTTCCACACTAAAAGGCAGTAGTGGCATTTAAATGCATTAACTGCCCCAGGGACCCTGTTTTAATGCAAAGTGAGGACATATGGGTTGTAGAGTGACATAAGCACAGTAGTCACATTTAAGCACATCAACTGCACTGAGCACCCTGTTTTAATTCAAAGTGAGTATGGGTGGGTTGCAAAGACAGATAAGAACAGTTGTAGCATTTAAGCACATTAACTGCCTCTAGGGGCCGTTTTAATGCAAAATGATGGGTGGATTCCACATTAACATAATGGCAAGAGGCATTTAAGCATATTAATTGCCCCAAGCACTCTGTTTTAAATCAAAATCAAAGTATGGGTTCTAGTGTGACATAAGAACAGTACTGGCATTTATGCACATTAACTGTCCCAAAGACCCCCTGTTTTAATGTAAAGTGAGGATAGATGGGTCCTATAGTGACATAAGCACAATAGAGGCATTTAAACATTAACTGCCCCAAGGACCCTCTCTTAAGGCCAAGTGAGGATGGATGGGTTGCAAAGTAAGATAAGGACAGTTGTGGCATTTAAGTACATTACCTACCTCTAAGACTGTTTTAATGCAAAGTGAGGATGGGTGGGTTCCACCTTAAGAGAAGGGCAGCAGTGGTATTTAAGCATATTAACTGCCCCACCCCACCCTCTGCTTTAATGCAAAGTGAGGATGAGTGGGTTCCACAATAAAAGGCAGTAGTGGCATTTAAATACATTAACTGCCCCAAGGACTCGGTTTTAATGCAAAGTGAGGCTATGCGGGTTCTAGAGTGATAAAAGCACAGTAGTTGCATTTAAGCACATGAACTGCCCCAAGGACCTTCTGTTTTAATGCAAAGTGAGGATAGATGGGTTCTATAGTGACATAAAGATAGCACTAGTTGCATTTAAGTTCATTAATCACCAGATGACTGCTTTATTGCAAAGTGAGATTAGATGGGTTCTACAGTACCATAAGGACAGTAGTGCCATTTACGTACATCAACTACCCCTTGTACCCTCTTCTATTTTAATGCAAATTGAGGATGGGTGTAATCTATAGTAACATAAAGATAGTAGTAGCAGTTAAGAACATTAACTGCCCCAAGAAGTCTGTTTTAATGCAAACTGAGGATCCCTGGGTTCCAAAGAAAGATAAGAACAGTAGTGGCATATAAGCACATTGACTGTCTGAAGAATCCTCTGTGGTAATGCAGTTAGCAAGGGGAAAGAGGTTAACAGAAGGGAGTTATTGGGGATTGTAATTTTGCACATGATTGCAAATGCAAGTATGGATAATATATTAACTAAAAAGAAGAACCCTTGAGTAATGGGACCACGTTATACCTACCAAATGAGATACCCTGGACTTTTTATTTTTTTAAAATATATTTTATTGATTTTTTTACAGAGAGGATGGGAGAGGGATAGAGAGCTAGAAACATCGATGAGAGAGAAACATCGATCAGCTACCTCCTGCACACCCCTGACTGGGGATGTGCCCGCAACCAAGGTACATGCCCTTGACCGGAATCAAACCTGGGACCCTTCAGTCCGCAGGCCGATGCTCTCCACTGAGCCAAACCGGTTAGGGCTACCCTGGACCTTTTAAATGGACAGTACTCCAGATAACAATGACTGTGCAAATTGTCCCAGAGCTGAGTTCTTGAACAATATTCACTCCTAGACAGTGTGATGGGGTAGGATTCCTTTTTGTTTTGTTTGTTGTTTTTTTTGTACAGGACTAAAAGATTTGGGTTTTTTCTGCATCCACGATTAATGCAAAGGTGTTTTTGCCTGGAATATAATATGATGGGCAGAATTATGGATAATCAAAATTTCACTCAGTGCAAAGACTTTAGGTGGTCAGCACGGTATATGATTTAGGGAGCAGGGCTGAAGGGGATAGCTGGGGCTGGGGCTGGGGCTGGGGCTGGGGCTGGGGCTGGGGCTGGGGTTTGGGCAGGGCTGGCAGGTAAGGGGTAAGGGCTGGGGCTAGATGTAGGGGTTGCGAGAGTAGGGGTGGGGAGGAACTGGGGACTGTGGAGGCAGAGCACCACAATATTTGTTATGTGTGCATTTAATACTCCAAGATAAGTTTGAATAGAGGAAACAAGTCCACAGCAATTCATGTTATCTGTCTGATAGGTTAGACAGTCAATTAGTGCAGCATTAAAGATGGGAACAAAGCAAGGCCTGAAGTGGAATGGACCTTCAAATATTTTTTACATTCAGTCATAAAGTTAACTTTTTAATGAATTAACTTTTTATGTGCTAGAAGACTTGAAAAATCCAAACTGAAGTAGTTTATTAAGTCAATATCAAAGTAAAAAAGATTAATGAAAAATGTTATCGCCAAATTATTTGACTTTGGATATAAGTATGCCATTTTTATAAAAAAGCAATTGAAAACTTTAAGGGCTCCCAAAAGAAGCTTATTAAATCTAATTGAAATGAAGTCTACAAACAATGCCATAATAGTCATTTGAGGCTTAAATATCACCCTAGCAAACCACATAATTGAACTATTTATGGCTGACATCCAAGAAATAAGTAGAAATCAAAATCCAACCCCAGCATTAGCCACAGGGTAGGTGTTCCTCTTGAAGAAGGGAGGGATTCTTCTTCTGCCACCTGTTGGCCAAAGATCCATTTTGGTCCTTGCCACGACTCACCGCCATGTTGAACTCACCGCCATATTTACACGTGGCAGGCATGGAGCCCTGGCCGGGCGGGAGAGCAAAGAGGCAATGCTGGAGGGGAGGGAGCAGGTTAGAGGGGAGGGAGCTGCAAAGGCCAAATGACCTTGGAAAGTCCTTGAGCACCGCCAACTGGGAGCAGCCATTATGTAAGTGGCCCTTCATCTTCTGCCTCCTGAAAAGATGGCAGCCAGGAGCCATGCTGGATTGGTCTAATTCCATACTCCATTAATTGGCTGCACCCAATTGTACCACCCTGTCTGATTGGGTGGGTCAGGCGGCAAAGATCACGCCACCTTTCACTTTTTGCAGCAAGCCGGAAGTGTGCGCCATATTTAACAATGCGGCAGCCCCACCAGGAGCAAAGCCCGCGCAAACACCAGGATGTCCTCAACCACAAGACAAGTACTCTCTTATATGCCCCTGCGGCAAAACCTGTCCGGAAATGCTTGCTGCGAAGACAAAGGCCCGCCATGACCGGTCCGGCAATGCTTGCCGCAAACACAAAAGTCCGCCATGTTTAACACTGCGTCAGGTCCTTGATCCGCCATCTTACACCATGTAACAGAATATTTCCAACGCCACGCTGTGCATTAGAACAAAGACACTACCATGATGTGGCCTTCTGCAAAATTGGAGCCACCATCTTGGACACTAACAAAGCAGACAGCCATGCTGAGCAATACCGAAAGTCAAGCCGCCATTTTGACCCCTCCCTGTAAGTCTTCTCGATCTCATTTTCAAATAGCCTCCGGTAATGCGGCACCGGATAATCCTATTCTTCTACCTCCGGAGACCACAATGCATGCAAATTAGGTCATTCAAAATACTTAGCTCAAGCCTCTTGCCTCTCTAATTTATACCAAGCACAACCAACTACCATCAGCTGAGCTCCGAAGCAAACCTCGAGTCATCCGGCCGCCATAGCCGCCAGAGCCGCCATATTTCCTCCCCAGCCGAACAAACCCCTTAGCCTAACTGCAGTCATCTCCCAGCCAAAGCTGTAGGTTCACTCACACAACACCAAAGATTAGCAGCAAAAATTTGTAGACATTCCAGATAGTATAACGAACCCCAGAAAACAACAAAATTTTGAGAGATTAAAAAAAAAAATCTAAGCAGGTATCCGCGGCCCCGATGGACAAGAAAAAAATTAAAGCAGGTATCCGAAGCCCCGATGGGCAATAAAAAGAAGAAAAAAAAAAAAAGCAGGTATCCTAGGCCCCGGTGGGCCAGTGGTTTGGGGAAAAGGAGGACACAGCAGGTATCCGAGGCCCCGATGGGCTAAGGGGGGGAAAAAAAATTAAAAGCAGGTATCCGCGGCCCCGATGGGCACATTTTTTTAAAGTAAATAAATAAAATCAGGTATCCGCAACCCTGATGGGCAAAATATAGAAAAGTGGAGGAAATAGAGAACTAAATCATAAAACAGAGGACTCAACCAAAAATTGTTGCAAACAAAAATTTTTTCAAAATGAAAAATGTCATAAAAATATCCCAAATACCTAAAAAATATGGAGGTCTCAATAAAATGCTGGAAGGAAGTTTAGAATTTTCAAAATATTTTATAGAATTTTGGTGAATATCCTAAAAGAAATGCGCCATAAAGAGTGGTTGAGAGCTGGAAAATGTTCCAGAAAGAACCACATGGCTGAAGACATCTTCATTAGAAAGATTCCATTCCACCTCAGGAGAAGAAGAAATATGGCGGTGGCAGCAAATTGCAGGGCTTTAAAAAGCAAGGGGGTGGAGACTGGGTGCAGAGGGAGTGGAAGAGGCGTGTCTTAAAAGATTGAAAGCTAGACATCTTTGTGGTTTAGCTGGCTTAAAATTTTAAAAAAAAGAGATTTCAAGAAAATAGCAACATATCTGAAAGTATACTAGACTGTAAATAGGCTTCATTTCTAGTCCAGGAACCATAACTTCAATGGATCGCCATGGGTTATCTAAAATGGGGACCTTAAGTAAATAAAATTACTGATGCTAAAATTCTCCACAAACAACATAACAAAAGAAAACAATTTAGTTTAGTTTGGTTTTGAAAAGAGAGGAAGGGCAGGTATAGCTTTGATATGTTAATAAAGTATCCAAATGTATATAACTCCCCCATCAAACTTTTGAACCAAAGAAGGTAGGAAAGATCTCCAAGGTCAGAACCTTCTTCAAGGGACTTTCTCTTCAATTATCTTATAAGTCAGATGGTGAGCAACATAGAGAAAGGAAAAAAAGAAATTATTTGACCCCTAAATAATCATGGAGCCCTATTTGTAACCTGTATCTCACAACTCCTAGAAAGCCATAAGATACATTGCCCTACTACTGTCAACTGCAAAGTAATACTATCAGACAAGCATACCCTCCAGTTTCCAGATAAAAAAGTATGCAAATTTTCATCCTTAAAAGGTACATTGCATCTTATATATGCTCTTCATTCACACACAAATAAGTAATCTTCCTTATTCCAAATGAATATTTTGTTACAAAGTGATGCCCTGGAGAAGACGATGCGTAACACAAAGATAATTTAATAGTAAGATTTCATTCTGAAAGATAATTTTCCATAGGAGCCTTCCTGGACACCCCCAAAATTAAACTATATGAGCAGAAGCCTACAAATAAGGACTACTGTAAGATATCACCCTAATTTAAGTTTTCACAAAGTCCTATGAAATGAATGGGGGGGAGCATTCGTTCATTGTATAAATTGGTACATTGAGATTGAGGGATGTTGACTTCTATTTGGTTTAAAAACCTAATAGCAACACGAGGATCCCAGGATAGAGATCCTTGGACTCAGATAACTTTGGTTGCACTTTAGTGAAATAACTCTGTTGATGAGACTACCTTGCGTGTCAGATCTCTCTAGTGAGAATTCTGGGATTTGTGTGGAGTTTAAAATTACTGTACTAATCATGGTATATTTGATTGGTACCTATGAAAGGTAGTAGCTACAACAACTTTGATATCACTCAGTCATCAGGAAAGAAAAGGATTATAAATAAGTAGTATTCCCTTAACACCTGGAATCTCAGCCTGGACTAACCGGGAGGACCTAGAAAGCAAACCAACTACCACCAGCAGCAATACTATCAGGCCACCTGACAAATCTTAAGCTCCTTCTCTAGGCCATGAAATAATGGTATCACTAGGAATCTGACTCCACTACAGAATTTAACCTTTTTCAGCTTATTGTGTCTTTAACACAAGCTATCAATTGTTAAAGTAACTAGGTCTGTCAAATACAGGTCTGTCCAAAACAATTTTCTACAATTGTGGAAATATCCCGTATTTTTTAGACCTTGACTTATGGAAATTTTCTTACCACTCAAAATGCATCAACTACAAAAAAATGACTTTAAACTAAAATATTTTGTTCCATAAAAACACCCTAAAAGGTGAAAAGACAAGCTATATACTAGTTGCCCTGGGGTTCAGCATCCAGGCCCTGGTTCTGGGAGAGTGGTCTGGCTAGCAGACCATTTCCATTGATTGTCACAGTAATTTCTTTCATGAGATTCAGTGAGATCAAGCTGCCGAAATGGTGATATCGTGATGATTTTGGGTGACTCTCGCTCACATCGGACACAGGCTCTACCAGTGGTCAGCAAACTCATTAGTCAACAGAGCCAAATATCAACAGTATAATGATTGAAATTTCTTTTGAGAGCCAAATTTTTTAAACTTAAACTATATAGGTAGGTACATTGTTATTAACTTAATTAGGGTACTCCTAAGGCTCAAGGGGCCAAAGAGCCGCATGTGACTCCCAAGCCTCAGTTTGCCAACCACAGCGAGTCTAGGCTATCAAGGTCTACTGCAGATACCTAGGCTAAAAGAACTGCAGAGGCAAGAAAGCTATAGTTTTTAGATACAAACAGGTTCCAAAGAGTAGTTGCATTGGAAGTAGCAACAGTGTTGCTACCTTTTATATTAGTCAGGTAGGGTTCATTTGACAAAAATCAAAACAAAACAAAAAACACAAAAACATAAACAAATGTTTTTTGGACCTGAAAAGAGACATTATGAAGAATTTTCACATGAACTGCTGAATAAACAAATATGTAAGTACCTCTTCTGTTCCTTTTATTGCTACATTACTATACCTTACATGAGCCCATGAATTTTATAATATATTTAAATCAGATTACTTAAATAAAAAGGGACTCCAAAAAATATTTGCCTAGTACCCTGCATCATACATTGGAGCATCCCTGCTCTTTCCTGCCATTTATCACCTTCAGGCTTTACTTAACCCAAACGCATGACATATAGCAGGAACTATATGGGAGGAAGAAATCAAGTTCTCTTTTATTTTACTTACAGGTTGATAAATTTGTTAAACTATGCTTCCTCTCCAAAAAAAAAAAAAAAAAAAAAAAAAAAAAAAAAAAAAAAAAAAAAAGCAGAAATGACCTGATTTAACCACCAGATGGCAGCATGAAATTATCAAAGAAACAGCCAGCCTGCAGGGAAGAAGCCAAGATCCTATAGGAAGAAAACCCAATTAGGGTCTTAGTTGAAGGGGAAAATGCCTCATTTATACCAGTTCAGTATCAGAAGAAAGAAATAAGGAAAAGTACTCAACTTCCTTTAATTTGAACACCCCCCACCCCTGTGGAAGTTTGACCTTGGCTTTTATGAATGCCATTTAAAGAGGGCTTTGATAAAGCATTCAAAATCAAATTAGCAGGCTAATGGGGGCCATTATCAGTGAAAAGCAGTTAAAGTAACAAAGACATATTATAGAAAAAGAATACTTGGGGAAGGGTTCTTTACGAACATAAGAACAGCTTGCAGTGGGAGAAAGAGCCTTATTGTGTGTAACTCGATATAAATATCTCTATAAATAAGGGTGCCTGAATACTCTAAGTTGTCCAAAGATGGAACAGACTGCTTCCAAAACTGGTGAGATGCCAATCACTGAAGGTATGTAAGCCCATGGTGGATTTTGTGAGGATAATATGGAGATAATGAATGAGTCATGGCAATATGTTTCCTTGCATGAATTCAACAAAACCAGTTTCCAATTGTGGTTCTATTAACCAAGACTTTTACTGGAATGTCATGTCTGAGAGAGACATGCCCAGACTCTGGATGTCACCAGAAAGCTTTAAGGAATAAAAACTGACTTTGAAGCCAATGTAAGGGCCTTAGAGAAATACCCTTATACCTTGCTTGGTCACATGGTTCATGGCAGTCTTTCCAGGTAAGGAACGAAGGTTGCTTTCCTGAGAGATGGCAAAGAAAGAAACTCAAGACATCATTGCGGACCTCACCCAACTCTACAGGTATTGTAGGCAAACCTGATGGCAACTAGGTGGCTCAGCTGTTTTGCCCTGAGGGGTTAATTCAGGGGTCCTCAAACTTTTTAAACAGGGGGCCAGTTCACTGTCCCTCAGACCGTTGGAGGGCCGGACTATAGTTTAAAAAAAAACTATGAACAAATTCCTATGCACACTGCACATATCTTATTTTGAAGTAAAAAAACAAAACGGGAACAAATACAATATTTGTATTTGCATGTGGCCTGAGGGCCGTAGTTTGAGGACCCTTGGGTTGATTAAAGCTCAATCATGAAATACCAGCAAAGCAAGTGTTTGTTTGTTTTTTTAAGGCCTATATAATCAATTGCTATTCTTATTGTGTTCATGCAAATGATCAGGCCAAATTGAAACTAGATTTAATACAGTAAATAGATTGGTCTTAATTTGGCTCTTTAATAAAAATTAAGGTGGTTTTAGGGGGGAAATTGTGTTTCAGTAGACTCTATAACGCACCATTGTGAATATTAGACTCAAAGCTTTATTTTTCACCTATGAATTGAACTAGATCCTGAATTTATCTCTACCTTTTACCCCAATAATACTAAAATTTATAACACAGTATATCTCCACCAGGTTATAAACCCTACTCTCACTTAGGGAATACCACCTCTAGATACCATTGCCACCGCCTTCCGTGTCCAGGCCTCATCGGCTCTCTGACAGAGAGCACATTCTAGCCTGGTTGAGAGTTGTAAGTCCTGGGATATGGGAGCTAACATCGGAATGAAGGCCATTCTCCTTTCCCAAGAACTGTCTAATATGGAAAGATTTACAACCTTGTGGCTGAAACAATCTAGTACCAGAGGTATCTGCCTTTTGCAACTCCCAGCCTCTATTGCCTGTAATCTGGTCCCACAGATGCCTGGAGGCACCCGCCCTCTGCAACCCCACCCCCTCCCCCAGTCCACATTGCCTGTAACCTGTCACCATAATACCTTGCCTACTTTCCCATGTCTGTAATTCTTACTCTCCCACCTAATCTTTACCTCCTACCCAATATAAGCAGCTGCCTTATGGGGAAGGGCAGAGCAGATTTTTGTGGATGATCTGCTGCTTTCCCATACTGCTGGCATTATTGTAATAAATGCTCATATATGATTCAACCCTGTCTCTACTTAATTGGCTCAAGTAGTGATAGGCAGCTCAGACCCCTTGGTTATCCAGTTACAAAACTTTAAAATATTATAAAGTAATATTGAATTCTATTCATTATATATATATATATATATATATGTGTGTGTGTGTGTGTGTGTGTGTGTGTGTGTGTGTGTGTATGTATGTATGTATATACATATATATATGTCTGTAATTTACTTTGAAATGCATATAAGAACAAGATGAGTTAATAGATTGATAAATGGTTATATGATTAAAAATAAGTATAATGGCATGTTAACTGTAGAAGATTTGAGGTGGGTCTTCACTGTACTATTCTTTCATTCTTGCTGCAGGTTTGAAAATTTTTATAATCAAAATGTAATGTTGGGTGCAGGTGACATCACTGAGAATGAAGGAAGAGGGAACTCTAAGGATTCATCATCCACTGAACCAACCATTAAGCTGAAGAAAATGTTCAGTCAACTTTTTCAGAACTCTAGAATCTAATTGTAAAACAACTACAAAAAGCAGAGGAGTGCTTAATGAAGAAAGACTGCTAAAATACAGTAAGAGAGCATTGTGGCATTTTTGCTTACCATGCCCCTTTTCCTAGCTGAACTGGTGCTGTGTGGATGGCAGCCTGCACTCTTACTGTGGTTTACTGGTGCCAGAGGGAACAATTATAGGTGTTGTTTTACAATTTAACAAAATTTACAGACATTACTACAACAAAACAGACACAGTACTATTATGATCAACTGAAGGCTAAAAATTTAGATATTCTGGATGAATTGGACAAATTCCAAGAAACATATAAACTACCAAATCTGGCTCAAGAAGAAATAGAAAACCTGAACAAACCTATACCAAATAAGGAGATTAAATCAGCAGCATAAAACCTCTTAACAAAGAAAAATCCAGTACCAGATAGTTGCACTCGTGAAATCTACCAAAGGTTTGAAAAATAATTAGCACCAATAGTTTTCAAGCTCTTTCAAAAAATAAAAGAGTAGGAAACATCTCCTAACTCATTCTATGACACCAAAGCCAAACAAATATACTACAAATAAAAGAAAGCTACAGAGTAGTATTCCATTTGTACATAGATGCAAACATTCTCAACAAAAACTAGCAAACCACATCCAGCAGCACATTAAAAGGGATATAAGAGGGTTTCCAAAATGGCAGCAGAGTAAGTGGAAGCTACACTGACACACTCCCAGGACCAAACTGGAATTACAATTAAAATACAGAAACACCACTTTGAATAATTACCTGAAGACTCCCTGGACAGAATCCTGATAACTGAGGATGGAAAGTAGAGACTGCATAGAGACTGGTAGGAGGGGCAGAGATGCAAAAGGGCTGGCCGGGCCCCCACAGACAACAGCTGAAGTTCTGGAGAGATATCTTAGCTGTGGGAAGTTGCCACTGAGAACTGTGGGGTCTAAACCCCAAGCTGGGCTTCCCAGCAGAGAGCACCAGAACTGAGAAGGGTACACACATAACATATGGCTGTGAAAAGCAACAGGATTGCTGTCTACCAGGGAGAGATGGCTGGGAATGTAGGCACCCTTTTAACAGGCCAATACACATAATTTTGTGTGCAGCCCCAAACCCTCACATCTTTGTGTTTCCTGAACAGATAGACTACCCACAGTTTTGGGACCACACCAATCCCTTCAACCCAACTGATGGCATCCTTCTTAGTGAAATTCCTTTGCCTTCCCTCTTACAATTTCCTCCTCATCCCCCACCAGCTAGACTTCTCATTGTGTGGTGAGGAAAGGTGACCCTGGGGTTCCATTGCTCTCTATCTCCCTACCACAAACACATACTCACAAGGCAATTCCTACCTGGCTTCCTCCCAGCACCACAATCTTAATGTTCCTGCTAAGTGGACTATCCAGGATGTGATAGTCTGGAATAGGCATCAAGTGAAAGCTGGTAGAAAACTAGGACATGGCTGAGGTGGATATGGGCCACATGGCTGCTGAACAAAAGGGGCAAAGAGCCAAAGATCTCTGAGATTTTGTTGCTGCCACTGTTACTTCTTTCCTCAAGTGTCAATTTTTTGCTTTCATCTTCCATATCCAATCCCTCTACCCTGCTTACAGCATCAGGGGATCAAGGATGTATTTAATGGTTTCCTCCTACAAGGGTTACCCTCTTCTCTGATTGATGGCAAAGTTGCAAGGAATAAACTTTTTATCAATGGAAAGCTGACTCCTCCAAGTCTGAGCTAAGTCAAAGTTAAGTTGGGCTGTTCCCAGGATCAGAGACAGGAGGGAGATCTGACATGGGTAACAAGAAATGAACTATTATTTGTGAAGAAGCCCAGGCTAGTTTCCTTGAAGATAAAATAACATGTGGAAAGAGAGACCCAGGTGACAACCAACACTAATTTCCAGGCATGACGAGGCCATCTGGGAACATCTAGTAATCACTAAAGCTGTTAGTAGTAATCAACCACTAAAAAAAAGAAAAGAAATGGAACTATCAGTACTCCGTCTTCCTCACCCCAAGTTTAAATACAGAATGTCTCAGTTGAAGGGTATTTAGGGATTAGAGTCCAAGTCCTTTATTTTTACAGTTAGTTAAGGAAACTGAGGCTCAAAGACTTACTATCCCTTGCTGGGCAGGATATTCAGGAATAGGCATGTGAGAAGTCAGGGTCAGAGTTAGGGTAACTTCTTGGTTTCCAGTTTTCCTATCCAATGTGGTTCTCACTACCCCTGCCAGGCTCCACTTTCTTTAAGTAGAAAACTTGCAGAGTTGGAAAGGAATTAGGCTGGGTGGGTGCCAGTTAGCCAAGAAAGAGACAAATGAGCAACTAAGTACCTTTTTAGGGTTACCTTTTGGGTAAGTGGACAAGCCTTTAGAGGTTTAGCATTCAGGTTTAGTGGTGCCTCAATTTGTAAACAAAAATGTCATATGGAATATGCATTCTCTAGTTGACATAGTCCTTACTAGACTATTTTTTGTCTGCTGCTTAACTCAATTACTCCTCTGGCCCCTAGGAGATATTTGATTGCCCAACTATGGTTATTTGAAGGCAGAGGCCAGACCAAATTTAGTATCTTTATCTCCAAATGGGAAATGGTAGGGAGAAGACATTGGGAATTCCCATTCACATACCTCAAGGCATCATTCTGTGACTACTTTTCACAACATTTAAAGACTATTCTTACCCTGGCCAGTAAGGCTCAGTTGATTGCACATTGTCCCATGCACCAAAAGGTTGCTGGTTTGATTCCCAGTCAGGGTACCTGCCCAGATTGTAGGCTCAATCCCCCATAGGGGGAGTGCAGGAGGCAGCTGATCAATGTTTCACCCTCACATCCATGTTTCTCTCTCCCTCTCTCTCCCTCTCTCACTCTAAAAATCAATTTAAAAATCTTTTAAACAAAGGACTACCCTTAAACTTCAGTAAAAATTAATCTCATCTGGATATAAATGTGTGTGTGTGTGTGTGTGTGTGTATAGAGGCTTCCAGGAAAGAGAATGGAGGAGACAGAGAATGATTTGTTTATTAACAACTACCCTCTCATGAGCCTGGAGTATATTATGCTAAGTGAAAAAAGCCTGCCTGGCCAGCATTGGTTGAGAGTCGACCTACAGACCAGGAATTCACGGTTCAATTCCAGTTAGGGCACATGCCCAGGTTCTGAGCTTGATCCCCAGTGTGAGGTGTGCAGGAGGCAACCAATCAATGATTCTCTCTCATCATTGATGTTTCTATCTCGCTTCCTTTCCCTTCATCTCTGAAATCAATAAAAATATATTTAAAAAGAAAAAGAAAGAAGCCAGACACAGAGGGACAACTACTACATAATACCATTTATATGAAGAATTTAAAATAGTCAGACTCATAGAGAGTAGAATGTTGGTTGGCAGGGGCTGAGGAAGGAAGAAATGGGGAGGTCTTAGTCAAAGGGTGCAAAGTTTCAATTATGCAATATGAGTAAGTCCCAGAGATCTATTGTGAAACATAGTGCCCATAGTTAACAATACTGTATTGTATTTGCTAAGAGGGTAGATTTTATGTTAGATGTTCTTGTCACACATACAAAATAATAAATAAGTGGATGGGAGGAAAGATTTGGAGGTGATGGCTATGTTTATGGCATTGATTGTGCTGATGGCTTCACAGGGGTATATTTATCTCCAAACTCATCAAGTTGTATACATTAAATATGTACAGCTTTTTTGTGTTTTAATCATACCTCAATAAAATATTTTTTAAAATTTGGTAAATAAAGGGGGGAGGGGAACTGTCTTATTTCTTCCATGAATTCCTTCCTGAGTTTCTCATTGTGGTAATGGTGGCAGTCAAAGGACAGACCTATAACCTGAACCACAGAGTTTGACACAATAACAAACTCTAATTATGTGTTACTTTAGTTTGGCATTTTATAATTTTTTCCATGTATAAATCATTTCACTTATCTAAACTGCTACATAACCCTATGAGTTAGGTGGAGCAAGGAGGAGGAAACATGTTCAGAGAGGTATTTGTTCAAGGTCACACATTAGTGAGTATCTAACAGGTTCCCAGCCCTACTCCCGACATCCAGTCCTAGACTTTCTTATACACTAAGTTGATATTCTTCTGAAAGTGTTTCATTTCTGAGTATGCCTTGTCTTTGCAATGAGTCTCTGATTTTTTAAAAATTCATTTCAGAAAGGAAGGGAGAGATAGAAACATCAATGATGAGAGAGAATCATTGATCGGCTGCCTCCTGCACTCTCCTTACTGGGAATGGACCCCAAAACACAGGCATGTCCCCTGATCAGAAATCAAACCATGACCTCCTGGCTCATAGCTTGATGCTCAACACTTAGCCACACTGGCTGGGCAAGTCTATGAAATTTTGAAGAGCAAGGATCATGTATTACTCATCTTTATATCCTTTAAAGCAGCAACCACAGAGTCTTGGATGAAGTACTCAATAATTGTTTGTGGTTGATTCAGTAGCCAAAACATCCACTCTGTCCTGCTCCCAATACTGGACACCATTTCTTTGTAACTTCTAGGTGTCCGTGTTTAACCTTTCATTTTAATAAGTCTTTGTTGGGTATGGATATATATTTTCAGGGCACTGTGCTAGGCTCTGATATAGAAAATAAAGCTGTAAGCAAGATAGTGTCTATACTCACAAAGCTAAGATTTTTCTTAGAATTACCTAAAGGCAGGAGGAATAGAGGGGAAGGGGAAGGCCCTGGGATTCTGTCCTCTCTCTTTTATGCCAAGTATCAGGTTGGACCCATTTCTGTGAGTTACTATGATAGCAGAACAAGTTTTAAATTTCTATTAAAATCATTGTCCTTCTATAAATGAGCTTTTTAAAGATTTAGGCTTTGCCTTTCCACAGGGATAGAAGTGGGGGTTCAGAGAAGACATGGTATCTAAAAAATATATAAACATTTAAAAAAATAAATTTTAAAAATTCAGAATGGGCAAATCCACAGGAACAGAAAGAATACTAGTGATTGCTTAGGGCTGATGGGGTGGGGATGGGGGGCAGAGGGGAAAGAAAGAAAAATGGTAAGACATGGTCTCAAGTCAGTGGTATAACTTCCTAAGGACAACCTAGCCAGGTTTACTATAGAAATAGGTTTTATTCATCTGAGAGGAAAATTTGACCTATCTAAAATAGCTACCAAGAGGACTGACCAATGTGGCTCAGCAGTTGAGCAGCAACCCAGGAGGTAGCTGGTTCAATTCCCAGTCAGGGGACATGCCCAGGTTGCTGGCTAAATCCCCAGTGGAGCATGCAGGAGGCAGCTGATTGATGATTCTCTCTAATCATTGATGTTTCTAACTCTCTCTCCCTCTCCCTTCCCCTCTGAAATAAAAATATACTTTTAAAAAATAGATTTTTAAGCCCCTTCTGATCTAGATGGAAAGAAAAGACTAAAGTGAATGAAAAGCAGGTTTCAGCCCTAGCCAATTTTGCTCAGAGAATAGAGCATTGACTCATGGACTAAAGGGGCCCAGGTTCAATTCTGGTCAAAGGCACGTACCTTGGTTGCAGGCTTGATCCCCAGGACATGTGTCTCTCTCACATCAATGTTTCTCCCTCTCTGTCTCTCCCCCTTCCTTCCACTCTCTCTAAAAAGAAAAAATCAATGGAAAAATATCCTTGGATGAGGATTAACAATAAAAAAAGCAGGTTTCATACAAAGCAGTTGTATTCCAAGGGCAAAATGGGTGGTACTGATTGTCAACAGTATAGTTCAGAAAAAGGGAAAGATTTCTCTGTAATAAGATTTCAGGACTAGGTTCTTGAACGATGGGTAAAATTTAGAGTCATGAAGAAAAGGGTGCAAACACAGTCCAGGTAAAAGTATAGATACACAGAATGGGTATGATGGGATATTGTGTAAACTAGCTTTAGGTGAAGTAGAGAAAGAGAGTAGTAAGAGATGAGGCTACAGCAGACATAGGCATACAAGGATGGTTTGACTTCTAGGCCAAAAAGCTTGAACTTTATTCAGGAAACAATAGCAGCTATTTGGTATTTACAGCCTCAATTTCACTGCTGTTTCTATATTTCCCAGCTCTTCTCCTGGACTCTAAGCTACTTTAAGGCAAAACTGGTATCCTTCATTTTTATAACTCCACAGTGCTAAAAGTGTAAATGATATATGAAGGAGGAGTTGGCAGTAGGTTTACAGACTGAATTCCTGCTTTTGTTTGTGGCCATATGTTAAATTAGGTATGTGAGACAGAAAAGGTCCCACTAGCCACTTGAAAATTCAGTGTAAGTGAAAAACAACTGAAAACATGAGTTGAACTTGATGGAAAGGCAGACAGGCAGATGGAGAGACAGAAATGGGAAAATGTTCCCTTGTTTTTTATGCAATCAAGGTCTTTTCAGGGAATGACAAGTGCCCTTGAGAAATTCAAGATCTGCTCTCAAGGCCCTATCTAAAAGTGATGAGAGATCTTCTGACTTGGGCATTTGTGAACTGTTATATGAAGCCACTTGTAGGTTAAAGAGTGTTCCTGCAACCTGTAAACAATAATATAAACAGAGCCACTTTAAAATAAAGTTGGAGCTGCCATTCCACAGGAACTGCCCTGCACGGTCTTACATGTCAAAACTTTGGAATGCAGCACATTTTCCCTCCAGGGAGCACGCCCATGGTTGATGCTATTCCCTTCCCCGTCTCCTTCCCCAACAGGCACATATCCCCCAACCTCTAAGGGACTCCATGAGACTTGCAACCAGGAGGGCAATGGGCAGTGGCAGCTTCTCCTAGGCTAATGCCCTGAGCCTGTCTCCAAGGCTCCCATTTCTCTGACTTGTCAATGAGTCAAAGCAGCCCAGGCTAGGCTTTCCTGTTGTTTCTTCTATGCCCTTCTTTTTTTCACTGTCATATGTATATTTTTTCTGCCATCGTGGACCCAATACCCTTTGGTTCACTGCTGTATAGCCCTTCCCTTTGTATAACCTCAACGCCTGGCCCCTTTTCTTCAAATAAATTCAATTTTTCTTTATTCACTGTCTGAGATGGCTATTTAGCCTGCCCATGCACTACTGACTTTAACCTTTCAGAAATGATTTAAACTGTCTTTAAAGCTCTATCGACTAAATACATTTTACCCTTACCAAAAAACAGACTAACATAAGTGAATAAAGCTTTTAAAGGTGACTAATCCAAGGAGGAGCAGTGCTAACAAGAGAGAAAATCCAGGAAGTTTCCAAAGAGGAACCCCCACACCCAAAAGACTTCCTATAGCATGTCTGTGCCCAGGAAAGATCCTGGGTGGGTAGCCACAAAAATTTCATGGAAAGTAGTTCCAGGTGGTTATTTTCTGTTCCCTCTCATGTAAAATATCCACAGACTAATATAATCTTTAAAAAAACAAAAACTTTGGAATGCTAAAACAGGGCAAAGTAACCTTTGGACTTAGCTTAAGCATCTTGTGCCTTGCAAAAGAATGTTTTACAAAGATATCAAGAAAGTAGTTATTATGGCTACTGGAATAAAATTAAAAACATTGTTTAGAAATAACATCATTATGTTTTGTTATTTGCACCAATAGAAATGCCTTCCTTTTATTGGTGTTGCTCCCCTTCCCTTTCTCATAAACACCCATTGCCTTTCTCTCCTAACTGGGCTTCTGCCTGAATCAGTGCATCAGAATAGCTATAGTTACTGATCCCATGAAATGTTTGTTGCCTCTCACTTTGAAAGGCCCTTTTATTTTTAGGTTAACAAACCTCTGAAATTATATTTTTTATTTACAAATGCTTAATGCTTGATTCATAAATAACACTTGTATGAAAGCATCTATTGTCATCTCTGCCCTTCCTCTCCTTAACTCTCACCCTCTTCTCCAAGGCCCCTGATGTCACTGGCAGTTGAACCATTAAGAAGAAAATAAAATGAATTTGCAGAAAATCTGTGGGAGGAAAGGGCATAACTATGATACATAGGAACAACTTAGGAGACATGAAGAGGGTAGAATTAAGCTCCCAAATAGGTCTTGCCTGACCACATGCTGGTCCATTGTCCCAAAATAATCTTTTCTTTTAATTTGTTATTTTTTAAAATGTATTTTTATTGATTTCAGAGAAGAAGGGAAAGGGAAAGAGAGATAGAAACATCAATGATGAGAGAGAATCATTGATCAGCTGCCTCCTGCATGCCCCACACTGGAGACTGAGCCTGCAACTGGGGCATGTGCCCTTACTAGGAATCAAACCATGACCTCCTGGTTCACAGGTTGATGCTCAACCACTGAGCAGCACCGGCTGGGCTGTTCTTTATTGACTTGAGAGGAGATAGATTCATTGTTCCACTTATTTATGCATTCATTGGTTACTTCTTGTATGTGCCCTGACTGGGGATTGAACCCACACCATGGCATATGGGAACAACTCTCTAACCAACTGAACTACCTGGCCAGGGCTGCCCCCAAATAATCTTTTACCAAATGGTCTAAATTATTCTCATTAATTTGTCCTACTGACTGAAAATAAACTATATGGGAACACATTTAGATTAATTAGCACCTCTTTTCTATGTGTACAAACAACTCTAGGAGGGCTGGAGAAGCTACCAGACCTTGACTTACTAGTGTTGATGTGCAAAATGAAGGCCGATTGCCTGCAGGCTAATAATCACCTTACTTTTCGCTATGACACATGATTATTAGGATCTCTGGGGCTGGTAGTTTGGGTTCTGGTAAACAGGGCAGACCACTCTGTGAGGCCTAGCAGGCTATAATAGTATGGTAGACAGAATTCCAAGATGGCCTTCTAACATTCCTGGATCTCTGTTGTACATATATCCTCTTCCATTATTCAGTCTAGCTACTGCAATGTGGATTGCGCAGATAAAATTAAGTTCCTAAAATACTTGACCATATAATAGGGAGATTATCTGGATGGACCTCATATAATCAATGAACTCTTTAAAAGTAGAAAGTTTTCTCCAACTAAGGGCTGAACAGGTGGTCAGAGGTTTGAAGTACTAGTGGGATTGATGGCAGAGAAGTTTTTTTGTTGTTGGTTTAAAAATGGAGGAGGATAAGCAGAAAGGAACATGATCAGTATCTTGGAGCTGAGAGTAGTTGACAGCTTGCAAGAAAATGGGGACCTCAGTCCTACATATGTAAGGCATTGAATTTTGTCAATAACCTGAGTGAGCCTGGGAGACCCTGAAGCCCAGATGAGAACTGCAGTTCTGGGCAATGCTTTCATTTTAATCTTGTAAGACCTGAGCAGAGGATCCAGCTTAACCTATACCAGACTCCTGACCCATGGGAACCGTGAGCTAACAAATTGCTGTTATTTTAAAACACTAAGTTTGTGTTATTTTGTTATATAGCAATCAAAACTAGTAGATATGTGATCTCTTAGGATAAGCAAGAGGGTTTTGACACTCAAGAGTCTGGAGAGAGGGGCTATATAAAACAAGGGGCTACAAAAAACAAACTTACTTATTTGAATATTTTGCTGGTGGACTGGTTTTCTGCTCAAGAAATAGAAGATAACTCTCTTCCTTTCTTCCTTTCCATCCCATAAACAACAGAACCTTCTAAGATCCAAAGCTCAGATTGTTACATTGTAATTAAGTAGTTATTAATGTTAATAATAGGAAAGGAACAGATAAAAGGCCAGATATTACAAGCATGACCATCTGGACAGCTATACCAGGAAGCTGCAGTTTCCACTTCCCAAGGAACCACTACAAATCACTGGGGGAAGGAGTCTAACAAAAGTGAAGATAGAAGCATGCACAGTAAAGTCAGTGTAATGTAGGGAAGGTACTTGCTTGTCAGTCTAACCTGGGAACAAAGATAATTGGTCAGAGGAGGTAGAACCACTGCAAGCCCACAAAACCTTGGAAACACATAATCTCCAGACAAAGGAACTCTCCCCCTTGTTCATCTTGCTTCACTCCTGCTTCCTTGCACTCTCCCATAGCCTTGTGGCAATAGAAGCTGCATGGCCCAAGGCAATGTGGAGCCTACACACAATGGACTGCATCTGTGAACACAAGCTAACCTAGCCAGATACTGGAGTGGACTGTGCAAATGTGGAACTGAAACTCTGGACACTGGCTTTAATCCTAGCTCTGCTGAAGACAAAATGGGATTTTTTCCATGGCAGGATGCAAGGAGATGGGATCTTGGAAACTGAGGAGTTTAAGTCCACATAAATAAAACTTTCCATGATACTTCATCCTCCCATGGGGTCCTCAAGAAATTCTTTTCCCCATGGAACCCCAAGAAGCCCACTTCCACTAACAGATGGGGGCACAGAGAGCACCCCACCAATAACAAAATCAGTTCTATTATTTCCTTTTAAAAAATTCTTTATTGTTGAAAGTATTACATATGTCCACCTTTCTCCCAATTGTCCTCTCCCAGCCTGCCACTGTCCTCCAGCCCCAGCCTTCACCCCCCCACCACCATTGTCTGTGTCCACTGGTTATGCTTATATACACACAAATTCCTTAGTTGATGTCTTACTCCCCCCCCCTACCCCACCCACCCGCCCCTGCCTTCCCTCTGAGATTTGACAGTCTGTTAGATGATTCTGTGTCTCTGTATTTGTTTTGTTCATAAGTTTATGTTATTCATTATATTCCACAAATGAGTGAGATCATGTGATACTTATCTTTCCCTGACTGGCTTATTTCACTTAGCATAATGCTCTCCAGTTCCATCCATGCTGTTGCAAATTGTAAAGGTACTTTCTTTTGTACAGCAGCATAGTATTCCATTGTGTAGATGTACCACTGTTTTTTAATCCACTCATCTGCTGATGGGCACTTAGGCTGTTTCCAAATCTTAGCTATTGTAAATTAGGTTGCTATGAACATAGGGGTGCATATGTCCTTTTTGATTGGTGTTTCTCATTCCTTGGGATATATTCCTAGAAGTGGGATTACTGGTTCAAATGGGAGTTCCATTTTTGTTTTGTTTTGAGGAAACTTCATACTGTTCTCCACAGTGGCTGCACCAATCTGCATTCTCATCAGCAGTGCAAGAGGGTTCCTTTTTCCCTGCATCATTGTGGGCACTTGTTGTTTGCTGATTTTTTTGATGATAGCCATTCTGACAGGTCTGGGATGGTACCTCATTGTTGTTTTGATTTGCATCTCTCAGATGATTAGTGACTTTGAGCATGTTTTCATATATCCCTTGGCCTTCTGTATGTCCTCTTTCAAAAAGTGTCTATTTAGGTCCTTTGCCCATTTTTTGATTGGATTGTTTATCTTCCTTTTGTTAAATTGTATGAGTTCCCTATAAATTTTGGAGATTAAACCCTTATCAGAGATAACATTGGCAAATATGTTCTCCTGTGCAGTGGATTTTCCTGTTTTGTTGATGGTTTCTTTTGCTGTGCAGAAGCTTTTTATTTTGATGTAGTTCCATTTGTTTATTTTCTACTTAGTTTCCATTGCCTTAGGAGCTGTATCAGTAAAGATATTGCTACAACAAATATCTGCTTTTTGCTGCCTACAGCTTCTTCTGAGATTTTTATGGTTTCCTTTCTTACTTGTAAGTCCTTTATCCATTTTGAGTTTATTTTTGTATATGGTGTAAGTTTGTAGTCTAATTTCATTTTTTGCATGTGTATGTCCAATTTTCCCAACACCATTTATTGAAGAGACTGTCTTGACTCCATTGTATGCTCTTGCCTCCTTTGTCAAATATCAATTGAGCATACTGGTTTGGGTCAATTTATGGGTACTCTGTTCTGTTCCATTGGTCTGTGTCCATTCTTGCGCCAGTATCATATTGTTTTGAGAACAATGGCTTAGTAGTTTAACTTGATATCTGGTATTGTGATTCCCCCCAACTTTGTTCTTTTTTCTCAAGATTGCTGCAGCTATTTGGGGACTTTTTAAAATTTCATATAAATTTTTGGAGTGTTTGTTCTAGGTCTGTGAAATATGCCATTGGTATTTTAATATGCATTGAATGTACAGATTGCTTTGGGTAGTTCGGACATTTTAATGATGTTGATGCTACCATCAATGAACACGGTATATTCTTCCACTTGTTTATGTCTTCCTCTATCTCTTTTTTCCAAAGTCTTGTTTATCCTTTCAAAGAACCTACTATTGGTTTTATTGATCTTTTGTGTTGTTGTTGTTGTTGTTTTTGCTTTGTTTGTTTTTTTATTTTAAAAATAAACATCATTGTTGACTCTTTTACTGATTTTGATTTTCCCTCCTGTCTCTTATCACCAAGAACCAGAAGGGTTGGGGAAAGGGGAAAACATGACAAAGGCTTGGGGGACACATTTGTACAAGGACCAAGTTGGTTATACTCCAGAAATGGCCAAGAGAAGTTGGTTGGAATCACAGCACCCACTCCCACACCCTTATTTTTCCTCCTGAGCACCCCAAATACAACGCCGAGGTCAGCACTCTCACTGTGCACTGCGCAGTGTGCTCGTCTAGAATCTGGGGCCACTATTTGGAGAGTAGCCTCTTTGGTCTAAGTTGCTATAAACCATGTTACTGGCCAGCAGGTAGCTGGCTCTAATGGCTGCTTTGCAGAACAGATGTATTGTGAGCCAGCAGGTGCTGGCTCAGATACTAGCTCCTACGCTGGAGGCTGCTTTGTGGGAAGGATGTATTGTTCAACAGCTGGGGTGTGGCTGCCTGCTTCTGGGACTGCTTTGAAGAACTGTTTTGTCAGATGGCTCCTTGTTAGCCATAGCTAATTGGGCTACAATAAAGACTCTCTTCTATGCCCACGACTTCTCATGTTGTCTCCCTCTAATATCCTGCGTCCCAGCAGGTTACATCCCTGGCAGAGGAGTTCGGACCCAAGTTAGTGTCGTGGAGCAGGAGGGAGTACTCCCAACACTCCTTCCTTCTCGGAGGCTCCTGCATGGCAGTACATCTCTGCTGCTTGTACTGAGTCCCTGAAAATCTTCCCAGTTGCAAAACAAACTGTTTCTCTCCTGAGAGCGGTCAAATTGGGGGAGGGAAATGCCTGTGACCAGAGGGGAAGGGGGAAATTGGCTCCTCCTCACCACCATTCTCTTGGTTCCTCTAGATTTCAAGGAAGAGTCAAAGACAAAATTAGTATTTTATTTTATTTTTTATTTTTTTAATATATATTTTATTGATTTTTTACACAGAGGAAGGGAGAGGGATAGAGAGTTAGAAACATCGATAAGAGAGAAACATCAATCAGCTGCCTCCTGCACACCCCCTACTGGGGATGTGCCCGCAACCAAGGTACATGCCCTTGACCGGAATCGAACCTGGGACCTTTTAGTCCCCAGGCCGATGCTCTATCCACTGAGCCAAACCGGTTACAGCCAAAATTAGTATTTTAATTAATTTCAGAAAAAGATATCACATGAATGTCGATTAGAAAACATGACTTGTTTTTGTGTAATTGCAAGTAAAAGAAATAACCCTTAACAGGTTCAGCAATACTTTTCTGGATCTTCCTCTTGTATCAAAATCTATATATCTTCTCCCCAAAGCACCTGCTTCAAAAACCAACTCATGCTCTCTCTCTCCCTCTGGCGGAGACAGGCTAATCCCCCACCATGTGGGTGCTAAGAACCCCGAGTCTGATCAGTGAACAGAACAGTCCTTTAAGCCACAACCCACAGGTAGTGGCACCCAGAGCCCCACTCCCAGTTCTCATGGGAGAGGCCACAGAGCTGGCTTTGTTTCCATCGTCTCAGGAAGAGGAGCCAAGAGCTGACCGTCAGCACAAATCAAGGCCCAATATGGAGAGAGTAAGGGCTCCTAGGCCCCGAGCAGGCTGCAAGCAGGGGCAGGAAGAGGGAGCTTCTGCAGCACCCCATCTTTAGAAACAAGGGGACCCTGGGACCCTTCCCACAGCTGAGCTACAGGGACAGCACAAGCACACAGGTCTGAACAGGCGAGAGCTGAGGAAATCAGGGAACTAATCATCTGGGGCAGTAGCTCTCAACCTTCTTAATGCCACGACCCTTTAATACAGTTCCTCATGTTGTGGTGACCCCCAATTTCATTGTTACAAATTGATCATAATTAAAGCATAGCGATTAATCACAAAAACAATATGTAATTATATATGTGTTTTCCAATGGTCTTAGGCACACACAGGACATTTTCAGAGATGGACCACATATTGGGATACAGACAAAGTCTCTTCAAATTTAAGAAGGGGTTGCTACCCACAGGTTGAGAACTGCTGATCTGGAGAAAGAGGAGCTGGGGCGGATCTCTTCACATGGCTGGCAGCCCCACTTAGGACAGTATGCCTAGGACCAAGACAGCCACTCTGGACTGATACAGCTGCGGGACCTTCAGGACTTTTCTCAGGTCCCATATCAAATGTCGGAACCTGTTCCAGGTGTGATACATGAGAAGGAAGGCGAAAGCAAACTTGGCTGAGTGGGTCAGCACCAGCCCCAGACACAGGGACTTCCCCAGTTCCAGATGAGACTGAAAGTTCCCAGGGAGCAACAGGGCCAACAAGCCAAAAAGAGAGACCCCTGCACTCAAGGCAACACCAGTGTCGCGGTGGACAATGGACATCGCCATGGGAAGAGACCAACTGTAGATAGTGATATGAGGAGACAGAGGGCGGTTTGAACCAATGTTCTTATTCCAGAACCTCTCCATCTCTTCCTTGGCTGAGGTTCCCAAAGGAACAGCATTTCTGATACAGAGCTGAGGACTGAGGTGGCCAAAGAGGCAATAATGGCTGACAGGTCTCAACAAGAGCACAACCATCTTTTGTTTGTTTTTTTGTCTCTATGTCATTTATTTCCGCTCTGATCTTTATTATTTCCTTCCTTCTACTTACTCTGGGTTTTTCTTGTTGCTCTCTTTCGAATTCTTTAAGTTGTAGGGTTAGATAATTTTTTACCAGTTTTTCTGGTAAGCCTGTAGTGCTATGAACTTCCCTCTCAGGACTGCTTTCACTATGTCCCATTGATTTTGGATTGTTGTGTTTTCATTGTCATTTTTTTCCAGGATGTTTTTTATTTCTTCTTTGATCTCTTTGGTAACCCAATCATTGTTTAATAGCATGCTATTTAGCTTCAAAAGCAGTGCTTGATTTTTTAATTATTTTTATTGTAGTTGATTTCTCATTTTATGCTATTGTGATCTGAGAAGATTGAAATTGCTCGATATAATTTCAATTTTCTTAAATTTGAAGAGACTTTGTCTGTACCCCAATATGTGGTCTATCTCTGAAAATGTCCTGTGTGCATGCACCTGAGGAGAATGTATATTCTGTAGCTTTGGGGTGAAATGTTCTGAAGATGTAATGTAGTTTCATCTGATCTAGTGAGTCATTTAGGATTGCTGTTTTTTCATTGATTTTTTTTTGTCTAGAAGATTTATTCAGTGATGCCAATGGTTTATTAAAGTCCCCTACTATGATTGTATTGCTGTCTATCTCTCCCTTGGTATCTCCCAGAAGTTTTATTATATATTTGGATGCTCCTGTAATGGGTGCATATAAGTTTACCAGAGTTTATCCTCTTGTTGTATTGATCCCTTTAGTATTATGAAGTGATTTTCCTTATCTTTTGTTATGGCCTTCACTTTGAAGTCTATTTTGTCAGATATAAGTATTGCTACCCCAGCTTTTTTTTTTTTTAATCTCCATTTGCCTGCAAAATTTTTTCTATCCCTTCACTTTCAGTCTATGTGAGTCTATTGTTCTGAGGTGGGTCTCCTGTAGACAGCATATATATGGGTTTTGTTTTCTTATTCATTTGGCTTCCCTATGTCTTTTGATTGGAGCATTTGATCTATTTACATTTAAGGTTATTATTGACTAGAGGCCTGGTGCATGAAAATTCATGCACTTGGGGGATCCCTCAGCCTGGCCTATGCCTTCTTGCAGTCCAGGAGCCCTCAGGGGATGTCCGACTAATGGGGAGCCAGCCTAAGACACAGTCTGGCCTCCCTCTGCAGGAAACAACCAGGCAGGCCGATCAGGGGATGGTGCGGGCCGGCAAGTGGCCAGCCCAGCGCCCCCCCACCCCACTGCTGCCGGTGGCCTCCCTCTGTGGGAAGCAACCAGGCAGGCCTATCAGGGGAGTGTCAGCCAGCCCTGCCCAGCCCCCTCCCCCCCAATTGCCCCTTTGCCGCCGAGGGTCGCCGCCACCCTCCGATCGCCATCCCCTCCCTCTGCCCGCTGGCACATGCCTTGGCTGGCCTGGTGCTGCCTGCTTGCCAGTCACACCCCACACTGACTGGTCGTTCCACCATTGAGCCTATTTGCATATTACACTTTTATTATATAGGATAAGTACTTGTTTGTTGCCATTTTTACTCTTTATGCCTGTGTTCCTTCCTCCCTTTCTATTTCTTCTTTATAACAGTCCCTTTAGCATATCTTGCATTCTTGGCTTGGTGGTAGTAAACTCCCTTAGGCTCTTTTGTCTGTGAAGCTCCTGATTTCACCTTCAATTTTGAATGATAGTCTTGTTGGGTAGAGTATTCTGGGATTTAGTCCCTTGCTTTGTATCACTTTGTATACTTCATTCTATTCCATTCTGGCCTCTCATGTTTCTGTTGAGAAATCAATTGACAGTCTAATGGGAGATTCCTTGTAGATAACCTTCCGTCTCTTTCTTGCAGCCTTTAAGATTCTTTGTCTTTTATCTTTGCCAATTTAGTACGATGTATCTTGGTGTGGGTTGTTTTGTATTCATCTTGTTTGGGAGTCTCTGTTTGTGTGGCGTTTTTCTTTCTTAAATCAGGCAAGTTTTCTGTCATTATTTCTTCAAATAGATTTTCTAATCCTTGCTCCTCTTCTTGTCCTTCTGGCTCCCATATTATATGGATGTTGCTTCATTTCATGTTGTCCCAAAGCTCCCTTAAGCTCTCCTCCTGCTTTCTAATTTTTTTCTCCAATTCCTGTCTTCTAACTAGCTGATTTAGTCCTCTGCTTCTTCTAGTGCACTGTTGAAATCTTCCATTGTGTTCTTTATTGTAGTTATATCATTCTTCATTTCCTCTTGATTCTTACATAGGTTGTTGATTTTCTTCTCCAGGTGGTTTAGAAACTTTATGACCCTTACTCTGATTTTTTCTCAGAAATATTGCTTGCCTCCTTTTCTTTTTTAAAAAATATATTTTTTAATTTATTTCAGAGAGGAAGGGAGAGGGCAAGGGAGATAGAAACATCAGTGATGGGAGAGAATCATCGATAGGCTGCTTCCTGCATTCCCCACACTGGGGATCGAGCCAGCAACCCGGGCATGTGCCCTGACCAAGAATCAAACCATGACCTGGTTCATAGGTCGATGCTCAACTACTGAGCCACACTGGTCTGGCACCTCCTCTTCATTTAGTTCCTTTTCTGATGATTCCTCCTTTTCTTTCCTTTGGGGGTTGATTCTTTGTCTCCCCATTTTTGCTGTCTCTTCCTGGCCCTGGGCTCCCTGCTTGGGGTCCGAGGAGTTGAAGCCCCTAGTGGTCCAATGATCTGGGACTCGCTAGCCCAAGGGCTGGGTCTCCTTTGAGTTTCACACCTTTATTGTCTCTGCTCTGAGTTGTAGCCCCTTCTGCCATGATTCTGGTCCCTTAGTTGTTCACTTCAGATTCTTGGGATCGGCGGGGGCGCATGCACAGTTCCTCTGGTGTGTGACTCCCTGTGAGGGCCCAGAGCCCTCTGGCATTCAATTCACTGTGTGGCCCCAGCACCCAAGGCAGGATGGTACCCTAGGTCTCTCTGGGAGCACTTGTAGCATGATCCTGTGACCTGTGGCTGGGCACACCAGGTTGCACCAGCAGCTCTGACCTAGGCTGGGGGTAGGGTACACACCAGGTGACAGGTCTGTGGTGGGTGCAGAGTGGGCACTAGCCTGAGGCTCTGTCTGGGTGGGGGTGGTGCGTGCACCAGTCTGTGCCTCTGTACTGGGACCAGGGATGGAGTGGGTTGCACTCACAGCACTGGGACCTGAAGTGTGGGATCCTGGGATGCTGGGTTTGGGTTCCGGCAAGGAGGTGCAGCTCAGGAGTTTCTCTCTGGCTTGCACTCACTACAGACATCTGGGACCCCTGTCACGATACTGTTCTGCTTACTGCCAGGGCGCAATGGTGGTTCCAGGCAGGTTATGGCTGGCCAGCAGCTCCCTGAGTAGGTCTGGGGGTGGTGTCCAAGGTTGGTCTGGATGTTGGTGTGGCAGTACTCCTGGCCTCCATTGTTCCCCTCTACAAGATGGTATGGGTTCCCATTCTCCAGGTGTTCTCTGCCCTTCTTTATTGAAAATTGTCTCCTCAGCTGTGCCTAATTTGTTAATGCTGGGTTGACATTCTATGATTTAGTTGCTTTTTCAGTCCCAGGAGGAGGTGCACAGTACTTCTGCCTATTTGGCCACTATTTTCTTCCTTTCCTCAGTCCTATTATTTCTTTTTTCTTTTTTTTTTGATTTTTAAAAAATCTTTATTGTTCAGATTATTACATTTGTTCCTCTTTTTACCCCCATAACTCCCCTCCTCCCAGTTCCCACCCCACCCCCGCCCTCACTCCCCACCCACTGTCCTCATCCATAGGTGCACGATTTTTGTCCAATCTCTTCCCGCATCTCCCACACCCCTTGCCCCCCCAAGAATAGTCAGTCCATTCCCTTTCTATGTCCCTGATTCTATTATAATCACCAGTTCATTCTGTTCATCAGATTATTTATTCACTTGATTCTTAGATTCACTTGTTGATAGATGCATATTTGTTGTTCATAATTTGTATCTTTACCTTTTTCTTCCTCTTCCTCTTCTTAAAGGATACCTTTCAGCGTTTCATATAATCCTGGTTTGGTGGTGATGAACTCCTTTAGCTTTTCCTTATCTGTGAAGCTCTTTATCTGACCTTCACTTCTGAATGATAGCTTTGCTGGATAAAGTAATCTTGGTTGTATGTTCTTAGCATTCATCACTTTGAATATTTCTTGCCATTCCCTTCTGGCCTGCAAAGTTTCTGTTGAGAAATCAGCTGACAGTCGTATGGGTATTCCCTTGTAGGTAACTGAGTTTCTTTCTCTTGCTGCTCTTAAGATTCTCTCTTTGTCTTTTGCTCTTGGCATTTTAATTATGATGTGTCTTGGTGTGGTCCTCTTTGGATTCCTTTTGTTTGGGGTTCTCTACGCTTCCTGGACCTGTAAGTCTATTTCTTTCACCAGGTGGGGGAAGTTTTCTGTCATTATTTCTTCAAATAGGTTTTCAATATCTTGCTCTCTCTCATCTTCTGGCACCCCTATAATTCTGATGTTGGTACGCTTGAAGCTGTCCCAGAGGCTCCTTACACTATCCTCGCATTTTTGGATTCTTTTTTCATTCCGCCCCTCCGGTTGGGTGTTTTTTGCTTCCTCGGATTTCATATCATTGACTTGATTCTTGCGCTCCTCTGGTCTGCTGTCGGGAGTCTGTATAATATTCTTTATTTCACTCAGTGTATGCTTAATTTCTAGTTGGTTCCCCATCATAGCATCGAGGGTCTCATTAGATTTCTCGAGGATCTCAATAGCTTTATCGGTGGCTTCTAGACAGTTCTTGAGAGACCTTAAAAGTGTGGTTCTGAACTCTATATCTTCCATTGACAATTTTGTCCTGTTTCTTTGTCTCCGCATTTTGTTATGCTTTCTTGGTGCACCCCCTAGTGGTCTTTGTGCGCAGTCTTTTAGTTAAGCCTTGATTGTTGTAGCTAATACCAGGGGGGATTTGACTTCCAGGCCAAGTGGTTGTGAGAATCAGCTGTGTCTGCAGTGAGAGAACTACTGTCCTCTAGGGAGGTGCTAATCTAGCCTTTGCCTGAGGCTATCGGGCAAAAGCCTCTGTGCCGGGCTTGGGCGGGGCGGGTCGCACAGGATCAACAGGGTGGGCCAGAGAGAGAGAGCAGTTATGGCGACTCTCAGTCCTGTCCCCAGGGGCTCTGCCTCTCTGAGTCCCAGCAACCGCTGCAAACCTCGGAGAGAAAGCTGCACTCGCTCTGACCGAAGCCAGACAGTCCCGCTTCTCCTGTTTGAGTCTCGGTCCCTAAAGACTCGCCCGGATCTGGAGCTCAGCGTCTGCGACTCCCTCCTGATTGAAAACAACAACCGCGCCCTCCGCGCCGCCAGCCCGCTCTGCGCACTCCGCACCTCAGAATTTGACTTCAGCACTGCGCCTCCTCTGAGTGTCCGTATGCGTTACTCTTTCCTCCTAGTTGTAGGACTTCCACTCAGCCAGCATTCCTGTGGTTCTGGGTGATGTCCGTTCCATCTTTTAGTTTCACTTTTGAAGTGGTTGTTCAAGGCAGCAAACTCCGGCGTTAACCTATGCTGCCATCTTGGTTCTCCGCCATTATCATTCTTCAGTCCTATTATTTCTATGCTTTAGTTTTACAAAAGTTAAATAGATTTCTACAGTTTGACCTGAGAGCTTAACTACCATGTATAATGTTTCTATAGGAGAATGCATTCTGAGTTGCCAAGGACTTAAAAAAAAATTTTTAGAACAAAACCCATTTAATAGAATATAAAGTCTTAAGCCAAAGGGCTACGTATCTGTAGATTTCCAGGCATCTGAGTGCTGGTATTTGGGAGGGTGAAGGAGAGAAAAGGAACTAATCTTTTACTGAGGGCACATATCCTATCTAATAAAGATGAAATATGCCAGGGTCCAGTCTCAGCGGTCCAGGGCTTCCCGAAGGTGTGGATGGTGTCAGCAAAGAATGAAGGACATGGAGACAGCATTCAGATGATCAGCATAATTAGATTCTTTTTTATTGCCCTGTTATAACTGTATTTATACTATTTGATTCTATAACCATGCCTCTATAGTTATATCATGGTATGTTTTGGGTCCTCCTTTGACCTTTTACAGTTTCTTGTTTTATGTTTACAGTTTCTTACCTGACTTTTGCTAAAAATCTTATTTCTATTTAACTCTACTGATTTTAATCTTATCTATTGTCTATGTTTCTACATTCTATTCTAAAGGTTAGTCTCTGTGTTCCATTATAAGGGCTAGTTTGTTATTTCTATTCTAAGGTTACTATTCTATTGCTCTACTATTAAGCTATAAGGAAAAAACTGAAGGAGGTTTTCCTATTCTATGGCCTAAGTCAGTGGTCGGCAAACTGAGGCTCGCGAGCCCCATGCGGATCTTTTGCCCTTTGAGTGTGGCCTTAGGAGTACCCTAATTAAGTTAATAACAATGAACCCACCTATATAGTTTAAGTTTAAAAAATTGGGCTCTCAAAAGAAATTTCAATCATTGTACTGTTGATATTTGGCTCTGTTGACTAATGAGTTTGCCGACCACTGGCCTAAGTAAAGGTTATGTAGCTTAAGCGTGATTGTTCTTAGCTATGGTGATTAACTACCTGCCTGGCACTTAGTTTAAGTCTTTCTGCTTGCATAACTCACATAAGATTTTTAGATAAGGAGCCTGCCTGCATTGTTTGCAGCGGTATTCGAGGCAGCAAACTCCAGCGTTAACCTGTGCTGCCATCTTGGTTCTCCTACAGCGGTATTTCTTTAACTGTTTGATAGTTGTCCTTTTAGCCTTACTGGTGGTCTTCCTTGGGACTGCCCTGCGTTGGTGGGTTTTTAGGGGTATAGGCTTTGGTACTTTCTCTGGTGAGTAAACCCCTGGGGATGTGGGCCTAGCAAGTCCTAAATTTATTGCTAACAGTCTTAGTCTAAGTTCCTCATAAGTGGTACATGGTATTTCTGTGACACTAGGGGGGTTTAATGATTCATTCCCTTCCCTAGTCCTGTTAATCCCTAACTCTAGGGAAACATTCACAGCTGGGGAAACAACCTTTCCCAGGGAGGTGGCCCTGGTAAGAACACATAGCGCTAAGAAAGGGAGCAAACATATTAAAAACAGTACGCCATATACACCAGGTCCCTTGGAACATATGCTGTGTGGATGTTTCTTCCCTGCAGCAACTGTGTCAAGCAGCAAGGATGGAACGTCTTCAGGCATCAATGTGCAAATTGATCATCACATTGTCACAAAGATGGTGGCACCCATATGTTCCACTTCTATGGGAACGTATGCACAGGTGACCCAGAGCGTCTCATTTGGATATACCAATACAGACGTCAAAGGGTACTTATTATTAATTAATTAGGCCGAGCTTAAACTAAAACTAAGAAGAGAGGAGACACAGAAAACAAAATGCAAGAATCACACAGGTTTATTTATCATAGAGCTGATGGGTTTCAGTCCTTGGCAGGCCACTCGGAGACACTCGCTGACAGAGACACACAGAGGTCGTCAGGTACGCAGCTGAAGGTGTTTGGTCTCTTGACACGAAGAGAGGCCTCTAGCAGTCTGGGCTCAGAAGCAGAGCAGGAATTGCAGTTTCCAGGGGGAAGGAGAATGTCTTGTTTGTGGAGGTCAGACAGGCATCTAACTGCTGCTGTGAGAGTCCTTCTTTTTATACCCGACGGGTGGGCTTCTTCAGTGTCTCATATCAGTGTGCTCCGGGAGTGCCTTCTGGGCTTATCAGGATAAACACACAGGGAGTTACAAGTTGTTTACCAGGGGGGCATAGGCATGGAGTTACAAGTTATTTATCAGGGTCACACATACACACACACAAGTTAGTTCCTCTTCTAAGTAAAGTTAAAATTGCCTCTAATACAAAATGGAGTTTGCTTATGCTAACTTATATTAACTAAACTTATTACTTTAACACCATAGCCACAAGGTGGTGGTGCCCAGTCCCCTCAGCCCCACCGAGTCCCCTAGTCCTTTCAACCCGCCGGGGGGAGCGGCCAAAGCCCCCCAGTCCTCTCAGTCCCTCCTGGGGCGGGGATGGGGGGAAACAGCAGGCAAGCGGCCGAAGTCCCCCAGTTCTTTCAGCCCAAACTGATTACTATGGCAAGTGGACTGAGAAGGTTTTCAGCAAGTGTGACAAGCAAGCCTTGGCAGGATTGAGGGAGTGCCAGTGGGCTCAGGGCCACTGCCACCCGGGGAGGCCCTCAGAGTTCGGTTCTGAAACCACAGGGACTCACTCCAGTGTGGGCTGGGGAGGAAGCACCGCTGCCGCCCGCTCAGCGCCAGGTCCCTGGTTAAGGAAGCGGGTCCAAGTCGCAGCCACAGAGCCTGGCAGGGCTGTCTCATCCCAGATCATCCTGGCTGAGCTCTGGCGGGGGCCTCTGGGATCACTGTCTGCCCCCGGGACACCTGCAGACATCGGTGGAGTGGGCGCAGGTTGAACATTTTTAATGAAAATGGGACACCTGCACCCCGCGTTGCCACACCCCGGTCCCTGGCAAGGATAGGGCAGCAGGATTGGGGCTCAGCCTGGGGACCTCGTTAGGCGGCACCGGGACTTGGGAGGGGCTGGGAGCAGAGGGACCCAGTCTTCGTGCTGACTGCAGGATGGGCCCGAGGTGCCTCCAGTCACTGTCACCCACCCAGCGCTGGGCCTTGGGCCCTCACTCCAGAGCTCAGCCATTGGAGGCACCGGCCCCAGGAATGTTTTTCATGTTATCTGGCTGGAAGTACAGGAGGCAGGTGAATTAGAGCCATGAATGTAATTTAATTTCTCCAAACTCAGAGCTATTTTCTTTCCAAATACATCAGGGGCCAGGAAATGTTCAAAGAACTGGGGAACCATTCCCAAATCAGGAAGGGAAGTCACAGGGTGTATACTATTGCTACAAATACAGTATTTCCTATCACTTACAACATATACAATGTAATGTATTAGATGCCTTCCTATCGCATGAAGTATGTATTCTCAGAGAGTAATACTGGTACATATGTTATAGTTATGGTGGTATGTCATATCCTATCTATACTAATAAAAGGGTAATATGCTAATTAGACTGAGAGACCTTCCAGACATCTTCCAGACAAAGCCATGGTGGTGGGGCCAAGGCAGAGGCAGTTAGGGGCGATCAGGCCAGGAAGGGAGGGCAGTTGGGGATTATCAGGCTGGTGGGGGGGCAGTTGGGGGTTAGCAAGCCGGCAGCGGGGGGGGGGGGGGGCGGGGGGGCGCAGTTGGTGATGAGCAGGCTGGTAAGAGGGGGCAGTTGGGCATGAGCAGGCTGGCAGACAGAGTGGTTAGAGGTGATTAAGCAGGCAGGCAGGTGAGCAGTTAGGAGCCAGATTGGAGAGGGTGCAGGCCAGGCTACAGGACCCCCCTGCCCCGTGCACAAATTTAGTGCGCTGGGCCACTAGTAGTATATATGGATCTAGGTCCTAGTTGCCTATGTTTAAATCCTAGCTCTGTCGCTTGCCAGCTGTGTGACTTTTGGCAAGTTGCTAACCTCTTAGTGCCTTCTGCTTTCCATGTATAAAATTGGATAATAGTACCAATCTCCTAGAGTTGCTGCACAAATAAAAGGGCAGACACACATAATGCTCTTAGACTAATACCTGGTACACCATATAAATTTTAGTTATAACTGTTATAAATGCCTAGAAACTTTCTTATAGTCTTTTTTGCCTCTCTGCTTCCTTAGCCTTATCCATTAGTTTATTAGTTAATCTCTAAAGCTTCAGCTATTTTAGAATCCAGGCATTTATAGTCTTGGAATATTTGGGCCATCCTTTAACCATTCCACCCAGAGATTCTCCAGTCTATCGGTTAGACAAAGTTAGGATGTTCTTTTTAATCTAGGCCAAATCTTATATACTGCAAAAGAAGCCAAATATATTTTTGTGTGGACACCAAAGAAAGCAATTCTCATTTGTTCATTTGTTTGTTTTATATAGAAGAGTATAAAGTTGAGGAGAGTAAACTTGGGTTTGAGTTTTAAAACTTCAGATTCGAAGATATGCCTAGAATCTAAATTCAACGTATGAAGGTGATTTAAATGGGAAACTTGAAATTTCAGTGAGGTTTTTATGAATTTAGAATTTTGCTTTTCACTCTTCAATCAAATTTTTCAAACCTAATTCAGATTGCATATCATATTTGATGGAAAGTACAGCACTGTGGTTTTGCAAAAACAAATAGCCATCCTTGATACAGAAGGCAAAAGAAAACTTAAAAAGTTTATTAAAGAGGCCCTTTCTAAACATTTTTATGAGATAAATGCAAGAAAATCAGAAACATGTTTTGGATTTCCCTGAAATTACTCAGTAACAGAGAGCTTCAGTTCACATATAAATAGACTAAGGTTTTTAAATTAGAGGTGATCAATAATGCCATTATTATCCTACTTGGCTAAAGGAAGAGGCTAGCAAAGAACTCATGAAGAACTCTAGTATATCTTCATAGAATATGCAGTTAACATTTGGCTAAGGACCTCCTCACTCATGCCTCCATCATTCTTTTTAAGTATTTGTTGCACTTTTAGAAATATTCAAGAGATCAGATTTTGAAGAATGAGAGAGAGGATTAAAAAATGTAGTGTTAGGCCGATAGTCCAATATAATCCTTAACGGCCATTTTCAAGCTTTCCACCACAGGAGAACAATAGACCAGGAAAAACTCGTTGGACATCAGGACTTACCAGTGGTTCTCAACCTTGGCTGCACATTAGAATCACCTGGGAATCTTTTTAAAATCCTGATTTCTGGGCCTCCTCCTTCGGAAATTCTGTTTCTTTTTTATGGGGTGGGGCCACAACATTAGTAACAAAGAAACAGAATTTCTGGAGGATGCGGCCCAGAAATCAGGACTTTAAAAAGATTCCCAGGTGATTATAATGTGGAGCCCAACGGGCTGATCCGGGGCTACAGGATCTACTACACCATGGAGCCCGAGCACCCCGTGGGCAACTGGCAGAAGCACAACGTGGACGACAGCCTGCTGACCACGGTGGGCAGCCTGCTGGAGGATGAGACCTACACCGTGCACGTGCTGGCCTTCACCTCCGTGGGCGACGGCCCCCTCTCGGATCCCATCCAGGTCAAGACGCAGCAGGGAGTGCCAGGCCAGCCCATGAACTTCCGGGCCGATGCCAAGTCTGAGACGAGCATCGGGCTCTCGTGGAGCCCCTACGACAGGAGAGCATCGTCAAGTATGAGCTCCTGTTCCGGGAAGGCGACCACGGCAGAGAGGTCGGGAAGACCTTCGACCCGGCCACAGCATTCGTGGTAGACGACCTCAAGCCCAACACGGAGTATGCCTTCCGCCTGGCGGCATGCTCCCCACAGGGCCTGGGCGCCTTCACCTCGGTGGTGCGGCAGCGCATCCTGCAGTTCAAACTGTCTGCCCCGCCCCCCCCCCCCCCCCCCCGCAAGATGTTAAATGTGTCAGCACACGCTCCAGGGCCATTTTGTTAAGTTGGCGCCCGCCACCGCTGGAAACACACAACGGGGCCCTGGTGAGCTATAGCGTCCGCTACCGACCGCTGGGCTCGGAGGACCCGAAACCCAAGGAGGTGAATGGCATCCCCCCACCCCCCCACCACCACCACCACTCAGATCCTGCTGGAGGCACTGGACAAGTGGATGGAGTACCCCATCACGACTGTCGCTCATACAGAGGTGGGACCAGGGCCCGAGAGCTCGACCGTGGTCATCAGCACCAACAAGAATGTGCCCAACGCGCCGCCGCGGAAGGTGGAGGCGGAGGCGCTAAACGCCACAGCCATCCGCGTGCTGTGGCGCTCACCCTTGCCAGGCCCGCAGCATGGCCAGATCCGCGGCTACCAGGTCCACTACGTGCGCATGGAGGGCGCCGACGCCCGGGGGCCACCGCAAATCTAGGACATCATGCTGGCTGATGCCCAGGAGATGGTCATCACAAACCTGCAGCCTGAGACCACCTACTCCATCACTGTAGCCGCCAACACTATGAAAGGCGATGGCGCTCGCAGCAAACCCAAGGTGGTAGTGACCAAGGGAGCAGTGCTAGGCCGCCCCACCCTGTCGGTGCAGCAGACCCCCGAGGGCAGCCTGCTGGCACGCTGGGAGCCCCCAGCTGGCACCACCGAGGACCAGGTACTGGGCTACCGCCTGCAGTTCGGCCGAGAGGACTCGTCACCCCTGGCCACGCTGGAGTTCCTGCCCACCGAGGACCACTACACAGCATCAGGCGTGCACAAGGGGGCTATGTATGTCTTCCAGCTGGCAGCCCACAGCCGAGGTGGCCTGGATGAGGAGGCGGCGAAGGTCCTGAGCATCCCGGAGGACACACCCCTCGGCCATCCGCAGATTCTCGAGGTGGCTGGCAATGCCTCTGCTGGCACCATCCTGCTGCGCTGGCTGCCACTCATGCCTGCGGAGCGCAACGGGGCCATCGTCAAGTACACGGTGGCGGTCGGGGAGACCAGTGCCCTGGTGCCGGGAGCCGGTCCATCCTTGCTGTTTCAAGGGACCTGGCATATATGGAATACTGTTCTTAATATGTTTACTCACCTTCTTGGCACTGTGTTTTAACCAAGGTCACCTCTCTGAGAAAGGTTGTTTCCCCAGGTAGGGATTTTCCCCTGAAGTTAGGGAGGGAATAAAACCTCTTAACTAAGTGCCAGGCGGGTAGTTAATCACTTTAACTATGAACAATCATGCTTAAGCTACATAATCTTTACTCCCTGGAATGGAGAGAAACGCCCTAACCTTTGGAATAGAGATTGATAGGATTGGAATCGGCTGGTATAAATACAGATGTAACAAGACAACAGGAGTCAGAACCTAGAGAGGCAGACCGAGAGACAGACCTGAGACACAGAACTCAGAACCTACAGACAGAACTTAAGAGACAGAACTTACACGGAACTTAGAAGACAGAACCTGGCTGGAGATCCTAACCAGAACTTCGCTGGAGATCCTGACCAGAACTTGGCTAGAGGAACCTGGCTATGATGATCACCCGATGGCTGCCTCCGTGTCAAGAGAACCTGACTAGAACTTGGACAGAACCTGGCTGGAGAACCTAGCGAGGGAACATGGCTACAGAACCTGGCTGGAGATCCTAAGCAGAACTTCTCTGGAGATCCAGACCAGAACTTGGCTGGAGATCCTGGCTAGGCTGCTGATCAACTGAATGCTGTCTCCATGTCATTCCTTCTTCGCCGACTCCGTCCACACCTTTGGGGACCCCTGGACCTGCTGGGGTTGGACCCCAGCACCCTGGGCCCCGCCCGGGAGACTGAGCTGCTGGCAGCGGCCGAGCCGGGTGCTGAGAACGTGCTCACGCTGCAGGGCCTCAAGCCCGACACGGCCTATGATCTCCAAGTGCGGGCCCACACGCACCGGGGCCCCAGCCCATACAGCCCCCCTGTCCGCTACCGGATGTTCCTGCGGGACCAAGTCTCGCCCAAGAACTTCAAGGTGAAGATGATCATGAAGACGTCGGTCCTGGTCAGCTGGGAGTTCCCTGACAACTACAACTCTCCCACACCCTACAAATCCAGTACAATGGGCTCACACTGGAAGTGGATGGCCGCACCACCAAAAAGCTCATCACGCACCTCAAGCCCAACACCTTCTACAACTTCGTGCTGACCAACCGCGCCAGCAGCCTGGGCGGCCTCCAGCAGACGGTCACGCCTGGACTGCCTTCAACCTGCTCAGCGGCAAGCCTAGCGTGGCCCCCAAGACCAGTACCGACGGCTTCATCATGGTGTATCTTCCCGACGGCCAGAGCCCCGTGCCTGTCCAGAACTACTTCATTGTGATGGTGCTGCTGTGCAAGTCTTGCGGTGGCCAGTTCCTGACCCCACTGGGCAGCCCAGAGGACATGGACCTGGAGGAGCTCATCCAGGTCATCTCCCGGCTGCAGAGGTGCAGCCTGCGGCACTCACGCCAGCTCGAGGTGCATCGGTCCTACATCGTGGCTCGCTTCTCCGTGCTGCCCCCCACCTTCCAGCCCGGGGACCAGAAGCAGTACGGCGGCTTTGACAACAGAGGCCTGGAGCCCGGCCACCGCTAAGTTCTCTTTGTGCTTGCCGTGCTGCAGAAGAGCAAGCCCACATTCGCTGCCAGTCCCTTCTCAGACCCCTTCCAGTTGGACAACCCGGACTCCCAGCCCATCATGGATGGCGAGGAGGGGCCGTTCTGGCGGTGGTCTTCATCATCTGCATTGTTATTGCCATACTGCTCTACAAGAACAAACCTGACAGTAAACGCAAGGACTCGGAGCCCCACACCAAATGCCTGCTGAACAACGCCAACCTTGCCCCCCACCACCCCAAGGACCCCGTGGAAATGAGGCGCATTAACTTCCAGACACCAGGCATGCTTAGCCACCCACCGATCCCCATCTCAGACATGGCGGAGCACACGGAGCGCCTCAAGGCTAATGATAGCCTCAAGCTCTCCCAGGAGTAGGAATCCATTGACCCAGGCCAGCAGTTCACGTGGGAGCATTCCAACCTGGAAGTGAACAAGCCCAAGAACCGCTATGCCAATGTCATTGCCTACGACTACTCCCAGGTCATCCTCCAGCCCATTGAAGGCATTGTGGGCAGCGATTACATCAACGCCAACTATGTGGATGGCTACCGATGGCAGAATGCGTACATCGCCATGCAGGGGCCACTGCCCAAGAACTTCGGGGACTTCTGGCGCATGGTGTGGGAGCAGCGCTCGGCCACCATTGTCATGATGACCCAGCTAGAGGAGAAATCGCGGATCAAATGTGATCAGTACTGGCCCAACAGGGGCACGGAGAGCTACGGCTTTATCCAGGTAATGCTGCTGGACACCATCGAGCTGGCCATGTTCTGCTTGCAGACCTTCTACCTGCACAAGAACGGCTCCAGCGAGAAGCGTGAAGTCTGCCAGTTCCAGTTCACAGCGTGGCCGGACCACGGGGTGCCCGATTACCCAACCCCATTCCTGGCTTTCCTACGGAGAGTCAAGACCTGCAACGCCTCCGATGCCAGCCCGTCGTGGTCCACTGCAGCGTCGGGTGGGCCGCACGGGCTGCTTCATTGTCATCGACGCCATGCTGGAGCGCCTCAAGCCAGAGAAGACGGTGGACGTGTACAGCCACGTGACGCTCATGCGGTCCCAGTGCAACTACATGGTGCAGACCGAGGACCAGTACAGCTTCATCCACAAGGCCCTGCTGGAGGCCGTGGGCTGCAGCAACACGGAGGTGCCCGCCCACAGCCTCTATGCCTACATCCAGAAGCTGGCCCAGGTGGAGCCCGGCGAGCACATCACCGGCATGGAGCTCGAGTTCAAGTGGCGGGCCAACTCCAAAGCCCACACATCCCGCTTCATCAGTGCCAATCTGCCTTGTAACAAGTTCAAGAACCGCCTGGTCAACATCATGCCATACGAGAGCACGTGGGTCTGCCTGCAGCCCATCCGGGGCATGGAGGGCTCTGACTACATCAATGCCAGCTTTATCGATGGCTTCAGGCAGCAGAAGACCTAATCGCCAAGCAGGGGCCGCTGGCAGAGACCACATATGACTTCTGGCGCATGCTGTGGGAGAACAACTCCACCATCGTGGTGATGCTCACCAAGCTGCGGGAGATGGGCCGGGAAAAATGTCACCAGTACTGGCCGGCCGAGCGCTCCGCCCGCTACCAGTACTTTGTGGTGGATCCAATAGCGGAGTACAACATGCCACAGTACATCCTGCGGGAATTCAAGATCACGGACGCCCAGGACGGCCAGTCGCGGACCGTCCGGCAGTTCCAGTTCACGGACTGGCCAGAGCAGGGTGTGCCCAAGTCGGGGGAAGGCTTCATTGACTTCATCGGCTAAGTGCACAAGACCAAGGAGCATTTCGGCCAGGACGGCCCATCTCTGTCCACTGCAGTGCCGGAGTGGGCAGGACCAGTATCTTCATCACACTCAGCATCATGCTGGAGAGGATGCGGTATGAAGGCGCGGTGGACATCTTCCAGACGGTGAAGATGCTGCGGACCCAGAGGTCCGCCATGGTGCAAACGGAGGACGAGTACCAGTTCTGTTACCAGGCCGCCCTGGAGTACCTGGGAAGCTTTGACCACTATGCAACCTAAAGCCATGGTCGCCGGGCCGAATCCAACGGTTCCAGACACCTCTGCCCGAGCCGGGTGGGGCCCAGGAGGCCTGGACCCCCCAGGGCAGCGTTTCTACATGGTCTCTGGGAATGACGCGGCCCCCAGCAACCTCCCTGGCACTGGCTGCCGCCTTCAAATACTTGCCACATTCCTCATTTCCTACTGATTCCAAAATGAGCAATTCCAGGGTGGGAGTTGGGGGGTGGTGAGCAAATGGGGGTTCTCCCCAGAACCAGAGGAGGGCAGGGGCCATGAACTTGACCCCTCATCCCCCTCTCCAGATAGCCTTCCAGCCCTGCACTCTGGGGGCACCGGGCTGGGAGGGCAGAATTCAGCTTTCTTTTCTCCCTGTAACTATCCAGTGACATTTTCTTTTTTTTAAATAGCGTATTTTTTTCCAATTTTTTTTTAAAAAGAAGAAACAAACTGAAAAAAAAAAGTGACTTGAAGTCAATGAATTTAAAAAAACCTTGCTTATTCCTGTTACAAAAAAAAAAAAAAATTTAGTGTTAGGCCTATAGTGCAATATAATCCTTAACGGCCATTTGCAAGCTTTCCACCACAGGAGAACAATAGACCAGGAAAAACTCGTTGGACATCAGGACTTACCAGTGGTTCTCAACCTTGGCTGCACATTAGAATCACCTGGGAATCTTTTTAAAATCCTGATTTCTGGGCCTCATCCTTCGAAAATTCTGTTTCTTTGTTATGGGGTGGGGCCACAACATTAGTAACAAAGAAACAGAATTTCCGGAGGATGCGGCCCAGAAATCAGGACTTTAAAAAGATTCCCAGGTGATTCTAATGTGCAGCCAAGGTTGAGAACCACTGACTGAGACCATACAAGGAATGAAAATTGACCTGAAGGCACCTGATTGGACACCTGTATTCTATCTGCATTCCAAGCCCACCAGCTTAGCCCTCAAACCCACTGACAAGTTTCCTGCCAGTGACTGCATATAAGGATGAAACTCAAGCTCCTGGGGGCTGCCATCATCAACCCAATATCCCCTTGGCTCGGTGCTGTGCAGACGTTCCCTTTGGATATCCCATCCCACATCCTCTTCCCTTAAATAAATTCAATTTTCTTAAATCACCCTCTGAGATGGCTATTTAGCCTACCTGCGCACCACCATGCTAACCCACCATGTTCATCTTGTAAACGTAAAAACATTGAAACCTGTAAAGAATTTTTGTGAGTTTATTTGAGCCAAACTGTCGACACATGCTGGGAAGCAGAACCTCAACGGATTGAGATAATGCTCCAGAGAATGGCAGGTTTTCATCTATTTTTATAAATTGCAATCAAAGGAGGGGACATAGGTGGGTTACCTAAAATCCAATGGTGATAGATTAGAGAGGTGGGAGAAAGCAAAGCGGGAAAACCCTTGGGATTGGATAAAAAGTAAAATGATAGACACATACTTAGGTGGGTGCAGTTTAGTTAATAGCCAACAATTAACATAATAACAATAACAATGAAGGACCCCAAGGGGTCTGGAAAAAGGGAAGTTACAAGTTACCCAGACATTTCAAGTATATGTTATCATAGACACAAAAAGACAGATAGGCTCAGTTAAGGTAAAGGTTGACCTTGTCAGTGAAGATACTGGCCTAGGACATAAGTACCCACCATAACTGCTTTTAGTTAAAGTTTAATTTTAGACCATCCTTTGTGGTTACTTTAGGTCTCTGAGTTTGCAAGACTGCCATGCAGGCCTCCCCTGAGCTTGTCAGGATAGCATGTGGCCCCTTTTGTCCACAACCTTTCATGTAGGTCATCCAGTTATACCTTTCATAGCTCCAGCCAAAGAGAATAGACACAGGTCCCTGTGTGTGACAAGTTGCAGTATGTAGTGAAAAGATGAAATCTGGATTCTGCTGCTGACCATCATTTTCAAAGCTCAATGGGTAGTTGTGAAGACTCAATGAGATTATTGGTGAAAAGGTGCTTTGTAAACTAAACCACTGTGCATACTCAATACTTTCCCTCCTCTGTGCACTATTTCATGCCTTCAATACAAAATCAGGTCTTTAATATTATATCTCAATTGCCAGTTGTTAAGTCATTGAAGGCATGGAGCATGTCTGCCTTTTTCACTGCTATAACCCTGCACCTTGTGCAGAGCCTGACACAGAGTTTGCTTTTGTGGCACTTTTCTCATCCTTAATGCCTTCTCTGTTGCAGAGCCCTAGTGCCTCATACTTCCCCCTTAAAAATGCTCTGGGGAAAAGAACAAATAACTTCATTTACAAGATATCAATGGTGAACAATACTTACTGGGCCCCTCTTCCTCTTGGGGAATTAACATTCTAATAGGAGTGAAAACCTAAGGGACAATTTTTAATGGTTAGAATTTCAGTAATCAATGGCGTGTGGGGAATGCCTGATTTTATTCAAGAAGCTTTTGGAAGTCACTGATTCCCAGAACCAGGATTAGGGTCAAGTCCAGCACTTACCTTGGTTACAAAATTCGAGAAAGCATCAAAAAGGAAGTAATCAAAATAAATAATATTTTAATGTAATTACTTATTCTACAGCTTTATTGAGTTATAATCTACATGTCATAAAGCTCACTTATGTAAAGTGCACAATACAATGGTTTTCAGCTATTTACAGAATTGTGTGACCATCACCAAAATCTAGTTTTAGAACATTTTCATCACAGTATAAAGAAACATTGTATCCATTAGTAGTCAGTCCCCATTCCTGTCAATCCCTTTCTTTCTTTTTTTCTGCTGCTTTTTAAAAAAATTAAATCTTTATTGTTTGGATTATTACAGTTGTTCCTCTTTTTTTCCCCCATAGCTGCCCTCCACCTGGTTCCCACCCCACCCTCTGCCCTTACCCCCCCCCCCACTGTCCTCATTCATAGGTGTACGATTTTTGTCCAGTCTCTTCCCACACTCCCCAAACCCCTTTCCCCCCGAGAATAGTCAGTCCACTCCCTTTCTATGCCCCTGATTCTATTATATTCACCAGTTTATTCTGTTCATCAGATTATTTATTCACTTGATTTTTAGATTCACTTGTTGATAGATGTGTATTTGTTGTTCATAATTTATATCTTTACCTTTTTCTTCTTCTTCCTCTTCTTAAAGGATACCTTTTAGCATTTCATATAATACTGGTTTGGTGGTGATGAACTCCTTTAGCTTTTCCTTATCTGTGAAGCTCTTTATCTGACCTTCAATTCTGAATGATAGCTTTGCTGGATAAAGTAATCTTGGTTGTAGGTTCTTGGCATTCATCACCTTGAATATTTATTGCCACTCCCTTCTGGCCTGCAGAGTTTCTGTTGAGAAATCAGCTGACAGTTGTATGGGTACTCCCCTGTAGGAAACTGACTGTCTTTCTCTTGCTGCTTTTAAGATTCTCTCTTTGTCTTTTGCTCTTGGCATTTTAATTACGATGTGTCTTGGTGTGGTCCTCCTTGGATTCCTTTTGTTTGGGGTTCTCTGGGCTTCCTGGACTTGTAAGTCTATTTCTTTTACCAGGTAGGAGAAGTTTTCTGTCATTATTTCTTCCAATAGGTTTTCAATATCTTGCTCTCTCTCTTCTTCTGGCACCCCTATAATTGGGATGTTGGTACGCTTGAAGTTGTCCCAGAGGCTCCTTACACTATCTTCATATTTTTGGATTCTTTTTTCTTTTTGTTTTCCCAGTTGGGTGTTTTTTGCTTCTTCATGTTTCAAATCTTTGACTTGATTCTTGCAATCCTCTAGTCTGCTGTTGGAACTCTGTATAATATTCTTTTTTTATGGGGGGAGGGGTTACCAAATTACTTTATTGGAAGGAACGGTACAAATGACAGACATGAGTGGATGATTTGGTACAAGTTATAGAAAAGGTAAAGGTAGCTCCAACATGCAGTACTGCTTGGGGGACCAGGAAGTCTCCCCGAGGCCACAGGAGGCAGCCAAGGCTTAACTCTGGTCGCTGTCCCCCAGGGTGTGCTTGTCAAAGAGGTACTTGGCCATCCCCGTGTCAGGGGCCCCCAACCTGTGCAAGTTGGTGACGTGGTCGCCCAGTTCTTTGATGGATTTCACCTACTCATTCAGGTAGTGAGTCTCAATGAAGTCACACAAATGAGGGTCATTTTTCTCAGTGGCCAGTTTGTGCAAGTCCAGTAGTGACTGATTCACACTTTTTTCCAAGTGCAGTGCACACTCCATTGCATTCAGCCCGTTCTCCCAGTCGTCGCGGTCTGGTTTCTTGATGTCCTGGAGAAAGATGCAGCCGCCCCGCTGGTTCTGCAGCTTCATCAGCTTCTCCGCGTGCTCCCTCTCCTCGTGCGATTGGTGAAGAAAGTATTTGGCAAAGTTCTTCAAAGCCACATTGTCGTGGTCAAAGTAGTAAGACATGGACAGGTAGACGTAGGACGTGTACAGCTCCAGGTTGATCTGGTGGTTGATGGAGGTCTCCAAGTCCTGGTGGTAGTTCTGGTGCACCTGAAAGGCGGGCGCGGTGGACAAGGCAGCAGCGGTGCTGGAGCAGAGGCAGGGGCCGTGGGTGGTTGGAGGTCCGAGGCGCTGCAAGGAGGAGGCGGGAGGTGGTGGCGGCAGGTGACAGCAGGTTCCGTCCAAGCACTGTTGAAGCAGGAAACCTCGGCCACTCTCGGCAGAGACATGGAAATCTGTATAATATTCTTTATTTCAGTCAGTGTATGTTTAATTTCTAGTTGGTCCTTTTTCATAACCTCGAGGGTCTCACTAGATTTATTGAGGGTCTCACTAAATTTACCGGCAGTTTCTAGAAAATTCTTGAAAAACCTTATAAGTGTGGATTTTGAACTCTATATCCAGTAGTTTGCTTTACTCCATTTCTGTCATTTGTGACCTGTTTCTTTGTCTCCACACTTTTAATGCTTCCCTGTGTTGATAGAGTGGCTTTGTGTGCTAGGTGTCCTATAGGGTCCAGTGGCTCAGCCCCGCAATTAACTGAGGTGGACACTCTTGGTGCACCCCTTTGTGGGCTTTGTGCACAGTCTTGTTGTAGTTAAGCCTTGATTGTTGTAGGTATCATTGGGAGGAATTGACCTCCAAGCCAATTGGCTGTGAGAATCAGCTATGTCTGCAGTGGAAGAACTTCTGTGCTGGAGACACCCTTCTGGGGCAAGACTTGCTTCAGTGGGGCTTTGGTGCTCACTGAGTCTGCCCCCTGAGTGTGTCCCTTATGGATCTGAGGATTTGTAACCTGGATGGTCCCACTCTGACCACTGGGTACACTGGCTCTTGGATCTCTAGGGAGGTGCTAATTTAGCCTCTGCCTGAGGCTACCCAGCAGGAGCTATGGAGAGATCTTAGGTTCCTCTTCTTTGTTTGGGGTTTGGAGGTGCCCAGATGAGGCCCAGCTGTGAAGCAATATAAGCTTCTGTGGGGCCTTGGGCCTTCTTTTGGATGTTCTGGGTCTCTCGGTCCCAGCTGTAGTTTGTTAGGTAATTTTCAGATTGCAAAGGGCCAGCCCATTCATATGCAAAAGCCTCTGTGCACAGCTTGGGTGGGGCGGGGTCTCAGGGGATCAACAGGGCAGAGCAAGCAGCTATGGCTGCTCCTCAGTCCGACCCTAAGAGGCCCAGGTTCTCAGTGTCCCGGTAATCGCTGCAAGCACCTCTGAGAAAAAGCCGCTCTCGAGTTCCGACTGATGCCAGACAGTCCAGTTTCTCTCCGTATGAGTTTGGATCCCCAGAGATTCACCTGGAACTGGAGTTTAGAGCAGTCGGGAGCTTGAGGCTCCCTCCCGATTGAGAAAGACAACCGTGTCCTCAGTTGCCAGCCCTTTCCACGTGCTCCTCCGTACCTCTGCACTTTACTTCCGCACCTTCTCTGAGTTTCAGTGTGCTTTTCTCTTTCCTTCTAGTTGTAGAATTTCCACTCAGCCAGCCTTCCTGTGGTTCTGGATGATGTCCGTTTTGTCTTTTAGTTGTATTTTTGAAGTGGTTGTGTGAGGCAGCAATTTCTGGTGTTTACCTATGCCGTCATCTTGGTTATCCTTCCCTGTCAATCCCTTTCATCCCAGTTCTAGGCAACCACAAATCTATTTTCTGTCTCTATACATTTGTCTATTCTAGACATTTTATGTAAGGGAAATTATACCATATGTGGGTTTTTTTTATTGGCTTAATTTAGTGTAATGTTTTCTAGGTTCATTCATTGTATGGATATACTACATTTTGTTTATCCATTCATCAGTTGGTTGAGTAGTTTCCACATTTTGACTATTATAAATAATGTTGTTATGAACAAGTTTTTGTATGGACATTTTTTCAATTCCCATGAGCATATATTAAAGAGTGGAACTGTTAGGTCATATAGTAAGTCTAGATTTAGCTTTTTGAGAACCTGACAAACAATTCCTCATTTTACATTTATATCAGCAGTATAAGAGGGTTCCAATTTTCCACATTCTTGCCAATGCTTTTAAGTCTTTTTCATTACAGCCATTCTAATGGGTATGAAATTGTAAATGCAATTTTAGAAAATTAACACAAAAATCCATGATGAACAAATATTTAAAATATTGTTGTGCTGAGCCATAATAGACCCTGAGGCAAAAAAAAAACCAACATATGTTCCCATTGTCAATGTAAGAAACATTCAAACCTGTGAAGAATTTTTGTGAGTGTATTTGAGCCAAACTGTGGACCATTGCTGGGAAGCAATATCTAAAGGGGAATTGAGATTATGATCCAGAGAATGGCAGTGTTCTGTTGGGATCCAATCCCAGCAGGTCCAGGGGTTCCCAAAGGTGTGGACGGAGTCGGCAAAGAAGAAATGACACGGAGGGAGCGTTCAGTTGATCAGCAGCCTAGCCAGGTTCTAGCCAGGTTCTAGCCAGGTTCTAGTCAGGTTCTCTAGCCAAGTTTGGTCTTTATTGTCCTGTTACATCTGTATTTATACCAGTTGATTTTAATCCTAACCATTCTATTCCAAAGATTAGGGCGTTTCTTATCTCCATTCCAAGGTTACTCTATTGTTCTATTAAGCTACAAGGAAGTAACTGAAGGAGATTATCCTAAGTAAAGATTAAGCGTGATTGTTCGTAAAGTGATTAACTACCCGCTTGGCACTTAGTTAAGGGGTTTTACGGATTTATTCCCTTCCTTAGTCCTGTTAATCCCTAACTCCAGGGAAAAATCCCCACCTGGGGAAACAGCCTTTCCTGGAGAGGTGACCTTGGTTAAAATACATAGTGCTAAGAAGGGGAGCAAATATATTAAGAACAGTATGCCATATATGCCAGGTCCCTTGAAACATATGCTGTGCAGATGTTTCTTCCCTGCAGCCACTGTGTCAAGCAGCAAGGATGGACTGGCTTCTGGCAGTGTTTCACCTTATTTTATACATTACAATGAGGAGGAATATAGGGGGCAACCGGTCACACCAGTGACCAGTGTTCTAGTGCACAGTCTTGTTAGCCTATAATTAAGTCACTGCCCCTTCCTTAGGCAATAGTCTGTTTTCCTGGGTGCTCCCAGTTTGCAGGGGCCATGGACAGGGGCCATGGGCATCTTGGCCAGAGTGGGAGTTGCTGGTGCCACCCAGGCCAGGCATTTAGATACAATCTAACTTCCCCATTCTAACTGGCTCAGGAGGGGCTGTGCAAGCCCACCACAAAAGCCTGGTCGTTAGTAAACAAAGAAACTTAGGAATATATAATGGGTGATCTCATTGTATTAGTTATTCAGGCTTTGGGTCTTCGAATACCCTGAGCCAGCAGTGCTGCTTTAAATAAACGGTTTTTCCTGAATCTTTGAGTACTCATTGTATATTTTCCGGTCGCCTGGTAAATTCTGCAACAACAATCAAAAGAGAAGACATAAGTGGGTTACATGAAATTCATTGGTGATTGATTAAGGAAGCAGTGAGAAAGCAAAGGGGGGATCTTTGGGATTGTATAAAAAAATAAAATGATAGATATATACATCTTTTACATAGGTGGGTACAGGAATGTTAATAGTCAACAATTAACAGGATAAAAATAACAATGAAAGGATTTGTAGTCTCTGCTCTGGTGCATTGGTTGTGCCCTGAGTGATCCAGACAAAGGGGCCTTACCCTGACATTCCAAATGTATGTTATTTTAGATGCAAAAGAAAATAGGCTTAATTAGGGTGAAAATTGACCTTTTTCAGGGGATATTCTAGCTGAGGACATGACTACCCAACAGTTTTCATTTCAGAGCATCTTTTGTGGTTATTTTAGATGTCTGTTTGCAAGGCAGCCATGCAGGCCTTCCCTGAGCTTGTCAGATTAGCATGTGGCCTCTTTTTGGTCAATAATTAATGCAAAGGATATCTTGATGACCAATCTTTTGTTTGGATAAAGAGGTTCCACAGGTAGGAACTTTTGTTATGGTGTGAGGCCACATTAGTAACAAAAAAATAGAATTTCTGGAGGATGAGGCCCAAAAATCAGGATTTTAAAAAGATTCCCAGGTGATTCTAATGTGCAGCCAAGGTTGAGAACCACTGCTCTAGACAAAAGAACTGCCCCAGCAATCAGCTTGGGTCCCCTCCCTGCAGCAGGGAGCTTTTTGTAATAAAACTTTGCTTCCACTTAGCTCTTTGTCCTTGGAACTCATTCTTTGATTTCGTGAGACAATGAAGTTGGACCCAAACAGAAATGTTGGATATCAATTACAATTACCATTTAAAATTCCAGAGGCCAGAAGGACAGTAAGAGTTTCATTTTTTTTATAGCCATTGTAGCTTCTATTGGAATTAATATAGTTCGTAGTCTTTGTTAGACTAGGGGGTAAGCACATTATGATAATTAGGTTTTGGCATTTATATATAAAATTAGAGGCCCGGTGCACAAAAATTTGTGCACTCGGGGGTGGGGGGTCCCTCAGCTTGGCCTGCGCCCATTTGCAGTCTAGGACCCCTTGGGGGATGTCCACCTGTTGACTTAGGCCCACACCCTGGGGGATCAGGCCTAAGTTTGCAGTCAAACATCCTTCTGGCAGCCAGGGAGCCCTCGGGGGATGTTCGACTAAAGGCTTAGGCCCCCAAGGATTGGGCCTAAACTGTTAGTTGGACATTCTTAGTGCTGCCACGGACGCGGGAGAGGCTCCTGCTACCACCTCTGCACTGGCCAGCCATGAGCCAGCTTCTGGCTGAGTGGCAATACTCCTCGGTCTGACCTAAACCCTAGAGATTAGTGCTTCATTTTACAACTTTTTCTCGGTTTGTAGGCAGCAGCAAACTCAGACCATACAGTCAGGTATGCAAGAAATGTTACTTTCTTTATTGTTTAGTAACCAAACCTAACTTCAACTTCAGCCCCCATTCTGCCAAGTGAAAAAACAAAAACAAAATATTATTTAACTTAGGTTCCCCACCCCCTTCTCTGGAGCTGTACTTCCATGTCAGACAGTTTATATCTCAGGCAGAAGTGCCAAAGAACACCTGGGTCAAGGACATCTGGACCTCAGTCTTCTGTCTGGGCTGGCCCCCACCCAGCTGCCCTTGACCCTCACCTCAGAGTTGTGTGGCTGCTCTCAGACCCTCTGTCTCCTGCTGCCTTAGGGAGTGACTCAGTGGGAGGGGAGGGTCACAGTCCTTTTTATATGGCTGCCAACAAATACTCAGTGTTCCTTCCCTCTAGTTCTCCTTCTCCTCCTCACCCCAGTCCAGGCACATCTATGTGCAGGGCAGGGGAGGGTGGGAGGCAGGGGTGTCTCTGACCCAGCACACAGGCTTCTAGATCCACTGCTTCCCCAGGAGGACTTCCACACTCTGGACCTCTACACCCAGAACCTGTCCCCTCTCAGCTGCAGGTCTTTGCCTGCAGTGGTCAAGTCTGTTTAGAGCAGTGGTTCTCAACCTTGGCTGCACATTAGAATCACCTGGGAATCTTTTTAAAATCCTGACTTCTGGGCCGCATCCTCTGGAAATTCTGTTTCTTTGTTACTAATGTTGTGGCCTCACCCCATAACAAAGAAACAGAATTTCTGGAGGATGAGGCCCAGAAATCAGGATTTTAAGATTCCCAGGTGATTTTAATGTGCAGCCAAGGTTGAGAACCACTGGTTTAGAGGCTTGAAGTCAAGAAGTGCTCCTTTGTTCTCTGCTTTCTGGAGGCGGTCAGCGTGGAACATTCCTGCCTGGACTGGGGAGGGGTCTCTGGGTGTTAAGAATACCAGGAGGGGGAGCACAGAGAGCTCTGAGAGCTCTGAGAGGGGAAAGGCAGCACCCCCTCACCTCTAACCCCAGGACATTTCTTTAAAAGCAGAAGCCTCGTCCCATGCAGGGGCCTGTGCTGGCTGCCTCAGTTTCTCAGAGACAAAGAATTTGATGAACGTCTTTTCCCCACTGCAGTAGCTGCTTCATTTGTTCGTTCTTGCATTTTTCATGTTTCATTAGCTGCTAAATCGCCCCTGTGGCTGCAAACCTGTTGTGCCTGACTCAGCCAGCATGGGGCTATGGGAGCTGTTCAGGGACAGGGGAAGGGGAAGGGGGGCCCAGCCTGCAGGGAGGGTTAGTGGTGCCTGCCAGGCTGTCTCAGAGGATGCAGCTTAGGTTAGGTCCTGTCCTTTGGCAACTTTAGGAGGGGAGGCCGTGTCCTCCGCTCCCCACTTTGACTCAGGGGCAGAAGTTCTCCTTGCTCTCTGGCCTCATAACTCAGTGGATCATGGTGGGATGCGGAAGGCAGGCAGCTTCTGCGGCTGCACACAAGGGCCTGGATGGCGGCTGGCACCAGCTCATGCTGTCCCGCCCTGCCTTCAGCATGCAAATTAGCCACCATCTTTGTTGGTGGTTAATTTGCATATTGCGCTGATTATCCAATGTGAGGTGTAGCGAAGGTACAGTCAATTAGCATGTTTGTCTATTATTAGCTAGGACTAGAGGCCCGGGGCATGGATTCGTGCACATGGAAAGGAAATTAATTAGAATAAATATTTTAGAGGCTGGGGAGGGACCGTGGGAGGGTTCCAGGGCATGTCCGGCCTGTCTCACCCAGTCCCAGTTGGCCAGACCCCAGCAGCAAGCTAACTTACCAGTTGGAGCATCTGCCCCCTGGTGGTCAGTGTGCATCATAGCAACTGGTAGAATGGTTGAATGGTTGGACACTTAGCATATTAAGCTTTTATATATGGAGACTAGAAGCCCAGTGCACGGATTCGTGCACTGGTGGGGTCCCTCGGACTGGCCTGCGGGGATCAGGCCAAAACTAGCTCTCTGACATTCCCCCGAGGGGCCCTAGATTGTGAGAGGGCACAGGCCAGGCCAAGGGACCCCACTGGTGCACAATCAGGGCCAGGGAGGAACTGTGGGAGGGTTCCAGAGCATGTCCGGCCCTTCATGCCCAGTCCCAATCAGCTGGACCCCAGCAGTAAGCTAACCTACTGGTTGGAACGTATGCCCCTTGTAGTCAGTGAGCATCATAGCAACTGGTCAAATAGTCGAATGAATGGTCAGACACTCAGCATATTAGGCTTTTATTACATAAGATTCCTTTCTTAACATTTCTTTTTTAGTAACTTTTTGCAATAGCATTTTTTTCTAAAGTTCAAAGGAGAAACCATAAAGAGTATTATTGATGATGCAAAAAGTTATCTTATACACCTTCAATAATTAACAGTTGTGCGATATACATAAGGTTTGAGAAAAGCCTAAAGAACAAGCATAAAAATAATTGTTAAGATTAGCAACAACATTAATTTGTAGGTAAACAGGCCTTGTTGGTGTCTCAGTATGGCTGTCTATTTCTGATGCTTGGGATTTTCATCCTTGAAAAGTCTTTCATCTCCACTGTAGATAGAGATGAGTGTCAGAGACAGGGACATATGTCCATTTGCAGTTAGGCACCTCATAAGGTCCCTTGCAACAATGTTGGACATAGTCTTTAATTAACGTCTTTTTCAATGGACAAAAATCTCCTGGTTGTAAGTCGTGGTCATTGAACTTTTTGCCTCCCAGGAGCACACTGTGAAATGAATGTTACTAATTTTTATCAGTCCCTATAAACTGGTTAATAAGCCATTGATAATACTGCAGGATGTCTCCTTTTAGTTTTTCTTATATTTGGAAAAAAACAAAAAAAAAATCAGTAATATTTAAAACAGAGTAACAATAATAATAATAATTCTCAGTTCATTTAGTCCCATAACCATTTTTTGTTTATCCTGTTATTTGCCAGTATTTTCATGAATTCACTTATTCCTTAGAGTTCTACAAATCTTCATTTAGTTCAAAGATATGACTTACTTGGAAACCTATAATTTAAAATAAGTCAGAGTCCTTTTCATGGATCTTTCTAAAGATATAACATAGTTGCAAATGTATTAGAGTAAAACAATGACTATCAATAAGTGAAAAAACTGCCCTTGCCAGTTTGGCTCAGTGGGTAAAACATTGGCCCAGGTCCCAGGTTCGATTCCAGTCAAGGACAGGTACCTCAGTTGTAGGCTTAATCCTCAGCCCTGGTCAGGGTGAATGCTGGAGGCAACCAATCAATGTTGTCTCTCTCATATCAATGTTTCTCCCCCTTGCACTCTCTCTAAAAATAAATAAATACATGAAAAAACTTAAAGTGGCATAGTTGTAGATTTGACTATTATGCAATTGATAAAAAAGTTACTTTTCTGTAAGATATAACATTCCAAGGAAACAATTTATTGATAAATAATCTACACTAATAAAATAGAAAGATGCAAATTGACTGTACCAGTGTGGCGCCCAACAGCCAATCAGGAGTGAGTATGCAAATTAACCCAACAAAGATGGCGGGTTAATTTGCATACACAGCCACCATGGCAATGACGCAGGCATTCCACACAGCCCCAGCCACTCCAGGCCTCTGGGCAGTGTGGGAAGGCAGAAAGGCAGCTCCGGCCCGAAGCGAAGGCGGTGCTGGCAGCCAGGGGAAGGAAGGCCCATTTTTGCACAAATCTTCATGCATCAGGCTACTAGTAATTACTATAAAATACAGTGTTAAGGGCAGAATAGAATATTGGGGACTAGCTATAATTATAAGAAACTAGAGGCCCGGTGCACAGAAATTTGTACACTTGGGGGGGAATGGGGATCCCTCAGCACGGCCTGTGCCCTCTCGCAGTCTGGGACCACTCGGGAGATAATGACCTGCTGGCTTAGGCCTGCTCCCGGGTGGCAGAGAGCAAGCCTAATCCCTAGGTGCAGCCCCTGGTTGGGCTCAGAGCAGGGCCGATTGGGGAGTTGGGGCGCTGCCCACTGTCATGCACAGAGCAGGGCAGATTGGGAGGTTGCGATGCCACCCTCATTCACGCTCAGGGTAGGGCCGATTGGGGGGTTGGGGCACTGCCCCCTGTCACACTCAAGGCAGGGTCGATGGGGAGGTTGCAGCGCCACCCCGTCACGCACAGAGCAGGTCCAATCAGGGGGTTGGGGCGCTTCCCCCGCCAGGCACAGAGCAGGGCCGATCAGGGGGTTGGGGAGCTCCCCCCTGTCACACACAGAGCAGGGCCCATCAGGGGGTGGGGGAGCTCCTCCCTGTCACACACAGAGCAGGGCTGATAGGGGAGTTGGGGCACTGCCCCCTGTCACACACAGAGCAGGGCAGATAAGGGGGTTGGGGCGCCACCCTCTATCACCCACAGAGCAGGGCCGATCAGGGGGTTGGGGCACCGCCACTCTCACACTCAGGGTAGGGCTGATGGGGAGGTTATGGCTCTACCCCGTCACACACAGAGCAGGGCCCGTGGGGTGGAGGGGTTGGGGCGCCGCACCCTGTCACACACAGAGCCGCAGGGCGATCAGGGGGTTGGGGAGCTCCCCCCTATCAGGCACAGAGCAGGGCCGATCAGGTGGTTGGGGTGCCTTCCCCTTTCAGGAACAGAGCAGGGCAGATAGGGAGGTTGTGGCCCCACCCCCTGTCACACACAGAGCCGCAGGGCGATCAGGGGGTTTGGGCGCTGCTCCCTGTCACGCTGATCCCGGTGCTGGGAGGCATATTACCCTTTTACTATATAGAATAGAGGCCTGGTGCATGGGTGGGGGCTGGCTGGTTTGCCCTGAAGGGCGTCCTAGATCAGGATGGGGGTCCCCACTGGGGTGCCTGGCCAGTCTGGGTGAGGGGCTGAGGGCTGTTTTCAGGCTGGGACTGACGCTCCCAACTGCTCCTTTTTTTCTTTTCTTTTTTTTTTTATTCTGGGCCACCTTTAGCTCTGAGGCTCCAGCTTTTAGGCCTCCACTCCTGAAAGCAGGTATTTGGTTTGTTTCGGTTCTATAATAGAAACTCTATATCAACTGCAGTCTGAGATCCCAGCGGGCTGAAAGCTGGTTTCTGGGGTTTTGTTTAGCTTCTATATTTGTAACTATGTTTCAAACTGTAGGCTCAGAGGCCAGCAAGGCAGGCGGGGAACGTTGGAGTCCTCCGTCACTGAAGCTAGCAAGCCTCATGTTCAGTTTAAGCTGCCTGGCTGCCGGCCGCCATCTTGGCTGGCAGTTAATTTGCATATTGCCCTGATTAGCCAATGGGAAGGGTAGCGGTTGTATGCCAATTACCATGTTTCTCTTTTATTAGATAGGATATTAATCATGCTTGCTTTTTCTGATTAAAGAAACCACATTCTAACCTGGCTGGGAGGTGTAAGCCCTGGGACCTGGGAGCTCACCTTTAAATGTGGCCCATCCTCCTCATCCAAGAACTGCCTATTATCATGGGAAGATTAACAACCTTATTGCCCAAACAATGGAGTCCAATCTGCATTGCCTGTAGTCTGTAACCATTATACCCGTTTTTATTCCTTTTGCCTAATTCCCATATAATCTTTGTCCTACCCAAAGAACAGCTGGCTTATGTTGGGCAGGAGGTACACAGTAGATTTTCGTGGATGACCTGTTGCTCTCCCATACTGCAGGCAATATGGGAATAAACACTCATATATGATTTAACCCTAACTCTGCTAAATTGGCTCAAATACTGACAGCTGGCATGGACTCATCAGTTGTCTGCTTTCATATTCTGGTGACTCTGACAAGCAGCAAACTCCTTTGAGGTGAGTACTAGGGATTTTGCTTGCTGTCTGGACTAGGGGTTCCCAGGGCTGAGGCCTGTACTCTTTTATTCGCAGTGCTGCCAGGAATTTTCCTGTTTTGAGTCCCAGCCGCAACCTCAGTAATCTCTGGATTCTCACTTAAGACCTAAATTGAATCAACTGTTTTTGTATGACAGGAGAAGCATTTGCTGCCTCTCATCTGGGCTTCTTTGTAAGGCATAAGAACCATTTACTGTGTATGGCAAAGGAGGCATTTACTGCCTCTTATCTGGGGGAGCCTGATCAGCTCTGGGTGGCAAGAGACCTCCAGTGGTCTTTAACCTCTGGGACAAGAGAAATTGCTCTGTTTCAGTGTTTTTTGTTTGTTTTAATGCAGGGCATTCTGAGGTTTCAGTGGCTGGACGGATAAGAAGCACAGTGTGGCACTCCTATCTGTGGGTTGTGCATGCCTGTAAATATTGGATATGAGTGTCTCTGTTGATAGTTGTTTTGTGAGTCTGTTCCTTGGTTCAGTTTGTTTAAGGATGGTTATATCCCACTTTGCTGGGGGACCCCAGCTTCTTGTCGCAGACTGAATCTCTGGGAGGGACTGCAGGAACTTCCCAGCAGCTGCCAAGAATTCGAATCTTGGGGACCCTCCCTGCTCTCCCTGTCAAGGCATCAGCCTCCTGAATCGCTTCGCTAGTGAGAGTTTTGTCTGTAACTTAACTTTTTTTTTTTTGAATAAGCTTATGATGTTATTCTTTTTTTTTCTTTTTTTTAAATTTTTTATTACAAAGGGTATTACATATGTGTCCATCCCCCCCCCCCCCCGCCCTAGACAGTCCCCTAGCCTCCCCTATCCCCCAGTGTCTTATGTCCATTGGTTATGCTTATATGCATGCATACAAGTCCTTTGGTTGATCTCTTAGCCCCCTACCTCGCGCCCCCCAACCCTCCCCGGCCTTCCCGCTGCAGTTTGACAGTCTGTTTGAGGCAGCTCTGCCTCTGTATCTATTATTGTTCAAAAGTTTATAATGGTCTCAATTATCCATGAATAAGTGAGATCATGTGGTATTTTTCCTTCATTGACTGGCTTATTTCACTTAGCATAATGCTCTCCAGTTCCATCCATGATGTAACTTAACTTTGGTTACAGATGTTCTTTGCTTGCTTTCTTAACTTTTGGGGACTTAGTTTTATGAATGCAGGGAATCCTCTGTCTCTGCTGCTGCTTGAGCTTTGTGGCACTCAGAACTAAAGATCATTTGCTGTGCTGGGTTAGTGTGAGATAAGATTCTAAGGATAATGTCCCAGTCCATCCTTTTGAGAGTACTCATTTATTTAATTTAGGGGTTGTTTTTGTTTCTGTTTTGAAATAGGATAAGATCTCTTCTTATATGCAAGATTTTGTGTTGTTACAGTCTACTCAGAAAGAAAAATATGGGAAATAAAGCCTAAACACCCCCAATCTTTCTGCTAGGAGGGCCAGATCTGCAGAAGTGCCATGAGCAGGGGCCACTTTCTTTTTTAAAGAAAAAAAAATAGTAAAGTCTTTGGTAACGTAAAACTTTGGAGTTATGCTGGATTAAAAAGTAAAAAATTATTAAGTATCTAGGTATTTTGAAATAACAGGATACTGAAATATTAATTAATCTGAATTTGCCTACTTTTGGCTTCTTTTTTTTTTTTTTTTTTTTTTTTTAAATATATTTTATTGATTTTTTACAGAGAGGAAGGGAGAGGGATAGAGAGCCAGAAACATCGATGAGAGAGAAACATCAACCAGCTGCCTCCTGCACATCTCCCACTGGGGATGTGCCCGCAACCCAGGTACATGCCCTCGACCGGAATCGAACCCGGGACCCTTCAGTCCGCAGGCCGACGCTCCATCCACCGAGCCAAACCGGCTTCGGCACTTTTGGCTTCTTATTACAGAGAATCTAGAGCAGCAGTTCTCAACCTGTGGGTTGCGACCCCTTTGGTGGTCAAACGACCCTTTCACAGGGGTTACCTAAAACCATCCTGCATATCAGATATTTACATTACAATCCATAACAGTAACAACATTATAGTTATGAAGTAGCAACGAAATAATTTTATGGTTGGGTCACAACATGAGGAACTGTATTTAAAGGGCCAGAAGGTTGAGAACCACTAGAGGCTGCATTTGAATCTGTTAATGAATATGTCTTGCATTTATTTGAAGTATCTCTTTTTAAAAATTTTGTTTTTACTAATTTCAGAGAGGAAGGGAGGGGGAGAGAGAGGCAGAAACATCAATGATTAGAGTGATCAACCAGTTGCTTCCTGCATGCCCCCTACGGGGAATCAAACCTGCAACCTGGGCATGTGCCCTGACTGTCAGCCATGACTTCCTGGTTTATCGGTTGACATTCAACCACTGAGCAACACTGGCTGGGTCTGAAATATATCTCTAAAAATGTGAATGTGGGTGGCTGTTACTCGGACAGGCATGGAGGAATGCGCTTACCTCTGCGGCTTGGGCCCTTCTCAAGGATGCCGCAGTCGCCAGCAGCATCAGGGCACAGCTGAGAGGATGGCTCTGGCCCAGGAAGAGGAGCATGACATCGAGGCAGACATGGCGGCGAGTTGGCGAGGTGCTGTGCGGGTAGTGGCGGGATCACGAGCCCCGGCCGCCTCACCACTACTTTTGCTGCAGGACCTGCCTCCCCAGCTGCTGCTGCTGATGGAGATTGCCTCGCTCCCCAGCACCAGCACCCACCTGCCCAGCCTGCCCCAAGTTCCACCGCATCCTGCACACCGACAGCAACTGGAGACCGCGCTGCCGGGAGGAGTAAGGCGTTGTTTATGAAAACTTGTAGAACCTGGAGATCATGGGTGTGTCTTGACCGGAAGTCTATGCGAAGCTGTCGCACCCAGGCAGACACATTTTGGGATTGTGGCAGCCAGATATCGGGCCCTATGGAGGACTGTTGAATGTAGTGGTGGACGGTTTGTACATTAGTGATTGGGCTACCTGCCTTCCCACAACACCCATGTGGATAACCCAATGCAATTGAAGCACCTGATGGAGAGGAAATCAGCCACAGTGGAGTGCATGTACGGCCACAGAGGGCCCCACAGGGACCACATTCAGATTCAGAAGGACAAATTCTCCACCAAGTGCAACCAGACAGACCACCACAAGGTGTCTGGTAGGAGCGGAGAGGAATTACGAACATGGCTGAAGGAAGAATGGGGGTGGACGCTGGCTCCGATGGCTCGGCACTGTCAGCAGATGTGAGCAGTGGCTGCTAGCCCTGATGGCCCCTTAGGGCTTCTCCACCTCCCCTTGCTCTTGAGGGGTGACCGTCACCCCTCTGTCACCCGCTGCTGGTGATGGCCCTCCTTGTACCTGCTGCCGGTGCCAAAGCCAACACTCGCACCCATTGCTGGCGCCTCACACTGGTCCCAATTGCTCTCCACCTCCCCCTGCTCCTGAGGGGTGACTGGGGGAGCAGCTGCCACTCTCACCTGCTGATGGCGCCAGCCCCGCTTGCACCTGCTGCTGGAGCAGGCCCCAATCGCTCCTTGCCATCAACTGGTGTGAGCAGGCTGGCACTGTCAGCATGTGGGAGCTGTGGTGGTGGGAGCAGGGCTTCCGGAAGACAGGGGGCTAGGGGCTGGGATGGGGCATGAAAGATGGGCCGAGACCTGCCGCTATGCCCACCGCAGCCTCATGGCCCACAGTTCCTTTCAAGGTGCATGAATTCATACACTGGGCCCCGAGTATCTCAATAAAGCTGTTGTTTTAAAAATGTGAATGTGTTGTTAATCTGAGGAATTTTAATTCCTTATTTGTCACCTAAAAATTAAGGTTTTTAAGAGTTAACAAATCTAATTAAATTGGAAAGAAATTGTACGGTTTTGGTAATAGAAGGCATGAGGTATGGACATACATTTTAGGTTTTTAAAAATCTTTATTGTATTATTTTTATTTTCAAAAGCACTTACCATTTTTTTTAAATTAAATACTTATTGATCAGATTATTACAGTTGTTCCTCTTTTTTCCCCCATAGCACCCCTCCACCCGGTTCCCACCCCACCTTCCGCCCTAATCCCACCCCCCACTGTCCTCATCCAGAGGTGCACGATTTTTGTCCAGTCTCTTCTCGCACCGCCCACAACCCTTTCCCTCCCAATAATAGTCAGTCCACTCCCTGTCTATGCTCCTGATTCTATTATATTTACCAGTTTATTCTGTTCATCAGATTATTTATTCACTTGATTTTTAGATTCACTTGTTGATAGATGTGTATTTGTTGTTCATAATTTGTATCTTTACCTTTTTCTTCTTCTTCCTCTTCTTAAAGGATACCTTTCAGCATTTCATATAACACTGGTTTGGTGGTGATGAACTCCTTTAGCTTCTCCTTATCTGTGAAGCTCTTTATCTGACCTTCAATTCTGAATGATAGCTTTGCTGGATAAAGTAATCTTGGTTGTAGGTTCTTGCTATTCATCACTTTGAATATTTCTTGCCATTCCCTTCTGGCCTGCAAAGTTTCTGTTGAGAAATCAGCTGACAGTTGTATGGGTACTCACCTGTAGGAAACTGACTGTCTTTCTCTTGCTGCTTTTAAGATTCTCTCTTTGTCTTTTGCTCTTGGCATTTTAATTATGATGTGTCTTGGTGTGGTCTTCTTTGGATTCCTTTTGTTTGGGGTTCTCTGCGCTTCCTGGACTTGTAAGTCTATTTCTTTCAGAAGGTAGGGGAAGTTTTCTGTCATTATTTCTTCAAATAGGTTTTCAATATCTTGCTCTCTCTCTTCTTCTGGCATCTCTATAATTCGGATGTTGGTATGCTTGAAGCTGTCCCAGAGGCTCCTTACACTATCTTCATATTTTTGGATTCTTTTTTCATTTTGCTTTTCTGATTGGGTGTTTTTTGCTTCTTCGTATTTCAAATCTTTGACTGGATTCTTGCGATCCTCTAGCCTGCTGTTGGAACTCTGCATAATATCCTTTTTTTAAAAAAAATATATTTTATTGATTTTTTACAGAGAGGAAGGGAGAGAGATAGACAGTTAGAAACACCGATGAGAGAGAAACATCGATCAGCTGCCTCCTGCACATCTCCCACTGGGGATGTGCCCGCAACCCAGGTACATGCCCTTGACCGGAATCGAACCTGGGACCTTTCAGTCCGCAGGTCGACGCTCTATCCACCGAGCCAAACTGGTTTCGGCTGCATAATATCCTTTATTTCAGTCAGTGTATGCTTAATTTCTAGTTGGTCCTTTTTCAAAACCTCGAGGGTCTCACTAGATTTCTTGAGGGTCTCACTACATTTATCAGCTGTCTCACCAGTCTTTTTGAGGGGCTTACTAAATTTATCGACAGTTTCTAGAAAGTTCTTGAAAAACCTTAAAAGTGTGGTTTTGAACTCTATATCCAGTCATTTGCTTTCCTCCATTTCTTTCATTTGTGACCTGTTTCTTTGTCTCCTCATTTTTTATGCTTCCTTGTGTTGGAAGAGTGGCTTTCTGTGCTAGGTGTCCTATAGGGCCCAGTGGCTCAACCTCCCCAATTACCTGAGGTGGACACTCTTGGTGCACCCCTTTGTGAGCTTTGTGCACAGTCTTGTTGTAGTTAAGCCTTGATTGTTGTAGGTATTACTGGGAGGAATTGACCTCCAGGCAAATTGGCTGTGAGTGTCAGCTGTGTCTATGGTGGGAGAAGTTCTGTGCTGAAGACACTCTTATGAGGCAAGACTTGCTTCAGTGGGGCTTTTGTGCTCACTGAGTCTGCCCCCTGAGTGTATCCCTTATGGATCTGAGGAATTGTAATTGGATGGTCCCACTCTGACCACTGGGTACACTGGCTTTTGGATCTAAGGAGGTGCTAATTTAGCCTCTTCCTGAGGCTACCCAGCAGAAAGTACGAAGAGATTTGCAGATTCCCCTTCATTGTTTGGGGTTTGGAGGTGCCCAGAAGAGGCCCAGCTGTGAAGCAATGCAAGCTGCTGTGGGGCCTTGGGCCTTGTTTTGGAAGTTCTGGGTCTGTCTGGCCCAGCTGCAGTTTGTTAGGTAATTTTCAGATTGTAAAGGGCCCGGCCATTCATATGCAAAAGCCTCTGCTGCAGCTTGGTTGGGGCGGGGTCTCAGGGAATCAACAGGGTGGAGCATGCAGCTATGGCTGATCCTCAGCCCTGCCCTAAGGGGCCCCGAGTCTCAGTGTCCCGGTAATGGGTAATCGCTGCAAGCACCTTTGAGAGAAAGCTGCCCTCGAGTTCTGAGTTCTGCCTGCTGCCAGACAGTCCAGTTTCTCCCTGTATGAGTCTGGGTCCCCAGAGACTCACCCAGAACTGGAGTTCAGAGCCATCGGGGGCTTGTGACTCCCTCCCGATTCAAAATGACAGCCGCATCCTCAGTTGCCAGCCCTTGCCGCATGGGCCTCCATACCTCCACACTTTACCACCTCCTCTGAGTCTCAGCGTGCCTCTCTCTCTCCTTCCAGTTGCAGAACTTCCACTCAGCCAGCTTTCCTGTGGCTCTGGATGATGTCTGTTTTGTGCTTTAGTTGTATTTTTGAATTTGTTATGGGAGGCAGCAATTTCCATTGTTTACCTATGCCGCCATCTTGGTTTCTCCCACTTACCATTTATTCAAAGTATTTTGAAGTATGAGAAGAAACAAATTCCTAGGCAGTCGGTATACACTACAAGCCAAGCACACTTAAAATCACAAAGGAATTGATTTGACTAAGAAAAATAGTTAATAATTAATTCCACAATTATTTTTTATGTACATTAAAACAAAAATAATATTTGGAGCCCATAATATTGCATATAAATTACTGCTCATAATGAAATGTACCTAGATTTTTTTATTAGTCTGAATCATTGTTTTTTAGAAAACAAAACAACCATCCAAGTAAATACCTATTATAATTTGAAAATGTAAATTACAGACCTGACTTCAAAGAAATTAAGAAAATAACATTTATCTCAAATACTGTGTCTATCCATAAAGTGCATACTAATATTTTCCTTATAATAACTAATAGCCATTACTTTATGTGTGATGTGTTAGATAACCTTAAAAGAATCATGGTTGAAAAAAAGTTTAAAATACTACCTAGTTTAATATTCAACACTATCATTCAGTTTTCTTTTTCTTTTTTTTAATTTATTGATTAAGGTATTACATATGTGTCCTTATCCCCTCATTACCCTACCCCCACGACCTCCCCATCATGCCCTCACCCCCTTGGTGTCTGTGTCCATTGGTTAGGCTTATATGCATGCATACAAATCATTTGGTTGATCTCTCCCCCTTACCCTCACCCTCCCCTACCTTCCCTCTGAGGTTTGATGGTCTGACCGATACTTCTCTGTCTCTGGATCTGATTTTGTTCATCAGTTTATGTTGTTCATTATATTCTATAAATGAGTGAGATCATGTGATACTTATCTTTCTCTGACTGGGTTATTTTACTTAACATAATGCTCTCCAGTTCCATCCATGCTGTTGCAAATGCTAAGAATTCCTTCTTTTTTTTACATCAGCGTAGTAGTCCATTGTGTAGATGTACCACAGTTTTCTAATCCACTCATCTGCTGATGGGCACTTAGGATGTTTCCAAATCTTAGCTATTGTAAATTGTGCTGCTATGAACATAGGGGTGCATATATCCTTTCTGATTGGTGTTTCTAGTTTCTTGGGATATATTCCTAGAAATGGGGATCACTGGGTCAAATGGAAGTTCCACTTTTAGTTTTTTGAGGAAACTGCATACTGTTCAACACAGTGGCTGCACCAGTCTGCATTCCCACCAGCAGTGCAAGAGGGTTCCTTTTTCTCCACATCCTAGGCAGCACTTGTCATTTGTTGATTTGTTGATGATAGCCATTCTGACAGGTGTGAGATGGTACTGCGTTGTTTTGATTTCCATCTCTCGGATTATTTGTGACTTTGAGCATGTTTTCATATGTTTCTTGGCCTTCCTTCTGTCTTCTTTCAAAAAATATCTATTTAGGTCTGTTGCCCATTTTTTGATTGGGTTGTTTATCTTCCTTTGTTAAGTTGTATGAGTTCCCTGTAAATGTTAGAGATTAAACCCTTATCAGTGATAACATTAGCAAATATGTTCTTTCATGCAGTGAGTGGGCTTTCTTGTTTTGTTGATGGTTTCCTTTGCTGTGCAAAAGCTTTTTATTTTGATGTAGTCCCATTTGTTTATTTTCTCTTTAGTTTCCAATGCCCTAGGAGCTGTATCGGTGAAGAAATTGCTTTGGCATATGTCTGAGATTTTGCTGCCTGTGATTCCTCTAGTATTTTTATGGTTTCCCATCTTATGTTTAAGTCCTTTATCCATTTTGAGTTTATTTTTGTGTATGGTGTAAGTTGGTGATCTAGTTTCATTTTTTTGCATGTATCTGTTCAATAAAATCTTTATTGAGAATATTACAGATGTCACCCTTTTTTCCTCCCCATTACCGCCCCCCCACACCCGGTTCCTACCCTGCCCCAGGCCTTCAGCACCCTATTGTCTGTGTTATAGGTAATGCATAAATGCATATAAGTTCTTTGGTTCATTTCTTCCCACGCCTCACCCCCTTCCCTCTGAGATTCTTCAGTCTGTTCCATGTTTCCATACCTCTGGTTCTATTTTATTCATCAGTTTACTTTGTTCATTAGATTCCTTGCTTGTTTATTTTGATTTTTAGATTCAATTGTTGAGAGATATGTATTTATTGCCATTTTATTATTCATATTTTTTATCTTTTTTTTCTTCTTCTTCATCTTCTTGAAGAATACCATTCAACATTTCCTGTAATACTGGTTTGGTGGTGATGAACTCCTTTAGTTTTTACTTGCCTGTGAAGCTCTTTATCTGACCTTCAATTCTAAATGACAGCTTTCCTGGGCAGAGTAACCTCGGTCGTAGGATCTTGCTATTCATCACCTTGAATATTTTTTGCCACTCTTTTTCTGGCCTGCAAAGTTTCTGTTGAGAAATCAGCTGACAGTCATATAGGTGCTCCCTTGTAGGTATCTAACTGCTTTTCTCCTATTGTTTTTAAGATTCTCTCTTTGGACCCGGCTGGTGTGGCTCAGTGGTTGAGTGTTGACCCAGGAACCAAGAGGTCACCGGTTTCATTCCCATTGGGGGCACATGCCTGGGTTGTGGGCTGGTGGGCTTGATCCTTCCCCCCAGTAGGGGATGTGCAGGAGGCAGCTGATTTATGATGTTTCTCATCAGTGTTTTTTATCTCTATCCCTCACCCTCTCTCTAAAAATCAATAAAGACATATTTTTTAAAAAGCCCTAGCCAGTTAGGCTCAGTGGTTGGAGTGCCAGCCCATGGACAGAAGGGTCCCAGGTTTGATTCTGATCAATGGCACATAACTTGGTTGCAGGCTTGAGGGAGGCAACCAATGGATGTGTTTCTCTCACAGTGATGTTTCTCTCAGTCTCTTCCCCTCCCTTCCACTCTAAAAATCAATGGAAAAAAATGTCCTCGGGTGAGGATTAAAAAAAAAGATTCTCTCTTTGTCTTTAACCTTTGTCATTTTAATTACGATGTGTCTTGGTGTGGGCCTCTTTGGGTTCATTTCGTTTGTGACTCTCTGCCCTTCCTGGATTTGTAAGTCTATTTTTTTTTCACCAGGTAGGGAAATTTTCTGTCATTATTTTTAAAAATATATTTTTATTGATTTCAGAGAGGAAGGGAGAGGCAGAGATAGAAACATTAATGATGAGAGAGAATCATTGATTGGCTGCCTCCTGCACACCCCCTACTAGGGATTGAGCCTGCAACCCAGGCATATGCCCTTGACTAGAATCGAACCCAGGACCCTTCAGTCTGTAGGCTGACAGGAGACAGTTTTCTTACTTTTGGAACAATTACTTATGAATGAGGAAAACTGGGCTATCATAGAGAATGAAATAAGTACTGACTGGACCAGTAGTCCAGGAAGTCAACAGGATCAGCCTTGAGGAGCAAATATTTTAGCCTGGCCACCAACCTCTGTCTCTGGTGTTTCTGCAGGCATTTTTCTTGGTTGGAATGAAAGCAGGCAAACTGGGGAAAATGTGAATGGGTAGAGACAGGGATATAACTTTTTCACCTTGACTGTAAATTAATATAGAGAGCTTTTCTAAACTTATGTCTCTGGATCTAGCATTTTAAAATTTGAAACATCACTAAATAAAACCAGTGCATTAGGTTTCTTGTCCCCTGAAATTGACTAGGAGCTTCACAAATCTATTGTTCTACTATTGCTTCCTGCCTGTCACTTATTTATATTATTTCCTTAAAATCCAAATGGTCATTTGTTCCAGAAAAAGTCCTGAGATTAACCAGAAATAATACTACAATAGGGATCACTAATTTTCCCCCACCTTTTCTATTTACCATTAAATTACTGCAGAGTTGTTATGTGCCTAGATCAAAGTAAATACATTTTGTCATTCAACCAAGAGATATGCTACTGGATAGGAAAAGATGTTTGAAGCCACAGATCCCCTGCAGTACTCGGAACTGATCCTTCATTTATCCTAGGTTGTCTGCCTGAATACCTCCTCTCTTAGGATGAGTTCTTCCTCAAAAGTTCTCAGTAGATACGCGCACGCTCCTTCTCTGTATCCAAACCTCTCCTGTGTGTGGGGTCTCTCTCAGGTGAGCCGGAAAAACCAAGATGGCGGCATAGGTTAACGCTGGAGATTGCTGCCTCGAACAACCACTTCAGAGATACAACTAAAGGACGGAACAGACATCATCCAGAACCACAGGAAGGCTGGCTGAGTGGAAATTCTACAACTAGGAGGAAAGAGAATATCATACCCAGACTCAGAGGAGGCGCAGTGCTGAAGTGAAATACTCAGGTGCGGAGTGCGCGTGGAGCGGGCTGGTGGCGGAGGGTGCGGTTGTTGTTTTCAATCCGGAGGGAGTTTCAGACTGAGCTCCAGATCCGGGCGAGTCTCTGGGGACCCAGACTCAAACGGGAGAAACGGGACTGTCTGGCTTCGGTTGGAGCTCAAAGGCAGCTTTCTCTCTGAGGTTTGCAGTGGTTGCTGGGACTCTGAGAGGCAGAGCCCCTAGGGACGGAACTGAGAGCAGCCATAACTGCTCCCTCCACCTGCCCTGTTTGATCCCCTGGGACCCGCCCCGCCCAAGCCCTGCGCAGAGCCATTTGCCGGATAGCGTCAGGCAAACGCTAGATTAGCACCGCCCTAGAGATCCAGCACAGAAGCTCTCCCACTGCAGACACAGCTGACTCTCATAGCCAGTTAGCCTGGAGGTCAAATCACCCCCGGTATTGCTGACAACAATCAAGGCTTAACTACAACAAGACTGCACACAAAGACCACTAGGGGGTGCACCAAGAAAAGATAAAAAAATGCGGAGACAAAGAAATAGGATGCATATGTCAGAAATGAAAGATATAGAGCTCAAAACCACACTTTTAAGGTCTCTCAAGAACTGTCTAGAAGCTGCTGATAAACTTAGTAAGGCCCTCGAAAAGACTGGTGAGACTGCCGATAAATGTAGTGAGATCCTCAAGAAATCTAATGAGACCCTCGATGTTGTGATAAAGAACCAACTAGAAATTAAGCATACACTGACTGAAATAAAGAATATTATACAGACACCCAACAGCAAACCAGAGGAGTGCAAGAATCAAGTCAAAGATTCGAAATGCGAAGAAGCAACAAACACCCAACTGGAAAAGCAAAATGAAAAAAGAATCCGAAAATATGAAGATAGTGTAAAGAGCCTCTGGGACAGCTTCAAGTGTACCAACATCAGAATTATAGGGGTGCCAGAAGATGAGAGAGAGCAAGATATTGAAAACCTATTTGAAGAAATAATGACAGAAAACTTCCCCCACCTGGTGAAAGAAATAGACTTACAGGTCCAGGAAGCGCAGAGAACTCCAAACAAAAGGAATCCAAAGAGGACCACACCAAGACACATCATAATTAAAATGCCAAGAGCAAAAGACAAAGAATCTTAAAAGCAGCAAGAGAAAGAAACTCAGTTACCTACAAGGGAATACTCATACAACTGTTAGCTGATTTCTCAACAGAAACTTTGCAGGCCAGAAGGGAATGGCAAGAAATATTCAAAGTGATGAATAGCAACAACCTACAACCAAGATTACTTTATCCAGCAAAGCTATCATTCAGAACTGAAGGTCAGATAAAGAGCTTCACAGATAAGGAAAAGCTAAAGGAGTTCATCACCACCAAACCAGTATTATATGAAATGCTGAAAGGTATCCTTTAAGAAGAGGAAGAAGAAGAAAAAGATAAAGATACAAATTATGAACAACAAACATGCATCTATCAACAAGTGAATCTAAGAATCAAGTGAATAAATAATCTGGTGATCATAATAGAATCAGGGACATAGAAAGGGAATGGACTGACTATTCTTGGGGGTGGGGGGAAAGGGGTGTGAGAGGTGCGGGAAGAGACTGGACAAAACTCGTGCACCTATGGATGAGGACAGTGGGTGGGGTGTGAGGGCGGAGGGTGGGGCGGGAACTGGGAGGAGGGGAGTTATGGGGGTAAAAAGAGGAACAAATGTAATAATCTGAACAATAAAGATTTAATTAAAAAAATAAATTAAAAAAAAGTTCTCAGTAGACTTCTGGTGTCTGTCCTACGAATTTCCAAGATGTGCACAGACAAGTCTAAACGCTAGGAAATGACACAATTTAATCTAAGACTTCTTCATTTTACTACACACATTACTGATAAAACAGATGGGTTCCATGTAGTGTTTTATACAAGAATGGCCATACATGAAGGCCCAAATGTCTACACAATTCTCTATCATTACATTCTATTTAAGGATGAAAATGGAAAAACAAGGAAAAAGTAATGATGTAAATGAATAGCATAAGAGGCATTTTATGCTGGGTTCTTGTAGAAAGTTAGAGATAACTTTAGAATGTAGAGAGAAACTATTTTTTTCTGAAGCGATTAGAAACTCTCAACTGTCTTTTCCTTAGCTATGCAGCACAAACTTCCCCTCACTAACTTTTTATACCATAATACTTTACAAACAAATTTCAGCCTTTTCAAAAAAAATATGTTTTTACTGATTTTAGAGAGAGGAAGACAGGGAGAGAAAGAGAGAGAGAGAGAAAAAAAATCTATCAGTTGCCTCCTGCACACATCCCCAAAACCTGTGCCCTGACCCCTAATTGAATCAGCAACCCTTCCATGCACAGGACAATGCTCAACCAACTGAGCCACACTAACCATGGTTCTTCTTCTTTTTTATAAAAATGTTTTTTATAATGTTGAAATGCTTTGGTGAAATAACAGAAATGCAGGTTTGTTATAAGATGCTGCACCCTTTGAGGTAAATGAAAGTTGAGAACAAGAGATAGCTAGAAATGTAGAAAGAAGAAAGGACTCAGGGCGAAGGTGAAAATTTATTGGGGTTGTTAAAAGAAACGAAGGGAAAAGAAAATACGGAAGAAGGAAGGAATTTCAACGGAGATAAAGGCTGCGAGAGGAACTGCAAGCAGTCAGGAAAACTGGGGCAGGGGCCTCAGGGCTGCTGGGTCACGTTGCCGGCGGAGCCTTTTGGGTGGTACACGGCAGTTGCGCGCGGGCGTATTTGGCTGTAACGCCCACCACAGGCTTTGTGGTTGTATCGCTCACGGCTTATTTAAGACCCAAGATGGCGGCGTCCGCTCCGTGCAAAAATACGGCCTACGTACCAGGTGTGGAAAGGCGGCCAAAGGACGAATTTACTGAGGAAAGTGGTGAAACTAGACAGTTTTTGTGTTGTGGTGAGTGCCGAACCTCAAATCGGTAGAAAAGCGGTCGTTAGCAAGGCTACACACTTCCGGATCATGTGGCCTATCTGAATGGGGGGTGGGGGGAGGGGAGGAGACGGCCTCTTTTTCATTTTTTTTGCTAGTCTCTCTTCAGAATATCAGACAATAATTTCTCTCTCCTTAATCACCTTACCACCACTAACGAGGCTAGGTGGTTGCGGACACTAGCTTTTAGGAGGGATTTGGGGATGTTTTCCTCTCGTCTTGCCTTGTTTAGATGATTTTTGTTGATACCATGCCGCCCCCAAATGAAAGATTCTATCTCCCCACAGAGCGCTTTCAGGAGTAACCTAACCTGTTGGGCTTACCCGTCTTATTTCGTGTTCTTTATTGTGTGCAATCATAGTTTTGATAAACTAATCAGTTTGTAACATTCGTTATGTGCTAGATTACATTTTTTTCCCTATGCCCTTTATAGATACTCCAGATGGGGACTTTTAAGCATATTAATACTTATCATTTGTTCTGGAAGCATCTCAGAGGTAGGGGTGTGTGTGTGTGTGTGTGTATAAAGGTAATCTTGGGGGCGGGGGGATTGCTATTTTATTTTGTGGGTTGTTGATTACTCAGTTTCCTGTGTTCAGATTTCTTGGTGAAAATAAACTTATGTTACACATAATATGTTTACTGTATGGAGAAGACAGTGAAAGATTACATCTAATCTGATGTTAAATGTTATGTGATTAAAATAAATTCCGGTTAAGAAGTGCCCTTATCTCACTTTTGTTACTGGAGAGAGTATGACTTGCCTACAACCTTTTGAAAAAGTAATCTGGAAATGTTAAAGAGCCCGTCTGCACTTCATAAGCCAGATGGATGGGTTTGCTTGCTTTACTTCTTTAATAAAGATGTATACTTTAATAACTTGGCTTTACACAACACAATCAAGGTCTCTCATATATATTCATTTATATGAGAAGACAAGGATTGAGGTTGGGGACAGCCCTTTCCCACTGACTCAGGGGGCTGTCCAGTAACACCTCTCTGGTGTCCCTGGTGATGGCGAACCTTTTGAGCTCGGCGTGTCAGCATTTTGAAAACCCTAACTTAACTCTGGTGCCGTGTCACATATAGAAATTTTTTGATATTTGCAACCATAGAAAGATTTATATTTTTGATATTTATTTTATATATTTAAATGCCATTTAACAAAGAAAAATAAACCAAAAAAATGAGTTTGCGAGTCACCTTTGACACATGTGTCAGAGGTTCGCCATCACTGCATTCTACTGCAATATTTAGGGAAATAAAAAACCGGAACCTAATAGTCTGACTTTTAATAATCTGTTCTACTAGGCCCTGGCCGAGCACTCAGTAAATTAGAATGTTGTTCTGATATGCCAAGATATGCCATGGTTTTGGGTTTGATATCCAGTCAGGGCACACACAAAAGGCAATCAATGAATGCATAAATAAGTGGAACAGCAAATGGATGTGTATCTCCCTATTCCCCCCCCCCTTCTCAAATCAATAAATAAAAATTTAAAAAGAAAAGGAAAAAAAGAATCTATCCTATGGGGATAGAAGTACCAATAAATTATTTATTATTATCCTATCTAATAATACAGAAACATGGTAATTAGCCATACCTCTGCTACCCTTCCCATTGGCTAATCAGGGCAATAAGCAAATTAACTGCCAACCAAGATGGCAGCCGGCAGCCAGGCAGCTTAAAGCAAACAGGAGGCTTGCTTGCTTCAGTGACGGGGAAGCTAACGTTCCCTGCCTGCCTTGCCGGCCTCTGAGCTTGCAGTTTAAGAAACATTGTTACAAATATAGAAGCTAAACAAAACCCTAGAAACCTGCTTTCAGCCAGCTGGGCTTCAGCCAGCAGGACCACAACATTGTTTCAATTATAGAACAAACGCAGATCCCTGCTTTCAGCCAGCTGGGATCTCAGAGCTGGAGTGAGCAGGACCGCGACAGTGTTAAAATTATAGAACCCAAAATAACCAGATACCTGCTTTCAGCAGCCGAGGCCTCAGAGCTGGAGCCAAGCCTCAGAGCTAAAGCTGGCCCAGAATGAAAAAAAAAGAAAAAAAAAAGGACAGGTTGGGAGCTTTAGTCACCTGCCAGCCTGAAAACAGCCCTCAGCCCCTCACCCAGACTGGCCAGGCACCCCAGTGGGGACCCCCACCCTGAAGGGTGTGTCACCAGCTGCAAACAGCCATTATCCTCTCATCCAGGCTGGCCAGGCACCCCAGTGGGGACCCCTACCCTGATCCAGGACACCCTTCAGGGCAAACCAGCCGGCCCCCACCCGTGCACCAGGCCTCTATCCTATATAGTAAAAGGGTAATATGCCTCCCAGCACCGGAATCAGCAGAGCAGCGAGACCTCCCGGCACCGGGATCAGTGTGGCAGGGGGCAGCGACCAAACCCCCTGATTGCCCTGCGGCTCTGTTTGTGACGGGGTGGGGCCACAAGCTCCCTATTCGCCTTGCTCTGTTCGTGACAGGGGAAGGGGCCCCAACCCCCTGATCAGCCCTGCTCTGTGCCTGATAGGAGTGGCATCGCAACCTCCCTTTCTGCCCTGCTCTGTTCGTGACAGGGGAAGGGGCCCCAACCCCCTGATCAGCCCTGCTCTGTGCCTGATAGGGGTGGCATCGCAACCTCCCTTTCCGCCCTGCTCTGTGTGTGACATGGTGCGGCGCCCCAACCCCCCCCCCCCCCCCACGGGCCCTGCTCTGTGTGTGACGGGGTAGAGCATAACCTCCCCATCAGCCCTGCCCTGAGTGTGACAGTGGCGGCACCCCAACCCCCTGATTGGCCCTGCTCTGTGGGTCATAGAGGGCGGTGCCCCAACCCCCTGATTCGCCCTGCTCTGTGCGTGACAGGGGACGGTGCCCCAACTCCCCTATCAGCCCTACTCTGTGAGTGACAGGCAGGAGCTCCTCAACCCCCTGATCAGCCCTGCTCTGTGCGTGACAGGGGGGAGCTCCCCAACCCCCTGATGGGCCCTGCTCTGTGCGTGACAGGGGGGAACTCCTCAACCCCCTGATGGGCCCTGCTCTGTGTGTGACAGGGGGTGGCGCCGCAACCTCCCTATTGACCCTGCCTTGAGTGCGACAGGGGGCGGTGCCCCAGTCCCCCAATCGGCCCTACCCTGAGCGTGACTAGGGGTGGCATCGCAACCTCCCAATCCGCTCTGCTCTGTGCATGACAGGGGGCGGCGCCCCAACTCCCCAATCGGCCCTGCTCTGAGCACGACCAGGGGCTGCACCTAGGGATTGGGCCTGCCCTCTGCCACCCGGGAGCATGCCTAAGCCAGCAAGTCATTATCTCCCGAGGGGTCCCAGACTGCGAGAGGGCACAGGCCAGGCTGAGGGACCCCCCCCCCCCCGTGCACAAATTTTTGTGCACCGTCCTCTAGTTTTTATAATAATAATAGAGAGAAACATCATTGATGAGGGAGAATCATCTGTTGGCTGCCTCCTGCATGGTCCACATTGGTGATCAAGCCTGAAACCCCTGCATGTGTCCTGACTGAGAATTGAACCCTGACCTCCCTGGTTCATAGGTTGATGCTCAGTCACTGAGCCATGCTGGTCTAGCAAAAGTACTAGTATATTAGAACATGAACTGGAGGCCTTTGCAGCTTTGTTTTTATGACAAGTAATTGGAAGCAACCCCTGTATTCATCAGTAGGAGAATGTTGTTGTTTTTTTTTTAAATTTAAAATTTTTATTGTTTAAAGCAGTGGTCGCCAACCTGTGGTCTGTGAGGTCCGAAAGGTTGGTGACCAATGGTTTAAAGTATTACATATGTCTCCTTTTTCCCAGATTGACCTCCCAAGCTCCCCAGCACATGCCCCAGCACATGCCCTCACCCCCTTACTGTCTGTGTCCATTGGTTATGCTTATATGCATGCATACAAGTCCTTTGGTTGATCTCTTACCCCCACTCCCCCGCCTTCCCTCTGAGGTTTAATGGCCTGTTTGATGCTTCTATGTCTCTGGATCTGTTTTTGTTCATCAGTTTATGTTCATTATATTCCACAAATGAGTGAGATCATGTGATATTTATCTTTCGCCAACTGGCTTATTTCACTCAGCATAATGCTTTCCAGTTCCATCCATGCTGTTGCAAATGGTAAGAATTCTTTCTTTTTTACCGCAGCATAGTATTCCATTGTGTAGATGTACCACAGTTTTTTAATCCACTCATCTGCTGATGGGCACTTAGGCTGATTCCAAATCTTAGCTATTGCAAAGTGTGCCGCTATGAACATAGGGGTGCATATATCCTTTCTGATTGATGTTTCTGATTTCTTGGGATATATTCCTAGAAGTGGGATCACTGGGTCAAATGGAAGTTCCATTTTTAATTTTTTTGAGGAAACTCCATACTGTTTTCCACAGTGGCTGCAGTAGGAAAATGTTTTAATAAATTGTCGGACATTTGTATTATGACATTTTGTAACCGTGGAAACATTTACCTCTTTATACTCTTGAGTTGGCTAATGCTATAATGGATTGTCATGTGAGAAAAGCAAGTTGAGTAATAATCCATCTAGTGTGATCTTGTGCTTTTGGTTGTGGTAGTGGAGGTGAAAGAATGTAAAATTAGCCATAACCGGTTTGGCTCAGTGGATAGAGTGTCGGCCTGCGGACTGAAAGGTCCCAGGTTCGATTCCGGTCAAGGGCATGTACCTTGCTTATGGGCACATCCCCAGTAGAAAGTGTGCAGGAAGCAGCTGATCGATGTTTCTAACTCTCTATCTCTCTCCCTTCCTCTCTGTAAAAACTCAATAAAATATATTTTTAAAAAAATAAAAAAAGAATATAAAATTAGCTTTCTTTTCTTTGTCTTTTTTTGGAGGGCTTTCTGTATGTGTTATGAAATATTTAAGGAATATAAAGACACCAACCAAATATCAAAAATAAAACATTACCATTATAGTTGAAGTTCTCTGTGTACCCATCCCTGATTGCATCTTTTTCCTCTCATCCCTAGAGGTAACAATTGTTTTAAACAGTGATTATTTTTCCTATGCATTTCTTTTTTTCCACTTTTAGAAACAATTTCTTTTCCATCAACCTTATTTCCATTCTGTTAAAAGTTTGTGGAAGAACAGTTTGAGACAACTCAGTGGTTGTTCCTACCCATTCAGTGGCCTGAGCAGTGGGGGCTGCAGACCAGTCTTCAGTGGCAGGCTGAGGGCTCCAGTCTTCAGTAGGAAACTGCTAAATAGACAAGGAAGACACCTGCACCTTCAGACCAGTCTGCGATCTCAGACTGAGCAGCAGTGAACTCTGAAGCTGGAGCAGTCCATTCACCCTAAAATTCTTCCTTGGTCAAAAGCCTTTTCAGCAGCAGTCTGCTCTTTTCAATCTCTTCAGGGTCTCTGTAGAAGTTAAGATGAGACATTACCTCCCATGGGTGTTCATGGGAGATGGTGCCACGCATGTGCAGTACTTTCGGGCGAGCATTCACCACATCAGACCCACTGAGTAAGCCCTCGTGTTGCTAGGGATGGCAATGTCCACATAGTGCAGAGGAGAGTCTCTGTTACAAAGAGCAATGGTAGGCACGTTAAGATGCCTCTGTGAGAGGCTGGTGGTCAGCTCTGGGATCAGTAACCACCAGAAGTCTCAGTTCCTGAAAAGCTGCCTGGATCTGGTTAGTGAAGGTTCTAGGAGTAAGGCGGCCAGCAATAGGAGTAGCTCCAGTGGCAGCAGCAAACTTGAGCACAGCAGGGTTTTCAATGTCAACAGTGTCATGAGCTGCCAGCAGAAGCTTCTAGATTTTCTTCAGATTTATGATGCAGATGCCATCACTTTTACATTTGTAGATTTATACTACTCTTCCATTTGGAAGTCAAGGTTGGTGCCAACTAATTGGGTTCCTGTTGCAAGGAATTTGAGGACATCCTCCTCGTCCATTTGCTAGACATCAGGGGCTTCAGACATTGAAAGTTTCCCTTTACTAGTAAGTTATGTGGGAACCCAGAGCAACATTGTATGGGCCCTTCTCTGGGTAGCTCCTATGCATTTCTTAAATTTTTGTGACATGTGGACTTTTTCTAGCATATGTTTTTTGTTTGTTTAGAATTTTTATTTATTGCTTTTTTGCGAGAGGGAAATACCGATTTGTTGTTCCACTTATTTATGCATTCACTGATGGATTCTTGTATGTGCCCCGACTGGTGATCTGACCTGCAACCCTGGTATATCGGGATGATATTCCAACCAACTGAGCTACCTGGCCAGGGCCTAGCACAGGGGTGGGCAAACTTTTTGACTCGAGGGCCACAATGGGTTCTTAAACTGGACCGAAGGGCCGGAACAAAAGCATGGATGGAGTGTTTGTGTGAACTAATACATGTTAACACTGCTGCTTGTGAAGGAGCGGAGGGGAGAGCAAGAGAACCCTCCGCTCTTTCAGCTCCGCGGGCCGGTTAGAACAGCCGAACAGGCTGGATCCGGCCCGCGGACCCTAGTTTGCCCACGGCTGGCCTAGCATGTGTTATTTTTATATATATTTTTGAAGAGAAGTTTTTAAAAAGTCAATTATAAAAGGTTATTTTTACCTAAATTACAGTAACGGGTCAATTGAAGTTTCTTGTTAATTGAGGGTAGAATCTAATTCTTTTTAAAGAAGGAAGTAAATCTGGGAAAGAAGTAGAGAAATTGGACTCTTTGTACATTGCTGCTGAGATACATAATAGTACAGCAACTGTGGAAAATAGTTTAATGTTTTCTCTTTAAGTGAAGCTTAGAATTACCATACTTCCTTGCCAACACTTGTTATTTCCTGTTTTTGGTTTTGAGAACAATTACAACCATCCTAGTATGATTTAAGCATTATGTCATTGTGGTTTAGATTTGCATTTTCTGAATGACTGATTATTTTGGGTATCTTTTCAAGTACTTATTGGCCATTTGTGTATTTTCTTTCCAGAAATGTCTATTCAAGTACTTTGCCCATTTTTAAAATTGGGCAGCTCATTTTTTAAAAATGGGTTCTTTTTGTTGTTTTTGAGTTGTAAGAAGTCTTTATATATATTTTGGATATAGACTTATCATATATATGTGATTTGCAATTTCCCCCCCATTCTGTAGGATTTTTTTTAAATATATTTTTTATTGATTAAGATATTACATGTGTCCTTGTCCCCACGTTACCCTCTACCCCCCCCCCGCTCATGCCCTTCCCCCCCCCCCGTTGTCCGTGTCCATTGGTTAAGCCTATATGCCTGCATGTAAGTCCTTTGGTTGCTCTTTCCCCCTTACCCCCACCCTCCCCTACCCTCCCTCCAAAGCCCGACAGTCCAATCAATGCCCCTCCATCTCTGGATCAGTCCTTGTTCATCAGTTTATGTTGTCCCTTATATTCCACAAATGAGTGAGAACATGTGGTATTTATCCGCTCTCCAGTTCCATCCATGTTGTGGCAAATGGTAAGAGTTCCTTTTTCTTCTTCCTCTTCTTAAAGAATACCTTTCAGCATTTCATATAATGCTGGTTTGGTGGTGATGAACTCCTTTAGCTTTTTCTTATCCGTGAAGCTCTTTATCTGACCTTCTATTCTGAATGATAGCTTTACTGGATAAAGTAATCTTGGTTGTAGGTTCTTGCTATTCATCACTTTGAATATTTCTTGCCACTCTCTTCTGGCCTGCATGGTTTCTGTTGAGAAATGAGCTGACAGTCGTATGGGTACTCCCTTGTAGGTAACTGACTGTCTTTCTCTTGCTGCTTTTAAGATTCTCTCTTTGTCTTTTGCTCTTGGCATTTTAATTATGATGTGTCTTGGTGTGGTCCTCTTTGAATTCCTTTTGTTTGGGGTTCTCTGCGCTTCCTGGACTTGTAAGTCTATTTCTTTCAGCAGGTAGGGGAAGTTTTCTGTCATTATTTCTTCAAATAGGTTTTCAATATCTTGCCCTCTCTCTTCTTCTGGCACCCCTATAATTCTGATGTTGGTACGCTTGAAGTTGTCCCAGAGGCTCCTTACACTATCTTCATATTTTTGGGATCTCTTTTCTTTTTTCTTTTTCGGTTGGGTATTTTTTTTTGTTTCTTTGTATTTCAAATCTTTGACTTGATTCTTGGGATCCTCTTGTCTGCTGTTGGATCTCTGTAAATTATTCTTTATTTCAGTCAGTGTATGCTTAATTTCTAGTTGGTCCTTTTTCATGTCCTCCATGGTCTCACTATACTTATTGAGGGACTCATTAAATTTACCGGCGGTTTCTAGAAAATTCTTGAAAAACCTTATAAATGTGGCCTTGAACTCTATATCCAGCCGTTTGCTTTCCTCCATTTCTGCCATTCGTGACCTGTTTCTTTGTCTCCGCATTTTGGCTGCTTCCCTGTGTTGATAGAGTGGCTTTGTGTGCTAGGTGTCCTGTAGGGCCCAGTGGCTCAGCCTCCCCAGTTACCTGAGGAGGACACACTTGGTGCACCCCCTTGTGGGCTTTGTGCACAGTCTTGTTGTAGCTATGCCTTGGTTGTTGTAGGATCACTGGGAGGAATTGACCTCCAGGCCAATTGGCAGTGAGAATCAGCTGTGTCTGCAGTGGAACTTCTGTGCTGGAGACACCCTTCTGGGGCAAGACTTGCTTCAGTGGGGCTTTGGTGCTCACTGAGACTGCCCCCTGAGTGTGTCCCTTATGGATCTGAGGAGTTGTGATCTGGATGGTCCCCCTCTGACCACTGGGTACAGTGGCTCTTGAGTCTAACGTGGTGCTAATTTAGCCTCTGCCTGAGGTTACACAGCAGGAACTACGAAGAGAGCTGCAGATTCCCCTTCCTTTTTTTTGGAGTTTGGAAGTGCCCTGATGAGGCTCAGCTGTGAAGCAATGCAAGCTGCTGTGGGGCCTTGGGCCTTCTCTTGGAATTTCTGGGTCTGTCTGGCCCGGCTGCAGTTAGGTAATTACAGGTTGCAAATGGCCGGGGCATTCATATGCAAAAGCCCCTGCCGCAGCCTGGGTGGGGCGGGGTCTCAGGGAATCAAAGGGCGGAGCAAGCAGCTATGGTGGATCCTCAGCCCTGCCCTAAGGAGTCGAGAGTCTCAGTGTCCCGGTAACGGCTGCAAGCATCTCTGAGGGAAAGCCGCCCTCAAGATCACCTGCTGCCATACAGCCCAGTTTCTCCCCGTATGAGTCCTGGGTCCCCAGAGACTTCCCAGAACCGGAGTTCAGAGCTGTCGGGAGCTTGTGACTCCCTCCGGATTCAAAAAGACAGCCGCGTCCTCAGGTGCCAGACCCTTCCCGCGCGCGTGAGCCCCCTACCTCTGCACTTTACTTCTGCAGCTCCTCTGGCTCTCAGTGTGCTTTTCTTTCCTTCTAGTTGTAGAATTTACACTCAGCCAGCCTTCCTGTAGTTCTGGATGATGTCCGTTTTGTGTTTTTGAAGTATTATTCAATTGTTGTGGGAGGCAGCAATTTCCCAGTGTTTATCTATGCCGCCATCTTAGTTTCTCTCTCTGTAGGATTTTTTAATACTTTGTGATAATGTCCTTTGGTGTACAAATTTGAAGCCTAATGTATCTATTTTTTTCTTTTGTGCCTTGTGTTTTTGGTGTCATATATAAGAATTTCCTTTCCAAATCCAAGGTCTTGAAGATTGATCCCCAAGTATTCCTCTTAAGTGTCCTATGATCTTAGCTCTTACATTTATGTCATTGATCTGTTTTGAGTTAATTTCCTATATAATGCGAGGTCCACCTTCATTATTTTACATGTGCATAGACAGTTTTCCTTGCACCATTTAAAAAAAATGTTTATATTGATTTATTTTAGGGAGAGGGATAGAGAGACAGAAACATCAATGAAAGAGAAACATCAAAGATCAGCTGCCTCCTGCATGTTCCCTATTGGGGATCAAGCCCCTACCTGGGGTATATGTTCTGACTGGGAATCAAACTGATGACCTCCTGGTTCATGGGTCCACACTCAACCACTGAGCCAAAACAGCCAGGCACCATTTTTTGAAGAGGCTTTATTTCTCATTGAATGGTCTTGGCACCCTTTTTGAAATCAATTGGCCAGAGATATATGAATTTATTTCTGGTCTTTCAAATTCACTTTATTTGTCTCTGTGTCTATCCTTATGTCAGTACCATACTGTTTTGATTACTATAGGTTGTATGTCATAAGTTTTAAAACTGGGCAAAGTCAGTCCTCCAACTTTGTTCTTTTTCAAAATTGTTTTGGCTATATGGGGCCCCTTGCCATTACATATGAATTTTAGGTTCATCCTGTCCATTGCTTTTTATGTCATATAAAAAAGAAAGTAAAAGAGGATAAACCAAAAATATGATACTGGCTTTTTACATTTAGCTATTTAGTTACCTTTACCCATATTCTTTATTTCTTTTATGCTTTTGAGTTAGTCTGTTATCCTTCCATTTTAGCCTGAAGAACTCCCTTTGATAATCCTTTTTTTAAAAATGTATTTATTGATTGAGAGAAAGACATCGATTTGTTCCTCTTATTTGTGTATTGATTGATTGATTGATTGTTGTATGTGCCCTAACCTGGGGTTGAACCCACAGCCTTGGTGTATTGGGATGACACTCTAACCAAGTGAGCTACCCGGCCAGGGCTATCTGAGAATGCCTTAATTTCTCCTTTCAGTTCTCTTTTGACATTTATTGAAATATAATTCACATACCATGCAATTTACCCATTTAAAGTATATAATTCAGTGGTTTTTAGTATATGTGTAGGCATCACCACAGTCAATTTTCATCACCTCAAGATGTCCGTATTCGTTAGCTATAACCCCATACCTCCTTGAACCCCATCTACCCAGCTCTAAGCAACCACTAATTTACTTTTTTTTGTCTATAGATTTCCCAGTTATGAATATTTCATATGAATGGAATAATATAATAAAATGTGTTGTCTTTTGTGATTTTTTTTAAAAAAAATTTAAATTCTTTCTTGTTTAAAGTATTATATATGTCTCCTTTTCCCCCATTGACCTCTTCCCGGCTGTTCCCACCCCCCTGTCTTTTGTGATTGGCTTCTTTCACTTAGCATAATGCTTCAAGTTTCATCCTTGTTGTAGTATGGATATTTGAGATTTTGTTTATTTGTTCATCCATTAATGGACATTGGGATTGTTTCCATCTTGAGGTGATTAAGAATAATTCTGGGTGGGTGAAATAGTTGAATGTGATCAAGAGTTACAAACTTTCACTTAAAAGATAAATATGGGGATGTGGTGTACAGCATTGTGACTGTGGTCAACCATATTGTATTGCAAATTTGAAATTTGCTGAGGAAGTAAATCTTAAAATGTTTTCATTGACGGAAAAAATGTGTTAACTTTGTATGGTGACAGATGGTAAATAGCCTTAGTGTGGTGATCACTTTGCAGTGTATGCAAATGTCCATTATGTTGTACACCTGAAACTAATATAATGTTGTATGTCAGTTATATTTCAATAAGAATGGTAGAGTATTACCACCCATTCCACTCACTGCCGGGAGCCGGTCCATCCTTGCTGTTTCAAGGGACCTGGCATATATGGCGTACTGTTCTTAATATGTTTGCTCATCTTCTTGGCACTATGTGTTTTAACCAAGGTCACCTCTCTGAGAAAGGTTGTTTCCCCAGGTAGGGATTTTCCCCTGAAGTTAGGGAGGGAATAAAACCCCTTAACTAAGTGCCAGGCGGGTAATTAATCACTTTAACTATGAACAATCATGCTTAAGCTACATAATCTTTACTCCCTGGAATGGAGATAAGAAACGCCCTAACCTTTGGAATAGAGATTGATAGGATTGGAATCAACTGGTATAAATACAGATGTAACAAGACAACAGGAGACAGAACCTAGACACATAACCTAGACACAGAACCTAGAGACAGAGCCTAGAGACAGAACATGGCAAAAGATCCTGGACAGAAACTGGCAACAGAACCTAGAGACAGAACCTAGCGAGAGAACCTGGCTGAAGATCCTAGAGACAGAACCTGGCTATAGAACCTGGATAGAACATGGCAAGAGAACCTGACTAGAACCTGGTGACTGAACCTGGCTGGAGAACCTATTGAGGGAACATGGCTACAGAATCTGGCTGGAGAACCTGGAGAACCTGGAGAACCTGGCTGGAGAACCTAGCAAGAGAACATGGACACAGAACCTGGCTGGAGATCCTAACCAGAACTTCGCTGGAGATCCTGACCAGAACTTGGCTAGAGACCCTGGCTAGGCTGCTGATCAACTGAACGCTGTCTCTGTGTCATTCCTTCTTCACCAACTCCATCCACACCTTTGGGGACCCCTGGACCTCCTGCAGTTGGACCCCAGCAACTCACCAGATAATGACATGAATTAGTCTATATAGTTTAGTTCCAATTAAAAAGGAGAATTCTGCTAAAACATTCATTACAATTTCTGTGTAGACATATTTTCATTTTTCTAGGTGTATACTTACGAGTGTTATTGATGGGTCATATGATAACGCTATGGTTAATTGAAGTGGCTGCACTATTTTACACACACACCGGCAATATGTGAGGGCTCAGATTGCCTACATTCTCACCAACATTTGTCATTATCTGACTATCCAATTCTAGCCATTCTGGTGGTGTAAAGTGCTATTTCATTGTGATCTCCTTTCCTACCAGGTTAGTGCCCTGATGTTGCTCCATAGGGAGGTGCAATTTGAATATGCCCACAATCACCCTGGGGTGGAAGTGGTTTTGTTAGGGCTGTCTTTCTCTGATCACACCCAGCAGCCAAACTCCACTAACTGGAATGATTGTTTAATTGTTTTCCACAATACCCTGGGGTACTGAAAACTAATCCAGTCAAACTGCAGGTCCTTTGTGGATAAAGTTTTTGAAATTAGTGATAGATGTTTTGACCCCAGAACTCCCAGTTGCCTTATTCCCTAGTTCTCTGCAAACTAATTGTCCTACAGTTTACGGTGTATTTTGAATCTTTTCCTAATTGCCTTTTCACTGAAACCTCATTCTCTTTTTCAGGGTTCTTTCACCATGCTTTTGCAAATGAAGTGAGTTCCTTTGGGAAGAGATTAGGAGCTCTTGATTTTAGTTAGTATCTGCTTTCTTCCTAGTACAAAAGCTCTCAGCCTGGTCTCTGGCGGTAGGTATAGGAACAATGGCAAGTTTCTCTCTGAGTGACAGTTCTGCTGTCTTAGCTGAGTGTTTGGTGGAAGGGAAGGCATAGCCAACGATCTTTTCAGTTTGCCTTTCCTCACAACCCAGGAGCCCAGTCTTTTCCATGCACCCAGTTAAAGTCCACATTCAATCAGTGGTGCTAGGTGGCAGAAGAGAACCTCTGCCTCTCAACCACAGTTGTCAAGGACTCAGCCCTAGCAAGAAGCAGCTGAGAGCTGGATGGGAAACTCTAATGCTCCGTTCCTCCTTGGAAGAAGGCTTTCTGAATAGGATCTGAGGGGGAGAGGGTGCCCTGTGTTCTTGGCTGCAGGAGTCTTTGAGTGGAATCTCCCCTTCCTTGAGATAAGATGGGAGCTGAAGGGAGGGAGTAGACTTGGTTCAAATACTACTGACATACCTTTCTTACGAATTTTTGAAGCTGTTCTTGAATAGGTGTCTCTTCATTTGCTGCTTGTCCTTAGAACTGTTTCCAAAGGCTTTATAAAAGGTTGTTGTTAAAAATAATTTTTATCAGTTTCAGTAGGGAGCAGGTTACTTGAGCTTCTCACACTGTCATGCTGTAAGTTGATATCTTTATTTTGGAAAGATAGTTTTGTCACATACAGATTTGTTGGTTGACAGCTTTTTCCCTCTAGCACTTTAAATATGCTATTTCATTGCTTCTCCATTTTTTGGCTAAGATCAAATGTAAATATGTAATTTCACTACCTTCTAGCTTCTGTGGTTTCTCACAATGAGTTACTTTTGTTGCTTTTAAAATTCTCTTGTTTTCAGGAATTTGATTATACTTCAGCTCAGTGTGACTCTTGAGTTTATTCTCTTTGGGGTTCATTGAATTTCTTAAGATATGTAGACTGGCCATTGTTTCTTCAATTATTCTTTATGCCCCCTTTTCTCCCTCCTTTTCTTCTAGACCTCTCATTTTGTATGTATTGGTACCCTTGATGCTGTCTACAAGTCTCTTAGGCTGTTTTCATTTGTCTTTATTTTCTCTTTCCTTTTTTTAAAAAATATTTTTATTCTTTTTAAATATTTTTATTGATTTCAGAGAGGAACGGAGAGGGAGAGATAGAAACATTAGTGATGAAAGAGAATCATTTATCAGCTATCTCCTACACACCCCACACTGGGGATTGAGCCCTCAACCCAGGCATACACCTTGACCAGGAATCAAACTGTGACCTCCTGGTTCATAGGTTGACGCTCAACCACTGAGCAAAGCCGGTCAGGCTAGTTGTTTTCTCTTTCTACTCAGACTAGATAATTTTACCTATCTTCATAATCATTTATTCTTTTACCTATTGAAGTTTTATGTTAACCCCTCTAAAATTCAGTGAAGTTTTCATTTTAGTTATTGTACTTTTCAGCTTTAGAAATTACATTTGACTAGATGCCCCGTGCACGGTACACAGGTAGGGTCTCTAGGTATGGCCGGGGATCAGGGCTGATCAGGTTCCCCACCTCCCCCCGCTTCCTCCTTCCCTCACCACCCACGCGCCACCCACCACCCTGTGGTTCCCCCCACCTCCCCCTTTGCTCACTCCCTCAGCAACCTGCTGTCACTGGTCGGTTCCCCCCCCCTTCCCCCCCCCCCGGTGGTCAGCGCATGTCATAGTGATCGATCAAACTCCCATTCTCCAAGTTGAACTCCCGAGGGGACACTGCATATTAGCTTTTATATGTATAGATTCTATTTTTGTGATTTCTGTCTATTTAATTGATATTTGATATATATTGATACACTTTTCTACTTGTTTTCTTTAGATTTGCCTATGGTTTCTGTTAGCTCTTTGGCATATTTCTGACAGCTGAATTTTCTAATTAGTGTAATCTTTGGCTTCCTCAGGAACTCTGTTTATGTTTTTTTTTTTTTCTTTCTGTGAATGAGCCATACATGTTTCTTTATATGCCTAATAATTTTTTTTGTTAAAAAGTAACCATTTTGAATTTTTAATATGGTGGCTCTGGAAATCAGAATATTCCTCCTCCCCAAGGTTTGCTGTTGTTGCTTTCAGTGGCTGCAATCATTCACTTATTTAATGACTTCTAAGCTATTTTTGCAAAGACTGTACTCCTTGTCATAGGTGGTTCCTAAAGTTTCCATTCCATTATTTCAGTTGTTGGTGAGTGACCTGGTAAGATTTCTTTAAGTGACAAAATGTACAGCCCCCTTTTTCATTAAGCACTGTCCTGATTGTAGTACATTTCTGATTAGATTCTAGAGTTCTGAAAAAGTTGATTCTTACAGTTTTTTCCAGCCTCGTCATTTCTGTGGAGGGATGGCTCCTAGGCACTTCCTAATCTACACTTTTTTTTTTAATGAAATTATTATTTTTTTTAGATTAAATCTTTATTGTTCAGATTATTACAGTTGTTCCTCTTTTTTCCCCCCATAGCTTCCCTCCACTCGGTTCCCACACCACCCTCTGCCCTTACCCCCCTGCCCCCACTGTCCTCATCCATAGGTGTACGATTTTTGTCCAGTCTCTTCCCGCATCCCCACACCCCTTTCCCCCTCGAGAATAGTCAGTCCACTCCCTTTCTATGCCCCTGATTCTATTATATTCACCAGTTTATTCTGTTCATTAGATTATTTATTCACTTGATTTTTAGATTCACTTGTTCATAGATGTTTATTTGTTGTTCATAGTTTGTATCTTTACTTTTTTCTTCTTCTTCCTCTTCTTCTTTTTTTAATATATATTTTTATTGATTAAGATATTACATATGTGTCCCTGTCCCCACATCACCCTCCACCCCCCCCGCTCATGCCCTCACCTCCCCCCCGTTGTCCGTGTCCATTGGTTAGGCCTCTATGCCTGCATGTAAGTCCTTTGGTTGCTCTTTCCCCTTTACCCCCACCCTCCCCTACCCTCCCTCCAAAGCCAGACAGTCCAATCAATGCCTCTCCATCTCTGGATCAGTCCTTGTTCATCAGTTTATGTTGTTCCTTATATTCCACAAATGAGTGAGATCATGTGGTATTTATCCGCTCTCCAGTTCCATCCATATTGTGGCAAATGGTAAGAGTTCCTTTTTCTTCTTCCTCTTCTTAAAGAATACCTTTCAGCATTTCATATAATGCTGGTTTGGTGGTAATGAACTCCTTTAGCTTTTTCTTATCCATGAAGCTCTTTATCTGACCTTCTATTCTGAATGATAGCTTTGCTGGATAAAGTAATCTTGGTTGCAGGTTCTTGCTATTCATCACTTTGAATATTTCTTGCCACTCTCTTCTGGCCTGCATGGTTTCTGTTGAGAAATCAGCTGACAGTCGTATGGGTACTCCCTTGTAGGTAACTGACTTTCTTTCTCTTGCTGCTTTTAAGATTCTCTCTTTGTCTTTTGCTCTTGGCATGTTAATTATGATGTGTCTTGGTGTGGTCCTCTTTGGATTCCTTTTGTTTGGGGTTCTCTGTGCTTCCTGGACTTGTAAGTCTATTTCTTTCAGCAGGTAGGGGAAGTTTTCTGTCATTATTTCTTCAAATAGGTTTTCAATATCTTGCCCTCTCTCTTCTTCTGGTACCCCTATAATTCTGATGTTGGTATGCTTGAAGTTGTCCCAGAGGCTCCTTACACTATCTTCATATTTTTGGGATCTCTTTTCTTTTTTCTTTTTCGGTTGGGTATTTTTTGTTTCTTTGTATTTCAAATCTTTAGCTTGATTCTTGGGATCCTCTTGTCTGCTGTTGGATCTCTGTAAATTATTCTTTATTTCAGTCAGTTTATGCTTAATTTCTAGTTGGTCCTTTTTCATGTCCTCCATGGTCTCATTATACTTATTGAGGGACTCATTAAATTTATCTTCGGTTTCCATAAAATTCTTGAAAAACCTTATAAACGTGGCCTTGAACTCTATATCCAATCGTTTGCTTTCCTCTATTTCTGCCATTCGTGACCTGTTTCTCTGTCTCCGCATTTTGGCTGCTTCCCTGTGTTGATAGAGAGGCTTTGTGTGCTAGGTGTCCTGTAGGGCCCAGTGGCTCAGCCTCCCCAATTACCTCAGGTGGACACTCTTGGTGCACCCCCTTGTGGGCTTTGTGCACAGTCTTGTTTTAGCTATGCCTTGGTTGCTGTAGAATCACTGGGAGGAATTGACCTCCCTGCCAATTGGCAGTGAGAATCAGCTGTTTCTGCAGTGGGATAGCTTCTGTGCTGGATGTCTAGGGCGGTGCTAATCTGGCCTTTGCCTGCGGCTATCTCCGGCAGAGGGCTCTTGGCAGGGCTTGGGCGGGGCGGGTCCCTGGGTATCTGCAGGGAGGGAGCAGTTATGGCGGCTCTCAGTTCCGTCCCTAGGACTCTGCCTCACAGAGTCCCAGCAACCGCTGCAAACCTCGGAGAGAAAGCTGCCCTCGAGTTCTGACCGAGGCCTTGCAGTCCCGCTTCTCCCGTTTGAGTCTGAGTCCCTAGCGACTCGCCCGGATCTGGGGCTTAGAGTCTGAAGCTCCCTCCCGATTGTAAACAACAACCGTGCCCTCCGCGCCGCCAGCCCGTGGCTCCACGTGCACTCGTACCTGAGAATTTCACTTCAACACTGCGCCTCCTCTGAGTCTGGGTATGATATTCTCTTTACTCCTAGTTGTAGAATTTCCACTCAGCCAGCCCTCCTGTGGTTCTGGATGTTGTCTGTTCCGTGTTTCAGGCGTAATTTGAATTGGTTGTTCAAGGCAGCAATCTCCGGCGTTAACCTATGCCGCCATCTTCGGTTCTCCATCCTCTTCTTTTTTTAAAAAAATATATTTTATTGACTTTTTATGGAGAGGAAGGGAGAGAGATAGAGAGTTAGAAGCATCGATGAGAAAGAAGCATTGATCAGCTGCCTCATGCACATCCCCTACTGGGAATGTGCCCGCAACCCAGGTACATGCCCTTGACTGGAATCGAACCTGGGACCCTTCAGTTCCCAGGCCAACGCTCTAGCCAGTGAGCCAAACCAGCTAGGCTTCTTCCTCTTCTTAAAGGATACCTTTCAGCATTTCATATAATACTGGTTTGGTGGTGATGAACTCCTTTAGCTTTTTCTTATCTGTGAAGCTCTTTATCTGACCTTCAATTTTGAATGATAGCTTTGTTGGGTAAAGTAATCTTGGTTGTAGGTTGTTGCTATTCATCACTTTCAATATTTCTTGCCACTCCCTTCTGGCCTGTATAGTTTCTGTTGAGAAATCAGGTGACAGTCGTATGGGTACTCCCCTGTAGGAAACTGACTTTATCTTGCTGCTTTTAAGATTCTCTCTTTGTCTTTTGCTCTTGGAATTTTAATTATGATGTGTCTTGGTGTGGTCTTCTTTGGATTCCTTTTGTTTGGGGTTCTCTGTGCTTCCCGGACCTGTAAGTCTATTTCTTTCACCAGGTAGGGGAAGTTTTCTGTCATTATTTCTTCAAATAGGTTTTCAATATCTTGCTTTCTCTCTTCTCCTGGCACCCCTATAATTGGGATGTTGGTATGCTTGAAGTTGTCCCAGAGGCTCCTTACACTATCTTCATATTTTTGGATTCTTTTTTCTTTTTGTTTATCAGCTTGGGTGTTTTTTGCTTCCTATTTCAAATCTTTGACTTGATTCTTGCGATCCTCTAGTCTGCTGTTGGAACTCTGTATAGTATTCTTTATTTCAGTCAGTGTATGCTTAATTTCTAGTTGGTCCTTTTTCATAACCTCGAGGGTCTCACTAGATTTCTTGAGGGTCTCACTACATTTATTGGCGCTTTCTAGAAAATACTTGAAAAACCTTATAACCGTGGTTTTGAACTCTATATCCAGTCGTTTCCGTTCCTCCATTTTTGTCATTTGTGACCTGTTTCTTCATCTCCACATTTTTTATGCTTCCCTGTGTTGATAGAGTGGCTTTCTGTGCTAGGTGTCCTATAGGGCCCAGTGGCTCAGCCTCCTCAATTACCTGAGGTGGACACTCTTGGTGCACCCCTTTGTGGGCTTTGTGCACAGTCTTGTTGTAGTTAAGCCTTGATTGTTGTAGGATCACTGGGAGGAATTGACCTCCAGGCCAATTGGCTGTGAGAATCAGCTGTGTCTGCAGCGGGAGAACTTCTGTGCTGGAGACACCCTTCTGGGGCAAGACTTGCTTCAGTGGGGCTTTGGTGCTCACTGAGTCTGCCCCCTGAATGTTTCCCTTATGGAACTGAGGAGTTGTAACCTGGATGGTCCCACTCTGACCACTGGGAACACTGGCTCTTGGATCTAAGGAGGTGCTAATTTACCTCTGCCTGAGGCTACCCAGCAGGAGCTATGGTGAGATCTGCAGATTCCTCTCTGTTTGGGGTTTGCAGGTGCCCAGATGAGGCCCAGCTGTGAAGCAGTGCAAGCTCCTGTGGGGCCTTGGGCCTTCTTTTGGATGTTCTGGGTCTCTCGGTCCCAGCTGCCGTTTGTCAGGTAATTTTAGATTGCAAAGTGCCAGGCCATTCATATGCAAAAGCCCCTGCGCACAGCTTGGGTGGTGTGGGGGTTTCAGGGAATCAACAGGGCGGAACAAACAGCTATGGCTGATCCTCAACCGTGCCCTAAGAGTCCCCGGGTCTCAGTGTCCTGGTAATCGCTTCAAGGACCTCTGAGAGAAAGCCACCCTCGAGTTCTGACCGATGCCAGACAGTCCATTTTCTCCCCAGAGTCTCGCCCAGAACTGGAGTTCAGAGCAGTCGGGAGCTTGTGTCTCCCTCCCGATTGAAAAAGACAACCGTGTCCTCAGTTGCCAGCCCCTTTCCACGTGTGCCTCCATACCTCTGTACTCTATTTCCGTACCTCCTCTGAGTCTCGGTATGCTGTTCTCTTTCCTTCTAGTTGTAGAATTTCCACTCAGCCATCCTTCCTGTGGTTCTGGATGATGTCCGTTTTGTCTTTTAGTTGTATTTTTAAAGTGGTTGTGCGAGGCAGCAATTTCCAGTGTTTACCTATGCCGCCATTTTGGTTTCTCTCTCTCTTTTTTTTTAGAGTGGTTTTAGAGTTACAGCAAACTCGAGAAGAAGGTAGAGGCTCCCCCCATACCTCCTATCCCCACACATGCATAACTAGCTCATTATCAATAATCCACCATTGGAGTGGTACATTTGGTACCACTACATTTGGTACCACTACGTTGGCATATCATTATTACCCAAAAGTCCATAGGTAACATTAGGGTTCATTCTTGATAGGTTTGGAGAAATATATAATGAGATGTGTCCACCATTATAGTATCATATACCTGGTATAGTATTTTCACTGCCCTAAAAATCCTCTGTGCCTCACCTATTTTTTCCTTCATTCCACCTTCCCTCCTAAGCCCGAGCAATCACTGATCTTTTTACTCTCCATATTTTTGCCTTTTCCAGAATGTCTTATAGTTGGAATCATACAGTACATAGCTTTTTATATTGGCTTCTTTCACTTAGTAATATGTATTTTCAAGGTTCCATAGCACATTTCTTTTTTAATGCTGAATAATACTTCATTGCTGAGATGTACCACAGTTTATTTAATGATTCACTGAGGAATACCTCGGTTTTCCCCCCAAGTTTTAGCAATTATAAGTAAAGCTGCTGTAACATCTGTGTATAAGTGTTTATGTGACATACTTTCTCATCTTATTTGGGTAAATACCAAGGAGCTCGATTGCTGCATCATATGGTATGACTATGTTTAATTTTGTAAGTTGCCAAACTGTTTTTCAATGTGGCTGTACCATTTTGCATTTTGACCAGCAATGAATGAGAGTTCCTGTTTCTCCTCATCAGCATTTGGTGTTAGTATTCTGGATTTAGGCTATTCTAATAGGTATGGGGTGGAGGGATTTTTTATTAAGACATCAAAACATTTTTATTTTTATTAAAAAAATTTTTTTTCAATTACAATTTATATTCAGTACTATTTTGTACCAGTTTCAGGTATACAGCTTAGTAGTCAATCTACAAAGTGCTCCCCCTCATATCCCAAGAAGCTGGGCGGCACTATACATATTCATCGCAATGCCATTGATTGTATTCCCCATGCTGTACTTTACAACCTCATGTCTATTATGCAATTACCCATGTGTACTTGCCCCCCCAACTCTGATTGATTGAGAGAGAGCAAAATCACTTACTAATATGTGAGAGAAACATCGATTGGCTGCCTCTTGCCTGGGCCCTGACTGGGGATCTAAACCTCAAATTGGCTATATGCGCTAACTGGGAATCGAACCTTCCACCTTTTGGTGTGTGGGACCACACTCCTACAAACTGAGCCTCACTGGCCAGGGTATGCATATGCACTTTTTATTTTTTTCAGAGAGAGGAAGGGAGAGAGGGATAGAAATGTCAATAATGAGAGAGAATCATTGATCACCTGCCTCCTGCATGCCCCACACTGGGGATCGAACCCTGACTTCCTGGTTTATATGTCAGCACTCAACCACATCCACGCCAGTTAGGCCCATTTGTACTTTTTAATTCCTTCAACATTTTCGTTCAGTCCCTCAAATCCCTCCCCTCGGTATATATGAGTTGTTTCAGTTTTGTTTGCTGGTTTATCCTGTGCTTTTAAAAAAATATATTTTTATTGATTTTTAGAGAGAAAAGGAGAGGGAGAAAGAGATAGAAATATCAATAGAATCATTGGTCAGCTGCCTCCTGCACACCCTGCACTGGGGATTGAGCCTGCAACCCGGGCATGTGCCCTGACTGGGAATCCAACCCTGATCTTCTGGTTCATAGGTTGATGCTCAACCACTGAGCACACTGGCTGGGGCCCTATGTCATCTGCGAATAATGACAGTTTTACTTCTTCCTTTTCAATTTGGGTGCCTTTTATCTCTTCTCTGATTGCTGTAGCTAGGACTTCCAGTAGTATGTTGAATAAGAGTGGTGAAAGCAGACATCCTTGCCTTATTCCTGTTCTTCAGGGAAACGCTTTTAGTTTTTGCCCATTGAGTTGTAAGTTTGTCATATATGGCCTTCATTATGTCGAGTTATGATCCCTTTATTCCCAGTGTACTGAGAGTTTTTGTCAAAAAAGGGTGCCTCCTGCACACGCCTTGACCAGAGCCTGGGCCAAGGAGGAGCCTGCAACTGAGGTACCTGTCCTTGACAGGAATCGAACCCAGGACCCTTTGGTCCACAAGCCAATGCTCTATCCACTGAGCCACTGGCTAGGGCCATGGTATATGATTTTTTTAATATATTGCTGTATCCGATTTGCTAATATTTTGTTGAGGATTTTAGCATCAGCTTTCATCAGGGATATGGGCCTGTAATTTTCTTTCTTTGTAGTGTCTTTCTTTGCTTTTGGAATTAGGATAATGCTGCCTTGATAAAAAGCTTGGAGGTGTTCCTTCCTCTTGAGCTTTTTGGAATAGTTTGAGTAGTATAGGTGTTAGTGCTTCTTTGAATGCTTGGTAAAACTCCCCTGTGAAGCCACTGGGACAGGGCTTTTGTTTGCTGGGAGTTTTTTGATCACTGCTTCAATTTCATCAATTGTTATTGACCTACTCAGGTTTTCTGATTCTTCCTGATTGATTGAAGATTGTATGTTTCTAGAAATTTGTCCATTTTGCCCAGGTTGTCCAGTTTGTTGGCATATAGTTGTTCATAGTATTTGCTTACAGTTATTTTTATTTATTTTTTGAAAGATTTTTATTAATTTTTAAATTTTTATTGATTTCATAGAGGAAGGGAGAGGGGAGAGAGATGTAGAAACATCAATGATGAGAGAAAATCATTGATCGACTGCCTCCTGTATATCCCCTACTGGGGATTGATTAAGCAACCCGGGCATGTGCTCTTGACCAGGAATCAAACCGTGACCTCCTGGTTTATGGGATGAGGTTCAAACACTGCGCCACGTTGGCTGGGCCATTTCATTCTTTTCTAAAGCTTAGTCATATTCTATTGTATATATGTACCACATATTTGTTATCCATTAGTCTATTGATGGGCACTTAGGTTGCTTCCATATCTTGGCTATTGTACAAAACGCTGCAGTGAATACAGGGGTGCATGTATCCTTTTGAATCAGTGTTTTGGATTTCTTCAGATAAATACCTAGAGGTGGAAATGCTGGGACATATGGTAGCTTTATTTTTTGAGGAACCAGCATACTGTTTTCCATAGTATCTTTTTTTTTTAATTGCTTAAAATATTACAAAGAATAGTACATATGACCCCCCCTTCCCCCACTCCTTGACCTTCCCCCGTCCTCCCCTACCCCCCCCCCCAGTGTCTTGTGTCCATTGGTTATGCTTATATGCATGCATATAAGTCCTTTGGTTGATCTCTTACCCTGCTCCCCCCGCCCCACCCCAACCCTCCCCGGCCATCCCGCTGTAGTTTGACAGCTGTTCGATGCTGCTCTGCCTCTGTATCTATTTTTGTTCACCTGTTAATAATGGCCTTTATTATCCATAAATGAATGAGATCATGTGGTATTTTTCTTTCATTGACTGGCTTATTTCACTCAGCATAATGCTCTTCAGTTCCATCCATGCTGTTGCAAATGGTAACAATTCCTTCTTTTTTACAGCAGCATAGTATTCCATTGTGTAGATGTACCACAGTTTTCTAATCCATTCATCCGTTGATGGGCACTTAGGCTGTTTCCAAATCTTAGCTATGATAAATTGTGCTGCTATGAACATAGGAGTGCATATATCCTTCCTGATTGGTATTTCTGGTTTCTTGGGATATATTCCTAGAAGTAGGATCACTGGGTCAAATGGGAGTTCCATTTTTAACTTTTTGAGGAAACTCTAAACTGTCTTCCAAAGTGGCTGCAACAGTCTGCATTCCCACCAGCAGTGCACGAGTGTTCCTTTCTCTCCGCATCCTCTCCAGTACTTGTCGTTTGTTGATTTGTTGATGATAGCCAGTCTGACAGGTGTGAGATGGTACCTCATTGTTGTTTTGATTTGCATCTCTTGGATGATTAGTGACTTTGAGCATGTTTTCATATGTCTCTTGGCTTTCTGAATGTCCTCTTTTGAAAAGTGTCTATTTAGGTCCTTTGCCCATTTTTTGATTGGATTGTTTATCTTCCTTTTGTTAAGTTGTATGAGTTCCCTGTAAATGTTGGAGATTAAACCCTTATCGGAGAAATTATTGGCAAATGTGTTCTCCCATGCAGTGGGCTTTCTTGTTGTTTTGTTGATGGTTTCCTTTGCTTTGCAGAAGCTTTTTATTTCGATGTAGTCCCATTTGTTTATTTTCCCTTTAGGTCCATTGCCCTAGGAGCTGTATCGGTGACAATATTGTTTCAGCATATATCTGAGGTTTTGCTGCCTTTGGATTCCTCTAATATTTTTATGGTTTCCCGTCTTATGCTTAATTCCTTCATCCATTTTGAGTTTATTTTAGTGTATAGTGTAAGTTCGTGGTCTAGTTTTGTTTTTTTTTTTTGTTTTTTTTTGCATGTGTCTGACCAAATTTCCCAGCATCATTTATTGAAGAGACTGTCTTGACTCCATTGTATGTTCTTGCCTCCTTTGTCAAATATTAATTAAGCATATTGGTTTGGGTCAGTTTCTGGGATCCCTATTCTGTTCCATTGGTCTATATGTCTGTTCTTGTGCCAGTACCAGACAGTTTTGAGAACAGTGGCTTTGTAATACATTTTTATATTTGGTATTGAGATCCCTCCTACTTTGTTCTTCTTTCTCAAGATAGCTGCAGCTATTCGTTTGTTTTTTTATTCCAGATGAATTCTTGGAGAGTTCATTCTAGATCTGTGAAATATGCCGTTGGTATTTTAATGGGGAGTACATTGAATCTATAGATTGTTTTGGGTAGTATGGACATTTTAATGATGTTGATTCTACCATTCCATGAACATGGTATGTATGTTCTTCCATGTGTTTATGTCTTCCTCTCTCTCTTTTTTCAACGTCCTGTAGTTTTCTGAGGAGAGGTCTTTTACCTCCTTAGTTAAGTTTATTCCTAGGTATCGTATTTTTTTTAATGTGCAATGGTAAATGAGATTTTTTTTTTAAATTTCTCTTTCTGTAAGTTCACTATTGGTGTATAAAATTTCCACACATTTCTTGGCGTTAATTTTGTGTCCTGCTACATTGCCGAATTCATTTATTAAGTCTTTAGGGGTTTGTATGTACAGTATCATGTCATCTGCAAATAATGACTATTTTATTTCTTCTTTTCCAATTTGGATGCCTTTTATTTCTTCGTCTTCTCTGATCACTTTGGCTAGCACTTCCAATACTATGTTGAACAGGAGTGGTGAAAGAAGGCATCCCTGTCTTGTTCCTGTTCTTAAGGGAAATGGTTTTAGTTTTTGCCCATTGAGTCTGATGTTGGCTGTAGGTTTGTCATATAAGGCTTTTATTATGTTGAGGTATGATCCTTCTATTCTCACTTTGCTAAGCGTTTTTATTAGAAAAGGGTGTTGGACTTTGTCAAGTGTCGTTTCTGTATCAATCGATATGATTATGTGACTTTTATCTCTCAGTTTGTTTATGTGATGTATTACATTTATTGATTTTTGGATATTGTACCAGGATTTCATCCCTGGAATGAATTCCACTTGGTCATGGTTTATGGTTTTTCTAATGTAATACTGGACCTGGTTTTCTAGAATTTTGTTGAGGATTTTAGCATCTCTGTTCAAGAGGGATATTGGCCTGTAATTTTCTTTCTTTGTGGTGTTTTTATCTGGTTTTGGGATTAGGGTAATGCTGGTTTCATAGGAAGAGCTTGGAAGTGTGCCTACCTCTTGCATTTTTTGGAATAATCTGAGAAGGATTGGTTTTATTTCTTCCTTGAATGTTTGGTAAAACATCCCTGTGAAGCCATCTGGTCCAGGGCTTTAGTTTGCTGGAAGCTTTTTGATAACTGTTTCAATTTCATCAGTAGTTATCAGCATATTCAGGTTTTTTGATCCTTCCTGATTGAGTTTTGGAAGCTTGCATTCTTCTAGGAATGTGTCAGTTTTGTCGAGGTTATCCAGTTTGTTGGAGTAGAGTTGTTTGTAGTATTTTTATACAATCCTTTGTATATCAGTAGGGTCAGTTGTTACTTCACCTCTTTCATTTCTGATTTTGTGTATTTGGGTCCTCTCTCTTTGTTTCTTGGTGAGTCTGGCGAGAGGTTCATCAATCTTGTTTATCCTTTCAAAGAACCAGCTCTTGGTTTCATTGAGCTTTTGTATTGATTTTTTCGTGTCTGTGTCATTTATTTCTGCTCTGATCTTTATAATTTCCTTCCTTCTGGATACTATGGGCTTTTCTTGTTGCTCTCTTTCTAATTCTTTAAGTTGCAAGGTTAGATAGTTTATTACCAGTTTTTCTTGTTTTTTGAGGTAGGCCTGTAGTGCTATGAACTTTCCTCTCAGAGCTGCTTTCATTGTGTCCCATAGATTTGTATTGTTGTGTTTTCATTGTCATTTGTTTCCAGGATGTTTTTTATTTCTTCTTTGCTCTCTTTGGTAACCCAATCATTGTTTAATAGCATGCTATTTAGCCTCCAAGTGTTTGATTTTTTTCCATTGTTTTTATTGTAGTTGATTTCTAGTTTTCTGCTATTGTGATTTGAGAAGATGCTTGTTATGATTTCTATCCTCTTGAATTTGAAGAGACTTTGCCTGTGTCCTATGACTTTGCCTGTGGTTTATCTTTGAAAATGCCCCATGTGCACTGGAAAAGAATGTATATTCTGTAGTTTTGGGCTGAAATATTCTGAAGATGTCAATTAATTCCATCTGATCTAGTGAGTCATTTAGGATTGCTGTTTCCTTGCTGATTTTTTTTTTAGAGGATTTATCCAGTGATTTCAGTAGGGTATTAAAGTCCCCTACTATGACTGTATTGCTATTGATCTCTCCCTTGATATCTTCCAGAAGTTGTTTTATTTATTTGGGTGCTCCTGTATTGGGTGCATATATGTTTACCAGAGTTATATCTTGTTGAATTGCTCTTGCTCCCTTTAGTATTATGTAGTAGCCTTCCTTATCTCTTGTTATGGCCTTTACTTTAAGGTCTATGTTGTCAGATATAAGTACTGCAACCCCAGCTTTTTTCTCATTTCCATTTGCCTGAAAAAATTTTTTCCATCCTTTCACTCTCAGTCTGTGTGAATCCTTTGTTTTGAGGTGGGTCTCTTGCAGACAGCAATTATGTGGGTCATGTTTTCTTATCCATTCAGCTACCCTCTGTCTTGGTTGGAGCATTTAATACATTTACGTTTAATGTTATTATTGATAAGTACTTATTTTTTATCATTTTTATTCTTAATGTTTGTGTTTCATCTTGCCTTTTTGCTTCTTCTTTTTACAGGAGTCCCTTTAGCATTTCTTGCATTGCTGGCTTGGTGGTAATAAACTCTCTTTCAACCCTTTTTTTCTGTGAAGCTCCTAATTACACCTTCAATTTTGACTCATAGCCTTTTTGGGTATAGTATTCTTGGATTCAGTCCCTTGCTTTGCATCACTTTGTATATTTCATTCCATTTCCTTCTGGCCTGGTGTGATTCTATTGAGAAATCAGTTGATATTCTAATAGGAGATCCCTTGTAGGTAAACCTTTATCTCTCTGTGGCAGCCTTTAAGATTCTTACTTTTTTGTTGTTTTTTTCAGTTTAATTATGTGTCCTGGTGTTGGTCTTTTGGGGTTCATCTTGTTTGGGATTCAGTATGCTTCTTGGAATTGTGTAGTTTTTCCTTGCCAATATCAGGGAAGTTTTCTGTCATTATTTTTTCAAACAGGTTTTCTATTCCTTGCTTCTCTTCCTCTCCTTCTGGTACCTCTATTATGCGAATGCTGTTTTGTTTTCTGTTTTCCCAAAGCTCCCTTAGGCTCTCCTCCTGCTTTTTAAATCTTCTTTCCAGTCGCTGCTGTTTGTGTGTTTTTTCCTACCTTGTCTTCTAATTCGTTGATGTGGTCCTCAGCCTCTTGTAGTCTACTGTTTAAGCCTTCCATTGTGTTCTTTATTGCAGCTATGTTGTTCTTCATTTCCTCTTGGTTCCTTTTCATGTTGGTGACATTCTCATTCAGCTCCTTATAATTCTCATTGAGTTGTGTGTATTTGTCATTGAGATGTGTTTATTTGTCATCCAGCCGTTTGAGCATCCTTATAACCATTACTCTGAATTCTTTCTCTGATATGTTGGTAGCCTCAATTTCATTTAACTCCCTTTTTGGTGAATCCTCTTTTTCTTTCCTTTGGGGATTGCTTTTTTGTCTTCCCATGTTTTGCTATAATGTTTTAATTGTAGATCCAATTGCCTTGCTACCCAGGTTCTTTTGGGGATGGTGCTACTGGTATGACCTCTGAAGTCTCCTGGGTTTGGTATTCTAGCATAGCTCCCTACTTGAGCTATTTGGGTTCTCTTGATGTAGGCCTGCAAGCTGGAAAGGTGCAACTGCGGTGTCTAGAAGTCAGCAGCCGTAGAGAGGGTGTCCCAATTTTTGCTATCATTATCCCTTGGTTCAAAGGACGCGTGCCCAGCGGGGACTCACTATGGCACCCAGGGTGGTTGGGCTCAAGAGTCCTGCACTCTCTTCCCTCACTCACATCCTGTCCCTCACCTCTGTCCTGCCAGCCGCCATCATTTTTCTCTCCTCTGTAACATTACATTTTTAAATTTTGGTGAAGTCCAGTACATCAGTTATTTTGTGTATGTAAACTTTCATCAACACTATACTGTTTTTTTTTTTTTTATTAATCCTCACCAGAGGATATTTTTTCCATTGATTTTAAGATAGTAGCAGGGAGGATGGAGGGGGAAAGAGAAAGGAGAGAGAGAAAGAGAAACAGAGAGATGGGAGAGAGACACATGATTGGTTGCCTCCTGCATGCACACTGACTGGGCCTGGTGTTTCAACCTGGAAACCAGGTACATGCCTTTGACTGAGAATTGAACCCACAACCCTCAGGTCCACGGGCTGACACTCTATCCCCGGAGCCAAACTGGCCTGGGCAATGCTATACTGTCTCGATTGCTGTAGCATTAAAGCAAGTTTTAAAATATGGTAATGAAACACCTACGGCTTTGTTGTTTTTTAAAATTATTTTGGGTGTTCTGCATCCTTTAAATTTAGGATCAGCTTGCAATTTTCTACTAAAAAGAAAAATCCTGCTGGGATTTTGATAAGGATTGCATTGACTTTGTAGATCAGATTGGTGAGAGTTGTTTATGTAATAACTAGAGTCCCGGTGCACAAAAATTTGTGCACTTAGGGGGGAAGGGGGGTCCCTCAGCCCAGCCTGTGCCTTCTCGCAGTCTGGGACCCCTCGGGAGATAACGCCCTGCTGGCTTAGGCCTGCTCCCAGGTGGCAGAGGGCAGGCCCAATCCCTAGGTGCAGCCCCTGGTCGGGCTCAAAGCAGGGCCGATTGGGGAGTTGGGGCGCCACCCCCTGTCATGCACAGAGCAGGATGGATTGGGAGGTTGCGATGCCACCATCAGTCACGCTCCGGGTAGGGCCGATTGGGGGGTTGGGGCACCGCCCCCTGTCACACTCAGGGGAGGGCCAATGGGGAGGTTATGACTCTACCCCATCACACAAAGAGCAGGGCCCGGCGGGGCGGGGAGGGGGGGTTGGGGCGCCACCCTCTATCACCCACAGAGCAGGGCCGATCAAGGGGTTGGGGCACCGCCACTGTCACACTCAGGGCAGGGCCGATTGGGAGGTTATGGCTCTACCCTGTCAAACACAGAGCAAGGCCTGTGGGGGGCGGGGGTTGGGGCGCTGCACCCTGTCATACACAGAGCCGCAGGGCGATCAGGGGTTTGGGGAGCTCCCCCGTATCAGGCACAGAGCAGGGCTGATCAGGAGGTTGGGGTGCCTTCCCCTGTCATGAACACAGCAGGGCGGATAGGGAGGTTGTGTCCCCGCCCCCTGTCACACACAGAGCCGCAGGGCAATTAGTGGGTTTGGGTGCTGCCCCCTGTCACGCTGATCCCAGTGCCGGGAGGCCTCTTGGCTCCGCTGATCCTGGTAATGGGAGGCATATTACCCTTTTGCTATATAGGATAGAGGCCTGTTGCATGGGTGGGGCTGACTGGTTTGCCCTGAAGGGTGTCCTGGATCAGGGTGGGGGTCCCCACTGGGGTGCCTGGCCAGCCTGGGTGAGGGGATGATGGCTGTCTGCAGCTGGTCACACACCCTTCAGGGTGGGGGTCCCCACTGGGGTCCATGGCCAGTCTGGGTGAGGGGCTGAGGGCTGTTTTGAGGCTGGCGGGTGACTGAAGCTCCCAACTGCTCCTTTTTTTCTTTTTTTTTAAATTCTGGGTCAGCTTTAGCTCTGGCTCCAGCTCTGAGGCCTCTGATGCTGAAAGCAGGTATCTGGTTTGTTTGGGTTCTATAATCGAAACAATGTATAACTCCTGCTCTGAGATCCCGGCTCGCTGAAAGCAGGTTTCTGGGGTTTTGTTTAGCTTCTATATTCGTTACAATGTTTCAAACTGCAAGCTCATAGGCCGGCAAGGCAGGCGGGGAACGTTGGAGCCCTCCGTCACTGAAGCAAGCAAGCCTCATGTTCGCTTCCAGCTGCCTGGCTGCTGGCTGCCATCTTGGCTGGCAGTTAATTTGCATATCGCCCTGATTAGCCAATGAGAAGGGTAGCAGTCGTACGCTAATTACCATGTTTCTCTTTTATTAGATAGGATATTGCATCTTCCAATCATGAACATGGGTGTTTCAAGCATCTCCTTCAGTTTCTCTAAGCCAGTGGTTGGCAAACTGGCTCGCGAGCTACATGCGGCTCTTTGACCCCTTGTGTGTGGCTCTTCCACAAAATAGCACATGCGGGTGCGCATGTACAATGTGATTGAAATTTCGTGGCCCATGCGCAGAAGTCGGTATTTTGTGGAAGAGCCACACTCAAGGGGCCAAAGAGCCGCATGTGGCTCGCAACCCCCAGTTTGCCGACCACTGCTCTAAGCAATACTTTGTAGTTTTTATTTTCTAGTTTGTGTGAGTTATATTTTTTTAGTTTTTACTTTTCAATTAAAGTTGACACTCGAACCCTCCCCGGCCCTCCTTTTTCTCCACATCCTCTCCAGCACTTGTCGTTTGTTGATTTGTTGATGATAGCCAGTCTGACAGGTGTGAGATGGTACCTCATTGTTGTTTTGATTTGGTGGGGGGGTAAGAGATTGACCGGGGGACTTGTATGCATGCATATAAGCATAGCCAGTGGACATGGGACACTGGGGGATGGGGGGGGCTGGGGGACTGTCTTGGGCGGGGGGAAAAGATGGACACATATGTAATACCCTTTGTAATAAAAAATAAAATTTAAAAAAAAATAAGCATAATGCAAAAAAAAAAAAAATAAAGTTGACACTCGAGATTATTTTATACTACTAGCCCAGTGCATGAATTTGTGCACAGTGAAAGGAAATTAATTAGAAGAAACATTTTCATATCACTATTCGCCCTTTCTCTATAATAGAAATGTTAGCCAAATTCATGATCAACAATGACAGATCAAAACACTTGCGTGCAATTGGCTCCAAGGAAAGCTTCATATGTATTGCTCATGTGTTACTCAACTTAACCTTTTATACATATACAATAAACTTGCTTAATTAGATCTGCTTTCTGACTTAGCTAAACTTTTTCCAGCCCAGTGAAGCACGCACGTTCTCTTTCAGGTAATTGTCAGCAACACAGCAGTAAATATCAACAGGAAGCAGATTATTATTGTAGACCACACAGGGAGAACAAGGGTGAAATATTTAACTGCAGCAGTGTTTGACTATATTCTGTGAAGTGAGAAAATTTGAAGTCATTTTCAAGGTCCACCATTTCTTACTTCTTTTCCTTCGGGTCAAGTTTCTAAGCTTTGTAAATCTCTGTTTTCCGGCTAATGACAAGAAAATAGGATTCCATTGAGTCTCCTGTCTACCTCCTCCAGGACTTCTGTGAGGATCAAATGAGATGAAGTACGGGAAAATGCTTCACAGACATTTGGTTACAGTGTAAAATGTTTTCACTTGTGCCCTAACTGGTTTGGCTCAGTGGATAGAGCATTGGCCTGTGACTGAAGGGTCCCAGATTCGATTCCGGTCAAGGGCATGTACCTTGGTTGCCAGCACATCCCCAGTAGGGGTTATACAGGAGGCAGTTTATCGATGTTTCTCTCTCATCGATGTTTCTAACTCTCTATCCCTCTCCCTTCCTCTCTGTAAAAAATCAATAAGATATATTTTTTAAAAAATGTTTCCACCTGTGTTCCTGGGCTGACGAAACTGCAAGGAGGCTAGTTGTTAGGGAGAGGAAGGTGGCCGTTGCTACGTGATGTCATTACCCGGAGCCCACCGCGACCATTTTCAGGCTGTGCTGGGTTGTGGCCCGCATTTTGTGCCATGGGGTCTTGGCAGTTGGGTGTGATTTGGTGGGGTATCACTCTCGGGTGGTGGCGGGGCCTGTGTCCACTTGGGGGAAGCCGAGTGTTGGTTTGTTGGCACCAGGTCCGTGGGACTGGCCAGTGTGTGTCATGACAGCTCCTGCATTAAGTGTCTGCCCTCTGGTGGTCAGTGCATGTCATAGCGACCGGTCAGAGGGTAGGAGGAATAGAGCATATTAGCCTTTTATATATATAGCTTAGTTTCAGGTTCACAGTATAGTGGTCAGGCATCCATGTAATTCACCAAGTGTTCTCCCCAGTAGCTCCAGCACCATATATAGTTATTACAATAGTATTAACCATATTCTCTAATGCTGTATATTATATTCCTTTGTTGATGTAAGAAACATCCAAACCTGTAGAGAATTTTTATGAGTTTACTTGTGCCAAACTGAGGACAATTGCTCGGAAGCAAAATCTCAACAGATTGAAAAAATGCTTTAGAGAATGGCAGTTTTGTAGCTTATTTTATAAAATAGAATCAAAGGAGATGTAAGGAGGTTTACATGAAATCGTTTGGTGGTAGATTAAGGGGGTGGGAGAAAGCCAAGTGGAGAAATCCCTGGGATTGGATAAAAAGTAAAATGGAGAGACACATACATCTTTTACACTAATGAATATAGGATAGTTAATATAGCACATAGAGATGGTATGGGGGAACAAGGTAACAGTGATGGGGGTCTCAGAGTCTGGTTGTCTTGTGCTCTGGTGCAGAGGGCGTGCTCTGAAGGGTCAGGAAAAGGAGAGAGATTACTCTGACATTTCAAAAGCATGTTTTCTTAGATGCAAAAACACAATAGGTAGTCTCACTTACTATAAAGATTGATAAGGAAGTTGCAGGCCTAGGACATGACTACCCGTCATCACCCACTTTTAGTTAGGAATTTTTATTTTCAGACCATTCTAAGTGGTTACATTTGGTCTCTGAGTTTGTAGAGCCTGCCATGCTGGCCTCCCCTGAGCTTGTCAACTTTAGTATATGGGCCCTTTTTCGTCCACATAAGTAACTACTTTGTAACTACCAATTTGTACTAATTAATTCACTCTTTCACCCAGTTCCCCAAACCCCTTCCCAACTGACAACCATCAATTAGTTTGTTCTCTGTACCATTTTTAGTGAGCCCCTTGTGATTTTAATGTTCCTAGTATTTTTGGCAGCTAGAATTAAATAATTTAATTCTTAATTAGGCCTTTGTTCACATGCTAAAGTCCCTTCCCGCTCAACTTTTCTTCTTAGGAATGTATTCATTAAGTTGCTGATGTCTCCTTCAGAAGGAGGGGTAACTTCTCCTTGTTAAGCAGGAGAATTTATGAGAATTTGTTTTATGGTAGGAATGTGTCTCTTTAAAGAAGCTGTGATCAGCTGCTTACACCAGGAAGTCTCCTAGTAATCAAGAAAATAATTAACTGCATACAGACCGAGTGCAGCCCAGCATAAAGCTCCTGCTATTTTCCCATCCTTTCTCCCCTTTAAAAACTCTTCTGCTTGCTCTGGAACTTTGGAGATGGTCTTTGGACATTAGTGTGCTTTCTTTCCAGTCTTCTGGCTTTCTGAATGAAGCAACTTTTCTTTTCTACCAAGCACTTGTCTCTCAGTATTGGTTTTCAATTGGTGAGCAGCCGAACTTGGGGTTTTTGGTAACACTTTGAGTCTGTGTCAAGTTTTTTGTCTCTTCTTTCATTAAATTTATCTTTAAATGTTTTATTCTTTTTGATGCTACTCAGAATGCAATATTCTGAATTTCATTTTTGGATAGCTTATTGGCAGTTGTAGAAATAAAATTGATTTGTGGGTTTTAATCCATGTATCCTATTACTTCCTCAACTTCTTTGTTAGTTGTAGTTTTCTTGGGGATTCCTTAGGATTTTCTGCATATAGGATCCTATTGTTACAGAATTTACCAGGTGACTGGAAAATACACAACGAGTACTTGGGGATTCAGGAAAAACCCTTTCTTTAAAGCAGCGCTGCTACCTCAGGGGATTCTAAGATCCAAAGCCTGAACAACCAGTACAATGAGATCACCCCTATATATATTTCTAAATTCTTTCCTTACTTCCGGGCTTTTGTGGTGGGCTTTCACAGCCTTTCCTGAGTCACTTAGAATGGGGAAGTTAGATTGAATCTAAATGCCTGGCCTGGGTGGCACCAGCAACTCCCACTCTGGCCAAGATGCCAGATTCCCTGCCCGTGGCACCTGCAAACTGGGAGCACCCAGGAAAACAGACTATTGCCTAAGGAAGGGGCAGTGACTTCATTATAGGCTAACAAAACTGTGCACTAGGACACCGGTCACTGGCACAGATTCAGATTGCTAGTCTCCCCCCCCCCCCCCAGGTTGCCCCCTATATTCCTCCTTACTATCACCAGCAAGTAAGAACAATTTTACTTCTTTTCTAATTTCATTTACTCCCCCCCCCCCCCCCTTATTTACTGCCTAGGACACCTATAATTTTGAATAGAAGTAGTGAAAAGGTTTTACTCTTAGGCATTATTGTAGCTACAGGTTTTGTTTTGTAGATTTCCTTTGTTAGGTTAAATGATTTTCTTTTTATTCTTACCTTTTTGAAAGTTTAAAGTCTAGAATGTGCTTTAAATTTTCATGTTTATTGAGCTAATTATGTAGTTTTATTTTTTAAATTCAATATATTGAACTACATTGATTGGTTTTTAAATTCTGAAACAGGACTACTTTTCTGGGGTAAACCCTGTTTTATCAAGATAATTAGGTAGGGTTCTAGCTGGTTTTGCTCAGTGGATAGAGCGTCGGCCTTCGTACTGAAGGGTCCTGGGTTCGATTCCGGTCAAGGTTGCAGTCTCAAATCCCAGTAGGGGGCGTGCAGGAGGCAGCCTATCAATGATTCTCTCTTATCATTGATGTTTCTATCTCTCCCTCTCTCTTCCTCTCTGAAATTAAAAAAAAAAAGATATGAGTTAGGAAGTTAGACATGAGCAGCTGGGGTTGGGCCTACCATGGATTCCTGAACAACATTGCCTTAAGACCAACTCTCTATGGGTGGCCTAGCAGACTGCCAGCAGGCAGGTTCCTAGCCAGCTGGCTCTTGGCGGTTCTTTGCACAGGCTCAGAGGAAAATGACATGACCTCAATACCAATGTGACCTTATTAGGGCCTGGACTATTAATAATACAATTCGCATTTTGGTTTTAACACCCCCTCCACCTCAGGTCCCTCCTGGTCCCTTAGGTTTCTCTGTATACATTAGGGGTAAGGGGATGCCCAGAAAAATATAGCTCCTGTCAATCATCCCTGAATGCAAATGAAAGGCTCCACTCAGAAAATCCCTCTTTTAAACCCAGGAGTTGGGGGCCATTCTCCCTCTCCCTTGCCCGCTCCCCCGCTCTCCCGCCATGCTCCCCTGCTCCCCTACTCTCCTGTGCGCTCTACCTCCAAGGACCATGCCCATGACATTCCCTTAGGCACATATCCCCCAACATCTAAGGGACCTCATGAGACTTGCAAACGGGGGAGAAAAGGGCAGTTGCAGCTCCTGCTGGGCTAACCCCCTGAACCTGTCTCCAAGGCCCTTTTTTCTCTGACTTTCCAGTGAGCTAATACAGCCCAGCCTTTGTCTCTCAACTGGAATATAAGTAGCCCAGTCTACTTATATTTTGGCGCTCTCTCTCTCTCTCTCTCTCTCTCTCTCTCTCTCTCTCTCTCTCTCTCCCTTTTGTCTGGCCTGCTCCTCATTTGGAATGTATCTTCCATAAACCCATTTCGCTTTACTTTCATTTTCGTTGACCTTAAAATCTTTTCTACTATGACAAAAGGAACCAAGGTCCTGTTAACATAAAAACATTCAAATCTGTAAAGAATTTTTGTGAGTTTATTTGAGCCAAACTGTCGACAATTGCCAGGAAGCAGAACCTCAATGGATTGAGATAATGCTCTGGAGAATGGCGGGTTACATCTTGATTTATACATTGCAATCCAAGGAAGGGACATAGGTGGGTTACATGAAATTCATTGGTGATAGACTAGAGAGGCGGGAAAAAGCAAAGCAGGGAAACCCCTGGGATTGGATAAAAAGTAAAATGATAGACACATACTTATGTGGGTACAGGAACAATTAACATGATAACAGTGAAGGAATTTGTGGCATCTGTCCTGGTGCCCAGGCACATTAAGTTGTGCCCCAAGGGGTCCAAAAAGAGGGAAGTTACAAATTACCCAGACACTTCAAGGGTATCCTATATAATAAAAAGCCTAATATGCAAATCAACTGAACTGCAGGACGACTGGTTGCTATGATGACCACCAGGGGGCAGATGCTCAATGCAGGAGCTGCTCCCTGGTGGTCAGTGCACTCCCACAGGGGGAACGCTGCTCAGCCAGAAGCTGGGCTCATGGCTGGCGAGTGCAGTGGCGGTGGCAGGAGCCTCACCTACCTTCATGGCAGTGCTAAGGAGCAGTGAGCCGAGCGGTAAGGAGCCTGCCGCTAAGGAGCAGCAAGTCGAGTGGTAAGGAGCAAGCAGTTGGGTGGTAAGGAAGGAGGGATCCTGGATTATGAGAGGGCTGTCCGCCTGCCGGCATGTGGACATCCCCTGAGTGGTCCCAGACTGCAAGAGGTTGCATGCCAGGCTGAGGGACCTCCCCGCACCCCTCCCCCCACCCCACCCCCGCCTCCAGTGCATGAATTTTGTGCACTGGGCCTCTAGTGTTATTATAGATACTAAAAGACAGATATACTCAGTTAAAGTAAAGGTTTACCTTTTCAGGGAAGATACTGGCCTAGGATGTAACTACCCAACATAATTCCTTTTAGTTAAAGTTTAATTTCAGACCATCTTTTGCGGTTACTTTAGGTTTCTGAGTCTGCAAGACCGCCATGCAGACCTTCCCTGACAATGGGGTAATGTCAGGTTAGCATTTGGCCCCATTCATCCACAGTCCCAACTGGTAATAAAGACACATTACCCTATTCATACATTGTTGGATTGAATTTGCTAAGATTTTGTTAAGAATGGTTACATTTACTTTCATGAGGGAGATCAGTTTATACTTTTCTTACATCTTTGTGAGGTTTTATTACGATTGTGGCCTAATTCATTAAAATGAGGTGGAAAGTAATATCTCTTCAGTTTTCTGAAATAATATTTGCAGAATCCATATTATTTTATTCTTATACTAGTGGCCCGGTGCACAAAATTCATGCACATTAAAAGGGAATTAAAGGAAATATTTTAATATTGCTATTTGCCCTTTCTCTATAATAGAATTGTCAGAGATGAAAGAAAATTAGTAAAATGCATATGAAAATCTTCCTCCTGTCAGAGTCTGGGGTGCAGTACAGGACCCAGAGTCAAGTTCCCGCCCACTCATGTGCACCTCGAAATCACATGAGACCCAGACCCAGCCGGCCTCACCCCCGTTGGGCTAGATCCAGACCCGGTCGGTCCCACCCTTGTCAAGCCCCGCCGGGCAGGGTCGCAGCCTCAGGTTTCCTAGCCCAGCGCCGGGGCAGGGGTCACAGCCTGAAGTCCCCCAGCCCGAGCCGTGGTGGGTGGCGCTCCTTGAGGTCCCCCATCACGCCCCGCTGGGAGGAGGGTGCAGCCTCAGGTCCCCCGTCAAGCCCTGCTGGGCGGGGGGACATGGCCTAAGGTCCCCTGTTAAGCCCCAAGGGGGGGTGGTGTCGGAAGGGCACAGCCTCAGGTCCCTGCTGATTGCTTGTTAAGGCTCGTTATGGATTCTGGATGTCCTGGTTGGTGTGCCCTGCCTGTGGTCTAGGCTTCTTTTCTCTCCCAGGAAGCCTTCCTCACCCTTGGACTGCCACTCCCGAAAGTTAGGCCAGCTCCTCTCATAACCCCGCCCTTTCTACCAGTCTCAAGTGGTTTCTGCCCTTTCATGTTTAAAAATCTCTTCAGCCAGTTTTCAGCTGACATTTTAGGGTGAATATTCCCCAATTTAGTACTAATTCCAGTTAGATTCTAGGAAGAAGTGGGAAAGATTGGCTTACTCTGCCACCATCTTCCAACGCCCCTTTTAAAGTGAATTTTAACCATAAATCAGTGGCCTTTAATGGATATTTACAAGGTTGTACTGAGTGCTCTTTAAATGTTTGGTACAATTTACTTTTGCAGCCTATGCATTTGAACATTTATTTTGAGGGGGGTTTTTATTTACTGATTCAATTTTCTTGCTCAGATTTCCTATTTATGATTTAGTGTTGGTTAAATGTTTCTTGGAATTTATCCATTTCATCAAAGTTATGTAATGTGTTGGTGTAGAACTGTTCATAGGAGTTTCATGTTTTGGGGGCTTTTTTTGTTTGTTTTTTTGGTTTTCATTTTCATGTCTCCTTTATCATTTTTAAGTGTAGTTATTTGATTCTTTTTTTTTTTTTTTGGCAAGCTAGAGGTCTCTCAAATTTTTTTTATTTTCAAATAAATAACTCTTTTCTAGCCAATGTGACTCAGTAGTTGAACGTTGACCTATGAACTAAGAGGTCACAGTACAATTCCCTCAGGGCACATGCCCAAGTTGTGGGCTCAGTCCCCGGTGGAGAGCATGCAGAAGGCAGCCAGTCAATGATTTATTTTTTTTTATTGCTTAAAGTATTACAAAGGGTATTACATATGTCTCCATTTTCCCCCCACCCTTGAAAATCCCCTGGCCTCCCCTACCCCCACAGTGTCTTATGTCCATTGGTTATGCTTATATGCATGCATATAAGTCCTTCGGTTGATCTCTTACCCCCCCCCCCCCCCGCTTCTGACCTCCTACTCTCCCCAGCCTTCCCGCTGCAGTTTGACAGTCTGTTTGAGGCAGCTCTGCCTCTGTATCTATTTTTGTTCATAAGTTTATAATGGTCTTTATTATCCATGAATGAGTGAGATCATGTGGTATTTTTCCTTCATTGACTGGCTTATTTCACTTAGCATAATGCTCTCGTTCCATCCATGCTGTTGCAAATGGTAAGAGTTCCTTCTTTTTTACAGCAGCATAGTATTCCATCATGTAGATGTACCACAGTTTTCTAATCCATTCATCTACAGATGGGCACTTAGGCTGTTTCCAGATCTTAGCTATGGTGAGTTGTGCTGCTATGAACATAGGGGTGCATATATCCTTTCTGGCTGTTGTTTCTGGCTTTTTGGGATATATTCCTAGAAGGGGGATCACAGGCTAAAATGGGAGTTCCATTTTTAGTTTTTTCAGGAAACTCCATACTGTCTTCCAAAGTGGCTGCACCAGTCTGCATTCCCACCAGCAGTGCATGAGTGTTCCTTTTTCTCCACATTCTCTCCAGCTCTTGTCGTTTGTTGATTTGTTGATGATAGCCAGTCTGACAGGTGTGAGATGGTACCTCATTGTTGTTTTGATTTGCATCTCTCAGATGATTAGCGACTTTGAGCATGTTTTCATATGTCTCTTGGCTTTCTGAATGTCCTCTTTTGAAAAGTGTCTACTTAGGTCCTTTGCCCATTTTTTGATTGGATTGTTTATCTTCCTTTTGTTAAGTTGTATGAGTTCCCAATAAATTTTGGAGATTAGGCCCTTATCAGATATGACATTGGCAAATATGTTTTCCCAGGCAGTGGGCTTTCTTGTTGTTTTGTTGATGGTTTCTTTTGCTGTGCAGAAGCTTTTTGTTTTGATGTAGTTTCATTTGTTTATTTTCTCTTTAGTTTCCAATGCCCTAATATCTGTATCGGTGAAGAAATTGCTTCGGCATATGTCTGAGATTTTGTTGCCTTTGGATTCCTCTAGTATTTTTATGGTTTCCCATCTTACATTTAAGTCCTTTATCCATTTTGAGTTTATTTTTGTGTATAGTGTAAGTTGGTGGTCTAGTTTCATTTTCTTGCATGTATCTGTCCAATTTTCCCAACACCATTCATTGAAGAGACTATATTGACTCCATTGTATGTTGTTGCCTCCTTTGTCAAATATTAATTGAGCATATTGGTTCAGGCCGATTTCTGGGCTCTCTATTGTATTCCATTGATCTATATGTCTGTTCTTGTGCCAGTACCAGGCAGTTTTGAGAACAGTGGCTTTGTAATACAGCTTGATATCTGGTATTGAGATCCCACCTACTTTGTTCCTTCTCAGGATCGCTGCAGCTATTCGGGGTCGTTTTTTATTCCAGATGAATTTTTGGAGAGTTCGTTCTAGGTCTGTGAAATATGTTGTTGGTATTTTAATGGGAAGTGCGTTGAATTTATAGATTGCTTTGGGTAGTATGGACATTTTAATGATGCTGATTCTATGAATCCAAGAACATGGTATGTTCTTCCATCTGTTTATGTCTTCCTCTATCTCTTTTTTCAACGTCCTGTAGTTTTCTGAATAGAGGTCTTTTACCCCTTTAGTTAAGTTTATTCATAGGTAGCTTAATTTTTTTGGTGCGATGGTAAATGGGATTGTTTTTTTAGTCTCTCTTTCTGTAAGTTCACTATTGGTGTATAGAAATGCCATCGATTTCTTGGTGCTAATTTTTTATCCTGCTACATTGCCAAATTCATTTATTAAGTCTAATAGCTTTTTGATGGAGTCTTTAGGGTTTCTTATGTATAATATCATGTCATCTGCAAATAAGGACAGTTTTACTTCTTCTTTTCCAATTTGGATGCCTTTTATTTCTTCTTCTTGTCTAATTACAATGGCTAACACTTCCAGAACTATGTCGAACAGGAGTGGTGAGCGTGGGCATCCCTGTCTTGTTCCTGTTCTTAGGGGAAACGGTGTTAGTTTTTGTCCATTGAGTATGACGTTAGCTGTGGGTTTGTCATATATGGCTTTTATTATGTTGAGGTATGATCCTTCTATTCCTACCTTGCTGAGAGTTTTTATCAGAAATTGGTGTTGAATGTTGTCAAACGCTTTTTCTGCATCAATTGATATGAGTATGTGGTTTTTTTTCTTTCAATTTGTTTATGTGATGTATCACGTTTATTGATTTGCGGATATTGTACTATCCTTGCATCCCTGGGATAAATCCTACTTGGTCGTGGTGTATGATCTTTCTGATGTATTGCTGGATCCGATTTCCTAAGATTTTGTTGAGTATTTTGGCATCTGTGTTCATGAGGGATATTGGCCTGTAATTCTCTTTCATTGTGTTCTCTTTACCTGGTTTTGGAATGAGGGTGATGCTGGCTTCATAGAATGAGCTTGGAAGTGTTCCTTCCTCTTGAATTTTTTGTAGTAGTCTAAGGAGGATAGGTTGTAGTTCTTCCTTGACTGTTTGGTAAAACTCCCCTGTGAAGCCATCTGGTCCTGGGCTTTTGTTTGCTGGACATGATTCATTATCATCATTGTGCTTCCATCACTTTCTCCCTTTCCATTCTTCTCTGAAATCAATAAAAATATATTTGAAAAAATAACTTCATTGTTTTTTTTTCTTTTACTGTTCTCATCTTAATTTCATTTATTTCTCTTCTAATCATTTCCCCCCCCTTCTTGCTGATTTGGGACTTTGGATTTCTTCTTTTTCTGTTTCCTTGATGTGTAAAGTTAGGTTGTTTATTTGAGATCTTTATTTTTTTTAAAATATATTTTATTGATTTTTTTACAGAGAGGAAGTGAGAGATATAGAGAGTTAGAAACATCGATGAGAGAGAAACATCGATCAGCTGCCTCCTGCACATCTCCTACTGGGGATGTGCCCGCAACTCAGGTACATGCCCTTGACCGGAATCGAACCCCGGACCTTTCAGTCCGCAAGCCGACGCTCTATCCACTGAACCAAACCGGTTTTGGCGAGATCTTTATTTTTAATGTAGAAGTTTACTGCTTTAGACTTCTATTCAGAAATATTGTAGACATTCAATGAATAATCATCACTTAATTTACCTGAAAAAGCTTTAAAGTTACAAAAAATATTTCGGAGATTATTTTTAACAATTATCGCAATAGTTAACTGAAAAAGAATCTTTTTATCCTACTTACGTTTAATTTAGTTTTTCTAACAATTAAGGTTAGATTTCTTATGAAAATTGTATCATGCTAAGTTATTTTTCTTGCCGACAAATTCTGTAACAGGGATAACATGAATTTATTTGACTTATAAACCCAGGTAGAATAAAAGTATTATTTAATGCTAATTATTCAAGAACAGTTGGCTCGACTGTGTTTCTTGGATGTGGAATAAATTAAGGTTACCTGTGTGGATATCTAAAGCTTTTACTCACTAATATTTGTGGAGAATCCACTTGAGATTTGTGCAGGGTTTGACAAAAGTAGGTTTATAGTTGTGAGTATGTGAAACACAGAATTTATTCTTGTATTATTATTTATTAATTATTCTATTATTTTCCACTTGAAAAACTGTGAACCTGGTTTTGTTCCACCGTGTATTTGTCCTTAGCAAGGGAGCTTCGGAGTCATAGAAGCATATTGTGCTTCCAAAAATAACCTAATTTCCCTTTTTTTTTTCCCCTTCAGTCTTTGGAATTGTGGATGATAAAGATTAGGTGGGCTTGACCTGCTTCTAGAGCTGCATTTCTGGTTTCACAGAAGTTTGTAGGATAACATTTGATTTCAAAATTTGGGTTGAAACTTAAGAGACATTGCTAGTTGACCTACCTGTCTAACTACATAATCTTTAATTTGCTTTTTCCCCTCTGAGTATATAGTTTTATTTTAGCTTATGGAAGGGCTCAAACTAAAAAATCCTATCAGGCTGTAATAGTTTCCAATTTGGTGAAATCTCTGATCAAAAAGTTATTGAATCCTCCCAAATATATTATCTGGCTTCAACTGGAACAAACAGTAAATATTTATTACATTATTAAACAATTCAGTGGACCCAGTTCATCAGTTTGACATAACTTAAAAAAAAACATAAAGACTTTAATAATTCCAATATTCGTAATCTTGTCAATCCTTACATTTCCATATTCTTTTAATCTAATTGTAGCCTGAGTCAGAGCTTCAGTGGTAGATTTTGTTATCACAGTTCAGGAATTCCCATAACAAGGAGTTCTGAAATTTTTTCTTTCTGTCTTCTGACCATTTTACTCACCTCTCAGTAAAAAGGCTCATTGAGGGGTCAAGTCAAGGGCCCTGGCCCTGTTATCAATCTTTAATTTGATTTAAGCAGCCTGACACTTTCATCAAGTGATTACTGGTTAAGTTGCACATTGCAATTGGTTCTTCCCAGTCTTTTCAATTTCTCTATACTGGGGTAAAGGAAGCAGACTTATTTGGGGGAGCAACCAGGGATCACCTTGCCTATTCAGCCTTTGGTAGTGCTGTACGAAACCTTTGTTTTAACCTCATTAATGTCCATTTTATTTAGCCCTCTTTTTTTTCTAATTGGCAAACTACTCATAATAACCTTTGTAATTTTAAATTATAATTTCTTTGAAGACTGGCAGCAGTTAGTAGGCCCCAAGCCGTAAATGAATTTTAGCCCACATTTCTGTCTGGCCATATTTTGGAGCTTCCAACCTGAGTTACCAAGCTGAGTTCTTAGTATACGAAATGTTTATGTTGTCCTTTAGTAAGATTTCACTGTTCTTTTTCTTTCATCTTTCTTGTTATATACAGGATAAATTTCCAATGACCTGACTATTACAATATCTACAACTGTCTAAACCAGCTGTGGGCAAACTACGGCCCGCGGGACGGATCTGGCCCGGTTGAAATGAATAAAACTAAAAAAAAAAAAAAAAGACCGTACCCTTTTATGTAATGATGTTTACTTTGAATTTATATTAGTTCACACAAGCACTCCATCCATGCTTTTGTTCTGGTCCTCCGGTCCAGTTTAAGAACCCATTGTGGCCCTCCAGTCAAAAAGTTTGCCCACCCCTGGTCTAAACGTAAATAGGAAGGAGTCTGAATGGACTTTGATTTTTGTTCTAATTTCTGTCCTTCCATCTGATTAGGAAAATCACTTTATTTTTATTCTAATTTATTGGGGTGACATTAGTTAATAAAATCATATAGGGTTCAGGTATATAATTCTATCATACATCACCATTTATCCCCCCCTTTACTCTCTTCTATCTCCTGCCATCCCCCTTTCCCTCTGGCAGTCACCATACTGTTTTTTATGTCTATAAGGATCTCCACATGCATGAGAAGAGTCATAGACTTCAGATGAATTAGAGGGTCAGAGATAGAAAGAGGGATTGGATTGAGGTCATGCACCATGGATGCTTCAAAGGTTCATTGAAAGATGATAAGAACAGATTTTTAGTAAATAAAAGTTTTCCCTGCCATATAGTTGTGTTAAAAAGGTTATCACTAATAGTCTCTTATTATGGGCAAGGCCCCCTAATTCAGGTTATTCAAGGTAGTTAAAAGGAAAGGCGGATGATTCTCTTGAGCCTGAAGCTAAAATTGCCTTTAGCTCTAAACAATCTGCATTCCACAAAAGCATGTCTTGGTGTGACTTATTCTGAACCCCCGAAATAGTCTGCAACCCACCTGTGAACTTTGATTCTTACTCTATATGGGGCTGGGTCCTTTAGGGCCCCATGGGATGTGTGCTCTGACAAGAGACACTTTCTACCTGACAGCTCATTCTTTGTTTTTCTCTAGTCCAGTGGTTTTTTTTGTTTGTTGGGTTGTTTTTGTTTTTTAGTGTTTCTGATCTCTTGGAGAGGGAACCCAAATTTTCTCAGGCCAAGGAATGATTTAATCACATGGAATGGATCTCTGGAGGCATCAGTAAAGTAGGAAGCCCAGATTATTGAAAATCATTTGCCTGTAGCAACTGTGGTAAGGCAGATATGTGCTCATCAGCAAGCAATTGTTTTGAACCTCCATTTCCTTATGTGAAAAACGCGAATAATAATGATACCTATCTATCACGTCTTGTTTTTGTGAAGATTTTAAAAAGCACATAATGCAGTGCTAAGAACTCAGTAACCTCAATAAATATTTAATTTGTAGTATCGGGATTGCATTTCACCCTTAGACAACACTGCTGAAGTTTCCTTTGGTTCCATTCCTCTTCCCATTCAACTATGCTTAATTTGTGTTAGAATTCATAAGCACCCCAGGGTCTCTTGATTCACCTTTGCATGGGGGGCAGGAGGAGGAAGCCGTTGGACTAGAAGTGGGTGAGTCTCAGGAGTCCTCTAATGCAAGGTGTGACGGGAAGAAGTTGCCTGAGAAGGGCTGATAGGATGGGAAGGGTAGTCAAACTCAGAATGTTTTTTTCTCCCCTGTTTTCTCCTTTCCTTTCTGCTCTTTGAGCTTCCTTCCCCCCAACCCCCCTCCTATGCTCTCCCTAAGTCCTGGGCCAGTAGGGGACATCTATTAAGGATTCCTGGTACATTTGTGGGGACGAGGGCAAATTATTCCTTCTGGAGGTTTTTGTACTGCTGTTTGCTCTGAAAAAGAAGGTAGAAGTCAGTCCTGGGCCTCAAATGGGAATCAGATCCTGCCTCTTCTTAGGGACTACAAGAAGGAGCATATTTTTCAAAATACTTGGGCAAAAATGGGTGAGGGATAAGACTATAGTCACTTCTGATGTGGCCGTTCAGCAGCCTGAAGTCATTTCTTAATACAGACAGGGACCTCTGGGAATGGCTTCAGCCTGTGTCCTCATCCACATCACCATGCTTCAGTCTGTTTCTTTCCCGCTGTGAGCTTTCCATTTTGGCTGATACTGAATGAAGACACTAGGTAAAGCTGGAAATGAGAGTATAAAAGCAATAAAGTTCCTCTTAAACACTGGAAAGAGAGGGAGGGAAGGGATAAAAATAGCACTCTTTTCCCTATACTGTGTTACCCCAAGATTTGCCCAATCATAGAGGCATTCACATAAACATACACACCCTCAAATAGCATTTACACATAGGCACCAATACACACATGCATACAACAGAGTCAAGAAATAAGTAAGTAGAAAGGGGACAGTGGCCCAATGGGGGTTTCTCCAGAGCCATTTTTCTAGACCTGAAGAGAGAGAAAGTGAAGGAGCAATGGAGTTGAAGAGGAGAGACACTATCAACTGGAATGATGCCTTTGCCTCTGCTCAGGAAGATGACCCATATCCCGCTCCTTCCTTTCCATTATTCTTCCACCTTCTGTCTCATAGTATATTCCTCTCCTCCTATCCCAGTTATATTCTCCAGGGACTTGGCTGCAGCCTCCCCTTTCACACAGGAGGTAGCTCTGTAGTGAAACCCTAATATGTTGTGTCCATAACTTATTCCAGTAAACCCCTCAACACCTTCTGGTTTGATGGAGTCTCAGAATTCAATGATTTCTGAAGTTCAGGCATGAACTATAAGAGGATGCAGATGTAGTTGTTGAATAAATGGTATATGTTCCCTGGGTTTCCTTTGAAATCTGTAGGTGATGGGATTGATAACTAAATGGAAGATAACTGGCAGGGCCAGAGAGGTGATGTGGAGACAAGGACAGAGACATCTCTGATGAGCAGGTCATATCCATTTGTAAACAAGCCCAGCATCAAGGAGACAGTGTGATACCCTTAAAGTTTCAGATAAAGGCACTGGCTTTTGTTCTCCTGAACCTGACTCAGATCCTGGCTCTGACAAAGGATCTCCTATGCCTGGTGATGGGAGGAGTAGGAGTTCTGAATGTAGATTTGAATCATGAGAATGAAGAGAGCCAAGAAGTACACAGCCAGGCACTGTTTTTCCTCAGAGAACTAGACACACTGAAGGAGTCAGCATAGTCTCGGCAGTTCCAATCCATGATTGGAAAGAAACCAAGAGCCACACAGATGAATTTAACTCTTTATTATGTCTAACTTGTGCCCTAGCTGGTTTGGCTCAGTGGATAGAGCGTCGGTCTGCAGACTAAAGGGTCCTGGGTTTGATTCCACTCAAGGGCACATGCCCAGGTTGCTGGCTTCATCCCTAGAAGTGGGCAGGAGGCAGCTGATAGATGATTCTCTCTCATCATTGATGTTTCTATCTCTCTCCTCCCTCTCTGAAGTCAATAAAAATATAGTTATATATATATATAACTATATATATATATATATACACACACACACTGAGTGGCCAGATTATTATGACCACCTGACGTTTGTAGGCAGATTAGCTATAATTTCGCACTGAAGTTGCTAGAGGGCCAGACCATTATAAATAGGGAAGTAGGTTGTTTACCACGATAGTAGAAGGGATTTTTTTTTCTGAAGATATGGGTAAACAACGCTATTTAACAGCCTTTGAACATGGGATTTATATACACTGAGTGACCTAATTATTATGACCACCCCATCAGTACTTTGTTGGGCCACCTTTTGCCTTCAATACTGTGGTGATTCTTCTTGACATTGACTCCATGAGGTACTGAAAATGTGATGTGAGGAATCTGACACCATGCCTGATGATTAGCACTGTCCAGTTCTGTGAGATTTTTTCCCCATGTGATATATTTTTTAATGTTTTCTGTTGGTTTTTTTTTTTAGGGGAGAGCGCGAACGCAGTCCCCCACTACCACAAATTATGCAGTCGAGTTTCCCACATTTGGGGAAATCGCAGGGGTCAGCACATCCGGAGTGCAATGGATAAGCCTCGCCCTGGGAAAACCACCTTCATGATCATCGTATCTCCCCTGCCAGGTAAGTTTTTTTTTGTTTGTTTGTTTCTGTTGGGTTTTTTTTCTTCCTTTTTTCTTCTTTTTTTTGCCCTCTTGACATTCCCCCGGCCTCCCCTACCCCCCAGTGTCTTGGTGTCCATTGGTTATGCTTATATGCATGTATACAAGTCCTTCAGTTGATCTCTTACCACCCCCACCCCCCCCGCACCCCCGCCCCCTAACCCTCCCCGGCCTTCCTGCTGTAGTTTGACAATCTGTTCGATGCTGCTCTGCCTCTGTATCTATTTTTGTTCACCTGTTAATAATGGTCTTATTATCCATAAATGAGTGAGATCATGTTATTTTTCTTTCATTGACTGGCTTATTTCACTTAGCATAATGCTCTCCAGTTCCATCCATGCTGTTGCAAATGGTAAGAATTCCTTCTTTATTACAGCAGCATAGTATTCCATTGTGTAGATGTACCACAGTTTTCTAATCCATTCATCTATTGATGGGCACTTAGGCTGTTTCCAAATCTTAGCTATGGTAAATTGTGCTGCTATGAACATAGGGGTGCATATATCCTTTCTTATTGGTGTTTCTATTTCTTGCGATATATTCCTAGAAGTGGGATCACTGGGTCAAATGGGAGTTCCATTTTTAACTTTTTGAGGAAATTCCAAACTGTCTTCCAAAGTGGCTGCAGCAGTCTGCATTCCCACCAGCAGTGCACAAGTGTTCCCTTTTCTCCGCATCCTCTCCAGCACTTGTCGTTTGTTGATTTATTGATGATAGCCATTCAGGCAGGTGTGAGATGATACCTCATTGTTGTTTTGATTTGCATCTCTCGGATGATTAGTGACTTTGAGCATGTTTTCATATGTCTCTTGGCTTTCTGAATGTCCTCTTTTGAAAAGTGTCTATTTAGGTCCTATGCCCATTTTTTGATTGGATTGTTTATCTTCCTTTTGTTAAGTTGTATGAGTTCCCTATAAATGTTGGAGATTAAACCCTTATCAGTGATAACATTGGCAAATATGTTCTCCCATCCAGTGGTCTTTCTTGTTGTTTTGTTGATGGTTTCTTTTGCTGTGCAGAAGCTTTTTATTTTGATGTAGTTCCATTTGTTTATTTTCTCTTTAGTTTCCAATGCCCTAGGACAGTGATGGCGAACCTTTTGAGCTAGGCGTGTCAGCATTTGAAAAACCCTAACCTAACTCTGGTGCCGTGTCACATATAGAAATTTTTTGATATTTGCAACCATAGTAAAACAAAGATTTATATTTTTGATATTTATTTCATATATTTAAATGCCATTTAACAAAGAAAAATCAACCAAAAAAATGAGTTCGCGTGTCACCTCTGACGCGCATGTCATAGGTTCACCATCACTGCCCTAGGAGCTGTATCAGTAAAGAAATTGCTTCGGCATATGTCTGAGATTTTGTTGCCTTTGGATTCCTCTAGTATTTTTATGGTTTCCCATCTTACATTTAAGTCCTTTATCCATTTTGAGTTTATTTTTGTGTATGGTGTAAGTTGGTGGTCTAGTTTCATTTTTTTGCATGTATCTGTCCAATTTTCTCAACACCATTTATTGAAGAGACTGTCTTGACTCCATTGTATGTTCTTGCCTCCGTTGTCAAATATTAATTGAGCATATTGGTTTGGGTCGATTTCTAGGTTCTCTATTCTATTCCATTGATCTATATGTCTGTTCTTATGCCAGTACCAGGCAGTTTTGAGAACAGTGGCTTTGTAATACATCTTGATATCTGGTATTGAGATCCCACCTACTTTGTTCTTCTTTCTTAGGATCACTGCAGCTATTCGGGGTCTTTTTTATTCCAGATAAATTTTTGGAGAGTTCGTTCTAGGTCTGTGAAATATGCTGTTGGTATTTTAATGGGAAGTGTGTTGAATTTATAGATTGCTTTGGGTAGTATGGACATTTTAATGATGCTGATTCTATGAATCCATGAACATGGTATGTTCTTCCATCTGTTTATGTCTTTCTCTATCTCTTTTTTCAGTGTCCTGTAGTTTTTCTCTTGTAAGTCTTTTACCTCCTTATTAAATTTATTCCTAGGTATCTTAATTATTTTGGTGTGATGGTAAATGGGATTGCTTCTTTAGTCTCTCTTTCTGTAAGTTCACTATTGGTGTATAGAAATGCCATAGATTTCTTAGCATTAATTTTGTATCCTGCTACAGTGCTGAAATCATTTATTAAGTCTAATAGTTTTTTGATGGAGTCTTTAGGGTTTTTTATGTACAATATGTCATCTGCGAATAAGGACAGTTTTACTTCTTCTTTCCCAATTTGGATGCCTTTTATTTCTTCTTCTTATCTAATCGCAATGGCTAATACTTCCCAGTACTATGTTGAACAGGAATGGTGAGGTGGGCATTCCTGTCTGCTGGAGACCAAGATCAACAGTAATTGATATAAATGTGAGGAGTCTGGCAGAAGGCTGACCAGTACTCCTTTTGATATTCACAGGGTGAATATCTACATTTTATTACCTGTTGCTGACTCAATGGCCTAAAGCAAACTCCCCAAAGACCTGGCAATCTTACTGTTTGCTAAACATTACCATTGATAGGTCTGTTTGCATTTCTAAAGGCAATTGTGTATTCTAGCTAATAAAAGCAGCTGGGAAAGGAGCAACAGGGAGAACTTGACTTCTTTAGTTGGGTTACTCTCTGGTTCCCCCGGTAATTATAAAAATTAATATTCCGTCTTGTGTATCATTTGCGCGTCAGCCCTCCCTCCAAGTCTCGAACCCGTGAAAACCATGCTGGCGGTGGACTCTCCCAATTGGCGTCCAAAACAAGGAACTTGAAGGGAAAGGATTCACCAGAGTGGTAACATATCATCGGACCTGGTGGTGGAAGTTTAACTGCATGCAAAACTCACATCAGCTGCAGATCCGTAAGTGCTCGAGTGATTTCTTTTGTTTCAATCAGATCAAAATGGGGCAGAATTTGTCGAGAGAGGAGAGACTTTCCTATAGACTTCTGACTTGCTTATTAAAGGATAAGGGAGTTGCAGTTTCAGAAGATCTTGTTTTACAGTTTCTAAAGTTTATTATAGAATATAATCCATGGTTTTCTGATGAGGGTACATTGGATATTGAATGTTGGGAATGGGTAGGTCAGAACTTGAAAGAAGCTCAACAGCAGGGAAAACAAATGCCCCCAAATTGTTTCTCCTTGTGGGAAACGGTATTGCATTTGCTAGAACCTTTCAAAAAAGGAAGACCTCCTCCCCTTGCACCCTCCACTCCTAAAGAGAAGCAGAAACATAAATTGGAGGAGTGGCCTTCATGTCCTGATTCTGAAACATTTAAATTGCCACTAACAGAATCACCTATGCAAAAAGCCATCAGAAAAGGATTAAAGGACATGACAGTAGAAGATAGACTTGCTTTTCCTATTATACAGGTAGCTAATCCACAATTCCCAAATCAAATAATAAGACAGCATGAAAGATTTGACTTTAAAATGATAAAGGCCTTGCGTGATAGTGTAATACAGAATGGTGCAAATGGTCCATTTACTGGAGAAATGATAACTAATATTTCTGAAGCATTCCTAGCTCCTTATGATTGGTATTCTCTAGCCTGTGCAACTCTGGATGAAGGAGATTATTTGCTCTGGAAAGGAGAATTTTTAGAGAAATGTCAAGAGCAAGCTTCTTCAAATATCAGGCCCATAACTTTTGAGATGGTTGCAGGACAGGGACAATTTAGTGATGTTCAAAATCAGCTCCAATACGTCCAGCAGGGGTATGAGGAAATTAGCTTTGTGGACGAAAAGCTTGGTGGATTTTACCAGCAAAAGGGGAACCTGAAAAAGCCTTTAGTAAGTGCATGGAGGGTCCCACTGAGTCATTCTCTGATTTTGTAGCTCGCCTCACTCGAGCAGTGAGAAGGCAGATTCAACATGAGAGAGCAGGAGATATTTTGACTCAGCAATTAGCTTATGAAAATGCAAATGCTGATTGTTAAGAAATGTTTAGTGCCGCTAAGAAAAAATAGTACTGATTCTGAATGAAAGCTTTGCTGGATAAAGTAGTCTTGGTTGTAGGTTCTTGCTATTCATCACTTTGAATATTTCTTGCCACTCTCTTCTGGCCTGCATGGTTTCTGTTGAGAAATCAGCTGACAGTCATATGGGTACTCCCTTGTAGGTAACTGACTTTCTTTCTCTTGCTGCTTTTAAGATTCTCTCTTTGTCTTTTGCTCTTGGCATTTTAATTATGATGTGTCTTGGTGTGGTCTTCTTTGGATTCCTTTTGTTTGGGGTTCTCTGTGCTTCCTGGACTTGTAAGTCTATTTCTTTGACCAGGTAAGGGAAGTTTTCTGTCATTATTTCTTCAAATAGGTTTTCAATATCTTGCTCTCTCTCTTCTTCTGGAACCCCCATAATTAGGATGTTGAAGTGCTTGAAGTTGTCCCAGAGGCTCCTTACACTATCTTCATATTTTTGGAATCTTTTTTCTTTTTCAGTTGGGTATTTTTTGTTTCTTCGTATTTCAAATCTTTGACTCGATTCTTGGGATCCTCTTGTCTGCTGTTGGATCTCTGTATATTATTCTTTATTTCAGTCAGTGTATGCTTAATTTCTAGTTGGTCTTTTTTCATATCCCCCAGGGTCTCACTAAATTTATTGGTGGTTTCCATAAAATTCTTGAAAAACCTTATAAATGTGGCCTTGAACTCTATATCCAGTCATTTGCTTTCCTCCATTTCTGTCATTTGTGATCTGTCTCTTTGTCTCCGCATTTTTTATGCTTCCCTGTGTTGGTAGAGTGGTTTTGTGTGCTAGGTGTCCTATAGGGCCCAGTGGCTCAGCCTCCCCAGTTACCTGAGGTGGACACTCTTGGTGCACCCCTTTGTGGGCTTTGTGCACAAGTCTTGTTGTAGTTATGCCTTGATTGTTGTAAGTATCACTGGGAGGAATTGACCCCCAGGCCAATTGGCAGTGAGAATCAGCTGTGTCTGCAGTGGGAGAACTTCTGTGCTGAAGACACCCTTCTGGGGCAAGACTTGCTTCAGTGGGGCTTTGGTGCTCACTGAGTCTGCGCCCTGAGTGTGTCCCTTATGAATCTGAGGAGCTGTAATCTGGATGGTCCCCCTCTGACCACTGGGTACACTGGCTCTTGGATCTAAGGAGGTGCTAATTTAGCCTCTGCATGAGGTTACCCAGCAGGAGCTACGAAGAGAACTGCAGATTCCCCTTCCTTTTTTGGAGTTTGGAGGTGCCCTGATGAGGCCCAGCTGTGAAGCAATGCAAGCTGCTGTGGGGATTGGGCCTTTTCTTGGAAGTTCTGGGTCTGTCTGGCCCAGGTGTAATTTGTTAGGTAATTTTCAGGTTGCAAAGGGCTAGGGCATTCATATGCAAAAGCCTCTGCCCCAGCCTGGGTGGGGCAGGGACTCAGGGAATCAAAGGGCGGAGCAAGCAGCTATGGCTGGTCCTCAGCCCTGCCCTAAGGAGCCGCGAGTGTCTCAGTGTCCCGATAATTGCTGCAAGCACCTCTTAGGGAAAGCCGCCCTCAAGTTCCAAGTTCTGCCTGCTGCCAGACAGTCCAGTTTCTCCCCGTATGAGTCCTGGATCCCCAGAGACTTCCCGGAACCGGAGTTCAGAGCAGTCGGGAGCTTGTGACTCCCTCCTGATTCAAAAAGACAGCCGCGTCCTCAGGTGCCAGCCCCTTTCCGCGCACACCTCTGTACCTCTGCACTTTACTTCCGCAGCTCCTCTGGCTCTCAGTGTGCTTTTCTCTTTCCTTCTAGTTGTAGAATTTCCACTCAGCCAGCCTTCCTGTAGTTCTGGATGATGTCCGTTTTGTCTTTTCGTTGTATTTTTTAAGTTGTGGGAGGCAGCAATTTCCCGGTGTTTACCTATGTCGCCCTCTTAGTTTCCTCCCAGGCAAACTCTATTTTCCTAATCTTTGTATTTTCTGTTAATTACATGTTCTTGTTGCTTCCTTTCCTTCCCCCTTATTTTGCCAGAATGAACCAGTTTTCTTTGGTCCGTTTCTATTCCTATAATTATGTAAAGTTATATGCTCTTTTTCTGTTTTGCAAGAGCATATTTATCAATTTTATTAGTTACTATAGGCCCAGTGCACAAAATTGGTGCACTCGGCTGGGGGGGGGGGGGGTGTCCCTCAGTCCCACCTGTGCCCTCTCAAAGTCTGGGAGTCCTTGGGAGATGTTTGATAGTGGAGGTGGGAGAGGCTTCCACCACTGCTGCTGTGCTCGCCAGCCACGAGCCTGGCTTCTGGCTGAGTGGCGCACCCCCTGTGGGAGTGCACTGACCACCAGGCAGCAGCTCCAGAATTGAGTGTCTGCCCCCTGTTGATCAGTGCATGTCATAGTGAGTGGTCATTCTGCTCTTTGGTTGATTTGCATATTAGCCTTTTATTATATAGGACTAGAGGCCCGGTGCACAAAAATTTGTGCACTCGGGGGGGAGAGGGGGGTCCCTCAGCCTGGCCTGTGCCCTCTCGCAGTCTGGGACCCCTCGGGAGATAACGCCCTGCTGGCTTAGGCCTGCTCCCGGGTGGCAGACGGCAGGCCTAATCCCTAGGTGCAGCCCCTGGTCAGGCTCAGAGCAGGGCTGATTGGGGAGTTGGGGCACTGCCCCCTGTCATGCATAGAGCAGGGCGGATCGGGAGGTTGGGATGCCACCCTCAGTCACGCTCAGGGTAGGGCTGATTGGGGGGTTGGTGCACCGCCCCCTGTCACACTCAAGGCAGGGTTGATGGGGAGGTTGCAGCACCACCCCCTGTCACGCACAGAGCAAGGCCAATCAGGGGGTTGGGGAGCTCCCCCCTGTCACTCACAGAGTAGGGCCGATAGGGGAGTTGGGGCACCGCCCCCTGTCACAAACAGAGGAGGGCCGATCAGGGGTTTGGGGCACTGCCCTCTATCACCCACAGAGCAGGGCCGATCATGGGGTTGGGGCGCCTGTCCCGACCTGCGGGACAACAACGGGGGAACCAAGAGACACCCTAGGAGAATGAGGCAAGCAAGGGACACGAAAGAATGGAGGCAAGACAGGATTCTGATCAAGCCTCAAACTTTATTCTTACAGCGGCAGAATATATACTGTTTTAGGGACGGGGGGTGGGTAAAGGGTGGGTAAAGGGTGGGTAATCTTTTAACTCCTGGCCAATTTGCAAGACACAGGTGGTTTCTGGTAATTAGGAGTTTCCGAAGGAACCAGAAACTTATAGTTCTTAAGATGGCTTTGTCTAAGCCAATATTTCTAATGGCTCCCAACATTTCCTCCCTTTTTCTTTATTAAGGGTGGGCTTTAACCGACTGGGGAGGTTGGGACCTGGTTCCTCCCATGGGATTGGGGAATCCCACCATTAGTGGCTCTTGGTATCTTTTGGGGAGGAGAGGCAGAGCCAATAGTTATGTGTGGATACCAACCTCTATGCAAACCAGGTGTGCTCACAGGGAAATCCAGAGGCGGTCGAAAATTTTTGTGACCTTCCCTTGCAGTGCTTTGCCGTGCACCCAGGTCGGTGCCCATGCCTTTCTCCTTCTATGGGGAGTAGGCAAGCATCCCTCTGGCGTCATGCTGTCCCTGCAGGGAGGGAGCCATGGCAGTTATAGTAATCACGTTCACAGTCCATCATGGCTAGATGGTGGTAGTGTACCTGAATGGGTTTGGCCAGGACGCTATCAACCTGCTGTTTTACAAAGTCTGTTAATTTTCTAAAAGCCCAGGGGCCAAAAGCTAGGATTAGGAGAAGGCTTACAAGGGGACCGAGAACAGGAAGCAGGTAGGGCAGGAGTCCGTTCAGTCCGCTCCAAAGGGGGTTCTCGAATAATTCTCTCCGTCTCTTCACTAGATCTTCTTGTAACTTCTTTATCTTGTCTCGGACGATCCCAGATTTGTTGGCATAGAAGCAGCAGCGTTCCTGTAGGGCTAAGCATATCCCTCCCTGTTCTGCTGTGAGCAAATTTAACCTTCTTCTATTTTGTAGTACTACTTCAGCTAATGAATTTATCTGATCTTGGAGATAATTGATTAATAAAACTTTGTTTAAGGAGGCAAAACACAAATTATTTAATTTAGTTCATGAGACCCACTATATTGATTTTTAATTTTAGTTAGACATCTGAAGGAAACCTCTTTTTATTTCCTTCCAGACAGCTTTCTTTCTCACACAAGCAACAAATGTAAGGAACATGGTTGCCTTTTGAGATTATAACAAAAACTGTTGCAAAGCTATATATTTTAAGTGATTATTCATTTATGGTGACTAATTATTGTCAGATTTAGTATTTTAACAACAATTTGTAAATATTAGCAATTATATTTTTAAAGAGTATCCCCTTTGGCTTAATTGCATATACAGAGGAATTATGGGAAGCCTTCAGTAACCTTTTTTAGAAAAATTTTACTTTATTAGGATTCAATTGCTTACAAGGATTAGTAAATTCAGTAAAGTTTTATGTCTGATACAGGAGGTGCAAACGCTGCCTCACCTCCAGCCTAATTTAAAATGCAGTAGTGAGGAGCTTTTGTTATTTCAAATTACATCTTAAAATTTCACTGTTGTATTTTAAGAAATATTAAACAAAATAATTTGTTTTGCCCTTTCTTAGAGGCAAAACTTAAATATATATTTATTAATTTTTATTTGATAAAGTTTTCCATGTGATTTCAAGTATATTAAATTTAGCTAAATTTAAAAAGAGAGAATAGACTTTTGAAAAACATTTCAGGGCCCGTGAAATTTCTCAAAGTCATTCCTTGGTCATAGTTTTGAAATCCAACTTGAAAGACCATCAAATATATATAATTTAAAAATTATATACTTCTTATAATTACTAAGAGATATTAATTAAATTTAAACTGGTTTTAAAATTTCAGCTGGGTTCACAGAAATTGGATTACTGCTATGAGTCCCTTTTAAATACTTTGACATAAGCTATTTAACTTTTGTTTAGGGAGGGAACATATAACTTTTAATTGTCCTTAGTTTAAGGAAAGCAGGGTTTTCTAGATTTAAGAGATTAGAAACACTTTCTGCCCCATCTGCATTTCTGTAGTGAAGTTCCGCCTTAAAGCTCCACCCCTGAAATTCCATCCTGCCTCAGTGAGAAGACAAAATTAATCCTCTTTTTTTTAAAATCAGACCAAGAAGTAACATTTTTTGAATTTCTAATCATTTAAGGGAAAACACATTTTATTTTTTCAAAAGCAAGTTATACATTATTTAATTAATTTTTCCCGATTCAATTTGCACTTTAAACTTTCAGAGCTTACAAGTCAAATATTAGCAATTTTTTGATTAACTACACTTTCATATTTTTAAGAATAAATTTTAAAATCTAATAATTAACTTTAAACCATGTTTTTTCTGCACGGGGAAACTGAGAAGTAAACTTGTAGGTATTACAAAATGACTACTGGCGGAAAGCTGATTTCAAAGGAGCCATCTTTTGGCCGCTTGACTTTTTCTGGGAAGGTTGACTAGCAAAAGGTGAGGCCATTGAAATGCAAATTAACATTCCTAAAGATAGCTGCTGGCGGGAATTGCATTACCTGAATGCTAGGGGAAAGGCGTGTCTACCCCTCCCTCCATAAAAAAAGGTGTAGCTTTAAACTTTTTAATGGCAAGAGATTTTAAAAACTTTCAGAGCTTTAAATTTTAGGTAGCAAATTAAATACTTAGCATTTTTTTAAATCAATATTTTTATATTTAAGGCAATTGATAGATTAACTTCTATTATCTTGACTTTATACTAGGCATACTCAGATCAACATTTTAGTATTATGTCATTTTAAGATACCAAGGTATAAACTCCAAGGTCTTAAATTTGACAGTAGCTTTGGAAAATCACTTGAGCCTGGCAAGGCAGGCCTGGCCCAGCCTTTGATCTTAAAAGGACCATAATTTTTTCGTCTGGGGAAGGTTAAGAAACAAGGTTGTAGCTACATTGTTTCCTGCCCCTTGCTTGTTGGTGGGAAGTTTCAAAATTGGTCTGGGGAAGGAAGCGGGCGGGGGGCTGTATTCCCTGGAAGAACAGGTTTGGCCTAACCTGGATCAATCAGATGTAAATTGACCCCATTTTTTGAGAATTTGCTACAGGCGGGAAGCAGCCCCTTTCTCCATCAGAAAGGCATGGCTAGCCCTTTTAATTAACAAAGGGCGTTTTTTGTTTACTGGGTTACTTGATTTTTAAAATTAAGATATTTTTAATAATTCTTGGGATTCAAATCCAATTATTTTAAGGCATTTACTTTAGCAACTTTTTGTAACAGAGAAAATTACCAATCTTGTTGCTAGAATTTCTACCCTGGGTCAAATTCGCCATTTTCCTTAGGAAATAAACAGTCTTGGGTTTTATTCTGCTCATTTGCAAAGAGATTCCAGCTCAAAACTCTATCTAAATGTCCAAAATCGGAACTTGCGCGCATCAGTTTCAAGCCAGGTTTTCTCTTTACACGTGAACAGAAATCCCAGACGCATTTTAAATTTTGTAAAATTTTTCAATTATGAGAAGGAGACTTTAAATTAGAATACTGGGAAGGGGCGTCCATATTAGATCGCCATGTGCTCCCTTTTTCTTTCCACCACATCCTGCTTTGGGGGAAGTTTCAGCAAATGACTCAGATGGCGTATTTTCCCCAAAGTCATGCTTAATAGAAAAACAGATTTTAAAATGTTTTTCCTTTTTCGCTTTCCAAAGTAATAGCTAGCACCCAAGGTGACCTTGGCTAGACTTTGCACTTTCTGACATGTTCTCAGGTAATTCTTAAACAGAACATTAAGTAATCTCATTGCAGGAGAGCTTATTGCTCTGCGCTCTGCTGCCACCTTTGAATCTCTCCGAACCAGAGAGAGATTCGGCCGCGGGGTTTCCTTTCTTATTACAGATAGATTTCAAATACAAATTAAGATAAGAAAACACATTAAGATGACCATGGTACTATTTTTTCTTTAGCCTGATCTAAAAGAGTACCTTTTTCAAGAAAAACAAAGGTTATATTCTATAATAACATGCAAAAACTGTAAAAGATTTTTTAAAAAAATTTTAACACTTTAAACATGCAAATCAAAAGTCTATAATAAACCATGAGCAAAGGTCAGTGAGGAAAGTGAAAAAATTCCCTAAATCTTTCTTTTAACCTGAAATCCTCGAGCCTTCAGGGACTCCCTAAGCCCCCTGAGAAATTTTTAAATCTTTTTCTTAACCCTTACTCCCCGTGTCCTGAGGGACTCCCCGAGTCCGCCTAGAAATACCTCATGAGAGCTTAATGAATTGCCCATTATTTTGGCTGGGTAGTTTTCAAGATCTCCTCCTCCACGTAAGCCTCTGGGACGTATAAACCCCGTGCCAGGTCAGCTCGGAATTTCTTAAATCACTGGTGATCCTTATGTAACCGCTCTCCTTTTACCTTACGGCCTCTGCTCACGTGTCATAGGTCGGGATGTATAAGCCCCATACCAGGATATCGACCACTGAGATATAGTGAGCTCAGAGTTTGCCAGAGAGGGTGACACAGGTCGGGCCAGCAAAGAATTACTCTTCCGAGTGATTCAGAGGTTCCACTGCCAGTGTCAGGTACCCTTCACACTTCCCCGAACGGCGAGGTGGACGCTTATTAGTGGACTGGAGGGAGACCAAGAAAACTAAAAAGGCCAGCCAAAGAGGGTGAAGGCTCTCAAGAGGTATTTTGGATTCTTGCTTGAAAAGTTTCGTCTGCTTACCTTCACAACGATCTGTCTCACGGGCGGGCGAAACCGTGGCGATCCAGATGCCGAGTCTTCACTCACGAGTCAATACTGCGCGGCGACTCAAAGGGGTGCCTGGCCAGGGCTTCAAGCAGACGTTCTCGCAGGGGGTCCCCAAGGCCCCACGTTGGGCGCCAGACTGTCCCGACCTGCGGGACAACAACGGGGGAACCAAGAGACACCCTAGGAGAATGAGGCAAGCAAGGGACACGAAAGAATGGAGGCAAGACAGGATTCTGATCAAGCCTCAAACTTTATTCTTACAGCGGCAGAATATATACTGTTTTAGGGACGGGGGGTTGGTAAAGGGTGGGTAAAGGGTGGGTAAAGGGTGGGTAAAGGGTGGGTTATCTTTTAACTCCTGGCCAATTTGCAAGACACAGGTGGTTTCTGGTAATTAGGAGTTTCCGAAGGAACCAGAAACTTATAGTTCTTAAGATGGCTTTGTCTAAGCCAATATTTCTAATGGCTCCCAACAGGCGCCGCCACTGTCATACTCAGGGCAGGGCCGATGGGGAGGTTATGGCTCTACCCCATTGCTGGGGTCCAACCCCAGCAGGTCCAGGGGTCCCCAAAGGTGTGGATGGAGTCGGCAAAGAAGGAATGACACGGAGACAGCGTTCAGTTGATCAGCAGCCTTGCCAGGATCTCTAGTCATAATCTCCAGCCAAGTTCTGTGTCCATGTTCTCTTGCTAGGTTCTCCAGCCAGGTTCTCCAGGTTCTCTAGCCAGGTTCTGTAGCCATGTTCCCTCGCTAGGTTCTCCCGCCAGGTTCTGTTTAGGTTTTCCAGCCAGGTTCTGTGGCCAGGTTCTTCAGCCAGGTTCTGTCTAGTTTCTCCACCCAAGTTCTGTTTAGGATCTCTAGCCAGGTTCTGTGTCCATGTTCTCTTGCTAGGTTCTCCAGGTTCTCCAGCCAGGTTTTGTAGCCATGTTCTGTCCAGGTTCTCCAGCCAGGTTCTGTCCAGGTTCTCCAGTCAGGTTCAGTCACCAGGTTCTAGTCAGGTTCTCTTGCCATGTTCTATCCAGATTCTGTCTCTAGGTTCTTCAGCCAGGTTCTCTCGCTAGGTTCTGTCTCTAGGTTCTGTTGCCAGTTTCTGTCCAGGATCTTTTGCCATGTTCTGTCTCTAGGCTCTGTCTCTAGGTTCTGTGTCTAGGTTATGTGTCTAGGTTCTGTCTCCTGTTGTCTTAAATCGGTATTTATACCAGTTGATTCCAATCCTATCTCTATTCCAAAGGTTAGGTCGTTTCTTATCTCCATTCCAGGGAGTAAAGATTATGTAGCTTAAGCATGATTGTTCGTACTTAAAGTGATTAATTACCCGCCTGGCACTTAGTTAAGGGGTTTTATTTCCTCCCTAACTTAAGGGGAAAATCCCTACCTGGGGAAACAACCTTTCTCGGAGAGGTGACCTTGGTTAAAACACAGCGCCAAGAAGGTGAGCAAACATATTAAGAACAATATGCCATATGTGCCAGGTCCCTTGAAACAGCAAGGATGGACCGGCTCCCGGCACCCCATCACACACAGAGCAGGGCCAGTGGGGGAAAGGGGGGAGTTAGGGCGCTGCCCTCTCTCACCCACCGTGCAGGGCCAATCAGGGGGTTGGGGCGCCGCCACTCTCACACTCAGGGCAGGGCCTATGGGGAGGTTATGGCTCTACCCCATCACACACAGAGCAGGGCCCTTCGGGTGGGGGGGTTGGGGTGCCACACCCTGTCACACACAGAGCCACAGGGCGATCAGGGGGTTGGGGAGCTCCCCCCTATCAGGCACAGAGCAGGGCCGATCAGGGGGTTGGCGCGCCTTCCCCTGTCAGGAACAGAGCAGGGCTGATAGGGAGGTTGTGGCCCCGCCCACTGTCACACACAGAGCCACAGGGCAATCAGGGTGTATGGGCGCTGCCCCCTGTCACGCTGATCCTGGTGCCGGGAGGCCTCGTGGCTCCGCTGATCCCGGTGCTAGGAGGCATATTACCCTTTTACTATATAGAATAGAGGCCTGGTGCATGGGTGGGGCTGGCTGGTTTGCCCTGAAGGGTGTCCTAGATCAGGATGGGGGTCCCCACTGGGGTGCCTGGCCAGCCTGGATGAGGGGATGATGGCTGTTTGCAGCTGGTCACACACCCTTCAGGGTGGGGTTCCCCACTGGGGTGCCTGGCCAGTCTGGGTGAGGGGCTGAGGGCTATTTTCAGGCTGTGACTGAAGCTCTCAACACCTCCTTTTTTTCTTTTTTTTTATTCTGGGCCAGGTTTAGCCTGGCTCCAGCTCTGAGGCTTCCGCTTCTGAAAGCAGGTATCTGGTTTGTTTCGGTTCTATAATCGAAACTCTGTATCAACTCCAGCTCTGAGATTCCAGCTCCCTGAAAGCTGGTTTCTGGGGTTTTGTTTAGCTTCTATATTTGTTACTATGTTTCTTAAACTGCAGGCTCAGAGGCCGGCAAGGCAGGCGGGGAACGTTGCAGTCGTCCGTCACTGAAGCAAGCAAGCCTCATGTTCAGTTTAAGCTGCCTGGCTGCCGGCCGCCATCTTGGCTGGCAGTTAATTTGCATATCGCCCCTGATTAGCCAATGGGAAGGGTAGCGGTCGTATGCCAATTACCATGTTTCTCTTTTATTAGATAGGATACCTCTTTAAAAAAATCCAAAGCATCAATGGTAGGAATGAAGAGATAACACTAATGTTGGAGGAGAGTAATGAAATTGATGTTTTCACACATTATTGGTGGGAATGTAAATTTTTATCCTGTGTTTCTAAGTGTTTATAGCGAAGGAATGAGGAAAGTAACCCTGATTACATGGTTTAAGCCAGGGAGGGCCTGGGGATGTGGTCAATTTCATCCAAGCTGCAAAACTAAAGGATAAAATTTCCATGTGAAAAATTAGGTATTAATAGTGAGAAAGGATAAAAATAGATGCTGTCACAACAACCAATATCCTCTATAATTGTCATTGTAGTATTGTTTATATCTGAGAAAATGTGAATCAATGTAAATGTGCATTAATAGGGAACTGGGTAAATAGACGATGGAACATCTACACTATTCCAACTCTCTATATAATCTTGGGTGAGTTATTTAACCTCTCAATTCTGATTTCCTTATTATAAAATGGAGAAAATAAGAGCACCTGTATCAATCATAAAGTTATAGTAAGGCTTAAATAAATTAACTTATAATAGAGTCCTTAAAATAGTGTCTGGCACATGATAAGTATACAATAAATTTTATTTATCATTATTGTTTTATTATTCAGCTTTTAAAAACAATATTATGGTGCTGGAGAGGGGCAATAGAAGAAAGTGGTTAAAAGGCACAAACTTGCAGTTATAAAATAAATATGTACTAGGAATGTAATGTACAGCATGGTGACTATAGCTAGCACTGTTGTATCATGTATAAGAAGTTGTTAAAAAAAAAAAATAGTACCATTACAGAAATGATTCAAGCATGTCAAAATGTAGGATCAGGCATTTTTCAGGCAAGCTTACTAGCTGCCGCAATTACAACAAGAAACAAATTATGTTTCAGTTGTGGACAAAAAGGACATTTTAAAAAGGAATGTAAGCAACCAAAAAATGATGCTCAGGGAGAAGGCATAAACATTCCACCTCCCAACTCAGGTAATGCAGGTCTATGTCCCAGATGTAAGAAGGGGAGTCATTGGGCCAATCAGTGTAGATCTAAATTTCATAGAAATGGCCAGCCATAAAATCAAGACATAGGAAATGGCCAGCTTCAGGGAAACAGCCTGAGAGGCTCCCCGCAGCCCGCTTACTAAATAAGGGGAAGTTCCACCCTGCCAGAACCACAATAGATTCCCTCCTTCAAGTCACTCCAGAAAGAAATGCTAACTTTGATCTTAATAGCACAATAACAATCACCCTGATCCCCGATATGGCTAGACAAGCTGTTCCTACAGGAATTTGGGGACCTGTGCCACCAGGAATATCAGGTTTAGTCCTAGGAAAGAGTGAAAATATGCTAAAAGGACTAACTGTTTTTCCTGGACTCATAGATTTTTGAATATAAGGGAGAAATCAAAGTAATTCTAGAATGCAAACATATTATGCAAATTATTCCGGGACAAAAACTTGCTCAGCTTTTGCTTTTACCTTATATTCAGCAAGGTGAAGTTATAAATAGGAAGAGAAGGACACAAGGATTTGGAAGCTCAGATATAGATTGGATACAGGAAATTAGCAAGACACGTCCTATGATTAATCTAAAAATAGAAGGAAAAATGTTTAAAGGTCTAGTAAACACTGGAGCTGATATTAGTGTCATCAGTCAAGAATTCTGGCCTCCAAGTTGGTCCATGGTAGAAGCTATGGGCTCTATCATGGGTGTTGGAATTCCTGATAACACGCAATGCAGCGCTGCAGTGTTGAAGTGGAAAGATGAGGAAGGACAAACAGGATGGTTTCAGCCTTATATTGTCCCTGGAATTGCAGTCAACTTATGGGGAGGAAACATTTTAGAAGGTTTACAAGCTTGTATTATTACTGGCTAAAGACAACAGTTAGTAACTCAGATAGGATTTCAAGCTGATCAAGGTGTAGGAAAAGATAATCAGGAGATTAAAGAACCCATTCAGGCGAAAGAAAACACAGGAAAACAAGAATTAGAATATCAGCCTTTTTAGGAGTGGTCATTGCTCAATCTCCTCACCCCCTTGCTGAGCCTATGGAAAGATAATAGGCCTATATGGGCAGATCAGTGGCCATTAATCAAGGAGAAATTAAATCAAATAAGAAAAGACTGCCTTAAAACCTTAAATGACTTTCAAAAGTTGTTAGAGGACATTAATTGGTTAAGACCTTATCTAAAAATCTCTACAGGAGAAATGACAAATTTATTTAATATACTTAGAGGTGACTCTAATCTTTCCTCACCCCAATGTATTTACCTTCCCTTTACTGGGAAGCAATTAGAAATGTTATTTCAGACTGATTTAAATTGGCAAATTGGACTGAGTGGATATTCAGATCTTAATTGTCAGCTACTAAAAGACAAATTATTACAATTTTTGTATTATACTCCTATTATTATACCAAAAAATATAGACAGGAACCTATTCCTGAAGCATTAACTGTTTTTACTGATTGATCATCAAATGGCAAAGCTGCTTATCATACAATGAATTTAGACCGAGTCATCCAAACTAGTCATACTTCTGTACAAAGAATTGAGTTAGAAGCTATTAAGACTGCATTACAAGAATTGCAGGAACCTCTTAATATTATCTCGGATTCTATTTACGCTGCAGGTTTATTAAATAAAATTGAAACTGCTCGTTTAAAATGGCTTAGTGACCAAAGTTTGTTTTTACTATTTAAACAAGTTCAGCAGATTGTACAACAAAGACAATATCCTTTCTATATTACTCACATAAGGGCTCACAGTTTATTACCCGGCCCTTTGGCAAAAGGAAATGTACATGCTGATCAATTGGTAGCTTTATTAAAACAGGCCTCAGAATCTCATCAGCTTTTACATCAGCCTGCCAAAATGTTGTCTAAACAATTCTCAATCTCTTGCCAGCAGGCAAAACAGATTCTCAGAGAATGTCCCACTTGTGTGTTACATCTACCTCAAGGGCCTAACACAGGAGTCAACCCTAGAGGTTTGCTAAGGGACCATATCTGGCAAATGGATGTGACACATTATATGTCCTTTGGATACCTTGGGGCATTGCATGTCTCTGTAGATACCTTTTCAAAAGTCATTTGGGCTACTGCATCTACAGGGGAGACGGCAAAACAGGTTATTAATCATTGCCTAGCTGCTTTTGCCGTCATGGGAATTCCAAAAATTATTAAAATTGATAATGGGCCTGCTTACACAAGCTGTCATTTCCAGCAATTTTGTAAAAAGTGGAAAATTCAGCACATTACAGGAATACCATATAATTCCCAAGGACAGGCGATTATTGAACAACAGCTTCAGTGGCTAAAATCCCAACTTGAAAGACAAAAAGGGGGGATAATGATGGAGAAATCACCTGTGGGAAGGCTGCACCAAGCCTTAATTACCTTAAGTTTTTTCACTTGTGATGCTGATGGCACGACACCCATGGAGTTACACTGGTGTCAAAATAAAACAAAGGAAAATGGTCTAGTTAAATGGAAAGATCTTGAATCTGGCTTATGGAAGGGACATGATCCATTATTAACCTTTGGTTGAGGGTATGCTTGTATATATATCCAGAAAATTTCCCTAAACCTGTGTGGATTCCTGCCAGAAATATTAAACTGCAACATGGATCTAAGAGAGGAACTAGCCAGACTAATGAGGACCTTGTGCCTGGAGACACACCATGCAGCTGTAGACAGTCGGCTACCCCAGCCACAAACAGCAGCTCCAGGCAACACACTGAAGATAAGGAGTGGAAGAAGAACACGGCAGACAATGAACAGCCCAGAGATGACTTGGGGAGTGATAAAGAAGATAGTTCAGTAAGCTGAACGAATTTGTGAAGAGACCAGTACTCCAAGAACGCCTGAAAATGTCTTTCTTGCCATGCTGGCAATAACCAGCTGTGCGGTAATGTATAATTACCCAGGTGTCCTCACCCTGCTTCCCTGTTTTATATGACACAAGAATCAAACAACTGCTCCTTTGTATGTAGAATTAAAGCTGGCTAGCATCACACCAAAGGAAGGGGAAGCGAAAACCTAGTTAATTACTATCACTGCTTCTGGGAGAGGTCAAGAAAATTTAACATTACTAAGACATCACCCCCCCACCCCCTTAAGCCACTATGTAAAAAATCTTATGAATGGCACCTACTAGCAGCAAACTTGAGAACAGTTTTTTCCCTTTGTGGATTGAAGCCCCTATGGGTCTGCGTATAGTAATAATCAATGAAAATCAGCTGCTGCAGTTGCACCAGTAAAATGATATAGTTTAAAATAATAACTTCAGCCAAAACCGGTTTGGCTCAGTGGATAGAGCGTCAGCCTGCGGACTGAAAGGTCCCAGGTTCGATTCCGGTCAAGGGCATGTACCTGGGTTGCGGGCACATCCCCAGTAGGAGATGTGCAGAAGGCAGCTGATCGATGTTTCTCTCTCGTCGATGTTTCTAACTCTCTATCTCTCTCCTTTCCTCTCTGTAAAAAAATCAATAAAATATATTTTTAAAATAATAATAATAATAATAATAACTTCAATGAAAAATCACCTTCTTGGTGCTTAAAGTAAAAATAACACCACCCTTGATATTTTCAAATTAAAGCAGCATACTGTATAATTATCCCAGGCAAACTAAAAAATCTAATTCTTTAGATGCCTAGCAACAATTTAAAGAAAGAATTTGCTCCTTTACTTTTGCCTTTTAGCATAACCACTATTACTGTCTCATTCTTGTTCTTATTTCTTTAATTTTAGTCTGCAGATGCGGAATAAAAATCTTAAAAGAATTGAAACTCTGCAAGCGGCATATCAACCTCTATTAAGAATTTAAAGGAGGGGGAAATGCTGGAGACCAAGATCAACAGTAATTGATATAAATGTGAGGAGTCTGGCAGAAGGCTGACCAGTACTCCTTTTGATATTCACAGAGTGAATACCTACATTTTATTACCTGCTGCTGACTCAATGGCCTAAAGCAAACTCCCCAAAGACCTGGCAATCTTACTGTTTGCTAAACATTAACCTTGATATGTCTGTTTGCATTCCTAAAGGCAATTGTGTATCCTAGCTAATAAAAGCAGCTGGGAAAGGAGCAACAGGGAGAACTTGACTTCTTTAGTTGAGTTATTCTCTGGTTCTCCCGGTAATTATAAAAATTAATATTCCGTCTTGTGTATATTTGCGTGTCAGCCCTCCCTCCAAGTCTTTGAACCCTTGAAAACTACACTGGCCGTGGACTCTCGCACCTGTCTTGTTCCTGTTCTTAAGGGAAATGGTTTTACTTTTGCCCATTGAGTATGATGTTGGCTGTGGGTTTGTCATATATGGCTTTTATTATGTTGAGGTATGATCCTTCTACTCCCACCTTGCTGAGAGTTTTTATCAAGAAGGCATGTTGGATTTTGTCAAATGCTTTTTCTGTGTCAATTGATGTCGAGTAACACTCCCTCCACGTTCTGCGTGGAGTAGGGTTCGGTATCTGAAAGGGGAGCCGCACAACAAATGAGAGAACAAGACACAAGATAATTTTGCAATATTGGGGGACCAGGCGGGCAAGTCCCGAAGGACTTCCACTGATGCTCAGGCCGCTCCAATCTTTTATTGATCTGGAGTAGCCCTTAGGGTAAGGAGGTTTCAATGACACACAGATCAGCAGACAATTTCCAGAAATCGACAAAGTATCTGATTAGCTCATCAATAGATTTCCAGGAATAGGCAGAGTATCTGAATAACAATCAACAAGGATCTACATAAGTATCTAAGGAATTAAGTGAACTAAGGTGGGGATGCTTCAACTATTACTACCTAAATTAACTGGGTGGTTCCTAGATTAACTGGGTGGTGCACAGTTCTGACCTTTGCTAGGACTTCAAAGGTTACTAGCTTTTGGGGGTCTCTGTCTAAACTCAGGTAGTTAAAACAATGAATGGACTCCGGCATCTCCCCCTTATTTTTTCTTTAAAAAATCAAGTATCTGTAGACTAGAAATATAAGAACAAGTCCAAATTTCAATGTCCGACAGTTTGTGTGTACATGCCAGCAATGAAATGTTGGTTCTGATTGGTGGAAAATGCAGGTCCGATCCTTTATAGTCTGGTCCTGGGCACCCTGCAGTGATGCACAGCTGCTGACTGCTAGCATGGCAAGGCGTCTTCTGTCTTTGTGGCTGGCTTTCTGGGATCCGTTGTTACAGGAATCCACATGGTCTTGTAGCTGTTCTCTGAAAGTATACAAACATATTCTCGACCAAAGGTTAAAGGAAAAAGCCTTACTTGGGGTCTTTTCTTTAAAATGATCTTCCCTGGCATAATGTGTTTTTTCTGGGTGTCTCACTAACGAAAAAAATTTTAATTTAGTTATAAGATCTATTTTCTTACATGGCATTCTTCCACTATATTTTTCCACTATCCCCCTTTTTTTGATTTAATTAGGAGGATTTTTGGAAATTGTATAATGCAGTCTAGATAGCTTTAAATATTAATTTTTTGCACAAAAAAATGAACCTGAACATGCTTTAGGTTCATAGCATGTTTACCACGAAATGAGAGTTTTGGTTAATATTTTTTGAATAATTACTTCTTTCAAGTTAGCCAAATCTAATTTGAAAACTTGACAACCATGTTACTGTCAAATTTAATATTTTAACAATAATCTTAATCTATACTGTAAATATTAATGAAAGGATCACTTTACGTCCTTGAGGATGCTCGAGCATTCCTGTTGTTAGGCTAGATTTAGACATAGGGTCTGTTAGCCAAGCCTCCGTTTATCTGGATTCTGATTTCAGCTGGACCAAATCTCTTTAGTTATTTGGTTCCTGATCTGGGCTGGGCATGGGAAGCAAGAAGCAGCCATGGGGACAGGAGACCTTCCTCAGAAGGGGTGAGTGTTCAAGCCCCTGCACCATTGCGGGGGGGTGAGGATCTGTGACCCACCTCTGTTGAACCCCAAGTTTTCTCCTACTGGCCCCCAACTGTGCCTGTCTTAGGTCGCCCCACCCTGTGGGGTCTTACCCGTCGTTGACTACCAGCCATCTCTGGGCCAAGTAGGGTGATGTGAGGTTCAGTTCTGTCTCCTTGGTAGCCTATGTCCCTCTGGCCTCCATGCCTAGCAACTGCCTTTGGATACCCTCGCCTGCTGGCAGGGCCCCGGCATTGATCATAGGGAACCCAGGTTTCTTCTCCAGAGAGGGCCCAGCTTACACCATTGGGCAAGAGACAGGTCCATGGTACCAGCTTTTCATGATCTCAGCTTGAATGGAGAGCTCAGATAACAGCTGTAGACAATTGGAATCCTTTTAGCAAAAAAGGTCAAGAGAGGTCAATACAGAATGCTTAAGTGCCTTCCCAGGAGGGAATAAATCCCTTCACATTCTCAAAACATTTAAAGAATTCATTTGTAAGTTTGTTTGGGATAAATGCATAATATACTGTTGTAAAGCATCAAAAATTATTAATAAAACTTGTAGAATAATACCATGTAAGAATATTCTTTGCTCTAGGTCATAACAACTTAAATTTTAAACTCAAGGTTTGGAATTAGGAACCTAGTTTAAAAAAAAAAGAAATTTACAGAAGCAGAGACAGTATGCTATCTAAATTACAGTTTTTTTTGGTAAACACATTATCTAGAGCCCTTGGTAACCTAGGTTAAATTTAGGCATGTTATCTAAATTACAGTTTTGGGTCTAGAACAACCGTGGGCAAACTACGGCCTGCGGGACGGATCCGGCCCGTTTGAAATGAATAAAACTAAAAAAAAAGACCGTACCCTTTTATGTAATGATGTTTACTTTGAATTTATATTAGTTCACACAAACACTCCATCCATGCTTTTGTTCCGGCCCTCCCGTCCAGTTTAAGAACCCATTGTGGCCCTCAAGTCAAAAAGTTTGCCCACCCCTGGTCTAGAACCCTTGAGTGACCTGGGTTAAACTAAGGCACTTTAAATTACAGTTTTGGGTCTCCAGAACTCTGAGTTGACATATTAACTGGAGCCATCTAACCTTGGGATAGCTGTGCTGTCCTTCCCAGGTAAAGGAAAAATGTGTCTTTTAAGACCAAACTTACCGTTTTAACCTGAAATAATTGTTACCATACTTCACTTTACTGTGCCCCAGGTGGTCTCTGGGCTGTTCCTTTTATTCTGACACCAATGTAGCTCCATAGGTGTCTTTCCATTAGCATCACAAGTGAAAAAATTTAGAGTAATTAAAGCTAGGTGCAGCCTACCGGAAGGTGATTTCTCCATCATCCCCCTTTTTTGTTTTTCAAGATGGGATTTTTAAAAGCTGATGAGACTCTGAAGCCTCTTTTAATAAAGCAACCAATTGATCAGCATGTGCATTTCCCTTAGTTAATGGGCTAGGTAATATGCTGTGAGCCCTGATGTGGGTAATATTAAAAGGGTATTTTCTCTGCTGTGCAATCTGTTGAACTTGCTTAAATAGTAAGAATAAACTTTGGTCACTAAACCGTTTCAACCGGACAGTTTCAATTCTACTTCCTAGGCCCAAAGCATAAGAGGAATCAGAAATTATGTTAACAGGCTGTTGGAAATCTTGCAACACAGCCTTAATAGCTTTTAATTGAATTCTTTGCACAGAAGTATGACTGGTCAGTATGAATTGGTCAGAATTTATAGTATGATAGGCAGCTTTCCCATTTGATGACCCATCAGTAAAAACAGTTAAAGCTCTAGGAATTGTTTCCTGCCTAGTGTTTTTTGGTATAATGATGGAGGTCTTATATAAAAATTGTAGTAGTTTATATTTTAAAAGGTGACAGCTAAGTTCCCCTGAATATCCACTTAGCCCAATTTGCCAATTTTAAGTCAGTTTGAAATAACATTTATTCTTTTAACTTTACTTGTTCTAAGTTATGGACAGTAAATGACATTAATTAAATTTCTGGTATTAGTCTTTGGGTAAATTTACATAAACTTTGTTGAAGGAGGCAAAACACAAATTATTTAATTTAGCTTATGAGGCCCAATATATTGATTTTTAATTTTAGTTAGACATCTGAAGGAGACCTCTTTTTATTTCCTTCCAGACAGCTTTCTTTCTCATACAAGCAACAAATGTAAGGAACATGATTGCCTTTTGAGATTTTAACAAATGCTCTTGCAAAGCTATATATTTCAAGTGATTTTTCATTTATGGTGACTAATTATTGTCAGATTTAGTATTTTAACAACAATCTGTAAATGTTAGCAATTATATTTTTAGAGAGTTTACCCTTTAGCTTATTTGCATATACAGAGGAATTATGGGAAGCCTTCAGTAACCTTTTTAGAAGAATTTACTAGGATTTAATTGCTTACAAAGATTAGTAAATTTAGTAAAGTTTTATGTCTGATGCATGAGGTGCAAACGCTGCCCCACCTCCAGCCTAATTTAAAATGCAGTAGTGAGGAGCTTTTGTTATTTCAAATTACATCTTAAAATTTCACTGCTGTATTTTAAAAAATATTAAACAAAATAACTTGTTTTGCCCTTTCTCAGAGGCAAAAACTTAATATATTTATTAATTTTTATTTGATAATGCTTTCCATGTGATTTCAAGTATATTAAATTTAGCTAAATTAAAAAATCCTTTAAAAAGAGAGAATAAACTTTTGAAAACATTTCAGGGTCCGTGAAATTTCTCAAAGCCATTCCTTGGTTATAGTTTTGAAATCCAACTTGAAAGACCATCAAATATATATCTATATATATATGATTTAAAAATTATATACTTATTATTATTGAGATAAATTTAAACTGGTTTTAAAATTTTGACTGGGATCACAGAAATTGGATTACTGTTATCAGTCTTTTTTAATGCTTTGACATAAGCTATTTAACTTTTGTTTAGGGAGTGAACATATAACCTTTAATTGTCCTTAGTTTAAGGAAAGCAGGGTTTTCTAGATTTAAGAGATTAGAAACACTTTCTGTAGTGAAATTCCACCTTAAAGCTCCACCCCTGAAATTCCATCCTGCCTCAGTGAGCAGACATTCCCTTTTGGCTAAATCAGAGGGAGGGGCCTTTGCTGTTTCAAGATGGAAGCCCCCCAGGGGCGTGGCAAGCCATGTGGCTGACATGGCGGCTGCCAAGTCATGCAGCCCAAAGTGGTGGCTGTTTACACTGTTCTTTGCAATTAAATTTAAACTGGGTTTTGTATTAAAAATTTCAGTTGAGGTCATAAAATTAATCCTGTTTTTAAATCAGATCTATAAGCAACATATTTTGAATTCCTAATCATTTAAGAGAAAACACATTTTTTCAAAAACAAGTTATACATTAGATATTTAATTAATTTCTCCTGATTCAACTTGCACTTTAAACTTTCAGAGCTTACAAGTCAAATATTAGCAGTTCTTTGATTAACTACAATTTTATATTTTTAAGAATAAATTTTAAAATCTAATAATTAACTTTAAACCATGTTTTTTCTGCCCAGGGAAACTGAGAAGCAAACTTGTAGGTATTAAAAAATGACTACTGGCGGAAAACTGATTTCAAAGGAGCCACCTTTTGGCCACTTGACCTTTTCTGGGAAAGTCGGCTAGCAAAAGGTGTAGTCATTGAAATGCAAATTAACATTCCTAAAGATGGCTGCTGGTGGGAATTGGATTACCTGCATGCTAGGGGAAGGGCGTGTCTACCCCTCCCTCCATTAAAAAAGGGTGTAGCTTTAAACTTTTTAATGGCAAGAAAAGAGACCTTAAACTTTCAGAGCTTTAAATCTTAGATAGCAAATTAAATACGTAGCATTTTTCAAATCAATACTTTTACATTTAAGGATACATTTCAAGTAAAATATAAGGCATTTTCAATTAATAGATTAACTTCTATCTTCTAGACTTCATACTAGGCATAATCAGATCAATATTTCAGTATTATAAATCTCAATACTTTTAGATGATTTGAACTTAAAAGTTTTAAGTTTCCAGCCAATAAGCCTGGCATAGCTGCTAAATTTCAAAATGGTCACAATTTTCCGGTTGGGGAAGTCAAGAAGCAAACCCATAGATATTCACATGTAAACTTGATTATCAACTTAGTGGTGGTACTTGCCTCAGGACGGGAAATTTCAAAAGAGCTACGTTAAATCGCCTTGGGAAACCAGCCTGTATTTCTTTGTCAGGTTCATCTCCGCCATTTTTTTTTTTTTTTTTTTAGTTTTATTTATTTATTTTTTTATTACAAAGGGTATTACATATGTATCCATTTTTTCCCCCCGCCCTAGACAGTCCCCTAGCCTCCCCTATCCCCCAGTGTCTTATGTCCATTGGTTATGCTTATATGCATGCGTACAAGTCCTTTGGTTGATCTCTTACCCCGCTACCTCCCGCCCCCCAACCCTCCCTGGCCTTCGCGCTGCAGTTTGACAATCTGTTTGAGCTCTGCCTCTGTATCTATTATTGTTCAAAAATTTATAATGGTCTCAATTATCCATGAATAAGTGAGATCATGTGGTATTTTTCCTTCATTGACTGGCTTATTTCACTTAGCATAATGCCTCTGTATCTATTGTTCAAAAGATTATAATGGTCTCTATTATCCATGAATGAGTGAGATCATGTGGTATTTTTCCTTCATTGACTGGCTTATTTCACGTAGCATAATGCTCTCCAGTTCCATCCATGCCGTTGCAAATGGTAAGAGTTCCTTCTTTTTTACAGCAGCATAGTATTCCATCGTGTAGATGTACCACAGTTTTCTAATCCATTCATCTACAGATGGGCACTTAGGCTGTTTCCAGATCTTGGCTATGGTGAATTGTGCTGCTATGAACATAGGGGTGCATATATCCTTTCTGATTGGCGTTTCTGGTTTCTTGGGATATATTCCTAGTAGTGGGATCATTGGGTCAAATGGGAGTTCCATTTTTAGTCTTCTGAGGTAGCTCCATACTGTTTTCCACAGTGGTTGCACCAGTCTGCATTCCCACCAGCAGTGCAGAATGGTTCCTTTTTCTCCACATCCTCTCCAACACTAGTTGTTTGTTGATTTGTTGATGATAGCCATTCTGACAGGTGTGAGATGATAACGCATTGTCGTTTTGATTTGCATCTCTCGTATAATTAGTGACTTTGAGCAGGTTTTCATATGTCTTTCGGCCTTCTGTATGTCCTCTTTCGAAAAGTGTCTCTCTAGGTCCGTTGCCTATTTTTTTTATTGGATTGTTTATCTTACTATTGTTAAGGCTCATGAGATCCCTGTAAATGTTGGAAATTAAACCCTTATTGGTGGTATCATTGGCAAATATGTTCTCCCATGTAGTGGGTCTTCCTGTTGTTCTGTTGATAGTTTCCTTTGCTGTGCAAAAGCTTTTTATATTGATGTAGTCCCATTTGTTTATTTTCTCTTTAGTTTCCATTGCCCTAGGAGCATTATCAGAGAAGAAATTCCTTCGTCATAGGTTTGCGATTTCGCTGCCTGTGGATTCCTCTAGTATTTTTATGGTTTCCCGTCTTACGTTTAAGTCTTTTATCCATTTTGAGTTTATTTTTGTGTATTGTGTGAGTTGGTGGTCTAGTTTCATCCTTTTGCATGTATCTGTCCAATTTTCCCAACACCATTTATTGAAGAGACTGTCTTGACTCCATTGTATGCTCTTGCCTCCTTTGTCGAATATTAATTGGGCATAGTGGTTTGAGTCGATTTCTGGGGTCTCTATTCTATTCCATTGATCTATATGTCTGTTCTTGTGCCAGTACCAAGTGTTTTATGAACAGTGGCTTTGTAATACAGTTTGATATCTGGTATTGAGATCCCACCTACTTTGTTCTTTTTTCTCAGGATTGCTGCAGCTATTCGGGGTCTTTTTTTATTCCAGATGAATTTTTGGAACGTTCGTTCTAGATTTGTAAAATATGCCGTTGGTGCTGAAACCGGTTTGGCTCAGTGGATAGAGCGTCGGCCTGCAGACTGAAAGGTCCCAAGTTCGATTCCGGTCAAGGGCATGTACCAGAGTTGCGGGCACATCCCCAGTGGGAGATGTGCAGGAGGCAGCTGATCGATGTTTCTCTCTCATGGATGTTTCTCTCTATCTCTCTCCCTGCCTCTCTGTAAAACATCAATAATATATATATATAAAATATGCCGTAGGTAATTTAATGGGGATTGCATTGAATCTATAAATTGCTTTGGGTAGTATAGATATTTTGATGATGTTGATTCTACCAATCCATCAACACGGTATATTCTTCCATCTGTTTATGTCTTCCTCTATCTCTTTTTTCAGTGTCCTGTAGTTTTCAGCATATAGGTCTTTTACCTCCTTAGTTAAGTTTATTCCTAGGTATTTTAATTTTTTTGGTGCAATGGTAAATGGGATTGCTTCTGTAGTTTCACTTTCTGTAAGTTCACTATTGGTGTAAAGAAATGCCATGGATTTCTTAGCATTAATTTTGTATCCTGCTACATTGCCGAATTCATATATTAAGTCTAATAATTTTTTGATAGCGTCTTTAGGGTTCTGTATGTACAGTATCATGTCATCTGCAAATAAGGACAGTTTTACTTCTTCTTTTCCAATCTGGATGCCTTTTATTTCTTCTTCGTGTCTAATTGCAACAGCTAGTACTTCCAGTACTATGTTGAACAGGAGTGGTGAGAGGGGGCATCCCTGTCTTGTTCCTGTTTTTAGGGGGAATGGTTTTAGTTTCTGCCCATTGATTATGATGTTGGCTGTGGGTTTGTCATATATGGCTTTTATTATATGGAGGTATGATCTTTCTATTACCACCTTGCTGAGAGTTTTTATCAAGAAAGGGTGTTGGATTTTGTCAAATGCTTTTTCTGCATCAATTGATATGACTATGTGGTTTTTTTTCTCTCAATTTGTTTATGTGATGTATCACGTTTATTGATTTGCGGATATTGTACCATCCTTGCATCCCTGGGATAAATCCTACTTGGTCATGGTGTATGATCTTTTTGATGTACTGCTGGATCCGATTTGCTAGGATTTTGTTTAGGATTTTGGCATTTATGTTCATGAGGGATATTGGCCTATAATTCTCTTTCATTGTATTGTCTTTATCTGGTTTTGGGATTATGGTGATGTTGGCTTCATAGAATGAGCTGGGAAGTGTTCCTTCCTCTTGGATCTTTTGACATAGTCTGAGGAGGATAGGTTTTAGGTCTTCCTTGAATGTTTGGTAAAACTCCCCTGTGAAGCCATCTGGCCCCATGCTTTTGTTTGCTGGAAGCTTTTTGATTACTGCTTCGATTTCCTCCATAGTTATTCGCCTATTGAGATTTTTCGATCCTTCCTAGTTAAGTTTTGGAAGGTTGTATTTTTCTAGGAATATGTCCATTTCCTCCAGGTTGGCTAGTGTGTTGGAGTAGAGTTGTTCATAGTATTTTCTAACAATCATTTGTATTTCTGTGGGGTCTGTTGTTATTTCTCCTCTTTCATTTCTGATTTTGTTTATTTGGGTCCTCTCTCTTTGTTTCTTGGTCAGCCTGGCTAGAGGTGTATCAATCTTGTTTATCCTTTCAAAGAACCAGCTCTTGGTTTTGTTAATCTTTTGTATTTTTTTTTGGTCTCTATGTTGTTTATCTCCGCTCTGATCTTTGTTATTTCCTTCCTTCTGCTTACAGTGGGCTTTTTTTGTTGCTCTCTTTCTAACTCTTCGAGTTGTAGAGTTAGGTCATTTATTCTCATTGTTTCTTGTTTCTTGCAGTAGGCTTGTAGAGCTATGAACTTCCCTCTCAAGACTGCTTTTGCTGTGTCCCATAGGTTTTGGATTGTTGTGTTTTCATTGTCATTTGTTGCCATGATGTTTTTTATTTCTTCTTTGATCTCACTGGTAATCCAGTCGTTGTTTAATAGCATGCTATTTAGTCCCCATGTGTTTGATTTTTTTGGATTGTTTTTGTTGTAGTTGATTTCCAGTTTTATGCCTTTGTGGTCTGAGAAGATGCTTGATATGATTTCAGTTTTCTTGAATTTGAAGAGACTTTGTCTGTGACCCATATATGGTCTATCTTTGAAGATGACAAATGTGCACCTGAGGAGAATGTATATTCTGTGGCTTTGGGGTGAAATGTTCTGAAAGTGTCAATTAATTCCATCTGATCTAGTGAGTCATTTAGGATTGATGTTTCTTTGCTGAGTTTCTGTTTAGAGGATTTGTCCAGTGGAGATAATGTTGTGTTAAGGTCCCCTACTATGATTGTATTGCTGTCAGTCTCTCCCTTGATCTCCTCCAGAAGATTTCTTACGTATTTGGGTGCTCCTATATTGGGTGCATATATATTTACCAGAGTTATTTTTTTCTTGTTGGACTGCTCCCTTTAGTATTATGAAGTGGCCTTCTTGATCTCTTTTTATGTCCTTCACTTTGAGATCTAATTTGTCAGATATAAGTATTGCTACCCCGGCTTTTTTTTCACTTCCATTGGCCTGAAAAACCTTTTTCCTTCCCTTCACCATCAGTCTGTGTGTGTCTTTTTTTCTGAGGTGGGTTTCCTGTAGACAGCAGATATATGGGTCATGTTTTCTTATCCACTCATTTACCCTATGCCTTTTGACTGGGGAATTTAATCCATTTACATTTAAAGCTATTATTGATAGAAACTTGTTAGTCGCCATTTTTGTTCTTTACCGCTGCGTTCCTTCTTTGTTTCCTGTTTTTTCTTTTTACAGCAGACCCTTTAGCATTTCTTGCATTGCTGCTTTGGTTGTAATAAACTCCCATAGACTGTTTTTGTCTGTGAAGCTCCTGATTTGACCCTCAATTTTGATTGATAGCCTCGCTGGGTACAATATTCTTAGATTCAGACCCTTCCTTTGCATGACTTTGTATATTTCATTCCATTCCCTTCTTGCCTGATGTGTTTCTGTTGAGAAATTGGTCACTAGTCTGATGGGGGATCCTTTGTAGGCAACTTTCTGTCTCTCTCTGGCTGCTTTTAAGATTCTTGCTTTGTCATTGGTGTTTGCCAATTTAATTATTATGTGCCTTGGTGTCGGTCTTTTCGAGTTCATTTTGTTTGGGACTCTGTGAGCTTCTTGGATTTGTGTGAGTTTTTTCCTCCCTATATCAGGGAAAATTTCTGTTACTATTTTTTCAAACAGGTTTTCTATTCCTTGCTCAGTTTCTTCTCCTTCTGGTACCCCTATTATTTGGATGTTGTTTCGTTTAGCGTTATCCCAGAGTTCTCTTAGGCTCTCCTCCTGCTTTTTATTTTATTTTTTTTCTAGAAGCTGTTCTGTTTGGGTAGTTTTTTCTACCTTGTCTTCTAGCTCACTGATTCGGTCCTCTGCTTCTTCTAGTCTACTGTTGATGCTTTCTATTGAGTTCTTTATAGCAGTGATGTCATTTTTCATTTCTTCTTGGTTTCTCTTCATTTCCTCTTGGTTCTTCTTCATTTCCTCTTGGTTCCTACACATATTGTTGAATTGGCCTTCCATTCTTTTCATCCACCTTATGGCCATTTCTCTGAATTCTTTCTCTTTTAGGTTGCTTGCCTCCATTGCCTCTATTTCGTTTACTTCCTTTTCTGCTGATGCCTGTTTTTCATTCATATTTTGGTTGGTTCTTTGTTTCACCATGATTTCTCTTCTCAAGGTGTTTGGTTATGTAGTTCTCTCTCTGCTGTGCTGATTCAAAGGCATAAGATACAACACAACAAGGCACAACGTACAAGGCACCGAACTAAATGCATTCACGATATTAATAACCCCAAATAAAGGTGACCCCCCCCCCCCCCGAGCGAAGAGAATTAGGGGATAAAGAAGAAAAAAGAGAAAAAGATTAAAGAGAAAAATAAAAAACAAAAAGGAGTGCTGAAATGAGATTGGGGAAAGGGAGAGAGGAATAAAACAAAGAGACAAAAAAAAGGTAAGAGCATGAAATAGAGGTGGGGAAGAGGCTATTTGTATGGGGAGAAAACTCCAAGAGAACCACAACCAAGCTCAATGAACTCTAGCAGCAGATCCCTGGAGACTAATGCAAACTACAAACAACCACCAATATCAAGCGAGGCAAGGGAAAACAGAAGCACAAAAATAACCAGATAAAGAAAAAGTAAGCAAAACAGAAAAATGAAAATGAAAAACAAAACAATTTCCCACACAAGCATAAAAAACCCCAATATACTCAAAATCAAGCTAACACTATCAAAATGACAGAGAGAGAAAAAAAAATAGTGAAGAAAGGTAAGAGAGAGGTGTATATGGATTTAGATTGAGGGATTGGAAATTAGATATATAAGTAGGGTGAAATTTAGACAGTGGGTAGAAAGAAGGAATAGGGAAAATCCAAAGCAGGAATAGGGTAAGAGAAACAGGACAACAAAAGGGGAAAAGTGAGGAAGAGAGTTTTGGCTTATGGGTAAATGTGAGATAGTGAGAAATGATGCTAAAGGAACAATGAAAATAGAGTGTAGAACACTAATCCCAAAATAAAATAAAGAAAAATAAAAAAATAAAATAAAATGTCACTTGAAAAAATAGTAAAAGGATAGCAATAATACTGGTTTAAAAAATGTAGTAATTAAAAAGGTAAAATCAAGTGATGAAAAAAATAAAAAAAATAATAATATAGGTTCTCAATGAAATGGTGAAAAAAGAATTAAAAAAATATATATATATATAAAAATATTCGGAAGTGAAGGTGCTTCAGATCTTCCACTCTTCTTTTTGGCACGCCTTAGTCCTGCCAGGCATTCAGGGGAGTGTTGAACTTCCCTGTGATACACTGTCCCTCTGTGCAGTAAACCACAGACCTGATTTTAAGGCAGGTTGTATTTGTTTACCAGACTGCCTTTATTTGTGATCACAGAAGAGACAGTTCGTGGCTCTGCCTCTGGGTGGCAGTGTGTCTGGATTGACCTTCAAGGCTATAAGTCCTCTCTATCAGTAGGGTTTTTTTTTTCTCTATGGTGTTTAGAACTGATTTGGGAAAGACCACTGCCCAGAGCTGGTTCTTTAATTGTTACTGCCCGCTGTTTCCCAGGCTCCCCAAAAAGAACTTTCCCCTACAGGCTCTGCGAATGACCCCAACTGGGCAATCCCATGCACTGGGTTTAATAATCAAATGCGCGGATCTAAGGGGAACTGTAACAAGAGCCTGATACGTTGTGCGAATTCGCAAGCCTCCACCTTCCAGGTCTGCGCACAGTCTCCGCGTGCAGTCTCCGCGCGCCCACTCGCCCCTGGCACCAAGCAGCCGGTAGATTCGCAAAGTCCAAGGCTGCTTTTGTACATCCAGTCCAGCTATGGGCTTATTTTTAGCGTTCCGTTCTGCCAGCAGCCCTGTAGGGCCCCTTCCCCACTCGCGGGCCACGTCGGTCCCAACGGCTTTGGACTCTGTGGGGCGCAGATTTTTCCCCGTGCGCACACGCGAGCTCGGTCCTCTCTCCAACCCGAATTGCAAACCGCACCTTTAGGGGAAGTCCAACCTTTCCGTGAGAAGAAACAGTGCTCGTCTGAGTTCACGCAGTCACGCTGCTTGAGATCCCTTGTTTCCAAGTTAGTAGCTGGTCTCTGGATGCCGGCAACAACCACCCAAGATGGCGCAGTCTCCGATACTTAGCTGGCGCACCGGGAGAGGTTTCAACCGTCCTTTTTTTCCTGGGGGTTCTCGGTCTTTCCTAGCTGCAGACAGTCTCTCAGCTGAAAATCCTCTGCCTATTCGGGCTGTATGTTACCCGTTTCAGCTGCTCACCCTTATCTGTTCCAGGACAAGGCACAGGACACGTCCGTTTATATCTCCGCCATTTTCCCCCTCTAACTGGATCTTTCTCGATGCTGTAACCCCATCCATCCACCATTCCATTGCTATTCCTCAGGCTATATCTTCGCCAAGTTCCTGCTGAGATCCCAGGTTGCACTCTATCCAGCACTGGCTGGCACTACTTCTTGGCTCTGATTCGCTATCTCCATTTATACTTTCAACCACCATTAGCCTCATCCTGATTTGCACCCACTTGAAACTCCACTTGTAATATTTCTCGGCTCTAGCCCTCCCTCCAGTTCTTGCTCATGTTTTCTCTTAGGTCTTTGTTCAGACCTCTCTGCAGCCTGTCGAGAGCTTTGCTCAGATTCAGGTTACACTACCTTTCTCTACTCACTCTCTACCTGCTCTGAATCCCCTGCCCCCGCTCAAACTACCTTTCCAATTGCTTACTCACTCTAAATCCCTCATATGATTTGGAACCCAGAACCCCAATTGCCTGACTCAGGTCAAGAGAACAATTCCCATCAGCTGTGACGATCAAAGACTTAGAGATCCAGGTAGATTTTTTTTCTTCAAGCATTGTGTAGGTTGTAGTATTTTTTCTCATTGATCCAAATACAGCATGAAGTATTAGCAATGATGCATGACTAACCAAGAAATCTGGAGTAATGAAACTGTCACTACTCATGTCAAGGTGAGACTAATCTCTTTATAGGGCAGAAGTGATGTTAATAATTTCTACCAAAATTAGTAATAACTTTTAAACAGTTGGTTCTATTTGTATGATTCCCATCAGTGGGAAAACTACTCTGATTATTCACATAAACTATGAGTAATTTCTCCAGGTGGTGTGCCTGAATAATCACAGGTGGCCTCATTTTGGAGATCACATCTGAGTCTGAATTTCAGCCTTGCCCATTTATAGAATTATGGTCTCTGTGTACAGAGAAGTGTCAGAATACTGTTTGTAAGGTGGATAAAGTGTTAATCTGGAACAAAGAGGACCAAATGACCTAGCTGCAAAGAAATTGTAATGTCTGTTAGAAGCACTATATCTATCTATTTTATTATTTAAACAACAACAAAATAAAACAATGAATTCCATTAATGATTTCAGATGGCGAGTATTTGGAACATTGTCCTACAAAGATTGTTGGATTCAAACTCAGAATTTCCAGGAGGTGATCACTAGTAGTAATAATTGTGTTGTTTTTCTGTGGGACACATGCAAAGTCACAGGTTATTTGTTTAAGGACATTTGCCATGTAGCAATTGTAAATACTATTGGTTGTAATTACCTATGGTCTCATTTGATGACAATGAAATTACCCATAGGTTTTTTTGTTTGATTGTTTGCTTTTTGTTTTTGTTTTTTTTACATCATGGGTATCATGTCCAGTGATAGGTAAAACTGAGGGTAGTGGCTCCGATTTGGTACAATTTAATGACAGTTATAAAGACAAAGAAAGAAGAAAAGCCACAGTTATGAGTGAATGACTACCATGGGTCTATAGAAAATTAGAAGAATGATTACAAGCAAGTAGATGAAAAATAAAACAGAAATTAGAAAGGGATCTTGTTCTGACACTTGGAAGGCAAGCTGTTCATTGTCCATGTTGTCTATTTCTGAACATTTGCTCCTTCTGGTAGATTTCTGAGAATCCTAGGTTTGACATTATGTATTAGAGGAGCTTTCCATTAGGAATTCTGATTTTATTCTTTAGTTGTGAGAAATGACTATAAGGATTGACTCCCTGAAGTTTCACTTTTGTGTTTGTTTTTAACAGTATGTGAAAAGCTCTCTTCTATCAAGGCTCAGGAACAGTTTCTCTCTAGAGAGTGATGTCCGAAATGTTTGTATAGGAGTTTTCTACCATCTTTCTACTCCCACCACCCCCCCCCCCAAAAGAACACCAATTTTGATCATTAAGCATGGATAAGAGGGCCAGTGTGGAAGTCCAGGAGTCTAGCAGAGAAATTCCAGCACACTGCTAGAGCAAAAACTCTTGAGATTGAACTCACTGAAGAAGGTAAGAGAAACAGTTTAATCTCCTCAAATCACCCCTTCCCCAAGGTGGTACAGGTGAGTTAAGAGAGACCTTCTTAACTTATGATTTCTTCCACAGGAGAAAATGAAAGAGCATGAGTGGGTGCCTGGCTTCCCAGATGTGCCGTATGCTGCCAAAGAGGAGCATTTCCTTCTTACCCCATGAATACTGAGTAAAGGATATGACTCATTGGCCAGCAAATAACTACAATAGCAGCTAGGGCTGGAAAAGCATGGAACAGTATCAAAGAGATGTAGATCCTACTAACTGCTTCAAGAACTCATCAATAAGCCTGCCCACAAACTCCTGGGGATGACTCATCAATGGATACTCCCAAGTTGGTCCACAGGTACCCCAACACACATCTCTCCAACACATACCTCAAACCCAGAGATATTTTCCTCTGCGCACCTTTGCAGGTGGTGTCTGTGAGCCTTTGTAGAAGGTTAGTGGGCTTACGCAGTAAGAAGGCCTGACAGTGGAATTAGGAAAAAGCACACAAACTTTGAGTTTTCTACATTCACCTACAGAAGGCAAATGGGAGGTTGTCAGTACCCAGCCTGGCTTTGCAGAATTTAGAGAAGTATTAAAATCTCGAGTCCCCCCTACTGCCAACAGGAAACAGGAATTGTGGGACAGGTGTATCCATAGAAAAGGTCAGAGAAAGTCTCAAAATCCCTAACAGGGAAGATGGAAGGCATTTGTCTCCCAAAGCCAGTCAGTAAAAACTGAAGTAGGTGATGCCTCTTTAGATGTGAAGACGGTAATGCAAGGATTCAAAAAACAAGAAAAATCAAAGAAACATGACTCCAACAAAGGAAAACATTTGTCCAGGAACCAGCTCCAAAAAATGGAGATCTGTGATTTGCTCGATACAGAATTCAAAATAGTTGTTTTAAGGGAGGTCATTAAATTACAAGAAAACATACAAAGTTAAGTTGATGAAATCAGGCAAACAATCCATTAACTTTAATAGACAGAAATCATTAAGAAAAACAAAACAAATTCTGGAGCTGCAGAATACAATTAATAAAATGAAAACAAAAATCAGTAGAGACCATCAACAGAAGACTGGTTCAAGCAGAAGAATGAATCTGTGAAACAGAAGACAGATCATTTGAAATTATCCAGTCAGATGGGAGGACAAAGTAAAAGAATGCAAAGAGGTAACAAAAGCCTACATAGTTACTTCCCCTACAATTTCATTACAAATCAATCTTTCCTAATATACATCTTTTAAAATTTGTCTAAAATAAAAGACAAAGAGAATTTTAAATGAAGCAAGAAGAGAAAAATAAACTCACATACAGGAGAATGCCCATAAGTCTATCATTCAATTTCTTAGCAAAAATCTTGCAGCCCAGGAGACAGTAGAATGATATACACAAATCGCTGAAAGGAAAATCTGTCAACCAAGAATACTTTACCTGGCCAAAGATGTCCTTTAGAAATCAAGGAGTAATAAAGACATTTCCTGATAAACAAAAGCTTACTGAGTTCATCACCACTAGACCTGCCTTATTTCTTATGCTTAAAGGAATTCCCCAAGATGAAATAAAAGGGCACTAATTATACTGCTAACCACGGTAATCAAAACAGCCTCATCCTGGCACAAGAACAGGTATATAGATCAGTGGAACAGAACAGAGAACCCAGAAATCAACACAAGCCATTACATTCAAGTAATATTTGACAAAGGAGGCAAGAGCATACAATGGCATCAAGACAGTCTCTTCAATAAATGTGTGGGGAAAATTGGACAGATACATGCAAAAAAATGAAACTAGACCACCAACTTACACCATACATAAGAATAAACTGAAAATGCATAAAATACTTAAATGTAAGTCGTGAAACCATTAGAATTCTAGAAGAAACCATTGGAGGCAAAATCTCAGCCATGTCTCATAAAAACATTCAGGGATAAAAAGAAATGTGCTATAAAGCCATGAAGAAACAAGGTGTTAATTTAAACTCATATTGATAAGTGAAAGAAGCCAGTCTGTTCATTTATTTTATGAATTAGAATATAGTTTATCTTGAATATATTAAGATATCAAGGTTATCTAGAATATTTCATGTACAATTGCAAGCAATATACATTTTGCTGTTGGGTATAGTGTTCTGCAAATGTCAGTTATGACAAGTTGATTCTAATGTTGTTTAGATCTGTTAACTTTCTACCTGATTGTTCCATTAAATCGTAAGAGTAAAGTATTGAAATTTCCAAATATAACCGTGGAATTGTCTGTGTTTTCTTACATTTCTGTCAGTTTTTGCTTCAGGTATTGTAGGAATTGTTAGGTCTTGTAGTCAAATTGCCCTCTTTATTATTATGTAATGTTCTTCTTTATCCTTCTTCTGAAGTCTACTTTTTTATATTAATATAGCCATCCCAACTTTCTTTTGGTTAGTGTTTGTATTATATACTTTATCTGTCTTTTTATTTATAGTTATTTTCTGGTATAAAGAATACAGTTGGATCTCAAGGAAAATTTGAATACCATTTAATTTTATATTTTACGCAACTGTACAAGCTTTCTATTTTTTTTTTTTTTTTGAGTCAGCTATGTTAAGTTATATTTTTTCTTAGAATTTGTCTCTTTCCTCTAAATTTTCAATCCTATAGGCATGAATTCTTCATACCAGTTCTCTAATCTTTTTAATCTTTATATTCTCTTTTTGTTCCCCTTTTGTTTAATATTATTTCTATGTATCTTTCTTTTTATGTTGATGCATCTGCCAAATGTTTGTCCATTTTGGTAGTTTTGTAAGAGGAATAAATGTGGGGTTTTGTTGATTTTTATTGTATCTTTGTTTTCTATTTCATGAATTGATAACTTTACCTCTAATACCTCCTTCCTTCTACTTTTGTATTCCCCCCTGCTGCCCCTATTTATTCTTAACTTGGATACTTAGCTTATTAAAGCTGTAAAGCTTTCTCAAAGTATGCTTTTCCATGTCTCACAGGTTTTTATATGTAATATTTTCTTTATTATTAAATTTTAAGTATTTTAAGATGTACCTCATGATTTCTTCTTTGATTCATAATTGGAAATGTGCTTGTTTTTTGTTTTTTTATAGAAATGTGTTTTCAAAGAAAAAAACTTTAAATTATGAACTATAGGTAGATGTTTTATATACCTTCTTTATTAATATATAACTTAATTTCAGTGAGGTAAGACAGCATGAATTCTCTGATACCAATTCTTTAAATTTGTAAATAATTTTATATGGTCTAAAGCAGAATCAATTTTGTTACTAACTGTTCCAAATGAACTTCAAACGAGTTATGTTTTCTGTATTTCTTCGAAGCAGAAGTGTGTATGTCTCCAGGTACATTTGGCAAAGCTTGTAAGTTATGTTCTTTAAAACTTCTGTATGCTATTGATTTGTATATTACTTCTCAATCATTAAAAAGACCTGTTGAATTCTTTCACTCCCTTGGTGGTGTTTTTTTTTTTTTCAGTTTCTCTGTGGACATAATAGCAATTGATGCTTTTGAGACTATTTTTAAGTGTATATGTAATATTTTGTAACATTTTCATAGAGGTGACATCCCATCATGTTTGCCGTACCTTATTGATTAGAAGCAAGATAGATTCTACCCACATTTAAGGGGAGATTACACAGTGTGTGGACCATGAACGATCTTTCCTTCAGATCTACCCTTAGAGTCTTATTTCCACAATAAACACTACTTTTTATTAAACATCTCCTAGATAATATGAGTGGATTAGATCACTTTCACTGCCTATATACTCATCCCAACTTATATTGTCATGTATTTGACAAAGTAGACTACATCAAATTTAAAATTGCTAGTCTGAAAAAGGCACTGTTGATACCAAAAAAAAGCTACAAGTTGGTAGAATCATTTCCAAATAATATATCTGATAACATCAAGAATATTTCTAGAATCACAGCAAAAACACAGAGCAAGTGCCTGGTACATGGTGCCTTGTTGTGTTGTATTTTCTGCCATTAAATCAACGCAGCAGATCCAAGCAACAGCAGCCTCCTGAGCACCACACCCTCTGTCTGAGGAACACCTGCTGTACGTGAAGCCTCCCCCCACCAGCCAGAAGAGCCACGACAGCTGTAAACAGCACCCAAGAGAGGAGCTGCTGTCAACTGAGGAGCAGCTGCTACCACAACCACCCAAGAGCAACCACAGCCCAAGGAGCCACTGCCACCCACGGAGCAGCCACTGAACGACTGAACGTATAGATATGTCAGTAGATGTATAGATATGTCTACCCAAACATGAGTAGACAAAGAAACCCCCAAAGGAAAGAAAAGGAGGACTCGCCAGAAAAGCAGCTAAGTGATACAGAGGCATGCAACATGACAGAAAAAGAATTCAGAGTAAGGGTCCTAGAGTGCATAAACCAGATGGAGGAAAAAATCAATAACATGCAAGAAGCTAGAAGAAACATGAAAAAGTCAACAACTTATGTAAGACCCAAGAAGAAATGAAGAGTGATATACCTGCAATAAAAAACACCATGGATAGTATCAACAGTAGACTAGGAGAAGTGGAGGACCGAATTAGTGAATTAGAAGACAAGGAAGCAACAAACACCCAAATTGTACTGCAATTGGAGAAAAAAAATTAAAAGATAGGAGGAGAGCCTAAGGGAGCTTTAGGACAACATGAAAGGAAACAATATACGAATAATAGGGGTGACAGAACAACAGAAAGATGAACAAGGATTAGAAAACCTATTCCAAGAAATAATATCAGAAAACTTTCCTGAGGTGGGGAAGAAAAAAGTCACACAAGCCCAGAGAGTCCCAAAGAAGGAGGACCCGAAAAGACGCACACCAAGACACATCATAATTACCATGGCAAATATTAGGACAAAGAATCTTACAGGCTGCAAGAGAGAAACGGAAAGTTACATACAAGGGATCTCCCATTAGATTATCAAATGATTTCTCAACAGAAACACATCACGCCAGAAAAAAATGGACGGAAATTTACAAAGTGATGCAAAGCAAAGGACTGAATCCAAGAATACTCTATCCAGCAAGGCTATCATTCAAAATTGAAGGGGAAATAAGAAGCTTCACAGACAAAAAAAGGCTAAGGGAGTTTATCACCACCAAACCAGCAATGCAAGAAATGCTAAAGGGACGGGTGTAAAAAGAATAAATAAAAAGTTCAGAAAGAAAACAGCCACACAAAAAAAGAAATGGCTACAAACAAGTACCTTTCAATAATAACTTTAAACGTAAACGGACTAAATGCTCCATCCAAAAGACATTGAGTGGCTGAATGGATAAAAAAACATAACCCATACATCTGCTGTCGACAAGAGACACACCTCATTAGAAGGGACTAACACAGACTGAAAGTGAAGGGATGGAAAAATATCTTTCAGGCAAATTGAAAGGAAAAGAAAGCTGGGGTAGCAATACTTATATCGGACAAAATAGACCTCAAAGTGAAGGCCATAACAAGAGATAAGGAAGGCCACTTCATAATACTAAAGTCATCAATACAACAAGAAGATATAACCCTGGTAAACATATATGCACCCAATGCAGGAGCATCCAAATTCATAAAAATAAACAAAACTGGAAGATATCAAAGGAGGGATCGACAACAATACAATCATAGTATGGGACTTTAATACACCACTGACATCACTGGATAAATCCTCTAGACAAACAATCAGCAAGGAAACACCAATCCTAAATGACTAGATCAGATGGACTTAATTGACATCTTCAGAACACTTCACCCCAATGCCACGGAATATACATTGTACTCAAAGGCTCATGGGACAAATTCAAAAATAGACCACATATTGGGTCACAAACTAAGTCCCCATATTCAAGAATGTGGAAATCATACCAAGGATCTTCTCAGACCATGATTGGATAATATAATTAAACTACAATAAAAAAAAAATCAAAATACTCAAACACTTGAGAGCTGAATACTATGTTATTAAATATTGAATGGGTTACCAGTGAGATCAAAGAAGAAATTAAAAACATCCTGGAAACTAATGACAATGAAAACACAACAAAACCTATGGGACAAAATGAAAGCAGTCCTGAGAGGGAAGTTTATAGCTCTACACGCCTATCTCAAAAAAAAAAAACAAGAAAAAATGGTAGTAAATCATCTAACTCTACAGCTCAAACAATTAGAAAGAGAGAAATAAGAAAAGCCCAGAGTGAGCAGAAGGAAGGAGATAATAAAGATTAGAGCAGAAATAAATGACATAGAGACCAAGAAAACAATACAGAAAATCAATGAAAACAAGAGCTGGTTCTTTGAAAGGATAAACAAGATTGACAAACCTCTAGCCAGACTCACCAAGAAGCAAAGAGAGAGGACCCAAATAAGCAAAATCAGAAATGATAGAGGTGAAATAACAACAGACCCCACAGAAATACAAATGATTGTTAAAAAATACTATGGACAGCTCTAGTCCAGCAAACTAGAAAACCTGGAGGAAATGGACAAATTCCTAGAAAAATACAACATTCCAAAACTCAATCAGGAAGAATCTAAAAATATCAATAGGCCAATTACTATGGAAGAAATTGAAGCAGTCATCAAAGAGCTTCCAGCAATCAAAAGGCCAGGACCAGACGGCAACAGAGGGGAGTTTTACCAAAAATTCAAGGAAGAACTAAAACCTATCCTCAGACTACTACAAAAAATTCAAGAGGAATGAACACTTCCAAGCTCATTCTATGAAGCCAGCATCACCCTAATACCAAAACCAGGTAAAGACAACACAATGAAAGAGAATTACAGGCCAATATCCCTCATGAACTTAGATGCCAAAATCCTCAACAAAATCTTAGCAAATCGGATCCAGCAGTACATCAGAAAGATCATACACCATGACCAAGTAGGATTTATCCCAGTGATGCAAGGATGGTACAATATCTGCAAATCAGTAAACGTGATACATCACATAAACAAATTGAAAGAAAAAACCACATGGTCATATCAATTGATGCAGAAAAAGCATTTGACAAAATTCAACACCCATTTTTGAAAAAAACTCTCAGCAAGGCGGGAGTAGAAGGATCATACTTCAACATAATAAAACCCATATATGACAGGCCCACAGCCAACATCATACTAAATGGACAAAAACTGACACCATTTCCCCTAAGAACAGGAACAAGACAGGGATGCCCACTCTCACCACTCCTGTTCCACATAGTACTGGAAGTATTAGCCATTGTAATTAGGCAAGAAGAAGAAATAAAAGGCATCCAAAGTGGAAAAGAGGAAGTAAAACTATCCTTATTTGCAGACGACATGATATTATACATACAAAACCCTAGAAACTCTATCAAAAACTACTAGACTTAATACATGAATTTGGCAATGTAGCAGGATACAAAATTAACCCCAAGAAATCTGAGGCATTTCTATACACCAATAGTGAACTTTCAGAAAGAGAGATTATAAAAACAATCCCATTTACCATCGCAACAAAAAAATTAAGGTACCTAGAAATAAACTTAACTAAAGAGGTAAAAGAGCCGAAACCGGTTTGGCTCAGTGGATAGAGCGTCGGCTTGCGGACTGAAAGGTCCCAGGTTCGATTCTGGTCAAGGGCCTGTACCTGGGTTGTGGGCACATCCCCAGTAGGGAGTGTGCAGGAGGCAGCTGATCGATGTTTCTCTGTCATCGATGTTTCTGACTCTCTATCTCTCTCCCTTCCATTCTGTAAAAAATCAATAAAATATATTTTTTTTAAAAAAATGAGGTAAAAGACCTCTACTCAGAAAACTACAGGACGTTAAAAAAAGAGATAGAGGAAGACATAAACAGATGGAAGAACATACCGTGTTCATGGAGTGGTAGAATCAACATCATTAAAATGTCCATACTACCCAAAGCAATCTATAAATTCAACACACTTTCCATTAAAATACCAATGGCATACTTCACAGATCTAGAACGAACTCTCCAAAAATTCACCTGGAATAAAAAAAGATCCCGAATAGCTGCAGCAATCCTGAGAAAGAACAATGTAGGAGGGATCTCAATACCAGATATCAAGATGTATTACAAAGCCACTGTTCTCAAAACTGCTTGGTACTGGCGCAATAACAGGCATATAGATCAATAGAATAGAACACGGAGCCCAGAAATTGGCCCGAACCAATATGCTCAATTAATATTTGACAAAGGAGGAAACAACATACAATGGAACCAAGATAGTCTCTTCAATAAATGGTGTTGGGAAAATTGGAAAGATATATACAAGAAAATGAAACTATATCACCAACTTACACCATTCATGAGAATATACTCAAAATGGATGAAGGACTTAAATATACGACGGAAAACCATAAAAACTCGATAAGAATCCAAAGGTAACAAAATCTCAGAAATATGCCGAAGCAATTTCTTCACTGATACAGCTCCTAGAGCACTTGAAACTAACGAGAAAATGAACAAATCGGACTACATCAAAATAAAAACTTCTGCACAGCAAAAGAAACCATCAACAAATCAATGAGAAAACCCACTGTATGGGAAAACATATTTGCAATGTCATATCTGATAAGGGCTTAATCTCCAAAATTTATAGGGAACTCTTACAACTTAACAAAAAGAAGATAAACAATCCAATCAAAAAATGGGCAAAGGACCTAAACAGACACCTTTCTAAAGAAGACATTCAGAAAACCAAGAGACATATGAAAACATGCTCAACGTCACTAATCATTAGAGAGATGCAAATCAAAACAACAATGAGGTACCATCTCACACCTGTCAGACTGGCTATCATCAACAAATCAACAAAGGACAAGTGCTGGAGAGGATTTGGAGAAAAAGGAACCCTCCTTCACTGCTGGTGGGAATGCAGACTGGTGCAGCCACTGTGGAGAACAGTATGGTGTTTCCTTAAAAAACTAAAAATGGAACTCCCATTTGACCCCGTGATCCCACTTCTAGGAATATATACCAATAAACCAGAAACACCAATCAGAAAGGATATATGCACCCATATGTTCATAGCAGCACAATTCACCATAGCTAAGATCTGGAAACAGCCTAAGTGCCCATCAGTAGATGAATGGAATAGAAAACTCTGGTACATGTACATGATGGAATACTATGCTGCTGTAAAAAAGAAGGAACTCTTACCATTTGCAATGGCATGGATTGAGCTGCAGAGCATTATGCTAAGTGAAATAAGCCAGTCCATGAAGGAAAAATACCACATGATCTCACACATTCATGGATAATAAAGACCATTATAAACTTTTGAATAATAGATACACAGGTAGAGCTTCCTCAAACACATTGTCAAACTGCAGCGGGAAGGCCAAGGAGGGTTGTGGGCAGGAGGGAGGGGAGTAAGAGATCAACTGAAGGACTTGTATGCATGCATATAAGCATAACCAATGGACATAAGACACTGGGGAGTAGGGGCGGCCAGGGGATTGTTAAGGGCGGGGGGCAAAAAAGGACACGTGTAAGAAAAAAAGAAAAGAAAAAGAAAAAAAGAAAATTTCTAGCCTGGCCATCATTGCTCAGTGGTTCAGCATCGACCTATGAACCAGGAGGTCATGGTTCGATTTCCAGTCAGGCAAATGCCCAGGTTGCAGGCTTGATCCCCAGTGTGGGGCGTGCAGGAAGCAGCTGAACAGTGATTCTCTCTCATCACTAATGTTTCTATCTCTCTCTCCCTTTCCCTTCCTCTAGCCCCTGACCGGGTAGTTGAGTTGGTTAGAACATTATGCTGCTATGCTCAGATTGCAGGTTTGATTCCTAGCCAGAGCATATAGGAGAATCCACCAATGAATGCATAAATGTGTCTAACAACAAATCTCTCTTTCTGAAATCAATCAAAAAAGATTTTTTAAAGAATTTCTAGGGAAAACCAAGATGGCAGCATAGGTAAACACCGGAGTTTGCTGCCTCAACAACCACTTCAAAAATACAACTAAAAGATGGAACGGACATCATCCAGAACCACAGGAAGGCTAGCTTAGTGGAAATTCTACAACTAGAAGGAAAGAGAAAAGCATACTGAGACTCAGAGGAGGCGCAGTACGGAAGTAAAATACTAAGGTGAGGAGGTGCATGCAGAGCGGGTTGGTGGCTGAAGGCACAGTTTTCATTTTCAATCGGGAAGGAGTCTCAGGCTGTGAGCTCCAGTTCCGGGCGAGTTTCTAGGGACCCTGACTCATACAGGAGAAGCGGGACTGTCTGGCATTGGTTGGAACATGATGGTAGCTTTCTCTCCGAGGGGCTTACAATGGCTACTGGGACATTGAGAAGCAGAGCTTCTGAGTGCAGTACTGAGAACAGCCATAACTGCTAGCCCCGCACTTTTGATCCCGTGGGACCCGCCCTGCCCCGCCAAAGCCCTGCAGGGAGGCTTTTGCTGGATAGCCTCAGGCAAAGTCTAGATTAGCACCTCCCTAGAGACCCAGGAGCCAGGAAACCCAGAGGCCAGACTGGGACCATCCAGTTTGCAACTCTGTGGAACCATAAAGGACACACTAAGGGGCAGACTCAGTGATCACCAGAGCCGCATTGAAGTAAATCTTGCTCCGGAGCGGTGTCTCCAGCACAGAAGTTCTCCCACTGCAGACACAGCTGATTTTCACAGCCAATTGGCCTGGAGGTCAATTCCTCCCAGTGATACCTACAACAATCAAGGCTTAACTACAACAACACTGCAAGAAGACCACAAGGGGGTGCACCAAGAGTGTACTCCTCAAGTAATTGGGGAGGCTGAACCACTGGGCCCTAGAGGACACTCAGCACAGGAAACCACTTTATCAACACAGGGAAGCTTAACAAATGCAGAAACAACGAAACAGGACACAAATGATAGAAATGGAGGAAAGCAAACTACTGGATAAAGAGTTTAAAACCACACTTTTAAGGTTTTTCAAGAATATTCTAGAAACTGCTGATAAACTTAATGAGATCTACAAGAAATCTAATGAGACCCTCGAGGTTGTGATAAAGAACAAACTAGAAATTAAACATACACAGACTGAAATAACGAATATCATACAGACTCCCAACAGCAGACCAGAGGACCGCAAGAATCAAGGCAAAGATTTGAAATGCGAAGAAGCAAAAAACACCCAACCAGAAAAGCAAAATGAAAAAAGAATCCGAAAATATGAAGATAGTGTAAGGAGCCTCTGGGACAGCTTCAAGTGTACCAACATCCGAATTATAGGGGTGCCAGAAGATGAGAGAGAGCAAGATATTGAAAACCTATTTGAAGAAATAATGACAGAAAACTTCGCCTACCTGGTGAAAGATATAGACTTACAAGTCCAGGAAGCACAGAGTACCCCAAACAAAAGGAATCCAAAGAGGACCACACCAAGACACATCATCATTAAAATGCCAAGAGCAAAAGACAAAGAGAGAATCTTAAAAGCAGCAAGAGAAATAAACTCAGTTACCTACAAGGGAGTCCCCATACGACTGTCAGCGGATTTCTCAACAGAAACTTTGCAGGCCAGAAGGGAATGGCAAGAAATATTCAAAGTGATGAATACCAAGAACCTACAACCAAGATTACTTTATCCAGCAAAGCTATCATTCAGAACTGAAGGTCAGATAAAGAGCTTCACAGATAAGGAAAAGCTAAAGGAGTTCATCACCACCAAACCAGTATTATATGAAATGCTGAAAGGTATCCTTTAAGAAGAGGAAGAAGAAGAAAAAGGTAAAGATACAAATTATGAACAACAAACATGCATCTATCAACAAATGAAGCTAAGAATCAAGTGAATAAATAATCTGGTGATCATAATAGAATCAGGGACATAGAAAGGGAATGGACTGACTATTCTTGGGGGGGAAAGGGGTGTGGGAGATGCAGGAAGAGACTGGACAAAACTCGTGCACCTATGGATGAGGACAGTGGGTGGGGAGTGAGGGCGGAGGGTGGGCCTGGAACTGGGAGGAGGGGAGTTATGGGGTGAAAAAAGAGGAACAAATGTAATAATCTGAACAAAAAAGATTTAATTTAAAAAAAAAAAAGATCACAATGGTATTGATTACATCCCAGGGTTTGGAATAAGGAACCTGGTTTGCAAAAAGCAGTTTACAGAAGCAGAAGCAATTTACTTAAGCATGTTATCTAAATTATAGTTTTGGGTCTCCGGATCACTGAATTGACAGAAACACATTATCTAGAGCCCTGGGGTCTTGGGATAATTGTGCTGTCCTTCCTAGGTAAAGGAAAATGTGCTTTCTAAGACCAGTATGACCACAACCAATTGCATATTCACATTATAATCAATACGGTATTCAATCGAATGGGCTGATTTATATAATTCAGAAAATTAAAATAACTTTTCTATTGTTAAACAAAGCAAATAAGTATAGAAGCCAAACAGCAGGTTTAAAGTTAAACTATAGTTTCTACCTGAGATGATTGCTACCATACTTCAGCTATAATTGGAAACAGGTCTTATTGAATTCATGCAAAGAAACATATTGTCACTTATTAAGAATTGCCAAATACTGGAGGGACAGGTGGGGAGAGAAATACATAATTTACCAAATTGCTTTAAAAATGCTTCCTTATATCTGAAAAACAAAAAGTTTAAGAATCAACAATACTTGCAAATAATGTGGAATCTTGTCCTTTCTGCAAGACACAATATTCCAGAATAACAATTAGAGCTATAAATGAAAGCATAATATAGTTATTATTTGGCAAAGCTTCCCATGTACCTTAAGCAGAAAATTTTTCTTCATGAGAGAGAAAACAAATACTTGAAGCATTCCAGGGCCTATTGGGTTGATCTAAAGCAATTCTAGGTCAAGAGAAAGTTTCTTAAAATCCAAACACTGGAAGGATTTTTCAATTTATTTTAGCAAATGATAAATACAAACATAGGCTAGCAAACTTCAGTTCCCATGATTAAGAGATGGCTTTTTTGTTAAGAAATACTTGATTAATATGAAATATAACCATTTTAATATTTTATAGAACTTTTGTTTCCTGGATAGAAAAACAAGAAAGATCTTATCTCTATTAACAGACTAGTTTATTCTCTAACTTCATTTGTCCTTGGGTATGGTCAGAAAATGGCACTAATTCGATTTCTGCTATCAGTCTCCCTGGAAAGTTGATATAAGTTATTTACCATCTAGTTATACCCTCTGGTTAGGGAGGCAAAATGCAAATCATTGACTCTTAAGTGTCCTTGGTTGAGGGAAGATAGGATTTACTAGATGGCTCCAAATTGCTGTTTAACCACCTCAGTTTCCCTATTCCATTTGTCCTGGCTTACTGGCCTGCATCATTTATATGATTTACTTTCAACATTTCTCTTTACAAAATTCTACAATTTTCACAAACTTCTACAACTTCCACAAATCTTTCTCCAGAAACCGTACAACTTTCAGAAATAACCAGCTCTAGACACCACTTTTTCCCTCAAAATGCATCTTCATGCCTCATGCTTTCCATTATACAAGTGGTTCTCAACCTTCCTAATGCCGTGACCCTTTAATACAGTTCCTCATGTTGTGGTGACCCCCAACCATAAAATTATTTTCATTGCTACTTCATAACTGTAATTTTGCTACTGTTATGAATTGTAATGTAAATATCTGATATGCAGGATGTATTTTCATTGTTACAAGTTGAACATAATTAAAGCATAGTGATTAATCACAAAAACAATATGTAATTATATATGTGTTTTCCGATGGGCTTAGGCGACCCCTGTGAAAGGGTTGTTCGACCCCCAAAGGGGTCGCGACCCACAGGTTGAGACCGCTGCATTATACCAAAACCATAATCTCTTTCCCATTAGTTAGAAACCTTAATTTTTAGGTGGTATGTAAGTAATTAACATTCCTCAGATTAGCAATACATTCACATTTCAAGATATATTTCAATTAAACTACAAGACATTCATTAACAGATTCAAATCCCACATCTAGATTCCCGATAAGAGGCAAATTCTCATTAATATTTCAGTATCCTTTTATTTCAAAATGCCTAGTTAATAACTTTTACTATTTAATTAAGTAAACTCCAAAGTTTTAAGTTACCAAAAACTTTGGAAAACTATGTTTAGGCATATATAATTTAAGCATATACCCTTCATTTCAGTTATATTTATTTTTGCCTTAACAACTTTGAGATTTTAAAGCCAATTATTATTACCCAAGGCATTCTTGTGGCAAATTTTGTAACAGGGATAATTCACTTGCCTTCAGTGGCTTTAATGTTAAAGTACTATTTTATTTTTTACAAAAATGGGAGTGGCTCCATTGCTATTTCTGCAGCCTGCTGGAGGGCACTTCTACAGGTCTAATCCTCCTAGGAAAAAGGCTTGGGGATTTAAATGTTTATTTCCCATATTTTTTCTTTCTGAGCCTTCCCACATGGAAGAGAGATGATTGGGGGCCTTAGGTATTACAGGCTTTATAGGCCCTACTTCAGGAAGAGTGGGTGGTGGTAAATCCTCCTGGTGTTCTGTAGGCTTTTGATCCTCAATATGTAGTGGGCAAAGTGCAGCTCAAACAAGAGCCCATATAGTTAAAGATGACAAAGGCACTCGTTTTCCCTGAGCCTGATTTCTCTTTAAATTCCTGCCTACCACCCTGACTGGTTTGGCTCAGTGGAAAGAGCGTCGGCTTGTGGACCAAAGGGTCCTGGGTTCAATTTTGGTCAAGGGCATGTACCTTGGTTGTGGGCACATCCCCAGTAGGAGATGTGCAGGAGGCAGCTGATCGATGTTTCTCTCTCATCGATGTTTCTAACTCTATCTCTCTCCCTTCCTCTCTGTAAAAAATCAATAAAATATATCTTTAAAAAATAAAAATTCCTGCCTACCTGTTCCCAGAGATCAATATCTAATGTTCCATCATCAGGGAACCAAGGATTATAAATTATAGGCACCATTTGCATTTAATGACTTTTTAAATAACAGAGATGTTACTTGGTGGATAGTTGCTGTCCTATTGTGAAACCTTGGTTGCTGGGGTCCAACCCCAGCGGGTCCAGGGGTCCCCAAAGGTGTGGACGGAGTCGGCGAAGAAGGAATGAATGGCACAGAGGCAGTGTTCAGTTCATCAGCATAGTTGGGTTCTCTTGTCACAGATCTCCAGCCAGGTTCTGTAGCCATGTTCCCTCGCTAGGTTCTCCAGCCAGGTTCTGTCCAAGTTCTAGTCAGGTTCTCTTGACACGGAGGCAGCCATCGGGTGATCATCATAGCCAGGTTCCTCTAGCCAAGTTCTGGTCAGGATCTCCAGCGAAGTTCTGGTTAGGATCTCCAGCCAGGTTCTGTCTTCTAAGTTCCGTGTAAGTTCTGTATCCTAAGTTCTGTCTCTTAAGTTCTATCTCTTAAGTTCCGTCTGTAGGTTCTGAGTTCCGTGTCTCGGGTTCGTCTCTCGGTCTGCCTCTCTAGGTTCTGACTCTCTCTGTCTCTCGGGTCCTCATCTAAGTTCTGAGTTCTGTTGTCTTGTTACATCTGTTTTTATACCAGTTGACTCTAATCCTATCAATCTCTATTCCAAAGGTTAGGGCGTTTCTTATCTCCATTCCAGGGAGTAAAGATTATGTATTTAAGCATGATTGTTCGTAGTTAAAGTGATTAATTACCCGCCTGGCAGTTAAGAGGTTTTATTCCCGCCCTAACTTCAGGGGAAAATCCCTACCTGGGGAAACAACCTTTCTCAGAGAGGTGACCTTGGTTAAAACACATAGCGCCAAGAAGGTGAGCAAACATATTAAGAACAGTATGCCATATATGCCAGGTCCCTTGAAACAGCAAGGATGGACTGGCTCCCGGCAAATTCCCCCTTTTTTATTTTTTAAAAGCAGGCATTAAAAAGAAAAATCCCAAATGCTCTCTTGTATCCATTTTAAGAGTAGGATTGGCGCTTTCTGCTATCACCTGAGTCCTGATCTATCACCCCAGGGAGAGCTTGCCAATCCTGCACTTTCCCGGGGTGGAAAGGCTGCAGTGGGGTTAAGGATAAGGCTCCTTGGGCCTACCTTCTCCCATGCCTTTACATTTACCTTTCCTTCCTCAGAAAAGCATGGACATACTTCTTGTATAAAACATTCTGTCTGACTGGGAGTAACCTTAATTCCTCTGCTAGCAAGCATATGTGTTAAAAGATCAATACAGAGTCTTTTTTCTTAAGACTCAGTATGGCACATCTTCTTAATCTAAAGATCAATACAGAGTCTTCTTTCTTTGGACTCAGTATGGCACATCTTCTCAATCTAAGTTCTGTACTATCCACCTTCTTACCCTACTTATCCTCTATAGGGGGGTCTGCAGTACCCTGGTGGAGTCCTATCCGTCCCGAATGTGGGGGTTCTCAATGGGGGGGCTTACCTATGGGAATCCTGTTCCAGGGGTTCCCAAAGGTGTGGACGGAGTCGGCGAAGACTATCCACCCTCTTCCTACGGTGGAGTCCGATCCGTCCCGAGTGCGGGGCGCTTACCTAGGGGTCCCTGTTCGGGCGCCATATGCCGGGGTCCAACCCCAGCGGGTCCAGGGGTCCCCAAAGGTGTAGACGGAGTCGGCGAAGAAGGAATGACACGGAGACAGTGTTCAATTGATCCGCAGCCTTGCCAGGATCTCTAGCCACAATCTCCAGCCAAGTTCTGTGTCGGTGTTCTCCAGCCAGGCTCTGCAGCCATGTTCTCCTGCTAGGTTCTCCAGCCAGGTTCAGTCTAGGTTCTTCAGCCAGGTTCGGTCACCAGGCCCTGTAGCCGGGCTCCTCAGCCAGGCCCTGTCTAGGCCCTCCAACCAAGTTCTGCAGCAAGGCTCTGTCCAGGATCCTCTGCCATGCTCTCTCTAGCGAAGTTCCTCTGTCTCTCAGCTCTGTGTAGGTTCCGTCCTCCTAAGTTCTGAGTTCTAAGTTCTGTCTCTAAGTTCTGTGTGTCGGGTCTGTCTCTCGGTTCTGCTTCTCTAGGTTCTTCTAAGTTCTTTCTCTTAAGTTCTATCTCTTAAGTTCCGTCTGTAGGTTCTGAGTTCCGTGTCTCGGGTTCGTCTCTCGGTCTGCCTCTCTAGGTTCTGACTCTCTCTGTCTCTCGGGTCCTCATCTAAGTTCTGAGTTCTGTTGTCTTGTTACATCTGTATTTATACCAGTTGACTCTAATCCTATCAATCTCTATTCCAAAGGTTAGGGCGTTTCTTATCTCCATTCCAGGGAGTAAAGATTATGTATTTAAGCATGATTGTTCGTAGTTAAAGTGATTAATTACCCGCCTGGCAGTTAAGAGGTTTTATTCCCACCCTAACTTCAGGGGAAAATCCCTACCTGGGGAAACAACCTTTCTCAGAGAGGTGACCTTGGTTAAAACACATAGCGCCAAGAAGGTGAGCAAACATATTAAGAACAGTATGCCATATATGCCAGGTCCCTTGAAACAGCAAGAATGGACTGGCTCCCGGCACTTGGTTGAAAAACAATTTCCTTGAACTTGGAAATCCCAAGCGGGCTCCAATGGCTTACTGCATGGTTACATTCATTTCCTTCCTCCTCATTTTTGAGGGTTCTGCCTAATCTCCTTGCGTTCCTTGGTCCTCCTCACATGGTGCATCACCTTGCCGGGGCTGCCCAGCAGCCCCTGAATGACAGATGAAGAGATTACCCAGACACACTTTGACTGTGCAAGAGAGAGCTAAGGGCTTTAGTAGCCAGAGGCAGTCTCTATTGCATGCTTCTTTAGGCCTTTATTGGAATTTTTATCTTTAGATACAATCAGTAGGGTGAGTAAACCTGGGAGGACACATACATTGTCCTCTAGGCAAGGTCATCCAGGGATTAAGCATAAGGATTCCAGTAAACACCCAGGGGTCTGCATATGCACAGGCTTGTTTGGAAAGTTCAAAGAATAATTAGGGGCGCCGCCTTCAACACTCCCCTAAGTCTCCCTTAGGTCAGAATACTGATAAACAGGGAAGGCAGCCTTCCACACACTTCCCTTTTATCAGAATGTACTCCTTACAAGTTTCCAATCAAGTCTTTTGTGCTCCACAACAATCGTTAACATGGCAATACAGTAGTCCAGGAAGTGATCCACAGCTCAAATATAATGTTATCAAAATTACAGATCATTTATTGCTGTTATGCCCAGATTTCAAGATCCCCAAAAGCCCACCAGGGAGCCAGCAGAGTCCGATGCAAAAGCAAAGAGTCTTTATTCGAGCTAGCTCGGCTCCCTGACCATACTCACTGGTGCAACGGCAAGCCAAGTGGCAGAGAGAGAGAACTCTGTGTGGAGAGGGGTTTTATAGGGGGTTGGAGTAAGGGAAGGAGAAAGGACTGTGGGGCCTGCCGATTGGCCAGGCGCAAGTCGGTGTCTTGTAACACAGGATGTGGTCATATCTATGGCATGCATTTCCCTTGATTGTCATTGGTTAGTTTAAAGAAGTCCTGGGTGTGGCTAGCAGAGGCTTGGGCTTCCGGGAAGAAGCTCCTTGCTGAGCACATGGCTGCCCAAAAATGGAGGATCCACGGTAAGATGGAGGGCGTAGCCCTTACCCTGGGTCAAGATGGAGGGCGTAGCCCTCGCCCTTTCATTCCCCCCTTTGTCTTAGAACTTCCAGCTCAATTATGAGGTGGACTCTTCTTGAAAAATTGGACTAGTCAAGGGCCGGAAGTCAACAGCATTAGGAGGATTACAAGGGGTCCGGCGAGGTCCACTGTCTTCTTGAGTGTGATCTGAGGCAGGTGTGTCTGGTTAGAGGTCATCTTCCACTCAGGCTCCCTGCTGTCCTGGGCACAGAAGGAGCTGGGCTTGTGACCTGGCAGAGACAAACTATAACAAATGGTCCGGTGGAAGGGAAAGAAACCATTTTAGCTTTAACAACTTCTATTGAAATAGCATTTTTCTTCTTAAAATTCCTCTATGGCTATCAAAAAGCCAAATAAAGACTAATTTATCTACTGTATTCAATTTGGCCTGATGTTTCCATAAACACAACAAGAATGGTAACTGACTACCTCTGCTGGAATTTCATGATTGAATCTTAATGTGCCCCGTAGGGCCAGGAAGCCAAGTCATCCAGCTGCCATCAGGCCTGCCTGCAGTATCTGCTGAGTTAGGTGAATCCCTCACCTGTAGCAATTCCACCTGAGCCCACACTCTAGGCTTTAAGGCCCATCTCAGTAGCCCTCCTATTCATTGCAGCCCAGAGTGAGTGGGGGTTCCGCGGGGATGCAGAGGCATCCTTATTGCTCCCCTTCTACTCTGACCAACTGCCAGTGATGGTAGGGCATGGGCCTGATGCTCGAGCTCCAGCCATCTTCAGGGCTCCCAAGCAGGATACCAGGCTTTCTTCGTGGCATTCTTACTGGCTTCAAGTCTTCAGAGTCCAGACAAGTCTCTTTAAAACATGATACTCCAGTCAAAGTTTTCTGTTAATAAAACCACTATTAGGAACAAGTCTTATTGAATATATGCAAAGAAATGTATTGCCAAGATTTATTTAGCATTGCCAAATTTCAGAGGAATTATATAAGGAGAAAAACATACTGATCTGCTCTAAGATTTTCTGATTTTCCTTGCCAATTCCTTTTCATGGATTCTTCAGAGTTATAACAAAACAGTAACTGTTGGATTTCTTTTATCAGTCCCCCCTAAGTACTTTGGCATAACTATTTACCCTCTGTTTAGGGAAGCAGAATGTACTCTCTCTGGCTTACTGGCCTGTACTTTTAAATTAGCCTTTAAACCTTCTTTCTATGCATAACCATGCCTCAGACCTTCTATTCCAAACAGGCCTTTTCCAGTTTTCTACAGTTGAGGTTTGTACTACCCCTGACATGGGCATGGTCACGCACCCCTGCAAGACAGTATACAGGCTGCCAACTGTCACTCAATAGAGACCAAAACCTGATGGGTATTCTTCTTTGCCTAGTTGGGCACCTGCTCTCTTGGCAGCTAAACACCCTTTACTTTTGGGGTTCATCCCATATAGTCCCCTTCCAGGACAGCTAACACATAGCTATCACAATGTCCCTCAGTGTGGGAGACTGGACACTTGCCAGTTATTCCCAAAGACTACCAAGGACTGTAGACCATCACTGGTCCACAGCTACAGCTACATTTAAACCTGTAAGAGAATTGAAGGTTAATACAACATATTAATACACTGAAACATGATATTGGCATCATGGCCACTTCAGGCAGCTAAATCTTCTGCTACTAAACATGAGATACTAAAGTCTACTTTTGACCTTCCTATATAAGGCAAAATTGTCCTTGTCTCTTTGGAGCCATGTACATGAAGAGGCATCATCTGAGTCTTTTATACAGTTTTCTGCAGGTTACTGTCAGGGCTGTGCACTGTGGCCAGTTCTTTCTAGCGATAAACACAGTCTGTCCAATTTCCTTAAAATGTATTCTGGCATGGGAGAAAGTTGTTTTGCTGCACACAGGTAGCTCAACCCCTATACAGCTGGGCTTGGATCTCTGCCCAGGAAACTGCAGTCTACAAGCTCAACATTCAGCCTCCGGTTCTCCTAACCCAAGGAGGTTTCGACCAGTCTCTGAGTCAGACTCCTCCTCTCTTGGAGAACTTCAAAGTCCCTATGGCTTCCAGGTCTAGGGAGAGTGCCCTTTTGTTAACCCTGTTTATTAGATTCTAATAAACAATTGAAAACAGCAAATTAAACAAAACACAGTCACAAGCAGGGTTAGGGCCAGTAAATCTGTCCGCTGTGTGGAGCTGTGAGCCCACCCCTGAATGTCCCAATCAGACTAGAAAAGCCACAAATACATTTAAATCTACTTTAGAATTCCAAAATTTCAATCCAACATAGAAATATCATAGAGCAAATCAAAGTCCCTAGTACACGAACATAGACAGAAATTTTTACTAGTTAGGCAGGCCGATTCCACCTCTGACAGAGAGCAAGCACCCTTTGGGAAAAGAACCCAGCGCCTGCTCAGGGGTGTTTTGCTATCGGTTAGAGCACTCAGCCTTAAAAGGAATCAAGCGTGTGTGTTTTGTTTTTTTTTCTTGCAGACTTCCATACTTACATGAACAAATAGAAATAATTAACATTCCTCAGATTAGCAATATATTCATATTTTTAAGAGACATAAACAGAAATTTCACTAGCTAAACAATTTTAAACAACAAAGACACATATTTAAGCAATAAAGACAGATAATATTTCCCATTAAAAACTTTGAATCACCATGGAAATTCAGGAGATGTTTAGAAGGTTTTTTTGTTTTTTTTTAAGAAAACAAGACAAAACAGAAATAAAAACACTTTTACACAGGCACATGCTACATTTACAGCTCAAAATACCAACAAATCAGTTTCAAATGTGCAGAGATACAGAACAAGTCCCTGAACAGAGGCAGTAGAAAACTACCTAGGAATGCTTCTCTTCTACCTTTTTAAAAAGATAGGCCAGATTCGAACCCTTAGCCAATCCAAGTTTTGACTTCCCGCCTAGGAGTCCCAGAGATGGTGAATACCGTCTAGAAACTATTCCTCCAGATACAGGACAAGTCTCTTAGAGATCCTTGATAAACTAGATCAGTAATCCATTCACACAATCCCCCAAAAGTTAAATAAAAAGGAAAGAACGATTCAATGTCCTCCAAGAGGATTTTGGTGAAATGACAAAATTGACAGATCACAAAGGTATTGATTACATCTCAAGGCTTGGAATGAGGAACCTGGTTTGCAAAAAAGCAGTTTACAGAAGCAGAATTAAGCATGTTAATTATAGTTTTGGGTCTCGGGGTCACTGAATTGACAGAAATATATTATCTAGAGCCCTAGGGTCTGGAATGAGGAACCTAGTTTGATAAACACATTATCTAGAGCCCTTGGGTAACCTGGGTTAAACTTAGGCATGTTATCTAAATTACAGTCCTGGGTCTCCAGAACACTGAGTTGATAAGTTAACTGGAGCCCACCGACCCTGGGACAGCTGTGCTGTCTCTCCTAGGCAAAGGAAAAATGTGCCCTCTAAGACCAGTATGAAACCATGGTTTCTACCTGAAATAATCATAAAGCAAGGTTTTCTAGATTTAAGAGATTATCTTAAAAATAGTATTAAATAAATCCGCGAGGCAAGCACACTTCCTGCCCAACCACATTTCTGTAGTAAAACTCAACCTTAAAGCTCCACCCCTGAAATTCTATCCTGCCTCAGTGAGCAGACATTCCTTTTGTGATTGACTAAATCAGGGGGAGGGGCCTTTGCTGTTTCTAGATGGCGGCCCCCGGGGGCACGGAAAGCCATGTGGCTGATATGGCAGCTGCCAAGTCATGCAGCCCAAAATGGTGGCTGTCTACACTGTGGTTTTTTTTTTTTGACCGAGCAAACCAAAATCCCTAAAAGATAGATGGCCAACATTATATTGCAGAAAAACTGAAATCTCATTAGCTGTTTATACCTTTTATAATTATCTCAAAGAATATCAATTAAATTTAAACTGTTTTTTGTCAGACCAATAAGCAAAGGCATTTAGCTACCACAAATACACAATTTTTCCTAATTCAATCTGAACCTTAAACTTTTAGCTAGCAAGTCAAATATTCAGCATTTCTTAATCACTAACATTTTTAACAATAAACTTTAAAAATGCAAGACATAACCAACCAACAGCTTCAATTCTGTCCTCTAGATTTTTCATGAGGCAAATTAGATTATTGAGCAATTTTTATAATCTGATTTAGTAAACTTTACTTTTTACTTTCATGCGGCTCTGGAAAACCAAATTTGAGCCTTGCAAAACAGGTTCAGGCCTACCTGGTCTTTTCAGATGTAAATTGACCACATTCTTTAAGATTTTGCTACAGGCGGGAGGCCACTATCCCCTTCCTCCATTAAGAAAAGCTTTCTTGCCAAAACCGGTTTGGCTCAGTGGATAGAGCATCGGCCTGCAGACTGAAAGGTCCCAGGTTCGATTCTGGTCAAGGGCATGTACCTAGGTTGCGGGCACATCCCCGGCGGGGGATGTGCAGGAGGCAGCTGATCGATGTTTCTCTCTCATCGATGTTTCTGACTATCTCTCTCCCTTCCTCTCTGTAAAAAATCAATAAAAAAATATATATATATATAAAAATAAAAGCTTTCTTAATTCACAAAGGAGCAGTTTTTTTTTTTTTTTACCTTGGAACAACCTTTAAAAACTGTTCTTTATTATGGAAATGCCAATCCTGCTGTTAAAATCTAGCCAGCATCTTTTTTCCTTTGGGCAAAATTTGCCATCTTTCCTAGGAAATAATCAGTCTTGGGGTTTTATTTTGTACATTTGTAGAGAGATTCCAGCTCAAAACTCTATCTAATCCGAAATTGGACAACGCGAGAATTACTTTTAAGCCACTTTTCTCTTTACACGTGCACAGAAATCCCAGACGCATTTTTAAATTTTGTAAAACTTTTCAATTACAAGAAGGGCTTTAAATTATTTGCTACTACCACCAAGATTTGCACTAGCAGCGGCTCCATCTGGTCCCGCGCCCTAGGCTTCAAGGCTCACCACAGCGGCCCTGGAAAACCACACCTGGGGCTGGGAACCAGGTTTGTCCCAGCCCTTGACTTTAAAATGACCATAATACTTAAAGAGGTAGTTTGAGTCTGTTCCATAATGCCCATCCAGTAAGTCCACAGAATAAAACAGAAAAACACAGACACAGACAAACAGAGGGCCCCAAAGAACAGCCTTCCAACTCCATGGAAGCAACTAGACGATGGCCTTACGCCAAACCAGCGGGAGCGAACCGACTCGTCTCAAATCCATCTCAAATCCGTCTCAACTCTCCCCGCTCATGGTCCTTCAGCAGTGCGTCCACCTAGACCGCTTCAGGAACTACAGAATTGCAGAAGTGAGCTCACACAGGACAGAACATATAACACACAGAACAGAATACACAACACAGACACCTACCACAGCCAGTCAGACTCTCCAGATCGGCTGTCCCTTGAGGGTCTTAGGGATTCCGGACAAGCCCCCAAATGTTATGCCCAGATTTCAAGATCCCCAAAAGCCCACCAGGGAGCCAGCAGAGTCTGATGAAAAAGCAAAGAGACTTTATTCGAGCTAGCTCGGCTACCCGACAACACTCACTGACGCAACAGCAAGCCAAGTGGCAGAGAGAGAGAACTCTGTGTGGAGAGGGGTTTTATAGGGGGTTGGAGTAAGGGGAGGAGAAAGGACTGTGGGGCCTGCCGATTGGCCAGGCGCAAGTTGGTGTCTTGTTACACAGGATGTGGTCATATCTATGGCATGCACTTCCCTTGATTGTCATTGGTTAGTTTAAAGAAGTCCTGGGTGTGGCTAGCAGAGGCTTGGGCTTCCGGGAAGAAGCTCCTTGCTGAGCACATGGCTACCCAAAAATGGAGGATCCAGGGTAAGATGGAGGGCGTAGCCCTTACCCTGGGTCAAGATGGAGGGCGTAGCCCTCGCCCGTTCAATTGCAATTAACAAAATCAGCCTAAAATTCATATGGAAATCCAAGGGTCTCAATATAGCCAAAATAATAATGAAAAAGAACTGAGTTGGAAGATTTATATGTCCTGATTTCAAAATTTACTACAAAGCTACAATAATAAAGACTGTATGGTCTGGGCATAAGAATATATAGATAAATTAAATATTATTTAAAGTGCAAAAATTAACCCTTGAATTTAGAATCAGTGTTTTTCTTTTTTTTTCAATATGTTTTTATTGATTTTTTAGAGAGAGAGAGGAAAGGAGAGTGATAGGGAGATAGAAACATCAATGAGAAAGTAACATCAATTGGCTGCCTCCTGCACCTCCCCTACTGGGGATCAAGCCAGCAACCCAGGCATGTGCACTGATTGGGAATCCAACCAGCGATCTCTTTATTCCTGGGTCAACGCTCAACCACTGAGCCACAATGGTTGGCTAGAATCAATGGATTTTCAATAAGAGTGTCAAGATAACTCAAGAAGAAGTAATCTTTTCTACAAATGGTGCTGGGACAACTGGATATGTACACACAAAAGATTAAAGTTGGACCTTAATATCATACCATATGCAAAAATAAATGCCAAGTAGATCAGATGTTAATGTAAGAGCTATAATTAAGTTAGATAATGGTTTCTTTGTTATGATACCAAAATCAAAAGTGGCAAAATCAAAAACAGACAAATTGGATTTCATCAATATTAAAAACTTCTCCAGAAGATCTGGATAGGGCCTCCAGCCATGCTGACCCAGCTTTGGTCATTCTTCACAGTGTGTCTCTTCCTCTTTTGCTGGCTCAGTTATGGCAGCCATGAAGACCCTGAACCACAAAGCTGAAGTAGTCTGAGCCCAAGCAGTGTTGGTGGTCAACATCCATGCTGCCTGGGGCCTGCAAATTATGCTGAGGGCCAACTTGGGTCTGAAGGGCACCATGAAGATGTTTGTTTCTGATACTGGAGACATCAAGCTTACTAAAGATGGCAATGTGCTTCTTCATGAAATGAAAATTCAATACCCCACAGCCTCCTTAATAGCCAAAGCAGCAACAGCCCAGGATGTCATAACTGGTGCTGCTACCACTTCCAATATCCTAAATATTGGAGAACTACTGAAACAAGCAGATCTCTACATTTCTGAAGGTCTTCATCCCAGAATAATAACAGAAGGATTTTTTTGGAGGGGTTCTCTGAAAATTTTAATTTGTTCTGACAATAAAATGAACACAGTGTAAGGACTTACGCCCTCTGGCTAGGCAAGACATTAGGACCCTTAAGAGAAAGCACCAAGGCAGCGGCAGGAGGCAGTGGGATGGACTCGGTGGAAAGGAATGCACTACACAGATGAACTATGGAGGAAGGGCCCAATGACAAGGGTCAGACAGACTGCCCTAGCCTTGACCTGGTGCTTAAAAAGAGAATCACACCTTCCCCCCAATTATTAGGGAGAGGTCCGAGGGGTGGGGGCACAGGGTGCTTATTGCTGTCCTCTTCATGGGCCTACAGCATCTGTGAACACTGGAAAAGAAGGCAGAGTAGCTTTGCGCAGAGCAAGAAGAGAGAGAGAGAGAGAGAGAGAGAGAGAGAGAGAGAGAGAGAGAGAGGAAAGAAAGAACGAAAGAAAGAAAGAAAGAAAGAAAGAAAGAAAGAAAGAAAGAAAGAAAGAAAGAAAGGAAGGAAGGAAGAAAGAAAGAAGACAAAGAAATATGGAAAGGCTGACTATTGCTTGTGGTGGGATACCTCTGAAGTCTTTTGATTACCTAAATCCTGATTGTTGGGGACATGAGGACTTGGCTATCACTATACATTGGGAGAAGAGAAGTTAACCTTTATTGAGAAATGTAACAATCCTTGCTTTGTCACATTATTGGTCAAAGGATCAAATAAGCACACACTCATTCAAATCAAAGGTACAATAAGAGATGGCTTGAAGGGCTGTTGAAAATGGTATTGATGATAGGTGTATAGTTCCAGGTGCTGTTGCAGTGGAAGTGCCAATGGCAGACACCCTGATTAAATATAAGTCCAGTGTAAAGGGCAGTTCAAGCATTTGCTGATGCATTCTCATTATTCCCAAGGAAACACTATTTAAAGTTCAAGCAGAACATTCATAATCAGGCCAACTTGTGGGTGTGGACTTGAACACAGCTGAGGCAATGGTAGGAGCAGAAGTAGGTATATGGGATAACTGTTGTGTAAAGAAGCAGCTTCTTCATTCCTGCACTGTGATTTCCACCAACATTCCCCTGGTTGATGAGATCATGCTAGTTGCAATGTTTTCTCTAAAAGTTTGAATTGAAGCTTCCCCTGTATTGCCTGAATTATGAAGACTCTCCAGAGTGATTCTAAGAATACAGCTATGGAATTTTTGTTCTGGCTTCAAATGATTTTTAAAGGATTTTTCTTTTCCCATATGGAGACAGGAGATATTCAAATTCCAAACTCGAAAATTATAATTACAGTACTTTTTTTAATTACGCTATTTTTAAAATTGCACTCGGTGTATGCACAATGAGCAGGCTATCTTCACCCAATATGCACAGGATGTTTTGCTTTAGCTTCTATGATATAAAAATACATGTTGGAAAAGCTATGTTATCTACCTTATTAAATATTCCTTGGAAAATCAAAACAAAATATTAAAAACTTCTGTTTAGCAAACAATACCATCAAGAAGAAAAAAATACAACACAACTCAATGGGAGAAAATTATTTGCAAATCACATAGCTAATAAGGGTCTATTATCCAGTTATATAGAGCTCTCACAACAAAACGAACGATATATAACCCAATTCTAATGAACAAAGGATTTAAACAGGCATTTCTTAAAAGAAATACAAATGGCCAATAAGTATGTGAAAACTTGTTCAACACCAAAATACTAGTCAAAACCACAATGGTATTTTACATCCACTAGAATGATTATTATAAAACACAGTAAATCACAAGTGGGAATGGGGATAAAATAAAATCCTCTTACATGCTGGTGAGAATGTAAAATAGTACAGCAACTTTAGTAATGTTTTCTAATTACTCAAAAATGTTAAAAATTAAGTTGCCATATCACAAAGCAATTCCAATGCTAAGTATATATCCAACGAAATGAAAATACGTTCTCATAAAAACTGTACACGACTGTTTATAGCAACATTATTTATTATAGACAAAATAGGATATTATCCTATCTAATAAAGAAGGAATATGCTAATTGACACTCGTGCCATCACAAAGATGGTGGCGCCCACAGCCAATGAGGAGGGAATATGCTAATTGACTTCCACACTCTCAAAGATGGCAGTGCCCACAGCCACAAGATGCCAGCAGGAAAGGGCATTTGTGGGCAATCATGCCAGCAGGAGAGGGCAGTTGGGGGCCTCCGGGATGGCAGGATAGGGTAGGTGGGAGCCACCAGGCCGGGAGCAGAGCAGTTAGGTGTTGATCAGGCTGGCAGGGGAGTGGTTAGGGGTTGATCAGGCTGGCAGGCAGAAGAGGTTAGGGGCAATCAGGCAGGCAGGCAGGCGAGCGGTTGAGAGCCAGCATTCCCAGATTGTGAGAGAGATATCCCTGTGGGATCAGGCCTAAACCAGCAGTCGGACATCCCCTGAAGGATCCCAGATTGGGGAGGGCGCAGACTGGGCTGAGGGACACACCCCCCCTCCAGTGCAAGAATTTCATGCACCAGGCCTCTAGTTCAGTCTAAAAAGGATTGAAGTAAATACATACTGTAACACAGATAAACCACTAAGAACATGCTAAGACCCAGACACAAGGTCACATAGTATTATTCCATTCATAGAAATGTCCAGAATAGACCAATCCATAGGATAAAAAGTGTTTACCAGGATTAGCAAAAGGGGAAAATAACGAATGACTGCAAAGAGGTATGGGGCTTATTTCTGGAATGATGAAAATGTTGTATAGTAAGATAGTAATAATGGTTGCACAACTCTATGAATATACTAAAAGCTACTGAACTTTAAAGAGGTGTTTTATAATCTATGATTTATATCATAATAACAGTTGTTATTTTTAAGTTAATTACCTTACTTATAATTAATCTGATTTAGCAGGGTTTCTATCATAGGTGTTCTTACTACAAAGTATTAATATTCTTAGTACAAAATTTAGGTGACACTTGTGAGCTATAAACCCAATAGCAGGTTGCCTCCAAATAATGGTTACCACTATCTTGGCCATAAATGAATTTAAAGTATTTGTATCAGCACCGAGCTGCCCAATATGTATGGACATAACATATAGACATATAAGCAAAGATTATAAAGAAATAGGAAATGGAGATTAGCCCTACCATTGATGTATTTTCATCCACTAGGAGACAGTTTTCCAGCGATACCATGAAGTCAAAAGATAATACAGTTTGGCTAAGTAATGATCTGGTAGAGAAGTAGCAGAGGCAAGACTTTGGGAAGAGGAGCCATTAGAGAACCTTAAAAATCCTACATTTGATCACAGGTAGTAAAAAAAAAAAAATCTTAGCATGACTATATCCACAATACAGAGGGGTTGCTGAGCCAGTAGCTAGCCAGCATATATTTTTAGTAACATATAGAAAAATATAACTATTCGCTACTAATATAAGGCAGTGGAAAACCAACATCTTTATATATATATATATATATATATATATATATATATATATATATATATATATATATTATTGATTTTTTATAGAGAGGAAGGGAGAGGGATAGAGAGTGAGAAACATCCATGAGAGAGAAACATCGATCAGCTGCCTCCCGCACACTCCCTACTGGGGATGTGCCCGCAACCAAGGTACATGGCCCTGACCGGAATTGAACCTGGGACCCTTCAGTCCACAGGCTGACGCTCTATCCACTGAGCCAAACTGGTCAGGACAAACCAACATCTTTTAACGGTGGAAAAAGTCTAAGATATTTTAAATATACTTGAATCACCTTGGTGACTATGTTTTAGATGAATACTATTTTCAAAAATAATGACAGCAAGATGGAAGAAGTGACTGCTCACCATGGTAAAGTTCAGGGATGCATTTGTTGATCAACATTGACAGTATAACAAATAATGGACCTGGGGTTTACTAATATGGCAGGTAGCAGTACGTCCAAAACAAAACAAAAAATTGAAACTAAAAGTGAGCTGAAACTCAAATGTAGAGAACACCAGCAAAATTAAAACACAACTCATCACTGCATGATAAATATGGATCCTGGGTAATAAAAATATGAATTGGAAAATAGGACACAATTATAGTAATAGTATATTAACCCTTACTATGCTTTTTGGTATCCATGTGAGCTTACCATAGGGCATGTGCTTACTGGGGCAATGTAAAATTTTTTTAAAAAAGCTAAAGTTACTGCAACAAAATTAAAAAATATATGAAATATACTTGGAAATTTTGGAATAGTACATTAAGCCTTTTATAATATACTGCCTCAGATAATTTTCAAATATGGAGTAATGGACTCCTTTGAGATTGATTGCTTTTAGGAGAAACACAGTCTGGTACCGGATGTAAATGAATCGTCATAAGTTTTTATTTTGCTAGTGAAATTTTAAAATTGCTACTGATAAACCAGAATGAAGCTAAGAAATAAAGCTATCAAATCAAAAACATTTTATATCAGCACTACACTATACTGCACACAAACACCAATGTCAAACTTCATGTGCCAGAACCTGTAATTTCACAACATCAAGAACTGAAACAAACACCCTGAAATTCCTCAAATGTATTTTTGGCTCACTAGCAGATTCATCAGGTTAGCCTATTTAACTCTATCAGAACCAAACATGTGATGCAAGCAATACAACATCAATTCAAGAGGACAACACATTTTGGATTAACATGCTCACAAAGCAGTGACAATCCTTTTTTTTTTTTTTTTTTTTGTTTCTTTTTTTTTTATTTAAATCTTTATTGTTCAGATTATTACAGTTGTTCCTCTTTTTTCCCCCCATAACTCCCCTCCTCCCAGTTCCCGCCCCACCCCCGCCCTCACTCCCCACCCACTGTCCTCATCCATAGGTGCACGATTTTTGTCCAATCTCTTCCCGCATCTCCCACACCCCTTTCCCCCGCAAGAATAGTCAGTCCATTCCCTTTCTATGTCCCTGATTCTATTATAATCACCAGTTCATTCTGTTCATCAGATTATTGATTCACTTGATTCTTAGATTCACTTATTGATAGGTGCATATTTGTTGTTCATAATTTGTATCTACCTTTTTCTTCCTCTTCCTCTTCCTCTTCTTAAAGGATACCTTTCAGCATTTCATATAATCCTGGTTTGGTGGTGATGAACTCCTTTAGCTTTTCCTTATCTGTGAAGCTCTTTATCTGACCTTCACTTCTGAATGATAGCTTTGCTGGATAAAGTAATCTTGGTTGTAGGTTCTTGCTATTCATCACTTTGAATATTTCTTGCCACCCCCTTCTGGCCTGCAAAGTTTCTGTTGAGAAATCAGCTGACAGTCGTATGGGTATTCCCTTGTAGGTAACTGAGTTTCTTTCTCTTGCTGCTTTTAAGATTCTCTCTTTGTCTTTTGCTCTTGGCATTTTAATGATGATGTGTCTTGGTGTGGTCCTCTTTGGATTCCTTTTGTTTGGGGTTCTCCGCGCTTCTTGGACCTGTAAGTCCATTTCTTTCACCAGGTGGGGGAAGTTTTCTGTCATTATTTCTTCAAATAGGTTTTCAATTTCATGCTCTCTCTCATCTTCTGGCACCCCTATAATTCTGATGTTGGTACGCTTGAAGCTGTCCCAGAGGCTCCTTACACTATCCTCGCATTTTTGGATTCTTTTTTCATTCCGCCCCTCCGGTTGGGTGTTTTTTGCTTCCTCGGATTTCATATCATTGACTTGATTCTTGCGCTCCTCTGGTCTGCTGTCGGGAGTCTGTATAATATTCTTTATTTCACTCAGTGTATGCTTAATTTCTAGCTGGTTCCCCATCATAGCATCGAGGGTCTCATTAGATTTCTCGAGGATCTCAATAGCTCTATCGGTGGCTTCTAGACAGTTCTTGAGAGACCTTAAAAGCGTGGTTCTGAACTCTATATCTTCCATTGACAATTTTGTCCTGTTTCTTTGTCTCCGCATTTTGTTATGCTTTCTTGGTGCACCCCCTAGTGGTCTTTGTGCGCAGTCTTTTAGTTAAGCCTTGATTGTTGTAACTAATACCAGGGGGGATTTGACCTCCAGGCCAAGTGGCTGTGAGAATCAGCTGTGTCTGCAGGGAGAGAACTACTGTCCTCTAGGGAGGTGCTAATCTCGCCTTTGCCTGAGGCTATCGGGCAAAAGCCTCTGTGCCGGGCTTGGGCGGGGCGGGTCGCACAGGATCAACAGGGTGGGCCGCAGAGAGAGAGCAGTTATGGCTGCTCTCAGTCCTGTCCCCAGGGGCTCTGCCTCTCTGAGTCCCAGCAACCGCTGCAAACCTCGGAGAGAAAGCTGCACTCGCTCTGACCGAAGCCAGGCAGTCCCGCTTCTCCCGTTTGAGTCTGTGCCCCTAAAGACTCGCCCGGATCTGGAGCTCAGAGTCTGCGACTCCCTCCCGATTGTAAACAACAACCGCCGTCCGCCGCCAGCCCGCTCCGTGCGCTCCGCACCTCAGAATTTGACTTCAGCACTGCGCCTCCTCTGAGTGTCCGTATGCGTTACTCTTTCCTCCTAGTTGTAGGAATTCCACTCAGCCAGCATTCCTGTGGGTCTGGGTGATGTCCGTTCCGTCTTTTAGTTTCACTTTTGAAGTGGTTGTTCGAGGCAGCAAACTCCGGCGTTAACCTATGCCGCCATCTTGGTTCTCCGCCAGCAGTGACAAACCTTGAAATACTTTCTGACAATGACGGATACAAAACCTTAAGAAATTCAGTGACAGACACCTAAACTTATAGGAAAATAGCCACTGTAACATATGTAATAATTACATTAACCTAGTTTTTAAAAAATATGTGTTTGTTTTGATTTTAGAGAGGAAGATAAAGGGATATAGAGATAGAAACATTAATAATGAGGAAGAATCATTGATCGGTTGCCTCCTGCACGCCCCACACTAGGGATCAAGCCTACAACCTGGCCATGTGCCCTGACCAGGAATCGAACTGTGACCTCTTAGTTCATTGGTCAACCCTCAACTACTGAGCCATGCTGGTTGGGAAAGAGTTATTTTTTTAAAGATCAAAAATGTTGACAGACCTCTAGCGTGACTAAAAATAACATGAATCAAATAGAGGAGGAGGAAAATGGTGACCGGCAGGAAGGTAGGGAGGGAGAGAGTGTGAGAGCACAAGGAGGTGATAGAGGACTGTGTGGATGTGTGTGGTGTGTGTGTGTATGAGCTAGGGACAGTTAGATTCTGCAGGTCTTCTAAGGGGCTGCTAAACCGGGCAGTCTTAGGCAGTGGAGCCCCGCTTCGTGTGCAGACACTCCTGGGCAGCCAGTGCGGGCACAGTGACCACGCCATCTTGGGAAACAGAGCTGCTTGAGACTAGGATCCTGGCCTAAGCACCACCCAGACTGATGTCAGACGCATACTGGGACCCTGCAGCCACTGGGGACAGAGACCTGTGGCCACAGCTACAGACCTGCGGGCACCAAAAGTTCAGAAATCCCCGCGGCAGATCCCTGAGTAACAGAGCCCATCCCACCTCCCCGCAGGCTCACAGACAGCACCATAGTAACTGATAGACCCACCACTTGCCCAGGCCTCAGTGCTGCTACAGGAACTTAAGCCTGGAAGTGCGCAAGCACCTTAGAACTGGTCCCGAACTGGTCCTGCATACTGCCGGGTTCAGAGCCCTGGGCTGGGAGCAAATGCGCGAACACCAGGAAATTGTACCCCATAGCACGGGCCCAGGGACCCTGATTCTCCGGGCAGGAGGCAGCACCAAGCACCAGTGACTTGACTGTGTTTCTTTTTTTTTTTTTTTTTTTTGCAGTTTTAATGTATTTTTTTATTGATTAAGATATTACATATGTGTCCTTATCCCCACGTTACCCCCTACCCCCCCACCCCCCAACTCATGCCCTCCCCCCCCACCCCCTTTGTCCGTGTCCATTGGTTAGGCCTATATGCTTGCATAAAAGTCCTTTGGTTGATCTTTCCCCCTTACCTCCACCCTCCCCTACCTTCCCTCCAAGGCCCGACAGTCCAATAAATGCCGCTCCATCTCTGGTTCAGTCCTTGTTCATTAGTTTATGTTGTTCCTTATATTCCACAAATGAGTGAGATCATGTGGTGTTTATCCTTCTCTGACTGGTTTATTTCACTTAGCATAAGGCTCTCCAGTTCCATCCATGCTGTGGCAAATGGTAAGAGTTCCTTTTTCTTCTTCCTCTTCTTAAAGAATACCTTTCAGCATTTCATATAATGCTAGTTTGGTGGTGATGAACTCCTTTAGCTTTTTCTTATCTGTGAAGCTCTTTATCTGACCTTCAATTCTGAATAATAACTTTGCTGGATAAAGTAATCTTGGTTGTAGGTTCTTGCCATTCATCACTTTGAATATTTCTTGCCACTCCCTTCTGGCCTGCATGGTTTCTGTTGAGAAATCAGCTGACAGTCGTATGGGTACTCCCTTGTAGGTAACTGACTGTCTTTCTCTTGCTGCTTTTAAGATTCTATCTTTGTCTTTTGCTCTTGGCATTTTAATTATGATGTGTCTTGGTGTGGTCCTCTTTGGATTCCTTTTGTTTGGGGTACTCTGTGCTTCCTGGACTTGTAAGTCTATTTCTTTCAGCAGGTAGGGGAAGTTTTCTGTCATTATTTCTTCCAATAGGTTTTCAATATCTTGCTCTCTCTCTTCTTCTGGCACCCCTATAATTCTGATGTTGGTACGCTTGAAGTTGTCCCAGAGGCTCCTTACACTATCTTCATATTTTTGGATTCTTTTTTCTTTTTGCTTCTTAGGTTGGGTATTTTTTGTTTCTTCGTATTTCAAATCTTTGACTTGATTCTTGGGATCCTCTTGTCTGCTGTTGGATCTCTGTATATTATTCTTTATTTCAGTCAGTGTATGCTTAATTTCTAATGGTCCCTTTTCATATCCTCCAGGGTCTCACTAAATTTATTGGCGGTTTCCATAAAATTCTTGAAAAACCTTATAAACGTGGTTCTGAACTCTATATCCAGTCATTTGCTTTCCTCCATTTCTGTCATTTGTGACCTGTTTCTTTGTCTCCGCATTTTCTATGCTTCCCTGTGTTGGTAGAGTGGTTTTGTGTGCTAGGTGTCCTATAGGGCCCAGTGGTTCAGCCTCCCTAGTTACCTGGAGTGGACACTCTTGGTGCACTCCCTTGTGGGCTTTGTGCACAGTCTTGTTGTAGTTAAGCCTTGATTGTTGTAGGTATCACTGGGAGGAATTGACCTCCAGGCCAATTGGCAGTGAGAATCAGCTGTGTCTGCAGTGGGAGAACTTCTGTGCTGAAGACACCCTTCTGGGGCAAGACTTGCTTCAGTGGGGCTTTGGTGCTCACTGAGTCTGCGCTCTGAGTGTGTCCCTTATGAATCTGAGGAGCTGTAATCTGGATGGTCCCCCTCTGACCACTGGGTACACTGGCTCTTGGATCTAAGGAGGTGCTAATTTAGCCTCTGCATGAGGTTACCCAGCAGGAGCTACGAAAAGATCTGCAGATTCCCCTTCCTTTTTTGGAGTTTGGAGGTTCCCAGATGAGTCGCAGCTGTGAAGCAATGCAAGCTGCTGTGGGGCCTTGGGCCTTCTCTTGGAAGTTCTGGGTCTGTCTGACCCAGCTGTAATTTGTTAGGTAATTTTCAGGTTGCAAGGAGCCAGGGCATTCATATGCAAAAGCCTCTGCCGCAGCCTGGGAGGGGCAGGGTCTCAAGGAATCAACAGGGCGGAGCAAGCAGCTATGGCAGATACTCAGCTCTGCCCTAAGGGGCCCCGCGCATCTCAGTGTCCCGGTAATTTAATTGCTGCAAGCACCTCTGAGGGAAAGCTGCCCTCGAGTTCCGAGTTCTGCCCAGTGCCACAGTTCAGTTTCTCCCCATATGAGGCCTGGGTCCCCAGAGACTTCCCGGAACCAGAGTTCAGAGCAGTCAGGAGCTTGTGACTCCCTCCTGATTCACAAAGACAGCCACATCCTCAGGTACCAGACCCTTTCCACACGCGCTCGAGCCTCCATACTTTTGCACTTTACTTCCGCAGCTCCTGACTCTCAGTGTGCTTTTCTCTTTCCTTCTAGTTGTAGAATTTCCACTCAGCCAGCCTTTCTGTAGTTCTGGATGATGTCTGTTTTGTCTTTTTGTTGTATTTTTGAAGTTGTTGTAGGAGGCAGCAATTTCGGTGTTTACCTATGCTGCCATCTTGGTTTCTCTTGACTGTGTTTCTTATCACCTGCGACTGAGATCCCTGATGCCCTGTGTATTCATACTAAGAGCCAGTGACTCCAATTCTTGGTGGAAGGGCACACAGAGATTCTGATTCTCAATGCAAGGTCACACGAAGCAACAGAGACTCTGATACTGGATTCTTGGGGAACTCTGACTCCTGGCACACGCCAGGGGGCACTGATTTTCAACACGGTCCAGGGGGGGTCTCTGTTTCAGCATGATGCAGACAGGGTCCCTGATTCTAAGGGCACGTACGAGGCCACATTGAGCACTGGCAACACTGACTCTGAGTGAGCCTGGTTCCCACCAACCCACAACCACACATCTTAGTGTCAGAGCTCTTCAGTGACACTAGGGTGGTGGGAGGCTCCCACTGCACAAGGCCCAGGCCCACGCAACTAGATGTTTGAACCATCGGGAGATAATCAGAATGAAGAGACAACACAATACCCAGAGGAAAGATAATGAGGAGTCACCAAGAAAGGAAATTAATGAAGTTGAAGCATGAAACATGACAGAAAAATAATTCAGAATAATGGTTGTACAATTTATTCACCGGATGGATGAGAAAATCAACAACCTATGCAAGAATCAGGAGGAAAGGAAAAGTGATATAGCTACAATCAAAAACACCATGGAAAGTTTCAACAGCAGACTAGAAGAAGTAGAGGATCGAATTAGTGAGTTAGAAGATAAGGCAGAGAAACAAGCTCAATCTGAACAGCAACTGGAGAAAAAAATTAAAAAGCAGGAGGAGAGCCTAAGGGAGCTTCGGGACAACATGAAACGAAGTAACATACCCATAATAGGGCTGCAAGAAGGACAAGAAGAGCAGCAAGGATTAGAAAATCTATTTGAAGAAATAATGTCAGAAAACTTCCCAGATATGGGGAAGAAAAAAGTTACACAAGTACAGAGAGTCCAAGACAAGATGAACCCCAAAAACCCACACCAAGACACGTCATAATAACAATGGCAAATGTGCAAGACAAAGAGAGAATCTTAAAGGCTGCAAGAGAGAAACAGAGAGTTACCTACAAAGGATCCCACATCAGATTATCAAATGATTTCTCAACAGAAACACATCAGGCCAGAAAAGAATGGACGGAAATTTACAAAGTGTTGCAAAGCAAAGCACTGAATCCAAGAATACTCTATCGACCAAGGCTATCATTCAAAATTGAAGGGGAAATAAGAAGCTTCACAGACAAAAAAAGGCTACGGGAGTTTATCACCAACAAGCCAACAATGCAAGAAATGCTAAAGGGACTGGTGTAAAAAGATGAACTAAAAAGCCCAGAAAGAAAACAGCCACAAAAAAATAGAAATGGCTACAAACAAGTACCTTTCAATAATAACTTTAAACATAAATGGAATAAATGATCCAATCAAAAGACATCGAGTGGCTGAATGGATTAAAAAAGTGACCCATATATTTGCTGTCTACAAGAGACCCACCTCATTAGAAGGGACTCACACAGACTGGAAGTAAAGGGATGGAAAAATATCTTTCAGGCAAATGGAAATGAAAAAAAAAGGTGGGGTAGCAATACTTATATCAGACAAAATAGACCTCAAAGTGAAGGCCATAACAAGAGATAAGGGAGGCCACTTCATAATACTAAAGGCATCAATACAACAAGAGGATATAACCCTGATAAACATGTATGTACGCAATGCAGGAGCACCCAAATACATAAGAAAACTCCTGGAAGATATCAGGGGAGAGATCGACAACAATACACTCATAGTAGGGGACTTTAATACACCACTGACATCACTGGATAAATCCGCTAGACAAAAACTCAGCAAAGAAACAGCAATCCTAAATGACTCACTAGATCAGATGGACTTAATTGACATCTTCAGAACACTTCACCCCAAAGCCACAAAATATACTTTCTTCTCAAGTGCTCATGCGACATTTTCAAAAATAGACCACATATTAGGTCACAAACAAAGTCTCCCCAAATTGAAGAAGACTGAAATCATACCAAGCATCTTCTCAGATCACAAGGGCATAACATTAGAAATAAACTGCAATAAAAACAACTTAAAATAGTCAAACACTTGGAAGCTGAATAGCATGTTATTAAATATTGATTGGGTTACCAATGAGATCAAAGAAGAAATTAAAAACATCCTGGAAACTAATGACAATGAAAACACAACAATCCAAAACCTATGGGACACAATGAAAGCAGTCCTGAGAGGGAAGTTTATAGCTCTACAGGCCTATCTCAAAAAACAAGAAAAAATGGTAGTAAAGCATCTAAATCTACAGCTCAAAGAATTAGAAAGAGAGCAACGAGAAAAGCCCAGAGTGAGCAGAAGGAAAGAGATAATAAAGATTAGAGCAGAAAAAAGAGACATAGAGACCAAAAAACAATACAGAAAATCAATGAAACAAAGAGAAGGTTCTTTGAAAGGATAAACAAGATTGACAAACCTCGAGCCAGGCTCACCAAGAAGGAAAGAGAGAGGACCCAAATAAACAAAACCGGAAACGATCGAGGCGAAATAACAGCAGATCCAACAGAAATACAAATGATTGTTAAAAAATACTATGGACAGCTCTACTCCAACAAACTAGACAACCTGGAGGAAATGGACATATTCCTAGACAACTACAACCTTCCAAAACTCAATGAAGAAGAATCTAAAAATCTCAATAGTCCAATAACTATGGAAGAAATTAAAGCAGTCATCAAAAAGCTCCCAGCAAACAAAAGCCCAGTACCAGATGGCTTCCCAGGGGAGTTTTACCAAACATTAAAGGAAGAACTAAAACCTATCCTCCTCAGACTACTACAAAAAATCCAAGTGGAAGGAACACTTCCAAGCTCATTCTATGAAGCCAACATCACCCTAATACCAAAACCAGGTAAAGACAACACAATGAAAGAGAATTACAGGCCAATATCCCTCATGAACATAGATGCCAAAATCCTCAACAAAATCCTAGCAAATGGGATCCTGCAGTACATCAGAAAGATCATACACCATGACCAAGTAGTACTTATCCCAGGGATGCAAGGATGGTACAATATCTGCAAATCAATAAACGTGATACATCACATAAGGAAATTGAAAGAAAAAAACCACATAGTCATATCAATTGATGCAGAAAAAGCATTTGACAAAAATTCAACACCCAATTTTGATAAAAACTCTCAGCAAGGTGGGAATTGAAGGATCATACCTCAACATAATAAAACCCATATATGATAAACCCACAGCCAACATCATACTCAATGGACAAAAACTAACACCATTTCCCCTAAGAACAGGAACAAGACAGGGATGCCCACTCTCACCACTCCTGTTCGACATAGTACTGGAAGTATTAGCCATTGCAATTAGACAAGAAGAAGAAATAAAAGGCATCCAAATTGGAAAAGAAGAAGTAAAACAGTCCTTATTTGCAGATGACATGATATTATACTTAAAAAACTCTAAAGACTCCATCAAAAAACTATTAGACTTAGTAAAAGAATTCGGCAATGTAACAGGATACAAAATTAACACCAAGAAATCTATGGCATTTTTATACACCAATAGTGAATTTGCAGAAAGAGAGATTAAAAAAGCAATCACATTTACCATCGCACCAAAAAAATTAAGCTACTTAGGAGTAAACTAAACTAAAGAGGTATAAGACCTCTATTCAGAAAACTACAGGACGTTGAATAAAGAGATAGAGGAAGACGTAAAGAGATGGAAGAACATACCATGTTCTTGGATTGGTAGAATCAACATCATTAAAATGTCCATACTTCCCAAAGCAATCTATAAATTCAACCCACTTCCCATCAAAAAACCAATGGCATATTTCACAGACCTAGAACGAACTCTCCAAAAATTCATCTGGAATAAAAAACGACCCTGAATAGCTGCAGCGATCCTGAGAAGGAACAAAGTAGGTGGGATCTCAATACCAGATATCAAGCTGTATTACAAAGCCACTGTTCTCAAAACTGCCTGGTAGTGGCACAAGAACAGACATAGATCAATGGAATAGAATAGAGAGCCCAGAAATCAGCCCCAACCAATACGTTCAATTAATATTTGACAAAGGAGGCAAGAACATACAATGGAGTCAAGATAGTCTCTTCAATAAATGGTGTTGGGAAAATTGGACAGATATGTGCAAGAAAATGAAACTAGACCACCAACTTACACCATACACAAAAATAAACTCAAAATGGATAAAGGACGTAAATATATGACGAGAAACCATAAAAATACTAGAAGAATCCAAAGGCAACAAAATCTCAGACATATGCTGAAGCAATTTCTTCACCGATACAGATACTAGGGCATTGGAAACTAAAGAGAAAATAAACAAATTGGGCTACATCAAAATAAAAAGTTTCTGCACAGCAAAAGAAACCATCAACAAAACAACAAGAAAGCCCACTACATGGGAGAACATATTTGCCAATGCTATCACTGATAAGGGTTTAACCTCCAACATTTATAGGGAACTCATACAACTCAACAAAAGGAAGATAAACAATCCAATAAAAAAAAATGGGCAAAGGACCTAAATAGACATCTTTTAAAAGAGGACATTCAGAAAGCCAAGAGACATATGAAAACATGCTCAAAGTCGCTAATCATCTGAGAGATGCAAATCAAAACAACAATGAGGTACCATCTCACACCTGTCAGAATGGCTATCATCAACAATTCAACAAATGACAAGTCCTGGAGAGGATATGGAGAAAAAGGAACACTTGTGCACTGCTGGTAGGAATGCAGACTCGTGCAGCCACTATGGAAGACAGTATGGAGTTTCCTCAAAAAACTACAAATGGAACTCCCATTTGACCCTGTGATCCCACTTCTAGGAATATATCCCAAGAAACCAGAAACACCAGTCAGAAAGGATATATGCACCCCTATGTTCATAGCAGCACAATTCACCATAGCTAAGATCTAGAAACAGCCTAAGTGCCCATCTGTAGATGAATGGATTAGAAAACTGTGGTACATCTACACGATGGAATACTATGCTGCTGTAAAAAGAAGGAACTCTTACCATTTGCAACGGCATGGATGGAACTGGAGAGCATTATGCTAAGTGAAATAAGCCAGTCAATGAAGGAAAAATACCACATGATCTCACTTATTCATGGATAATTGAGACCATTATAAACTTTTGAACAATAATAGATACAGAGGCAGAGCTGCCTCAAACAGATTGTCAAACTGCAGCGGGAAGGCCGGGGAGGGTTGGGGGGCGGGAGGTAGTGGGGTAAGAGATCAACCAAAGGACTTGTATGCATGCATATAAGCATAACCAATGGACATAAGACACTGGGGGATAGGGGAGGCTAGGGGACTGTCTAGGGCCGGGGGGGGGGGGGGAATGGACACATATGTAATACCCTTTGTAATAAAAAATTAAAAAAAAAATTAAAAAAAATGTGGTACATCTACACAATGGAATACTACACTGTGGTAAAAAAGAAGGAACTCTTACCATTTGCAACAGCATGGATGGAACTGGAGAGCATTATGCTAAGTGAAATTAGCCAGTCAGAGAAAGATAAATACCACATGATCTCACTCATTTGTGGAATATAGAGAACTACATAGACTGATGAACAGGGACAGATTCAAAGACAGAGAAACAGCGATCAGACTATCAATCCCCAGAGTGAAAGTAGGGGAGGGTGTGGGTAAGGGGAAGAGATCAGCCAAAGGACTTGTATGCATGCATATAAGTCAAACCAATGGACATGGACAACAGGGGGATGTGAACATGAGTAGCGGGGGAGGTTGGGGGTTAATGGGGGGATGAGGACACATTTGTAATACCTTAACCAATAAAGAAATTTAAAAAATAAAATAAATTTTAAAAAATTTTAAAAAGGAAAGAACTCCTACCATTTGCAACAGCATGGATGGAACTGGAGAGTATTATGCTAAGTGAAATAAGCCAGTCAGATAAAGAGAAGTATCACATGATCTCACTCATTTGTGGAATATTATGAACAACATACACTGATGAACAAAAACAGATCCAGAGACAGAAGCATCTAACAGGCCATCGAGCCTCAGAAGGAAGGCAGAGTAGGGTGGGAGGTGGGGTAAGAGATCAACTAAAGGACTTTATACATGCATATAAGCATAACCAAAGGACACAGACATTATTGAGTGGGGACATGTGCTGGGTGGGGTGGGGGTAGGAGGAAGGGAGCCACCCAGGAGAGGAAAAAAATTGTTTCCAAAGAGCAAAGCTATGAAGTATTCTGCGCAATAAATGCTCATTTGTATGATGTCATATTAATAAAGTACAAAATTTTCATACATGGACAGATTGTTGACCTGAGAGGGAAGGCAGGGGAGGATAGGTGGGAAGAGCTCAACCAATGAGTTTGTATGCATATATGCATAACCCCTGGGCACAGAAAATGGGGTGGTGTGATCCTGGGGAGGGGAAGGGATGGAAGCCGGCTGGAAGAATGTTAATGGGGGAAATAGGAGGACCTATGTAATACTTTCAACAGTAATGATTTAACAAACAAATAAATAAAAAATGAAAGAGGCTGTGTGGTTAATCACTATTATTGCTGTATTTATACAAATAACCAGACCAAGTTTATTGAAAGTAGACCTATTTTACTAGTAAATTAGCCTTAATTTGGCTCTTTTTAATTAAAAATGAGAGTGATTTTAGAGAGAAAATTTCTTTCAATACAAACTATAATATACCATTGTAGATATTCAATTACAATGCTCTTCATTGTCTTTTGAATTTGTATGTTTGTTGATTTTAAGATTTCTACCAATAAACAGGACTGGATCCTGAAGTTTTCTAGGTTTAAAAAAATACTTGAATGAAAAACCTCCAAACTAATTTTTTTTTTTACATCCTTTGACTTGGAATCATTCAGATCTAAAACTGCCTTTTTTTCCAAAGGCCATGCAAGGTAAAGTGGGACAAGTTGTGTGGGAAGAGATTAACCAAAGAACTTGTATGCATACATGCATAAACCAGGGATAACCCAGGGACACAGGCAATAGTGTCCTCAAGGCCCGGGGAGTGGGGTCAGTGGGTAGGCTATAAGGGATCAAAGGGGAAAAAAGAGGCCATCTGTAGTACTTTCAACAATGAAGGTAATTTTTTTTAAAAAAAAAAGTGTGACAAGTTGATATAGATGTTAGAGAAATCACCACAAGGGTCATCTATGGACAATCGTCATGCCTGTTGCAGAAAGATTGCCAGAATCATTCAAGGGACAGGCCAGGAGAATCTATCAGACTCTCTCTGCCTGCCTTCACTCCATGTGAAGGTGAATTGAGGTGGACTTCTAGAAAATGTCAAGTACCTGCTTTCATAACCCAGAAACTGGGATTATAGTCTGTTCTGATCATTAACCTTTGTTTTTCTCTTGTTCCATAGAGATGCCTCTTACTATATACGTGATTGCTTGCATCAGAGGGTTAACTTTGTGAATATCACTGCCTCCCAAGATGAGACACAACTTTAACTGAACTGCAGAACTTTTCTTAGGACTGAGACTGGTTTAATGATACAAGGGTTTATCAGTCCAGCTTCTGAAGTGTGAATCTTCCAGAGAAATTTCAGAGGATGGAACTGTGGGGGCACAAGACAAGGCACCCCAGGATGTGTCTCTGTGGCGTGTGGATTGTTTTTAGCAAAAGGCAACTTTGGCGATATGCTCCAGAGAAACTTCTGTCCCTCCCTTTCACTACGTAGAAGAACTTGAATAAGGGACCTGGCTCATAATAAGACACCATCAGCCACAATATCTTTTTGACCCACCTATAAGGCAGGGAAATCTTTACTAAACATCTGCTCTTATTATCATCCTGCAATGACCCTTTCAAGATCCCAAAGGTACATGAACTCATCGTCCCTAGCTCAGGATGTCTTATATACCTCTGTCTCCCTATCCATCTCTGAACCTCTTGTGCATGATAGATCCTCCCTTCCCCCAACTGGTGGGGGGAGTATGATGTAACTTGCAGCCCAGAAATACTTGAGTGATTAACCATGACCTTATATGGACTATACATTGGACCATCAATCCACACCTGCCAAATACCCTAAGCCAGTGATGGTGAACCTATGACATGTGTGTCAGAGATGACATGCGAACTCATTTTTTTGGTTGATTTTTCTTTGTTAAATTGCATTTAAATATATAAAATAAATATCAAAAATATAAATCTTTGTTTTACTATGGGTGCAAATATCAAAAAATTTCTATATGTGACACGGCACCAGAGTTAAGTTAGGGTTTTTCAAAATGCTGACACGCCGAGCTCAAAAGGTTTGCCATCACTGCCCTAAGCCCTTGTCCTATATGGACCATCCAGTAAGCCACGAATCAGTGTGCACCGAGTACACTAAGCCCCCACCCCTTCCCATTCCACCCCTCAAAAGGCATGCCCACCCTGCACATGCTGCTGTCCTCCCCTTGAGAGACAGCCCAGCAGGTCCTCCTCCTCTAATAAAGCCTGTAGTCCTGGTTTTTGGCCTCTGTCTGATTTTTCATTTTTGGTGCTGAAAATGAAAAATCAGGAGAGGTGAACGGGAGCATGGACGATCCTTGAACCTAGGCCCAAGCTTCTGTCTCCTACTCTGGCTCTGCTCAGTGGTATGGTTCTGAGTTGATTGGCCCGTTCCAGACACCTCTTGAACCCTGCCACACCAGGACACATGGGGATCTCATCGCTTTCCTTCCACCGGTAGGCTTCAGGAACTTTCTCAACCCCTCCCTACTTTTTTCTCACTCCCTGTGACCTGGAGGGGCATTAGGGCCTACAGAGTTTCCTGTCTACTTGGCTACACAGTTCCTACATTCTATGAAAGCCCAGGTACCTGGCTGGGAATTCTCTTCTCCATGGGAAAGGTTTCAGGGTGACGACCTTGGAACCTTTTCTCATCTCTCTCTTGCTACAGGTTGGCTGAGGGAAAAGGAGGACGCTTCTTGTTCCTTCCCCAACTTTTGCTCACCCTTCCCTCTGGTCATAGGAACCTCTCAGTCCAAACCCCCTCGAAACACACCCTTAGGATATCTCCTCGCCAATCTCTCGACCCTTGGTCTTTTTGGCTACCTCAAACCAAAGAAGCTCCACCTGGCCACAATATAAACTCAACAATGGCTCTCAGTGGCCCGAAAACTGCACTTTCAATTTCAATATCCTCCAAGACCTAGATAATTTTTGCCACTGGACAGGGAAAGCTTTCGAAATCACTACAAACATGCTTCCTTTTCCCTCCACTCCCGCCCCTCGCTTTACTCCTCATGTTCCACTCATCAGATCCTCCTCGAAAAGTCCTCTTTGCCCTCTCAAACTGGTCCTCAGCCCCTTTCTCTGTCTTCTGACTCTTTCGACCCATTCATCTCTACCTCTCCCGCTCCTGCCCGCCCCCTTACAACTCTGCCATAGAATCTACACCCCACGCTCTACCCTCTGAGAACTCTAACCGCCTGCCTTCCCCTGTGCGCTCTCCACCCCCGTGACCACCAGCAACCGAATTTACAGGTTGCTGGCCAGTTCCCTTTGTGCAAGGTTGCAGGGGCGGAAGGTATTATCCAGGTAGCCATTCCCTGATCTTTCTCAAATTGAAAAATGCCTCAGCTCTTTCTCTTCAGACCCTCTTAACCAGCAGCTGCCTCCTCCCCAGTCCATAAGAGCCCAAATCCTGAGAACACGAGCTCCAAAACAGCCTTTCCCAGCTAACACTCATTCTCAGGCCACCCAAAGACTGCCTTCCTCAACAGTCTCTTCTATTCCTATGTCCATTCTACCCCTGAGGGAGGCAGTAGGAACTGAGGGCATAGTCTGAGTAAATGTCCCATTCTATATGTCCAGCCTCACGGATTGAGAGGCATCTCAGGTCTTTTCCACTGACCTGGCCACCTTTACTCCCCTGATATACACCACAAACTTCAAAAAAATAGATACAGGTGCACAAACCTCTCAAAAAGACCTCGTTAACCTGACCTTTAAGGTATTTAATAATAGAGATGAGGAGACCCAAATCCAAAATCAAAAGCAAGATCAGGCCAAGGCTGAGGCCCAGTAGGAGTCCTTCAAGCTCCTAGCCACTGCTCTCATGAACACCAAACGAAGTGCCAGTCCTCCAACTGCAGGGGCTAAGCCTCCTCCAGGCCCATGCTTCAAATGCAGCAAGGAAAGACACTGAGCCAAGTCCTGCTCAAACCTGAGACCCCCGCTTGGGCCCTGCCCAAGGTGTGGAAGGGAAGGCCACTGGAAATCAGACTGTAGTCTGGCCCCTCCGGTTCAGGCCTCAGCCGGTCCAGCATGGCCACACTCTGAATCCAGTTTGGAGCTCCCAGACCTCCTGGGATTGGCCACCAAAGAAGCTGCCCAGGCCCTGACAAGGCCCCACAGACGTACATCACCAGGACAGAGCATCGGGTAACGACTGTGGTGGCAGGTAAGCCGATCTCCTTTTTAAGTGACACAGGGGCCAATTATTCTGCCCTCTTTGAATTCACTGGGATCCTTGTTCACTCCTCAGTCTCTATTATGGGGGTTGACGGATTAGTCTCACAGCCATTAGCCACCTCATGTCTACACTGCATCTTACTAAATTCCCCCATTTGCTCTTTGCGCATTCTACCTCCGTGCCCAGTCAGGGCTACCATGTATACACTCATAAAGCCCAGTTGTCCCAAACCACAGTCACCTACCTCAGTTTCACTCTCTCACCCCACAAGGCTGAGCCATTCCTGGGACTGTAAAGGCCTTATCTTCTTAGCTCCTCTGTAACTGTCCCCTCCTCTGAACAAGAAATCTTCTTCCTCAGGCTCACTGGGTACTCTCGCCTCCAGGTTCACAACTTTAGTCTTCTTACAAAACTCCTCTATGACATGACATGGCGAAGGGACCCCCTCACTGAGCCTTTAGATCCCAAGGCCAACACTCTCACCCCTTTAATGCTCTGAAAACTGCTCTGATCTCAGCGCCTTCTCGCCCCACTCCCCTTGCCCACTCCACCTTTCCCAAAGAACAACTTCCTTGACTGCACAGGCTTACTTAACATTCCGGCTATTATCAGAAACTGAGATCATTATCTCCAGGAAAAAATGAGGCAGTTTTAAAATCCAAGCAGCTAGGAAACCAAGACGGTGGCATAGGTAAACACTGGAAATTGCTGCCTTGCACAACCACTTCAAAAATACAACTAAAAGACAAAACGGACATCATCCAGAACCACAGAAAGGCTGGCTGAGTGGAAATTCTACAACTAGAAGGAAAGAGAAAAGCACACAGACTCAGAGGAGGTGTGGAAGTAAAGTGCAGAGGTACAGAGGCGCGCGTGGAAAGGGCTAGCAACTGAGGACACGGTTGTCTTTTTCCATCGGGAGGGAGTCTCAAGCTCCCGACTGCTCTGAACTCCAGTTCCAGGAGAGTCTCTAGGGACCCAGACTCATACAGGGAGAAACTGGACTGTCTGGCAGTGGGCAGAACTCGAAGGCGGCTTTCTCTCAGAGGTGCTTGCAGTGATTACTGGGACACTGAGACTCGGGGCCTCTTAGGGTAGGACTGAGGATCAGCCATAGCTGTTTGCTCCACCCTGTTGATTCCCTGAGACCCGCCCCACCCAAGCTGTGCACAGAGGCTTTTCCATATGAATGGGCTGGCCCTTTGCAATCTGAAAATTACCTAACAAACTGCAGCTGGGTCAGAGAGACCCAGAACTTCCAAAACAAGGCCCAAGGCCCTACAGCAGCTTGCATTGCTTCACAGCTGGGCCTCTTCTGGGCACCTCCAAACCCCAAACAAAGAAGAGGCATCTGCAGATCTCTCCATAGCTCCTGCTGGGTAGCCTCAGGCAGAGGCTAAATTAGCACCTCCTTAGAGATCCAAGAGCCAGTGTACCCAGTGGTGAGAGTGGGACCATCCAGATTACAAATCCTCAGATCCATAAGGGACACACTCAGGGGGCAGACTCAGTGAGCACCAAAGCCCCACTGAAGCAAGTCTTGCCCCAGAAGGGTGTCTCCAGCACAGAAGCTCTCCCACTGTAGACACAGCTGATTCTCACAGCCAATTGGCCTGGAGGTCAATTCCTCCCAGTGATACCTACAACAATCAAGGCTTAACTACAACAAGACTGTGCACAAAGCCCACAGAGGGGTGCACCAAGAGTGTCCACCTCAGGTAATTGGGGAGGCTGAGCCACTGGTCCCTATAGGACACCTAGCACAGAAAGCCACTCTATCAACACAGGGAATCATAAAAAATGCGGAGACAAAGAAACAGGTCACAAATGACAGAAATGGAGGAAAGCAAACTACTGGATATAGAGTTCAAAACCACAGTTATAAGGTTTTTCAAGAATTTTCTAGAAACCACTGATAAATTTAGTGAGACCCTCAAAAATCTAGTGAGACCCTCGAGGATATGAAAAAGGACCAACTAGAAATTAAGCATACACTGACTGAAATAAAGAATAATATACAGAGTTCCAACAGCAGACTAGAGGATTGCAAGAATCAAGTCAAAGATTTGAAATACAAGGAAGCAAAAATCACCCAACCAGAAAAACAAAAAGAAAAAAGAATCCAAAAATATGAAGATAGTGTAAGGAGCCTCTGGGACAACTTCAAGCGTACCAACATCAGAATTATAGGGGTGCCAGAAGAAGAGAGAGAGCAAGATATTGAAAACCTATTTGAAGAAATAATGACAGAAAACTTCTCCTACCTGGTGAAAGATATAGACTTACAAGTCCAGGAAGCCCAGAGAACCCCAAACAAAAGGAATCCAAGGAGGACCACACCAAGACACATCATAATTAAAATGCCAAGAGCAAAAGACAAAGAGAGAATCTTAAAAGCAGCAAGAGAAAGACAGTCAGTTTCCTACAGAGGAGTACCCATAAAACTGTCAGCTGATTTCTCAAAAGAAACTATGCAGGCCAGAAGGGAATGGCAAGAAATATTCAAAGTGATGAATAGCAACAACCTACAACCAATATTACTTTACCCAACAAAGCTATCATTCAGAATTGAAGGTCAGATAAAGAGCTTCACAGATAAGAAAAAGCTAAAGGAGTTCATCACCACCAAACCAGTATTATATGAAATGCTGAAAGGTATCCTTTAAGAAGAAGAAGAAGAAGAAGAAGAAAAAGGTAAAGATACAAATTATGAACAACAAATACATATCTATCAACAAGTGAATCTAAAAATCAAGTGAATAAATAATCTGATGAACAGAATGAACTGGTGAATATAATAGAGTCAGGGGCATAGAAAGGGAGTGGACTGACTATTCCTGGGGGCGGGGGAAGGGGTGTGGGGGATGCGGGAAAAATCATACACCTATGGATGAGGATAGTGCAGTGGGGGGGGGGGGGGTAAGGGCAGAGGGTTGGGTGGGAACCGGGTGGAGGGGAGCTATAGGGGGAAAAAAGAGGAACAACTGTAATAATCTGAACAATAAAGATTTCATTTAAAAAAAAATCCAAGCGGCTAGAGTCCTGGGAATAAGCTGCATGGCCTACTCCCCCCCCTCTCCCCCCCCCCCCCCCGCAGCCTTTTCTCCAGCCTCATATCCAGGTCCCTGGCTTCCACTGCTCCATCCCTTTCTCTTTTCGCTTGGATAACAGTGCATTCTAACATTCCCTCCCACTTTCACTGCAATACCTACCTCTCTCAGGCTCACCAAATGCCTCCCAGCATCCTGAAGAGGACTCAGCAGCACCATCCAGGAACTGATGACCCATCATTTCTTACAGGCTAAATTCTACTATTTCCTGCAGTGCATCCTGGAGGACTGGTCCTGGTGGAGACCATGATCTGCTTCCCCAGAAGACATACACACTTGGATAATGGATCTTACCTAGCAAGGGACCCTCCAATTTTTTACTCCGGAAGAAGTTCAGGTTTTCAAATTCTTTTTATATGTCTTGTCTCCTCACCATAATCCTCCCACAGGCAGCGAGCAATGAGTGCACCAATGAAGGTTTTTGGTCTTTTCAGATGAAACAGACTTGGGATGATGAGGGAGTCATCAATTCTACTATAATTGTCTTTATCAAAACCTATTTTAATCCTCGACCTATCCCTCCCCAACTAAAGGACATTCTTTCTCGCCCTGCGGACCCCGGACCTACTCCTTTGCCAACCCTCATCAACACAACTTTCTATCTACTCTCTAACATCAACCCCTCCTTCTCTACATCCTGCTGGATATGTCTGTCACTGGCTCAAACCCTCATCATAGCCACTCCAATCCCAACCTATTGGACCACTAACTTAACTCTTACCTATACCAGACCTCAACGCACCCTATACAACATCTCTCTCCTTAATACGGAAAACACTACCTGTTTAACAAATACCTCTCAAATCACTTCTTCAACTGCTCCTGCACCTTACTACTGTGCACTATCTATAAATTTACCCCCTCCCTTAGCCTGCTCTCCATTGGGTATTTTTCTCCTCTGTGGGACTACAGCCTACACCTGTGTTCCCCAGGACCTGTCACACTCGCTCTGCCTTTATGTCTTCCTAACCCCCAATCTTTCTATCAGAACAGAGGGAGAACTCGAATCCTCTCTTGGTCTTCTCAGACCTCGCCACAAAAGAGCAGCCCTTGTTCCCCTCTTGGTGGGTACAGGAGTCCTCACTGCAGTAGGGACAGGCATAGGAGGCATTTCCTGCTCTGTTCATTTCTACCACAAATTGTCTGCTGAATTTTCAGAGGATATCTCCATCATTACCAATTCCCTTGAATCCCTTCAAAGGCAGGTAGACTCTTTAGCAGTGGTAGCCTTACAGAACCGGTGTGCTTTAGATCTCTTGACAGCAGAAAAAGGGGGTACCTGTGTCTTTCTTGGGGAAGAATGCTGCTACTTTGTAAATGAATCAGGAATTGTCAAAGTTCACATTAAATCCGTCCGGGACAGGATTGACCAAAGACAATGTAACCAGCTAGAAGCGGGGTATGCCATCTTTGGCTCACTTATTCCATGGCTCCTCCCACTATTAGGCCCACTGGTATTTATTCTTTTAATTTTGCTCTTTGGCCCCTATCTCATGCGCTGTTTTACTAGTTTTTTGCAGAACAGAATGCAGGCGTTTGCCAACCAGAAGGTGGGAGAGCTCTATCTGGCCTTGAATTCAGAACCTAGAGACACCTATGTCACTGGAATCTTTGAGACCCTGGGTAGATGCCCCTGACGATGCCCCCTCTCAGCAGGAAGTAGCTACATAAGATGGACTCTCACACCCTGACCTTGCCCAGACTCTCAATTTTTTTACTATTACCAAAAGCCTGGAATGATAGATCCTCCCTTTCCCCAACTGGTGGACAGAGTATGATGTAACCTGCAGCCCGGAAATACCTGAGTAACTAATCATGTACCTTATATGGACTATACATTGGACCACCAATCCACACCTGCCAAATACCCTAAGCCATTGTCCTATATGGACAACACAGTAAGCCACCAATCAGTGTGCACTGAGTACACTAAGCCCCCACCCCTTCCCATTCCGCCCCTCAAAAGGCATGCCCACCTCTGCACGTGCTGCTGTTCTCCCTTTGCAAGACAGCCCAGCAGGTCTTTCTCCTCTAATAAAGCCTGTAGTCCTGGTTTTCGGCCTCTGTCTGATCTTTCAGTGCATGTGGGGTCTGTGACTCTCTAATGTATGGAGGGGATCCCATACATATGTGTGTATGTTCTCTTGCTGATCTGTCTCATAATTATTATTTTTTTATTAATAAATCTTTATTGTTCAGATGATTACAGATGTTCCTCTTTTTTCCCCCCATAACTCCCCTCCACCTGGTTCCCACCCCACCCCATGCCCTTACCCCACCTCCCTGCCACTGTCCTCATCCATAGGTGTAAGGTTTTTGTCCAATCTCTTCCTGCACCCCTCAACACTCCCTTCTCCCTAAGAATTGTCCGTTCACTCCCTTTCTATGCCCCTGCTTCTATTATATTCACTAGTTTATTCTGACTTAATTTTTAGGTTCACTTGTTGATAGGTATTTATTTGTTGTCACTTTATTGTTCATGGATTTTATCTTTACCTTTTTCTTCTTCTTCCTGTTCTTAAAGAATATCCTTCAGCATTTCATATAATCCTGGTTTGGTGGTGATGAACTCCTTTAGCTTTTTCTTGTCTGTGAAGCTCTTTATCTGACCTTCAATTCTACATGATAGCTTTGCTGGGTAGAGTAATCTTGGTTGTAGGTTCTTGCTATTCATCACTTTGAATATTTCTTGCAACTCTCTTCTGGCCTGCATGGTTTCTATTGAGAAATCAGCTGACAGTCATATGGGTACTCCCTTGTAGGTAACTGTTTTTCTCTTGCTGCTTTTAAGATTCTCTCTTTGTCTTTACCTTGGCATTTTAATTATGATGTGTCTTGGTGTGGTCCTCTTCGGATTCCTCTTGTTTGGGGTTCTCTTCATTTCCTGGACTTGTAAGTCTATTTCTTTCATCAGGTAGGGGAAGTTTTCTGTCATGATTTCTTCTAATAGGCTTTTAGTATCTTGCTCTCTCTCTTCTTCTGGCACCCCGATAATTCGGATGTTGGTACGTTTGAAGTTGTCCCAGAGGCTCCTTACACTATCTTCATATTTTTGCATTCTTTTTTCGTTTTGCTTTTCCGGTTGGGTGTTTTTTGCTTCTTTGTATTTCAAATCTTTGACTTGATTCTTGGGATCCTCTTGTCTGCTGTTGGATCTCTGTATGTTATTCTTTATTTCAGTCAGTGTATGTTTAATTTCTGACTGGTCCTTTTCCATTTTTTCTTTTGGCATTCTCATTAAGGTCCTTGAAGGTCTCATGAAGTTCCTCAGAGGTTGGTAGAAGATTCTTGAGCAATCTTATAACTGTGGTTCTGAACTCTATGTCCTCCATTAGTTTGCTTTCCTCCATTTCTTTCATTTGTGACGTTTCTTTGTCTTCGCATTTTTGGCTGACTGTGAGGACCCACTGTGTCTATAAGAAGAGCTGCTGTGCTGGAGACACCCTTATGTGGCAGGACTTGCGTCAGTGGGGCTTTGGTGGTCACTGAGTCTGCCTCTTGAGTGTGTCCCTTTTGGATGTGAGGAGTTGAAATCTGGTATCTGACCAGGGGTACCCTGGCTCCTGAATCTCCAAGTCAACCACTGTGTGAGTCCACCCAGCAGGAGCTACAGTGATATCAGCAGATTTCTCCTCTTTGTTTGGAATTTGGAAGTTTTGGAGCTCTCTAACCCAGCTGCAGTCAGATTAGGATGCAAGAGCCAAGGTGATTCTTTTGCACTGCTGAGCACAGCTTGGGAGGGGATGTAAATTGAGTGGGGCGGGGTCTCAGAGAATCACCAGGGGCAGAGCGAACAGCAATGGCTGTCATCAGCATCTCCGCGACTCCTCGTGTCTCCGCTATTCCAAGTTTCTGCAGTCCCACGCCCCCACGGCAACAATGATCCCTGCAAGCAGCTCTGCGAGAAAGCCCCCCTCACTTTCCAAACTGCTGCAAGACAGTCCAGTTTCTCCCCATAGGAGTCTGGAACCTCAGAATCTCGCCTTAAATGAGCTCAGTGTGTTCGAGAGCCTGTATCCCCTTCCGATTGAGAAAAACCATGCACCAAGGTGCAGCCGCCTAGTGCATGCCTTCGTACCTCTGTTCTGGGCTCCTCTGCACCTCCTACCGGTCTCAATGCACTTCTTTCTTTCCTTCTAGTTGTAGAACTTCCACTCGGCCAGCTTTCCCGTGGTTCTGGATGATAGCTGTTTTGTCTTATAGTTGTAATTTCAGTGTTGTTGTGGGAGGCAGCACACACAGGTTTATACCTTATGTCACCATCTTGGTACCCCTAGCATTTTTCTCATATTTATTTTGATTATTGGAACCTTGAGTGTAGAGGAAAGTTCCTTTGTCCTGCACACTATTAACTAGACTTATTGTGGTGATCATTTTGGAATGTATACAAAGATCAAATCATGATGTTGTACACCTGAAATAATTAGATAGAATATGTCAATTACAGCTCAATGAATAAAGAAATCTTTGAAAATATCAAAACGAATCAGGTACAGACCTTGGCTAGAACAACTCTGAGAATAATTCAAATAATACCCTTATCAAGGAAATAGTAAATCCTGTCAATGTAAGAAATGTCCAAACCTGTGGAGAAATTTTATGAAGTTTATTTGAGCCAACTGTGGACACATGACTGGAAACAAGTACGCAAATAATCTGGAGAATAACAGTTTTGCAGCTTCTTTCATGATGCATTTGAGAATAAGAAGGAAATTTAGGGAAGATTACATGGAGGTGGGAGAAAGCAAGGTGGGGATTGCATTACAAGGTAAGTAACAAGATGATGTACTCTCTTGAGGGTGGTAGTTTTGGCTCATTTCCAAGGTGTGTTAACCTGGAGATGCACAGAAACAATGGCCAGGGCTTGCATCAGGTAAAGATAAACCTTTCACTCCATAAAAGTCACTCCCTCTGTCCTGTAATAATAGTAGCAAGTGAATATTTAAAAGGGAATTATTGGCAAATGCAGCTGTAAGATATGTTGTAATGCAAAATTGCGAAGCCTTCAATCAAAATCAATGTTTCATGACATCTGTCATTTGTTTTGACACATCTTTCAATTTTTAGGCTAATCTAAAATTTTTAGGGCCTAGAGCCCTCCCACATTTCCTCCCTGGCACCATCAGGAGTGGTCAAGATTGGCTGGACACAACCTGGAGCCCTCCTGTGTTCCCTCTCTGGCCAAGATCCTGCAATGGTGAGGTAAGGTAGGCCTGATCCCGCCAGGCCAGGCCTAGGGACCCCACCGATAAAAGAACCTGTGCACCAGGCCTCTAGTGTGTGGGGTGTGTGTGTGTGTGTGTGTGTGTGTGTGTGTGTACATATATATATGATTTCAGAGAGGCAGAGAGACACACACAGAAAGAGAGAGAGAGAGAGAGAGAGGCAGAGAGAGAGAGAAATGATGGGAGAGAAAGAATCATGGATGGGCTTTCTCCTGCATGCCCCCCACTAAGGTTGGAGCATGAAACCTTGGGTTATGCCCTGACTGGCAATGGAACCCTGACTTCCTGCTTATTCCTATTGTTATGAATTATAACTATTTTTCTAATTTCATTCGCTAATCAAAATCAATTGTTTTATTTCAGTTGAATATCAACCCATTGTAAAAGAAAGATGGAAAAAAGAGAGTTTTCAAGCAAAGATCAAGTTGCGATTGTCCATTTCTTGATGCACCAAAAGAAAAAGGAAAAGCTGCAGAAAGGTGCAATTACGTTAGATACAAAACAATTTAAGTGCAACAGAATGACCATATCAAGAATTTGGAAATGTGCTTCCAAAAATAATTGTCAAGGAGAATCTTATGCTAATGTTGATTCTTTGAAAAAACAAAACTGTGGATGTAAATGCAAACATTATGGAAAAAAAACTTAGACATATTCCTCCTAGCAGAAGAGGCACCATATTAGCCTTTGATAATATTTCTCCCAAAATACTGGATAATATGTTTCTGTCACTTCAACAAGTTATGCTGGAAGCAATGAAGAACGATGGCTCCAATAATTTTAAGCTCACGCATATACAGAAAGCAAAGCTTCGCAGCCAAGGGATCCTACCTACAAGTTTAAAATGCAGTAACGAAATTATTGAAAAATCCAGAAACTATCTGAACACTCAAAATAAAAAGTTAAGAGTACTATTTTTAATTCATTGTTTAATTTCATCTAGTTTTTTGATAATAAATGTTGCATTCTATATTTAATTTCTTTAGCTACTATTATTATGGAGCAAATAACATTAATCAACTGCTACTATTATTATGGGACAGAGGGAGTATATGCCTGGGGAGTGACTACTCACCATGACCTGCCCAGATAGGAATTTAGTGTCAGATCACACTGTGGGGTGACTGCACAGTACCCCTGCATTCATCCAAGTAGTCTCTGCAGGATGATCTTGATAATGCAGAAAGAGATTGAACAATTTATTTTATTAATATATCCTATATAATAAAAGCCTAATATGCCAAGTGTCTGACCATTAGTTCAACCTTTCCACCAGTCACTGTGATGCGCACTGACCACCAGAGGACAGACACTCCAACCCACAAGTTAGCTTGGGGTCCAGCAGATGGGGATTGGTCAACAGACTGGACATACCCTGGAGCCCGCCCACATTCCCTCCCTGGAGCCATCAGGAGTGTGCAAGACTGGCTGGACACAACCTGGAGCCCTCACGTGTTCCATCTCTGGCCAAGATCCAGCAATGGTGGGGCAAGGTGGGCCTGATCCCACCAGCCCAGGCCTGGGGACCCCACTGGTAAAAGAACCTGTGCACCAGGCCTCCAGTGTGTGTGTGGATGTATGTATATATATATATATAGAGAGAGAGAGAGAGAGAGAGAGAGAGAGAGAGAGAGAGAGAGAGACAGACAGAGAGAGACAGAGAGGAACAGAGAGAGAGAGAAAAATGATGGAAGAGAAAGAATCATGGATGGGCTTTCTCCTGCATGGCCCCCACTGAGGTTGGAGCATGAAACCCTGGGTTGTGCACTGACTGGCAATGGAACCCTGACTTCCTGCTTCAAAGGTCCAAGCTCATCCACTGACCCATGCTGGCCAGGCAACATGAAGCGCTTTCAAATGCTGCTTGGAAAACACTACATAAAAATTCTGCCTGTTATAGAAGGCCAGAGGCATATATACTTGGGGTCATTTCTGTCTGGCTAGTGGAGTGGGGGGGTGATATTTATCTTCTTACCTATGTTTTCTGAGTTGGCAACACTTAAACACTTGGCATCTTGAACAAAACAAGGAAGTTTAAGTAAATGGCAGCTCCTAACACAGACCTGCCTGAGCCTGTGGGTAATCTGCGTTTTGATTCTGAGGGCCGCGTTTTTTCTAAACACGGAGGGCGGGGGAAAAGGAGGTCAGGCATTTACGGAGTCTTACTGCCATCCAGCGGCCAGAACTTCACCGAGCCCAGCCGAGAAGACCCGGGTGTAACATCCGGGGAGAACATCCGGGAGGGCCTGTACTTGCCGCCCAGCTAGTCCACGCGGGGGCCTGAGCGAGACAGTGGAAACGGGAAGCTTTGGTGATGGAGCTGGGAGCCCACCCAGCGGATAGTGGCGCGGGGCCGGGGAGGGAGCTGGTGGAGGGGTGCCCGGGATTCCCGTTTGCAATTGAGACTCCAAGGGGCCTACTCCGGAGGGCCAGTCCCCCCGGAAGCCACAGCAAGAGCAGCAGGAAGTTCCCGCCATTCCAGCCAGGCCCTTCAGGGAGGCCACCGCCCTGGCTGATGGGAAGTGTGGCCATTTGTCTCAGGCTGAGAGGAATTGGGCCCCCTCCAGAGTCCCCAGGGCCTCAGTTTATCCTGTGGACAGTTTCTTAAATCCCGGAGGTGGAGACACAGACTACAGAGGCTGGTTAGCAGAGACAAAGCAGGGAGGAGGGAATGAAGAGGGTCAAGTGGGTCAACTATGTGCTGTCAGAGGGAGACTAGATTTTGGGGTGCTGAGTGCACACCCCAAATACAGATGATGTGGTAAGAGAATTGTACTCTCGAAACTTGGGCAATGTTAGTAACCAGAGCCAGCCCAATAAATTAGATAGAAAGGAAGAATGAATGAGTACCGGTGTGACAGACAGTTCACTACTGCTTATTTCTTTGTTTTCACTAGAAATTAAGGTTTTAAACCAGGGGTGGGCAAACTTTTTGACTGCAGGGCCACAATGGGTTCTTAAACTGGACCGGAGGGCCGGAACAAAAGCATGGATGGAGTGTTTGTGTGAACTAATATAAATTCAAAGTAAACATCATTACATAAAAGGGTATGGTCTTTTTTTTTTTTTTAGTTTTATTCATTTCAAACGGGCCGAATCCGGCCCGCAGGCCTTTGTTTGCCCACAGCTGTTTTAAACATTCAGAATTCTAATGGGTAATTGGGACAACAGAAATGAAAAGTCATAGGAAAAGCAACTAGGCATACAAGTAGAACAACTTTTTTTTTAAAATATATTTTATTGATTTTCTACAGAGAGGAAGGGAGAGAGATAGAGTTAGAAACATCGATGAGAGAGAAACATCGATCAGCTGCCTCCTGCACATCTCCTACTGGGGATGTGCCCGCAACCCAGGTACATGCCCTTGACCGGAATCCAACCTGGGACCTTTCAGTCCGCAGGCCGCAGGCCGACGCTCTATCCACTGAGCCAAACCGGTTTTGGCAGTAGAACAACTTTTGGCTAAGAACAACAACAACAACAACAAAACTGGTATGAGAAATGGAGATGTATTTTTGAGGGAACGGAAAATAATTTTGTCCTGAGGTGAGGCTGGTTGTTTCAGGATGGGAAGGAGAAAAAACAGGACAGAAATGTGAATATAGAAAGGAAGGTTGTAGAAGGTTTGTGTAAAAGGGATCTTGCGAAAGGACATTCCATGTGAGCAAGCTGAGTAAGAATAAAATAAATGTATTCAAGTGAGAGCATTTAAATATCAAAAGTAAATAGAGGGTACTTGGTCTGCCAGTGATGCTGCAAAAAGGATTTCTGCCTCGAAAGAAAAGACTCTGTGTTTCATCGAAATAAGTTTCTGTGTTTCACGTTGTCTTAGTGGTTCTCAACCTTCATAATGCCGCGACCCTGTAATACAGTTTTTCATGTTGTGGTAACCCCCAACCATAAAATTATTTTCATTGCTACATAACTGTAATTTTGCTACTCTTATGAGTCGTAATGTAAATATCTGATATGCAGGATGTATTTTCTTTTTTTTATTTAAATATTTTTTTATTGATTAAGATATTACATATCTGTCCCCACTTCACCCTCCACCCCCCACCCCGCCCATGCCCTCACCCCCCCCCCCATTGTCCGTGTCCATTGGTTAGGCCTCTATGCCTGCATGTAAGTGCTTTGGTTGCTCTTTCCCCCTAACCCCCAACCTCCCTTACCCTCCCTCCAAAGCCCGACAGTCCAATCAATGCCTCTCCGTCTCTGGATCAGTCCTTGTTCATCAGTTTATGTTGTTCCTTATATTCCACAAATGAATGAGTTCATGTGGTATTTATCTGCTCTCCAGTTCCATCCATGTTGTGGCAAATGGTAAGAGTTCCTTCTTCTTCTTCCTCTTCTTAAAGAATACCTTTCAGCATTTCATATAATGCTGGTTTGGTGGTGATGAACTCCTTTAGCTTTTTTCTTATCCGTGAAGCTCTTTATCTGACCTTCTATTCTGAATGATAGCTTTGCTAGATAAAGTAATCTTGGTTGCAGGTTCTTGCTATTCATCACTTTGAATATTTCTTGCCACTCTCTTCTGGCCTGCATGGATTCGGTTGAGAAATCAGCTGACAGTCGTATGGGTACTCCCTTGTAGGTAACTGACTGTCTTTCTCTTGCTGCTTTTAAGATTCTCTCTTTGTCTTTTGCTCTTGGCATTTTAATTATGATGTGTCTTGGTGTGGTCCTCTTTGGATTCCTTTTGTTTGGGGATCTCTGTGCTTCCTGGACTTGTAAGTCTATTTCTTTCAGCAGGTAGGGGAAGTTTTCTGTCATTATTTCTTCAAATAGGTTTTCAATATCTTGCCCTCTCTCTTCTTCTGGTACCCTTATAATTCTGATGTTGGTACGCTTGAAGCTGTCCCAGAGGCTCCTTACACTCTCTTCATATTTTTGGAATCTCTTTTCTTTTTTCTTTTTCGGTTGGGTATTTTTTGTTTCTTTGTATTTCAAATCTTTTACTTGATTCTTGGGATCCTCTTGTCTGCTGTTGGATCTCTGTAAATTATTCTTTATTTCAGTCAGTGTATGCTTAATTTCCAGTTGGTCCTTTTTCATGTCCTCCATGGTCTCACTATACTTATTGAGGGACTCATTAAATTTATCAGAAGTTTCCATAAAATTCTTGAAAAACCTTATGAACGTGGCCTTGAACTCTATATCCAATCGTTTGCTTTCCTCCATTTCTGCCATTCGTGACCTGTTTCTCTGTCTCTGCATTTTGGCTGCTTCCCTGCGTTGATAGAGAGGCTTTGTGTGCTAGGTGTCCTGTAGGGCCCAGTGGCTCAGCCTCCCCAGTTACCTGAGGTGGACACTCTTGGTGCACCCCCTTGTGGGCTTTGTGCACAGTCTTGTTGTAGCTATGCCTTGGTTGCTGTAGGATCACTGGGAGGAATTGACCTCCCGGCCAATTGGCAGTGAGAATCAGCTGTGTCTGTAGTGGGAGAACTTCTGTGCTGGATCTCTAGGGCGGTGCTAATCTAGCATTTGCCTGAGGCTATCCGGCAAATGGCTCTGCACAGGGCTTGGGCGGGGTGGGTCCCTGGGGATCTACAGGGCGGGCGGAGTGAACAGTTATGGCTACTCTCAGTTCTGTCCCTAGGGACTCTGCCTCACAGAGTCCCAGCAACTGCTGCAAACCTCGGAGAGAAAGCTGCCCTCCAGTTCCGACCGAGGCCAGACAGTCCCGCTTCTCCCGTTTGAGTCAGAGTCCCTAGAGACTCGCCCGGATCTGGAGCTCAGAGTCTGAAGCTCCCTCCCGATTGTAAACAACAACCGCGCCCTCCGCGCCGCCAGCCCGCTCCGTGCATACTCCGCACCTGAGAATTTCACTTCAGTACTGCGCCTCCTCTGAGTCTGGGTATGATATTCTCTTTCCTCCTAATTGTAGAATTTCCACTCAGCCAGCCCTCCTGTGGTTCTGGATGGTGTCCGTTCCGTGTTTCAGGTGTAAATTGAATTGGTTGTTCGAAGCAGCAATCTCCGGCGTTAACCTATGCTGCCATATTGGTTCTATAACAGGATGTATTTTCATTGTTCACAAACCACAGGTTGAGAACTGCTCAGATCCTCCACTACTTGAAAACCAAAAAACACCCAATCTCTCTCATCAATACTAGGAACTGATTGTTGCTACCAATTATGTAAACTGTATTTGTCTTTGAAATCTTTTACTGTCGCTCTAATAAAGTGGATAATTGACAAATAAGAAAAAACATTGGCCCCTCTTTATGTTGTATCTGTATATGTTCTAAGTGTTCCAGAAATATGAAATTACTGGAAATCTGAGATGTCCTGACATCAGGAGCCTGTCACCAAAATGGAGGGAAACGCTAGAACAAATTAACGTGTGTATCACGCTGTGGCATGAAGGGTGCAATACATTCTGGTTTTGTAAAAATGGTTCTCCTTCCCAGACTTTTGCCATTCTGGTAGCCTTGCAACATGGCCACCATTTGCTTCTGAAACAGAGAAATTTAACAGGGTAAACAATGGCTGTAAAGGACATGAATAGCAGGGCTTATGGGAAACCCAAGGTGTCACTTCCAGGCTCCCTGACTTTCTTTCTTTTATGTGTTTTTTTGTTTGTTTGTTTTTGCATTTCTTCACCCACGATAGTACATTTAACCTATCTAATAAAAGGGTAATATGCAAATTAACCATCACTCTGTCACAAAAATGCCAGCGCCCATAGCCACCAGATGATGGCACCCAGTCCCCTCAGCCCTGCCAAAGTTGCCCAGTCCTGGGGGCAGCGGCCACTGAGAGCGGGCAGTGTGAGCGGCCCGGTGGACAAGGCAAGTGTTCCACTTTGGCCGCAGAGAACCTCTGGGCCGGGGAGAGCCTCGGCAGCAGGCGCAGAGTGGCCAGGCCCCGCAAAGAGCAGAGAACCAGAGGGAGTGGGCCCAAGACATCAGGGCTTCCAGATTGGAGAGGGTGTAAGTCAGGCTGAGGGACCCACACCCTATTCATGGATTTCATGCACCGGACCTCTATTTTTAGAATAAGAAGGAAATTTAGGGAAGATTACATGGAGGCGGGAGAAAGCAAGGTGGGGATTGCATTACAAGGTAGGTAACAAGATGCTGTACTGTCTTGAGGGTGGTGATTGTGGCTCATTTCCAAGGTGTGTTTGTTGTGGCAGAATGCAAGGGAGAAAGATCAGCCAGTACCCTGAGGGAGGAAAGTTTAACCTTTATTTCACAGACCTGCTAGTCCAGGGAATTCCAGATCCAAAGCCTGAACTGAACTCCTGGGGGAGGGTCTGACCTATATATCTCCTCCTTTGGCAGCCCCTGAGGGTCCCCCCTGCCCCACCCAAGTCAGTCTTGGCAGGGCCTTGGGGGCATGCTCCACTGCTCTGCCCAAGTCCCCTGTGGTGGGCCCTGGGGTTAGGCTCTACAGCTCTGCCCAAATCAGTCAGAGTGTGGAAGTAAGACTACAGTTTTAACCAGATACTGAACTAACTTGCATCCCCCCTCCCCCCCGCCCCATTTTCCTTTCCTTTTTTTTAAAAAAATATATTTTTTATTGAATTCAGAGAGGAAGGAAGAGGGAGAGAGAGATAGAAACATCAATGATGAGAGAGAATCATTGATTGGCTGCCTCCTGCAAAGCCCCCTACTGCGGATTGAGCCTGCAACCCAGACATGTTCCCTTGACCTGAATCAAGCCCGGGACACTTCAGTCTGAAGGCTGACACTCTATCCAGTGAGCCAAACCAGCCAGGGCTCATTTTCCTTTTCATGTTAGCTTAGAGATGCACAGAAACAATGCACAGGGCTTGCTTCAGGCAAAGATAAACCTTTCACTCCATAAAAGTTATATGCCTGGAGAGTGATTACTCACCATGACCTGCCCAGATAGGAATTTAGGGTCAGATCACACTGTGAGGTGACTGTACAGAACCCCTGCTTTCATCCACATAGTCTGTACAGGATGATCTTGATAATGCAGAATAACATGAAACTTTTTCTTAAAAAAATTTTAAAAAACATATATTTTTTAAATTGTTTTCATACAGGAAAGGAGAGGGAGAGAGATAGAAACATCAATGATAAGAGAGAATCAGATCAGCTGTTTCTCACCCCCACACCAACCCCCAACTGGAGACAAAACCTGCAACACTGCCCCCCTGACCTGGATCAAACCCAGGACCCTTCAGTCCGCAGGCCCACACTCCACCCACTGAATTAAAAACAGCTAGGGCATATATGTTTTTAAATTAATTTTAGAGAGGAAGAGAGAGAGAGGGAGAGAGAGAGAGAGAGAGAGAACAATGAACAATGATGGGAGAGAAAGAATCATGGATGGGCTGCCTCTTGCATGGCCCCCACTGGGTATGGAGCCTGAAACCCTGGGTTGTGCCCTGACTGGAAATGGAACCCTGACTTCCTGCTTCACAGGTCCAAGCTCATCCACTGACCCATGCTAGCCAGGCAACATGAAGCTCTTTCAAATGGTGCTTGGAAAATACTACATAAAAATGCTGCCTGTTGCCATAACTGGTTTGGCTCAGTGGATAGAGCATTGGCCTGCGGGCTCAAAGGTCCCAGGTTTGATTCCGGTCAAGGGCATGTACCTTGGTTGCGGGCACATCATCACTAGAGAGTGTGCAGAGGGCAGCTGATCTATGTTTCTCTCTCATCAATGTTTCTAACTCCCTATCCCTCTCCCCTCCTCTCTGTAAAAAAATCAATAAAATATATTTTTTTAAAAAAATGCTGCCTGTTATAGAAGTCCAGAGGCATATATACTTGGGGTCATTTCTGTCTGGCTAGTGGAGTGGGGGATGATATTTATCTTCTAACCTATGTTTTCTGAGCTGGCAACACTTAAACACTTGGCATCTTGAACAAAACAAGGAAGTTTAAGTAAATGGCAGCTCCTAACACAGACCTGCCTGAGCCTGTGGGTAATCTGCGTTTTGATTCTGAGGGCCGCGTTTTTTCTAAACACGGAGGGCGGGGGAGAAGGAGGTCGGGCATTTACGGAGTCTTACTGCCATCCAGCGGCCAGAACTTCACCGAATCCTGCCGAGACCAGCCCGGAGAAACATCCGGGGGAACATCCGGGAGGAACATCCGGGAGGGCTTGTACTTGCGGCCCGGCTAGTCCACGCGAGGGCCTGAGCGAGACAGTGGAAACGGGAAGCTTTGGTGATGGAGCTGGGAGCCCACCCAGTGGATAGTGGCGCGGGCCCGGGAGGGAGCTGGTGGAGGGGTGCCCGGGATTCCCGTTTGCAATTGAGACTCCAAGGGGCCTACTCCGGAGGGCCAGTCCCCCCGGAAGCCACAGCAAGAGCAGCAGGAAGTTCCCGCCATTCCAGCCAGGCCCTTCAGGGAGGCCACCGCCCGGGCTGATGGGAAGTGTGGCCATTTGTCTCAGGCTGAGTGGAATTGGGCCCCCTCCAGAGTCCCCAGGGCCTCAGTTTATCCTGTGGACAGTTTCTTAAATCCCGGAGGTGGAGACACAGACTACAGAGGCTGGTTAGGAGAGACAAAGCAGGGAGGAGGGAATGAAGAGGGTCAAGTGCGTCAAGTATGTGCTGTCAGAGGGAGACTAGATTTTGGGGTGCTGAGTGCACACCCCAAATACAGATGATGTGGTAAGAGAATTGTACTCTCGAAACTTGGGCAATGTTCGTAACCAGACCCAGCCCAATAAATTAGATAGAAAGGAAGAATGAATGAGTACCGGTGTGACAGACAGTTCACTACTGCTTATTGCTTTGTTTTCACTAGAAATTAAGGTTTTAAATGTTAAGAATTCTAATGGGTAATTGGACAACAGAAATGAAATGTCATAGGAAAACCAACTGGGCATACAAGAAAAGTAGAACATGTTTGGGGTAAGAAGAACAACAAAAGTGGTATGAGAAATGGAGATGTATTTTTGGGAAAAGAAATTGTTTTTGTCCCAAGGTGAGGGTGATTGTTTCAGGATGGGAAGGATAAAAAAAAAAATAGGACAGAAATCTGAATATAGAAAGGAAGGTTGTAGAACTTTTGTGAAAAGGGGATCTGGAGAAAGGAAATTCTATATGTGGTCAAACTGAGGAAGAATAAAATCAATTTATTTGAGTGAGAGCACTTAAATACCAAAAGTAACCTGACCCAAAATTAGGTTAGGTTCTCCCACTCTCTGTTATAAAGGATGCTTGGTCTCCCACTGATGCTGTGAAAAGGTTCTCTGCCTCCAAAGAAAAGACTCTGTGTTTTATTGAAATAAGTTTCTTTGTTTCACGTTGTCTTAATCAGATCCTCCATTACTTAAAAACAAAAAACACCGAATCTCTTTCATCAATACTAGGAACTAAATGTTGCAACCAATCATTGAAACTGTATTTTTCTTTCAAATCTTTTACTGTGGTTCTGGTTAACTCGATAATCAACAAATAGGAAAAAACATTGACCCTTCTTTATGTTGTATTTGTATATGTTCTAAGTGTTCCAGAAATTACATGAAATTGCTGGAAATCTGAGATGTTCTGACATCAGGAGCCTGTCACCAAAATGGAGGGACACGCTAGAACAAATGAACATGTGTATCACGCTGTGGCATGAAGGGTGCAATACATTCTGGTTTTGTAAAAATGATTCTCCTTCCCAGACTTTTAACATTCTGGTGGCCTTGCAACATGGCAACAGTCTGCTTCTGAAACAAAGAAATTTAACAGGGTAAACAATGGCTGTAAAGGACATGAATAGCAGGCTTATGGGAAACCGAAGGTTGTCACTTCCAGGGTCCCTGAATTTCTTTCTTTTATATGTTTTTTTGTTTTTTGCATTTCTTCAACCACCATAGTACATTTAAGCTGGACATCATTCAAGCGCCACATAGCTTGTGCTATCAGTGTGCTCTCCTTGTATGTGTGTTTTCTGGTTGAGTTGAAGCTTTCCCCTACCATGAGGTGGATGCCCTCACAGTGGCAAAAAAATTGTTTCTCACTGGGGTATACGTTTCACAATCTTTAGTGATCCAGATTCCCACTTCACTGAGGAAATCATGTGAGCCTTGAAGGACAGCCTTGCAAACTTCTTGGGATTATCACTGACCTCATCACCCTCAGTTATCAAACAAGGATAAGAAAACCAACAGGGTGTGTGGGGGGGAGGTGAACTTGGACTCTAGCAGAACAAGTCTAATTGCACAGGACAGAATGAACTGGTGAAAATGGTTACAATCTGTATGACTATTTTGTTTGAGTTTTCCAGAAACATGTTTTTTTAAAAAATCTTTTGTTTTTCAGGTGAAAGGAAACTCGTTTCTCTTAAACTACCTGTGTTTTAGCACGTTGGTAAATTATTCCATTCTAAGCAGGACTGAAACATTTATTTTCCGCACTCTGCCTGATCCCTCCAGAATTGGGACCTATCAGTGACTGAGTATTATTATCTTCATGGCAATATACTTGGTTCTGTAAGTTCAAATTGAATGTGATATAATTCTATGTAATAAAGAGGGAATATGCTAAGTGACCCGCAGGCCATCACAAAGATGGCGTTGCTCACAGCCAATAAGGAGGGATATGCTAATTAACTGCCCTGCCCTCAAATATGGTGGCTTCCACAACCACAATTTGGATGGCAGGGGAGGGCAGTTGCGGGCAGTCAGGCCAGCAGGTGAGGGCAGTTGGGGGTGACCAGTCCTGCAGGGGATGGCAGTTGGGGTTGACTGGGCCTGCGGGGGAGCAATTAGGTGGCGATCGGGCTGGCAGGCAGTGGTTAGGGGGTGATCAGTCTGGCAGGCAGAAGTGGTTGGGGGCAATCAGGCAGGGAGGCAGGCAAGCGGTTGAGAGCCAGTGGTCCCGGATTGTGAGCGGGATGTCTGATTGCAGGTTTAGGCCCAATCCCTGTGGGCCTAACCAGCAGTCGGACATCCCCCGAGGGCCCCAGATAAGAGAGGGTACAGGCTGGGCTATGGGACACCGATGCCCCAGGGCATGAATTTCATGCACCGGACCTCTAGTATCTCTTTATAACAGGACAGATTTGGAAACTGGTTTGATTACCAAGGCTTTGATTGGAATGTCATATTTGAGAGAGACATACATAGATTCAAATCATGACCAGCTGACTTTAAGGCATGAAGATTGTCTTATGGAAGTAAATAAAAACTCTCAAAGTATTGGCCTGGTAGCTTGCTCACAAGGTTACCAGAGACCTTAAGGATGACCTGAGTAAACAGTGGCACTACTTGGCAAATGCAGGAACATGGCCATGATTTGTGGACCTCCAGAAGACAGGAATCCACCCAAATGTCTAGCTAGGTATTGGGGGCAACGTCTGATGGCAAGTTCTTTGCCTTGGCTTTCCAGGCACAGAGAGGCCTTTTTAGGTTCAGTCTGAAGATTCCTCATGGAAAAATTCCAAAAAAGCTGATTTAAATAAAAGAGCCCATGTGGATAATTACCATTCTTGCTGGCCTCATACAAATGAACAGGCCAAGTTCATTGAAACTATATTTATTTTGCTAATAAATTAGTCCCAGTTTGGCTACCTTTGATTTTAAAAAAATGAGGGTGATTTTAGAAGAATTCTTTCAATGCAAACTATAACATACCTATGTGGATATTCCATTCTAATGCTTTTCATTATCTTTTGAGTTTGTTTGTTGTTGTTTTTAAATTTTCTACCAATAAACAGGACTGGATTCTGAAAGTCTCTAGTTTTTGTTTAAATACTTAAAAATATTTTCAAAGTTTCAGAGGAGGGAGTTGTAGGGGCTCACAACAAGTCACACCAGAATTTTTCTCTGTGGTATGTGGATTGTGTTGAGCTACAGGCAAACTTGGCCATTGGTTCTCTCCCTTTAACTACCTAGAAGAACTTGAATAAGGGGTCTGGCTCATAATAAGAAACCATCAGCCACAACCTCTTTTTGACCCACCTATATGGCAGGGCAATCTTTTATTTACTAACCATCTGTTCTTCTTATCATCCTCCAATGACCCTTTCAAGATCCCAAAGGTGCATGACCACATTGTCCCTAGCTCCGGATGCCTTATATACCTATGTCCCTCTGTCCATCTCTCAACCTCTTGTGCATGTTGGGTCTGTGACTCTCTCATGTATGCATGGTTCACAAACATATGGGTGTATGCCCTCTTGCTCATTTGTCCCATGTCTATTTGATTATTGGACACATTATTGTAGAGGAAAGTTTCTTTGTCCCCCACAATGTTAACTAGACTTACTGTAGTACACCTGAAACTAATGAGCTAATATATGTCAATTGCACCTCAATGAATAAAAAAGTATCTTTGAAAAAATCAAAATGAATCAGCTACAGACCTTTGCTAGAATAACTCCTACAATAATTCAAATAATACTCTTATCAAGGGTCTGGTAAATCACGTCAAGGTAAGAAATGTCCAAACCGGTGGAGAAATTTTATAAGAGTTTATTTGAGCCAATTGTGGACACATTGAGAAGGCTAAAAGGGGCTAATTCAAATGTAATCCTGATATTTTGGGGGCTAGCAATTGGAATCCATCCAGCAAGCTAACCGATTATTAAGTCATTACCTCATTTCCAGAAACTGGTCTTGTAGAACCTTTTACAGAGGCCATAAACCTGTGAACAGTGCACTGTCAGGAGGGAGGGCTTTTATCACTGGAGCCAGGCCAGGCCATCTGATAGGGCCAGGACACCACCAACAACTGAGGGCCTTCTTGCAAAGCCCAGGAAAAATACCAGAAGCATAATCCATATTTGCGGGACAAAGACCACATATAAAATGAAGGCCCTTGCATGTTTTGGTACTCTGATTTGGAAATTATTCCCAGAGTCCGCAGGTGTAATTAAAACAGTGTTCCTCCACTTCTTCAAAGTCTCGCTTGGTTTTTCTGGGGTCTTCTGCAACAACATGACAGAACAAGTACTCAAATGCTGTAGAGTGAAAGGGCGAGGGCTATGCCCTCCATCTTGCCCCGTATCCATGTTAGGGCAGCAGCCATGTGCTCAGGAAAGTACCTTCTTCCCGGAAGCCCAGGCCTCTGCTGGCCATGCCCGGAATCTTTTTAAACTAACCAATGACAATCAGGGGACGTGCGCGCCATGGAGATGACCACATCCTGTGTAACAAGACCCGACTTGCACCTAGCCAATCGGCAGGGCCCACAGTCATCCCCCCTCCCCTCACTCCACCCCCCTATTAAAATCCCATTTTTTTATCCATGGGCGGGGCGGTCTCTCATCTCCCTGTTGCATTGATGGAGGGTGGGAGCCAGACCTGGGTCTGTGATAAAGGACTCTGCTTTTGCATGGGACACGGCTGGCTCCCTGGTGTGGTCTGTTGGGGATCTTGAAATCTGGGCATAACATAGAGCAGTGGTCCGAAAACTGTGGCTCACGAGCAACATGCGGCTCATTGGCTCCTTGAGTGTGGCTCTTCCACAAAATACCACGTGTGGGAGTGCACGTACAGTGCAATTGAAACTTAGTGGCCCAGGCTCAGAAGTCCGTATTGCTCCTCATGTCACCCCACAGGTTGGCCCTGATCACTTGCCAGGCCTAGGAACCCTACTCCTGCATGATTTTCTTGCACGGGCATCTAGTATATATATATATATATATTTATTTAATTGATTTTAGAGAGGAAGGGAGCGGGAGAGAGAGATAGAAGCATCAATGATGACAGAATCATACATCAGCTACCTTCCACATGCCCCCCACTAGGGACAGAGCCTGCAACCCAGGCATGGGCTCCCTCCCTCTACCCCCCTCCCCCAACTTGGATCAAACGCAGGACCCTTCAGTCCACAGGCCTGTGCTCCATCCAGTGATCCAAACCAGGTAGGGCATATATGTTTTTTGATTGATTTCAGAGAGGAACAGAGAGAGGGGGAGAGAGAGAACACAATGATGGGAGAGAAAGAATCATTGATAGGCTGCCTCCAGCATGCCCCGCCCCCTCCCCCCCCCACTGGGGATGGAGCATGAAACCCTGGGTTGTGCCCTGACTGGCAATGGAACCCTGACTTCTTGCTTCACAGGTCCAAGCTCATCCACTGACCCATGCTGGCCAGGCAACATGAAGCTCTTTCAAATGCTGTTTGGAAAACACTACATAAAAATTCTGCCTGTTATAGAAGGCCAGAGGCATATATACTTGGGGTCATTTCTGTCTGGCTAGTGGAGTGGGGGGTGATATTTATCTTCTTACCTATGTTTTCTGAGTTCGCAACACTTAAACACTTGGCAAATTGAACAAAACAAGGAAGTTTAAATAAATGGCAGCTCCTAACACAGACCTGCTTGAGACTATGGGTAATCTGCGTTTTGATTCTGAGGGCCACGTTTTTTCTAAACACGGAGGGTGGGGGGGAGAAAGAGGTCGAGCATTTACGGAGTCTTACTGCCATCCAGCGGCCACAATTTCACCGGGCCCAGCCGAGTCGAGTCAAGCCGAGCCGACCGGAGCCAAACCGAGACGAGCCGGGGGAACATCCGGGAGGAACATCCGGGAGGAATATCCGGGAGGAACATCTGGGAGGAACATCCAGGAGGGCCTGTACTTGCCGCCCAGCTAGTCCACGCGGGGGCTTTGGTGATGGAGCTGGGAGCCCACCCAGTGGATAGTGGCGCGGGGCCGGGGAGGGAGCTGGTGGAGGGGTGCCCGGGATTCCCGTTTGCAATTGAGACTCCAAGGGGCCTACTCCGGAGGGCCAGTCCCCCCGGAAGCCACAGCAAGAGCAGCAGGAAGTTCCCGCCATTCCAGCCAGGCCCTTCAGGGAGGCCACCGCCCGGGCTGATGGGAAGTGTGGCCATTTGTCTCAGGCTGAGAAGAATTGGGCCCCCTCCAGAGTCCCCAGGGCCTCAGTTTATCCTGTGGACAGTTTCTTAAATCCCCGAGGTGGAGACACATTACAGAGGCTGGTTAGGAGAGACAAAGCAGGGAGGAGGGAATGAAGAGGGTCAAGTGGATCAACTATGTGCTGTCAGAGGGAGACTAGATTTTGGGGTGCTGAGTGCACACCCCAAATACAGATGATGTGGTAATAGAATTGTACTCTCGAAACCTGGGCAATGTTAGTAACCAGAGCCAGCCTAATTAATTAGATAGAAAGGAAGAATGAATGAGTACCGGTGTGACAGACAGTTCACTACTGCTTATTGCTTTGTTTTCACTAGAAATTAAGGTTTTAAATGTTAAGAATTCTAATGTGTAATTGGGACAACAGAAATGAAAAGTCATAGGAAAACCCACTGGGCATACAAGAAAAGTAGAACAACTTTTGGCTAAGAACAACAACAAAAGTGGTATGAGAAATGGAGATGTATTTTTGAGGGTAAGGAAATTTATTTTGTCCTAAGGTGAGGCCTGTTGTTTCAGGATGGGAAGGAGAAAAAACAGGACAGAAGTGTGAATATAGAAAGGAAGGTTGTAAAAGGTTTGTGAAAAGCGGATCTTGGGAAAGGACATTCCAGGTGAGCAAGCTGAGTAAGAATAAAATAAATGTATTCAAGTGAGAGCATTTAAATATCAAAAGTAAACTGAGGGCACTTGGTCTGCCAATGATGCTGCAAAAGGGATTTCTGCCTCGAAAGAAAAGACTGTGTTTTATCGAAATACGGTTCTGTGTTTCACGTTGTCTTAGTGGTTTTCAACCTTCATAATGCCGCGACCCTGTAATACAGTTCTTCATGTTGTGGTGACCCCAACCATAAAATTATTTTTTTTTATATATATTTTATTGATTTTTTACAGAGAGGAAGGGAGAGGGATAGAGAGTTAGAAACATCGATGAGAAAGAAACATCGATCAGCTGCCTCCTGCACACCTCCCACTGGGGATGTGCCCGCAACCAAGGTACATGCCCTTGCCTGGAATCGAACCCGGGACCCTTCGGTCCACAGGCTGATGCTCTATCCACTGAGCCAAACCAGTCAGGCCATAAAATTATTTTTGTTGCTACTTCATAACTGTAATTTTGCTACTGTTATGAGTCGTAATGTAAATATCTGATATGCAGGATGTATTTTCATTGTTCGCAACCCACAGGTTGAGAACCGCTCAGATCCTCCACTACTTGAAAACAAAAAAACACGGAATCTCTCTCAATACTAGGAACTGAGTGTTGCTACCAATTATGTAAACTGTATTTGTCTTTGAAATCTTTTACTGTCGCTCTATGTAAGTGGATAATCGACAAATAAGAAAAAACATTGGCCCTTCTTTATGTTGTATTTGTATATGTTCTAATTGTTCCAGAAATTACGTGAAATTGCTGGAAATCTGAGATGTTCTGACATCAGGAGCCTGTCACCAAAATGGAGGGACACGCTAGAACATATTAACGTGTGTATCACGCTGTGGCATGAAGGGTGCAATACATTCTGGTTTTGTAAAAGTTACTCCTCCTTCCCAGACTTTTGCCATTCTGGTGGCCTTGCAACATGGCAACAGTCTGCTTCTGAAACAGAGAAATTTTACAGGGTAAACAATGGCTGTAAAGGACATGAATAGTAGGGGTTATGGGAAACCCAAGGTTGTCACTTCAGGCTCCCTGACTTTCTTTCTTTCATTTGGTGTTTTGTTTTTGCATTTCTTCACCCACCATAGTACATTTAAGCTGGGCATCATTCAATCACCATGTAGCTTGGGTTATCAATGTGTTCTCCTTGTTGTCTGTGTATTTTCCAGGTGAGTTGAAGATTTCCCCTGTCATGAGGCTGGTGCCCTCACAGTGGCAAGAAATTGTTTCCCACTTGGTGTATGTTAGGTTGGAGAGAGCCCAGGATCAGATGCATGCAGATGCATGACGAGATAATGGACCCTCCCTGGAATTTCTAACAGATCAGCATGCCAGACACAGATAGGGGCTTCTCCCTGAATCCACAAAGACCCCAACAGATACTGACTGGTTCCTGAATACCGTGCCAACCCCTGCGGAGGGGCCTTCTTCAGTTCATGCCCCACCCCCCCACCCCTCACCCGCCGGCAGTATAAAACAATGCGCGCCCCCCCCCCCCCCCAGTTGGCGCAAATCCACTGGCCCTGTCTTTGGGGTTCCTGGGTCGCCCGGGGACGCAGAATAAAACCTTTCCTTTTCTTTCTTCTCTGATTGACTGGGCTCTCTTTATTTCCTACGCCGCCCCAGTGGAGCCACCTAACAGTGCATACCTTTCACAATCTTTTTTTTTTTTTTCATTTATTTATTTATTTTTTTTTCCAATAATTTTTTTTTTATTTTTTATTTTTTTTAAATTTTTTATTACAAAGGGTATTACATATGTGTCCATTTCCCCCCCTCCCCGCCCTAGACAGTCCCCTAGCCTCCCATATCCCCCAGTGTCTTATGTCCATTGGTTATGCTTATATGCATGCATACAAGTCCTTTGGTTGATCTCTTACCCCCCTACCTACCGCCCCCCAACCCTCCCCGGCCTTCCCGCTGCAGTTTGACAATCTGTTTGAGGCAGCTCTGCCTCTGTATCTATTATTGTTCAAAAGTTTATAAAGGTCTCACAATCTTTAGTGATCCAGATTCCCACTTCACCGAGGAAATATGTGAGCTTGGAAGGACAGCTTTGCAAACTTCTTGGGATTATCACCGACCTCATCACCCTCAGTTATCAGGCAAATTTGAGAAAACTAAGAGGGAAAAACACTGGATTTAAGCATAACAAGTCTAATTGCACAGGACAGAATGAACTGGTGAAAATGGTTACAATTTGTGTTACTATTTTGTTTGAATCTTAAAGGGGGGGAGGTCTTAAAAATCTTTTGTTTTTCAGGTGAAAGGAAATTCCTGTTTCTTAAAATACCCGTGATTTAGCAATTTGGTAAATTTTACTTTTGTAAGCAGTACTGAAACATTTATTTTCTTCTCTCTACCTGATCCCTTCAGAATTTGGGACCTCTCAGTGACTATTATTATCTTCATGGCAATATGCTTGTTAGTGTAAGTTCAATATGAATGTGATATAATGTCTCTTTATAACAGGACAGAATTGGAAATTGGTTTTATTACCAAGTCTTTGACTAGAATGTCATATTTGAGAGAGACATGCATAGACTGAAATCATGACCAGCCGACTTTAAGGCATGAAGACTGATGTTTGGAAGCAAATTAAAACTCAAAAATATTGGCTGGGTAGCTTGCTGTCAAGGTTACCCGGGGCCTTAAGGACCGCATGAGTAAACAATGCCACTGCCTGGCCCTGATTTGGGGACCTCCAGAAGACAGGGATCCAGCCAAATGTCTAGCTAGGTATTGGGAGCAATGTCTGATGGCAAGTCTTTGCCTGGGCTTTTCAGGCACAGAGAGTCCTCTTTAGGTTCAGTCTGAAGATTCCTTATGAAAAACTTCCAAAAAAGCTGATTTAAATAAAAGAGCCCATGTGGTTAATTACCATTCTTACTGGCCTCATACAAATAACCAGGCCAACTTCATTAAAATTATACTTATTTTGCTAATAAAATAGTCCCTGTTTGGCTACCTTTGATAAAAAAAAAAAATGAGGGTGATTTTAGAGAGAAGAATTCCTTCAATGCAAACTATAACATATCTATGTGAATATTCCATTCTAATGCTTTTCATTATCTTTTGTGTTTGTTGTTGTTTTTAAATTTTCTACCAATAAACAGGACTAAATTCTGAAGGTTTCTAGTTTTTGTTTAAATATTTAAAAATATTTTCAAATTCTCAGAGAAGGGAACTGTGGGAACTCCCGACAAGTCATGCCAGGATGTGTCTTTGCTATGTGGATTGTTTTGAGTTAAGTCAAACTTGGCCATGGGCTCCCTCCCTTTAGCTGCCTAGAAGAACTTGAATTAGGGGCCTGGCTCATAATAAGACACCATCAGCCACAATGTCTTTTTGATCCACCTATATGGCAGGGCAATCTTTTATTTACTAAACCTCTGCTCTTATTATCATCCTCCAATGAACCTTTCAAGATCCCAAAGGTGTATGACCTCATTGTCCCTATCTCTGGATGCCTTATATACCTGGGTCCGTCTATCCCAGTGGTCGGCAAACCACGGCTCTTTGGCCCCTCGAGTGTGGCTCTTCCACAAAATACCACGTTTGGGCGCGCATGTACTGTGCGATTGAAACTTCGTGGCCCATGTGCAGAAGTTGGTTTTCGGCATGGGCGAGTCTATTTTGAAGAAGTGGCGTTAGAGGAAGTGGGGGGTGTTGGTGGGTTGGGTGACAGGAGATGCAGCGCAGGTGGGCCGCGGGATACACAACGCGGGGGAGGCATGCAGGATTCATGCATGAGTTGAGTGAGCCAGTCAGTCAACAGTCTCATTTTGCAGTGGTTAGTGCTAGTCGCGTCCGCAGATCACATGCGGGTGACAAAAGTACCTACTCGAAGCATAAAGTTACCTGTATTTTTCCAACCAGCTGCATATCCTACAGGTATTTTTGTCATCAATTTAAGAATTGTAATTCTTTTGTGTTGGTGGCTTTATTATTATAAAATGAAACATTTTTTTAGGTGCCCTATTTGAGATGGCTACAAAGAAGAAGCAAAGAAAAATGGAAGATGAAAACCGTGAATTTAAAGTTGAATGTACCTACCTATATAGTTTAAGTTTAAAAAATTTGGCTCTCAAAAAGAAATTTCAGTCTCTGTACTGTTGATATCTGGCTCTGTTGACTAATGAGTTTGCCGACCACTGCTCTATCCATCTCTCAACCTCTTGTGCATGTGGGGTCTGTGACTCTCTCATGTATGCCTAATTCCCATACATATGGGTGTATGTTCTCTTGCTGATCTGTCCCATGTCTATTTGATTATTGGAACCATGATTGTAGTGGAAAGTTTCTTTGTCCCCCACAATGTTAACTAGACTTACTCTAGTACACATCAAATTAATGAGACAGTATATGTCAATTACACCTCAATGAATAAAAATATCTTTGAAAAAATCAAAATGAAGCAGCTACAGACCTTGGCTAGCATAACACCTAGAATAATTCAAATAATACCTTTGTCAAGGAAATAGTAAATCCTGTCAATGTAAGAAATGTCCAAACCTGTGGAGAAATTTTATGAAGTTTATTTGAGCCAACTGTGGACACATGACTGGGAACAAGTATGCAAATGCTCTGGAGAATAACAGTTTTGCAGCTTCTTTCATGATGCATTTGAGAATAAGAAGGAAATTTAGGGAAGATTACATGGAGGTGGGAGAAAGCAAGATGGGGATTGCATTACAAGGTAGGTAACAAGATGCTGTACTGTCTTGAGGGTGGTGGTTGTGGCTCATTTCCAAGGTGTGTTTGTTGTGGCAGAATGCAAAGGAGAAAGATCAGCCAGTACTCTGAGGGAGGAAAGTTTAACCTTTATTTCACAGACCTGCTAGTCCAGGGAATTCCAGATCCAAAGCCTGAACTGAACTCCTGGGGGAGGGTCTGACCTATATAACTCCTCCTGTGGCAGCCCCTGAGGGTCCCCCCTGCCCCACCCAAATCGGTCTTGGCAGGGCCTTGGGGGCATGCTCCACTGCTCTGCCCAAGTCCCCTGTGGTGGGCCCTGGGGTTAGGCCAGTGATGGCGAACCTTTTGAGCTCAGGATGTCAGCATTTTGAAAAACCCCAACGTAACTCTGGTGCCATGTCACATATAGAAATTTTTTGATATTTGCAACTGCCGGGGTCCAGCCCCAGCAGGTCCAGGGGTCCCCAAAGGTGTGGACGGAGTCGGCGAAGAAGGAATGAATGGCACAGAGGCAGTGTTCAGTTCATCAGCATAGTTGGGTTCTCTTGTCAGGATCTCCAGCCAGGTTCTGTAGCCATGTTCCCTCGCTAGGTTCTCCAGCCAGGTTCTGTCCAAGTTCTAGTCAGGTTCTCTTGACACGGAGGCAGCCATCGGGTGATCATCATAGCCAGGTTCCTCTAGCCAAGTTCTGGTCAGGATCTCCAGCGAAGTTCTGGTTAGGATCTCCAGCCAGGTTCTGTCTTCTAAGTTCCGTGTAAGTTCTGTCTCCTAAGTTCTGTCTCCTAAGTTCTGTCTCTTAAGTTCTGTCTGTAGGTTCTGAGTTCTGTGTCTCGGGTCTGTCTCTCGGTCTGCCTCTCCAGGTTCTGACTCTTGTTGTCTTGTTACATCTGTATTTATACCAGTTGATTCCAATCCTATCAATCTCTATTCCAAAGGATAGGGCGTTTCTTATCTCCATTCCAGGGAGTAAAGATTATGTAGCTTAAGCATGATTGTTCGTAGTTAAAGTGATTAACTACCAGCCTGGCACTTAGTTAAGAGGTTTTATTCCCTCCCTAACTTCAGGGGAAAATCCCTACCTGGGGAAACAACCTTTCTCGGAGAGGTGACCTTGGTTAAAACACATAGTGCCAAGAAGGTGATCAAATATATTAAGAACAGTATGCCATATATGCCAGGTCCCTAGAAACAGCAAGGATGGACCGGCTCCCGGCATGCAACCATAGTAAAACACTTATATTTTTGATATTTATTTTATATATTTAAATGCCATTTAACAAAGAAAAATCAACCAAAAAAATGAGTTCACGTGTCACCTCTGACATGCGTGTCATAGGTTCGCCATCACTTGGTTAGGCTCTATAGCTCTGCCCAAGTCAGTCAGAGTGTGGAAGACTACAGTTTTTTTAAAATTGTTTTATTGCTTAAAGCAGTGGTTCCCAAACTTATTTGGCCTACCACCCCCTTTCCAGAGAAAATATTACTCAGCGCGCCTTGGAAATTATTTTTTTTAAGTTTTAATAGCAATTAAACAGAAAGATATATCTATTAATGTTTCTACCTTTTTCGTAAAATATAGTAAAGAAAGGTGTAAATAGAAACATTGAAGTTTGAAATTATGAAACTATTTATTGAACTCAGAATAGAAAGGTAATACAAAAAAAGTTAAAACAAATGCACCTGTGGCCATCACCGCCCCGCCCTGGATCGCTGCAGCGCCCACCAGGGGGCAGTAGCGCCCACTTTGGGAATCACTGGCTTAAAGTATTACAAAGAGTATTATATATGTCTCCATTTTTTTTCCCCTCCCCTTGATCCCCTAGCCTCCCATTGGAAGACTACAATTTTAACCAGATACTGAATCAGGTTGCAAGCCCCCCTAACACCCCCCATTTTCCTTTTCATGTTAGCATAGAAATGCAAAGAGACAATGGACAGGGAAAGATAAACCTTTCACTCCATAAAAGTTATATGCCTGGGGAGTGACTACTCACCATGACCTTCCCTGTTAGGAATTTAGGGTCAGATCACATCGTGAGGTGACTGCACAGAATCCCCGCTTTTATCCACATAGTCTATGCAGGATGATCTTGGAAATGCAGAATAAGATGAAATTCTTACTTTTCTTTTTTTTTTAATTAAATCTTTATTGTTCAGATTATTACATTGGTTCCTCTTTTTTCCCACCATAACTCCCCTCCACCCAGTTCCCACCCCACCCTCTGCCCTCACTCCCCACCCACTGTCCTAATCCATAGGTGCACGATTATTGTCCAATCTCTTCCCTCACCCCCCACACCCCTTCCCCCCCCCCCAAGAATAGTCAGTCCATTCCCTTTCTATGTCCCTGATTCTATTACAATCACCAGTTCATACTGTTCATCAGATTATTTATTCCCTTGATTTTTAGATTCACTTGTTGATAGATGTGTATTTGTTGTTCATAATTTGTATCTTTACCTTTTTCTTCTTCCTCTTCTTAAAGGATACCTTTCAGCATTTCATATAATACTGGTTTGGTGGTGATGAACTCCTTTAGCTTTTCCTTATCTGTGAAGCTTTTTATCTGGCCTTCAATTCTGAATGATAGCTTTGTAGGTTCTTGGTATTCATCACTTTGAATATTTCTTGCCACTCCCTTCTGGCCTGCAAAGTTTCTGTTGAGAAATCAGCTGACAGTCGTATGGGTACTCCCTTGTAGGTAACTGAGTTTCTTTCTCTTGCTGCTTTTAGGATTCTTTCTTTGTCTTTTGCTCTTGGCATTTTAATTATGATGCATCTTGGTGTGGTCCTCTTTGGATTCCTTTTGTTTGGGGTTCTCTGCGCTTCCTGGACTTGTAAGTCTATTTCTTTCACCAGGTAGGGGAAGTTTTCTGTCATTATTTCTTCAAATAGGTTTTCAATATCTTGCTCTCTCTCTTCTTCTGGCACCCCTATAATTCGGATGTTGGTACGCTTGAAGCTGTCCCAGAGGCTCCTTACACTATCTTCATATTTTTGGATTCTTTTTTCATTTTGCTTTTGGTTGGGTGTTTTTTTCTTCTTCGTATTTCAAATCGTTGACTTGATTCTTGCGCTCCTCTGGTCTGCTGTTGGGAGTCTGTAAAATATTCTTTATTTCAGTCAGTGTATGCTTAATTTCTAGTTGGTTCTTTATCATAACTGTTAGGTTAGGTGGCTCAGGAGGCGGCGCAAGAAATAGAGAGTCCAGTGAATCAGAAAAGAAAGGAAAGGAAAAGGTTTATTTCTGCGTCCCTGGGAGACCCACGTACCCCCAAAGATAGGGCACGTGGATTCACGCCAACAGGGAGGGGGGCGCTTTTTTTATACTGCGGTTGGGTGAGGGGTGGGGACATGAGCTGAGGAATTCTCTGCCACAGGGAATGGGTGGGGGTATTCAGAAAGAAGTCAGTATCTGTGTGGGGGGTATGTGGATTAAGGGAGAAGAAGCTGGTATCTGTGTCTGGCACGTTGATCTGTGAGAAATTCCAGGGGGAGTCCATTATCTCATCACATGTATCTGATCCTGGGCTCTCTCCGACCTAACATCCCGGCCTTTTGGTAATAATGGACGGCGACTAGTTCTGACTGCTTCCAGATGGCTAAGGGAGACGAGGGGGCCGTGTAAAGGCCAGGGTTAGGCAGAGGCAGATGGGAGGGTCACAGCCGAGCGTAGGGATGGAGCAGGACTGATTCACAGTCACCCGTGACATCTCCGTGATCCGGGAGTGGATGAACTTGAGGAGGCAGGGGGCTAGGAGAAAAAAGAACACAGATGAGAATCAGGGGCCCTATCATGGGTAGGACCCAGGTAGCTAAGGGGCTTTGGAACCAGCTGAAAGGAGAGTTGTCCTGGAAGTGTCCTGCATGTAGTTCTTCACTCAGCTTAGTCAGGGCCTGTACGTTTACGTTTTGCTCCACTACTCCAGACTCGATGTAGTAACAGCATTCTTCCTGAAGGAATATGCAGGTTCCTCCTTTTCTGCAGTCAGAAGGTCTAAGGCGTGCTGGTTCTGCAGGGCTACTTGGGCTACTGATGTCACTTGCTGCTGTAGGGAGGCTAAAAGAGGCGGTAGTAGACTCCAGAGCTAACTGGAGCTTGTCAATAAAGTACTGAGCAGTGACCAGACTGTTCCTGAGGGCCCCCTAGTGAGGCCTACTGAGGCAGCGATACTCTCCCCTAACCTGACAGGGAAGAAGGCAGCCCGGCGTGTCCAGGGGTGGGATGGAGGGAGCAACCAGTGAGCTCCGACTCTCCATACAAGGTTAGTTGGGGAACTACTGTGACCACGAAGCAAGGCCCGGGGTCAGAGGAGTTCATGCAGTTGCTTAAGGTGCCATTGCACCAAAAGAAGGTACCTGGGGTGGCCTTGGTGAGACTGGCTGCAGTGTGGTATGATAGTCTTTCCCGTGGCAACCCCATAGGTGTTGACATCTTGATTACATCTGTCTGGGTTCTGCTGCCGGGTGACTTGTTTTCCGTTCTGGTAGTAGGTTTCATGGACCTTGAACCTCCACACATAAGCGGGTGGGGGTGGGTGTAGGTTGCTCAGGGCCCGGGCTGGGAGGAGAAGGAGGAGGGGAGGGCAGTTAAGGCGGACCTTAGTGGGGCCCAACACCTCACATTTATAGAAGTCATGCTGCTCCGGGGTCCTCTTGAGTCTGGAGAGGCAGTGCCAGGACAGGTCTTCAAGCTGGGGTCGCCAAGCAGCTTGGCCGCAGTGGGGGCTGTGAGGATTACAGTGTGAAGTCCTGTCCACCTAGGCTCCAAGGCTTGTGGTTGTAGGTTCTTAAGGAGGACCGAGTCACCAGGGTGAAGGGCTGGTCTTGGGAGTCCTGGTCGGTTGGCTCTGGCTTGGGCAGAAACCTCTTCTCGTGTTCTCGGAGCAATTGCCTGGTTAAAGACAGATATGGGGGATATGTACCCAGGAGAGGGGGATCAGTAAGAAGATGGTGGTTGAGCAAGAAGAGTCAAAAGGGCTCAAGAAAATGGGCTCTTTGGTGTAGCCAGAGTTTGGTCGGGGCCATGGGCAGGAGGTCCGGCCAGGAGCTGCGAATTTCTAAAGAGAGTTTAGTTAGATGGTCCAATAGGTTGGAATTGAGTGGCTATGATGAGGGTTCGAGCCAGTGACAGAAATCCAGCAGGATGTAGAGGAGGAGGGATTGATGTTCGAGAGTAGATGGAAAGTTGTGTTGATGAGGGTGGGCATAGGAGTAGGTCCAGGGCTTGTAAATAGAGAGCGACACTAGAGGATTTCCCATCCAGACAGTAGAATCGATGACTCCCTCATCATTCCATGTCCGTTTCACCTGAGTATATGAAAACCTGAGCAGAATTGGAGGGTCCCTTGCCAGGTAAGAGCCTGTGAGGAATGATGGGTCATCCGGTCCTAGATGGTGTCGCCAAATCTTCTTCGGGGATGGTGGGAGGCACTCGGTGAGCCTGAGAGAGGTAGGTATTGCAGCGAAAGCGGGAGAAAATGTTAGAATGCACTGTTATCCAAGGGAAAATGGAAGGAGCAGTGGAAGCCAGGGACCTGGAGGCTGGAGAAAAGGCGGGGAGGGAGGGAGCAGGCCTTTAGCCGCTTGGATTTTAAAGTTGCCGCATTTTTTCCTTTGGGAAGGGTGAAGGGGGATGGGGCGAGGTCAGAGCAGTTTTCAGTTCAGAGGAGGGGACAGTCGTGGAGGAGATAAGGTGGAGGAGATAAGGAGATGAGGCGTTCACAGCGAAGACTGAGCTAGATGAAGACTGAGCTAGATGAAGACTGAGCTAGGCGACTGTGGTCTGGGACAACTGGGCCCCATAACGGGAAGCATGGTAGTGGAGAATCGGTGTCCCTGTAAAGGGAGGGGGCCAGGAGTGGGAGGAGCAGGGAAGCTGAAGGGCTCAGAGTGAGCTGCAGAGTGGTCACTAGGATGGTGAGGATATCTCGTCGTAACAGGGGCATGGGGCATGCTATCATCAAGGAGGCAGGGAAGGGGTCCAGTGGCCAGAGGGCAGGTGGATTTGCTGTCAATACCCATGTCCGAGATCTTGGAAGGATAAAAGGGCCCTAAAAAGGAGGGCAGGACAGAGAAGGCAGCCCCCGTGTCAACCAGGAATGTGACCCACTACCTTCATTGTGACCCGAGGCTCAGCGAGGGTGATTGGAGTCATCAAGGCTGGGCTTCTTCAGTCTTCAGCCAGTTCCAACATAGCCAGCGGGTGGGTCCTGGTCTGGAAGGGTGGCCCCCCTACGCTGAGGCGTAGAAGGCCTGCCACTTTTCCAGGGCAGTCACTCTTCCAGTGACCATTTTGACCGCACGCCGGGCAGGGCTTGGTCGGAGCTCGGGGCCAGGGGCACTGCATTGCCCAGTGGCCTTCATTTCCGCATTTGAAGCATTCTCCGGTGGCGTCCCTTTCGTTGCACCCCCACCGCTCACAGCCCCCTTAGGGCCATGGCGGCTGCCGTCAACCACAGGGCCACAACTAAGGCAGGTCTACCTCCTGTGGAAGGCAGGCCTCCCATTCTGACTGTGCCTGCTCCTCCAGGGCATTAAGAACCTTCAAGGCCATTTTTCACTCGATCTCAGACCTGGGTTTGAGGACTAATAAAGACCTTAAAGGTCGGGTTAGAGAGTGGGGGCATAGATTCAGACTATGCCCTCAGTTCCTGGATGGGGCTATGGCAGGGGTAGAATGGGCGCAGAAATGGAAGAGGCTGTTTTGGAACTGACATTCTTAGGATTTGGGCTCTAAGGGAGAAGGAAGCTGCTAGATAAGAGGGTCTGAAGAGAGCACAGCTGCAACCTCTCGCAAAGGGAACTGGCCGGCCACCTGTAAATTAAAGTGCTGGCAGTCATGGGGGCGGAGTTTCGGTAGAGCACACAGAGGAAGGCGGGCGGTTAGACCTTATAGAGGGCACTGCGTGGGGTACGGGTTACTAAGGCAGGCCTGTAAGGGAGGGGAGAGAGCGGGAGAGGTGGCCTGGGTGGGCTTGGGAGAGGTATCGGCAGTTGAGTTTAAAAGCCGCAACCTCCCAGGGGCAGAACGGAGGAGGAAGGACAGAAGGAAGGTAGAGCCTATGGACGCGTGTGCCGACTGGGAAAGCAGGCAGGGGCGGGGGCGGCAGGGGACTTGAGTTTCCCGCTCCCGCAGCGGCTACGGCGGTGTGCGGAGGGAACGACTGCGTGGCGGCGTAACGGGGCACAGTGGCAGCAGAGGCGTGCAGGGGCATGGGGTTGTAAAAGGTGGTTTGAGTTTCGGGCGCCGTGGGGCTGGCGGAAGAGGGGAGGCGGGGTCAGTGGGAGGTGGAAGAAGGCGTGGCTGGAGGAGGGTCTGGCAGGGAGGAGGAGGAGAGAGGGGAGAGCGGGCGGCTTTCCCGGGGGAATTTGTGGTGGCCTCTGGTGAAGGGGGGGTGGGAGAATGCGGTGACAATGATGATGATTACGGCGCTCCGCCACCCACACACAGCACATGAACCCACCCCCACATGCACCACACACACCTCGGGCTGGGTCGTGCAGGGATAGCCCGGAGGGAGGAGGAAGGGCGGAGCGGGGAGAGATGGCAGAAGGAACTTTGGGGGAGGGACAGGGAATGCAGAGAGATGGAGAGAGGCTGAGAGAGAGACTGAGAGAGAGAGACTTGGGCAAATTTCCCAGTTTGCTGGCAGAAATTACTGTGATCGGTGTGATGGTAAAGTCAGGGTCCCGTTTTCATACTGGGGCCATGCTACGTTACAGAAAAAGGACGCAGGTCCGGGACAGGACCAGCGTTTAGCCAGATCGGTGACCTGGCACCCTAGAGGTGTGCTCAGGTCAGATTTCGAATTTGGATTCCCCGTGCTCGATACCCGTGGCCTGTAGTGGGGCTAAAGGCTGGCATCCCAGCGGTTTAACCCACGCTACGGATGGACGAAGGGACCGTGGGCGGGGTAGAGGCGTCCCTGCTACCCACCCCCGCCCAGGTCCGGAGGAGCCTTCCTGGAAGGGTCCGGAGAGGCAATCTCTGACATGGCCACGTTTTACGGACAGAGATGCCGGCAGGTGGGCGGCCACATGGGACCAGCACGGGGGCGGGGCAGGACTCACCGCTGATGCTGCCAAACTGGGAAAAGTTGCTGAGCTGAAGAGATGAGGTCCTGATGGGTCCAGAGCCACGAGGAGGGAGAGGCGGGCACCCCGAGCCGTGGAGGGACGGCCAAATGGAGTGCTCGCGCCACCCGGGTTTCAAGGCACCAAATGTTAGGTTAGGTGGCTCAGGAAGCGACGCAAGAAATAGAGAATCCAGTGAATCAGAAAAGAAAGGAAAGGAAAAGGTTTATTTCTGCGTCCCCGGGAGACCCACGTACCCCAAAAGATAGGGCACGTGGATTCACGCCAACAGGGAGGGGGGCGCTTTTTTTATACTGTGGTTGAGTGAGGGGCGGGGACATGAGCTGAGAAATTCTCTGCCACAGGGAATGGGTGGGGGTATTCAGAAAGAAGTCAGTATCTGTGTGGGGGTATATGGATTAAGGGAGAAGAAGCTGGTATCTGTGTCTGGCACATTGATCTGTGAGAAATTCCAGGGGGAGTCCATTGTCTCGTCACATGTATCTGATCCTGGGATCTCTCCGACCTAACAATAACATTGAGGGTTTCACTAGATTTCTTGAAGATCTCACTGCATTTATCGACGGTCTCACCAGTCTTCTTGAAGATCTCACTACATTTATCGGCGGCCTCACCAGTCTTTTTGAGGGCCTTATTTAATTTATCGGCGGCTTCTAGACAGCTCTTTAAAAACCTTAAAAGTGTGGTTTTGAACTCTATATCCAGTAGTTTGCTTTCCTCCATTTCTGTCATTTCTGACCTGTTTCTTTGTCTCGGCATTTTTATGCTTCGCTGTGTTGATAGAGTGCCTTTCTGTCCTAAGTGTCCCAATTACCTGAGGTAGACACTCTTGATGCATCCCCTTGTGGGCTTTGTGCACAGTCCTGTTGTAATTAAGCCTTGATTGTTGTAGTTATCACTGGGAGAAATTGACCTCCAGGCCAATTGGCTGTGAGAATCAGCTGTGTCTGCAGTGGGAGAACTTCTGTGCTGGAGACACCCCTCTGGGGCAAGACTTGCTTCAATGGGGCTTTGGTGCTCACTGACTCTGCCCCCTGAGTGTGTCTTTTATGGTTCCACGGAGCTGCAAACTGGATGGTCCCACTCTGACCTCTGGGTTTCCTGGCTCCTGGATCTCTAGGGAGGTGCTAATCTAGCCTTTGCCTGAGGCTATCCAGCAAAAGTCTCCCTGCAGGGCTTGGGTGGGTAATCCCTGTAAGCCCCTTGGAGAAAAAGCTGCCCTAGGGTTCTGACCCATGCCAGACAGTCTCATTTCTCCCATATGAGTCTGGGTCCCTAGAGACTCGCCCAGAACTGGAGCTCAGAGCCTGAGACTCCATCCTGATTGAAAACGACAACCGCGTCCTCAGCCGCCAGTCTGCTCCGCATGCACTCTGCACCTTAGTATTTTACTTCTGTACTGTGCCTCCTCTGAGTCTTGGTATGCTTTTCTCTTTCCTTCCAGTTGTAGAATTTCCACTCAGCCAGCCTTCCTGTGGTTCTGGATGATGTCCGTTCTGTCTTTTAGTTGTATTTTTGAAGTGGTTATTCGAGGCAGCAATCTCCAGTGTTTACCTATGCCGCCAGCTTGGTTTCTCCCTAAATTCTTACTTTTCTTAAAATTTTTTTTAAAAAATATATATTTTTAAATTGTTTTCAAAGAGGAAGGGAGAGGGAGAGAGAGATAGAAGCATCAATGATGAGAGAGAATCATAGATCAGCTGCCTTCCACATGCCCCCCACTAGGGACAGAACCTGCAACCCAGGCATGTGCCCCCCTGACCTGGATCAAACCCACGACCCTTCAGTCCAGAGGCCCGCGCTCCATCCACTGAGCCAAACCAGCTAGGGGATATATGTATTTTAATTGATTTCAGAGAGAAAGAGAGAGAGGGAGGGAGGGAAGGAGGGAGAGAGGGAAAGAGAGAGAGAGAACACAATGATGGGAGAGAAAGAATCATGGATAGGCTTTCTCCTGCATGCCCCCCCCCCCCCCCCCCACTGGGGATGGAGCATGAAACCCTGGGTTGTGCCCTGACTGGCAATGGAACCCTGACTTCCTGCTTCACAGGTCCAAGCTCATCCACTGACCCATGCTGGCCAGGCAACATAAAGCTCTTTCAAATGCTGCTTGGAAAACACTACATTAAAATGCTGCCTGTAATAGAAGGCCAGAGGCATATATATACTTGGTGTCATTTCTTTCTGGCTAGTGGAGTGGGGAGTGATATTTATCTTCTAACCTATGTTCTGAGTTCCCAACACTTAAACACTTGGCAAATTGAACAAAACAAGGAAGTTTAAGTAAATGGCAGCTCCTAACACAGACCTGCCTGAGCCTATGCGTAATCTGCGTTTTGATTCTGAGGGCTACGTTTTTTCTAAACAGGGAGGGCGGGGCAGGAGGAGGGCGGGCATTTACGGAGTCTTACTGCCATCTAGCGGCCAGAACTTCACCAAGCCGAGCCGAGTAGAGCGGAGCCGGTGGGAACATCCGGCAGGAACATCCGGGAGGGCTTGTACTTGCGGCCCGGCTAGTCCACGCGGGGGCCTGAGCGAGACAGTGGAAACGGGAAGCTTTGGTGATGGAGCTGGGAGCCCGCCCAGTGGATATTGGCGCGGGGCCGGGGAGGGAGCTGGTGGAGGGGTGCCCGGGATTCCCGTTTGCAATTGAGACTCCAAGGGGCCTACTCCGGAGGGCCAGTCCCCCGGAAGTCACAGCAAGAGCAGCAGGAAGTTCCCGCCATTCCAGCCAGGCCCTTCAGGGAGGCCACCGCCGGGCTGATGGGAAGTGTGGCCATTTGTCTCAGGCTGAGAGGAATTGGGCCCCCCTCCAGAGTCCCCAGGGCCTCAGTTTATCCTGTGGACAGTTTCTTAAATCCCCGAGGTGGAGACACATTACAGAGGCTGGTTAGGAGAGACAAAGCAGGGAGGAGGGAATGAAGAGGGTCAAGTGGGTCAACTATGTGCTGTCAGAGGGAGACTAGATTTTGGGGTGCTGAGTGCACACCCCAAATACAGATGATGTGGTAATAGAATTGTACTCTCGAAACCTGGGCAATGTTAGTAACCAGAGCCAGCCTAATTAATTAGATAGAAAGGAAGAATGAATGAGTACCGGTGTGACAGACAGTTCACTACTGCTTATTGCTTTGTTTTCACTAGAAATTAAGGTGTGGGTTTTTTTTGTGTGTTTTTTTTTAAAAAAATATGTTTTATTGATTTTTTACAGAGAGGAGTGGAGAGGAGTAGACATTTAGGAACATTGATAAGAGAGAAACATCAATCAGCTGCCTCCTACACACTCCCCACTGGGGATGTGCCAGCATCCAAGGTACATGCCCTTGACCGGAATCGAACTTGGGACCCTTCAGTCCTCAGGCCGAGGCTTTATCCACTGAGCCAAACTGGTTAGGGCTGGAAATTAAGGTTTTAAACGTTAAGAAATTTAATATGTGTAATTAAAGCAACAGTAATGAAAAGTAATAGGAAAAACAACTAGGCATACAAGAAAAGTAGAATATGTTTTGGCTAAGAACAACAACAAAAGTGGTATGAGAATTGGAGATGTATTTTTGAGGGAAATGAAATTCTGTTCTAACGTGAAGCTGGTTGTTTCAGAATGGGAAGGAGTAAAAACAGTACAGACATCTGAATATAGAAAGGAAAGTTGTAGAAGCTGAGTGACAAGGGGATCTTGAGAAAGAAAATTTTATATGTGGTCAAGTTGAGTAAGAATACAATCAATTTATTCAAGAAAGAGAATCTATAATAATAAAAGCGTAATATGCTAATTAGACCAGACAGCCGAACAACCTTCCAGAGGTCCTTCTGGATAACCTTCTAGAAGACCATGCTATGACACCCACTTGCACCAGGCCAGCCAAGGTGGTTGCAATGTGATTGGTCAAGGGTCCAGCCATCGCCCCATGATTGCCCTGCAGAGGGAGGACCAGGCTCCTGGCCGGTGGGGTGATCGATTAATTGTGTGGCTCCATGATCACCCCAAGGAGGTAGACCCAGGCCACCGACCAGCGTGCTATGGCGGGTGGGCGGAGCCTCCCTCCGTGGGGTGATCCATTGAGGAGCCCCAGCCAGGTGGGTGGGGCCTATCTCTTTGGGGTGATCCATCATGGGGTTTCTGGCCTGTGAAAGGGTACAGGCCAGGCTGAGGGACACCCGCCTCCAATGCATGAATTTCATGCACTGGGCCTCTAGTTTAAATACTAAAAGTAAACTGAGGCAAAATTAGATTAGGTTCTCTCTCGCTGCTAAAAAGAACAATTGGTCTGCTACTGCTGCTGTGAAAAGGTTTCTATCTTGAAAAAAAGACTCTGTTTTATCAAAATAAGTTTCTGTGTTTCATGCTGTCTAAATCAGATCCTCTATTACTTAAAAAACAAGAACAACAAACACCATATCTCTTCAATATCAAGAAATCAGTATTACTAACTATTTTGTAAACTTCTGTATTTGGCTTTGAAATCTTTTGTTGTCATTCTGGTTAAGTGAACAATTAAGTATTGCTTCATAATGATGCACGATTCAGTTTAGTAAATGTCCATACCTTTTGTATATTTTTACAGACTTTCCAAACTTTAGATTATAAATAGAGTCATGACCTGGGATTAAGTTTGGGATACTCCAGAGGGATTCCTGGAACACCTAAAAAGGTTTGTTTTCTCTCCTTATATAAGATAAATATTAAAGTTGTTAGGTTTATTTTGGTGTTTTGAAATTATGTGGGAAGCATTGACAAATAAGAAATAGCAGGTATGCCAGTATAACTTAGTGGTTGAGCCTTGTCCCAGCAACGAAGAGGTCACTGGTTGATTTCCACATCAGAGTGTATGCCAGGGTTGTGGGTTCAATCCCAAGTAGGGTGAATGCAGGAGGCAGCTGATTGATTATGTTTCTCTCTGATCAATGTTTTTATCTCTCTCTGCCTTCCTCTCTCGTTAAAAATCAATGAAAACATATTTAAAAATAGAAATAACATTGAGCCTCCTTTATGTTGTATATGTTTGTTTTTAAAATATATATATATTATTGATTTTTTACAGAGAGGAAGGGAGAGGAATAGAGAGTTAGAAACATCAATGAGAGAGAAACATTGATCAGCTGCCTCCTGCACACCCCTACTGGGGATGTGCCAGCAACCAAGTTACATGCCCCTGACCGGAATAGAACCTGGGACCCTTCAGTCCCCAGGCTGACATTCTATCCACTGAGCCAAACCAGTTAGAGCTGTATAAGTATATGTTATGAGTGTTCCAGAAATTATGTAAAACTGCTTTAAATCTAAGATGTCCTGACATCAGGTGTCTATCACCAAATCTGAGGGACTCACTAAAATGAATGAACCTGTGTATCAGATTGTGGCACAGGAATCTCATGCCCTCACAGTGGCAAAGAAATTGTTTCCCACTTGGGGTATACCTTCCACAATCTCTAGTGATACAGACACCCATATCAAACTGAGCAGATCATGTGAGCCTTGATGGACAGTCCTGCAAACTTCTTGGAATCATCACCAACCCAATCACCCTCAAATATTAGGCAAGGTCAAGAGAACTAAGGGGAAAAACACTTGGATTCAGGCAGAACAAACCTAATTGTACAGGATGGAATGAAATGGTGAAAATTTTTGCCATTTTTAAAAAATATATTTTTTATTTATTTCAGAGAAGAATGGAGAGGGAGAGAGAGAAACATTAATGATGAGTGAGAATCATTGATTGGCTGCCTCCTGCATGCTCCCCATTGGGGATTGAGCCAGCAACCTGGGCATGTGCCCTTGACCTAAATTGAACCCTAGACCCTTCAGTCCACAGGCCAGTGCTCTATCCATGGAGCCAAACCAGCTAGGACAAAATGGTTACAATTTTATGACTTTTATTTCTGTTTTTAAAAAAAATTGTTTTTTCAGATGAGAGGAAACTTGTTTGTCTTAAACTGATGTAGAAGACTGGAGAAAAACCAAGCAACGCTTTAGAGAAATGGAGTTACACAGTTTATTATGCCGGCAGACTCAGTGGAATAACTTTCCAAGTTTGAGCAAAGTAACATGCTGGGAGCTTCTCTTTTATATTTTTCTGGGGTTTCTGTCCCCCAAATATGGATTATACTTCTGGTCCTTTTGCAGGCTTTGCAAAAAAGGCCCCAGGTGATGGGGGTCTTGAGACCATATCTAATGATCTGGTATGGCACCAGCACTAATAACCACCCCCCCCCCTCGGGGCTGTGCACTGTTCATAGTTTATGGCCTCTGTGAAGTGTGAGCATTTAGGTAACAGGTCCTGCAAGACCAGTTTCTGGGAAAGAGGCCATGACTTAATTAAAGGTTATTAAGAAAGTACACTGGGTAAACCAAGATGGCGGCATAGGTAAACACTGGAGTTTGCTGCCTCGACCAACCACTTCAAAAATACAAATAAAAGACGGAACGGACATCACCCAGAACCACAGGAAGGCTGGCTGAGTGGAAATTCTACAACTAGAAGGAAAGAGAAAAGCATACCAAGACTCAGAGGAGGCGCAGTACGGAAGTAAAATACTAAGGTGTGGAGGTGCATGCGGAGCAGGCTGGTGGCTGAGGGCGCAGTTGTCGTTTTCAATCAGGATGGAGTCTCAGGCTCTGAGCTCCAGTTCCGGGCGAGTCTCTAGGGACCCAGACTCATACGGGAGAAACAGGACTGTCTAGCATGGGTCAAAACCCTAGGGCAGCTTTCTCTCCAAGGGGTTTACAGTGATCACCGGGACACTGAGAATCAGAGCCTCTGAGGGCAAGACTGAGAGCAGCCATAACTGCTAGCCCCGCCCTGTTGATCCCGTGGGACCCACCCCACCCAAGCCCTGCAGGGAGACATTTGCTGGATAGCCTCAGACAAAGGCTACATTAGCACCTCCCTAGAGATCCAGGAGCCAGGAAACCCAGAAGTCAGAGTGGGACCATCCAGTTTGCAGCTCCATGGAACCATAAAGGACACACTCAGGGGGCAGAGTCAGTGAGCACCAAAGCCCCATTGAAGCAAGTCTTGCCCCAGAGGGGCGTCTCCAGCACAGAAGTTCTCCCACTGCAGACACAGCTGATTCTCACAGCCAATTGGCCTGGAGGTCAATTTCTCCCAGTGATAACTACAACAATCAAGGCTTAATTACAACAAGACTGCACAAAGCCCACAAGGGGGTGCACCAAGAGTGTCCTCCTCAGGTAATTGGGGAGGCTGAACCACTGGGCCCTAGAGGACACTCAGCACAGAAAACCAATTTATCAACACAGGAAAGCATAAAAAATGCAGAGACAAAGAAAAAAGGACACAAATGACAGAAATGGAGGAAAGCAAACTACTGGATAAAGAGTTCAAAACCACACTTTCAAGGTTTTTCAAGAATTTTCTAGAAACTGCTGATAAACTTAATGAGACCTACAAGAAATCTAATGAGACACTCGAGGTGGTGATAAAGGACCAACTAGAAATTAAGCATACACTGACTGAAATAAAGAATATTATACAGACCCCCAACAGCAGACTAGAGGATTGCAAGAATCAAGTCAATGATTTGAAATATGAAGAAGCAAAAAACACCCAACCAGAAAAGCAAAATGAAAAAAGAATCCAAAAATATGAAGATAGTGTAAGGAGCCTCTGGGACAGCTTCAAGCGTACCAACATCCGAATTATAGGGGTGCCAGAAGAAGAGAGAGAGCAAGATATTGAAAACCTATTTGAAGAAATAATGACAGAAAACTTCCCCTACCTGGTGAAAGAAATAGACTTACAAGTCCAGGAAGCGCAGAGAATCCCAAACAAAAGGAATCCAAAGAGGATCACACCAAGACACATCGTAATTAAAATGCCAAGAGCAAAAGACAAAGAGAGAATCTTAAAAGCGGCAAGAGAAAGAAACTCAGTTACCTACAAGGGAGTACCCATACGACTGTCAGCTGATTTCTCAACAGAAACTTTGCAGGCCAGAAGGGAGTGGCAAGATATATTTAAAGTTTTGAATGCCAAGAACCTACAACCAAGACTACTTTATCCAGCAAAGCTATCATTCAGAATTGAAGGTCAGATAAAGAGCTTCACAGATAAGAAAAAACTAAAGGAGTTCATCACCACCAAACCAGGATTATATGAAATGCTGAAAGGTATCCTTTAAGAAGAGGAAGAAGAAAAAGGTAAAGATACAAATTATGAACAACAAATACACATCTATCCACAAGTGAATCTGAAAATCAAGTGAATAATCTGATGAACATAATGAACTGGTGATTATAATAGAATCAGGGGCATAGAAAGGGAATGGACTGGCTGGCTATTCTTGGGGGGGAAATGGGTGAGGTGGATGCGGGAAGAGACTGGACAAAAATCGTGCACCTATGGATGAGGACAGTGGATCGGGAGTGAGGGAGAAGGGTGGGGTGGGAACTGGGTGAAGGGGAGTTATGGTGGGAAAAAAGAGGAACAAATATAATAATCTGAACAATAAAGATTTAATTAATAATAAAAAAGAAAAAGAAAGTACACTGGTCCCTAACCAGTGGATAGAGCGTCAGCCTGCAGTCTAAAAGGTCCCAGGTTTGATTCCAGTCAAGAGCATGTACCTTGGTTGTGGGCACATCCCCAGTAGGGGGGTGTGCAGGAGGCAGCTGATCGATGTTTCTCATCGATGTTTCTAACTCTCTATCCCATCCCTTCCTCTCTGTAAAAAATCAGTAAAAATATTTTTAAAAAAAGTACACTGAGCTTGCTGGCACAAATTCAGATTGCTAACCCCCCCCCCCCCCAAATATCAGGGTTACATTGGATTTAACCTTGTAGCCTTCTCAAAACTACCCATGGCTTAGCAATTTGGTAAATTATGCCATTGTAAGCAGGACTGAAACATTTATTTTCTTCTCTCTACCTGATTCCTCCAGAATTTGAAACCTCTCAGTGACTGAGTATTATTATCTTCATGGCAATATGTTTGTTTGTGTAAGTTTCATATGAATGTTATATAACATCTCTTTATAAGAGGACAGAATTGGAAACTGGTTTTATTACCAAGGCTTTGACTGGAATGTCATATCTGAGAGAGACATGCCTAGATTCAAATCATGACCAGCTTTCTTTAAGGCATAAAGACTGACATAAGGAAGCCAATAACAACTTCTAAAAATATTGGCATGGTAGCTTACTCACCTGGCTTTCTCTCTTTACAAGAGCGGCTTTACCATATGGGTAAAGAATGTCAGTACTTGGCAGTTGCAGGAAACTTGGGATGTTTTCAGGACCTCCAGAAGAGAGGAATCCACCCAAATCTATAGGTATTGAGGACAATGTCTGTTGGCTGGCAAGTCTTTGCCTTGACTTTTCAGTCCTCGGGAGGCCTTTTCAGGTGCAGTCTGAAGATTCTTGATGAAAAACTTCCTGATTTAAAAGAGTCTGTGTGGTTAATCACTATTATTGTTGGTTTAATGCAAATAACTACACCAAGTTTATTGTAACTAGACCTATTTTGCTAGTAAATTAGCCCTAATTTGGCTATCTTTGATAAAAAGTGAGGGTGTGCCCTGACCGGTTTGGCTCAGTGGATAAGAGCTTCGGCCTGCAGACTGAAGGGTTCCAGGTTCGATTCCGGTCAAGGGCATGTACCTTGGTTGTGGGCACATCCCCAGTAGGGGGCGTGCAGGAGGAAGCTGATGGATGTTTCTCTCTCATTGATGTTTCTAACTCTCTATCCCTCTCCCTTTCTCTCTGTGAAAAATCAATAAAATATATATATTTTTTAAAAAGTGAGGGTGATTTTATTTTTTATTTATTTATTTTTTAATTTTCTATTACAAAGGGTATTACATATGTGTCCATTTCCGCCCCCCCCGCCCTAGACAGTCCCCTAGCCTCCCTATCCCCCAGTGTCTTATGTCCATTGGTTATGCTTATATGCATGCATACAAGTCCTTTGGTTGATCTCTTACCCCCTACCTCCCGCCCCAACCCTCCCCCCGGCCTTCCCGCTGCAGTTTGACAATCTGTTTGAGGCAGCTCTGCCTCTGTATCTATTATTGTTCAAAAGTTTATAATGGTCTCAATTATCCATGAATAAGTGAGATCATGTGGTATTTTTCCTTCATTGACTGGCTTATTTCACTTAGCATAATGTTCTCCAGTTCCATCCATGCCGTTGCAAATGGTAAGAGTTCCTTCCTTTTTAGAGCAGCGTAGTATTCCATCGTGTAGATGTACCACAGTTTTCTAATCCATTCATCTACTGATGGGCACTTAGGCTGTTTCCAGATCTTAGCTATGGTGAATTGTGCTGCTATGAACATAGGGGTGCATATATCCTTTCTGATTGGTGTTTCTGGTTTCTTGGGATATATTTCTAGAAGTGGGATCACAGGGTCAAATGGGAGTTCCATGAGGGTGATTTTAGAGAGAAAAATTCTTTCAATACAAACTATAATATACCATTGTAGGTATTTGATTCTAATGCTCTTCATTGTCTTTTGAGTTTGTATGTTTGTTGTTTTTAAGATTTCTACCAATAAATGGGACTGAATCCCGAAGTTTTCTAGTTTTTGTTTTGTTTTGTTTTTTTAGTTGTCCATCTTTTGATTTGCAATCATTGAGAACTAAAATTGCCCGTTTTACAAAGGCCATGCAAGCTAAAGATAAAGTGGGTCAAGTTGGGTGGGAAAAGATTAACCAAAGAACTTTTATGCATACATATATAAACCAGAGATAACCCAGGGACACAGGTAATAGTGTTGTGAAGGGGATGGGGATGGGGGGGGGGGTTGGGGGCTAGAAGGGATCAAAGGGGAAAAAAGAGGACATCTGTAATACTTGCAACGATGAAGATAAATTTTTTAAAAGGTGTGACAAGTATGTAAGACATTAGAGAAATCACCACAAGGGCCATCTATGGACAATCATCATGCCTGTTGCAGAAAGTTTACCAGAGTCATTCAAGGGGCAGGCCAGGAGAATCTATCAGACTCTCTCTGCCTGCCTTCACTCCATGTGAAGGTGAATTGAGGTGGACCTCTAGAACTCAGAAACTGGGATTATAGTCTGTTCTGATCATTAACCTTTGTTTTTCTCTTGTTCCATAGAGATGCCTCTTACTATATACCTGATTGCTTGTATCAGAGGGTTAATTTTGTGAGTATCACTGCCTCCCAAGATGAGACACAACTTTAACTGAACTGAAGAACTTTTCTCAGGACTGAGACTGGTTTAATGATTGCATGACCTATCAGTCCAGCTTCTGGAATGTGAGAATTCTAGGGAAGGTTCAGAGGACAGAACTGTGGAGACTCAAGACAAGTCACCCCAGGATTTGTCTCTGGTATGTGGATTGTCTTTAGTTAAATGTAACTTTGGCCTTGGACTCCAGAGAAATTTCTGTCCTTCCCTTTCACTACCTAGAAGAACTTGAATAAGGGGCCTGACTCATAATAAGACACTGTCAGCCACAATGTCTTTTGACCCACCTATAAGGCAGGGCAATCTTTTATTTACTGAACATCTGCTCTTATTATCATCCTGCAATGACCCTTTCAAGACCACAAAAGGTGTATGACCCCATTGTCCCTAATTTGGGATGTCTTCTATACCTGGGTCCCTCTATCCATCTTTAAACCTCTTGTGCATGTGGAGTCTGTGACTCTTTCATGTATGTGGGGTTCCCATACATATGTGTGTATTAAATTTGGTTATGTTCTTTTGCTGATCTATCTCATGTCATTTTGATTATTGGAACCTTGAGTGTAGAGGGAAGTTTATTTGTCCCCTACAATGTTAACTAGACTCATTGTGGTGGTCATTTTGCAATGTGTGAAAAATTTAATCATGATGTTGTACCCCTGAAGTTAATGAGATAGTTTATGTCAATTATACCTCAATGAATAAATGATCTTTGAAAAAATAAAAATGAATCAGCTAGAGACATTCATTTGATGAACAAAACAAGAAAATTAAAATAAGCCCCCCACTGGAGACTTGGCACCACGTGTAAAGAAAGAAAAAAGAGAGAGGGAAAAAAAAGTTGCCAAAGAGTTTACAACACAACTGCTAATCAAAGACATTTAAGGAAAGGAGTGGGAGCTAAGTGGACTCCTAACATAGACTTGCCTCAGCAGGCAGATAATTTGCGTTTTGATTCTGGGGCCGCGTTTTTTCTAAACAGGGAGGGCGGGGCAGGAAGAGGTCGGGCATTTATGGAGTCTTACTGCCATCCAGCGGCCAGAACTTCACCGAGCCGTGCAGAGCCGAGCCAGGGGGAACATCCGGGAGGGCCTGTACTTGCCGCCCAGCTAGTCCACGCGGGGGCCTGAGCGAGACAGTGGAAACCGGAAGCTTTGGTGATGGAGCTGGGAGCTGGTGGAGGGGTGCTCGGGATTTCGGTTTGCAATTGAGACGCCAAGGGGCCTACTCCGGAGGGCCAGTCCCCCCGGAAGCCACAGCAAAAGCAGCAGGAAGTTCCCGCCATTCCAGCCAGGCCCTTCAGGGAGGCCACCTCCGGGCTGATGGGAAGTGTGGCCATTTGTATCAGGCTGAGTGGAATTGGGCCCCCTCCAGAGTCCCCAGGGCCTCAGTTTATCCTGTGGACAGTTTCTTAAATCCCCGAGGTGGAGACACAGACTACAGAGGCTGGTTAGGAGAGACAAAGCAGGGAGGAGGGAATGAAGAGGGTCAAGTGGGTCAACTATGTGCTGTCAGAGGGAGACTAGATTTTGGGGTGCTGAGTGCCCACCCCAAATACAGATGATGTGGTAATAGAATTGTACTCTCGAAACCTGGGCAATGTTAGTAACCAGAGCCAGCCCAATAAATTAGATAGGAAGAATGAATGAGTACCGGTGTAACAGACAGTTCTCTACTGCTTATTGCTTTGTTTTCACTAGAAATTAAGGATTTAAACGTTAAGAATTTTAATGTGAAATTGGGACAACAGAAATGAAAAGTCATAGGAAAAGCAACTGGGCATACAAGAAAAGTAGAACAACTTTTGGCTAAGAACAACAACAACAACAAAACTGGTATGAGAAATGGAGATGTATTTTTGAGGGTAAGGGAATAAATTTGGTCCTAGATGAGGCTGGTTGTTTCAGGATGGGAAGGAGAAAAAACAGAACAGAAATGTGAATATAGAAAGCAAGGTTGTAGAGGGTTTGTGAAAAGCGGATCTTGCGAAACGAAAATCCATGTATTCAAGTGAGAGCATTTAAATATCAAAAGTAAACTGAGGGCACTTGGTCTGCCAGCTATGCTGCCAAAAGGTTTTCTGCCTTGAAAGAAAAGACTCTGTGTTTTATCGAAATAAGTTTCTGTGTTTCACGTTCTCTTAGTGGTTCTCAACCTTCATAATGCCGCGACCCTGTAATACAGTTCCTCAGGTTGTGGTGACCCCCAACCATAAAATTATTTTCATTGCTACATAACTGTAATTTTGCTACTGTTATGAGTCGTAATGTAAATATCTGATATGCAGGATGTATTTTCATTGTTCACAACCCACAGGTTGAGAACCGCTCAGATCCTCCACTACTTGAAAACCAAAAAACACCCAATCTCTCTCATCAATATTAGGAACTGAGTGTTGCTACCAATTATGTAAACTGTATTTGTCTTTGAAATCTTTTACTGTCGCTCTAATAAAGTGGATAATCAACAAATAAGAAAAAACATTGGCCCTTCTTTATGTTGTATTTGTATATGTTCTAAGTGTACCAGAAATTACGTGAAATTGCTGGAAATCTGAGATGTCCTGACATCAGGAGCCTGTCACCAAAATGGAGGGACATGCTAGAACAAATTAATGTGTATATCACGCTGTGGCATGAAGGGTGCAATCCATTCTGGTTTTGTAAAAATGATTCTCCTTCCCAGACTTTTGCCATTCTGGTAGCCTTGCAACATGGCGACCGTTTGCTTCTGAAACAGAGAAATTTAACAGGGTAAACAATGGCTGTAAAGGACATGAATAGCAGGGCTTATGGGAAACCCAAGGTGTCACTTCCAGGCTCCCTGACTTTCTTTCTTTTATGTGTTTTTTTGTTTGTTTGTTTTTGCATTTCTACACCCAACATAGTACATTTAACCTATCTAATAAAAGGGTAATATGCAAATTAACCATCACTCTGTCACAAAAATGCCAGCGCCCATAGCCACCAGATGATTGCGCCCAGTCCCATCAGCCGTGCCAAAGTTGCCCAGTTCTGGGGGCAGCAGCCACTGAGAGAGGGCAGTGTGAGTGGCCCGGTGGACAAGGCAAGTGTTCCACTTTGGCCGCAGAGAACCTCTGGGCCGGGGAGAGCCTCAGCAGCAGGCGCAGAGTGGCCAGGCCCCGCAAAGAGCAGAGAACCACAGGGAGTGGGCCCAAGCCATCAGGGCTTCCAGATTGGAGAGGGTGTAGGTCGGGCTGAGGGACCCACCCCCCATTCACGGATTTCGTGCACCTGACCTCTATTTTGAGAATAAGAAGGAAATTTAGGGAAGATTACATGGAGGTGGGAGAAAGCAAGATGGGGATTGCATTACAAGGTAGGTAACAAGATGCTGTACTGTCTTGAGGGTGGTGATTGTGGCTCATTTCCAAGGTGTGTTTGTTGTGGCAGAATGCAAGGGAGAAAGATCAGCCAGTACTCTGAAGGAGGAAAGTTTCACCTTTATTTCACAGACCTGCTAGTCCAGGGAATTCCAGATCCAAAGCCTGAACTGAACTCCTGGGGGAGGGTCTGACCTATATATCTCCTCCTGTGGCAGCCCCTGAGGGTCCCCCCTGCCCCACCCAAATCAGTCTTGGCAGGGCCTTGGGGGCATGCTCCACTGCTCTGCCCAAGTCCCCTGTGGTGGGCCCTGGGGTTAGGCTCTACAGCTCTGCCCAAGTCAGTCAGAGTGTGGAAGTAAGACTACAGTTTTAACCAGATACTGAACTAACTTGCATCCCTCCTCCCCCCGCCCCATTTTCCTTTCCTTTTTTTTTAAATATATTTTTTATTGAATTCAGAGAGGAAGGAAGAGGGAGAGAGAGATAGAAACATCAATGATGAGAGAGAATCATTGATTGGCTGCCTCCTACAAAGCCCCCTACTGCGGATTGAGCCTGCAACCCAGACATGTGCCCTTGACCTGAATCAAAACCCGGGACATTTCAGTCTGAAGGCTGACACTCTATCCAGTGAGCCAAACCAGCCAGGGCCCATTTTCCTTTTCATGTTAGCTTAGAGATGCACAGAAACAATGCACAGGGCTTGCTTCAGGCAAAGATAAACCTTTCACTCCATAAAAGTTATATGCCTGGGGAGTGGTTACTCACCATGACCTGCCCAGATAGGAATTTAGGGTCAGATCACACTGTGAGGTGACTGTACAGAACCCCTGCTTTCATCCACATAGTCTGTACAAGATGATCTTGATAATGCAGAATGAGATGAAACTCTTTCTTTATTAACAAAATTAAAAAAATATATATATTTTAAATTGTTTTCACACAGGAAGGGAGAGGGAGAGAGATAAAATAATCAATGATGAGAGAAAAATCATAGATCAGCTGCTGCCCCCCCCCCCCCAATTGGAGACAAAACCTGCAACCCAGGCATGTGCCCCCCTGACTTGGATCAAACCCAGGACCCTTCAGTCCGGAGGACCCTCTTCCACCCACTGAGCCAAACCAGCTAGGGCATATATGTTTTTTAATTGATTTCAGAGAGGAAGAGAGAGAGGGAGGGAGGGAGAGAGGGAGGAGAGAGAGAGAGGCAATATGAAGCTCTTTCAAATACTGCTTGAAAAACACTACATAAAAATGCTGCCTGTTCAGAGCTGCCTCAAACTGATTGTCAAACTGCAGTGGGAAGGCCACTGAGGGCTGGGGTGCAGGAGGGAGGGGGGTAAGAGATCAAGGGAAGGACTAGTACACATGCATATAAGCATAACCAATGGACATAAGACCCTGGGGGGTAGGGGAGGCCAGGGGATTGTCAAGGGGGGGGGGGGAGGACACATATGTAATACCCTTTGTAATACTTTCAGCAATAAAACAATAAAAAAAAATGCTGCCTGTTATAGAAGGCCAGAGGCATATATACTTGGGGTCATTTCTGTCTGGCTAGTGGAGTGGGGGGTGATATTTACCTTCTTACCTATGTTTTCTGAGTTGGCAACCCTTAAACTCTTGGCAAATTGAACAAAACAAGGAAGTTTAAATAAATGGCAGCTCCTAACACAGACCTGCCTGAGCCTATGGGTAATCTGCGTTTTGATTCTGAGGGCCGCGTTTTTTCTAAACACGGAGGGCGGGGCAGGAAGAGGTCGGGCATTTATGGAGTCTTACTGCCATCCAGCGGCCAGAACTTCACCGAGCCGAGCAGAGCAGAGCGGAGCCGGGGGTAACATCCGGCAGGACCATCCGGGAGGGCTTGTACTTGCGGCCCGGCTAGTCCACGCGGGGGCCTGAGCGAGACAGTGGGAACCGGAAGCTTTGGTGATGGAGCTGGGAGCTGGTGGAGGGGTGCCCGGGATTTCGGTTTGCAATTGAGACGCCAAGGGGCCTACTCCGGAGGGCCAGTCCCCCCGGAAGCCACAGCAAAAGCAGCAGGAAGTTCCCGCCATTCCAGCCAGGCCCTTCAGGGAGGCCACCGCCGGGCTGATGGGAAGTGTGGCCATTTGTCTCAGGCTGAGTGGAATTGGGCCCCCTCCAGAGTCCCCAGGGCCTCAGTTTATCCTGTGGACAGTTTCTTAAATCCCGGAGGTGGAGACACAGACTACAGAGGCTGGTTAGGAGAGACAAAGCAGGGAGGAGGGAATGAAGAGGGTCAAGTGGGTCAACTATGTGCTGTCAGAGGGAGACTAGATTTTGGGGTGCTGAGTGCACACCCCAAATACAGATGATGTGGTAATAGAATTGTACTCTCGAAACCTGGGCAATGTTCGTAACCAGAGCCAGCCCAATAAATTAGATAGAAAGGAAGAATGAATGAGTACCGGTGTGACAGACAGTTCACTACTGCTTATTGCTTTGTTTTTGCTGGAAAAAGAATGTCTTATTATACATGAAAAAAGAACAACCAACAGGGTTCATTCAAAGAACTGAAAGCCTGGTAGGCTGGCTTGGCCCATCGCTGATGTACATAATCAGAGCCAAATAAATTGTATTTATTAATAAAAAGTGTGTGAAAAAGAAAAAGTATTAGTGCAGAGTATTAAAGGTAAGCAGAACTCTGCTGTTAGATACATCGAAATTTCATGTCATGCTTTTATTTTTAAACTAGAGGCCCGGTGCATGAAATTCATGTGTGTGTGTGTGTGGGGGGGATGGGTGTGTGTCACTCAGCCTAGCCTGCACCCTCTCTAATCTGGGATCCCTTGATGGATGTCTGACTGCCCTTTTAGGCCCGATCCCACCGGGACATCCCTCTCACAATCCAGGACTGCTGGCTCCCAACTGCTTGCCTCCCTGCCTGCCCGAGTGCCCCTAACTGGTTCTGCCTGCCAGCCTGATTACGCTGTAACCACTCCCCTGCCAGCCCGATTGATGCCTAACTGCTCCCTGGCCAGCCCGGTTGCCCTTAACTGCCCTCCATTGCTAGCCTGGTCACCCCTAACTGCTTTCCTGCCAGCCTGGTTGCCCCTAAGTGCCCTCTCCTGCCAGCCTGGTCGCCCCTAACTGTCCTCCCTTGACAGCCTGGTCGCCCCCAACTGCCCTCCCCTACAGGCCTGGTCACCGCAACTGCTCTCTCCTGCTGGCCTGATCACCCCCAACTGCCCTCCCCTGTAGGCCTGGTTCTCCCCAACTGCCCTCCTCTGCAGGCCTGGTTCTCCCCAACTGCCCTCCTTTGCAGGCCTGGTCACCCTCAACTCCCCTCTCCTGCAGGCCTGGTCACTCCCAACTGCCCTCTCTTGCAGGTCTGGTCCCTCCTAACTGCCCTCCCCTTCTTGTCTGATTACCCACAACTGCCCTCACCTGCAGGTCTGGTCCCTCCCAACTGCCCTCCCCTGCTGGCCTGATTGCCCCCAACTGCCCTCCCCTGCCGGCCATCTTGTGGTGGCTATCTTTGACCACATGGGGGTGGCCACCTTGTCTGTTGGATTGATGGTCTATTAACATATTACCTCTTCATTAGGATATAAAATCTCAAGTAAACTGTGTTTTTTTTTTAAAAATTTTAATATATTTTTTATTGATTAAGATATTACATATGTGTCCTTATCCCCACGTTACCCCCTACCCCCCCCCATGCTCTCACCCCCCTGTTGTCCGTGTCCATTGGTTAGGCCTATATGCTTGCATATAAGTCCTTTGGTTGATCTTTCCCCCTTACCCCCACCCTCCCCTATCTTCCCTCCAGGGCCCGACAGTCCAATCAATGCCTCTCCGTCTCTAGATCAGTCCTTGTTCATCAGTTTATGTTGTTAATTATATTCCACAAATGAGTGAGTTCATGTGGTATTTATCCGCTCTCCAGTTCCATCCATGCTGTGGCAAATGGTAAGAGTTTCCTTTTCTTTTTCCTCTTCTTAAAGAATACTTTTCAGCATCTACACTAATAAAAGAGAAAAATGGTAATTGGCGTACGACACTACCCTTTTCATTGGCTAATCAGGGCTATATGCAAATTAACTGCCAACTAAGATTGGCATTTAACTGCCAACTAAGATTGGCAGTTAACTGCCAACAAGATGGTGGTTAACTTGCATATGTAGGCACAATGCAGGGAGGCGAAAGGGAAAGCAGGAAGAAGCCCCCTGCCACTGACAGTGATCGGAAACCCAGGGGGGAGCTAAGAGCTCCAGCCATGATCAGAGAATCAGGTGCCTTTTCCACCCTGGAGTGATAGCAGGAAGTAGGCGTGGAGCCAGCGATGGGAGCTGGGCACAGTCGAAGCTGGCAGTCCCAGGAGCTAGGGGTCCCTTGCCTGGGCCTAAAGCGAACCCCACGATCGCGGGGCTGCTGCAGCTGTGGGTCCCCACTGCCTGGGCCGGACGCCTAGGCCAGAGGCGTTAGGCCTGGGCAGGGGCGGAGCTTGCAACCGCGGGGAGCTGGGGGTCCCCTGCCCAGGCCTGACACCTCTGCCGGAGGCCTCAGGCCTGGTCAAGGGGCCGATCCGGTGATTGGTGATCGGAGGGTGATGAGGGTCAACTCCTCTGGCCGAGGCATCAGGCCTGGGCGGGGGGCTGGGGGTCCCCTGTCCAGGCCTGATGCCTGGGCCAGAGGCATCAGGCCTGGGTGGGGGGCAGAGCCGGGGATTGGGGGGATATGATGGTCCCCTTGCCCAGGCCTGAAGCCTGGGTCAGAGGCGTCAGGCTTGGGTGGGGGGTGGAGCAAGCAATCAGAGGGAGATGGGGGTCCCCTGCCCAGGCATGATTCCTGGGCCAGAGGCCTCAGGCCTGGGCGGGGGCCAGAGCCAGTGATCGGGGGGAGATGGGGGTCCCCTGTCCAAGCCTGACACCTCTGGCAGAGGCGTCAGGTCTGGGCAAGTGGCCGATCAGGCGATCGGAGGGTGATGGGGGTCTACGCCTCTGGCCGAGGCATCAGGCCTGGGCAAGGGGCAGAGCCAGCAATCAGAGGGGTCTGGGGGTCCCCTACCCAGGCCTGATGCCTGGGCCAGAGGCTACAGGCCTGGGCTGGGGGCAGAACCAGTGATGGGGGGAAATGAGGGTCCCCTGCCCAGGCCTGACGCCTCTATCAGAGGCGTCAGGCCTGGGCAAGGGGCCGATCCTGCGATTGGAGGGTGATGGGGGTCAACGCCTGAGGGCTCCCAGTATGTGAGAGGGGGCAGGCTGGGCTGAGGGACACTCCCCCCACCCCCCCACCCAGTGCACGAATTTCGTGCACCGGGCCCCTAGTTTCATATAAAGCTGGTTTGGTGGTGATGAACTCCTTTAGCTTTTCCTTATCTGTGAAGCTCTTTATCTGACCTTCTATTCTAAATGATTGCTTTGCTGAGTAAAGTAATCTTGGTTGTAGGTTCTTGCTATTCATCACTTTGAATATTTCTTGCCACTCTCTTCTGGCTTGCATGGTTTCTGTTGAGAAATCAACTGACAGTCATATGGGTACTCCCTTGTAGGTAACTGACTGTCTTTCTCTTGCTGCTTTTAAGATTCTCTCTTTGTCTTTTGCTCTTGGCATTTTAACTATGATGCGTCTTGGTGTGGTCCTCTTTGGATTCCTTTTGTTTGGGGTTCTCTGCACTTCCTGGACTTGTAAGTCTATTTCTTTCACCAGGTAGGGGAAGTTTTCTGTCATTTCTTCAAATAGGTTTTCAATATCTTGCCCTCTCTCTTCTTCTGGTACCCCTATAATTCTGATGTTGGTATGCTTGAAGTTGTCCCAGAGGCTCCTCACAGTATCTTCATATTTTTGGAATCTTTTTTCTTTTTTGGTTGGGTATTTTTTGTTTCTTTGTATTTCAAATCTTTGACTTGATTCTTGGGATCCTCTTGTCTGTTGTTGGATCTCTGTATAGTATTCTTTATTTCAGTCAGTGTATGCTTAATTTCTAGTTGGTCTTTTTTCATATCCTCCAGGGTCTCACTAAATTTATTGGCGGTTTCCATAAAATTCTTGAAAAACCTTATAATCGTGGTTTTGAACTCTATATCCAGTAGTTTGCTTTCCTCCATTTCTGTCATTTGTGACCTGTTTCTTTGTCTCTGCATTTTTTATGCTTTCCTGTGTTGATAAAGTGGTTTTGTGTGCTAGGTGTCCTGTAGGGCCCAGTGGCTCAGCCTCTCCAGTTACCTGAGGAGGACACTCTTGGCGCACCCCCTTGTGGGCTTTGTGCACAGTCATGTTGTAGTTAAGCCTTGATTGTTGTAGGATCACTGGGAGGAATTGACCTCCAGGCCAATTGGCAGTGAGAATCAGCTGTGTCTGCAGTGGGAGAACTTCTGTGCTGGGGCAAGACTTGCTTCAGTGGGGCTTTGGTGCTCACTGAGTCTTCCCCCTGAGTGTGTCCCTTATGGATCTGAGGAGTTGTAATCCGGATGGTCCCCCTCTGACAACTGGGTACACTGGCTCTTGGATCTAAGGAGGTGCTAATTTAGCCTCGGCCTGAGGTTACCTGGCAGGAGCTACGAAGAGAACTGCAGATTCCCCTTCCTTTTTTGGAGTTTGGAGGTGCCCTGATGAGGCCCAGCTGTGAAGCAATACAAGCTGCTGTGGGGCCTTGGGCCTTCTCTTGGATGTTCTGGGTCTGTCTAGCCCAGCTGCAGTTTTTTAGGTAATTTTCAGGTTGCAAAGGGCCAGGGCATTCATATGCAAAAGCCTCTGCCACAGCCTGGGTGGGGCGGGGTCTCAGGGAATCAAAGGGCGTAGCAAGCAGCTATGGCGGATCCTCAGCCCTGCCCTGCATCTCAGTTTCCAGGTAATTGCCTCAAGCACCTCTGAGGGAAAGCCGCCTTCAAGTTCCGAGTTCTGCCTGCTGCCAGACAGTCCAGTTTCTCCCTGTTTGAGTCCTGGGTCCCCAGAGACTTTCTGGAACTGGAGTTCAGAGCAGTCGGGAGCTTGTGTCTCCCTCCCAATTCAAAAAGACAGCCGCGTCCTCAGGTGCCAGCCCCTTTCCGCACGCGAACCTCCATACCTCTGCACTTTACTTCCACAGCTCCTCTGGCTCTCAGTGTGCTTTTCTTTCCTTCTAGTTGTAGAATTTCTACTCAGCCAGCCTTCCTGTGGTTCTGGGTGATGTCTGTTTTGTCTTTTCGTTGTATTTTGAAGTTGCAGTGGGAAGCAGCAATTTCCCGGTATTTACCTATGCCGCCATCCAAGTCAACTCTTTTTCATTATTTACTTTGAAATTTGATGTCTGATTTAAGGTACATGCAAACACATACAAAATGTTTAGGTGGTTGTTTAATAAAAGGGAATCATATACACTGAGTGGCCAGTTTTTATGAACACCTGACGTTTGTAGGCAAATTAGCTATAATTTCGTGCTGAAGTTGCTAGAGGGCAAGACCATTATAAACATCTGAATAGCATAACATATCTAAATAAGTTCATCCTATCATATTGATGGCGTATCCCATGGAGATGCCTTCTTCCAATAAGACAATGCGCAATGCCACAGTGCTCATATTATGCAGGAGTGGTTTCCAGAATATGAGGGAGACTTTACCTTGCTTAGGTGGCCCCCACAATCACCAGATCTCAATCCAATTGATCATTTGTGGGACCAACTTAAAAGAGCCATCAGGCAGCTGGGTCCACAACCATCAAATCTCACAGAACTGGACAGTGCTATTCATCAGGCATGGTGTCAGATTCCTCACATCACCTTTCAACATCTCGTGGAGTCAATGCCAAGAAGAATTGCCACAGTATTGAAGGCAAAAGGTGGCCAAACGAAGTACTGATGGGATCCCTATGATGGGGTCATAATAATCTGGCCAGCCCTAACCACTTTGGCTCAGTGGATAGAGCATCGGCCTGTGGACAGAAGGGTCCCAGGTTTGATTCTGGTCAAGGACATATACCTTGGTTGTGGGCATATCCCCAGTAGGGGGTGTGCAGGAGGCAGCTGATCGAAGTTCCTCTCTCTTCGATGTGTCTACTCCATCCCTCTCCCTTCCTCTCTGCAAAAAGTCAATAAAATATATTTTTAAAAAATAATCTGGAGGAAGGATCAGTGTATCGCAGGGAAATTCAACACTCTCCTGAATACCTGGCAGGACTAAGGCTAGTCAGACTGACGAGTAGAAGAACCGAAGGACCTTCACTACTGCAAATTTTTTTTTCTTTTTTCACCTTTTAACTAAGAAGCCAATTTTTTCTTCTTCTTTTTCAATCACCTGATTTTACCCTTTTAATTACTACATTTTTATTTTTAACCAGTATTATTACTGCTACTATTTTACCATTTTTTAAAGTGCCATTTTATTTTCTCTTTATTTTATTTTGGGATTAGTGTTCTCCATGCTATTTTCATCGTTCCTTTAGCATAAATTTTCTCTACCTCAATTTTACCTCTATGCTAAAACCCTCTCCCTCACTTTTCCCCTTTTGTTGTCCTGTTTCTCTTGCCCTATTCCTGCTTTAGATTTTCTCTATTCCTTCTGTTTACCTCTTGTCAAAATTTCACCCTACTTATATATCCTATTTCCAATCCACTGCTCTAAATCCTTATACACATATCCCTTATCTTTCTTCACTATCCAAAATTTTTTTTCTCTTCTTTTATCTTTCTATTGTTTTGTTTCTGTTTGCTTGATTGTTGAGTATATTGTTTTTGTGTCTCTCTGTGTGTGTGTTGTAGGACTGGTTGTGAGGTTGTTTTGCTGTTTCTTTTTATTTTTTTTCCTGCTGGTTTTTCCCCTCCTTCCACCCCCCCGCCCCCGGTTATTTTTGTGCTCCTGTTTTGCCTTGCCTCTCTTGATATTATTGGTTGTTTCTAGTTTGCATTCAACTCCAGGGAGCTGTTGCTGGAATTTGTTGGGATTAGTGGGGGTTCTATCGGAGTTTTCTCCTCATATAAATAGTCTCTTCCCCTCTTCTAATTTATTCTCTCTTTTCGCTTTTTCCCCCCTCCTTTTTCCCAATTTCATTTTTGCACTCCCCCCCCCCACTTTTCTTTTCTTTTTCTCTTTTCTCTTTTTCTCTTCTTTCTTCCTTATAGCCTAATTCTCTTAATTCAGGTGGTCATCTTTATTTGGGGTTATTAATATCATGAATATATTTGTGTTCAGTGCCTGGTACGTGGTGCCTTGTTGTGTTGTATTTTGTGCCTTTAAATCAATGCAGCAGATCCAAGCAACAGCAGCTTCCTGAGCACCACACTCTCTGTCTGAGGGACAGCAGCTGTACGTGAAGCCTCCCCCCACCAGCCAGAAGAGCCACCGCAGCTGTGAACATCACCCACCAGAGGACCTGCTGCCAACTGAGAAGCAGCTGCTACCACAACCGCCCGAGGAGCAACCACAGCCCAAGGAGCCACATCCACCCAGGGAGCAGCCACTGAACGACTCAACGTCTAGATAAGTCAGGGAGATCAAACATGGGTAGACAAAGAAACCCCCAAAGGAAAGAAAAGGAGGACTATCCAGAAAAGCAGCTAAGTGATACAGAGGCATGCAACATGACAGAAAAAGAATTCAGAATAAGGGTCCTAGAGTGCATAAACCTGATGGAGGAAAAAATCAACAACATATGCAAGAAGCAAGAAGAAACAGATGAAAAAATCAACTACCTATGCAAGAAGCAAGAAGAAACAGATGAAAAAATCAATAACTTATGCAAGAAGCAAGAAGAAACAGATGAAAAAATCAATAAATTATGTAAGAACCAAGAAGAAATGAAGACCGATATAGCTGCAATAAAAAACACCATTGAACGTATCAACAGTAGACTAGGAGAAGTGGAGGACCGAATTAGTGAATTAGAAGACAAGGAAGCAAAACACACCCAAACTGTACTGCAATTGGAGAAAAACATTAAAAGACAGGAGGAGAACCTAAGGGAGCTTTGGGACAACATGAAACGAAACAACATACGAATAATAGTGGTACCAGAACAACAGAAAGAGGAACAAGGATTAGAAAACCTATTCAAAGAAATAATATCAGAAATCATCCCTGAGGTGGGGAAGAAAAAAGTTACACAACCACAGAGAGTCCCAAACAAGGTGAACCCGAAAAGACCCACACCAAGACACATCATAATTGCCATGGCAAATGTTCAGGACAAAGAGAGAATCTAAAAGGCTGCAAGAGAGAGATGCAAAGTTACATAAAAGGGATCTCCGATTAGATTATCAAATGATTTCTCAACAGAAACATATCAGGCCAGAAAAGAATGGATGGAAATTTACAAACTGATGCAAAGCAAAGGACTGAATCCAAGAATACTCTATTCAGCAAGGCTACCATTCAAAATTGAAGGGGAAATAAGAAGCTTCACAGACAAAAAAAGGCTAAGGGAGTTTATCACCACCAAGCCAGCAATGCAAGAAATGCTAAAGGCACTGGTGTAAAAAGAAGAAATAAAAAGCTCAGAAAAAAAACAGCCACACAAAAGAAGAAATGGCTACAAACAAATACCTTTCAATAAGAACTTTAAATGTAAACAGACTAAATGCTCCAACCAAAAGACATCGAGTGGCTGAATGGATAAAAACAAGACCCATACACTTGCTGTCTACAAGAGACCCACCTCATTAGAAGGGACTCACCCAGACAGAAAGTGAAAGGATGGAAAAATATCTTTCAGGCAAATGGAAAGGAAAAGAAAGCTGGGGTAGCAATACTTATATCGGACAAAATAGACCTCAAAGCGAAGGCCAAAACAAGAGATAAGGAAGGCCACTTCATAATACTAAAGGGATAAATACAACAAGAAGTTATAACCCTGGTAAACATATAGGCACCCAATGCAGGAGCACCCAAATACATAAAAAAACTCCTGGAAGATATCAAAGGAGAGATCGACAACAATACAATCATAGTAGGGGACTTTAATACACCACTGACATCACTGGATAAATCCTCTAGACAAACAATCAGCAAAGAAATAGCAATCCTGAATGACTCACTAGATCAGATGGACTTAATTGACATCTTCAGAACACTTTACCTCAAAGCCATGAAATATGCATTCTACTCAAGTGCTCATCGGTCAGATTCAAAAATAGAGCACATATTGGGTCACAAACAAAGTCTCCCCAAATTCAAGAAGATTGAAATCATACCAAGCATCTTCTCAGACCACAAGGGCATAATATTAGAAATAAACTACAATAAAAACAACCCAAAATACTCAAACACCTGGAAGATGAATAGCATGTTATTAAATATAGATTGCGTTACCAATGAGATCAAAGAAGAAATTAAAAACATTCTGGAAACTAATGACAATGAAAACACAACAATCCAAAACCTTTGGGACACAATGAAAGCAGTCCTGAGAGGGAAGTTTATAGCTCTACAGGCCTATCTCAAAAAAACAAGAAAAAATGGTACTAAATCGTCTAACTCTACAACTCAAAGAATTAGAAAGAGAGCAACAAGAAAAGCCCAGAGTGAGCAGAAGGAAGGAGATAATAAAGATTAGAGCAGAAATAAATGACATAAAGACTAAAAAAACAATACAGAAAATCAAAGAAACCAAGAGCTGGTTCTTTGAAAGGATAAACAAGATTGACAAACCTCTAGCCAGGCTCACCAAGAAGCAAAGAGAAAGGACCCAAATAAACAAAATCAGAAATGAGAGATGCGAAATAACAACAGACCCCACAGAAATACAAATGATCGTTAAAAAATACTATGGACAGCTCTACTCCAACAAAGTAGACAACCTGGAGGAAATGGAAAAATTCCTAGAAGAATGCAACATTCCAAAACTTAATCAGGAAGAATCTAAAAATCTCAATAGGCCAATAACTATGGAAGAAATTGAAGCAGTCATCAAAAAGCTTCCAGCAAACAAAAGCCCAGGACCAGACGGCTTCACAGGGGAGTTTTACCAAACATTCAAGGAAGAACTAAAACCTATCCTCCTCAGACTACTACAAAAAATTCAAGAGGAAGGAACACTTCCAAGCTCATCCTATGAAGCCAGCATCACCCTAATACCAAAACCAGGTAAAGACAACACAATGAAAGAGAATTACAGGCCAATATCCCTCATGAACATAGATGCCAAAATCCTCAACAAAATCTTAGCAAATCGGATCCAGCAGTACATCAGAAAGATCATATATCATGACCAAGTAGGATTTATCCCAGGGATGCAAGGATGGTACAATATCCGCAAATCAATAAACATGATACATCACATAAACAAATTGAAAGAAAAAAACCACATGGTCATATCAATTGATGCAGAAAAAGCATTTGACAAAATTCAACACCCATTTTTGATAAAAACTCTCAGTAAGGCGGGAGTAGAAGGATCATACCTCAACATAATAAAAGCCATATATGACAGGCCCACAGCCAGCATCATACTCAATGGACAAAAACTAACACCATTTCCCCTAGGAACAGGAACAAGACAGGGGTGCCCCCTCTCACCACTCCTGTTCAACATAGTACTGGAAGTGTTAGCCATTGCAATTAGGCAAGAAGAAGAAATAAAAGGCATCCAAATTGGAAAAGAGGAAGTAAAATTGTCCTTATTTGCAGACGACATGATATTATACATACAAAACCCTAGAGACTCCATCAAAAAGCTACTAGACTTAATACATGAATTTGGCAATGTAGCAGGATACAAAATTAACCCCAAGAAATCTGAGGCATGTCAATACACCAATAGTGAACTTTCAGAAAGAGAGATTATAAAAACAATCCCATTTACCATTGCACTAAAAAAATTAAGCTACCTAGGAATAAACTTAACTAAAGAGGTAAAAGACCTCTAATCAGAAAACTACAGAACGTTGAAAAAAGAGATAGAGGAAGACATAAACAAATGGAAGAACATACCGTGTTCATGGATTTTTAGTATCAACATCATTAAAATGTCCATACTACCAAAAGCAATCTATAAATTCAACGCACTTCCCATTAAAATACCAATGGCATATTTCACAGACCTAGAATGAACTCTCCAAAAATTCATCTGGAATAAAAAACGACCCTGAATAGCTGCAGCAATCCTGTGAAAGAACAAAGTAGGTGGGATCTCAATACCAGATATCAAGCTGTATTACAAATCCACTGTTCTCAAAACTGCCTGGTACTGGCACAAGAACAGACATATAGATCAATGGAATAGAATAGAGAGCCCAGAAATCGACCCAAACCAATATGTTCAATTAATATTTGAGAAAGGAGGCAAGAACATACAATGGAGGCAAGATAGTCTCTTCAATAAATAATGTTGGGAAAATTGGACAGATACATGCAAGAAAATGAAACTACACCACCAACTTACACCATACACAAAAATAAACTCAAAATGGATATAGGACTTAAATATATGACAGGAAACCATAAAAATTCTAGAAGAATCCAAAGGCAACAAAATCTCAGACATATGCTGAAGCAATTTCTTCACTGATACAGCTACTAGGGCACTTGAAGCAAAAGAGAAAATGAACAAATGTGACTACATCAAAATAAAAAGCTTCTGCACAGCAAAAGAAACCATCGACAAAACAACAAGAAAACCCACTGCGTGGGAAAACATATTTGCCAATGTCATATCTGATAAGGGCCTAATCTCCAAAATATATAGGGAACTCATACAACTTAACAAAAGGAAGATAAGCAATCCAATCAAAAAATGGGCAACGGACCTAAATAGACACCCTTCAAAAGAAGACATTCAGAAAGCTAAGAGACATATGAAAAAATGCTCAGAGTCACTAATCATCAGAGAGATGCAAATCAAAACAACAATGAGGTACCATCTCACACCTGTCAGACTGGCTATTATCAACAAATCAACAAATGACAAGTGCTGGAGAGGATGTGGAGAAAAAGGAACACTCGTGCACTGCTGGTGGGATGCAGACTGGTGCAGCCACTATGGAAGACAGTATGGAGTTTCCTCAAAAAATTAAAACTGGAACTCCCATTTGACTCTGTGATCCCACTTCTAGGAATATATCCCAAGAAACCAGAAACACCAATCAGAAAGGATATATGCACCCATATGTTCATAGCAGCACAATTCACCATAGCTAAGATCTGGAAACAGCCTAAGTTCCCATCAGTAGATGAATGGATTAGAAAACTGTGGTACATCTACACGATGGAATACTATGCTGCTGTAAAAAGAAGGAACTCTTACCATTTGCAACGGCATGGATGGAACTGGAAAACATTATGCTAAGTGAAATAAGCCAGTCAATGAAGGAAAAATACCACATGATCTCACTCATTCATGGATAATAAAGACCATTATAAACTTTTGAACAATAATAGATACAGAGGCAGAGCTGCCTCAAACAGATTGTCAAACTGCAGGGGGAAGGCCGCAGATGGTTGGGGGGCAGGACAGAGGGGGGTAAGAGATCAACCGATGTACTTGTATGCATACATATAAGCTAACCAATGGACATAAGATACTGGGAGGTATGGGAGGCCAGGGTATTGTCAAGGGTGGGGTGCGGGGAAAGGACACATATGGAATACCCTTTGTAATACTTTAAGAAATAAAAAAACAAAACAAACAAAAAAAAAAACAAAAACAAACAAACAAATAATCTGGCCGGTCATAATAATCTAGCCACTCAGTGTATGTTTATATGTGTAAAGTTCTCTTTGTAGTTTTCTTTCCTGCAGTTTTATGGCATGGGCAGCCTTGCACTTGTACTTTTGTATTTTTTCACTTTTTGTTTCAGGTCCACAGAAAAGGGAAAATGGGCTGGAGGTGTTTGGTAGGAGGCAAAACCTTCAGTACCTGGCATTCTCAGGCGATTTTATAAGCAAGTATTAACCAAGCTCAACCCTTTTGAGCTTTGAAAACTGTTGTCTTCAGAATGGTATGTCCAAATAAGTTGGGGTCAGCTGGTTGAAATCCAAGACCTCGGGTCTTGAATTTCAGTCCTACACCACAGGGCTGCCTCATAGATAGATAGATAGATAGATAGATAGATAGATAGATAGATAGACTGAGAATAAAGATAAGGGAAGGAGAGTGTGTGAGCACCTCCGTGTTTGTGCTTGAAGATGGCTGAGCAGGCCATCGGTGCTGTTCATGTGTCTGGGTAACATCTGCTGATCACCCATTGCTGAGGCAGTTTTCAGAAAACTTGTAACTGGGAGAGAAACCAAAATGGCAGCATAGATAATCACTGGAGTTTGCTGCCCTGAACAGCCACTACAAAAATACAACTAAAAGACGGAATGGACATCATCCAGAACCACAGGAAGGCTGGCTGAGTGGAAATTCTACAACTAGAAGGAAAGAGAAAAGCATACCAAGACTCAGAGGAAGCGAAATGCGGAAGGAAAATACTAAGGTGCGGAGGTGCATGCGGAGCAGGCTGGTGGCTGAGGGCGTGGTTGTCGTTTTCAATCAGGAGGGAGTCTCAGGCTCTGAGCTCCAGTTCCGGGCGAGTCTCTAGGGACCAGGCTCATACGGAAGAAACGGGACTGTCTGGCATCAGGGCTTGCAGAGATTACCGGGACACTAAGAAGCAGAGCCTCTGAGGGCAAGACTGAGAGCAGCCATAACTGTTAGCCCCGGCCTGTTGATCCCGTGGCACCTGCCCTGCCCAAGCCCTGCAGGGAGGCTTTTGCTGGATAGCCTCAGGCAAAGGCTAGATTAGCACCTCCCTAGAGATCCAGGAGCCAGGAAACCCAGAGGTCAGAGTGGGACAGTCCAGTTTGCAGCTCCGTGGAACCATAAGGGACACACTCAGGGGGCAGAGTCAGTGAGTATCAAAGCCCCATTGAAGCAAGTCTTGCCCCAGAGGGGTGTCTCCAGCACAGAAGTTCTCCCACTGCAGACACAGCTGATTCTCACAGCCAATTGGCCTGGAAGTCAATTCCTCCCAGTGATAACTACAACAATCAAGGCTTAACTACAACAAGACTGTGCACAAAGATCACAATGAGGTGCACCAAGAGTGTCCTCCTCAGGTAATTGGGGAGGCTGAACCACTGGGCCCTAGAGGACACTCAGCACAGAAAACCACTTTATCAACGCAGGGAAGCATAAAAAATGCAGAGACAAAGAAAAAGGATACAAATGACAGAAATGGAGGAAAGCAAACTACTGGATATAGAGTTCAAAACCACACTTTTAAGGTTTTTCAAGAATTTCCTAGAAACTGCTGATAAACTTAATGAGACCTACAAGAAATCTAATGAGACCCTCGAGGTTGTGATAAAGGACCAACTAGAAATTAAGCATACACTGACTGAAATAAAGAATATTATACAGACTTCCAACAGCAGACTAGAGGATTGCAAGAATCAAGTCAACGATTTGAAATATGAAGAAGCAAAAAACACCCAACCAGAAAAGTAAAATGAAAAAAGAATCCAAAAATACGAAGATAATGTAAGGAGCCTCTGGGACAGCCTCAAGCGTACCAACATCCGAATTATAGGGGTGCCAGAAGATGAGAGAGAGCAAGATATTGAAAACCTATTTGAAGAAATAATGACAGAAAACTTCCCCTACCTGGTGAAAGAAATAGACTTACAAGTCCAGGAAGCGCAGAGAACCCCAAACAAAAGGAATCCAAAGAGGACCACACCAAGACACATCATAATTAAAATGCCAAGAGCAAAAGACAAAGAGAGAATCTTAAGAGCAGCAAGAGAAAGAAACTCAGTTACCTACAAGGGAATACCCATATGACTGTCAGCTGATTTCTCAACAGAAACTTTGCAGGCCAGAAGGGAGTGGCAAGAAATATTCAAGGTGGTGAATGCCAAGAACCTACAACCAAGATTACTTTATCCAGCAAAGCTGTCATTCAGAATTGAAGGTCTGAAAAAGAGCTTCACAGATAAGAAAAAGCTAAAGGAGTTCATCACCACCAAACCAGTATTATATGAAATGCTGAAAGGTATCCTTTAAGAAGAGGGAGAAGAAGAAAAAGGTAATGATACTAATTATGAACAACAAATATGCATCTATCAACAAGTGAATCTGAAAATCAAGTGAATAATCTGTTGAACAGAATGAACTGGTGATTATAATAGAATCAGGGGCATAGAAAGGGAGTGGACTGGCTATTCTTGGTGGGAAAGGGGTCAGGGGGATGCGGGAAGAGACTGGACAAAAATCGTACACCTATGGATGAGGACAGGGGATGGGGAGTGAGGGAGGAGGGTGGGGTGGGAACTGAGTGGAGGGGAGTTATGGGGGGAAAAAGAGGAACAAATCTATTAATCTGAACAATAAAGATTTAATTAATAATAAAAAAGTCCCCTTTGCAACCCAAAAAATAAAAAATAAAGAAAAGTTGTAACTGATCAAAACATTTCAGATAAGTGGAGGAAAGAAAGTGCAGCGGCCTCCACATACAAAATAGGAAACCCTCCAGATTATTGAGGGCAGAATTGCATGAAGAAACATGGTGTTCCGATGAATCATGTTGCCTGACAGGTTACTAAAGAAGTCTTTGTCACATTTGATTATATGCTGTGTATAGATGAGAGAGCAATCTGAGATTGACTAGAAAAAGTCATCATGTCAATAATAGCAAAGCTAAAATTGAACTACTTGGGAGCTATGATCCCCAGAAATAGCCCATTATTGAAGACCCCTATTACATGAATGAGTCCAACTTTGAGACCATGTACCAGCAGTGTCTGAGGTGCTGCATGCAGGGCCTTCCTGGAGAAGGCCCACTAGAGCTTCTGTCCCTGAGTCTGCTGGTGCCCAGCCCCGCATCCCAGCCAAGGGTCACATCTGTGGCTTTAGGCCAGTGCTGGTACTTCCGTGCACCTGCTGTTTCTTACCTTAAAAATTGTTGTAGATGGAAATCAGTGGTTATGTTTGGCAAAAGAATAAATAAATATCTTTGACTCAAACATTTAAAAAAAAAGATAAGGGAAGGAGAGAAGAGTGACTATGCAAGGACATGCTCAGTTCATTCTTTTTTTCTAGAAACCCAGGACTTTTGCTTCTAAAACCCAAAGTCCCAAATGCATACATATAATAATTCCTGGTTTTGTGCTTTCTTCGTGGAGCTATCAGAGCTTCCCTTGATGAAAAGCTATGGCACAGTAAAACAGGTATGACTCAGATCTATGCCCAACCAATGTGACAGCCTTGGCTCACTATAGCACCAGGACGTTGTAGCTGAGCCCACAAGTACCAGGGTTAATTGATGCCTATTTCTTCCCTTTGTTCATTTTAGGTCTCCATCTCCCTTAGCAAATGTGGAACAAGGGAACCTTTTGCAGAAAATAATCTCAGAACCTCACTCTGAGCTATGCCTGAAAAGTTCATGGCATTCTAGATTATTTAGAATATACTGAGCATTTACTAGGTACCAGACCCTGTGCTAAGAGCTCATACATTCACTTACTATACAATTCCATCATTAAAACAACTAAGCAAGGCAAGTGTGATTGTAACCTCCACTTTTGATGTGCTGCAACCAAGGCTCAGCTGAGTGTGCCTCAGAAACCTGCCTGATCTGAAATAAAACATGACATACTTTAACCTTACTAGTATATTGTCATGACTCTGATACTGAACAGGATCATAAGGTTGGCAATTTCCAAGGAGGAGATGATTTGAAATCTGACAAAATTTCAGATAACTTCAACCAACCCTTGTGTGTCTGGGAGGCATTGTCTCTCTTAAACATATATTCACTCACAGGCAGGTGTGTGGGCATACACACACACACACACACACACACACACACACACACACAGATTGGTATGAGATAGTCCAAGTCCCATGTGATCAAGATACACCAGTTAGTTAAAAAAGATCCACAAGTTAGCAGAGTATTTCCCTACACTTATATTTGAGAACAATATTAAATAAAAATTATTAGGGTTTTCCTGGGAACTTAAGGCGTCAGAAGCTTCCAACCTTAACCCAAGGTGTGTTCACTTCAGAAGTTGTGCAGAGTATACTAGTATTATGTGCCAAGGATAGCTTAGAACCCTCTTCAGTCTTTTAATGGGTTGGATGTATTGTCATTTATCCATTCATCCAACAAGTAATCATGGAACTTCTCTAACATATGTCAGCAACTCTATTATTCCTTAGAAATTCTGTCATTTCAATTACTACTGTACTTTTTTAAAAAGTATCACTTTTTTTGTTAATCTTCACCTGAGGATATTTTTTTCCATTGGTTTTTAGGGAGAATGGAAGGGAGGGACGGAAGAAGAGAGAGAGAGAGAGAGAGAGAGAGAGAGAGAGAGAGAGAGAGAGAGATAAAAAGCCATCAGTGTGAGAGAGACATATCAATTGGTTGCCTCTCGCACAGGCCTGGGATGGAACCTGCAGCCTAGGTATTTGCCCTTGACCTGGAATTGAACCCAATACCCTTCAATGCACAGGCTGGACACTAACTGCTGAGCTAAACACCTGCCAGGTCTAAAATGATCACCTTTTAAAAATATTTTTTTTATTGGTTTCAGAGAGGGTAAGAGATCCTTCTTTATTATAGCTGCATAGTATTCCATTGTGTAAATGTACTTTTCATCTTCATTGTTCAAAGTATTAAAGATGTCCCCTTTTACCCCCCTTTTATCCCCCAGTGATCCCCCTCAACCCCTCACCTGCCCCCACAAATGATCACTTAAAAAAAGATTTTTATTGATTTTTTAGAGAGAGAGGAAGGGGGAAGGAGAAGAGAGAGATAGAAACATCAATGAGAGGGAAACATCAATCAGCTGCCTCCTGTAAGCTTCCTACTAGGGATTGAGCTCACAACCTGGGCATGTGCCCTGACCTGGAATTGAACTGGTGACCTCTTGGTGCATGGGTCGATGCTAAACTACAGAGCCACACTGGTCAGGCTAAAATAATTACTTTTAATGTAACAAGATCTCTCACTAGGATGAGTGTCTTGTAAGAAGATACCATGCATTATTCATTATTATACATCTAGGACTTAGCCACATATGGGCATAGCTCTGTGTAGGCTATCAAGAAATATTGGAGTATGAATGAAAAATTTCACAAGGAATATGCTGCATATAAGAAATAAGGCACACAAGGAGATAAAGTATAAACTAAATGGAATACAAACCCCACTAAGGGTAAAATAGATGGTGCCATATTGAAGGTGGGATACCTAAAAGGGAAACTCTTGTAATACCCAAACTCCATTTGCAAAATACACCAGAGTCTCTACACTCAGATAAGAATACATCTTAGGTAGGATTGCAAAATAACATGCAGCCATATAATGGGAGGCCTCTCTTAGTCTCAGGTCTGCTTTATGGGGCCTAGTCTGCTTATCATACAATATGCAACACAATTCCCTGGCACACTAGGTACAGCAGAAATGAGAAGGGAAAGGGTATGAATATGAATGGCCCTTTCTTCTAGGAATTAGAAGATAGCAATTTTTTTTTTTAAACAGGGGAGTACGCAAACGCAATCCTCCACTACCACAAGTTATATAGTTGGGTTTTCCACATTTGGAGAAATCACAGGGGTCAGCATATCTGGAGTACAATGGATAAGCCTGGCCCTGGGAAAACCACCTTCATGATCATGGTATCTCCCCTGCCAGGTAAGTATAGAGATAGCAGATTTTATCTGTGAATTCTGTTGATGGGACCCATCCCATCCTATATTCTGCAGACTCCATTCATTTATAAGACATTTCTGTATTTTTTTTTTCTCTTTTCTTTTCTGGACAAAGAGCCTGAATGGCCTCATATTTCCTGACACAAATCATGCAGGACTTTTGACTTTCAGTTGTGTTGCAGGTGGCAGTAGAAGCAGCCCATTGTTTCTTATATAGCTACTTACTAATCCTATCTAATAAAAGACAAAAAGGGTAATTAACCATACCTCTGCTACACTTCCTATTGGCTAATCAGGGTGATATGCAAATTAACCGCCAACAAAGATGATGGTTAATTTGCATACGCAGGCTCCAAGCGGTGGAGCGAAGCCAAACAGCCCCGAAGTGGCCAAGCAGTGAGGCCTCACCCCCGGGGATCAGCGGAGGAGTGAGGGCTCCCGGCACTGGGATCAGCAGAGCTGCAAGGCCTCAGGGCCCCGGGTTCAGCGGAGCTGAGAGGCCTCCTGGCCCCTGGAGCAGCATGATGGGGGTGGCGCCACAACCCCCAGATTGGCCCTGCTCTGTGGGTGACAGGGGGCAGTGCCCCAACCCCATGATCAGCCCGGCTCTGTGTGTGATGATGGGAGCTCCCCAACACCCTGATCAGCCCTGCTCTGTGTGTGTCAGAGGGCGGCGCCCCAACTCCCGGATCGGCCTTACTCTGTGCATGACAGGGGGCAGCGCCCCAACCCCCTGATTGGCCCTGCTCTGTGTGTGACAGGGTGTGGCACCCCAACCCTCCGATTGGTCCTGCTCTGTGCGTGACAGGGGGCAGCGCCCCAACCCCCTGATCTGCCCTGCTCTGTGTGTGACAGGGTGTGGCACCCCAACCCTCCGATTGGTCCTGCTCTGTGCGTGACGGGGGTGGCACCCCAACCCCCTGATCGGCCCTGGTCTGTGCATGACAGGGGGGAACTCCCCAAACCCCTGATCTGCCCTGCTCTGTGTGTGACAGGGGGCTGTGCCACAACCTCTCCATCGGCCCTGCCTTGTGTGTGACGGGGGCAGTGCCCCAACCCCCAATTGGCCCTACCCTGAGCGTGACTGGGGGTGGCATTGCAACCTCCTGATCCGCCCTGCTCTGTGTATGACGGGGCAGCACCCCAACTCCCCAATTGGTCCTGCTCTGAGCCCGACCAGGGGCTGTGGGGCAGGCACTTAGGGATTGGGCCTGCCTGCTGCCACCTGGGAGCAGGCCTAAGCCAGCAGGTCGTTATCCTCTGAGGGGTCCCAGACTGTGAGAGGGCACAAGTGGGGCTGAGGGATACCCCCCCCCCCCCGCCAGTGCATAAATTTTTGTGCACTGGGCCTCTAGTCTATATATATATAAAAGCCTAAGTGACCAACCATTTGACTGTTTGACCTTTAGCTATGACGCACACTGATCCCCAGGGGGCACATGCTCAATGCATAGGCATGGAAACATGGAACAGACTGATGGATCTCAGAGGGAAGGGGGGGGGGATGGGAAGAGATTAACAAAATATCTTATATGCATACTAGAGGCCCGGTGCACAAATTTGTATACCAGTGGGGTCCCTCAGCCTGGCCTGCGGCGACTGGGCCAAAACCAGAAGACTGACATCCCCCAAGGGGTCCTGAATTGTGAGAGGGCACAGGCCAGGCCGAGGGACCCCACTGGTGCACGAATCTGTGCACTGGGCCTCTAGTAGTATGTAAAAGCATAGCTTCCATAAATTGAGCAGCTCTCCTAAGTTAGGTTATGTTTCACCCTACATACTTAATTTCAGAATAACTCTACAAGTTAGGTATTTTCCCTCCCACTTAATGAGAAAGAGAGAGAGATAGAGAGAGAGAGAGAGAGAGAGAGAGAGAGAGAGAGAGATAGATAGAGAGAGAGAGAGAGAGAGAGAGAGAGAGACCCTGTGGAAAGAAGAAGGAATTAAGACTTGAATTTAAGATCTAAATTTATCACTACCTGGTATTATGGATACTAAATGGTGTTCCTTGATATTTCCTACCTGAGAAGCAAATCTGTTCATCAGCTACAAAAGGGCAGTAGCTAGAGTTCATGGCCAGCCTGGCAGGGAAGATAGTTCTTAACAGAGCACCCTTTGGAACACTAAACCTCGATGGAGGTAGGACTATGGAGATGGCACAAAGCTGTGAAGGACTTACGGAGATTAGTGAATGGCTGTATCTTTCAGTGAAGTAGAGGTATAGGTGGCATCAGTGTCATGATGTCACCCCCTCCTGGCCACTGCACCCCAAGACAGAACAAAATTTTGGGGTATTTACAAGTTCCTGTGACAAAAGGGAGCACATTGTGTCAATTCCTATAACCACTGTGTCAGGTTGGCCAGGATGGCAGCCATGGACTATTGCAGTTCCTTCTGACTACAAAACAGTCCTGGTAAACGATTACAAACAACTCCTGCAAGATGGCATAGGCCATCTCTTTTACCTGTTACACTTTGTGAATCAGGTATTTTGCTTTCACAGATTACTCTCTCACATGATTTCTGATGAGAGTGCCAATTTTATTTTTTCTCTCTCAACTTTTGGTTTCAAGTTTCAAGGCCAACCAAGTGTGTTTTCATGTCTATAATCCAATAGCCAAACAGTTGATAAGAATAACATCCCTGAACACTCTCTGTCTATTTTGCTACTCAATTCATGTTTAATATCTATCTCAGTGACCTCATTGCCCAAAGACATCCTATTTTATGCCAATTTTGGCTTCTAGCTTATCACAGATCATATTTATTGTACATGTTGAATGGATGCTTGACAATAATGTGTATTTGGATTCAGGGTTCAAGATTTATTAAGTCATTTTTCATATGTTGCTTAAAACTTCTACTTTGAGTCCATCTGAAATAAGAGGTGTGGGTGTGAAGGCCAATACTCATTCTAATACCTGTACCTGAGTTGGTCCCCTTGTATGGCAAAGTGAAAGGCTGTGGGCGACAGTTTTATCTCCTGCTGTTTGGTGGTACAAAAGCAGTTGGCTTTTTCAATCTTGTGAGGACACAATTCCTGGTCTCTGCAAATATCCCCTTAACTCCTTGTTAAATTGTTCTCCCATCTTCTCCAAGCTTCTATGCAGAACTTCTCAAGACAAGACTAACATTCTTTCTTGCTCTTAGTTGCCCTTTCAAGGCTTTAGTTTTTTATTTTTATTTTTTAAAAAATATATTTTATTGATTTTTTTACAGAGAGGAAGGGAGAGGGATAGAGAGTTAGAAACATTGATGAGAGAGAAACAGCGATCATTTGCCTCCTGCACATCTCCTACTGGGGATGTGCCCGCAACCCAGGTACATGCCCTTGACCGGAATCGAACCTGGGACCCTTCAGTCCGCAGGCCGACGCTCTATCCACTGAGCCAAACCGGTTTCGGCCCTTTCAAGGCTTTATAGAGAAAACAAAAAACATCTGGAGGGAACACCTCAATTTCTCTGATACACACTTTGCTCACCTTCCAGAACAGTCTTTTTGTATAAGGCCAATTCCCCAGTACACTTAAATTTCTCTAAACTTAAAATAATAATTTAAGAAGTCCCTGAAGTTCTTTAAAAAATTAATTTCTGGATATAAATCCAAAAAAGTGAAAGCAGGGTCTCAAAGTGATATTTGAATGCCCATGTTCAAAACTGTCAAAAGGTGGAAGCCACCCATTGGCTTCATTATCAGAGAAGTGTAAGCAAGGAGCCCAGAATGCTGGTGAACCTTGAGCCCTGGCAATGGTCAGAGTTATGCACCGATTGTTTAGTCCAGACAATGGGGACTCAAGCAATTTCCTGACCAAATAGTCTCAGAGTAAATCTTTCTAATATTTACTGACCTTTAAGATAGTCTGTCTGTTACCACAATTGCCTGTCTTACTAATAGATGTGTATCCAAAATTGAATATAAGGTTGGCAAGGCCTGGGCAGAAGTGGAAGTCCTTCTCCTTGCATTGGGCTTCCTACCTGGACCCCAATATTTCCAAATTATTATTTTTTGTCTTGTCTCTGTCATTTGCACACGGCCCTTCTCCAGATCCCGAACCCTGAACCATGCAGGACGTGGGTCATCACATGGAAGCAATCCAAATGTTCATCGATAGATGAATGGATAAGCAAAATGTAGCATAGCCATACAATGGAATATTATTCAGTCTTTAAAAAAAGGAAATACTGTGTCCTGGCAGCAACATGGGTATCTATCTTTCAAAAAATGTATATATACTTTAACAGCTGATAGCTCAATTTTGAAAATGAAATGTATTTTAATAAACAGTACCATTATAATTATTCAAAGTGTGTGTACATATCCTTGAGGACATTATATTAACTGAAAGAAGCCAGTCACAGAAAAATACCACTTATTTGAGGTATTTAAAGTAGTTAAATTATAGGAAAAAGTAGTATGGAGGTTGCCAGGGGCTGGGGGGAGGGGAAAATGGGGAATTGTTTATTGGGTGTAGAGTTTCAGTTTTTAATTTTTTAAAAATATATTTTATTGATTTTTTACAGAGAGGAAGGGAGAGAGATAGAGAGCCAGAAACATCAATAAGAGAGAAACATTGATCAGCCGCCTCCTGCACACCCCCCACTGGGGATGTGCCCGCAACCAAGGTACATGCCCTTGACCGGAATCGAACCCGGGACCCTTGAGTCCGCAGGCTGACACTCTATCCACTGAGCCAAACCGGTTCTGGCGAGTTTCAGTTTTTAAGATAAAAAAGTTCTGGATGTCTATTGCACAGCAATATGGAGGTACTTAACACTATTGAACTGTACACTTAAAATGGTTAAGATGGTAAATTTTTATGTTAATGTGTGTTTTACCACAATTGAAAAAAGTACCTGGATCTCATGTTTCTTTTTATTTTGCAAGAACATTCTATGGTCATTGTCACCTGTCCTTTAACTCTCACTTCCTTTTTTTAAAAAAATATATTTATTGATTTTTTACAGAGAGGAAAGGAGAGGGATAGAGAGTTAGAAACATCGATGAGAGAGAAACATTGACCCAGCTACCTCCTGCACACTCCCTACTGGGGATTTGTCTGCAACCAAGGTACATGCCCTTGACCAGAATTGAACCTGGGACCTTTCAGTATGCAGGCTCTATCCACTGAGCCAAACCGGTTAGGGTGACTTTCACTTTCTTTTGAAACCACTGTCCTCTGACTTCTGTCCTCACTGTTCCACCAAAACTGATCTTTTTTTGTTTGTTAATCCTTATATGAGGATATTTTTTCCATTAGAGTTTTTTTAGAGAAAGTGAAAAGGAGGTGGGGAGAGAGAGAGAGAGAGAGAGAGAGAGAGAGAGAGAGAGAAATGTGATGTGGGAGTAACACATCTCGCTCGTGCTCCACCAGGATGGGGATCAAACCTGCAACCCAGGTACCACACTTGACCTAGAATCAAACCAGAGACCTTTCCAAGCACAGGCCGACTCTCTAACCCAGGGGTCCTCAAACTTTTTAAACAGGGGGCCAGTTCACTGTCTCTCAGACCATTGGAGGGCCGGAGTATAGTTTAAAAAAGAAACTATGAACAAATTCCTATGCATACTGCACATATCTTATTTTGAAGTAAAAACAAAACAAAACGGGAACAAATACAATATTTGTATTTGCATGTGGCCCTAGTGGCCGTAGTTTGAGGACCCCTGCTCTAACCAATGAACCATACTGTCCAGGGCCCAAAACTGTTCTTGTTAAAGTTGTCAGGACCTCTTAATATTTCTGGACTTAGTGTACTCAACCCAGAGTATTAGAGACTGTTCACCACTTCTTCCTGGAAGTTCTCTTATTCTTTGGCTTCTGTGAGACTCTTTGCTGACTGACATAAATAGTTCTGTCCCTGGCCTGAGGATCTTTGTGTCTTTAGAGTTCTGCAGTTTCCTTTAGATAGCTGAATTAAACCTGAAGTATCAGCTGTCAGATTTATATTTCTGATCAGATCTCCCTCTGACTAGTCAACTCTATGTAATTATCCCAGATTTTTCAAACACACCTCCTCAAACTAAACTTATCATTCCTGTTGTGTTTTCTAGCTCAATAACATCCATCCCCGAATTCTATTCTGAAACCTGGAAGTAATTCTGGAATCCTAATTCTTTATTATCCTCCATATCCAATAAATCAAAAAGTCCTATTGATTGCATTTCCCTTATTAATTCTCAAAATTCACCTTAACTGCCAGCACCTTGGCTTAGGTTTGCATTACCCAGTGCCTTTAAGTTGGTCATTCTGCCTCCAATTTTGCCTTCCGCAATTTTGTCATGCACAGTGATCTTCTTAGAACTTGTTTGATTGTGAGGTTTGTCTACTTAAAAGGCCTTCAGTAGCTTGCTATTGTTTTTAGGGTAAGTCTTTTTTAAAAATATATTTTCATTGATTTCAGAGAGGAAGGGGGAGAGAGAGAAAGAGAGAGAGATCAATGATTCAATGATGAGAGAGAATTATTGATTGGCTGCCTCCTGCACGCCCCCACTGGGGATTGATCTTGCACTGGGTATGTACCCTTAGGGAATTAAACCTGGGATTCTTCAGTCTGAAGGCTGGAGCTCTATCCACTGAGCCAATCAAGCTAGGGCAGGGTGAAGACTTAACTTCTTAATATTTAGCATACAAATCCCCTCTGCTCATATATTACTACACTCTTAAAAATTATATATAAATATTTCAGAGAGGAAGGGAGAAGGAGAGGGAGATAGAAAGATCAATATCAATGATGAGAGAGAGGGGATCGGCCTGCAACTTGGGCAAGTGACCTGACTGGGAATCCAACGGTGACTTCCTGGTTCATAGGTTGATGCTCTACCACTGAAACACACTGGCCAGGCTCACTACACTCTTTAGCCAGCGGTGCGGCAGACTGTTTGCGCCTGCATTCACAAATAGAGAGTGTGAATTCGATTCTCTGCCAATATTCAGTGCAATGGGACCGAAAGCTGCATTATTTTAACTCAGGTTTTTCCCATGATCACAGATATTACTGAGCATTTAAGCACCTCAGATCCCTCTAGCAGCCCAGACAAGCAACAATGCAGCACTTTTGAGGAGGGGCCAGGGACTACCGCCTCCAGGCGAGGGAGGGTGCGCGCAGGCGCAGGCAAGTGAAAGCCTTTCTAGCCCGGCCCTCCCTTCCCAACGATAACGGAAAGAGCTCACGTAAAGTCATTTCCGGGAAGTGGAGCAGCGCTTTGTTAGCTGCAACATGGAGGCGACTGGTGAAACTGAAAAGCCGGTGAGGCACTGCTCTCGGGTCGGGTGAATGGGGAAGTCGAGCTGGCTCTAGCTTTGAAATCCTCCTCTCTTCCTCCTTTTTTCTTCCCAGGTTTCCGGGGAACTGGTATCAGTGGCACATGCACTTTCTCTCCCAGCCGAGTCTTACGGCAACGACGTGAGTATGACTCAGACACAGCTCCAATTCACCTAGTCTGTGATGGCTGCAGGGCCTCCACGAAATTGTAACCCCCTGCCCTGATATTTATGTAGACCATGTCTGCTACAAAATCGTGCCTTTCAGCTCATTCTAATCCTTTTGGTCCACGAACGGAGGACTAATACCAATGGAAGTAGTTCCCTGCAAATTAGAATCCCGCATGAAGCATTTAAATATCCCGATGTCCAGAGCGCAATCCATATCAATTAAATCAGAGTATCTGGGGCTGAGAGCCCGGTATCCATATTTTTAAAGGCCCTCGAGTGATTGATTCCATTGTGCAGTAAAGTTGCAATGGCTTATGGTGTGTCTTGTTTAGATTCTTAAGGAGGAAGCACATGATGTATTTGAGGTTTTGTTTTATTTTGTTTTGTTGTTGCTAATCCTCACCCAAGGATATTTTTGTTTTGTTGTTGTTGTTAATCCTCACCCAAGAGTGGAAAGGAGGGAGACAGAAACATCTATATGAGAGAGACACATCCATTGGTTGCCTCCGGCATGCATCCAGACCAGGGCGGGGATCAAGTCTGCAACTGAGGTATGTGCCCTTGACTGGAATCGAACCTGAGACCCTTCAGTCCACAGGCGGAGGCTCTAGCCACTGAGACAAATTGGCTAGGGCCCATGATGTATTTGAGATACAAAACACAAGGATATGAGAACAGTAGTAACACTCAAATAAGAATGTGATGTAGGCTAGGGGAGTGGATCAGGGCATAAGATACAAAACAGTTTAGTTTAAGAATAAACATACAGAACCTAGACAGTAGATGAAGACTTCACTGTGATAGTGGATCTCAAATTGAATCCTCAAAGTGTAGGTGGACAAAGGACATGAATTAGTCAAAGAGCCTGGAGGTAAAACTGCAAAGGGCTTCTTCTGGGGTCAGTGAAATAGATCCCTCCAGTTTGAGTGGGAGATTCTAATGCAGTGGTTTGCAACCTTCCTAATGCCGTGACCCTTTAATACAGTTCCTCATGTTGTGGTGACCCCCAGCCATAAAATTATTTTCGTGCTACTTTATAACTGTAATTTTGCTACTGTTACGAATCGTAATTAAATATCTGATATGCAGGATGTATTTTCATTGTTATAAATTGAACATAAATAAAGCATAATGATTAATCACAAAAACAATACGTAATTATATATGTGTTTTCCGATGGTCTTAGGCGACCCCTGTGAAAGGGTCTTTTGACCCCCAAAGGGGTCGCGACCCACAGGTTGAGAACCGCTGTTCTATTGGACCAGGTGGTGGGTGCTTGGTAAAGGGTATTTATAAATTAACCTGCTTCATGATACTGTTTCATTTCTAAGTGTTATAGGGTGGGAAATTGGCTATCAGATAAACAAGTGATGATTATGAAATGCCACACTCTTAAAAGTGAAGAGTAATTTCACTTCTATTATTTTATTTTGTTGTTTCAAGAGTTCAGTTGTATATGTGTATTTATTATTTCAGTTTTGCAATGATTCAGTTCAATCTTTTAAAACTGTTTTTAATTTACTGATTGGTTTTAGAGAGCACCCAATTTGTTGTTTCACTTATTTTTGCATTCATTGGTTGATTCTTATATATGCCCTAACCAGAGATCTAAGCCACAACCTTGGCTATTGGAGACAACACTCTAAATAGGGCCTAAGTCAGTCTTGAGAATGTTATCTACTGTTTTATTTAGTTTCTAACACTTTCATTAGCTTCCAGGAAAAGATAGTCCCTGGCTCATTCTATTTATTAGACTGTGTAGGTAGCTTTTTGTTTGTCATAAGGACAGGAGAATTATTTTATTGCCCAAACCCATTAGTCCAGTTTTTATCCTTTGACAGTAACACCAGGTTTGGTAGATCTCCTGAGCATACAAAGGCTTCCTTAATTTTTTCTCTAGTGGCAGGATTGGGAGATTTCTGACTTGGCTTTTTTTTTTTTCCCCTTTCTTTTTTCTGCATTTCAAGGGGTGTCCAGGCATGGGTAGTTTTTTTATTTTTATTTTTTAAAAAATAATTATTTTTAAAAAAAAAATATTTTATTCATTTTTTACAGAGAGGAAGGGAGAGGGATAGAGAGGTAGAAACATCAATGAGAGAGAAACATCGATCAGCTGCTGCCTGCACACTCCCCACTGGGGATGTGCCCGCAGCCCAGGTACATGCCCTTGACCGGAATCGAACCTGGGACCCTTCGGTCCGCAGGCTGATGCTCTATCCACTGAGCCAAATCGGTTAGGGCAATTGTTTATTGTTGAAAGTATTACATATGTCCCCCTTTTTCCCACCTTGACTCCTTGTAGCTCCCCCCCCCGCCCCCAGGCCCTCAGGGCCCCATTGTCTGTGTCCATGGGCCAAGCATATATGTATATAAGGTCTGTGGTTGATTACTTCCCACCCACCCACCTACCCTCCCCACCTTCCCTTGATTCCACATTCTGTTCCATGCTTCCATGTCTGTGGATGCATTCTCTTCATCAGTTTATTATCCCTTAGATTCCACATATGAGTGTGATCATGTGATTCTTGTCTTTCTCTGACTGATTTATTTCATGTAGCATGATTCTCTCCAGGTCCCTCCATGCTGTCTCAAAGGGTAAGAGATTTTTCTTTTTTTTAAGATTTATTTTTAAGTAGCATCTCCCTTGTGGCTGTTTTCTAGTTTCTTTTTTTAAAATATTTTTTTTATTGATTTCAGAGAGCAAGGGAGAGGAAGGGAGAGATAGAAAACATCAATGATGAGAGAAAATCATTGATTGGCTGCCTCCTGCATGCCTTCTACTGGGGATGGAGCCTGCAACCTGGGCATGTGCTCTTGACTGGAATCAAACCTGGAATCCTTCAGTCTGCAGGCTGACACGCTATCCATTGAGCCAAACCAGCTGGGGCGAGATTTCTCCTTTTTTACTGCTGCATAGTATTCCAAGATACAGATGTATCACAGGTTTTTGTGTGTTTTTTTTTTAAATATATTTTATTGATTTTTTACAGAAAGGAAGTGAGAGATATAGAAAGTTAGAAACATCGATGAGAGAGAAACATCGATCAGCTGCCTCCTGCACACCTCCCACTGGGGATGTGCCCGCAACCAAGGTACATGCCCTTGACTGGAATCGAACCTGGGACCCTTCAGTCCGCAGGCCGACGCTCTATCCACTGAGCCAAACAGGTTTCGGCTGTATCACAGGTTTTTATCCACTCATTTACTATGGGCCCTTAGGCTGTTTCCAGATCTTAGCTATTGTAAATTGTGCTACTATGAACATAGGCCATGTATACATTCTTTTTGATTCAGTGTTTTGGATTTCTTAGGATATATTCCTAGAAGTGGGATCACTGGGTCAAATGGCAGATCCAAATTTAATTTTTTTTAAATTTTCTTTTATTGCTTAAAGTATTACAAAGAGTATTACATATGTCTCCTTTTATCCCCCCCTTGATATTCCCCCGGCCTCCCCTACTCCCCAGTGTCTTATGTCCATTGGTTATGCTTATATGCATGCATACAAGTCCTTAATTTTTTGGGGAAACACCATACTTTTTTCCATAATGGTTACACTCCCACCAGCAGTGTATTAGGGTTCCCTATTCTCCACATCTTCACCAGCACTTTTCATTTGTTGATTTGTTGATGGTAGCCATTCTGACAGATACCTCATTGTCCTTTTAATTTGCATCTCTCGGATTATCAGTGACTTCGAGCATTTTTTCATGTCTCTTGGCCATCTGTATGTCCTCTTTGGAGAAGTGCCTATTTAGGTCCTTTGCCCATTTTTTAAATTGGATTGTTTTTCTTCCTTCTGTTAACTTTTATGAGTTCCTTATATATTTAGGATATTAACCCCTTATCAGATGTATCAGTACCAAATATATTCTCCCATAGAGTGGACTCCATTTTTGTTTTGTTGATGGTTTCTTTTGAGGTGCAGAAGCTTTTAATTTTCAGGTAGTACCATTTGTTTATTTTTTCCTGAGTTCTTTGCCCTAGGACAGGGGTGGGCAACCTTTTTGTGAGTGCATGCCAAAACCAGCAAAATCTCTAACTCAAAATTCTTCTGCGTGCCAACCCTAATTTTTTGAGAACATGTTACACCTACTTGATATCTCTTAAGGTGTACGTATGTGAAGAACCTTGAAGAAATAATAAAATTCATTCGAGCAACAAAAACACAGTATATGATGATGAAAAATACTTTTATTTTTTAATGTATACATGTACACTGATAGTCTGACAGAAAACTTTATGACTCCATTTGATATTATCAGTAGGACTTTTGCTGCTGCATCACTGATGACAGAGATTTTACATCAGGTTTATATTTTGTGACCTTCAGAGATATGCACAAGCTACTACTTTCATCCGTCTACTTACTGTTCTCTTGCTGTTCTCTTTCTCCTATTATGAGACTTAACAAAATTCATCACTGAGAACAAAGATTCACAAGCGTATGTGTATGAAAACATGGAGAGTAATGCTGTTGCAAAGTTTTTTAAACAGAAAAAATTTTCTGGAATGGCATTCCAAGTCCTCAATAGTTTGTTTTCGACACTATTGAAATTGCTCTTCTCCTCTCTTGTCAATCCATGTCTATGGTCTTTAAGATAACTTGTTATGTAAAATTATTTATCTAAGATGCACCTACACTGAGTTTATCTGAAAAATAAAAAAGTCGATATTAAGAAAAAAATTGTAAATAGATTATAAGAGAGGGTTTCACGTGCTAGCAAAAGTTACTGGCGTGCCATGTTTGACTCGCGTACCAGGGGTTGCCCACTCCTGCCCTAGGAGATGTATCCATAAACATATTGCTATGAGAGATGTCTGAGATTTTGCTGCCTGTGGTTTCTTCTAGTATTTTTATGGTTTCACAACTTAGATTTAAGTCCTTTATCCATTTTGAGTTTATTTTTGTGTATGGTGTAAGTTGGTGGTCTAGTTTCATTTTTTTGCATGTATCCAATTTTCCCAACACCATTTATTGGAGAGACTATCTTAACTCCATTGTATGCTCTTGCCTCCTTTGTCAAATATTAATTGAGCATAGTAGCTTGGGTCGATTTCTGGGGTCTCTATACTTTTCCATTGACATATGTGCTTGTTCTTGTGCTAGTACCAGGCTGTTTTGATTATGGTGGCTTTTTAGTATAAATTGAAATCTGGTATTGTGATTACTCCAACTTTGTTCCTCTTTCTCAAGATTGCTGTGGCTATTCAGAGGTCTTTTTGGTTCCATATAAATTTTTGGAGTATTTGTTCTACATCTATGAAATATGCTGTTGATATTTTAATAGGGATTGTATTGATCTGTAGTTTGCTTTGGGTAATATGGACATTTTAATGATGTTGATTCTACCCATCCATGAACACGGTATATTCTTCCACTTGTTTATATCTTCTATCTTTTTTTTTTTTCAACGTTCTGTAGTTTTCCAAATACAGGTCTTTTGCCCTCTTGGTTAAGTTTATTCCTAAGTATTTTAATCTTTTTTGTTATAGTGGTAAATGGGATTTCTTGTTTAGTTTCTCTTTCTGAGAAGTCATTATTGGTGTATAAAAAAGCCATCAATTTTTGGTTATTGATTTTGTATCCTGCTACATTGCCAAATTCATTTATTAAATCTAGTAGTGTTTTGGTAGAGTATTTATGGTTTTCTATGTACAATATCATGTCATCTGTGAATAATGAGAGATTTACTTCATCCTTTCCAATTTGGATGCCTTTTATTTCTTCTTTTTGTCTGATCATTGTTGTTAGGACTTCTAGGACTATGTTGAACAAGAGTGGTGAGAGCGGGCATCCCTGTCTTGTTCCTGTTCTCAGGGGAAGTGTTTTAGTTTTGCCCATTGAGTATGATGTTCGCTGTAGGTGTGTCATATATGGCCTTTATCATGTTGAGATATGCTCCCTCTATTCCCACTTTGCTGAGAGTTTTTATCAAAAATGGGTGTTGGATTTTGTCAAATGCTTTTTTTTTTTTAAATTTTATTTTTTATTACAAAGGGTATTACATATGTGTCCATTTTTTCCCCCCACCCAAGACAGTCCCCTAGCCTCCCCTATCCCCCAGTGTCTTATGTCCATTGGTTATGCTTATATGCAGGCATACAAGTCCTTTGGTTGACCCCCCTACCTCCCGCCCCCGAACCCTCCCCGGCCTTCCCGCTGCAGTTTGACAATCTGTTTGAGGCAGCTCTGCCTCTGTATCTATTATTGTTCAAAAGTTTATAATGGTCTCAATTATCCATGAATAAGTGAGATCATGTGGTATTTTTCCTTCATTGACTGGCTTATTTCACTTAGCATAATGCTCTCCAGTTCCATCAATGCCGTTGCAAATGGTAAGAGTTCCTTCCTTTTTAGAGCAGCATAGTATTCCATCGTGTAGATGTACCACAGTTTTCTAATCCATTCATCTACTGATGGGCACTTAGGCTGTTTCCAGATCTTAGCTATGGTGAATTGTGCTGCTATGAACATAGGGGTGCATATATCCTTTCTAATTGGTGTTTCTGGTTTCTTGGGATATATTCCTAGAAGTGGGATCACAGGGTCAAATGGGAGTTCCATTTGTTGCTTTTTGAGGAAACTCCATACTGTCTTCCATAGTGGCTGCACCAGTCTGCATTCCCACCAGCAGTGCACAAGTGTTCCTTTTCTCCACATCCTCTCCAGCACTTGTCGTTTGTTGATTTGTTGATGATAGCCAGTCTGACAGGTGTGAGATGGTACCTCATTGTTGTTTTGATTTGCATCTCTCGGATGATTAGTGACTTTGAGCATGTTTTCATATGTCTCTTGGATTTCTGAATGTCCTCTTTTGAAAGGTGTCTATTTAGGTCCTTTGCCCATTTTTTGATTGGATTGTTTATCTTCCTTTTGTTAAGTTGTGTGAGTTCCCTATAAATTTTGGAGATTAGGCCCTTATCAGATATGACATTGGCAAATATGTTTTCCCACGCAGTGGGTTTTCTTGTTGTTTTGTTGATGGTTTCTTTTGCTGTGCAGAAGCTTTTTATTTTGATGTAGTCCCATTTGTTTATTTTCTCTTTAGTTTCAAGTGTCCTAGGAGCTGTATCAGTGAAGAAATTGCTTCGGCATATGTCTGAGATTTTGTTGCCTTTGGATTCTTCTAGAATTTTTATGGTTTCCTGTCGTACATTTAAGTCCTTTATCCATTTTGAGTTTATTTTTGTATATGGTGTAAGTTGGTGGTCTAGTTTCATTTTCTTGCATATATCTGTCCAATTTTCCCAACACCATTTATTGAAGAGACTATCTTGGCTCCATTGTATGTTCTTGCCTCCTTTGTCAAATATTAATTGAGCATATTGGTTCGAGCCAATTTCTGGGCTCTCTATTCTATTCCATTGATCTATATGCCTATTCTTGTGCCAGTACCAGGCAGTTTTGAGAACAGTGGCTTTGTAATACATCTTGATGTCTGGTATTGAGATCCCACCTACTTTGTTCTTTTTCAGGATTGCTGCAGCAATTCTGGGTCTTTTTTTATTCCAGATGAATTTTTGGAGAGTTCGTTCTAGATCTATGAAGTATGCCGTTGGTATTTTAATGGGAAGTGCGTTGAATTTATAAATTGCTTTGGGTAGTATGGACATTTTAATGATGTTGATTCTACCAATCCATGAACACGGTATGTTCTTCCATCTGTTTATGTCTTCCTCTATATCTTTTTTCAATGTTCTGTAGTTTTCTGAGTAGAGGTCTTTTACCTCTTTAGTTAAGTTTATTCCTAGGTAGCTTAATTTTTTTGGTGCGATGGTAAACGGGATTGTTTTTATAATCTCTCTTTCTGAAAGTTCACTATTGGTGTATTGACATGCCTCAGATTTCTTGGGGTTAATTTTGTATCCTGCTACATTGCCAAATTCATGTATTAAGTCTAGTAGCTTTTTGATGGAGTCTCTAGGGTTTTGTATGTATAATATCATGTCGTCTGCAAATAAGGACAATTTTACTTCCTCTTTTCCAATTTGGATGCCTTTTATTTCTTCTTCTTGCCTAATTGCAATGGCTAACACTTCCAGTACTATGTTGAACAGGAGTGGTGAGAGGGGGCACCCCTGTCTTGTTCCTGTTCCTAGGGGAAATGGTGTTAGTTTTTGTCCATTGAGTATGATGCTGGCTGTGGGCCTGTCATATATGGCTTTTATTATGTTGAGGTATGATCCTTCTACTCCCGCCTTACTGAGAGTTTTTATCAAAAATGGGTGTTGAATTTTGTCAAATGCTTTTTCTGCATCAATTGATATGACCATGTGGTTTTTTTCTTTCAATTTGTTTATGTGATGTATCATGTTTATTGATTTGCGGATATTGTACCATCCTTGCATCCCTGGGATAAATCCTACTTGGTCATGATGTATGATCTTTCTGATGTACTGCTGGATCCGATTTGCTAAGATTTTGTTGAGGATTTTGGCATCTATGTTCATGAGGGATATTGGCCTGTAATTCTCTTTCATTGTGTTGTCTTTACCTGGTTTTGGTATTAGGGTGATGCTGGCTTCATAGAATGAGCTTGGAAGTGTTCCTTCCTCTTGAATTTTTTGTAGTAGTCTGAGGAGGATAGGTTTTAGTTCTTCCTTGAATGTTTGGTAAAACTCCCCTGTGAAGCCGTCTGGTCCTGGGCTTTTGTTTGCTGGAAGCTTTTTGATGACTGCTTCAATTTCTTCCATAGTTATTGGCCTGTTGAGATTTTTAGATTGTTCCTGATTGAGTTTTGGAATGTTGTATTTTTCTAGGAATTTTTCCATTTCCTCCAGGTTGTCTACTTTGTTGGAGTAGAGCTGTCCAAAGTATTTTTTAACAATCATTTGTATTTCTGTGGGGTCTGTTGTTATTTCGCCTCTATCGTTTCTGATTTTGTTTATTTGGGTCCTCTCTCTTTGCTTCTTGGTGAGTCTGGCTAGGGGTTTATCAATCTTGTTTTTCCTTTCAAAGAACCAGCTCTTGGTTTCATTGATTTTCTGTATTGTTTTTTTGGTCTCTATGTCATTTATTTCTGCTCTAATCTTTATTATCTCCTTCCTTCTGCTCACTCTGGGCTTTTCTTGTTGCTCTCTTTCTAAATCTTTGAGTTGTAGAGTTAGATGATTTACTACCATTTTTTCTTGTTTTTTGAGATAGGCCTGTAGAGCTATAAACTTCCCTCTCAGGACTGCTTTCATTGTGTCTCATAGGTTTTGGATTGTTGTGTTTTCATTGTCATTAGTTTCCAGGATGTTTTTAATTTCTTCTTTGATCTCATTGGTAACCAAATCAATATTTCATAGCATGCTATTCAGCTTCCAGGTGTTTGAGTATTTTGGGTTGTTTTTATTGTAGTTTATTTCTAATATTATGCCATCGTGGTCTGCGAAGATGCTTGGTATGATTTTAATCTTCTTGAATTTGGGGATACTTTGCTTGTGGCCCAATATGTGGTCTATTTTTGAATATGTCCCATGAGCACTTGAGAAGAACGTATATTCCCTGGCTTTGGGGTGAAGCGTTCTGAAGATGTCTATTAAGTCCATCTGATCAAGTGAGTCATTTAGGATTGCTGTATCTTTGCTGATTGTTTGTCTATAGGACTTATCCAGTGCTGTCAGTGGTGTATTAAAGTCCCCTACTATGATTGTATTATTGTCGATCTCTCCTTTGATATCTTCCAGGAGTTTTTTTAGAAATTTGGGTGCTCCTGCATTGGGTGCATATATGTTTACCAGGGTTATATCTTCTTGTTGTATTGATCCCTTTAGTATTATGAAGTGGCCATCCCTATCTCTTGTTATGGCCTTCACTTTGAGGTCTATTTTGTCCGATATAAGTATTGCTACCCCAGCTTTCTTTTCCTTTCCATTTGCCTGAAAGATATTTTTCCATCCTTTCACTTTCAGTCTGTGTGAGTCCCTTCTAATGAGGTGGGTTTCTTGTAGACAGCAGATGTATGGGTCATGTTTTTTTATCCATTCAGCCACTTGATGTCTTTTGGTTGGAGCATTTAGTCCGTTTACGTTTAAAGTTATTATTGAAAGTACTTGTTTGTAGCCATTTCTTTTTTTGTGTGGCTGTTTTCTTTCTGAGCTTTTTATTTCTTCTTTTTATACCAGGCCCTTTAGCATTCCTTGCATTGCTGGCTTGGTGGTGATAAACTCCCTTAGCCCTTTTTTGTCTGTGAATCTTCTTATGTCCCCTTCAAGTTTGAATGATAGCCTTGCTGGATAGAGTATTCTTGGATTCAGTCCTTTGCTTTGCATCACTTTGTAAATTTCTGTCCATTCTTTTCTGGCCTTATGTGTTTCTGTTGAGAAATCATTTGATAATCTAATGGGAGATCCCTTGTATGTGACTTTCCGTCTCTCTCTTGCGGCCTGTAAGATTTTCTCTTTGTCCTGAACATTTGCCATGGTAATTATGATGTGTCTATGTGTGGGTCTTTTTGGGTTCACATTGTTTGGGACTCTCTGGGCTTGTGTGACTTTATTCTTCCCCACCTCAGGGAAGTTTTCTGATATTATTTCTTCGAATAGGTTTTCTAATCCTTGTTCATCTTTCTGTTGTTCTGGTACCCCTATTATTCGTATTTTGTTTCGTTTCATGTTGTCCCAAAGTTCCCTTAGGCTCTCCTCCTGTCTTTTAATTTTTTTCTCCAATTGCAGTACATTTTGGGTGTGTTTTGCTTCCTTGTCTTCTAATTCACTAATTCTGTCCTCCGCTTCTCCTAGTCTACTGTTGATACTTTCAATGGTGTTTTTTTATTGCAGCTATATCACTCTTCATTTCTTCTTGGGTCTTACTTAAGTTGTTGATTTTTTCATCTGTTTCTTCTTGCTTCTTGCAGAGGTTGTCGATTTTTCCCTCCATCCGGTTTATGCACTCTAGGACCCTTATTCTAAATTCTTTTTCTGTCATGTTGCATGCCTCTGTATTACTTAGCTGCTTTTCTGGAGAGTCCTCCTTCTCTTTCCTTTGGGGGTTTCTTTGTCTACCCATGTTTGATCTCAGTGACATATCTAGACGTTGAGTCGTTCAGTGGCTGCTCCCTGGGTGGCAGTGAGTCCTTGGACTGTGGTTGCTCTTCGGGTGGTTGGGGTAACAGCTGCTCTTCAATTGGCGGCAACTCCTCTGGTGGGTGCTGTTCACAGCTGTGGTGGCTCTTCTGGCTGTTGGGGGGCGGTTTCACGTACAGCTGCTGTTCCTTAGCAGAGTGTATGGTGCTCAGGAGGTTGCTGTTGCTTGGATCTGCTGCGTTGATTTAAGGGCACAAAATACAACACAAGAAGGCACCACGTACCAGGCACTAAACACAAATATATTCACGATATTAATAACCCCAAATAAAAGCGACCACCCGAATTAAGAGAATTAGGGGATAAGGCAGAAGGAAAAGAAAAAGATAAAAGAGAAAAAAGAAAAGTATGGACCCAAAAAAAAGAGTGCAAAAATGAAATTGGGGAAAAGAAGGGGGAAAATAAAAGCGAGAAAAGAAAAAAAAGAGTGAAAAGAGAGAATGAAGTGGAAGAGAGGAAGAGACTTTTTATATTATGAGAATACTCCTATAGAAGCGCCACTAATCCCAGCAAATTCCAGCAACAGCTCCCTGTAGATGGATGCAAACTAGAAACAACCAATAATATAATGATGAAAATAGAATGGAGAACACTAATCCCAAAATAAAATAAAGAGAAAATAAAATGGCACTTTAAAAGATGGTAAAATGGTAGCAGTAATAATACTGGTTAAAAATAAGAAGGTAGTAATTAAAAGGGTAAAACCAGGTGATGGAAAAAGAGGGAAAAAAAAAAGAAGAAAAAAAAAAGGGAAAAAAATATAAAAAAAATAAAAATAAATTGGTTTCTTAGTTAAAAGGTGAAAAAAGAAAAAAAAATTGCAGTAGTGAAGGTCCTTCGGTTCTTCTATTCTTCAGTCTGGCTCGCCTTTAGTCCTGCCAGGTATTCAGGAGAGTTTTGAGTTTCCCTGCGATACACTGTTCCTCTGTGTTGTAAACCACAGTCCTTATTTTAAAGCAGGCCGGATTTTTTTCCTAGCCCGCCTTATTTTGTGTTTAGCAAAGAGTCAGTTTGTGGCTCAGCCTCTGGGTGGCAGTGTTCTGCGCTTGGCCTCTGAGGCTATACAGCATTGAAAATCCCTCTATAGGCCAGACCCTGTTAACTCCCAGGGGCTGATTAGATTATTTTAATCCTTGATCTCATTCAGGGTGGAATCTGGGTGTGGCTGTGCTCCTTGCCTGGGGGCTGGGGGGAGGAGTCTCACTCTCCAGGGAGAATGGCTGCCCCAGTCCTGGGCTAAGGGGCGACTCAGCACTCAATTCGCTGCCACCTCTCCTGGCCCCCCGCCTCTCCTCAGTCTCTCCCCGGATTCCAATCCCCTGCACCCTCTCCCTCTCTTCAGCACAGGTGAGTGTCTGTATCCGAAATGTCCCATGAACAGGATTCGGCAAGGACAAACAAACAAACGCCGGCCGCAGAAACGGGGAAGGCTTGGTTTCTGTAAACTCTTCTTTTACGGGCACTGCATGGTCAGGTCAGCTCTTCAGGCTGCCCCCTTTAGGCTCAGTCCTCCGTGATCACAGAACCCAGCTCTCAAATCCCCTGGCGGTGCCAGGAATCCCGCAGATCGCCCTTCCCCCTTCAGGGGCTGTGCCTGTCCCAAGGGACGCGGCTCTCTGCCACGCGGTCTCCCTCCGACCCTCTGGGCTCAGAGGTCTGGCAAACTTTCCTGCCCAAATCCCTGGTTTTTTTTTACCTTTCCAGGGGAGTTCTGCCCTTCCCGGCTGCAAACCGTCTCACCAGCTGAGCACTTTCGCCAATCCGGGGTGGGTGTTATTAGTTTCAGCTGCTCACTCTATTTGCTCCGGGACACGACCTGGGACACGTCTGCCTATATCGCCGCCATCTTCCTTCTCTCAAATGCTTTTTCTGCAATATTGATATGATCATGTGATTTTTGTCTTCCAATTTGTTTATCTGCTATGTCACATTTTTTGATTTGGAAATATTGTACCAGCCTTGCATCTCTGGAATAAATCCCACTTGGTGATGGTGTACGATCTTTTTAATATATTGCTGGATCTGATTTCCTAATATTGTGTTGAGGATTTTAGCATCTATGTTCATCAAAGATGTTAGCCTGTAATTCTCTTCCTTTGTAGTGTCTTTATCTGGTTTTGGAATTAGGGTAATGCTAGCTTCATAGAAAGAGCTTGGAAGTGTTCCTTCCTCTTGAATTTTTTGGAATAGTTTGAGGAGTATAGGTGTTAGTTCTTCTTTGAATGTATGGTAAAACTGCCCTGTGAAGCACCAGGGTTTTTGCTTGCTGGGAGTTTTTTGATTACTGCTTCTATTGCATCAGTTGTTATTGTCCTATTCAGGTTTTCTGATTCTTCCTGATTCAGTTTTGCGAGATTGTATTTTCCTAGGAATTAATCCATTTCATCCACATTATCCAGCTTGTTGGCATATAGTTGTTCATAGTATATTCTTATAGTCGTTTGTATTTCTGTGTTGTTAGTGGTTACTTCTCCACTTTTGTTTCTGATTTTATGTATTTTGGTCCTCTCTCTTTTGTTTCTTGATGAGTCTGTGTAACGGTTCATCAATTTTGTTTATCCTGTCAGAGAACCAGCTCTTGGTTTCATTAATTTTTTTTTTTTTTAGTCTGTATGTCATTTATTTCTGCTCTGATCTTTATTATTTCCTTCCTTCTACTTACACTGGGCTTTTCTTGCTGTTCTCTTTCTACTTCTCTAAGTTGTAGGGTTAAATAGTTTATTGTTGATATTTCTTGTTTTTTGAGGTAGGCGTGTAGTGCTATGAACTTCCCTCTCAGGACTGCTTTTACTTTGTCCCAGAGATTTTGGGTTGTTGTTTGTTCATTTTCATTTGTTTCCAGGAAGTTTTTGATATTTTCCTTGATCTTGTTGGTAACTCATTCATTGTTTAATAACATGCTATTTAGTCTCCATGTGTTTGAATGTTTCTGGGTGTTTCTACTGTAGTTGATTTCTAATTTCATTCCATTGTGATCTGAGAAGAAGCGTGATATGATTTAATCTTGAACTTGTAGAGACTTGTTTTGAGTCCTGACATGTGGTCTACCTTTGTGAATGATCCATGTGCACTGAGAAGTGTATATATTCTGCAGCTTTGGGGTGAAATGTTCTGTAAATGTCAACTAAATCCATCTGATCCAGTGTGTCCTTTAGAGCAGCGGTCACCAGTCGGTGGTCCGTGGACCACTAGTGGTCCGTGAGGTCCAAAAGGTTGGCGACCGCTGCTTTAGAGTCACTGTTTCCTTGTTGATTTTTTGTCTGGAAGATCTATCCAGTAAAGTCAGCAGGGTTAGTCCCCTACTATGACTTTATTGTTGTCAATCTCTCAAAGGCCTGTAGAAGTTGTTTTATATATTTAGTTGCTCCTATATTGGGTGCATATATGTTTACCAGGTTTATATCCTCTTGTTGGATCAATCTCTTTAGTAATGTGTAGTGACCTTTGTTGTGTCCTGTAATGGCCTTCATTTTGAAGTCTATTTTGTTGGATATGAGTATTGCTACCTCAGCTTTTTTTCTTTTCCATTTGTATGGAAAATTCTTTTCCACCCTTCACTCTCATCCTGTGTGTGTTTTTTGTTCTGAGGTGGGTCTCTTATAGACAGCATATAGTTGGGTCATGTTTTTGTATCCATTCAGCTACCCTATGTCATTTGATTGGAGCATTTAATCCATTTACATTTAAGGTCATTATTGATAGGTACTTATTTATTGCCATTTAATTCTGTATGCCTAGGTTTCTCTCTGTATTTCTTCTTCTCAATGCAGCAGTCCCTTTAAAGAACCTTTCTTTCTTTTTTTTTTAAAAGAATTGACATGTTTAATGGTTTTACATTTTAGACTGTCTATAGGGAATTATAGCTATTTATTTTATTTTTAAAATCTTTATTGTTGAGATTATTACAGATGTCCCTCATTTTTCCCCCCAGAGCTCCCCACCACCTGGTTCCCATCCCACCCCAGGTCCTTGCCACCCTATTTTCTGTGTCCATAGGTACTGCATACATGCATATAAGATCTTTGTCTAATCTCTTCCCGCACCCCTAACACACCCTTCCCTCCGAGAATCATCAGTCTGTTCCATTTCCATGCCCATGATTCTATTCAATTCACCAGTTTATTCTTTTCATTCATGTGATTTTTAGATTCACTTGTTAATAGATATGTATTATCACTTTGTTCATAATTTTTTATCTTTATCTTTTTCTTCTTCTTCCTCTTCTTAAAGAATACCCTTCAGTATTTCATATAATACTGGTCTGGTGGTGATGAACTCCTTTAGCTTTTTCTTGTCTGTGAAGCTCTTTATCTGACCTTCAATTCTAAATGATAGCTTCGCTGGGTAGAGTAATCTTGGTTGTAGGTTCTTGCTATTCATCACTTTGAATATTTCTTGCCACTCCCTTCTGGCCTGCATAGTTTCTCTTGAGAAATCAGCTGACAGTTGTATCGGGTTCTCCCTGGTAGGTAACTAACTGTTTTTTTCTTGATGCTTTTAAGATTCTTTCTTTGTCTTTTGCCTTTGGCATTTTAATTATGATGTGTCTTGGTATGGTCCTCTTTGTATTCCTCTTGTTTGGGGTTCTCTGCGCTTCCTGGACTTATAAGTCTATTTCTTTCACCAGGTAGGCGAAGTTTTCTGTCACTATTTCTTCAAATAGGTTTTCAGTATCTTGCTCTCTCTCTTCTTCTGGCACCCCATAATTCGGATGTTGGTACGCTTGAAGTTGTCCCAGAGTCTCCTTACACTATCTTCATATTTTTGGATTCTTTTTTCTTTTTACTCTTCTGGTTGGGTGTTTTTTGCCTCCTTGTATTTCAAATCATTGGCTTGATTCTTGGGATCCTCTAGTCTACTGTTGAATCCCTGTTTATTATTCTTTATTTCAGTCAGTGTATGCTTAATTTCTGACTGGTCCTTTTTCATTTTGTTTGGCATTCTAAGATCCTTGAAGGTCTCACTAAGTTCCTCAGAGGTTTCTAGAAGATTCTTGAGTAACCTTATTACTGTGGCTTTGAACTCTATACCCAGTAGTTTGCTTTCTTCCATTTCTTTCATTTGTGACATGTTTCTTTGTCTCTGCATTTTGGCTGCTTCCCTGTTTTTGTTTCTATGTATTAGGTAGCTGCTAGTCTCCTTGAGTTGATAGTGTGGCTTTGTGTAGTAGGTGTCCTATAGGGCCCAGAGGCTCAACCTCCCCAATCACCTGAGGTGGACACTCTTGGTGCACCCTTTTGTGGGCTGTGTGCATAGTCTTGTAGTTGAGCCTTGATTGCTGTTGGTATCACTGGGAGTAATGGACCTCCAGGCCAATTGGCTGTGGGGACCAGCCATGACTAAAGTGGGAGAGCTTCCATGCAGGAGACACCCTTATGGGGCAGGACTTGCTTCAGTGGGACTTTGGTGCTTACTGAGTGTGCCCCTTGAGTGTGTCACTTATGGATGTGAAGAGTTGTAATCTGGTATGGTCTCACACTGACCACTGGGTACACTGGCTCTTAGATCTCCAAGGAGGTGCAAAGTTAGCCACTGCCTGGGGCCATTCAGCAGGAGCTACATAGAGATCTTCAGTTTCTTCCTCTTTGTATTGGGTTTGGAAGTGTCCAGACGAGGCCCACCTGTGAAGCAAGGCAGGCTGGTGCTGGTCTTGGGCCTTTTATTGATAGCTTTGGGGCTCCCTGACCCAGCTGCAGCTTGTTTGACAGCTTTTAGGCTGATAAAGGACAGGCCATTCATATGCAAAAGCCGCTGAGCACAGCTTTCGTGGGGTTGTAAATTGGGTGGGGCGGGATCTCAAGGAATCCCCAGGGTGGAACGAACAGAAATGTCTGCCAGTCAGCCCTGTACCAGGTGAACAATGACTGCTGAGAGCACCTCCATCTGAAAGAAAGCCACCCCCGCGTTCCTGCCCCAATGCCAGACAGTCCAGTTTCTCCCTATATTTGTCTGGGTCCCCCAGAGCCTTGCCCAGCACTGGAGCTCAGAGCAAGCTGGAGCTTGTACTAGTAAATTCAGTTCGCAGTGCCAGCCTTTTAAGAGGAGCAGCTGGGTCTCTTGCAGCCTGTGTGTCACTCAGCCCCAATCCACACTTGTTTTTACAGTTCGTAGTTCTTACTGCCCATAGGGACTTCTTTCCCCAGCTCCTGAGCCCTGGGCTGGGGGTCTGGTGTAGGGCTGGGACTCCTTGCTCCTCCAGGTGGCCTCTGCAGAGGCGATCTCCCTCCTGATTAAAAAAGTGGTACACCTGGGTGCTGGACCAGCCGGTTTTGTACCTCCGCACCTCCTACCAGTATCAGTGTGCTTTTTTCTTTATTTCTCTAGTTTTAGTACTTCCACTCAGCCAGCTTTCCTGTGGTTCTGGATGATAGTTGTTCTATAGTTTAGTTGTAATTTTGATGTGGTTGTGGGAGGCAGGAAGTACAGGTGTTTACCTATGCTGCCATCTTGGTTCCTCCAAGAGCCTTTCTTGTAATGTCTGCTTGGTGATGATGTACTCCTTTAGCCTTTTTTTTTTTTTTTTGTCCAGGAAGTTCTTTATTTGACCATCTGTTTTGAATAATAGCCTTCCTGGATATAGTAATCTTGGTTTCAGAGCCTTGCTTTCCATTACCTTGAGTACTTTATGCCATTCCCTTCTGGCCTATAGGGTTTCTGATGAGAAATCAGGTTTCAGCCTTATTGGAGCTCCCTTGTAAGTAACAGTTTGCTTTTCTCTTGCTGCCTTTAAGATTCTCTCTTCATCTTTAATTTTTGGCATTTTAATTATGATGTGTCTGGGCATGGGCCTGTTTGGGTTCTTCTTATTTGGGGTTCTCTGTGCCTCCTGAACTTGTGTGACTTTTTCTTTTACCAAGTTACGGAAATTTTCTGCCATTATTTCTTCAAAAACTTTCTCTATAACTTTCTCCCTTTCTCCCTCTTCTGGCACACCTGCTATTCTAATATTGTTATGTTTCACATTGTCCCACAGCTCTCTTAAGCTGTCCTCCTGTTTTTGTTTGTTCTTTCTGGTTTTCTGATTGAGTGATATTTTCAACTCTGTCTTCTAATTCACTGATTTGATACTCAGCTTCCCCTAATCTGCTATGTATTCCTTTCATTGTGTTCTCTATTTGTGCTATGTCTTTCTTTATTTCTGTTTTTATAGTTACTATATCTTTTCTCATGTTGTTGAGCATCTTTATCATCATTATTCTGAACTCTGTATGAGATAATTTCTTTTTTAAACAAATATACTTTTATTCGTTTCAGAGAGGAAGGGAGAGGGAGAGAGAGATAAAACATCAATGATGAGAGAGAATCATTGATTGGCTGCCTCCTGCACTCCTTCTACTGGGGAACGAGGGATTGAGCCCTCAGTCCACAAGCTGGCACTATCCACTGAGCCAAACTGGCTAGGGATGAGGTAAATTTTTTATCTCCATTGCATTTTGCTCTTTTTGTTGTTGTTGTTGTTGTTGCTGATCAGCATAGCGAAGTTCTCCAGCCAGGTTCTGTTTTTTATTGTCTTGTTACATCTGTATTTATACCAGTTGATTTTAATCCTACTGTGGTGCCTTGACTTACGAGTGTCCCGACTAATGAGTTTTTTGAGATACGAGCCGTCTCTCGGTCGATTTTTTGCTTTGAGTTGCGAGCTAAAATTCGGGTTACGAGCCAGCTTCAGATACCCTACCGCTAGTTGGCGCAGCGAATGTCACAGTGAATGCTAACATCACAGTGAATGCTACAACATCAGCCCAGCATCATGTGTCTCACTCATTCACTGTTGATTTGACATACGAGTAATTTGAGTTACCAGCTCTGTTATGGAACAAATTAAACTCGTAAGTCAAGGCCCCTCTGTATCAATTTCTATTCCAAAGGTTAGGGCGTTTCTTATCTCCATTCCAGGGAGTAAAGAGTATGTAGCTTAAGGTGATTGTTCGTAGTTAAATTGATTAACTACCCGCCTGGCACTTAGTTAAGGGGTTTTATTCCCTCCCTAACTTCAGGGAAAAATCCCTACCTGGGGAAACAACCTTTCTCGGAGAGGTGACCTTGGTTAAAACACACAGCGCCAGGAAGGGGAGCAAACATATTAAGAACAGTATGTCATATATGCCAGGTCCCTTGAAACATATTCTGTGCAGATGTTTCTTCCCTGTAGCGACTGTGTCAAGCAGCAAGAATGGACCGGCTTCCAGCAAATCCCCCCTTTTTTATTTTTTAAATGATAGTGCATGTAAATCAGCGGCCACCTCTCAGATTGGGTTGTTTAAGACTCGGAAGAAGACTGATAAGCAATGATAGCGAGCATAGCAATAAACATAGTGGATGGAGTGCACACAGAGCCTTGTAGAAGGTTGCTGGCCTCTTCAGTCAAGAATTTCAGCTGTCCCCAAGTCGGTGGCCTGGTTGTCCTTGTTGATCTGGTTAGCAGGCGGCGTCATTGGCGACGGGCTTCCCGAAGTGTCAGCGCGTTGAAGGGCTGGATCATGGGTCCATCAGGGCAGTGCTTGATGGTGGTGTGGGCATCCAGGGAGGAGTTAGCTGTGCCCTCTGGGTCGACTGATATGGATGATACCAGGGAGGAGGAGGAGGAGGCAGAGATGGAGGGTAGTAGAGAGCAAAAGAAGAGAAAGTGAAAGAACTACAAGACATGGAAGTATTTAGAAAAAAGAGGGAAAAGAAAGGGAAGAAGGCAGCATCCTGACACAGCCCTTTCCTTCAGCTGCCCCTTTCCCTGTGGTCCAAGGTAGAAATGGGAAACAAGTCCTGTTGCAGTGAGAGGGCAGCTGCTGTCAGCCAGTCTCTCTCTTTACCTGGGTCCCGATCTGAGGTCAGTGTGGGAGGCAAAGCAGCCATGGGGGCAGAAGATTCCCTCAGAAGGGGTGAGGGTTCAGGCCTCTGCAAATTTGGGGGGGGTGAGGGTCTGTGCCCCACCTCTGTTGACCCCCAAGTTGTCTCCTGATGGCCCCTCTGCGACTGTGCCTGTCTTAGGTTGTTCCTTCCCTGAGGAATCTCACCCATCTCTGGCTAACCAGCCATCCTTTGGGGCCAAGCAGGGTGATGTGAGGTGTGCAACTGAGGGAGGGGCAGTGCCCCCCTGAAAGAGGTTCAGTTCTGTCTCCTTGGTAGCCTATGCCCCCCTGGCCTCCATGCCCAGCACCTGCCTTGGGCTCCCCTCGCCTGCAAATGGACTGTGAGAAGAGGGTCCCTCTTGACACAAGGGCAAGAGGGGCCAATACAGGACAAGGGAGGAACGGCCTGTCAGCATGTAGTCCTGGGACAGGGCTTTCTCAGCCCAGGATGTCAGGCTCTTGGCACAAGACAACTCCACGTATGGGGCATATACCAGATACCCCCAGTCATGGCAGAAAAGGGAGGTGCCCTTCCTGGAACAGTAGGGTAGGGAGATTCTAGAAAAGGCTGTGTTCAGGAGAGAAGGAGAAAGGCCAAAGAATCAGCAAACAAGTAGTCAGATTAAAAAAAAAAAAGAAAAGGAAAGGAGATGTGGGGCAAAGACAAAGGAGGACAGACAGAAAGGAGGCACATGTGATCCTCCCAATGGACAGGTGGTTCCAGCTCAGGGCTGCACATCTGCTGCAGACGGGCACTGGTCAGGTGTGCTAACTCGGCCTCCCAGGGGTGACAGTACCCAGGAGGGAGGCAGAGGCTGCTCCTTTTGGAAAGATACAAAACACAACCTCTTCCCCACATCATCACCAGATCTGGTAAAACTCCTGTTTGGTTTGTACATCCTCCTACCAGACTGAGTCGGCAGAGGCTATTGTATAGGAGGCCCGATGCCTTTTGGCTGCTGTACAACCCTCTGCATTGTGTTTTTAAAAAATTTAACATATCCAAAGCAGGCATTAAAAAGAAAAACCCAAATGCTCTCTTGTATCCATTTTAAGAGTAGGATTGGCGCTTGCTGTTATTACTGAGTCCTGATCTATCACCCCAGGGAGAGCTTGCCAATCCTGCACTGTCCGGAGTGGAAAGGCTGCAGTGAGGTTAAGGATAAGGCTCCTTGGGCCTACCTTCTTCCATGCCTTTACATTTACCTTTCCTTCCTCAGAAAAGCATGGACATACTTCTTGTATAAAACGTTCCGTCTGACTGGGAGTAACCTTAACTCCTCTGTTAGCAAGCATATGTGTTAAAAGATCAATATGGAGTCTTTTTTTTTTTTTTTAGACTCAGTATGGCACTTCTTTTTTTTTTCAATATATTTTTTATTGATTAAGATATTACATATGTGTCCCTGTCCCCACATCACCCTCCACACTCCCCCCCGCTCATGCCCCCCCCCCGTTGTCCGTGTCCATTGGTTAAGCCTCTATGCCTGCATGTAAGTCCTTTGGTTGCTCTTTCCCCCTCACCCCCACCTTCCCCTACACTCCCTCCAAAGCCCGACAGTCCAATCAATGCCTCCGTCTCTGGATCAGTCCTTGTTCATCATTTTATGTTGTTCCTTATATTCCACAAATGAGTGATTTCATGTGGTATTTATCTGCTCTCCAGTTCCATCCATGTTGTGGCAAATGGTAAGAGTTCCTTTTTCTTCTTCCTCTTCTTAAAGAATACCTTTCAGCATTTCATATAATGCTGGTTTGGTGGTGATGAACTCCTTTAGCTTTTTCTTATCCGTGAAGCTCTTTATCTGACCTTCTATTCTGAATGATAGCTTTGCTGGATAAAGTAATCTTGGTTGCAGGTTCTTGCTATTCATCACTTTGAATATTTCTTGCCACTCTCTTCTGGCCTGCATGGTTTCTGTTGAGAAATCAGCTGACAGTCGTATGGGTACTCCCTTGTAGGTAACTGACTGTCTTTCTCTTGCTGCTTTTAAGATTCTCTCTTTGTCTTTTGCTCTTGGCATTTTAATTATGATGTGTCTTGGTGTGGTCCTCTTTGGATTCCTTTTGGTTGGGGTTCTCTGTGCTTCCTGGACTTGTAAGTCTATTTCTTTCACCAGGTAGGGGAAGTTTTCTGTCATTATTTCTTCAAATAGGTTTTCAATATCTTGCCCTCTCTCTTCTTCTGGTACCCCTATAATTCTGATGTTGGTATGCTTGAAGTTGTCCCAGAGGCTCCTTACACTATCTTCATATTTTTGGAATCTCTTCTTTTTTCTTTTTCGGTTGGGTATTTTTTGTTTCCTTGTATTTCGAATCTTTCACTTGATTCTTGGGATCCTCTTGTCTGCTGTTGGATCTCTGTAAATTATTCTTTATTTCAGTCAGTGTATGCTTAATTTCTAGTTGGTCCTTTTTCATGTCCTCCATGGTCTCACTATACTTATTGAGGGACTCATTAAATTTATCGGCGGTTTTCATAAAATTCTTGAAAAACCTTATAAACATGGCCTTGAACTCTATATCCAATCGTCTGCTTTCCTCTATTTCTGCCATTCGTGACCTGTTTCTCTGTCTCCGCATTTTGGCTGCTTCCCTGTGTTGATAGAGAGGCTTTGTGTACTAGGTGTCCTGTAGGGCCCAGTGGCTCAGCCTCCCCAGTTACCTGAGGTGGACACTCTTGGTGCACCCCCTTGTGGGCTTTGTGCACCGTCTTGTTGTAGCTATGCCTTGGTTGCTGTAGGATCACTGGGAGGAATTGACCTCCCAGCCAATTGGCAGTGAGAATCAGCTGTGTCTGCAGTGGGAGAGCTTCTGTGCTGGATCTCTAGGGCAGTGCTACTCTAGCATTTGCCTGCGGCTATCCGGCAGATGGCTCTGCGCAGGGCTTGGGCGGGGCGGGTCCCTGGGGATCTGCAGGGAGGGAGCAGTTATGGCGGCTCTCAGTTCCGTCTCTAGTGGCTCTGCCTCACAGAGTCCCAGCAACCGCTGCAAACCTCGGAGAGAAAGCTGCCCTCGAGTTCCGACCGAGGCCAGACAGTCCCGCTTCTCCCGTTTGAGTCTGAGTCCCTAGCGACTCGCCCGGATCTGGAGCTCAGAGTCTGAAGCTCCCTCCCGATTGTAAACAACAACCGCGCCCTCCGCGCCGCCAGCCCGCTCCGCGCGCACACGCACCTGAGAATTTCACTTCAGCACTGTGCCTCCCTGAGTCTGGGTATGATATTCTCTTTACTCCTAGTTGTAGAATTTCCACTCAGCCAGCCCTCCTGTGGTTCTGGATGGTGTCCGTTTCATGTTTCAGGCGTAATTTGAATTGGTTGTTCGAAGCAGCAATCTCCGGCGTTAACCTATGCCGCCATCTTGGTTCTCCTACCGGCACTTCTTCTTAATCTAAAGATCAATACAGAGTCTTCTTTCTTTGGACTCAGTATAGCACATCTTCTCAATCTAAGTTCTGTACTATCCACCTTCTTACCCTACGTATTCTCTATAGGGGGGTCTGCAGCACCCTGGTGGAGTCCTAAACGTCCCAAGTGTGGGGGTTCTCAATAGGGGGCTTACCTAGGGGAATCCTGTTCCAGGGGTTCCCAAAGGTGTGGATGGAGTCGGTGAAGACTATCCACCCTCTTCCTACGGTGGAGTCCTATCCGTCCCGAGTGCGGGGGGGGGGGGAAGGGGGGGACTTACCTAAGGGTCCCTGTTCGGGTGCCATATGTTGGGGTCCAACCTCAGAAGGTCTAGGGTTCCCAAAGCTGTGGATGGAGTCGGTGAAGAATGAAGGACACAGAGGCAGCGTTTAGTTGATCAGCATAGTGAGGTTCTCTAGCCACGTTCTCTCGCTAGGTTCTCCAGCCAGGTTCTGTTCACATTTTGCTCTTATTCTTAAAAATTCTCTTGTTCTTTCATTTGAGGGTTGTTTCTTTGTATCCTCATTTTTTGCTGCTTGTTTGGGTATGTGACTCTGTATTAAGTAGATTTGCTAAGTCTCTCAATATCTGGTGTCGGACAGTGTCAAATGCTGTTTCTGACTAATTAGATCAGGCAGAGACTCACAGCCTCCAGAGACTGCCTCTCTCTACAGACTGATAGGATTTTGTCTCAAATTGCCCTCAGGCAATCATCCACAGGCATGGCAAGAATTTGTTTTCAACAGGGTAGAGCAGTTGCTTCTATCTGGAGGTTGTTATTCTCAGTCTCTTAATGGGCCGGAGCAACTCTGCATTGTGACCGAGGCGGGGTGTTTTCCAATAGGGTGGATCAACAAAGTTGCCCGTGTAGCAAATGTATGTGTGAGAAAGATGACCTCTGCAGCATGAGGGAATGACTTGGCACAGGAAACAGGGTGTCTGCTTTCTGAGCTCTAACCTTAGAGCCCCCTATCCTGACTTCTGCTTATGCAGCTCCAGTCTATTCTGCCTTCTCTCTGCCACAGCATAGGTGAGTATCTCCACAAGAAATTTGTGCATTGGCCCTTTTAGAGAGGACCTGCATTTCCAGTTGTCTCTCCCTAGCTGACAGCAACCCTGCTGTTTCTCAAAGCCAGATGTTATGTGGGTACGCTTCTCAGTTCTGGTGCTTTCTGCTTGGGGGCCCAGCTTGGGGATTAGACCTCAGAGTTCTCAGTGGCATCCCCCCACAGCTGAGATATCTCTCCAGAACTTCAGCTGCTCTCTGTGGAAGCCTGGCCAGCCCTTTTGTGCCTCTGCCCCTCCTCCCAGTCTGTATGCAGTCTCTACTTTCCATCTTTGGTTATCAGGGTTCTCTCTAGTGAATCTTCCAGTGATTATTCAGGAAGTTTTTCTGTATTTTAGTTGTAATTTTCATATGGCCCTGGGAGCATGTTTGTGCAGCATCTACTTACTTTGATGGCATTTTTAATGTCCCTGACCTGGCATTTTTTACTCCTTTGCAGCCTGATATTGAGATGGCATGGGCCATGAGAGCAATGCAGCATGCTGAAGTCTACTACAAGGTGAGTTGTCTGTCATCATTATTAAGCAGAATTAAACATGTACTGTTTCTTTTTCTGCTAATCACTATTCTCAGCAATTTAAACAATTGTGTTTTGGAGATAATTTTTATTACTGTAAAATCTTACCCACAGAGAACAGGGGTGTGGAAGTGAATTTTCTCTTGACAATGATGAGTTGAGCCTCTTTTTTCATATTTCTGTTGCTAACTGAGAATAGGGTGCTGGGCCCATAGTAGGCGATTAATAAATGTTTGTTGACTGAATGAATGAACCATAGAGGGCAATAGCCAGACAGTGCCAAGGCCAAAAGCATTTGAATTGGTGAAATGGACTGTAGGATATTATGACCCTTTAAAACTATGTCATGATTTCATCTTGAACCTAAGCTGTTTATATATTTCCTAATGAACTCTTCTGCCCTGAAAAGTTTTTCGAGGAAGGGGGGATAGAAGTGTAGTAAATTAGAGACTAGCATATGTATGTTGTCTTATTGTCTGGCAGCTGATTTCATCAGTTGACCCACAGTTCCTGAAACTCACCAAAGTGGATGACCAAATCTATTCTGAATTTCGGAAAAATTTTGAGAAACTCAGGATAGATATATTGGATCCAGAAGAACTTAAATCAGTTTCAGCTAAAGAGGTAAGAGTTTTCTCTCTTAAATATTGCCTAGCATCTGACCAACAATTATTGATGATAAATACATTTTTATACATTTAAAACTGGAGGGGAGTGTTTTAAGGAAAACAAATAAAGAACCAGGGCTCTTATGTAGTTACTAGAGGCCCAGTGCGTGATTGAAATCGCATGAGGAGGCACCCCGCCAGGGGCCATGACCTGAGTAACACGGGCCACCACGTTGTGTCAGCTGGGGTGGGGGCAGGTGCTCCTGTGTGTTGTGTCTCCACTCTGGCCTGCCCCCAGCCCCAGCCTCCCCGCGGCCACTGGGGTAGGGGTGGCATGCAGTCCCCTCCCGCCCATCTGCGCATGCAGCTCATCCTGAGTGGTCGTGATGCTCAGCTAATTAGCATATTCCCTGTTTATATAGATAGATCAACCAATAAGTAAATTATGAAATGACTGTTTTCCTGGTTTATGTTTTTTTTATATGTTAATTGAATCTATTTTTCTACCTTTTTGACTTGGTTATTTCATTCCTAACCACCCAGCCCTTTCAAGAGTGGAGGAATAAATTTACCTGTGTGAGTAGTTTAACTGGAACACTTGGAAGGAAGATTGGCAAATAGGGTACAGGGAGGTGTTTGGATTCTCTGGATTTAAGTTGACATTATCACAGGTCATGCTAAAACTTGTTTCCCATTGTTTACTTGATTAGCTTGTACTTTTATAGAGCACTATAACTCTTATAATTGTGAAAAAATTTCCCTGAGAGTAGGCCCTTGGCTGATGTAGAATGTAAACTTTTAACTCTTATCAGGATGTTAACTGATCTTTGGAAAATTGCCTCTACTGAATAGATTTCTTTCTTACAATTTAACTTTGTGACTTTGGGCCAAATTCTTGACTTCTTTGTCTTATTGGTGCTTCAGTGGGGATGAATAGTCATTTAGCCAATAACTGAAAACAAAACAAAAACTCCATTTTACCGGTTTGGCTCAGTGGATGGCCTGCAGGCTAAAGGGTCCCAGGTTCGATTCCAGTCAAGGGCACGTATCTCGGTTGCAGGTTCAATCCCTGGTTCCTAGTTGAGGCTCATGCGGGAGGCAACCAATCAATATGTCTCTCTCATGTCGATGTTTTTCTCTGTCTCTCTCCCCCTTCATTTCACGCTCTCTCTAAAAAAAAAAAAAATCAATGGAAAAAATATCCTAAGTTGAGGATTATTAAAAACTAGAGGCCCGGTGCACAAAAATTTGTGCACTCAGGTGGGGGGGGGGGAGGGGGAGTCCCTCAGCCAGGCCTGTGCTCTCTCGCAGTCTGGGACCCCTTGGGAGATAACGCCCTGCTGGCTTAGGCCTGCTCCTGGGTGGCAGAGGGCAGCCCCAATCCCTAGGTGCAGCCCCTGGTCAGGCTCAGAGCAGGGCCGATTGGGGAGTTGGGGCACCGCCCCCTGTCATACACAGAGCAGGGCGGATTGGGAGGTTGTGATGCCACCCTCAGTCACACTCAGGGTAGGGCTGATTGGGGGGTTCGGGCACTGCCCCCTGTCACACTCAAAGCAGGGTCAATGGGGAGGTTGCGGTGCCACCCCCTGTCACACACAGAGCAGGGCCAATTGGGGTTGGGGTGCTGCCCCCTGTCACACACAACAGGGCCCATCAAGGGGGTTGGGGCTCCGTACCCTGTCACGCACAGAGCAGGATCGATCAGGGGGTTGGGGAGCTCCCCCCTGTCACGCACAGAGCAGGGCCCATCAGGGGGTTGAGGAGCTCCCCCCGTCACTCGCAGAGTAGGGCCGATCGGGGAGTTGGGGCACCACCCCCGTCACACACAGAGCAGGGCAGATCAGGGGGTTGGGGCGCCACCCTCTATCACCAACAGAGCAGGGCTGATCAGGGGGTTGGGGCACTGCCACTCTCGCACTCAGGGCAGAGCCGATGGGGAGGTTATAGCCCTACCCCGTCACACACACAACAGGGCCCGTGGGGGGGGGGTTGGGGCACCACACCCTGTCACACACAGAGCAGGGCCGATCAGGGGGTTGGGGCACCGCACCCTGTCACACTGAGAGCTGCAGGGCGATCAGGGGGTTGGGGAGCTCCCCCCTATCAGACACAGAGCAGGGCTGATCAGGGGGTTGGGGCGCCTTCCCCTGTCACGAACAGAGCAGGCTGGGTAGGGAGGTTGTGGCCCTGCCCCCGTCACACACAGAGCCCCAGGGCCATCAGGGGGTTTGGGCGCTGCCCCCTGTCATGCTGATCCCAGTGCCGGGAGGCCTCGCGGCTCTGCTGATCCCGGTGCTGGGAGGCATATTACCCTTTTACTATATAGGATAGAGGCTTGGTGCATGGGTGGGGGCCGGCTGGTTTGCCCTGAAGGGTGTCCTGGATCAGAGTGGGGGTTCCCACTGGGGTGCCTGGCCAGCCTGGATGAGGGGCTGAGGGCTGTTTGCAGCTGGTCACACACCCTTCAGGGTGGGGGTCCCCACTGGGGTGCCTGGCCAGTCTGGGTGAGGGGCTGAGGGCTGTTTTTAGGCTGGTGGGTGACTGAAGCTCCCAACCGCTCCTTTTTTTCTTTTTTATTCTGGGTTAGCTTTAGCTCTGGCTCCAGGTCTTAGGCCTCATCTGCTGAAAGCAGGTATCTGGTTTGTTTGGGTTCTATAATCGAAACACAGTATCAACTCTAGCTCTGAGATCCTGGCTGGCTGAAAGCAGGTTTCTGGGGTTTTGTTTAGCTTCTATATTTGTTACAATGTTTCAAACTGCAAGCTCAGAGGCTGGCAAGGCTGGCGGGGAACATTGGAGTCCTCCGTCACTGAAGCAAGCAAGCCTCATGTTTGCTTCCTGCTGCCTGGCTGCCGGCCGCCATCTTGGCTAGCAGTTAATTTGCATATCGCCCTGATTAGCCAATGGGAAGGGTAGCGGAGGTATGGCTAATTGCCATGTTTCTCTTTTATTAGATAGGATAAGAAATCAAGTTTGGTTCTGTAGTAAAGGATTTAAGTACTTTGTCAGGCAAAAGTATTGTTCATGTTGGGAATATCAGTAAAGACACAATAGGTAGAATGCAAACTTGTTGCTAATGAAACAAGCAATCAGTCCTAGCTGGTTTGGTTCAGTGGATAGAGCATCAGCCTGCAGACTGAGGGTTTGATTCCAGTGAAGGGCACATGCCTGGGTTGTGGGCTTGATCCCAAGGAGGGGGCATGCAGGAGGCAGCCGCTCAATGATTCTCTCTCATCATTGATGTTTCTATCTCTCCTTCTCTTTTCTTATCTGAAATCAATAAAAATATATTAAAAAAGAAACCTAGTTTTTTTTTACTATGGTTATTTTTCTTACTGAGAAAGTAGAAGACCCTCTCTGGGTCTGACTTCACCAGCCTCTTGCATTAGTTAGGTAAGGCATCTTTGTTTATATGATGTATCATGTTTATTGATTTGTAAATATTATACCAGCCTACATCTATGGACTAAACCCCACTTGGTCATGGTATATGATCTTTTTAATATATTGATGGATTTGATTTGCTAATATTTTGTCGAGGATTTTATTTTTTTATTATTTAAATATTTTTATTGATTTCAGAGAGGAAGCGGGGGAGAGAATGATAAGACCATCAATGGTGAAAGAGAATTATTGGCACCAGCCTGTTTCGCTCAGTGGATAGAGTGTCAGACTGCAGACCAAAGGGTCCTGGGTTCGATTCTGGTCAAGGGAATGTATCTTGGTTGCAGGCTCCTCCCGGGCCAGGCCCTGGTCGGGGCTCTTGCAGGAGACAATCAGTCGATGTGTTTCTCTCACATTGATTTTCTCTCTTGTGAATGGCTCATGCTCTTGACACATTGATTGGTTTCTCTCTCTTCTAATCTCCCTAAAAATTAAAGGAAAAATATCCTTGGGTGAAGATTAACAACAACAGCAACAACAAAATGAGAATCATTGTTCAGCTCCCTTCTGTACACTCCGCGGATTGAACCCACAACTCTTGCATGTGCCCTGCCCAAGAATCGAACCATGACCTCCTGGTTCATAGGTCAATGCTCAACCAGTGAGCCACGCCGGCCAGGCTTGTTGAGGATTTTAGCATCTATGTTCATCAGGGATGTTAGCCTGTAATTCTCTTTGTAGTGTCTTTTTCTGGTTCTAGAATTAGGATAATGCTGGCCTCCCTCATAAAAAGAGCTTCAAAGTGTTCCTTCCTCTTGAATTTTTTGGAATAGTTTGAGGAGTACAGGTGTTAGTTCTTCTTTGAATGTTTGGTAAAACTGCCCTGTGAAGCCATCAGGACCAGAGCTTTTGCTTGCTGGGAGTTTTTTGATTACTGCTTCTATGTCATCAGTTGTTACTGGCCCATTCAGGTTTTCTGATTCTTCCTGATTCAGTTTTGGGAGATTGTATTTTTCTAGGAATTTGTCCATCTCATCCACATTGTCCAGCTTGTTGGCATATAGTTGTTCATAGTTTTTTCTTACAGTCCTTTGTATTTCTGTGGTGTCAGTTGTTATTTCACAACTTTCATTTCTGATTTTATTTATTTGGGTCCTCTCTCTTTGTATCTTTAAAAAAATTGTTTAAAAAATATTTTTATTGATTTCAGAGAGAGGAGGGGAGGAGAGATATAGAAACATCAATGATGAAAGAAAATCGTCAATTGGTTGTCACCTGCATGCCCACTAATGGGGATCAAACCCCAACCCAGGCATGTGCCCTTAACAAGAATTGAACCTGGGACCCTTCAGTCCACAGGCCGATGCTGTATTCACTGAGCTAGATTAGCTATGGCTCTCTTTGTTTCTTGATCAGTCTGGCTAACAGTTCATCAATCTTGCTTATCCTTTCAAAGAACCAGTTCTTGGTTTCATTGATTTTTTTTTGGCATTGTTTTTTTAGTCTCTATGTCATTTATTTGTGCTCTAATCTTTTTTAAATACATATTTAAAAATTTTTAAGTTGATTTGAGAGAGAGAGAGAGAGAGAGAGAGAGAGAGAGAGAGAGAGAGATGAGAAGGGAGAGGGGTAGAGAGATAGAAACATCAATGAGAGAGAAACATCATCAATCGGCTGCTTCCTGTATGTCCCTGACTGGGGATCAAGCCCGCTACCCAGGCATCTTCCCTGACCGGGAATCAAACTGGCAACCTCTTGGTTCCTGGCTGGAAGCTCAACTGCTGAGCCACACGGGCAGGGTTCTGCTCTAATCTTTATAATTTTCTTCCTTCTACTTACTCTGGGCTTTTCTTGTTGTCTTCTTTCTAGTTATTTAAGTTGTAGGGTTAAATACTTTAATATTAATTTCTCTCCTTTTTTTTTTTTTTTTTGATGCAGGCCTGTAGTTCTATGAATTTCCCTCTTAATACTGTTTTTCTGTGTCCCAGAGATTTTGGGTTGTTGTATGTTCATTTTCATTTGTTTCCAGGAAGTTTTTGAGTTCTTTCTTGATCTCATTGGTAAACCAGTCATTGTTTAATAACATGCTATTTAGCCACATTGTGTATGAATGTTTCTGGGTATTTTTTTACTATAGTTAAATTCTCATTTCATTCCACTGTGATCTGAGAAGATGCTTGATATGATTTCAATCTTCTTTAACTTGCAGAAACTTGTTTTGAGTCCTGACATGTGGTCTATCTTTGTGAATGATCCATGTGCACTTGAGAAGAATGTGTATTCTGCAGCTTTGGGGTGCAATGTTCTATAAATGTCAATTAAATCCATCTTAGCCAGTGTGTCCTTTAGAGTCACTGTTTCTTGTTAATTTTTTGTCTGGAAGGTCTATCCAGTAAAGTCAACGGGGTTTAAAAGTCCCCTATTATGACTTTATTGTTGTCAATTTTTCCATTAAAGTTCTGTAGAAGTTATTTTATATATTTGGGTGATCCTACATTGGGTGCGTATATGTTTAACAGGATTATATCCTCTTGTAGGATCAATCCTTTTAGTATTATATACTGACCTTTGTTGTCTCTTGTGATGGCCTTCGTTTTGAAGTGTATTTTGTCACATAAGTGTATTGCTATCCCAGCTATTTTTTATTTTCCATTTGCATGGAAAATTTTTTTCTATCCCTTCACTTTCATCCTTTACGTGTCTTGTTTTGAGGTGGGTCTCTTGTAGACTGCATATATTGGGTTATATTTTTTAACCATTCAGCTACCCTATGTCTTTTGATTGGAGCATTTAATCCATTTACATTTAAAGTTATTATTGGTAGGTACTTATTTATTGCCATTTTAATTCTGTATACCTAGGTTTCTCTCTCTCTATTTCTTCTCAATATAGGGGTCCCTTTAGCAGTTCTTTTAATGCTGACTTGATGGTGATAAACTCCTTTACCCGTTGCCGTTTTTGTCTGGGAAGCTCTTTATGTCACCATCTATTTTGAATGATAGCCTTCCTGGACATAGTAATCTGTTTCAGATCCTTGCTTTCCATTACCTTGAGTACTTTATGCCATTCCCTTCTGGCCTGTAGAGTTTCTTTTTTCTTTCTTTTTTTTTGTGTGCTTGTTTTTTCTTTTTTTTTTTTTAAATTAAATCTTTATTGTTCAGATTATTACATTTGTCCCTCTTTTTTCCCCCATAACTCCCCTCCTCCCAGTTTCCACCCCACCCTCCCCCCTCCCTCCCCACCCACTGTCCTTATCCTTAGGTGCACGATTTTTGTCCAGTCTCTTCCCGCATCTCCCACACCCCTTTCCCCCCCAAGAATAGTCAGTCCATTCCCTTTCTATGTCCCTGATTCTATTTTAATCGCCAGTTCATTTTGTTCATCAGATGATTTATTCACTTGATTCTTAGATTCACTTGTTGATAGATGCGTATTTGTTGTTCATAATTTGTATCTTTACCTTTTTCTTCTTCTTCCTCTTCTTAAAGGATACCTTTCAGCATTTCATATAATACTGGTTTGGTGGTGATGAACTCCTTTAGCTTTTCCTTATCTGTGAAGCTCTTCATCTGACCTTCAATTCTGAATCATAGCTTTGCTGATAAAGTAATCTTGGTTTTAGGTTCTTGGCATTCATCACTTTGAATATTTCTTGCCACTCCCTTCTGGCCTGCAAAGTTTCTGTTGAGAAATCAGCTGACAGTCATATGGGTACTCCCTTGTAGGTAACTGAGTTTCTTTCTCTTGCTGCTCTTAAGATTCTCTCTTTGTCTTTTGCTCTTGGCATTTTAATTATGATGTGTCTTGGTGTGGTCCTCTTTGGATTCCTTTTGTTTGGGGTTCTCTGCGCTTCTTGGACCTGTAAGTCTATTTCTTTCACCAGGTAGGGGAAGTTTTCTGTCATTATTTCTTCAAATAGGTTTTCAATATCTTGCTCTCTCTCATCTTCTGGCACCCCTATAATTTGGATGTTGGTACGCTTGAAGCTGTCCCAGAGGCTCCTTACACTATCTTCATATTTTTGGATTCTTTTTTCATTTTACTTTTCTGGTTGGGTGTTTTTTTGCTTCTTTGCATTTCAAATCTTTGACTTTATTCTTTCGCTCCTCTGATCTGCTGTTGGGAGTCTGTATAATATTCTTTATTTCAGTCAGTGTATGCTTAATTTCTAGTTGGTTCTTTATCACAACATCGAGGGTCTCATTAGATTTCTTGATGATCTCACTATATTTATCAGCGGTCTCACCAGTCTTTTCGAGGGCCTTACTAAGTTTATCGGTGGCTTCTAGACAGTTCTTGAGAGACCTTAAAAGTGTGGTTTTGAACTCTATATCCTCCATTTCTGTCATTTGTGACCTGTTTCTTTGTCTCCGCATGTTTTATGCTTTCTTGGTGCACCCCCTTGTGGTCTTGTGTGCAGTCTTGTTGTAGTTAAGCCTTGATTGTTGTAGGTAATACTGGGGGAGATTTGACCTCCAGGCCAACTGGCTGTGAGAGTGGCCTGTAGAGTTTCTTATGAGAAATCAGGTGTCAGTCTTATGGGAACTCCTTTATAGGTATCATATTGCTTTTCTCTCACTGTCTCTAAGATTCTGTCTTTGTCTTTAATTTTTGGCATTTAATTGATGATGTGTCTGGGCATGGCTGGGTTAGAGTTTGTCTTACTTGGGACTCTCTCTGCCTTCTGAACTTGTGTTTCTTTTTCCTTCACCAGATTAAGGAAGTTTTCTGCCTTTATTTCATCAAACATGTTCTCTATTCCTTGCTCACTTTCGTTCCTTCTGGCAACTTATTATCCAAGTACTGTTAAGTTTCATGGTTAACCACTGCTCCCTTAAGATGTACTGTTGTTTAATTGTTTTTTCTTTTTAGTTCTCTGCATGATTTTTTTCTACCCTATCTTCCACTTCATTTATCTGATCCTCGGCTTCCCCTATTCTGATGTTTCTGTTCCATTATGTTCTTTATTAGTGCTATATCATTCCGCACAGTTATTATATCTTTTATTATGCCATTGATCATCCTTGCCATCATTATTCTGAGCTCTATGTCTAATAAATTTCTTATCTCCATTTCATTTAGCTCTTCTGAAGAATTCTTTCTTTTTGGGGGTTGTTTTTTTTATCTCTCTATTTTGGCTCTCTGTTTGGATTTGTGACTATGTATTAGGTAGATATGCTACACCTCCCAATCTCTAGTGCAGGACAGTGTCAAACTGTTTCTGACTAATTAGATTAGGCAAAGACTCAAAGCCTCCAGAGACCTGCCTCTGCCTGCAGACTGATGGGATTCAGTCAAGTAGCCTCAGGCAATGGTCCACAAGTGGGGTGAGAAGTTTTCCAACAGGATGTGTTAATTGTTTCTGCCTAGAGCTAATTGTTATTCTTAGTCTCTTAATGGTCCTCAGAAACTCCACAGTGTGGAGCAAGGGGTTTTTCAATAGGGTGCAGTAACTGTATACCCCGCCCCCCCCAAGGCAAAAACTTCCTGGATTGCAAAGGTCTGCCTGAGAAAGATGTTCTTCACAGTGTGAGAGAATGACTCAGCATAGGAAACTGAGGTGTGTGCCCCATCCTTGGCTTCTGATCACACAGCTCCTGTCCACTCTGTCCTCCCTCTACTGCAGTGGTTCTCAACTTTCTGGCCCTTTAAATACAGGTCCTCATGTTGTGACCCAACCATAAAATTCTTTTCGTTGCTACTTCATAACTGTAATGTTGCTACTGTTATGAATTGTAATGTAAATATATGATATGCATGATGGTCTTAGGTGACCCCTGTGAAAGGGTCGTTTGACCGCCAAAGGGGTCGTGACCCACAGGTTGAGAACCACTGCTCTCCTGACTCCACACAAAATTTTGTGCTTTGGCCCTTTAAGAGGGTGCCTGACTCTCCTTGGCAAACAGCAACCCTACTTTTTTTCACAACCTAATGTTATGTGGGCACTTTTCTCAGTGCTGGTGCTGTCTGCTGGGGGATGCAGCTTTGGTTTTAGACCTCAGAATTTTTTTTTAAGTAAATCTTTAATGTTCAGATTATTACAGTTGTTCCTCTTTTTTCCCCCTATAGCTCCCTTCCACCCAGTTCCCACCCCACCCTCTGCCTTATCTGTGAAGCTCTTTATCTGACCTTCAATTCTAAATGATAACTTTGCTGGGTGAAGTAATCTTGGTTGTATGTTCTTGCTATGCATCACTTTGAATATTTCTTGCCACTCCCTTCTGGCCTGCATAGTTTCTATTGAGAAATCATATGACAATCTTATGGGTACTCCCTTGTAGGTAACTGACTGTGTTTCTCTTGCTGCTTTTAAGATTCTCTCTTTGTCTTTTGCTCTTGGCATTTTAATTATGATGTGTCTTGGTGTGGTCCTCTTTGGATTCCTTTTGTTTGGGGTTCTCTGTGCTTCCTGGACTTGTAAGTCTATTTCTTTCACCAGGTAGGGGAAGTTTTCTGTCACTATTTCTTCAAGTAGGTTTTCAATATCTTGCTCTCTTTCTGCTTCTGGCACCCCCATAATTCGGATGTTGGTACACTTGAAGTTGTCCCAGAGGCACCTTACACTATCTTCATATTTTTGGATTATTTTTTCTTTTTGTTTTTCCAGTTGGGTGTTTTTTGCTTCTTCATATTTCAAATCTTTGACTTGATTCTTGCAATCCTCTAGTATGCTGTTGGATCTCTGTATAATATTCTTTATTTCAGTCAGTGTATGCTGAATTTCTAGTTGGTCCTTTTTCATATCCTTGAGTGTCTCACTAGATTTATTGAGGGTCTTACTAAATTTATTGGTGGTTTCTAGATAATTCTTGAAAAACCTTAAAAGTGTGGTTTTGAACTCTATATCCAGTAGTTTGCTTTCCTCCATTTCTGTCATTTGTGACCTGTTTCTTTTTCTCTGCATTTTTTATGCTTCCCTGTGTTGATAGAGTGGCTTTGTGTGCTAGGTGTCCTATAGGGCCCAGTGGCTCAGCCTCCGCAATTACCTGAGGTGGACACTGTTAGTGCACCCCCTTGTGGGCTGTGTGCACAGTCTTGTTGTAGTTAAGCCTTGATTGTTGTAGGTATCACTGGGAGGAATTGACTTCCAGGCCAATTGGCTGTGGGAGAGCTTCTGTGCTGGAGACAGCATTATGGGGCAAGACTTGCTTCAGTGGGGCTTTGGTGCTCACTGAGTCTGCCCCCTGAGTGTGTCCCTTATGGAGCTGAGGAGTTGTAATCTGATGGTCCCACTCTGACCACTGAGTACACTGGCTCTTGGATCTAAGGAGGTGCTAATTTAACCTCTGCCTGAGGCTACCCAGCAGGAGCTACGAAGAGATCTGCAGATTCCCCTTTCTTGTTTGGGGTTTGGAGGTGCCCAGATGAGGCCCAGTTGTGAAGCAATGCAAGCTTCTGTTGGGCCTTGGGCCTTCTTTTGGGTGTTCTGGGTCTCTCTGACCCAGCTGCAGTTTTTTAGGTAATTTTCAGGTTGCAAAGGGCCAGGGTATTCATATGCAAAGCCTCTGTGCACAGCTTGGTTGGGGCGAGGTCTTAGGGAATCAACAGGGTGGAGCAAACAGCTATGGCTGATCCTCAGCCCTGCCCTAGGAGACCCCGGGTCTCAGTGTTCTGTGCTAATCGCTGCAAGCACCTCTGAGAGAAAGCCGCCCTCCAGTTCCGCCCGCTGCCACAGTTCAGTTTCTCCCCGTATGAGTCTGGGTCCCCAGAGACGCACCTGGAACTGGAGTTTAGAGCAGTCAGGAGCTTGTGAATCCCTCCCGATTGAAAAAGACAACCACGTCCTCAGTTGGCAGCCCTCTCCACGTGCACCTCTGTACCTCTGCACTTTACTTCTGTACCTCCTCTGAGTCTCAGTGTGCTTTTTTCTTTCCTTCTAGTTGTAGAATTTCCACTCAGCCATCCTTCCTGTAGTTTTGGATGATGTTCCTTTTGTCTTTTATTTGTATTTTTGAAGTGGTTGTGTGAGGCAGCAATTTCAGGTTTTTACCTATGCTGCCATCTTGGTTTCTCTCCAAACAGCACACTCTAGACCTCAGAGTTTTTAGTGGCGACTCCAAATAGATGAGATATCTCTCTGTCACTTCAATTGCTGTTTGTGGGAGCTTGGAGAGCCCATTCTCGCCTCCGCTCTTGCAGTTTCCACTGTCCTTCCTTGTTTATCAGGGACCTGTCCAGCCTGCCTGTGGTGGATTATTCAGGTGAGGCATCTTTTTTGCCTTTTTTAGAAGTGGAGACCATTTTGTTTGAAGTTTGATGGGGTTATAGAAGACTTCAACTATGGTACTTTGCTGCGACTGGATTGTTCTCAAGGCTACACTGAGGAAAACACTATCTTTGGTGAGTTTATTGCCTCTGGAATTTTTTCTTTATAAGGTGAATAGAAGATCTGATTTTACTGATGAATAGTTTATAGAGATGGTTAATTTGGGGCTCATCTTATTTGTTACTAGTGGCCCAGTGCACAAATTCGTGCACATGGAATGGAAATTAATGAGAATAAATATTTTATTATCGGTATTCGCCCTTTCTCTTTAATAGAAGTGTCAACCAAATTTACGATTGACAATGACAGATGGAATCACATGTGTGGGATTGGTGCCAGTGAGAGCTTTATATGTACCATGCATGCGCAAGTCAACTTAGCCTTTTATAGATATAGAACAAACTTGCTAAATTAGACCTGCTTTCTGATTTAGCTAAACTTTTTCCAGCCCAGTGAAGCACCCCAACTTCTCTTTCAGGTCATTGTCAGCAACACAGCAGTAAATATCAACATGAAGCAGATTATCATTGTAGATCACTCAGGGAGAACAAAGGGTAAAATATTTTACTGCAGCAGTGTTTGACTATATTCTGCACAGTGAGAAAACCTGAAGTCATTTTCAAGGTTCACCATTTCTTCTTTTCAGTTGGGTTAAGTTTCTAAGCTTTCTAAATCTCCGTTTTCCGGCTAATGAAAAGAAAATAGGACTCCGCTGAGTCTCCTATCTGCTTACTCCAGGACTTCTGTGTGGATCAAATGAGATGAGGCACAGGAAAATGCTTCACAGACATTTGGTTACAGTGTAAAGTGTTTTCACCTGGTTATAAAGCAAGTCATGTTCCTGGGCTGAAGAAACTGTAAGGAGGCTAGTCGTAGCTAGGGAGAGGAAGCCAGCATTGCTATGTGATGTCATTGCCCAGATGTAGGGAAGGACACTTAGCATGTTAGCTTTATATATATATATAGATATCTTTAAAGATTATGTTACTCTCTGGCTCCTGTGACTCAGATGTTGAGCAATGACCTATGAACCAGGAGGTAATGGTTTGATTCCTGGTTAGGGTACATGCCCAAGTTTCAGGCTTGATCCCTGGTAGGGGTGAGGGGTGGGCGTGCAGCACGCAGCCAATCAATGATTCTCTTTCATCATTGATGTTTCTATCTCTTCTCCTTTTCTTTCTGAAATCAATAAAACATATTTTTTAAAAAGATCACGTGGTTAATTCTTGTATAACTGTGAGTTAAGATAGTTAAGTATTTTTAGCCTTATTTTTTATAGGATTAGAATTTCACATCTCTGAAAATTATGATTATATTTGAATACTTTGCATGTTAGTTCAGGTTTGTCAATCGATTTTCAGTATGTTTAGAGAAACTGTGATCAGGACAATAATAAATTCTATTTACTTCCCAGCCCCCAGGATACAATTTTTTGCCATTGAAATTGCTCGGAACCGGGAAGGCCATAACAAAGTAGTTTACACCAGTGTTCAAGACAAAGAAGAAGAGAAAGGAGCCAACAGAGGAGAAAAAGAGAAAACCAACAAAGGAGGAGAAAAAGAAGCCAACAAAGGAATCAACAAACATGATTAAACATCTATGTAAGGTAGAAAGGGAATAATACTCTAGAAACTGTGACTCAACTGATTCTACAAGTACCGTGATGTTACTTATACAGATCCTGTGGTCAAATGTATGTTTTTGTTCAATTCAAGGACATGCAGAAGGATATTTTTTTTAAGCCTAATTATCAGGAGCTGCTCTGGTTGTTGTGTTGTATGAACTGGCTTAAAGACTATTTGTGGGGTCATAGTTCATTGTTTCTTGGTATATTTTTTCTTGATTCTTCACTGGTCAAGTATGAAATTTCGTAAATAAATTTATTTTGGTTCTCATGACTGTGTATATCTGATTAAATTTTAAAAGGTATTTAAAAATTTTTGACACCTTAATCTCTATGCCATAGCATATATAAAATGATCTATGCTTGTTTCTATTTAATTTTTTTTTTAATTACAGTCAACATACAATACCATATTAGTTTTAGGTGCACAACACAATGACCAGACATTCATATAATTTACGTAGCAATCACTCAGACAAGTCCAGCACTCATCTGTTACCACTCATAGCCATTACATTATTATTGACTATACTAGAGGCCCAGTGCATGAAATTTGTGCAGGGGGGGGGGTGGTCCCCTCAGCCCAGCCTGCACCCTCTCCAATCCGGGACCCCTCGGGGGATGTCTGACTGCCAGTTTAGGCCTGATTCTGGGGATCGACTGGTCCGACTGCCGGTTTAGGCCTGATCCTGGAGATTGGCCCTAAACTGGCATTCGGATATCCCTCTCACAATCTGGGACTACTGGCTCCTAACTGCTCACCTGCCTGCCTATCTGATCATCCCTAACTGCCCCCGTTGCTGGCCTGGTCACCCCCAAGTGCCCCCCCTACCAGCCTGGTCGCCCCCAACTGCCTCCCCCCTCGCCAGCCTGGTCCCCCTTAACTGCCTCTGCTGCTGGCCTGGTCGCCTCTTACTGCCCCCCATGCTGGCCTGGTTGCCCCCAAACTGCCCCCCTGTTAGCTTGGTTTCCCCTCACTGCCCCCCTCTGCTGGCCTGGTCGCCCTTCACTGTCACCCCCCCGCCAGCCTTTTCGCCCCACACAGCCTACTCCTCAGCCGTTTGGTCGTCCCTCACTAACCCCCCCCTGCTGGCCTGGTCGCCCCACGCAGCCTGCTGCTCGGTCGTTTAGTCATCCCTCACTAACCCCCCTGCCAACCTGGTTGCCCCATGCTGTCTGCTGCTCAGTCATTTGGTCGGTCCTCACTAACCCCCCTGCAGGCCTGGTTGCCCCACATAGCCTGTTTGGTTGTCCTTTCAGTTGTTTCGGTTTCGATGGTCGCTTGGGCTTTTATATATACTAGAGGCTCGGTGCACAAAAATTTGTGCACTCTGGGGGGAGGGGGGTCCCTCAGCCTGGCCTGTGCCCTCTTGCAGTCTGGGACCCCTTGGGAGATAACGACCTGCTGGCTTAGGCCTGCTCCCGGGTGGCAGAGGGCAGGCCCAATCCCTAGGTGCAGCCCCTGGTCGGTCTCAGAGCAGGGCTGATTGGGGATTTGGAGCGCTGCCCCGTCATACAGAGCAGGGCGGATTGGGAGGTTGCGATGCCACCCTCAGTCATGCTCAGGGTAGGGACAATTGGAGGGTTGGGGCACCGCCCCCTGTCACACTCAAGGCAGGGTCAATGGGGAGGTTGCAGCGCCACCCCCTGTCATGCACAGAGCAGGACCAATCAGGGGGTTGGGGCGCTGCCCCCTGTCACTAACAGAGCAGGGCCCATCAGGGGGGTTGGGGCTCCGTACCCTGTCACACAGAGCAGGGCGGATCAGGGGGTTGGGGCGCCGTACCCTGTCACACTCAGGGCAGGGCCTATGGGGAGGTTATGGCCCTATCCTGTCACATGCAGAGCAGGGCCTGTGGGGGGGGGGGGAGTTGGGGCGCTGCACCCTGTCACACACAGAGCAGGGCCGATCAGAGGGTTGGGGCGCCGCACCCTGTCACACACAGAGCCGCAGGGCGAACAGGGGGTTGGGGAGCTCCCCCCTATCAGGCACAGAGCAGGGCCAATCAGGGGGTTTGGGCGCTGCCCCCTGTCATGAACAGAGCAGGGCAGATAGGGAGGTTGTGGCCCCGCCCCCTGTCACACACAGAGCCACAGGGCCATCAGGGGGTTTGGGCGCTGCCCCCTGTCACACTGATCCCGGTGCCGGGAGGCCTCGTGGCTCTGCTGATCCCCGTGCTGGGAGGCATATTACCCTTTTACTATATAGGATAGAGGCCTGGTGCACGGGTAGGGGCCGGCTGGTTTGCCCTGAAGGGTGTCCTGGATCAGGGTGGGGGTTCCGCTTGGGTGCCTGGCCAGCCTGGATGAGGCGATGATGGCTGTTTGCATCTGGTCACACACCCTTCAGGGTGGGGGTCCCCACTGGGGTGCCTGGCCACTCTGGGTGAGGGACTGAGGGCCGTTTTCAGGCTGGCGGGTGACTGAAGCTCCCAACCACTCCTTTTTTCCTTTTTTTTTTTTATTCTTGGATTTATGGCTGTCACTGGAGCTGAAGAGCCGGCTTTAGCTGTGAGACCTCGCTGCTGAAAACAGGTTTCTGGCTTTGTTTACTTTCTGTATTTGAAACTTTGTTGCGACTCCAGCTCTGAGATCCCGGCTGACTGAAAAGAGGTTTCTGGGGTTTTGTTTAGCTTCTGTATTTATAACAATGTTTCTTAGCAGCTCCGAGCCCAGCAGTGGCAGGCGGGGAACGTTGGAGTCCTCCGTCACTGAAGCAAGCAAGCCTCATGTTAGTTTCAAGCTGCCTGGCTGCCGGTCGCCATCTTGGCTGGCAGTTAATTAGCATATCTCGCTGATTAGCCAATGGGAAGGGCAGCGGATATACGCTAATTTCCATCTTTCTCTTTTATTAGATAGGATAGATTCCATGTGCTGTACCCCACATCCCCATGATTTTTGTAACTACCAATTTGTACTTCTTAATCTCTTCCACTTTTTCACCCATTCTCCTAGCCCCGCTGCCATCTAGCAACCATCAAAATGTTCTCTGTACCTAGTTTGTGTATGTTTTCTTTGTTCATTAATTTTTTCCTTTAGATCCCACATATATGTGAAATCATATGGTATTTGTTTTTTTCTGTGTGACTTATTTTGTTAGCACAATAACCCCTAGATCCGTACTTATTGTAGGTAGCAATGTTTAATTTTTTATGGCTGAGTAATATTCCACTATATATAATACTAGAGGCCCGGTGCACGAAATTTGTGCACTGGGGGATGTCCCTCAGCCCAGCCTGCGCCCTCTCCAATATGGGACCCCTCAGGTGATGTCTGACTGCCAGTTTAGGCCCGATCCCACAGGCTTGCCCCTAACCGCTTCTGCCTGCCAGCCTGATCACCCCTAACTACTCCCCTGCCAGCCTGATCAACGCCTAACTGCTCCCTTGTTGGCCCGGTCGCCCCCACTGCCCTCCCCTTCTGGCCTGGTCGTCCCCAACTGCCCTCCCCTGCTGGCCTGGTCACCCCCAATTGCCCTCCTCTGCCGGCCCGCTTGCCCCCAACTGCTCTCCCCTGCAGGCCTGGTTGCCCACAACTGCCCTCTGCCAACCCAGTCGCCCCCAACTGCCCTCCCCTGCTGGCCTGGTTGCCCACAACTGCCCTCTGCTGGCCTGGTCGCCCACAACTGCCCTCCCCTGCCAGCCATCTTGTGGCTGTGGGCACCGCCATCTTTGAGGGTGGGGCGATAATTAGCATATTCTCTCCTTATTGTCTGTGGGCACCACAATCTTTGTGACAGCGTGAGGGTTAATTAGCATATTCCTTTATTAGATAAGATGCGACGCTTCTTTATTCATCTACTTTTAATTTATATTTTTTTACTTCAGAGCGGAAGGGAGAGGGAGAGAGAGATAGACACATCAATGATGAGAATCATTGGTTGGCTGACTCCTGCATGCTCCACACTGGGGATTGATCATCCAACCTGGGCATGTGCCCTTAGTGGGAATTGAACAGTGAACTCCTGATTCATAGATCGACGCTCAATCACTGAACCATGCCAGCTGGGCGAACAAATTTTTTTTATATTCACTTGAGGATGTTTTGTCTATTACTTTTCATAGAGAGTGGAAGGGAGGGAGGGAGGGAGAGAAAGAAGGAGAGAGAGAAAGAGAGAGAGAGAGAGAGAGAGAGAGAGAGAGAGAGAGAGAGAGAGAGAAATGTCGATGTGAGAACCTGAAACCCAGGTGCATGCCCTTGTCTGGAAATCGAACCCGAGACCCTTCAGTGTGCAACAACTGAGCAACACCAGCCAGGGCTATTCATTCATCTATTGATGGACACTTGGGTTACTTCTATATCTTCACTATGGCAAATAATGCTGCAATGAACATATGGATGCATATATGTTTTTTTTTTTTTTTTTGATTTAGTCTTTTGTGTTTCTTTGGATAAATACCCAGAAGTGGAATTTCTGGGTTCTTGTCTCTTGTTATAGCCTTCGTTTTATAGGGTATTTTCTCTCATATAAATGTTGCTGCCCAAGGTATTTTTGTTTCTGTTTGTATGAAATATCTTTTTTATTCCTCCACTTTCAGTCAGTGTGTGACTTTGAATCTGAAGTGGGTCTCTTGTAGACAGCATATATATAGGTCTTGTTTTGCATCCATTCACTATCCTATATCGTTTGATTGAAGCATTTACATTTAAAGTAATTGCTGATAGGTGTGAACATTTTGCTGTTTTATTATTAATATATTTATCCTCTTTTGATCTTTTTAAAATTCTTTTTTAAATTAAAAAAAATATTTATTTTTAATTTTAAAAATAATTCTTCATTGTTGAAAGTATTACATATGTTCCCCTTACCCCCCTCCTTTGATCCCCTCCAGCCCACCTCCACCCCCTGCTCAGGCCCTCACCACCCCATTGTCTGTGTCCATATGCAATGCATATATGCCTACAAGGTGATTGGTTGATTACCTCTGATGCACCCACCCTTCCCTACCTTTCCTTCAAGATTTTGCACTCTGTTCCATGCTTCCATGTCTCTGGATCCACTTCCATTCATCAGTTTGTTACTTAGATTCCAGCTATGAGTGAGATCATGTGATACTTGTTTTTCACTGACTGACTCATTTCACTTACCATGCTCTTCTACAAGTCCTTCCATGCTCTCAAAGGGTAAGAAATTCTTTTTTACTGATGCATAGTATTCCATGGTATCGATGTACCATAGCTTTTTTATCCACTCATCTACTGATGGGCACTTGGGCTGTTTCCAGGTCTTAGCTATTGTGATTGTGCTGCTATGTACATAGAGGTACATATATTCTTTCTGATTAGTGTTTTGGGTTTCTTCTTTTTTTAAAATATATTTTATTGATTTTTTTACAGAGAGGAAGGGAGAGAGACAGAGAGTCAGAAACATTGATGAAAGAGAAACATAGATGAGCTGCCTCCTGCACATCCCCCACTGGGGGTGTGCCCGCAACCCAGGTACATGCCCTTGACAGGAATCGAACCTGGGACCTTTCAGTCCACAGGCCCACGCTCTATCCACTGAGCCAAACCGGTTTCGGCAGGGTTTCTTAGGATATATTCCTAGAAGTGGGATCACTGGGTCAAATGGCAGTTCCATATTTAATTTTTTGAGAAAACTCCATACTAGCTGCACCAGTCTGCAGTCCCACCACCACTGTACTAGGGTTCCCTTTTCTCCACATCATCTCCATTACTTCTCATTTGTTGATTTGTTGATGGTAACCATTCTGATAGGTGTGAGGTGATACCTCATTGTCATTTTAATTTGCATCTCTCTGATGATTGGTGACTTTGAGCATTTTTTCATATGTCTCTTGGCCCTCTGTGTATCCACTTTGGAGAAGTGTCTATTTAGGTCCTTTGCCAATTTTTTAATTGGGTTGTTTGTAGGAATGAGAATATTTCAACATATTGAGATTACCCTCTAGAGAATTGCAGGAGATTGTATTTTTGTGAGAATTTGTCCATTTCATCCACATTGTCCAGCTTGTTGGCATATAGTTGTTTATAGAATTTTCTTACAATCCTTTGTATTTCTGTGGTGTCAGTGGTTACTTCTCTGCTTTTGTGTCTGATTTTATTTGTTTTGGTCCTCTTTGTTTCTTGATGATTCTTTTTTTTTAAAATTTAAATTCTTTATTGTTTAAAGTATTACATATGTCTCCTTTCCCCCATTTGTTTCTTGATGATTCTTTCTATTGGTTCATCAATCTTGTTTATCCTTTTGAAGAACCAGCTCTTCATTTCATTGATTATTTGTATTGGTTTTTTAAAAAAACCTCCATGTCATTTATTTCTGCTCTAATCTCCCCCCCTTTGTTCTACTTTGGGCTTTTCTTGTTGTTCTTTTTCTAGTTCTTTAAGTTTTAGGGTTAAATACTTATTTATTTATTTAATTTTTTTTTAATTTTTTATTATAAAGGGTATTACATATGTGTCCATCCCCCCCCCCCCCCCCGCCCTAGACAGTCCCCTAGCCTCCCCGGGTTAAATACTTTATTATTAATATTTCTTGTTTTCTGAGGAAGGCTTATAGATCTCTGAATTTCCCTCTTGGGACTGCTTTAGTAGTGTCCCAGAGATTTTGGGTTGTTGTATGTTTATTTTCATTTTTTTCCAGAAATTTTTTTCTTTCTTTCTTGATCTTGTTGGCAACCCATTCATTGTTCAATAACTTGCTATCTAGGCTCCATGTGTTTGAATGTTTTTAGTATTTTTTTTTACTGTTGTTGATTTCTAATTTCATTCCACTGTGATCTGAGAAGATGCTTGATATGATTTCAGTCTTCTTGAACTTTTAGAGACCTGTTTTGTGTCCTAACATGTGGTCTATCTTTGTGAATGACCCATGTCCACTTGAGAAGAATGCATATTCTGCATATTTCGGGTCAAATGTTCTATAAGTGTCAATTCAATCCCTCTGATCAGTGTGTCCTTTATAGTCACTTTTGTTAAGTTTTTGTCTGGGAGATCTATCCAGTGAAGTCAGCAGGTTGTTAAATTCCCCCAAAATGACTATATTGTTGTCTATCTCTCCCTTCAAATCCTTGTTTTCCATTACCTTTGGTACTTCATGCCATTTCCTTCTGGCCTGTAGAATTTCTGATGATAAATCAGGTGTCAGCCTTATGTAGCTCCTTTGTAGGTAACAATTTGCTTTTCTCTTGCTGCTTTTAAGATTCTCTTTGTCTTTAGTCTTGGCATTTAAATGATGATGTGTCTGGGTGTGGGTCTGTTTACGTTCTTCTTGCTTGGGATTCTCGGTGCCTCCTGAACTTGTATAATTTTTTCCTTTACCAAGTTAGAAAAGTTTTCTACCATTATTTCTATTTCTCTATCTATTTATCCCTTCTGCCTCTTCTGGGTACTTAAAATGTGAATACTATTACATTTCATGGCTTATCACAGCTCCTTTAAGCTCTCCTCCTGTTTTTTTTTGTTTGTTTGTTTTTAATATATTTTATTGATTTTTTACAGAGAGGAAGGGAGAGAGATAGAGAGTTAGAAACATCGATGAGAGAGAAACATCGATCAGCTGCCTCCTGCACATCCCCCACTGGGGAAGTGCCCGCAACCCAGGTACATGCCCCTGACCGGAATCGAACCTGGGACCCTTCAGTCAGCAGGCGGACGCTTTATCCACTGAGCCAAACCGGTTTCGGCTCCTCCTGTTTTTTAATTGTTTTTTCTTTTTGGTTCTCTGATTGAATTATTTTTTCAATTCTGTCTTCTAATTCACTGATTCGATCCTCAGCTTCCCTAATCTGCTGTGTATACCTTCCAATGTTTTCTTTATTTGTGCTATATCATTCTTTATTTCTGACTCTTCTTTTTTCATAGTTACTATACCTTTTCTCATGATGTTGAGCATCTTTACCATTATTATTCTGAACTCTATATCAGATAAGTTTCTTACCTCCATTTTATTTATCTCTTCTGGAGAATTTTCTTGTTCTTTCATTTGTGGGTTGTTTCTTTGTCTCCTCCTTTTGCCTACCATTTTTGGTTTGTGACTCTATGAGGTATATCTACTATGCCTCTCAATCTCTGGTGCAGGACAGTGTCAAATGCTGTTTCTGGCTAATTAGATTAGGCAGAGGCTAAAATCTTCCAGAGAGCACCTCTGCCAATAGACTGTTAGGATTCATTCTGAGTTGCCCTCAGGCAATTGTCCACAGTGTGGCAAGAGTTGTTTTCAACAGGGTGGAGCAGTTGCTTCTGCCTGGAGGCTAATTGTTACTCTCAGTCTCTTAATGGTTCTCAGAAACTCTGCGCTTTGGGGCAAGGTGTTTTCCAATATGATTAGTAACTGTCTTCCCCCCAGGCCGAGCCCCTGGTATAGCAATTGTATGGGTGAGAAAGATGACCCCTGCAGCATGAGCGAGTGACTTAGCACAGGAAACTGGGGTGTCTGCTTTCTGTGATCTAACCTCAGAGCCCCCTATCCTGACTTCTGCTTACATAGCTCCAGTCCACTCTGCCTTCCCTCTGCCGCAGCACAGGTGAGTGCCCCCACAGGAAATTTGTGCATTGGCCGTTTTAGAGGGGATCTGCATTTCCAACTGTTTCTCCCTGGATGACAGCAACCCTGCTGCTTTTCAAAGCCAGATGTTATATGGGTACCCTTCTCAGTTTTGGTGCTCTCTGTGGGGCAGCCCAGCTTGAGGATTAGACCCCAGAGTTCTCAGTGGCATCCGCCCACAGCTGAGCTATCTCTCTGGAACTTTAGTTGCTGTCTGTGGAAGCCTGGTCAGCCCTTTCATGCCTCCATCTCTCCTACCAGTCTCTATGTGGTGTGTTCTTTCAGTCCTTGGTTATCAGGGTTCTCTCCAGCTAGTCTTCCGTTGATTATTCAGGATAGTTTTTTGTTGTTGTTTTTTTTTGTTTTGTATTTTAGCTGTTACTCCAGTTTGGTCCTGGGAGAATGTCTGAGTTAGTTTCATTTTTTTTTTTTTACATGCAGCTGTCCAATTATTCCAACACCATTTATTGAAGAGACTGTCTTCACTCCATTGTATGCTCTGCCTCCTTTATTAAAGATTAATTGAGCATAATGGCTTGAGTTGATTTCTGGGTTCCCTACTATTTTCCATTGATCTATTTGTCTGTTATTGTGCCAGTAACAGGCTGTTTTGCTTATAGTGGCTTTGTAGTATGTTTTGATATCTGGTCTTGTGATCCACCCAATTTAGTTCTTCTTTCTCAGGTTGCTACAGCTATATGGGGTCTTTTTTTGGTTGCATATGAATTTTTGGAGTGTTTGGTCTAGGTGTATGAAGAATGCCACTGGCATTTTAATAGAGATTGTATTGAATATATATATTGTTTGCATAGTATGGACATTCTAATGATGTAGATTCTACCAATCCATGAACAGGGTATATTTTTCCACATGTTTATATCTTCTTCTATCTCAATTTTTCAATGTTTTATAGTTTTCTGAGTACAGGTCTTTTACCTTCTTAGTTAAGTTTGTTCCTGAGTATCTTAATTTTTTGATGTGGTAATTGGTTTTATTTTTCTTTTTTCTTTTTTTTATTGTTTTATTGCTTAAAGTATTACAAAGGGTATTACATATGTGGCCTTTCTCCCCTCCCCCCCGCCCTTGACATCCCCCTGGCCTCCCCTACCCCCCAGTATCTTATGTCCATTGGTTATGCTTATATGCATGCATACAAGTCCTTCGGTTGATCTCTTGCCCCCCTCCCTCCTGCCCCCCAACCCTCCCTGGCCTTCCTGCTGCAGTTTGACAATCAGTTTGAGGCAGCTCTGCCTCTGTTATTTTTCTAATTTCTCTTTCTAAGAATTTATTATTGGTCTATGAAAATGCCAACAAAAATTCAGGAAAAAATTGGTGGCTGGCAGGACAGAGGCAAGGGATAGGAAGTGAGTGAGTGAGGGGATGAAAGGAGAGTGAGTGGATGTGTGTGTTGTGTGTGTGAGTGAGTAAGAGACAGTTAAATCTGGCAGGAACAGCAGACGCTGGCCGACCAGGCTCTCTGGGACAGGGAGTTTACCACCGCTGTGGGCACTCCCTGGTCTGCAGGACTTGGGCATGGAGCCCACGCCATCGTAAAGGGGAGAGTGGCCTCTTCTAGGAACTCATCAACACCACCACCCAGACAGGCCTGGGACACTGCCCGAGACCCGGCAGCCACTCCAGCCAAAATCCTCCTGCCACACCTGCAGACTCGCAGACTCGCAGACCCTGAGATCTCCACCTCCGAAGGTGTATCGCGCCTGCAGCAGTAAGTGCAACCTCCCCCTCCCCAGCGGCAGACATCCGCATTCTTACGTCTCCAGTGCACAGGTCTCCGAGGCACACCACTCCATAGACTTCTCTTAGGAATCAAGAGAGCCCCAGCTGGGTGTGATTTTGTGCAAACACAGGCGCACTAACCCCCAGTAGAAATTCTGAATTCCTTCTGCCTGGATAACTGTCCACACACACCCAGCTGCGCAATTTCAGCACCAGGGCCCTTCAGTGCCAGGGCTCCTCAGAGTGTGTCAGAGCTCAGTGCCGGCGAACTGCACTGCCATAGTTGCTCATTCCCCCTGAGCCCATCTATACACAGGTCACTTTGGGAAGCTGCAGCGAGCCTCTGCTGGGTCCAATCTTGGACTAATAGGGACGCACTCCCCTGGGGCAGTAGAAATTCTGAATTCACCCATCCTGGATACCTGCTCAAAGACGCCTCGATTAAGTGTGCCAGGGCCCTTCAGAGTTCTGTCTAGCAAACTCACTGCGGGTGCTCCTGTGTGCCACCACTGGGAACACGCGTCTATCCACCACAGGTGCATCAACAAAAACTGAGTTTCCTCCCCCCACAGCTGAAGAACTCCGGACACTAAAGTTTCATGCTTTTCCAGCATGCAGGTCTCCCAAGAACAATGTCCACAGGCAGCCCTGTGGCCCTGCTGTGAGCTCCGCTGGTCACGTACTTAAATAAACAGGAGTGCACTGCTGGGATGTAGAAACGCTGAATTCCCTCTTCTGGGATACCTGCCCACAGACACTGCAATCCAGTGGCTTCAGTGCCAGGGCCCTTCAGAGTGTGTCAGTACACCCTGCTGGCAAACAAACTACAGGTGCCCCTGTGAACTGCCGCTGGGATCGCGTGTATCCAACCATGGAGGCAGCAGCAAAAGCTAAGTCTGCCCACCCCACAACTACAGAACTCTGGACATCACAGTCATGCCTTTCCAGAAAGCAGGCCTCCGGAGCCCTGTTGCCCCAAGAGACGATTCCTGGATGCCATTGTGAGTCACCTCTGGGCATGCATGATTTCAACCAAGGGCACAAGACAGCAAAAATTGGGACACCCCTTCCACGGCTGCTGACTTCTAGTCACCTCAGTTGCACCTTTCTAGCTCGCAGGCCTACATCAAGAGAACCAAAATAGCTCTAGTAGAGAGCTACACTAGACTACCAAACCCAGGAGACCTGAGAAGTCACACCAGTAGCACCACACCCTAAAGAAACTGGGTAGCAAAGCAATCGAAACTACAATTAAAACATTACAGCAAAACATGGGAAGACAAAAGAGCAATCCACAAAGAGAAGAAAAGGAGAAATCACCAGGAAGGGAGTTCAATGAAATGGAGGCTACTAACTTATTGGAGAAAGAATTCAGAGTAATGGCTATAAGGACGCTCAAATGGCTGGATGACAAATAAACACAACTCAATGAGAATTATAAGGAGCTGAATGAGAATGTCACCAACATGAAAAGGAACTAAGAGGAAATGAAAAACGACATAGCTGCAATAAAGAACACAATGGAAGGCTTAAACAGCAGGCTAGAAGAGGCTGAGGACTGCATCAGCGAATTAGAAGACAACGTAGGAAAAAACACACAAACAGAGGAGCAACTGGAAAAAAAACTTAAAAAGCAAGAGGAGAGCCTAAGGGAGCTTTGGGACAATGCAAAACGAAACAACATTTGCTTAATAGGGATACCAGAAGGAGAGGAGGGGAAGCAAGGAATAGAAAACCTGTTTGAAGAAATAATGACAGAAAACTTCCCTGATACTGGCAAGAAAAAAACTACACAAGTCCAAGAAGCCCATAGAGTGCCAAACAAGATGAACCCCAAAAGACCAACACCAAGACACATCATAATTAAATTGACAGACATCAACGACAAAGTAAGAATCTTAAAGGCTGCCAGAGAGAGACAGAAAGTTACCTACAAGGGATCTCCTATTAAAATATCAGCTGACTTCTCAACAGAAACACACCAGGCAAGAAGGGAATGGAATGAAATATACAAAGTGATGCAAAGCAAGGGAATGAATCCAAGAATACTATACCCAGCAAGGCTATCATTCACAATTGAAGATGGAATCAGAAGCTTCACAGGCAAAAAAGGGCAGAGAGAGTTTATTACCACCAAACCAGCAATGCAAGAAATGCTAAAGGGACTGCTGTGAAAAAGAAGAAACAGAAAAACAAGAAGAAACACAAACATTAAGAATAAAAATGAGGTTTTCCAGAGGGAGACCGCGTGGCACACAGCCGCATCCCTTGGGACAGGCACAGCCCCTGACTGGGGAAAGGAGATCCGCGGGATTCCTGGCGCCGCCGGGGGATTTGAGAGCTGTGTTCTGTGATCACGGAGGACTGAGCCTAAAGGGGGCAGCCTGAAGAGCTAACCTGACCATGCAGTGCCCGTAAAAGAAGAGTTTACAGAAACCAAGCCTTCCCCGTTTCTGCGGCCGGCGTTTGTTTGTTCTCGCCAAATCCTGTTCATGGGACATTTCGGATACAGACACTCACCTGTGCTGAAGAGAGGGAGAGGGTGCGGAGGAGTGGAATCCGGGGTGAGACTGAGGAGAGGGGGGGCCAGGAGAGGTGGCAGCGAATTGAGTGCTGAGACGCCCCTTAGCCCAGGACTGGGGCAGCCATTCTCTCTGGAGAGTGAGACTTCTCCCCCCAGCCCCCAGGCAAGAAGCACAGCCACACCCAGATTCCACCCTGAACAAGATCAAGGATTAAAATAATCTGATCAGCCCCTGGGAGTTAACAGGGTCTGGCCTATAGAGGGATTTTCAATGCCGTATAGCCTCAGAGGCCAACCCCAGAACACTGCCACCCAGAGGCTGAGCCACAAACTGACTCCTTGCTAAACACAAAATAAGGCAGTCAGGGAAACAAATTCGGCCTGCTTTAAAATAAGGACTGTGGTTTACAACACAGAGGAACAGTGTATCGCAGGGAAACTCAACACTCTCCTGAATACCTGGCAGGACTAAAGGTAAGCCAGACTGAAGAATAGAAGAACCGAAGGACCTTCACTACTGCAATTTTTTTTTCTTTTTTTACCTTTTAACTAAGAAACCAATTTTTTTTTCCTTTTTTCCCCTTTTTTGTTTCTTCTTTTTTCCCCTCTTTTTCCGTCACGTGGTTTTACCCTTTTAATTACTACCTTCTTATTTTTAACCAGTATTATTACTGCTACCATTTTACCATCTTTTAAAGTGCCATTTTATTTTCTCTTTATTTTATTTTGGGATTAGTGTTCTCCAATCTATTTTTATTGTTATATTATTGGTTGATTCTAGTTTGCATCCATCTACAGGGAGCTGTTGCTGGAATTTGCTGGGATTAGTGGTGGTTCTATAGGAGTATTCTCCTCATATAAAAAGTCTCTTCCCCTCTTCCACTTCATTCTCTCTTTTCACTCTTTTTTTTCTTTCCTTTTCTCGCTTTTATTTTCCCCCCTTCTTTTTCCCAATTTCATTTTTGCACTCCTTTCTTTGGTCCATACTTTTCTTTTTTATCTTTTTCTTTTCCTTCTTCCTTATCCCCTAATTCTCTTTATTCGAGTGGTCGCCTTATTTGGGTTATTGATATCGTAAATATATTTGTGTTTAGTGCCTGGTACGTGGTGCCTTGTTGTGTTGTATTTTGTGCCCTTAAATCAACGCAGCAGATCCAAGCAACAGCAACCTCCTGAGCACCATACCCTATGCTAAGGAACAGCAACTGTTACTGAAACTGCCCCCCACCAGCCAGAAGAGCCACCACAGCTGTGAACAGCACCCACCAGAGGAGCTGCCGCCAACTGAAGAGCAGCTGTTACCGCAACCGCCCGAAGAGCAACCACAGACCAAGGACTCACTGCCACCCAGGGAGAAGCCACTGAACGATTCAACGTCTAGATATGTCAGTGAGATCAAACACGGGTAGACAAAGAAACCCCCAAAGGAAAGAGAAGGAGGACTCTCCAGAAAAGCAGCTAAGTAATACAGAGGCATGCAACATGACAGAAAAAGAATTCAGAAGCAGGGTCCTAGAGTGCATAAACCGGATGGAGGAAAAAATCGACAACCTCTGCAAGAAGCAAGAAGAAACAGATGAAAAAATCAACAACTTAAGTAAGACCCAAGAAGAAATGAAGAGTGATATAGCTGCAATAAAAAACACCATTGAAAGTATCAACAGTAGACTAGGAGAAGCGGAGGACAGAATTAGTGAATTAGAAGACAAGGAAGCAAAACACACCCAAAATGTACTGCAATTGGAGAAAAAAAATTAAAAGACAGGAGGAGAGCCAAAGGGAGCTTTGGGACAACATTAAACGAAACAACATACTAATAATAGGGGTACCAGAAAAACAGAAAGATGAACAAGGATTAGAAAACCTATTCGAAGAAATAATATCAGAAAACTTCCCTGAGGTGGGGAAGAATAAAGTCACACAAGCCCAGAGAGTCCCAAACAATGTGAACCCAAAAAGACCCACACATAGACATATTATAATTACCATGGCAAATGTTCAGGACAAAGAGAAAATCTTACAGGCCGCAAGAGAGAGACGGAAAGTCACATACAAGGGATCTCCCATTAGATTATCAAATGATTTCTCAACAGAAACACATCAGGCCAGAAAAGAATGGACGGAAATTTACAAAGTGATGCAAAGCAAAGGACTGAATCCAAGAATACTCTATGCAGCAAGGCTATCATTTGAACTTGAAGGGGAAATAAGAAGCTTCACAGACAAAAAAAGGCTAAGGGAGTTTATCACCACCAAGCCAGCAATGCAAGGAATGCTAAAGGGTCTGGTATAAAAAGAAGAACTAAAACGCTCAGAAAGAAAACAGCTACACAAAAAAAGAAATGGCTACAAACAAGTACCTTTCAATAATAACTTTAAACGTAAACGGACTAAATGCTCCAACCAAAAGACATCAAGTGGCTGAATGGATAAAAAAACATGATCGATACATCTGCTGTCTACAAGAAACCCACCTCATTAGAAGGTACTCACACAGACTGAAAGTGAAAGGATGGAAAAATATCTTTCAGGCAAATTGAAAGGAAAAGAAAGCTGGGGTAGCAATACTTATATCGGACAAAATAGACCTCAAAGTGAAGGCCATAACAAGAGATAGGGAAGGCCACTTCATAATACTAAAGGGATCAATACAACAAGAAGATATAACCCTGGTAAACATATATGCACCCAATGCAGGAGCACCCAAATTTATAAAAAAACTCCTGGAAGATATCAAAGGAGAGATCGACAACAATACAATCATAGTAGGGGACTTTAATACACCACTGACAGCACTGGATAAGTCCTATAGACAAACAATCAGCAACGATACAGCAATCCTAAATGACTCAGTTGATCAGATGGACTTAATAGACATCTTCAGAATGCTTCACCCCAAAGCCAGGGAATATACGTTCTTCTCAAGTGCTCATGGGATATATTCAAAAATAGACCACATATTGGGTCACAAGCAAAGTATCCCCAAATTCAAGAATATTGAAATCATAAAAAGCATCTTCGCAGACCACGATGGCATAATATTAGAAATAAACTACAATAAAAACAACCCAAAATACTCAAACACCTGGAAGCTGAATAGCATGCTATGAAATATTGATTGGGTTACCAATGAGATCAAAGAAGAAATTAAAAACATCCTGGAAACTAATGACAGTGAAAACACAACAATCCAAAACCTATGGGACACAATGAAAGCAGTCCTGAGAGGGAAGTTTATAGCTCTACAGGCCTATCTCAAAAAACAAGAAAAAATGGTAGTAAATCATCTAACTCTACAACTCAAAGATTTAGAAAGAGAGCAACAAGAAAACCCCAGAGTGAGCAGAAGGAAGGAGATAATAAAGATTAGAGCAGAAATAAAAGACATAGAGACCAAAAAAACAATGCAGAAAATCAATGAAACCAAGAGCTGGTTCTTTGAAAGGATAAACAAGATTTATAAAACCCTAGCCAAACTCACCAAGAAGCAAAAAGAGAGGACCCAAATAAACAAAATCAGAAATGATAGAGGCGAAATAACAACAGACCCCACAGAAATACAAATGATAGTTAAAAAATACTATGGACAGCTCTACTCCAAGAAACTAGACAACCTGGAGGAAATGGACAAATTCCTAGAAAAATACAACATTCCGAAACTCAATCAGGAAGAATCTAAAAATCTCAATAGGCCAATAACTATGGAAGAAATTGAAGCAGTCATCAAAAAGCTTCCATCAAACAAAAGCCCAGGACCAGACGGCTTCACAGGGGAGTTTTACCAAACATTCAAGGAAGAACTAAAACCTATCCTCCTCAGACTACTACCAAAACTTCAAGAGGAAGGAACACTTCCAAGCTCATTCTATGAAGCCAGCATCACCCTAATACCAAAACCAGGTAAAGACAACACAATGAAAGAGAATTACAGGCCAATATCCCTCATGAACATAGATGCCAAAATCCTTAACAAAATCTTAGCAAATTGGATCCAGCAGTACATCAGAAAGATCATACACCATGACCAAGTAGGATTTATCCCAGGGATGCAAGGATGGTACAATATCCGCAAATCAATAAACGTGATACATCACATAAACAAATTGAAAGAAAAAAACCACATGGTCATATCAATTGATGCCGGGGTCCAGCCCCAGCGGGTCCAGGGGTCCCCAAAGGTGTGGACGGAGTCGGCGAAGAAGGAATTACACAGAGACAGCGTTCAGTTGTTCAGCAGCCCAGTCAGGTTCTCTAGCCACAATCTCCAGCCAAGTTCTGTTCAGGGTCTCCAGCAAAGTTCTGTGTCCATGTTCTCTTGCTAGTTTCTCCAGCCAGCTTCTCCAGGTCCTCCAGCCAAGTTCTGTAGCCATGTTCTCTCGCTAGGTTCTCCAGCCAGGTTCTGTCTGAGATCTCCAGCCAGGTTCGGTCGCCAGGTTCTAGTCAGGTTCTCTTGCCATGTTCTATCCAGCGAAGTTCTAGGTTCTGAGTTCTGTCTCCTAAGTTCTGTCTCTTAAGTTCTGTCTGTAGGTTCTGAGTTCTGTGTCTCGGGTCTGTCTCTCGGTCTGCCTCTCTAGGTTCTGTCTTCTGAGGTCTGTCGCTAAGTTCTGTCTCTAGAGTTCTGTCTGTAGGTTCTGAGTTCTGTGTCTCGGGTCTGTCTCTCGGTCTGCCTCTCTAGGTTCTGACTAAGTTCTGTCTCTTAAGTTCCGTCTGTAGGTTCTGAGTTCCGTGTCTCGGGTCCGTCTCTCGGTCTGCCTCTCTAGGTTCTGACTTCTGAGGTCTGTTGCTAAGTTCTGTCTCCTGTTGTCTTGTTGCATCTGTATTTATACCAGTTGATTCTAATCCTATCAATTTCTATTCCAAAGGTTAGGGTGTTTCTTATCTCCATTCCAGGGAGTAAAGATTATGTAGCTTAAGCATGATTGTTCGTAGTTAAAGAGATTAATTACCCGCCTGGTACTTAGTGAAGGGATTTTATTCCCTCCCTAACTTCAGGGGAAAATCCCTACTTGGGGAAACAACCTTTCTCGGAGAGGTGACCTTGGTTAAAACACAGTGCCAAGAAGGTGAGCAAACATATTAAGAACAGTATGCCATATATGCCAGGTCCCTTGAAACAGCAAGGATGGACCGGCTCCCAGCAAATTCCCCCTTTTTTATTTTTTAAAAGCAGGTATTAAAAAGAAAAATCCCAAATGCTCTCTTGTATCCATTTTAAGAGTAGGATTGGCACTTTTCGCTATTACCTGAGTCCTGATGTATCATCCCAGGGAGAGCTTGCCAATCCTGCACTTTCCTGGGGTGGAAAGGCTGCAGTGGGGTTAAGGATAAGGCTCCTTGGGCCTACCTTCTCCCATGCCTCTACATTTACCTTTCCTTCCTCAGAAAAGCATGGACATACTTCTTGTATAAAACATTCTGTCTGACTGGGAGTAACCTTAATTCCTCTGCTAGCAAGCATATGTGTTAAAAGATCAATACAGAGTCTTTTTTCTTAAGACGCAGTATGGCACATCTTCTCAATCTAAAGATCAATACAGAGTCTTCTTTCTTTGGACTCAGTATGGCACATCTTCTCAATCTAAGTTCTGTACTATCCACCTTCTTACCCTACTTATCCTCTATAGGGGGGTTTGCAGCACCCTGGTGGAGTCTTATCCGTCCCGAATGTGGGGGTTCTCAATGGGGGGGGGGCTTACCTAGGGGAATCCTGTTCCAGGAGTTCCCAAAGGTGTGGACGGAGTCGGCGAAGACTATCCACCCTCTTCCTACGGTGGAGTCCTATCCGTCCCGAGTGCGGGGCGCTTACCTAGGGGTCCCTGTTCGGGCGCCATATGCCGGGGTCTAACCCCAGCGGGTCCAGGGGTCCCCAAAGGTGTGGACGGAGTCGGCGAAGAAGGAATGACATGGAGGCAGTGTTCAGTTGATCAGCAGCCTTGCCAGGATCTCTAGCCACAATCTCCAGCCAAGTTCTGTGTCCATGTTCTCTTGCTAGTTTCTCCAGCCAGCTTCTCCAGGTCCTCCAGCCAAGTTCTGTGTCCATGTTCTCTTGCTAGTTTCTCCAGCCAGGTTCTCCAGGTCCTCCAGCCAAGTTCTGTAGCCATGTTCTCTCGCCAGGCTCCCCAGCCAGGCTCGGCCCAGGCTGTCCAGCCAGCCTCGGTCGCCAGGCTCTGTCTAGGCTCTCCAAACAAGCTCCGCAGCCAGGTTATGTCCAGGATCCCCCGCCATGTTCTTTCCAGCGAAGCTCCTCCGTCTCCAGGCTCTGTGCAGGCTCTGTCCTTCAAGTTCTGTCTCTAAGTTCTGTCTCTGGGATCCTCATTTAAGTTCTGAGGTCTAGTCTCCTAAGTTCTGTCTCTCTTCTAAGTTCTGTTTCCTAAGTTCTGTCTAAGTTCTGTCTGTAGGTTCTGAGTTCTGTGTCTCGGGTCTGTCTCTCGGTCTGCCTCTCTAGGTTCTGTCTTCTGAGGTCTGTCGCTAAGTTCTGTCTCTAGAGTTCTGTCTGTAGGTTCTGAGTTCTGTGTCTCGGGTCTGTCTCTCGGTCTGCCTCTCTAGGTTCTGACTAAGTTCTGTCTCTTAAGTTCCGTCTGTAGGTTCTGAGTTCCGTGTCTCGGGTCCGTCTCTCGGTCTGCCTCTCTAGGTTCTGACTTCTGAGGTCTGTTGCTAAGTTCTGTCTCCTGTTGTCTTGTTGCATCTGTATTTATACCAGTTGATTCTAATCCTATCAATTTCTATTCCAAAGGTTAGGGTGTTTCTTATCTCCATTCCAGGGAGTAAAGATTATGTAGCTTAAGCATGATTGTTCGTAGTTAAAGAGATTAATTACCCGCCTGGCACTTAGTGAAGGGATTTTATTCCCTCCCTAACTTCAGGGGAAAATCCCTACTTGGGGAAACAACCTTTCTCGGAGAGGTGACCTTGGTTAAAACACAGTGCCAAGAAGGTGAGCAAACATATTAAGAACAGTATGCCATATATGCCAGGTCCCTTGAAACAGCAAGGATGGACCGGCTCCCAGCAAATTGATGCAGAAAAAGCATTTGACAAAATTCAACATCCATTTTTGATAAAAACTCTCAGTAAGGCGGGAATAAAAGGATCATACCTCAACATAATAAAAGCCATATATGACAGGCCCACAGCCAGCATCATACTCAATGGACAAAAACTAACACCATTTCCCCTAAGAACAGGAACAAGACAGGGATGCCCACTCTCACCACTCCTGTTCAACATAGTACTGGAAGTGTTAGCCATTGCAATTAGGCAAGAAGAAGAAATAAAAGGCATCCAAAGTGGAAAAGAGAAAGTAAAACTGTCCTTATTTGCAGACGACATGATATTATACATACAAAACCCTAGAGACTCCATCAAAAAGCTACTAGACTTAATACATGAATTTGGCAATGTAGCAGGATACAAAATTAACCCCAAGAAATCTGAGGCATTTCTATACACCAACAGTGAACTTTCAGAAAGAGAGATTATAAAAACAATCCCGTTTACCATCGCACCAAAAAAATTAAGCTACCTAGGAATAAACTTAACTAAAGAGGTAAAAGACCTCTACTCAGAAAACTACAGGATGTTGAAAAAAGAGATAGAGGAAGAGATAAACAGATGGAAGAACACACCGTCTTCATGGATTGGTAGAATCAATATCATTAAAATGTCCATACTACCCAAAGCAATCTATAAATTCAACGCACTTCCCATTAAAATACCAATGGCATACTTCATAGATCTAGAACGAACTCTCCAAAAATTCATCTGGAATAAAAAAAGACCCCGAATAGCTGCAGCAATCCTGAAAAAGAACAAAGTAGATGGGATCTCAATACCAGATATCAAGATGTATTACAAAGCCACTGTTCTCAAAACTGCCTGGTACTGGCACAAGAATAGGCATATAGATCAATGGAATAGAATAGAGAGCCCAGAAATTGGCCCGAACCAATATGCTCAATTAATATTTGACAAAGGAGGCACGAACATACAATGGAGCCAAGATAGTCTCTTCAATAAATGGTGCTGGGAAAATTTGACAGATATATGCAAGAATATGAAACTACACCACCAACTTACACCATACACAAAAATAAACTCAAAATGGATAAAGGACTTAAATGTACGACAGGAAACCATAAAAATTCTAGAAGAATCCAAAGGCAACAAAATCTCAGACATATGCCAAAGCAATTTCTTCACTGATACAACTCCTAGGACACTTGAAACTAAGGAGAAAATGAACAAATGGGACTACATCAAAATAAAAAGCTTCTGCACAGCAAAAGAAACCATCAACAAAACAACGAGAAAACCCACTGTGTGGGAAAACATATTTGCCAATGTCATATCTGATAAGGGCCTAATCTCCAAAATTTATAAGGAACTCACACCTTAACAAAAGGAAGATAAACAATCCAAACAAAAAAGGACCTAAATAGACACCTTTCAAAAGAGGACATTCAGAAAGCCAAGAGACATATGAAAACATGCTCAAAGTCACTAATCATCCGAGAGATGCAAATCAAAACAACAATGAGGTACCATCTCACACCTGTCAGACTGGCTATCATCAACAAATCAAGAAACGACAAGTGCTGGAGAGGATGTGGAGAAATAGGTACACTTGTGTACTGCTGGTGGGAATGCAGACTGGTGCACCACTATGGAAGACAGTATGGAGTTTCCTCAAAACACTACAAATGGAACTCCCATTTGACCCTGTGATCCCACTCCTAGGAATATATCCCAAGAAACCAGAAACACCAATCAGAAAGGATATATGCACCCCTATGTTCATAGCAGCACAATTCACCATAGCTAAGATCTGGAAACAGCCTAAGTGCCCATCGGTAGATGAATAGATTAGAAAACTGTGGTACATCTACACGATGAAATACTATGCTGCTCTAAAAAAGAAGGAACTCTTACTATTTGCAATGGCATGGATGGAACTGGAGAGCATTATGCTAAGTGAAATAAGCCAGTCAATGAAGGAAAAATACCACATGATCTCACTTATTCATGGATAATTGAGACCATTATAAACTTTTGAACAATAATAGATACAGAGGCAGAGCTGCCTCAAACAGATTGTCAAACTGCAGCGGGAAGGCTGGGGAGGGTTGGGGGGCGGGAGGTAGAGGGGGTAAGAGATCAACCAAAGGACTTGTATGCACGCATATAAGCATACCCAATGGACATATGACACTGGGGGATAGGGGAGGCTATGGGACTGTCTAGAGCGGGGGGGGGGGGAATGGATACATATGTGATACCCTTTGTAATAAAAAATTTAAAAAAATAAAAAAATAAATCAATCATTCTACAGCTCCCTAAAAAAAAAAAGAATAAAAATGACCACAAACAAGTACTTTTCAATAATAACATTAAATGTAAATGGATTAAATGTCCCAATCAAAAGACACAGAATAGCTGAATGGATAAGAAAACATGACCCATATATTTGCTGTCTGCAAGATTCCCACCTCAGAACAAAGGATTCACACAGACTGAGAGTGAAGGGATGGAAAAATTTTTTTTAGGCAAATGGAAATGAGCAAAAAAGCTGGGGTTGTGATACTTATATCTGACAAAATAGACCACAAAGTAAAGGCCATAACAAGAGATAAGGAAGGCCACTACATAATTCTAAAGGGAGCAATTCAAGAAGAAGATATAACTCTGGTAAACTTATATGCACCCAATACAGGAGCACCCAAATACATAAAACAGCATCTGGAAGATATCAAGGGAGAGATCAATAGCAACACAGCCATAGTAGGGGACTTTAATACCCAGTGACACCACTGGATAAATCCTCTAAACAAAAAATCAACAAAGAAACAGCAATCCTATATGACTCACTAGATCAGATGGACTTAATTGCCATATTCAGAATATTTTACCCCAAAGCTACAGAATATACATTCTTCTCTAGTGCACATGGGACAGTTTCAAAGATAGACCATATATTAGGACACAGGGAAAGTCTCTTCAAAGTCAAGAGAATAGAAATTGTAATAAGCATCTTCTCAGATCACAATGGCATAAAATTAGAAATCAACTACAATAAAAACATTGAAAAAAATCAAACTCTTGGAGGCTAAATAGCATGCTATCAAGCAATGACTGGGTTACCAGAGAGATCAAAGAAGAAATACAAAGCATCATGGAAACAAATGACAATGAAAACACAACCATCCAAAATCTGTGGGACACAATGAAAGCAGTCCTTAGAGGGAAGTTCATAGTTCTACAGGCCTACCTCAAAAAACAAGAAAAACTGGAAATAAACGATTTAATCCTACAACTCAAAGAGTTAGAAACAGAGCAACAAGAAAAGCCCACAGTATCCAGAGGAAGGCAATAATAAAGATCAGAGCAGAAATAAACAACATAGAGACCAAACAAACAATACAAAAGAACAATGAAACCAAGAGCTGGTTCTTTGAAAGGATTAACAAGATTGATGAACCTCTAGCCAGGCTCACCAAGAAACAAAGAGGACCCAAATAAACAAAATCACAAATGAAAGAGGTGAAGTAACAATAGACCCTACTGATATACAAAGGATTGTCAAAAACTCTACTCGAGCAAACTGGACAACCTCAATGAAATGGACACATTCCTAGAAAAATACAAGCTTCCAAAACTCAACCAGGAAGAATAAAAAAACCTGAATAGGCCAATAACTACTGATGAAATTGAAACAGTAATCAAAAATCTTCCAGCAAACAAAAACCCTGGACCAGATGGCTTCACAGGGGAGTTTTACCAAACATTAAAAGAAGAACTAGCCCTAACTGGTTTGGCTCAGTGGATAGAGCGTCGGCCTGCGGACTGAAAGGTCCCAGGTTTGATTCCCGTCAAGGGCATATACCTTGGTTGCGGGCACATCCCCAGTAGGGGGTGTGCAGGAGGCAGCTGGTCAATGTTTCTCTCTCATTGATGTTTCTATCCCTCTCCCTTTCTCTCTGTAAAAAAAAAATCAATAAAATATATTTTAAAAAAAAGAACTAAAGCCAATCCTTCTCAGTCTATTCCAAAAAATTCAAGAGGAAGGCACACTTCCAAGCTCTTCCTATGAAGCCAGCATTACCCTAATACCAAAACCAGATAAAGACACCACAAAGAAAGAGAATTACAGGCCAATATCCCTGATGAACATAGATGCTAAAATCCTCAACAAGATTCTAGCCAACCGGATCCAGCAATACATTGGAAAGATCATACACCATGACCACGTGGGATTTTTTTCCAGTGATGCAAAGATGGTACAATATTCACAAATCAATAAACGTGATACATTGCATAAACAAGTTAAGAGAGAAAAATCACATAATCATATCGATTGATGCAGAAAAGGCATTTGACAAAGTCTAACACCTATTCTGATAAAAATGCTTAGCAAAGTGGGAATAGAGGGATCATACCTCAACATGATAAAAAGCCTTATATGAAAAACCTACAGCCAACATACTCAATGGGCAAAAACTAAAACCATTTCCCTTAAGAATAGGAAGAAGACAAGGATGCCCACTTTCACCACTCCTGTTCAATGTAGTACTGGAAGTGCTAGCCAAAACGATAAGACAAGATGAAGAAATAAAAGTCATCAAGATTGGAAAAGAAGATGTAAAATTGTCATTATTCGCAGATGACATGATACCGTAATTAGAAAACCCTAAAGACTCCATCAAAAAATTATTAGATGTAATAAATGAATTTGGCAATGTAACAGTATACATAATTAACGCCAAGAAATCTATGGCATTTTTATACGCCAACAGTGAACTTACAGTAAGAGAAATTTAAAAATCAATCCCATTTACCATTGCACCAAAAAAATTAAGATACCTAGGAATAAACTTAACCAAGGAGGTAAAAGACCTCTACCCAGAAAACTACAGGACATTGAAAAAAGAGATAGAGGAAGACATAAACAGATGGAAGAACATACCGTGTTCATGGATTAGTAGAATCAACATCATCAAAATGTCCATACTACCCAAAGCAATCTATAGATTCAATGCACTCCCCATTAAAATACCAACAGCATATTTCACAGATCTAGAAGTAATGATCCAAAACTTCATCTGGATTAAATAAAAACCCCGAATAGCTGCTGCGATCCTGAGAAAGGAGAACAAAGTAGGAGGGATCTCAGCACCAGATATCAAGCTGTATTACAAAGCCACTGTTCTCAAAACTGCCTGGTATTAGCACAAGAACAGACATATAGATCAATGGAACATAATAGAGAACCCAGAAATCGACCCAAACCACTATGCTCAACTAATATTTGACAAAGGAGGCAAGAACATACAATGGAGTCAAGACAGTCTCTTCAATAAATGGTGCTGGGAAATGTGGTCAGACACATGCAAAAAAAAATGAAACCAGACCACCAACTTACACCATACACAAAAATAAACTCAAAATGGATAAAGGACTTAAGCATAAGATAGGAAACCATAAGATTATTAAAGGCATCCACAGGTAGCAAAATCTCAGATATATGCCAAAGGAATTTCTTCACTGACACAGCTCCTAGGGCAATGGAAACTAAAGGGAAAATAAACAAATGGGACTATATCAAAATAAAAAGCTTCTGCACTGCAAAAGAAACCATCAACAAAACAACAAGAAAACCCACTGCATGGGAGAACATATTTGCCAATGATATCTCCAGTAAAGGTTTAAGCTCCAACATTTATAGGAAACTCATACAACTTAACAAAAGGAAGAGTAACAACCCAATCAAAAAATGGGCAATCGACCTAAATAGACACTTTTTGAAAGAGGACATACATAAGGCTGAGAGACATATGAGAAAATGCTCAAAGTCACTAATTACCCTAGAGATGCAAATCAAAACGACAATAAGGTACCATCTCACACCTCTCAGAATGGCTATCATCAACAAATCAACAAATGACAAATGCTGGTGAGGATGCAGAGAAAGAGGATCCCTTGTTCACTGCTGGTGGGAATGCAGACTGGTGCAGTCACTATGGAGAACAGTATGGAATTTCCTCAAAAAACTAAAAATGAAACTTCCATTTGACCCAGTGATCCCACTTCTAGGAATATATCCCAAGAAACCAGAAACACCAATTAGAAAGGATATATGCATCCCTATGTTCATAGCAGCACAATTTACAATAGCTAAGATTTGGAATCAGCATAAGTGCCCATCAGCAGATGAATGAATTCAAAAACTTTGGCACATCTACACAATGGAATACTATGCTGCTTTAAAAAGGAAGGTACTCCTACCATTTGCAACAGCATGAATGGAGCTGGAGAGCATTATGCTAAGTGAAATAATTCAGTCAGAGAAAGATAAATATCACATGCTCTCACTCATTTGTGGATTATAATGAACAACGTAAATCGATGAACAAAAACAGATGTAGAGACAGAGAAGCATCAATGAGATGGTCAAAACTCGGAGGGAGAATGAGCGCATCGTCCGATTTTGGAAGTTTAGATAGAGTTTTGAGCTGAAATCTCTTTACAAATGTACAAAATGAAACCCAACACTGATTATTTCCTAAAGAAATTGGCGTATTTGAGCCAGGGAAGAAATGCAGGCTGGTTCTAGCAACAAGATTGGTATTTTTCCATAATAAATTGATTTTTGAAATGTTAATAAAGCCTGTTCCAGAGGGAGAAAACAAGATGCCGGCATAGATAAACACTGGAGTTAGCTGCCTCAAACAACCACTTCAAAAATACAACTAAAAGACGGAGCAGACATCGCCCAGAACCACAGGAAGACTGGCTGAGGGGAAATTCTTCAACTAGAAGGAAAGAGAACAGCATACGAGACTCAGAGGATGTGCAATGCAGAAAATACAAATGTGTGGAGGTACGTGCGGCAGGCTGGTAGCTGAGGGCACAGTTGTCCTTTTCAATCGGGAGGGAGTCTCAGATTCTGAGCTCCAGTTCTGGGCAAGTCTCTAGGGACCCAGACTCAAACGGGAGAAGCGGGACTGTCTGGCATCGGTCGGAACACGAGGGCAGCTTTCTCTCCGAGGTTTGCAGTGGTTGCTGGGACTCTGAGAGGCAGAGCCTCTGGGGACGGGACTGAGAGCAGCCATAACTGCTCCCTCCACCCACTCTGTTGATCCTGTGCGACCCTCCTCGCCCAAGCCCTGCACAGAGCCATTTGCTGGATAGCCTCAGGCAAAGGATAGATTAGCACCTCCCTAGAGGACAGAAGTTTTCCCACTGCAGACACACCTGATTCTCACAGCCAGTTGGCCTGGAGGTCCAATCCCCTAGTATTACCTACAACAATCAAGGCTTAACTACAACAATACTGCGCACAAAGACCACAGGGGTGTGCACCAAGAAAGCATAAAAAAATGCGGAGACAAAGAAACAGGACAAAACTGTCAATGGAGGATATTGAGTTCAGAACCACACTTTTAAGGTCTCTCAAGGACTGTCTAGAAGCTGCTGATAAACTTAATGAGATTCTCAATAAATCTAATGAGACCCTCAATGTTGTGATAAAGAACCAACTAGAAATTAAGCATACACCGACTGAAATAAAGAATATTATACAGACTCCCAACAGCAGACCAGAGGAGCACAAGAATCAAGTCAAAGAATTGAAATGTGAAGAAGCAAAAAACACCCAAATGGAAAAACAAAATGAAAAAAGAATCGGAAAATACGAAGATGGTGTAAGGAGCCTCTGGGACAGCTTCAAGCGTACCAACATCAGAATTATAGGGGTGCCAGAAGATGAGAGAGAGCAAGATATTGAAAACCTATTTGAAGAAATAATGACATAAAACTTCCCCTACCTGGTGAAAGAAATAGACTTACAAGTCCAGGAAGCGCAGAGAACCCCAAACAAAAGGAATCCAAAGAGGATCACACCAAGGCACATCATAATTAAAATGCCAAGAGCAAGAGACAAAGAGAGAATCTTAAGAGCAGCAAGAGAAAGAAACTCAGTTACCTACAAGGGAATACCCATACGACTGTCAGCTGATTTCTCAACAGAAACTTTGCAGGCCAGAAGGGAGTGGCAAGAAATATTCAAAGTGATGAATGCCAAGAACCTACAACCAAGATTACTTTATCCAGCAAAGCTATCATTCAGAATTGAAGGTCAGATAAAGAGCTTCACAGATAAGGAAAAGCTAAAGGAGTTCATCACCACCAAACCAGGATTATATGAAATGCTGAAAGGTATCCTTTAAGAAGAGGAAGAAGAAGAAAAAGGTAAAGATACTAATTATGAACAACAAATATGCATCTATCAACAAGTGAATCTAAGAATCAAGTGAATAAATAATCTGTTGAACAGAATGAACTGGTGATTATAATAGAATCAGGGACATAGAAAGGGAATGGACTCACTATTCTTGGGGGGGAAATGGGTGTGGGAGGTGCGGGAAGAGACTGGACAAAAATCGTGCACCTATGGATGAGGACAGCGGGGGGTAAGGGCAGAGGGTGGGGTGGGAACTGGGTGGAGGATAGTTATGGGGGTAAAGAAAGAGGAACAAAATGTAGTAATATGAACAATAAAGATTTAATAATTAAAAAAAACTCAGAGGGAAACCACGGGATGGTGGGGGGGAGGGGGAGAGATCAACCAAAGGACTTGTGTGCATGATTATAAGCATAAGTGATGGATGTGGACAACAGGTGTTGAGGGTGAGGGCAGGATTGAGGGGATGAGGGGACATTGGGGGGATAAGGACACATTTATAATATCTTATTTAATAAAGTAAAAAAAAATAACTTACCATTTGAGGAAAAACTATGTTAATTAAATAATACTAACCACACTTATCACTGTAATCTCTAGAATGGAACCATAAGAGTGAAGGATAAATAGAATTGGGGAACTGCTCCAGAGAGTGGCTTGATTAGGGAGGTTATAGAACAGAAGCTATTAGGAAATATTAAAAAAAAATTGTCAGTCATCAGCCCATACCCATTTATATTATCTCAAACCATGTTCTTTCATGTGAACTCTTAGCCCAGGCCTAAGTATGATTTTCTGTGTTCCTATTTAAGCCGTTTCAGCTGGCTTGTTAAGACTGACTGATGATTTTAATTTTTACTCAAGTGTTTTAGCTCTAGAAAGAAGTCATAATAAATAAAACACTTTGCTTACAAAAAAAAAGGTTAAATTCCCTCAACACATTGTATTGTATCACTAAATGCTTCTAGCCACATACATTATTATTTGTAAGTATGAAATATAGTGAGTTCAGACTTTAACACTTTGGTTTCATGCAATAATACAGCATGCAATGTAGGATAGAAAAATTTAGCTTTTTATAATATTGTACTTATTTCCTTGGGAACAAATCATTACGTGTCAAATAAATTATATTATTGACCATAAAAATAAATAAATCATAAAGCAAGTCTAATTTAGCAAGTTTGTTCTATATCTATAAAAGGCTGCTAAGTTGACTCACGCATGCACAATACATATAAAGCTCTCACTGGCACCAATCTCACGCATGTGTTTCCACCTATCATTGTCGATCGTGAATTTGGTTGACACTTCTAATAAAGAGAAAGGGCAAATAGCGATAATAAAATATTTAGTCTCATTAATTTCCTTTCAATGTGTATGAATTCGTGCACCGGGCCACTTGCTATCCTATAAAACAATATGCTGGTTCATTCATGATATAGTAAGAACTGTAGATGCAATGATATGTACAAGCCAGAGGTTACAGAGGATGTCTGAGAAAGTTCAGAGTCATGCTGCATGGTGAGTTTCTATGAGACCAGTGGTCTGTGGCATGTCACAACATCCTTTTTTTTCTTACTTTTTTTTAAAAAATTAAATCTTTATTGTTAAGATTATTACAGTTGTTTTTCTTTTTTTCCACCCATAGCTCTCCTCCACCCAGTTCCCACCCTACCCTCTGCCCTTATCCCACCCACTGTCCTCATCCATAGGTGCATGATTTTTGTTCAGTCTCTTCCTGCACCCCCACACCCCTTTCCCCCAAGAATTGTCAGTACACTTCCCATCTATGCCCCTGATTCTATTATAATCACCAGTTTACTCTGTTCATCAGATTTTTTATTCACTTGATTTTTAGATTCACTTGTTGATAGATATGTATTTGCTGTTCATAATTTTTATCTTTACCTTTTTCTTCTTCCTCTTCTTAAAGAATACCTTTCAGCATTTCATATAATACTGGTTTGGTGGTGATGAACTCCTTTAGCTTTTTCTTATCTGTAAAGCTCTTTATCTGACCTTCAATTCTGAATGATAGCTTTGCTGGATAAAGTAATCTTGGTTGTAGGTTCTTGGTATTCATCACTTTGAATATTTCTTGCCACTCCCTTCTGGCCTGCATAGTTTCTGTTGAGAAATCAGCTGACAGTCGTATGGGTACTCCCTTGTAGGTAACTGACTTTCTTTCTCTTGCTGCTTTTAAGATTCTCTCTTTGTCTTTTGCCCTTGGCATTTTAATTATGATGTGCCTTGGTGTGGTCCTCTTTGGATTCCTTTTGTTTGGGGTTCTCTGTGCATCCTGGACTTGTAAGCCTATTTCTTTCACCAGATAGGGGAAGTTCTCTGTCATTATTTCTTCAAATAGGTTCTCAATATCTTGTTCTCTCTCATCTTTGGGCACCCCTATAATTCGGATGTTGGCGCACTTGAAGTTGTCCCAGAGGCTCCTTACACTATCTTCATATTTTTGAATTCTTTTTGCTTTTTGCTTTTCTGGTTGCCTATTTTTTGTTTCTTTGTATTTCAAATCTTTGACTTGATTCTTGGGATCCTCTTGTCTGCTGTTGGATCTCTGTATATTATTCTTTATTTCAGTCAGTGTATGCTTAATTTCTAGTTGGTCTTTTTTCATCTCCTCCAGGGTCTCAGTAAATTTATTGGCGGTTTCTAGAAAATTCTTGAAAAACCTTATAAGTGTGGATTTGAACTCTATATCCAGTAGTTTGCTTTCCTCCATTTCTGTCATTTGTGACCTGTTTCTTTGTCTCCACATTTTTTATGCTTCCCTGTGTTGATAGAGTGGCTTTGTATGCTGGGTGTCCTATAGGGCCCAGTGGCTCAGCCTCTGCAATTACCTGAGGTGGACACTCTTGGTGCACCCCTTTGTGGGCTTTGTGCACAGTCTTGTTGTAGTTAAGCCTTGATTGTTGTAGGTATCACTGGGAGGAGTTGACCTCCAGGCCAATTGGCTGTGCGAATCAGCTGTGTCTACGGTGGGAGAACTTCTGTGCTGAAGACACCCTTCTGGGGCAGGACTTGCTTCAGTGGGGTGCTCACTGAGTCTTCCCCCTGAGTGTGTCCCTTATGGATCTGAGGAGTTGTAATCTGGATGGTCCCACTCTGACCACTGGGTACACTGGCTCTTGGATCTAAGGAGGTGCTAATTTAACCTCTGCCTGAGGCTACCCAGCAAGAGCTACAAAGAGATCTGCAGATTCCCCTTTCTTTTTTTAAATTGTTAATTAAAGCTTTATTGTTCAGATTATTACATTTGTTCCTCTTTTTCCCCCCATAACTCCCCTTCACCTAGTTCCCAACCCACCCTCCTCCCTCACTCCCCACCCACTGTCCTCATCCATAGATGCACAATTTTTGTCCAGTCTCTTTCCGCATCCCCCTCAGCCCTTGCACCCCCCCCCCAAGAATAGCCAGTCCACTCCCTTTCTATGCCCCTGATTGTATTATAATCACCAGTTCATTATGTTCATCAGATTATTCACTTGATTTTCATATTCACTTGTGGATAGATGTGTATTTGTTGTTCATAATTTGTATCTTTACCCTCTTCTTCTTCCCCCTCTTCTTAAAGGATACCTTTCAGCATTTCATATAATACTGGTTTGGCTGTGATGAACTCCTTTAGCTTTTTCTTATCTGTGAAGCTCTTTATATGACCTTCAATTCTGAATGATAGCTTTGCTGGATAAAGTAATCTTGGTTGTAGGTTCTTGGCATTCATCACTTTGAATATTTCTTGCCACTTCCTTCTGGCCTGCATAGTTTCTGTTGAGAAATCAGCTGACAGTCGTATGGGTACTCCCTTGTAGGTAACTGAGTTTCTTTCTCTTGCTGCTTTTAAGATTCTCTATCTTTTGCCCTTGACATTTTAATTATGATGTGCCTTGGTGTAGTCCACTTTGGATTCCATTTGTTTGGGGTTGTCTGCGCTTCTTGGACTTGTAAGCCTATTTCTTTCACCAGATAGGGGAAGTTCTCTGTCATTATTTCTTCAAATAGGTTCTCAATATCTTGTTCTCTCTCATCTTTGGGCACCCCTATAATTCGGATGTTGGCGCACTTGAAGTTGTCCCAGAGGCTCCTTACACTATCTTCATATTTTTGAATTCTTTTTGCTTTTTGCTTTTCTGGTTGCCTATTTTTTGTTTCTTTGTATTTCAAATCTTTGACTTGATTCTTGGGATCCTCTTGTCTGCTGTTGGATCTCTGTATATTATTCTTTATTTCAGTCAGTGTATGCTTAATTTCTAGTTGGTCTTTTTTCATCTCCTCCAGGGTCTCAGTAAATTTATTGGCGGTTTCTAGAAAATTCTTGAAAAACCTTATAAGTGTGGATTTGAACTCTATATCCAGTAGTTTGCTTTTCTCCATTTCTGTCATTTGTGTCCTTTTTCTTTGTCTGTGCATTTTTTTTATGCTTCGCTGTGTCGATAGAGTGGCTTTCTGTGCTAGTTTTCCTATAGGACGGGGCTAGCAGTTATGGTGTCTCCACTTCTCAGTATCCTGGAAATCCCTGTCCGCCCGAGAGAAAGCTTGCCTCGAGTTCGACTGATGCCAGACAGTCCCGCTTCTCCCATATGAGTCTGGGTCCCTAGAGACTTGCCCGGAACTGGAGCTCAGAGCCTGAGACTCCCTCCCAATTGAAAATGATAACTGCGCCCTCAGCCGCCAGCCCTCTCTGCATGCACCTCCGCACTTTAGTATTTTACTTCTGCACTGCACCTCCTCTGAGTCTCGGTATGCTTTTCTCTTTCCTTCTAGCTGTGGAATTTCCACTCAGCCAGCCTTCCTGTGTTTCTGGATGATGCCCGTTCCGTCTTTAGTTGTATTTTCGAAGTGGTTGTTCGAGGCAGGAAACTCTGGTGTTTACCTATGCCACCATCTTGGTTTCTCTCCAGATTCCCCTTTCTTGTTTGGGGTTTGGAGGTGCCCAGATGAGGCCCAGCTGTGAAGCAATGCAAACTGCTGTGGGGCCTTGGGCCTTCTCTTGGAAGTTCTGGGTCTGTCTGGCCCAGCTACAGTTTTTTAGGTAATTTTCAAATTACAAAGTGCCAGGGTATTCATATGCAAAAGCCTCTGCCTCAGCTTGGGTGTGGCAGTATCTCAGGGAATCAACAGGGCAGAGCAAGCAGCTATGGCTGATCCTTAGCCCTTCCCTAAGAGGCCCCATGTCTCAGTGTCCCAGTAATCACTTCAAGCACCTCTGAGAGAAAGCCACCCTCGAGTTCCGAATTCTGCCCGCTGCCCGACAGTACAGTTTCTCTCCGTATGAGTCTGGGTCCCCAGGGACTTCCCGTATCTGCAGTTCATAGCAGTAGGGGGCTTGTGACTCCCTCCCTATTCAAAAAGACTGCCGTGTCCTCAGTTGCCAGCCCTTGCAGCATGCACTTGTGTACCTCTGTACTTTACTTCTGTACCTCCTCTGAGTCTCAGTGTGCTTTTGTCTTTCCTTCTAGTTGTAGAATTTCCATTCAGCCAGCCTTCCTGTAGTTCTGGATGATGTCCGTTTTGTCTTTTAGTTATATTTCTGAAGTTGTTGTGGGAGGCAGCAATTTCCGGTGTTTACCTCTGCCGCCATCTTGGTTTCTCCTCAACATCCTTCTTCTTTTTTTTTTAATTAAATATTTATTGTTCAAATTATTACATTTGTTCCTCTTTCCCCCCCCCCATAACTCCCCTCCTCCCAGTTCCCGCTCCACCCTCCGCCCTTACTCCCCACCCACTGTCCTCATCCATAGGTGCACGATTTTTGTCCAGTCTCTTCTGGCATCTCCCACATCCCTTTCCCCCCCAAGAATAGTCAGTCCATTCCCTTTCTATGTCCCTGATTCTATTATAATCACCAGTTCATCTGTTCACCAGATTATTTATTCACTTGATTCTTAGATTCACTTGTTGATAGATGCATATTTGTTGTTCATAATTAGTATCTTTACCTTTTTCTTCTTCTTCCTCTTCTTAAAGGATACCTTTCAGCATTTCATATAATCCTGGTTTGGTGGTGATGAACTCCTTTAGCTTTTCCTTATCTGTGAAGCTCTTTATCTGACCTTCACTTCTGAATGATAGCTTTGCTGGATAAAGTAATCTTGGTTGTAGGTTCTTGGTATTCATCACTTTGAATATTTCTTGCCACTCTCTTCTGGCCTGCAAAGTTTCTGTTGAGAAATCAGCTGACAGTCATATGGGTACTCCCTTGTAGGTAACTGAGTTTCTTTCTCTTGCTGCTCTTAAGATTCTCTCTTTGTCTCTTGCTCTTGGCATTTTAATTATGATGTGTCTTGGTGTCGTCCTCTTTCGATTCTTTTTGTTTGGGGTTTTCTGCGCTTCCTGGACTTGTAAGTCTATTTCTTTCACCAGGTAGGGGAAGTTTTATGTCATTATTTCTTCAAATAGGTTTTCAATATCTTGCCCTCTCTCTTCTTCTGGTACCCCTATAATTCTGATGTTGGTACGCTTGAAGTTGTCCCAGAGGCTCCTTACACCATCTTCATATTTCCGGATTCTTTTTTCATTTTGCTTTTCTGGTTGGGTGTTTTTTGCTTCTTCACATTTCAATTCTTTGACTTGATTCTTGCGCTCCTCTGGTCTGCTGTTGGGTGTCTGTATAATATTCTTTATTTCAGTCAGTGTACGCTTAATTTCTAGTTGGTTCTTTATCACAACATCGAGGGTCTCATTAGATTTCTTGAGGATCTCACTACATTTATTGGCGGTTTTTAGAAAATTATTGAAAGACCTTAAAAGTGTGGTTCTGAACTCAATATCTTACATTGACAGTTTTGTCCTGTTTCTTTGTCTCCGCATTTTTTATTCTTTCTTGGTGCACCCCCTAGTGGTCTTTGTGAGCAGTCTTGTTGTAGTTAAGCCTTGATTGTTGTAGTTAATACTAGGGGGATTTGACCTCCACACCAACTGGCTGTGAGAATCAGTTGTGTCTGCAGTGAGAGAACTTCTGTCCTCTAGGGAGGTGCTAATCTCGCCTTTGCCTGAGGCCAACTTCCAAATGCCTCTGTGCAGGGCTTGGTGGGGGCGGGTCGCACGGGATCAACAGGGTGGGCCGAGAGAGCAGTTATGGCGGCTCTCAGTTTCGTCCCTAGGGGCTCTGCCTCTCTGAGTCCCAGCACCCGCTGCAAACCTTGGAGAGAAAGCTGCCTTCAAGTTCTGACCAAAGCTAGACAGTCCCGCTTCTCCCGTTTGAGCCTGGTTCCCTAGAGACTCGCCTGGCTCTGGAGCTCAGAGTCTGAGACTCCCTCCCGATTGAAAACGCCAACCGCGCCCTCAGCCACCAGCCCGCTCTGCATGCACTCCGTACCTCAGTATTTGACTTCAGCACTGCGCCTCCTCTGAGTGTCGGTATGCGTTTCTCTTTCCTCCTAGTTGTAGGACTTGCACTCAGCCAGCATTCCTGTGGTTCTGGGTGATGTCCATTCAGTCTTTTAGTTTCACTTTTGAAGTGGTTGTTCGAGGCAGCAAACTCCGGCGTTAACCTATGCCGCCATGCACCTCAGCAGCGTGCGGTGCACGCAGGGAGCTCGGTCTCTCAATATCCTTCTTAATGTGAAATTACCTTGAACTGCATTGAGTGGTGAGTCTTTTTGAACTTTGTGTGTACTGCTCCAACCAGGTAACCCGTTAGACCAGTGGTTCTCAACTTTCTGGCCCTTTAAATACAGTTCCTCATGTTGTGACCCAACCATAAAATTATTTTCGTTGCTACTTCATAACTGTAATGTTGCTACTGTTATGAATCGTAATGTAAATATCTGATATGCAGGATGGTCTTAGGTGACCCCTGTGAAAGAGTCGTTTGACCGCCAAAGGGGTCGCCACCCACAGGTTGAGAACCACTGTGTTAGACTGACAGTCTGCAGGGCAAGATGCCCTAACAGTTGACTTTGTCACCAAGCCAACCCAAAGGAATTTGAAGTGTCTATACCACTGATGGGAATGATGTATGGAGTCTCTGGTGAGCTGAGTTGGACAATTACAGGGAAGGCATCCCCTTGTCTCCCTGCTGTAAGTATTCTCAATTTGGAAAGTAGTTTCTGTCCTGTTGTTTGGTCTTGGTAGAGATTGAATATCTGAGCATGATATGTTCTTACTTTGCAACCTGAATTAACTATTATGAAATGGATATTATCTGATGGCTAGGAATTGGAAGTAAATAGCACATTCCATTATGAAATGAAAAAAAATTTAATTGGCAGACCAGGCCCATGCTTGTCTGAAAGGCACAATTGAACTTCTTGAATTCATGCCTCCAACTCCAATGGGACCCTCTTCTACCTCCCCCTTAGTCCACACTTCTGAGCTCCTGGGATTTGGGGAATTCTCTTAAACTGGTTAACAGAGCAGGAAAAGCCACAGGTCTAGTTTTTGAATTTATCTTCATGGAATGCCCACTAGAGGACTCTGATAAACAAGACAACCTGTCATGTGGATGTCAGACATTCACTTCTCCCACCTCCCCTGGTGCTTTCTCATAGCTCATGGAAGCTATGTACAGACTTAATCATGGTCTTCCCTTCACCAAGGCTGAGAGCCAACAGCAAAGGTCAACACTGAACCCTGAGAATGGCACTGTTGTACCTGTTGGGGAGGGGAAGCCAGTTGATTACTTGCATTGAACGCTTACTATCCTGAAGAGGGCAGCAACTTGTCCTCACAGAGATAAGTATTTATTCTGGGTTTGGATTTGCCTGCCTTGCCCACAGCACATCTACTAGCACCACCATTCACAAACTTATAGAATGTGTTACTATTGCTGTGCAATATAGAAGTAACACACTTTCTGGCAAAGGATGTTTGGCTAAGAGGGCTCAAGCCCATGGAATTCAGTGATTTTATCAGAGAAATAGCTGGCTTAATAGAACAATGAATTGGCATACTAAAAGCTCAGTCACAGTGCCAGCTGGGAGACTGGGAAGTTGGAGTACTGTCCTACAGGATAAAAATATACCATAAACCAGCAGCCAGTATATGGTGCCAACTCCTGCATTATTAGGATGTATAGGTCTGGGTAGAAACTGTTCCCTTCACTATTCTACCCAATACCTCACTCAATTTTTGCTTTATGTCTCTGCAATTTTCATCTTGTGGGTTTGGAGGTACTGATACTCAAAGGGGAATTTTTCTAACAGGTATCATGGTCATGATTTCAATGAACTGGAAGTGGAATTGGCTGCCCTGGAGTGTTGGGTTCCACATGCTTCTGAACCAATGTGCACAGAGGAATATTACTTTATTAGCTAGAGTAACAGGTTTCAACATCCAGGAGGGGATTTGGGTTACTGCTACATAGCAGAGCAAGGAAGACTATATCTGGAACTTGGGGGATTTATTGGGACACCTCTTAGTATATTACCATGTCCCACTATAAAAATTTATGGAAAACTACAATCACCCAGTTCAGATAGGACTGCCAATCAATATCCTATATAAAGGAAAGACTGGATCACCCTACTAGCTAAAGGATTCTGTTCAGCCGGGACCAAGGGAAGTATGAGGTGGGCAGTAGAGGACTTGGATCTTGAGATAAGCCACAGATGCCTAAGTCACAACAGTGATGCTAGGCCACACCATCACAGATTGCATAGTGACTCTGAGCGAGCCTTCCCTGCCTTGATCAGTGAGTCTCAGCTCAAAGGTCACACTGCCCTTGGGGGCTGCCTTTACAGCCCTGTTAGTTGGGGTGGCAGCTGCAGGAAGGGGAAATGCCTGGTTTGCCTTCTTTGCCTCTGGTTGGGGGTGGCACCTTCAGAGGCAGCTAGTGGGAATGTGGGGTGGGGATGGGGTTTCACTGAGACTAGGATGGGGTCCCCCAGATGCCTTTGAGGGTCTGCATTAGCGTAGAGTCTCCCCAAGCCAGGATAACCTAACATTAAACAGCAAATAAAAATGTGACAAGGAGAGAGTAAGATAAGAGAGAAGAGGGGAGGGAAAGAGAAGAGACCTACCTAAGGAAGAAATAAAAAAATTTATATTTCAGAACCTTTAATGTCATTTTATCTCTGCTGTTTGAACAGAAGACCTCATGTTTTCATTTTGCACTGTACTCTGAAGGTACATGCTCTCCTCAACTTTTCAGAACAGCTCCTTCTGGCCTGGGTGAAGGGTTTGGCTGTCAGCTTTGCCTCAAAGGCCTAGGATTGCACTTCCTTTACACCTTCCCCCACTTAATAAGTCATCCTTTAATCAAACCCTCCTCAAATTCTCCCCCTGAGTGTCACTTTGTCTTGCTGGGAGCCAGAGCCTTACATTCCCCACCTCTACTCACAGAGTACTACTCTTTCTTCTGAATTTCTTATCAAGTTCAGCTGCACAATTTAGAGCTGTGTGTCTGTTTACCTGACACACTTTCGCTGAGCACCTAGGACATTGAATTGCTTATAAATGCTTGGGAAAGAGTCAATCTGGGAGGTGTGGATAGGTATTGAAGTGCAGAAAAGATAGAGCAGCACTAACCCACCACAAAGTCATCAGGATGAGTGTTCTCAGACTCCCCTGCACTGGGGCAGGAAACAAAACACACTTTTTGTGTAAGCAGAGAAACTCATGTGAACGTCTCACTGTTATATACAAGTCCAAAATGGAATATCTCTGTCTTTGGACATCATGTTGAAATGACCACAGCTCCTTCAGAAATGGCCTGCTTGGAACAAGTCCGTCTACCTCATTACCATAGAAACAAACCTGTGTAGTGAAAAATTTGAATTGTCTGTTGTGTACATTCCCAGCTGGAGTTGAACAAGGTGACATTCTGCCTTTTTTCTTTCAGCTTTCATATTATAAACAAGTATCCTCTTCCCATCTGTGAAGTGCCACATTTTTGTGCTATTTTTGGTGATTTTACTGTTGAAATGGCTCCCAAAAATAGTGATAAGGTGCTGTGTAGTGTTCTGATGCTCAAGAAATCTGTGATGTGACTAAGGGAGAAAAAGTGTGAGATGAGATTTGTTTAAGCATATGTTATAGTGCTGTTGGCAATGAGTGCTACCTTAATGAATCAACAATAGTATCAAACAAATAAGTTGTCATTATACAGAAACACATAACATGAAACAAGGCCGTGTGTTGATAGGTGAATGAAACATGAACTTAACCCTGTATTTCCCCTAGAAGAAATATATATATATATATATATATATATATATATATATATATATATATATATATATATATATGGCTAAGTGACCGACCGTACGTTTGTCCTACTGACTGGCCAACTGACTGGTACATATGACATGCACTGGCAATCTATATATATAAAAGGCTAATATGCAAAGTGTCCCCTCGAGAGTTCGACTGGGAGACCGGGAGTTTGATCGCTCGTATGATGTATGCTAACCACCAGGGGGCGATGCAGAATGAAGGGAGGCCCTGGTTGGCAGTTGGAAGGCCCCAATTGGCCCTGATCACCTGCCAGGCCAAGGGACCCTACCGGAGCACGAATTTTATGTACCAGGCCTCTAGTTTAAAAATAAATGTTGACTTAAACATTCGCGATACATATAAAGCTCTCAGAATGGATATTACTGAAATCCCCTGTGAAATGATTTGTAACATCTATTATTGAAGCTACCTTTAGAAATAGTATATATATAGATAATATTAAAAATATATCTAAACGTGTGACTCCTTGTCCTAAAAATGAGCATGTTCATAAGTTAAATGAAGAAATTTTGGATATACTCAATGGAGATTTTCACACCTATTTGAGTGATGATTCCATTGATTCAACAGATGATGCCGAAAAGGAAAATTTTCCCATCGAATTTCTTAATAGTATTACTCCTTGGGGAATGCCGTGTCATAAATTAAAATTGAAAGTAGGTGCAATATCATGCTACTGAGAAATCTTAATAGTAAGTGGGGTCTTTGTAATGGTACTAGATTTATTATCAAAAGATTGTCACCTAACATAATCGAAGCTCAAGTATTAACAGGATCTGCAGAAGGAAAGGTTGTTCTGATTCCAAGAATTGATTTGTCCCTGTCTGACACTGGTCTCCCATTTAAAATAATTTGAAGACAATTTCCCATGATGACAGCGTTTGCGATGACTATTAATAAATCACAAGGACAAACTAGACAAAGTAGGAATATTCCTACCTGAACCCGTTTTCGGACATGGTCAACCATATGTTGCTTTCTCTCGAGTTTGAAGAGTGTGTGACGTTAAAGTTGTAAATACTTCATCACAAGGGAAATTAGTCAAACACTCTGAAAGTGTTTTTACTCTTAATGTGGTATACAGGGAGATACTAGAATAAGTTTAATCAGTTTATCAGTCATTGTTTTTATCAATGTTTTTTTTTTCCCACTTAAAATATTTATTAGTCTGGAAAAAGAACCAGGCTGCACCCCACCATTTCCCAAACCACTTCCCGAATCAAGCAACAGGACTCAAAGGAACTGTTTCAAATAAGCCAGAATGTTTCTGGGGAACAACAGTCATTCATTCCCTAGACCTGACATTACAATTACATGTTTTCCAAGGAGAGAAGAGGGGGCCAATGAGAATGGTAGATGGACTAGATGAGGGGAAACCGGATGGGCCCTTCTTTGTCACAGTTTGGACTCAGAGAAGGGTTGAAATAAACAGGTTATTTTTGAAAGAAGGGAGATACAAGGAGAAGCAAGAGAAAATCAAGGGCTGGTTCTCCCTGACCACATAGCATTGTAGAAAGAAACAGAGTTGCAACTTCAGTTGCTGGAACAGGGAGTTGAGGACTCAGCACCTGGAGAGAGGAGAAGCCCAAGGCTTCTTTTTCAACCCTACTGTGAATAGAGGTAAAAGCCTCCACTTCCTTTTCCTTCAGAGAATTCAGTAAGGTCTGCCTGAAGGCAAGAGGGCATGATGACAGACTTATAGCTCCATCCCAGGCTAAGTTTCTCCCCATTCATTTCCAAAGGCCCTGCCCAAGAGAACTACTGAAATAGAGTACCAAGATTCTCTCCCTGCTCCCCAGGTCCAAGAAAGGGGAATGGAGACAAGGCACAAAGACCCTGGGTACAAAGGTGAACATCAAAGTGGCCAAATATAACAAGGTTGCCTTCCTTCACCCTGTAGGTAGCTGGGCCTTTGCTAGCAGCAGAAACCACAATCAAAAGGGCTCACAGAAATGGCCTGCAGAACAAGTCTTATTCCTAGAAAGTCAGGGGAAAAGCTTCAGTTGGTATGGTACCATCTTGGGTGGGAAGATAGAGGGCAGCAGGCAGGCCACTCCCATGAGAACACTCCTGCCTCAGCTCCCAATGGTTCTCCAGATGTTCCCCATGGCTGGCAACCAGGGAGGAAACGTGTTGTGTTTCACATGATCAGACACTGTTCACATTGACACCTGGTGGGCCTGACAGATTTAGGGCATCCAGGTCAAAGTTGAGGCCAGGAGGCATCTCCCCAGCTAGCTCTTTTGGAGGCTGGCCCCAATCCTGTAGCTGCTGCATAAGGTCTCAAAATGAGCCTTCTGAGCAGCCTCACTGTCTGTGGGGGTCTCTGCTTCAAACTGCTCACATATCTTGCCCATGACACTGTGCTGTTCCTGATATTTTTCAAACTGTTCTAAAGGTAGAGATTCCCCATGACTCTGCAACTATTCTGGATACTTTTCTGTGATCTCCTTCAGTGATGGGTACAGCACATCCTAAGTTCTGCATGATACTCTACATGATGGGGAGGATGTTTCCTTCACCATCCCCTTCATCCATGCCCAGCCTTTCCACAGTCTTGGTCAGCTCCTCTACATACGTGCCTGAGTTCTGCAGATCAGTGGCATTTTGGGCCAGTCTACTTAGTGTCTCCTTTAGTCAAGAAGTGAATTCTTGTTGGGAAGTTACATCACTACCCACTCTTCCAGCAGCCTGTGAGAGCTTTTGGAACTGCTCCACCAAGTGCGACTCTTCCTCAGCCAACTCCTTCATTGCCTTCTCAAATGCTGCAGTGGCTTGAGAAGCCAGCTCATTGTCGAATAGTTCCTGGAAAAACAGCTCTTGGGAGGCGAAGAATGCATCTTTGGCAGTGTCTCCTGGTGATCTCTTCTGGGGCCCTGAAGCATCAGGGTCCGTGGTGGTAGGACGGTTGCTGGGGAGGGTCTGGCCTTATCAAAATTATCAAGAGCACTTTGCAGATGCTCTTCTAATTCCTGGTCCGTGTTGGCCCCGACGCCATAGTCCCCCTCTGCTGTGGCCATCTTGCTGCCCTCAATGCTGTTTTTACATCATGTTTTTGTTGTTTTTATATCATGTTTTTGTATCCTTTATTATTGTTATATCATGTTGTTATTGTTTATTTATTAATCAATTTATTATTTTCATATACATTTTACTAACTTTCTTTCATCTCTGACACTTCTATTATAGAGAAAGGGTGAATAGCGATATTAAAATATTTCTTCTAATTAATTTCCTTGCAATGTGCATAAATCTGTGCACTGGGCCACTAGTGGTTTAGTATTTGTTGATTCAGTGTTTGTGGTGACATTGTGATGAGAATAATGAGAACCAACTCTTTGAGATTCAAAACATCTAAATATCAAAGTTCTGTATGCAGAAGCTTCTTTCCTCCTCCTCCCTTTTGTTTTTCCTTCCCACCTGCCTGCCCTCCCTTCCTTTCCTTTTTTTTCCTTTTTCATACTAGGAGTTTGAAAACTCCAACAACTATTAGTCCCCCAGAAACCCTGGTGAATTGTTTGTAATTAGCAGTGCCACTCAATGGTTCCTGACTCACCAGGCATGGAAATCACCTGTGGACTTGTTACAAAAGTAAGTTTATAGTTGTGAGTATACAAAACACAGAGTTTATTCTTATATTATTATATATTTATTATTGCACTAGAGGCCCAGTGCATGAAAGTCATGCATTTGGGGGTGGGTGGTCCCTCAGCCCAGCCAGCACCCTCTCATAGTCCAGGACCCCTGGGGGATGTCTGCCTGCTGGCTTAGGGGGATCGGGCCTAAACCAACATTTAGATATCCCTCTCACAGTCCAGGTCCCCTCGCTCCTTACTGCCTGCTGGCAGCGGAGGCGGGAGAAGCTTCTGCCACTGCCAGTGAGCTTGCCAGCCATCAGCCTGGCTTCTGGCTGAGTGGCGTTTCCCCTGTGGGAGCACTCTGACCACCAGGGGGCAGCTCCTGTGTTGAGCATCTGCCCCCTGGTAGTCAGTGCTTGCCATAGCTACCAATAGTTCTGCTGGTCATTCCACCGTTCGGTCGATTTGCATATTAGGGTTTTATTATATAGGACTAGAGGCCCAGTGCACAAAAGTTTGTGCACTTGGGGGGGGTCCCTCCGCCCAGCCTGTGCCCTCTCTCAGTCTGGGACCCCTCAGGGAATGACCACCTGCTGGCTTAGGCCCGCTCCCCGGGGGATTGGGCCTAAGCTGGCAGTAAGACATCCCTCTGGAAGCCCGGGAGCCCTCAGGAGATGTTCACTTGCCAGCGGGGAGCAGGCCTAAGCTGCAGTCGGACATCCTTAGCATTGCTGAGGAGGCGGGAGAGGCTCCCACCACCACCACTCTACTGGCAGCCATCAGCCTGGCTTGTGGCTGAGCAGAGTTCCCCACTGTGGGAGCACACTGACCACCAGAGGGCAGCTCCTGCATTGAGCGTCTGGCCCCTGGTGGTCAGTGTGTGTCATAGTGACCAGTCATTCCCAGTTGTTCTGCTGTTAGGGTCAATTTGCTCATTACCTTTTTATTATATAGGATAGAGGCCTGGTGCATGGGTGGGGGCTGGCTGGTTTGCTCTGAAGGGTTTCGCAGATCAGGGTGGGGGTCCTGCTGGGGTGCCTGGCCAGCCTGGGTGAGGGGCTTATGGGTGTTTTCAGGCTGGTCACACCCACTTCAGGGTGGGGGTCCCCACTGGGGTGCCTGGCCAGTCTGGGTGAGGGGCTGAGGGCCGTTTTCAGGCTGGCCAAGGCTCCCCCTCCCCCCCCGGTGACAGAAGCTCCCAGCCTCTCCTTTTTTTCTTATTCTGGGATTTATTTACCTTCTGTAATTAAAACTTTGTAGCCTGGAGTGGAGCTCAGAGCCTCCTGGGAGGGAAGCTTGGCTTCCTCCATTGCCAGGGTCAACCCAAGGCTCCAGCTCCGTGGCCACTGCCTGCTGAAAGCAGGTATCTGGGGTTTATTTACCTTCTATAATTGAAACATTGTTGCTTTGAGTGGAGCTCAGAGCCCGCAGTGGCAGGCAGGAAGCTTTGCTTCCTCCATCATTGGGTCAACCAAGCCTCCTGCTTGCTCCAGCTCGGTGGCTGCTGGCCGCCATCTTGGTTGGGTTAATTTGCATATAGTCACTCTGATTGGCTGGTGGGTGTGGCTTAAGATGTAGTGAAGATACAGTCAATTTGCATGTTTGTCTTTTATTAGTGTAGATTATTTTCCATACCAGCAACTATAAACCTACTTTTGCCCCATCCTGTGTATATATTTTTAACAAGTGCCACATGATTCTATTGGGCAGCAGGATTTTCAAAACACTGATATAGAAGTTGCTTATTATGTATCTGTGTGTTTCTGTTTCTTTCTTTTGCTGTTCTCTTTTCCATGTCTTCTGGCAGCCCCATAATTGTTGCTGGCTTACTGAATGTCTCCTGTTATTTTTCCCTGTTTCTCAGTCCCAAGAACAGTGGTTCTCAACCTTCCTAATGCCATGACCCTTTAATACAGTTCCTCATGTTGTGGTGACCCCCAACCATAAAATTATTTTTGTTGCTACTTCATAACTGTAATTTTGCTACTGTTATGAATCATAATGTAAACATCCGATATGCAGGATGTATTTTCATTGTTACAAATTGAACATAATTAAAGCATAGTGATTAATCACATAAACAATATGTAATTATATATGTGTTTTCCAATGGTCTTAGGCGACCCCGTGAAAGGGTTGTTCGACCCCCAAAGGGGTCATGACTCACAGGTTGAGAACCGCTGCCCAAGAATATTTCTACCCAAACTTAATGCTTGAAGATTGATGACTCTGAGTGAGCCAAGGAGATTGATACTGTGTCCAAATTTGCCTCCAAATGGATGGGTGATTATTGATGCAGGTCAGACTTTTCTCACCATATTTTAGAGGCAGGAGCATGTATGATTTGGATATCTTATGTGTACCAATAGGAATACCGAGTGACAGAAAGAACTTTTTAAGGGAGATCTCAAAGTAACTCTAAATATTAATGCTCCTAAATGTGAGGAGTCAAATCAGAAAGTTGTATTTTTAAAATAATTATTTTGGAAAGTTTCAAATATATACAAAACTAAAAAGAATAGTGTAATGAACTCCTATGTCCCCATCACACAGCTTAAATATTTATCAACTTATGGCCAACTTTTTTTCATCCATATGCCTATTTACCTCTTATTGCCTCTCAGGTATTATTTTAACACAAATCTCATACCTCCTATTATTTTATCTATAATATTTTGATAGTTATCAAAAAAGAAGAACTCTTAAAAACAAATAAGGTGTCATAATACATAAATAACAAAATTTTTTTATTTTTTTAATTTTTTTATTGCTAAAAGTATTACAAAGAGTATTACATATGTCTCCTTTTTTTCCCCCGCCCTTGACAATCTCCTGGGCTCCCCTACCCCCCAGTGTCTTATGTCCATTAGTTATGCTTATATGCATGCATACAAGTCCTTAGGTTGATCTCTTACCTACCCCCCTCCTGCCCTCCCACCCTCCCCGGCCTTCCTGCTGTTGTTTGACAGTCTGTTCGAGGCAGCTTTGCCTCTGTATCTATTTTTGTTCATAAGTTTATAATGGTCTTTATTAACCAGAAATGAGTGAAATCATGTGGTATTTTTCCTTCATTGACTGGCTTATTTCACTTAGCATAATGCTCTCCAGTTCCATCCATGCTGTTGCAAATGGTAAGAGTTCGGATGAGGAAAACCAAGATGGCGACATAGGTTAACGCCAGAGATTGCTGCCACGAACAACCAATTCAAATTACGCCTAAAAGACAGAATGGACATCATCCAGAACCACAGGAAGGCTGGCTGAGTGGAAATTCTACAACTAGGAGGAAAGAGAATATCATACCCAGACTCAGAGGAGGCGCAGTGCTGAAGTCACTCAGGTACGGAGTGTGCGCGGAGCGGGCTGGCGGCGGTGGGCGCGGATGGCGTTTTCAATTGGGAGGGAGCTTCAGACTCTGAGCTCCAGAGCCGGGCGAGTCTCTAGGGACCCAGACTCAAATGGGAGAAGCCAGACTGTCTGGCTTTGGTTGGAACTCGAAGGCAGCTTTCTCTCCGAGGTTTGCAGCAGTTGCTGGGACTCGGTAAGGCAGAGCCCCTAGGGACGGAACTGAGAGCAGCCATAACTGCTCCCTCCACCCGCCCTGTAGATCCCCTGGGTCTCGTCCCGCCCAAGCCCTGTGCAGAGCCATTTGCCGGATAGCCTCAGGCAAACGCTAGATTAGCACCGTCCTAGAGATCCAGCACAGAAGCTCTCCCACTGCAGACACAGCTAACTCTCATAGCCAGTTAGCCTGGAGGTCAAATCACCCCCGACAACAATCAAGGCTTAACTACAATGACTATGCACAAAGACCACTAGGGGGTGCACCAAGAAAGCATAAAAAATGCGGAGACAAAGAAACATGACAAATGCAGGATACAGAGCTGAAAACCACACTTTTAAGGTCTTTCAATAAGTTTCTAGAAACTGCCGATAAACTTAATGAGATCTACAAGAAATCTAATGAGACCCTCGATGTTGTGATAAAGAACCAAATAGAAATTAAGCATACACTGACTGAAATAAAGAATATTATACAGACACCCAACAGCAGACCAGAGGAGCACAAGAATCAAGTCAAAGATTCAAAATGCGAAGAAGCAAAAAACACCCAACTGGAAATGCAAAATGAAAAAAGAATCCGAAAATACGAAGAGAGTGTAAGGAGCCTCTGGGACAGCTTCAAGCGTACCAACATCAGAATTATAGGGGAGCCAGAAGATGAGAGAGAGCAAGATATTGAAAACCTCTTTGAAGAAATAATGACAGAAAACTTCCCCCTCCTGGTGAAAGAAATAGACTTACAGGTCCAGGAAGCACAGAGAACCCCCCAAAAAAGGAATCCAAAGAGGACCACACCAAGACACATCATAATTAAAATGCCAAGAGCAAAAGACAAAGAGAGCATCTTAAGAGCAGCAAGAGAAAGAAACTCAGTTACCTACAAGGGAATACCCATATGACTGTCAGCTGATTTCTCAACAGAAACTTTGCAGGCCAGAAGGGAATGGCAAGAAATATTCAAAGTGATGAATACCAAGAACCTACAACCAAGATTACTTTACCAAGCAAAGCTATCATTCAGAATTGAAGGTCAGATAAAGAGCTTCACAGATAAGGAAAAGCTAAAGGAGTTCATCACCAACAAACCAGGATTATATGAAATGCTGAAAGGTATCCTTTAAGAAGAGGAAGAAGAAGAAAAAGGTAAAGATACAAATTATGAACAACAAACATGCATCTATCAACAAGTGAATCTAAGAATCAAGTGAAGAAATAATCTGGTGTTCATAATAGAATCAGGGACATAGAAAGGGAATGGACTGACTACTCTTTGGGGGGGGGGAAGGGATGTGGGAGATGCGGGAAGAGACTGTACAAAAATCGTGCATCTATGGATGAGGACAGTGGGTGGGGAGTGAGGGCAGAGGGTGGGGCGGAAACTGGGAGGAGGGGAATTATGAGGGGAAAAAAGAGGAACAAATGTAATAATCTGAACAATAAAGATTTAATTAAAAAAATAAATAAATAAAATGATACAACTTTAAAAAAAATGGTAAGAGTTCCTTCTTTTTTACAACAGCATAGTATTCCATCGAGTAGATGTACCACTGTTTTCTAATCCATTCATCTACAGATGGGCACTTAGGCTGTTTCCAGATCATAGCTATAGTGAATTGTGCTGCTATGAACATAGGGATGAATATATCCTTTCTGACTGGTGTTTCTGGTTTCTTGGGATATATTCCTAGAAGTGGTATCACAGGGTCAAATGGGAGTTCCATTTGTAGTTTTTTGAGGAAAATCCATACTGTCTTCCATAGTGGCTGCACCAGTCTGCATTCCCACCAGCAGTGCACAAGTGTTCCTTTTTCTCCACATCCTCTCCAGCACTTGTCGTTTGTTGATTTGTTGATGATAGCCAGTCTGACAGGTGTGAGATGGTACCTCATTGTTGTTTTGATTTGCATCTCTCGGATGATTAGTGACTTTGAGCATGTTTTCATATGTCTCTTGGCTTTCTGAATGTCCTCTTTTGAAAGGTGTCTATTTAGGTCCTTTGCCCATTTTTTGATTGGATTGTTTATCTTCCTTTTGTTAAGTTGTATGAGTTCCCTATAAATTTTGGAGATTAGGCCCTTATCAGATATGACATTGGCAAATATGTTTTCCCACACAGTGGGTTTTCTTGTTGTTTTGTTGATGGCTTATTTTGCTGTGCAGAAGCTTTTTATTTTGATGTAGTCCCATTTGTTCATTTTCTCTTTAGTTTCAAGTGTCCTAGGAGCTGTATCAGTGAAGAAACTGCTTCGGCATATGTCTGAGATTTTGTTGCCTTTGGATTCTTCTAGTATTTGTATGGTTTCCCATCGTACATTTAAGTCCTTTATCCATTTTGAGTTTATTTTTGTGTATGGTGTAAGCAGGTGGTCTAGTTTCATTTTCTTGTATGTATATGTCCAATTTTCCCAACACCATTTATTGAAGAGACTATCTTGGCTCCATTGTATGTTCTTGCCTCCTTTGTCAAATATTAATTGAGCATATTGATTGGGGCTGATTTCTGGGCTCTCTATTCTATTCCATTGATCTACATGTCTGTTCTTGTGCCAGTACCAGGCAGTTTTGAGAACAGTGGCTTTGTAATACAGCTTGATATCTGGTATTGAGATCCCACCTACTTTGTTCTTTCTCAGGATCGCTGCAGCTATTCGGGGTTGTTTTTTATTCCAGATGAATTTTTGGAGAGTTCGTTCTAGGTCTGTGAAATATGCCATTGGTATTTTAATGGGAAGTGTGTTGAACTTATAGATTGCTTTGGGCAGTATGGACATTTTAATGATGTTGATTCTACCAATCCAAGAACATGGTATGTTCTTCCATCTCTTTATGTCTTCCTCTATCTCTTTTTTCAACATCCTGTAGTTTTCTGAGTAGAGGTCTTTTACCTCTTTAGTTAAGTTTATTCCTAGGTAGCTTAATTTTTTTGGTGCGATGGTAAATGTGATTGCTTTTTTAGTCTCTCTTTCTGCACATTCACTATTGGTGTATAGCAATGCCATAGATTTCTTGGGGTTAATTTTGTATCCTGCTACATTGCCAAATTCTTTTATTAAGTCTAATATTTTATTGATGGAATTTTTAGGGTTTTGTAAGTATAATATCATGTCATCTGCAAATAAGGACAGTTTTACTTCTTCTTTTCCAATTTGGATGCCTTTTATTTCTTCTTCTTGTCTAATTGTACTTCCAGTACTATGTCGAACAGGAGTGGTGAGAGTGGGCATCCCTGTCTTGTTCCTGTTCTTAGGGGAAATGGTGTTAGTTTTTGTCCATTGAGTATGATGTTGACTGTGGGTTTGTCATATATGGCTTTTATTATGTTGAGGTATAATCCTTCAATTCCCACCTTGCTGAGAGTTTTTATCAAAAATGGGTGTTGAATTTTGTCAAATGCTTTTTCTGAATCAATTGATATGACTATGTGGTTTTTTTCTTTCAATTTGTTTATGCGATGTATCATGTTCATTGATTTGGGGATATTGTACTATCCTTGCATCCCTGGGATAAATCCTACTTGGTCATGGTGTATGGTCTTTCTGATGTACTGCTGCATCCGATTTGCTAAAATTTTGTTGAGGATTTTGGCATCTATGTTCATGAGGGATATTGGCCTGTAATTCTCTTTCATTGTGTTGTCTTTACCTGGTTTTTGGTATTAGGGTGATGCTGGCTTCATAGAATGAGTTTGGAAGTGTTCCTTCCTCTTGGATTTTTTGTAGTAGTCTGAGGAGGATAGGCTTTAGTTCTTCCTTGAATGTTTGGTAAAACTCCCCTGTGAAGCCGTCTGGTCCTGGGCTTTTGTTTGCTAGAAGCTTTTTGATGACTGCTTCAATTTCTTCCATAGTTATTGGCCTATTGAGATTTTTAGATTCTTCCTGATTAAGTTTTGGAATGTTGTATTTTTCTAGGAATTTTTCCATTTCCTCCAGGTTGTCTACTTTGTTGGAGTAGAGCTGTCCAAAGTATTTTTTAACAATCATTTGTATTTCTGTGGGATCTGTTGTTATTTCGCCTCTATCATTTCTGATTTTGTTGATTTGGGTCCTTTCTCTTTGCGTCTTGGTGAGCCTAGTAGAGGTTTGTCAATCTTGTTTATCCTTTCAAAGAACCAGCTCTTGGTTTCATTGATTTTCTGTATTGTTTTTTTGGTCTCTGCGTCATTTATTTCTGCCCTAATCTTTATTATCTCCTTTCTTCTGCTCACTCTGGGCTTCACTTGTTGCTCTCTTTCTAATTCTTTGAGCTGTAGATTTAGATGATTTACTACCATTTTTTCTTGTTTGTTGAGATAGGTCTGTAGAGCTATAAACTTCCCTCTCAGGACTGCTTTCATTGTGTCCCAAAGGTTTTGGATTGTTGTGTTTTCATTGTCATTAGTTTCCAGGATGTTTTTAATTTCTTCTTTGATCTCATTGGTAACCCAATCAATATTTAATAACATGCTATTCAGCTTCCAAGTGTTTGAGTATTTTGAGTTGTTTTTATTATAGTTTATTTCTAATATTATGGCCTTGTGGTCTGAGAAGATGCTTGGTATGATTTCAATCTTCTTCAATTTGGGGAGACTTTCTTTGTGACCAAATATGTGGTCTATTTTTGAAGATGTCCCATGAGCACTTCAGAAGAACGTATATTTTGTGGCTTTGGGGTGAAGTGTTCTGAAGATGTCAATTAAGTCCATCTGATCTAGTGAGTCATTTAGGATTGCTGTTTCTTTGCTGAGTTTTTGTCTAGAGGATTTATCCAGTGATGTCAGTGGTGTATTAAAGTCCCCTACTATGATTGTATTGTTGTCGATCTCTCCCCTGATATCTTCCAGGAGTCTTCTTATGTATGTGGGTGCTCCTGCATTGGGTGCATATATGTTTATGAGGGCTATATCCTCTTGTTGTATTGATCCCTTAAGTATTATGAAGTGGCCTTCCTTATCTCTTGTTATGGCCTTCACTTTGAGGTCTATTTTTTCTGATATAAGTATTGCTACCCCAGCTTTTTTTTCATTTCCATTTGCCTGAAAGATATTTTTCCATCCCTTTGCTTTCAGTGTGTGTGAGTCCCTTCTAATGAGGTGGGTCTCTTGTAGACAGCAAATATATGGGTCATGTGTTTTTATCCATTCAGCCACTCGATGTCTTTTGATTGGACCATTTAGTCCATTTACGTTTAAAGTTATTATTGAAAGGTACTTGTTTGTAGCCATTTCTATTTTTTTTGTGTGGCTGTTTTCTTTCTGGGCTTTTTAGTTCTTCTTTTTATACCAGTCCCTTTAGCATTTCTTGCATTGCTGGCTTGGTGGTGAAAAACTCCCTTAGCCTTTTTTTGTCTGTGAAGCTTCTTATTTCACCTTCAATTTTGAATGGTAGCCTTGCTGGATAGAGTATTCTTGGATTCAGTCCTTTGCTTTGCATCAGTTTGTGAATTTCTGTCCATTCTTTTCTGGCCTGATGTGTTTCTGTTGAGAAATCATTTGATAAAGTGATGGGGGATCCTTTGTAGGTAACTCTCTGTTTCTCTCTTGCAGCCTTTAAGTATCTCTCTTTGTCTTGTACATTTGCCATCGTTATTATGATGTGTCTTGGTGTGGGTCTTTTGGGGTCATCTTGCCTGGGACTCTCTGTACTTGTGTAACTTTTTTCTTCCCCATATCATGGAAGTTTTCTGACATTATTTCTTCAAATAGATTTTCTAATCCTTGCTGCTCTTCTTGTCCTTCTTGCAGCCCTATTATGGGTATGTTACTTCGTTTCATGTTGTCCCGAAGCTCCCTTAGGCTCTCCTCCTGCTTTTTAATTTTTTTCTCCAGTTGCTGTTCAGATTGAGCTTGTTTCTCTGCCTTATCTTCTAATTCACTAATTCGGCCCTCTGCTTCTTCTAGCCTGCTGTTGAAACTTTCCATGGTGTTTTTGATTGTAGCTATATCACTTTTCATTTCTTCCCGATTCTTGCATAGGTTGTTGATTTTCTCATCTATCTGGTGAATGAATTGTACAACCATTATTCTGAATTATTTTTCTGTCATGTTGCATGCTTCAACTTCATTAATTTCCTTTCTCGGCGATTCCTCATTGTCTTTCCTCTGGGTGGTGTGTCGTCTCTTCATTCTGATTATCTCCCGATGGTTCAAATGTCGAGTTGCGTGGGCCTGGGCTGTGTGCAGTGTGAGCCTCCAGCCACCCTAGTGTCACTGAAGAGCTCTGACACTAAGATGTGTGGTTGTTGTGGGTTGGTGGGAACCAGGCTCGCTCAGAGTCAGTGTTGACAGCGCTCAATGTGGCTTCGTACGTGCCCTTAGAATCAGGGACCCTGCCTGCACAGTGCTGGAATAGAGACCCCCCTGAAGCGTGTTGAAAACCAGAGCCCCCTAGCGTGCGCCAGGAGTCAGAGTTCCCCAAGAATCCAGTATCAGGGTCTCTGTTGCTTCGTGCGACCTTGCCTTGAGAATCAGGGTCCCTGTGTGCCCTTGCACCAGGAATTGGAGTCACTGGCTCTTAGTATGAATGCACAGGAAATCATGATCTCAGGCGCAGGTGATAAGAAACACAGTCAAGTCACTGGTGCTTGGTGCTGCCTCCTGCCCAGAGAATCGGGGGCCCTGGGCCTGTGATACACGGGACAAATTCCCTGTGTTCACGAGATTGCTCCCAGCCCTGGGCTCCGAAGCCGGCAGTGTGTGTAGGCTCAGTACCTGGGGTTCGCGCGTTTGGTCCCAGCCCAGGGCTCAGAAGCCAGCCGTGCGCGTAGGATCAGTTCCTGGGGTTCGCGGGATTGTTCCTAGCCCAGGACTCCTGAACCCGGCCCTACAAGCGATCAGCTCCAAGGTGCTTGCGCACTTCCAGGCTAAAGTTCCTGGAGCGCTGAGGCCCCGGCAAGGGGTGGGTCTATCAGTTAGTTACTCTGGCGCTGCCTGCAAGCCTGCGGGAAGGAGGGATGGGCTCTGTTACTCAAGGATCTGCCGCGGGGATTTCTGAACTTTTGGTGTCCGCAGGTCTGTAGCTGTGGTCACAGGTCTCTGTCCGCAGTGGCTGCAGGGTCCTGGTATGTGTCTGAGATCAGACTGGGTGGTGCTGAGGCCAGGATCCTAGTCTCAAGCAGCTCCAAATACCAAAATTTTAATAATTCCTTACTATTACCAAATATCTAGTCAGTTCAAACTTTTGTCTCATAATTTTTGTTTCAATTTATTTATTAAAGAAATCAGGTTATTTGTTTTATAGAGTTTTTCACAATCCTGATTTTATTGATTGTATCCCTTTGGTGTCATTTAATACATTCCTTGGTTCTCTGTATTCTTCAGAACTGACATTCTGGTCTAAAGACTTGATCATATTTAGCTTCTAGTTTTTGCCAAGAGTATGCCAATAAGCAATGATGTGTTCTGTAAGCAGACAAAAGAGAACTGTTTTTCTCTTTTATGGACGTTAACAGTTATGAATAATCATTGCCCCTATCCACTAACTCATCAGGGATTGCAACTCATGATTTCAAGTTTAATTCTATGTTTTTTTCTCCATTACTTAGCAGGAATACTTCAATAAAGAGAAACTTCCCATCATCCACTATTAGTTACCCTGAGGATAGTTTGAGTAAGAACGGTGGTTTGGGTGCTCAAATCTTCCCCTCTGTTTACTAGTTTTCCAAATAATGAGTTAGTTTCCTCACATTCTCTAGCTGTATTTTAAAATATTAGAAACTTATACATTTTAGCAAACAGAATATTTTAATCTATTACCCTCCACCCTTAATAGTGCTGAAATCATTCTATCCTGGCCAGTGGAAACTCTTCAGGATAAGCTTCCTTGTTTGGTTCATGAGTCCTTTCTTTTGTTTGTTAAATCAACCAATGCTTTATTTATTTTTATTTGTTGTTAATCCTCACCCAAGGATATTTTCCATTGATTTTTAGAGAGAGTGGAATAGAGAGGGAAAGACAGAGAAGAACATCAATCAATTGGTGGCCTCCTGCACATGCCCTGGCCAGAGTCCGGGCTGGGGAGAAGCCTGTAACCAAGGTGTGTACCTTGACTGGAATCGAACCTGGGACCCTTTGGTCTGCAGGCTGACGCTCTGTCCACTGAGCTAAACCAGCTAGGGCAGTCCATGAGTCCTTTTGACATGCATCTGGCAATCTCAGATTGTCTCCTTGCTTTCTGGTATGACAAGATGTTCCAAGCTTATTTGTATATTTCCTAGCCCTGATCTGGAATCAGCCATTTCTCTAAGGACCTCTGATTCCTTAGAGACTACATCTGAGTGTTAGGGGTGATTCTATTTCCTCATTCCCCCAAAGATAACATTTAAAAAATGTTTTAGTGTATCCTCTTTTTCTGTGTTTTACTATGAGAAAGTATGTTTATATATTCATACTCCCTTGTTAGATACTTGGCAGTATGCCATACCCCCATTTTCCACCTTGCTTTTTTCACTCAACATATCCTGGCCATCATATCATAGTATATAGATCTATCCCAAATCCTTTTTACAGCTCAAGACACCCCATTGTGTGAAGGTACAACAGTTTATTCCACCAGCCCTTTCTTAATAGATATTTGAACATTTGAAGCCTTTATTGTACAAATAGTAAGAGCAGTAACTTTTCAAGTACAAAAGAAATGCAAGTACAAGTGTGTAGTAAATAATTGATTGTACCCAAAGAGAGATCTGATATTTGCCTTCAGCTACTAGGAGGTGATTGCTAGGCCCCTGGAATGTCCTGCCGATAGGAGTGTCTTTGTTTACCTGGGGACATTGGAACTTCTGGAGGACTTCTAGACTTCTAGGGAGAGACTGGAGAAGACAAACCAGCCATGCAGGCAGTAATTGAATCAAACACCAATAAAAACTGTGGACACCAAAACCTTAGATAAGCTTCCTTGTTTGGCAATAATCTGTGCTCATGTTAAACATCATGGCCAGGAACTTCATGGGGATTAGTCAGTTGGAAGCTCCATACTTGGTCTTTTTTTAAAACTATGTTTTTATTGATTTTTAGAGAGAGAGGAAGGGAAATGGATAAAGAGATAGAAACACTGATGAGAGAGAAACATCAATATCACTAAGCTGCCTCTTGCACATCCCCTACTGGGTTTGGAACCCTAACTGGGCTTGTGCAATGACCAGAATTGAACCATGACTTCTTGGTTCCTGGGTTGACACTCAACCACTGAGACACACTGGCCAGGCCATACTTGGTCTTGAATTTCCAACCTGCAGGACTCTGAGTAAACAAACTTCTGCTGTTTAAGCCCCCCAGTTTGTGATACTTTGTGATGGTAGCACTAATAGACTAATCCAGGACCCTCAAAGGGTTGTTTAAGGGTGTGCTTTTTGGTAACTAGTTTCCAAATCAGATTCATTCTCCCCATGGGCATAATTGCCAGGGTTTTTAGTTTTTTCATTACAAAAAAAAATTTTTTTCATTAAATAGACAAGCTTGCAATTTAATTTCCATCTGCATATCCCTTTTGATTTTGCCAATGTAAACACATAAAAGTAATATAGAAATATAATTAGCGCCCTGACTGGTTTGGCTCAGTGGATAGAGCGTCAGCCTGCAGACTCAAGGGTCCCAGGTTCGATTCCGGTCAAGGGCATGTACCTTGGTTGCAGCACATCCCCAGTAGGGAGTGTGCAGGAGGCAGCTGATTGATGTTTCTAACTCTATCCCTCTCCCTTCCTCTCTGTAAAAAAATCAATAAAATATATTTAAAAATATATAATTAGCAATTAAACTATATAGGTAGGTATGAAATAAGGGGAAGAAGTCCCTCTTCATTTGTGCTTCTGCCCCCTGTTGTATGCTCAAAGGTAAGCAGTGAATATAGGTTACTATGAATCATGCCAGGAAAATGTTTCATTCATTTGTAAAAAACACATGGGTGTCTGCATCCTTTAAAATTTTACACAGAAGGGATCAAACTATGCAGAGTACTTCCCCTCATCCCCCTTGATCTCTTGCAGATATTTTCCTTTTACCCAAACAGATCTGCCTCTTCCTGCCTCCTGGGCTATGTAATAGAACTCACATCATTCCCAGTGCATAAGGTTGGTGACTTCAGGAAGTGGGTACCAAATGCAGTCTCTACATAAGGCTTTCAGAAGAGACCTGGCTGCCCACCTCTCTGCTCTGTCATCGTTGAAACATCTTCATCTGAGAGTGGCTGCAAGATGGTTGTCAGTGGCTGTTAGGAATCCTATATAATAAAAGGTTAATATACAAATTGTCCCTACTGGCGGAACTTCAACTGACTGGAAGTTAGACATGCGCTGACCACCAGGGGGCAACACAGAGCATGGTGGGTGTAGGTGATGCAGCGCTGGCAGCAGGTGGCAGTGGAAGCACTGTCGGCCTGGAAGGGTCCTGACAAGAGTGGGACCATGGCGGGATGGTGGAGTAGGTAAGTGGGTGGCGCCAGGCCAAGGCGGGTGTGAAGGGAGGCCCTGACCAGCATCCAGGAGCCATTAGGGACCCTACCCATGCACAAATTTTATGCACTGGGCCTCTAGTATGTATATATTTACATTGAGAGAGGAAGGGAACAGAGAGAGAGAGAGAAGGGGAGAGAAAGAAACCTTTCCCTCTGAGCCTATAGTGTCTTTTTATTTAAGCCAAGCTAATGTGTCATGTACTCCCTTAGACAGATGACTGTTGTTGGTAAAACAACCTATGTAGATTGGCCTAAAGCAAGTAGGATCCTATCCTAGTGAGACATGGTGTGGAGGCCCGAGTCTGGGTTCTTAGGTGGAGGTGTGTGGAGAGTAGGTGTGTAAACCTGCTCTGCAGTGTCTGCAGAGTAAGATACATCTTGTTTGCACAGAACTGCATATATGTGTATTTAAGATTGTGTAGTGAGAAGGATGTGGAAGATGTTTACCCAAACTCACTAACAGTGGTTATCTTTGAGTAGCCATTTCACTCTTTATAATGAACACACATCTATCCTAATAATAGACAAACATGGTAATTAACCATCCTCCGCTACCCTTCCCATTGGCTAATCAGGGTGATATGCAAATTAACTGCCAACCAAGATGGCAGCCGGCAGCCAGGCAGCTGAAGCCAACATGAGGCTTGCTTGCTCCAGTGATGGAGGAAGCCAAGGTTCCCCGCCTGCCACAGCCCAGCTCTGAGCTCCAGTCTAAGCAACAATGTTGCAATTATAGAAGCTAAACAAACCCCAGGTACCTGCTTTCAGCCAGCTGGCCTCGGAGCTGGAGCCGCAACAAAGTTTCAATTACAGAAGGTAAATAAATCCCAGAATAAAAAAAACAAAAAAGGAGAGACTGGGAGCTTCAGTTGCAGGCTTGGCCCACCTGAAAACAGCCCTCAGCCCCTCATCCAGACTGGCCAGGCACCCCAGTGGGGACCCCCACCCTGAAGGGGATGTGGACAGCCTGAAAACAGCCATCAGCCCCCCTCATCCAGGCTGGCCAGGCACTCCAGTGGGGACCCCCACCCTGAAGGGGATGCAGGAAGCCTGAAAACAGCCATCAGCCCTCATCCAGGCTGGCCAGGCACCCAAGCAGGACCCCCACCCTGATCCGGGACACCATTCAGGGCAAACCAGCTGGCCCCCACCCATGCACCAGGCCTCTATCCTATATAGTAAAAGGGTAATATGCAAATTGACCCTAACAGCAGAAAGACTGGGAATGACTGGTCACAATGACACACACTGACCACCAGGGGGCAGATGCTCAATGCAGGAGCTGCCCTCTGGTGGTCAGTGAGCTCCCACATGGAGGAGCTCTGCTCAGCCACAAGTCAGGCTGATGGCTGCCACTACAGTGGTGGTGGTGGGAGCCTCTCCTGCCTCCTCAGCAGTGCTAAGGATGTCCGACTTCAGTTTAGGTCTGCTCCCTGCTGGTAAGTAGACATCCTCCGATGGCTGCCAGGCTGCCATAGGGATGTCTGATTGCCAGTTTAGGCCCAATCCCCTGGGGAGCAGGCCTCAGCCAGCAGATGGTCATCCCTCTAGGTGTCCCAGACTGAGAGGGCACAGGCCAGGCTGAGGGACCGCCCCCCCCCCCGAGTGCACAAATTTTGTGCACAGGGCCTCTAGTATATATATAAAAGCCTAAGTGACCGTTCAACCAGTTGTCATTATGCGTACTGACCACCAGAGGGCTGACAATGCAGGAGCTGCCCCCTGGTGGTCAGTGTGCTCCCACAGCAGAAGTGCCACTCAGCTGAACCACGGGGGCTAGCTAGCGCCGCTGTGGTAGTGTGAGCTTCTCCCAGGGACACTCCTCCTGCACACCCCTCCCCCATCCGGACTGGGACTGGGATGGGGACCCACATTGGGACTGCCTGGGCGCAAGCCCGAGGCCACTTCTAGGTCATGGGCGAGCTAGTATCCCCCTAGGACAGTTGTGCAGAGATAGCAGCTGAGCAGCAGCGAACCTATCCAGCAGAGGCAGCAGGTGCAGCAGGGCTGGGATGAGTGAGAGCTGTGGCAACCCGCTAAGCTCTGGCTCCTCCCTGGCTGCCTGCCACTTTGCATACTACTACATCCCTCGGGGGATGTTGGACTGCCATTTTAGGCTGAATCCCTGCAGGGCCTGTAGTATATATACACTGAGTGGCCAGATTATTATGACCACCTGACCTTTGTAGGCAAATTAGCTATAATTTTGCGCTGAAGTTGCTAGAGGGCCAGACCATTATAAATAGGGAAGCAGATTGTTTACCACGAGAGTAGAAGTGAATTTTTTCTGAAGATATGGGTAAACAATGAGATTTAACAGCCTTTGAACATGGGATATATACACTGAGTGGCCAGATTATTATGACCACCTGAAGTTTGTAGGCAAATTAGCCATACACTGCATCGTATGGGATATGGAAGCCGAAGGCCTGTTGGAACACCTTTGCTGTCTGTAGTTACCAAGATAAAATGTCTCCAATTCGCACAGGAACACAAGGATTGGACAGTCGAGCATTGGAAAAAAGTCATGTGGTCCGATGAATCACGTTTCCAGTTGCATCATGCAGATGGCAGAGTGAGAATTTGGCAGAAACAGCATGAAAGCATGCACCCCACATGCATGAGTACAACCCTTTAAGCTGGTGGGGGCAGTGTTATGGTTTGGGGCATGTTTTCCTGGCATAATTTGGGCCCTTTAATTCGTGTGGAACAACGTCTGAATAGCACAACATACCTAGGTATCATTGCTGATCAAGTTCATCCTATCATGTTGACGGCATATCCCAATGCAGATGGCTTCTTCCAACAAGACAATGTGCCATGCCATGGTGCTTATTGTGCAGGAGTGGTTTCAAGAACATGAGGGAGACTTTACCTTGCTTAGGTGGCCCCTACAATCACCAGATCTCAATCCAATTGAGCATTTGTGGGACCAAGTTAAAAGAGCCATCAGGCAGCTGTTTCCACAACCATCAAATCTCACAGAACTGGACAGTGCTGTTCATCAGGCATGGTGTCGGATTCCTCACATCACCTTTCAACATCTCATTGAGTCAATGCCAAGAAGAATCACAGCAGTATTGAAGGCAAAAGGTGGCCCAACGAAGTACTGATGGGGTGGTCATAATCTGGCCACTCATTGTATATATATCCATCCCACGTTCAAAGGCTGTTAAATTGCTTTTTTTTACCCATATCTTCAGAAAAAAATCACTTCTACTGTTGTGGTAAACAACCTGCTTCCCTATTTATAATGGTCTGGCCCTCTAGCAACTTCAGCTCGAAATTATAGCTACTTTGCCTACACACGTCAGGTGGTCACAATAATCTGGCCTCTCAGTGTATGTTTTAAAAAAGCCATTTTAGGCAGTGCGTCCCTCAGAGCTAGTACTGAAATGGCGTGCTGTCAGGAGGAGGACCCAGAGGCCCTCAGCAGAGTTGCCATGGCTGAGCCCTTGAGTGGTTTTAAAGCAGATTTCAAAGATGACAAACCTCCATCTCCCCTCACACCCACCCCCCTCGGGCCCAGACACAGCACCATCTCCTGGCTGTTTGAGACCTACCTCTCTAGCTGCTGAGGTGGCCCTCACCTCACCTCCTCCCAGATCCGTCCCTGCTGCAGAGTCCCCAGCAAAAGTCCAGGACCTAGAAGAATTTGTTCCTTGGGATAGCCTTGACTACAGCTTCCTGGATGACATAGCCTCCCAAAGGAGGATGAGAGGACAGTTGAGGTCAAGGTTCCTCGGAATAACAACAATGACAGGGAGGCCCCCGGAGGGAACCCCATGGTGGTAGGTTTCCAGGATGACGTGGACCTGAAAGACAAGCCACCCAGCAGGCCCCTGCTGCCCATAGCCCCTTCTCCAGGGAGAACATAACTCTTTCCAATGAGGAGGTAGCAGGACCCCTTAAGGCTGCTGCCCTGGCCCCACAGAAGTGATCTGAGCCAGAGACCAAACAGCCCTCCACAAAGGCTCCAAGGCCGCAGTGGGGTGTAGAGACCTGCGGGTCCCCCGCGCTGAGGGCTCCTCTCAGGCTCAACGGGAAGGACGAACTGGCAGCTTCATCAGGGTGACCCCGAGGGCCAATTGCTGTGCAGATGTTGTCCTTCATCATGGACAAACCCGACTTTGCGAGTGAATCAGATACGCCATAGAGAATGGACGAGTTCCCAGTGCAGGAGGATCTCTCTGATGTGACAGATGAGGACGCTGGCCCTGCCCAGGCGCCCCCGCTCCTCTAGTCCCTGGTCCCCTCCTTCCGAGTGAAGGATGACTTGATCTCTTTGGACTGGGGCTGGAGGAGCCTGGCCGCAAGGCGAGCAGCGGTGAAGATAAGGGCAGGCCTCCCTTCAAGGAGGAGAAGAACGATGAGGAGGAAGAAAAGGCTGCCAAGAAGAAGAGCAAGCACAAGAGGAGCAAGCACCGGGAGGAGGGCCGAGAAGACCAGTGGCGGCTTTGACAGTGGACAAGCTAGAGGCCTTCCTGAGGGTGGGGCCCCAAGCAGTCACCTCCTCGGGAGGAGGGGACTATGAGGAGCTTTAGACCCTCCCGCTTGGGTGTAGCAGGTGCTAGCTCTGTTGCTTCTCAAGGAGGAATGCTTCTCAGGGAGGGACGAAGGCCCAGGAGGCCAGCAAAGCTGTTTACAAGGCTGATTGATCTGGTTATGCTCAACTCCTACTCGCCTGGCCACTGCATGCGGGGAGCCTGGCTTCCTCCGTGGCTCCCCTGCTGTGCACAGCCCTCTCGAGCCCTCTGGGCACCTGTGCTGTTGACACCCTGCAGTGCTCGTGTGTCCCTGGGGGGACTCTTCCCAGGCTGGTGTCGCACCTGCTCCGGCGGCTACCAGGTGAGCCAGAATGCCCTCACTCCTTTCCTTTTCTCCTTCCACACTTAGCTACAACCATAAAGCTCTCCTGTTTTAATGCTAAAACAAAAACAAAAACAAAAACAAACAAAAAACTCCCACAACAAATAAAAAGCCATTTTAGTGACCTACCATAAAACAATCATTCCATAAATCCCCACTTAGGATAACAGTAGAATAATTGTCTTTTCCCCAAAACATGCAAAGTTTTGTGGTAATCAACATAATATTACAAGTAATTATTTTCAACACCCTATAGACATGGGTCATTGATTACAAGGTGCTATGAGTTCTGCTTTGCAATGCCACTTACCTGCCATATGCCTACTCTGTGATAGGAACTGGAGGTTCAAAGATGAAGGTTTCCTGCCCCTCCCCCAACAGTTGTTTGGGTGCTAGTGGGGTAGACAATATAAGCAAATAGAAGAACTGGGGCACCATGTGGTTGTTTTCATGAAAAGTGCAGGACCACAAGTCATGTATGGGCTTGGGAGAAGTTGAGGATGGACTGCAGAGGGTATGATATTAGAACTGAGTGGAACAATCAAAGGAGGTGGGTGGTGGCAAACATAGTGCCTGGCTTGTTAACTAAGGGGCTACCTGCCATTCTCACTGCAGGCCAGCCTCACGGCTAGACTCTGCTTTTAATTAATTAATTATTTTTAATTTCTTAATATATTTTTATTGATTTCAGAGAGGGAGAGAGAGAGGGAGAGAGAGAAACATCAATGATGAGAGAGAATCATTGATCGGCTGCCTCCTACACACCCCTTATTGGGGATCAAGTGGGCAACCTGAGCATGTGCCCTTGACCAGAATTGAACCTGGGACCCTTCAGTTGCAGGCCAATGCCCTATCCACTGAGCCAAACAGGATAGGTGCCGGGAGCTGGTCCATCCTTGCTGTTTCAAGGGACCTGGCATATATGGCATACTGTTCTTAATATGTTTGCTCACCTTCTTGGCGCTGTGTTTTAACCAAGGTCACCTCTCTGAGAAAGGTTGTTTCCCCAGGTAGGGATTTTCCCCTGAAGTTAGGGAGGGAATAAAACCCCTTCACTAAGTGCCAGGCGGGTAATTAATCTCTTTAACTACGAACAATCATGCTTAAGCTACATAATCTTTACTCCCTGGAATGGAGATAAGAAACACCCTAACCTTTGGAATAGAGATTGATAGGATTGGAATCAACTGGCATAAATACAGATGTAATAAGACAACAACACACAGAACTTAGATGAAGATCATAGAACACAGAACTTAGAAGACAGAACCTACACAGAACCTAGAGACAGAAGAACTTCGCTGGAGAGAACATGGCAAAAGATCCTGGACAGAACATGGCTACAGAACCTGGCTGGAGAACCTGGCTGGAGAACCTAAACCGAACCTGGCTGGAGAACCTAGCGAGAGAACATGGACACAGAACCTGGCTGGAGATCCTAACCAGAACTTTGCTGGAGATTGTGGCTAGAGATCCTGGCAAGGCTGCTGATCAACTGAACGCTGCCTCCGAGTCTTTCCTTCTTCGCCGACTCCGTCCACACCTTTGGGGACCCCTGGACCTGCTGGGGTTGGACCCCAGCATATGGCGCCCGAACAGGGACCCCTAGGTAAGCGCCCCGCACTCGGGACGGATAGGACTCCACCGTAGGAAGAGGGTGGATAGTCTTCGCTGACTCCGTCCACACCTTTGGGAACCCCTGGAACAGGATTCCCATAGGTAAGCCCCCCCTATTGAGAACCCCCACATTCGGGACGGATAGGACTCTACCAGGGTGCTGCAAACCCCCCTATAGAGGATAAGTAGGGTAAGAAGGTGGATAGTACAGAACTTAGATTGAGAAGATGTGCCATACTGAGTCCAAAGAAAGAAGACTCTGTATTGATCTTTACATTAAGAAGATGTGCCATACTGAGTCTAAAGAAAAAAGACTCAGTATTGATCTTTTAACGCATATGCTTGCTAGCAGAGGAGTTAAGGTTACTCACAGTCAGATGGAACATTTTATACAAGAAATATGTCCATGCTTTTCTGAGGAAGGAAAGGTGCCGGAAAGGTAAATGTAGAGGCATAGGAGAAGGTAGGCCCAAGGAGCCTTATCCTTAACCCCACTGCAGCCCTTCCACCCCGGGAAAGTGCAGGATTGGCAAGCGCTCCATGGGATGATAGATCAGGACTCAGGTGATAGCAGAAAGCGCCAATCCTACTCTTAAAATGGATACAAGAGAGCATTTGGGGTTTTTCTTTTTAATGCCTGCTTTTAAAAAATAAAAAAGGGGGAATTTGCTGGGAGCTGGTCCATCCTTGCTGTTTCAAGGGACCTGGCATATATGGCATACTGTTCTTAATATGTTTGCTCACCTTCTTGGCGCTGTGTTTTAACCAGGTCACCTCTCTGAGAAAGGTTGTTTCCCCAGGTAGGGATTTTCCCCTGAAGTTAGGGAGGGAATAAAACCCCTTCACTAAGTGCCAGGCGGGCAATTAATCTCTTTAACTATGAACAATCATGCTTAAGCTACATAATCTTTACTCCCTGGAATGGAGATAAGAAACGCCCTAACCTTTGGAATAGAGATTGATAGGATTGGAATCAACTGGTATAAATACAGATGTAACAAGACAACAACACACAGAACTTAGATGAAGATCATAGAACACAGAACTTAGAAGACAGAACCTAGAAACAGAAGAACTTCGCTGGAGAGAACATGGCAAAAGATCCTGGACAGAACCTGGCTACAGAACTTGGTTGGAGAACCTAGACAGAACCTGGCTGAAGGACCCAGCTACAGAACCTGGCGACCGAACCTGGCTGGAGAACCTAAACCGAACCTGGCTGGAGAACCTAGCGAGAGAACATGGACACAGAACCTGGCTGGACATCCTAACCAGAACTTCGCTGGAGATTGTGGCTAGAGATCCTGGCAAGGCTGCTGATCAACTGAACGCTGTCTCCATGTCTTTCCTTCTTCGCCGGCTCTGTCCACACCTTTGGGGACCCCTGGACCTGTTGGGGTTGGACCCCAGCAGCTAGGGCTATTTTTATTTTTTATTTTTAAAACATCTTATTGTTGAGAGAATTACAGACGTCTCCCCTTTCCCCCCTGTAATCCCCCTGCACCTCCACTGCCCTACCCCAGGTCTTCATCACCCTATTGTCTGTGTTCATAGGTAAGATCTTTGATTAATCTCCTCCCACCCTCCAGCCCCTTACCTGCTTCCCTCAGAGATTCGTCAGTCTGTTCCATGTTCCCATGCCTCTGATTCTATTTTATTCACCACTTTATTTTGTTCATTAGATTTCTTGTTTATTTTTATTCAATTGTTGATAATGTATTTATTGCCATTTTATTCCTATTTTTAATCTTTTTCCCCCCTTTCTTTAAGAATACACTTCAACATTTCATGTAATACTGGTTTGGTGGTGATGAATTCCTTTAGCTTTTTCTTATCTGTGAAGCTCTTTATCTGACCTTCAATTCTAAATGATAGCTTTGCTGGGTAGAATAATCTTGGTTATAGGTCATCACTATTCATCACTTTGAATATTTCTTGCCATTCCCTTCTGGCCTGCAAAGTTTCTGTTGAGAAATCAGCTGACAGTTGTATGGGCACTTCCTTGTACACAACTAAGTACTTTTCTCTTGCTGCTTTTAAGATTCTCTCTTTGTCTTTAACCCTTGGCATTTTAATTATGATATGTCTTGGTGTGGGTCTCTTTGGGTTCCTCTTGTTTGGGACTCTCTGCACTTCCTGGACTTCTAAGTCTATTTCTTTCACTAGTTTGGGGAAGTTTTCTGTCATGATTTCTTCAAATAGGTTTTCAGTATCTTGCTCTCTCTCTTCTTCTTGCCCATAATGCGAATGTGAAGTTGTCCCAGAGGCTCCTTACACTACCTTCATATTTTTAGATATATATATTTTTTGCTCTTCTGATTTTTTTTCTTGCTCTTATTCCAAATCATTGATTTGATTTTCAGGATCCTCTATTCTACTGTTGTATCCCTCTATATTATTCTTTATTTCACTTAGTGTATGCCTAATTTCTGACTGTTCCTTTTTCATGTCTTTGACATTCTCACTAAGATCCTTGAAAGTCTCACTAAGTCCTTGAAGCTGTCATGAAGATCCTTGAGTAACCTTATAACTATGGTTTTGAACTCTATATCTAGTAGCTTGCTTGCTTCAGTTTCTTTCATTTGTGACACGTTTCTTTGTCTCTGCATTTTACTTGCTTCCCTGTGTTTGTTTCTATGTATTAAGTAGAGCTGCTATATCTCCCGGAGTTGGTAGAGTGGCCTTGTATAGTAGGTGTCCTGTAGGGCTCAGTGGCTCAGCCTCCCCAGTTACCTGGGCTGGGCACTCTAGATGCACCCCTGTATGGGCTGTGTGCAGTCTTGTAGTTGAACCTTGATTGCTATTGGCATCACTGAAAGGAACTGGCCTCCAGGCCAATTGGCTGTAATGATGAGCTGCCACTACAATGGAAGAGCTGTTGTGCCGGAGACACCTCTGTGGAGCAGAACTTGCATTAGGGGGGTTTTGGTGCTCACTGAGTCTGTCACTTGAGTGTGTTGCTTGTGGATGTGTAGAGTTATAATCTTCTATGGTCTAAGCCAGTGGTCGGCAAACTCATTAGTCAACAGAGCCAAATATCAACAGTACTTCTTCAAAATAGACTCGCCCAGGTCAAAAACTGACTTCTGCACATGGACCATGAAGTTTCAATCACACTGTACGCGTGCCCGCACATGGTATTTTGTGGAAGAGCCACACTCAAGGAGCCAAAGAGCTGCATGTGGCTTGCAAGCCACAGTTTGCTGACCATGGGTCTACGCTGTCCACTAGGTGCACTGGCTCTAAGGCCTCTAGGGAGGTACAAAGTCAGCCACAGCCTGGGGCCATCTGTCAGGAACTGCAGAGAGATGTGCAGAAGGCTGCTATTTGTATTGGGCTTGGAAGTGCCCAGGCGAGGCCTGGGTGTGAAGCAAAGGAGGCTGGGGTAGTGCAGGTCTTGGGCTTTTTATTGATAGGTTTGGGGCACACTGACACCAACTCTAGTTTATTTGAGAGATTTTAGCAAAGTCTGAAGCCTGAGCTAGGACAGGTTATTCATATGGAAAAGCTGCTGCAAACAGCTTGGGTAGGGGTACAAATTGGATGGGTGCAGGGTCTCAGGGAATTCCCAGAGCAGAGCAAACAGCGTGTTCCAGGCTGATGGAGACTCAGATATTGTTGCCAGTCAGCCCTGTGACAGGGGAGGTGCCAGCGAGCGCCTTTGTCTGGGAGAAAGCCACCTCCTATTTCCTGCCTGGATGCCAAACAATCCAGTTCCTCTCCATATGTGTCTGGGTCCCCCAAAGCTGCCTCACACTGGAGCTCAGCGGGATTGAGTCTGAGTAAGTCTATGTGCTGGCCCTTTAAAAGGAACATCCGGGTCTTTAGCAGCCTCTGTGTCACCCAGCCACAATTCCTGCTGTTTTTTACAGCCTGAAGTTTTGGGGACTTCTCCTCCCAGCTCTGGAACCCTGGGATGGGGGTCTGGTGCAGGGTTGGGACCCCTTGTTCCTCAGAGTTGACCTCCACAAAGATGATTTCCCTCCAAATTAAAAAAATCAGCACATATGGTGTCGGATCAGTCCGTTCCATGCCCCCACTACTCCTACCAGTCTCAATGTGCTTTCTTCTTTACTTCTCTGGTTGTAGGACTCCCATTCAGGTGGTTCTGAATGATGGTTATTCTGTATTTTAGTTGTAATTTTGATGTGGTTGTGTGAAACAGTGCATACCAGTGTTTACAAGTACCTGTGCCACTATCTTGATTCTCTCTAGACTGTGCATTTAAAGGTAGTCCAGGGTCTTGTATTCACTTTTTTCTTGCTGTGTGACAGGTTGCCACAAATTTAGGGGCTTATGACAACATCCATTTATTATCTCCCAGTCTACAGGTCAGAAGTCCTACAAGGCATGACTTGTTCTATGCTGAGTCTCACCTTGCCCAAATCAAGGTGTCCATAGGACCATGTTTCTTCCTGGAGGCTCTGGGGGAAGAAGTCATTTCTGGGCTCATTCAGGTTGTTGGCAGAATTTACTTCCTTGCAGTCCCCTCCATTTTATTTTTGTTTGTTTTGTTTTGTTAATTCTCACCCAAGGATATTTTCTCCACTGATTTTTAGAGATGGAACGTAATTTTTGGACTGGAACCCAGATTCTTTGTCTGCCAGAGTCGAAGAAGGAATCCATGGACAGAGAGTAGTATAGAAAAGGTGGAGACTTATTAAAGAACTGTCGTAAGTGTTTCCCTCCACGTCCTGCGTGGTTCAGGGTTCGGGTCTGGAAGAGGAGCTGCACAACAAATGAAAAAGAAAATACAGGAGATAATTGGGAATATTGGGGGACCAGGTGAGCAAGTCCAACTCAAGAGGAAGGACTTCCACTGTGCTCAGGACTCACCAAGCTTTTTATAGTGAGAAGAAAACAAGTTAGTGGTTACCAAAGTTACACTGTTCTTGTGAGTTTTACTTGTTTACATGGTTATACTTCCTGCACTTCCTCAGCCCCTTAGTTCCCAGATAAGATCTAGGGAGTGTTATAAGGTCAAGCCTAATTATGCTAAGAGGACTGTGCCCTCTAAGCTGGGAATTGTTTGTGACTTTGCCAACAGGTCAGTCTGAGGCTTAACCCTATATCAGTTTCCCACAAAGAACAAGTACAGACTCCCACGTGGGGAGAGGGAAAGAATCCCACAGAATGGACACTCATGTGGGAGTCCATCCCTTCTTCCACAGTTTATAAAGGCTGCAAGTCCCTGTGTCTGGATATCCCCTCTAATTGGCCACTATCCCCTTTTTTGATTTGGTCACTATAGCAACTCCTTAACTCAAAGGTCAAACACCACATGGGACATGTGATGCCCTCCTCCCTCATTGTCCTTTTCTTTCTGGACTTTCTTCCTTTTTATTTTGTAAATATAGACCTTTTTGGCTACTTCCAGCTCTTTGTCTTATGTAAATACAACTGTTGCTCCTCCCTGCACCTGGCTTCCTTGTGTTATGGAGATGTACCTTCTCCTAATCTGTAGCCCTATTTTTTTCCATGAACCCCAATTCTAAAAATTCCCTAAGCCTGCCTATATTCCCCTAAAATTCCTGTTTCAGAGAGAATGGAAGGGAGAGGGAGAGAGAGAGAGAAACATTAATGTGAGAGAGACACATTGATTGGTTGCCTCCACACTCACCCTGACTGAGGCCAAGGATCGAGCCTGCAACTGAGCTATGTGCCCTTGACCAGAAAGCAGAGACCCTTAAGTCCATTGGCCAATGCTCCAACCACTGAGAAAAACCAGTTAGGGCAATCACCTCCATCTTTAAGGTGGTAGCATCTGGGCCAGGCACTGAAGCTCTCCTTGATTTCTAGTCTTTGTCACCTCTACTTCTGTCTTCCTCTTCTACTTTTAAGGGCTCATGTAATTCTGATACTGGACAACAAATGGGTCCTGAGCTGCCTGTCACTACTTGAACCAGTTAAGCAGAGTCAGAGTTGAATCACTTATGAGCATTTATTCCAATAATGCCAATAATGCCAGCAGAGAGTAGCTAGTCATCCACAAAAATCTGCTCTGCCTCCCCCAATAAGCCAGCTGCTTATATTGGGTAGAAGGACAAAGATGTGGAAGTAGGCAAAAGCAATAAGAATGGGTATATGCAAAATGGGTATAATGGTTACAGTGTATAGGAAATGCAGGCTGTTGTTTTGCAAAGGGCTGGTGGTTTGCAAAGGGCTGGCACCTCCTGTTTCTTCAAGGAGGTTGTTAATCTTTCCATGATAATAGGCAGCGTTCCAATGAGGAGGATGGGCCACACTTTCAGGTGCGCTCCCAGGTCCTGTGTACAACTCCCACCCAGGTTAGAATGTGCTTTCTTTAATCAGAGCAAAAAAGTCATGTTAACAGAGCATGATTAACATTTCTTACTAGTGGACTGGTGTACAAAATTTGTGCATGGGGGCAGGGTGGGGAGTGTCTCTCAGCCTGGTCTGCACCATCTCCAATTTGGGACCCCTCAGGGGATGTCTGACTGCTGGTTTAGGGCTAATCCCTGTGGGATAGGTCCTAAACCAGCAGTCGAACATCCCTCTCGCAATCTGGGACTGCTGGCTCCTAACCGCTCACCTGCCTGCCTGCCTGATTGCCCCTAACCACTCTACCTGCCAGCCTGCTTGCCCCAACCTGCCCCCCACTGGCCTGATCACCCCCAACTGACACCCTGCCGGCCTTGATCACCCCCACCGGTCCCCCCCACTGGCCTGATCACCGACAACTGTTGTCCCATCCTAGCCTGATCACCCACAACTGCCCTCCCCTGTTGGCCCCTAACTGCCTCTACCTCAGCCCCGCCACCATGGCTTTGTCCAGAAGAATGTCCGGAAGGTCTCCTCGAAGGTTGCCCAGTCTAATTAGCATATTACCTTCTCATTAGTATAGATAGAGGCCTGGTGCACGGGTGGGGGCTGGCTGGTTTGCCCTGAAGGGTGTCCTGGATCATGGTGAGTGTTTCTTTGAGGGGCAGGGTGGCCTGGGAGGGGGGCCTGTGGTGGTTTTCAGGGCAGGTTATGCCCCCATTGGGGTGGGGATCCCCACTGGGGATGGTGCCGGCATGGGTGAGGGGCTGGGGCAATTTTCAGGCCAGCCATGCCCCCATGGGGTGAGGGTCTCTGCTGAGGGGGGGCATGGCCAGCCTGGGTGAGGGGCTGAGGGCTGTTTTCAGGCTGGTCACACCCCCTTTAGGGTGGGGGTCCCTGCTGGGGTGCCTGGCAAGCCTGAGTGAGGGGCTGATGGCTGTTTGAAGGCTGGCCACATCTCCCAGTGGGGACCATCACCCCATGGGGGTGTGGCCAGCCTGGGTGAGTAGCTGAGGGCCATTTGCAGGCCCCTCCCTCAGCAGCCGGCCCGGGCAACCCAAGCCTCCTGTGCGCTCAGGCTGGCTCTGTGGCCATTGCCCACAGGCCCCTCCATTAGTGGCCAGCCAGGGATCGCAGGCAGCTTGGGTTGCCGGGGGTGACCCAAGCCTCCCTCTCGCTCTGGCATGCTCTGTGGCTGCCACCCACAGGCCCCTTCTTTAGCGGCCAGCCCAGGATGGCGGGAAGCTTGGCTTCCTCTGTCACCGGGGCGACCCAAGCCTCCCGCCCTCTCCGGCTGGCTCCATGGCTGCTGCCATCTTTGTCCCACTAATTTGCATATTCCTTCCTGATTGGCTTGGGGTGCCATGGAGGTATGGTCAATTTACATATTTGTCTATTATTAGTGTAGATAATAATAGCTAGTTCCCAATTTTTTATTTCTGCTCCTAACATTCTCCACTGCTATTTCTAGCATCTCATATCTATGAGATTAGTTTTAGATGAAAACTCTCATCCGGCTGGACTGCATTTGCTTTTGCCTTGAAAGCAGTTTGCAGAGATGGAATACAGTGAATGCAGGATCTAAAACAAGGAAGACATTGAATACAGCAGAAAACAATTGGACTGAAAAAAAAAATAAACAGAAGAAAAATTAAAAAGAATTCCCGCAACCCAGACAGATTGGGTAACCAGGAAGTTAACTTGGATAAGTCAAATTCAAAAAATCCTTTCAGTTGTTTTATCTTGTTCTATCTTCTTTAATTTATTGAATGTTGTTTTCTATCAGTTGAGAATTGTCTGAAAGAGTAAAACAGCACATTTCTTTAAATTTCTCACAGCCGTGATAATGTCACAATAGCAAATAATCTATTGCTGCCTTATTCTTTAGAACTGCCTCCCTGACCTGGCTCAGCTTTTGATTTGTCCCAAGTATAGCCTGGAAATGGCATTCAGGGCTTTTACCATACTACAAGGCCTGGGTCACTTCTAAATTAAGAGAATCTACCATTCTGGCATAACAAAACTGGTTAAACCAATATATGCAGCAGGGCTCCACAGATGGAGATCATTGATGCAGTCCATTGCCATGGCTGTGAGAAGTTCTCTTTTGGTTCAGACCCTGTGATGTTTCTGGGGCATAAAGATGGTCAGTTGTCCTAAGGAACAAGATCCCCTGGTGCTTTTGGCAGGGATATATGAATAAACAGTTATCTCACATATTAGAAACCAACCATCCAGCAGCTTAGTGTTAACATAAGAAGCATTCAAACCTGTAAATCATTTTTTGTGACTTTGAGCCAAACTGTTGACAATTGTCAGGAAGCAGAATCTTTATTTTTTTGCCTGCTTTATTTATTTATGTATTTTTTTAACCAGTTTTTTTAAAAAAATAACTTTTTATTGTTGAAAGTATTGGGGAGGACAAAATGGCAGTGGAATAGACAGACGTGTCCTGAGCCTTTTCCTGGAGCTGAAACGAATAACACCCACCCCAAATTGGCAAAGGAGACTCAGCTGGTGAGATGATTTGCAGCCGGGAAGGGCAGAGGACCGTTGGAGAAAGCCCAGGACACTGCGACCATGAGAGCAGCAGACATGTGAGCAGCCTGCTCCTGTCCAAGGAGCTGCAGACCCACAAGCAGCCCGCCCCAGGCTGAAGAGCAGCAGCCTCACGTGGCCTGCCCCTATCCAAAGAGCATCAGCTCTGTGAATGACCCACTCCCATGTTCGAGGAGCAGCAACCACACGAGCAGCCCACCCCTGTCCAAGGAGCAGCAACCGCATGAGTAGCCTGCCCACGACTGAGGAGCGGAAGCCCCGTGCAGCCTGCCCCCATCCAAGGAGCATCAGCTGTGTGCAGACAGCACCCTGCACTCATCCGAGGAGCAGGAGCCGCATGAGCAGCCCACCCCTATTTGAGGAGCAGCAGCCAACTGAGCAGTCTGACCTGGTCCAAGGAGCAGCAGCCATACACAGCCTGCACCCATGCAATGAGCAGCAGCCAGGTGAGTGGCCTGCTCCCGTCTGAGGAGCAGCAGCCACATGTGCAGCCTACTCCAATCCAAGGAGCAACAGCCGCACAGCAGCCCACCCCCGTCCGAGGAGCAGCAGCTGCATGAGCAGCCTGCCCCTGTATGAGGAGCAGCAGCCCTGCGAGCAACCTGCCCTTGTCCAAGGAGCAGCAGCCTCACGAGCAGCCCTCCCCGTACAAGGAGCTGCGCACAGCCAGTCCCGATCCAAGGAGCAGCCCACCCCTGTCTGAGGAGCAGCAGCTGCACACAGCCCACCCCTATCCAAGGAGCAGCAGCCTAGTGATCATCCCACCCCTATCTGAGGAGCAGCAGCTGTGTGAGCAGCCTCCCCCCACCAGCCAGAGGATCCACCATGCTGTGAATGGCACCCACCAGAGCAGCCGCTGCCAACTGAGGAGCTGCCATGACCACCCGAGGAGCAACCACAGCCTGAGGAGCCACTGTCACCCAAGGAGCAGCCCCTGATTGACTCAACATCAAGATCCATCGGTGAGAACAAAAATGGGTAGACAAAGAAACCCCCAAAGGAAAGAAAAGGAGAGGAATCACTAGAAAGGCAGCTAAGTGAAACAGAGGCATGCAAGATGTCAGAAAAAGAATTTAGAATAAGGGTCATACAGTTCATAAACTGGATGGATGAAAAAAATCAAGAACTTATGTAAGAATCAAGAAGAAATGAAGAGTGATATAGCTGCAACAACTCTTTATTGTTGAAAGTATTACATATGTCCCCCTTTTTCCCCATTGACTCCCTCCAGCCCACCCCCACCTCCTGCCCCAAGCTTTCACCACCCTATTGCCTGTGTCCATGGATTATGCATATATGTCTTTGGTTGATTACCTTCCACCCACTCACCTTCCTCTGCCTTCCCTCTGAGATTCTGCACTCTGTTCCATGATTCTGCACTCTGTTTCATGCTTCCATGTCTCCGGATCCACTCCATTCATCAGTTTGTTTTGTTACTTAGATTCCACATATGAGTAAGATCATGTGATAGTTGTCTTTCTCTGACTTATTTCACTTAGCATGAAACTCTCCAGGTACCTCCATGATTCAAAGGATAAGAGATTCTTCTTTTTATTGCTGCATAGTATTCCATGTCATAAATTACCACAGCCTTTTATCCACTCATCTACTCATGGGCACTTGGGCTGTTTCCAAATCTTAGCTATTGTAAATTGTGCTGCTATGAACATAGGGATGTATACTTTCCTTCTGATTGGTACTTCCGGTTTCTTTGGGTTTCCTAGAAGTGGGATCACTGGATCAAATGGCAGCTCCATATTTAACTTTTTGTGGAAACGCCATACTGTTTTCCAAAATGGCTGCACCAGTCTGCGTTCCCACCAGCAGTGTACTAGGGCTCCCTTTTCTCCACATCCTTGCCAGCACGTGCCATTTGTTGATTTGTTGATGATAGCCTTTCTGACAGGTGTGAGGTGATATCTCACTGTCATTTTAATTTGCATATCTCTGATGATCAGTGACTTTGAGCATGTTTTCATATGTCTCTTGGCCATCTGTATGTCCACTTTGGAAAAGCGTCTATTTAGGTCCTTTGCCCATCTTTTAATTGGGTTGTTTGTAGGAAGCAGAATCTTTCAACAGATTGAGATTATGCTCAGGAGAATGGCAGGTTTTTTTTTTTCTTTACATGGTTTTATAAATTACAATAAAAGGAGGAGACGTAAGTGGGTTATATGAAATCCATTGGTGATAGATTAGGGAGGTGGGAGAAATCAAAACGGGGAAACCTCTAGGATTGGGTAAAAAGTAAAATGATAGACACATTTATTTTACTTAGGTGGGTGCAGGATAGTTAACAGTCAACAATTAACTCAATAACAGTGAGGGTATTTATTGTCTCCACAGAGTGGTACCTGTGCTTTGAGGGGTCCGGAAAAAAGGAAAATTACTTTTGGCATTCCCAAAATATGTTATCATAAATGCAAAAAGACAATAGACTCTGTTAAGACCAAAGTTAATCTATGTCAGAGAAGCTACCAGCCTACGAAATGACTACCCACATAGAGTGCTGTTTTAATGAAAAAGTTTTAATTTCAGACTATCCTTTGTGGTTATTTTATTTTTTTAAAATATATTTTTATGGATTTCAGAGAGGAAGGGAAAGGGAGAGAAAGATAGAAACATCAATGACGAATGAATCATTGATTGGCTGCCTTCCGCATGCTAAGTACTGGCGACCAAGCCCACAGCTTAGGCATGTTCCTTGACCGGGAATTGAATCATGACCTTCTGGTTCATAGGTCAATGCTCAAGCACTGAGCCACGCCCACCAGGCTTTGGTGGTTACTTTACATCTCTGAGTTTGCAAGGCTACCACACAGGCCTTCCCTGAGCTTGTCATGTTAGCATGTGCCCCCCCCCTTTTTTTTTAATAAATAAATTTTATTGATTTTTTACAGAGAGGAAGGGAGAGGGATAGAGAGCTAGAAACATCGATGAGAGAGAAACATTGATCAGCTGCCTCATGCACACCTCCCACTGGGGATGTGCCCGCAACCAAGGTACGTGCCCTTGACCGGAATCAAACCCAGGACCTCTCAGTCCACAGGTCGACGCTCTATCCATTGAGCCAAACTGGTTTGGCTCATGTGGCCCCTTTTTGTCTGCACATACACCTTTTGGTTATAAATCAATCCAAAGGACGCATTGATGACCAACCTTTTGGTTTGATAGTGGTGCCCCCTAGTGCTAAGAAGACTCATTCTTAGGAAGTCTCAGTATTTGTCTTGATAAACAGGGTGGATCACTTGGGATAGGGCAAGACCATAACCTTAAATGGCATTCAAGGTTGAATTATTATTATTCAAAATAAAATGGCAGGTAAATGGGAGGCAGTCGGTCCTATATGTCCTTGTTAAAAAATATTCTTGATCATTTCTAATCTTTGAGTTGCCATGATCTCAGTATTTTTGTTGCTTAAGTGTTTGTATCTAGTATAACATTTACATACCACAGACAAAAGCAACAATATTAAACTAGTGTGCTGTGCCAGCAAGGCCAAGGGTGAACCCGAGTGGGGGCGATGAAAGGCTTAGAAAAGACAGGCAAAAGAATGAAAAGCTGGATCTCGGTGGGACGCTGCTTCTGAGAGACAGCGACAACACCCACAAGCCATGTCTTTATTTTATAGCAGATGCCACGAGGCAAAGTAAGGGCGTGATCAAGTTGTTTACAATATTCTCGTGGGTTTCAGTCCCACTCCACTACATGCACCTGAACTCTATCACTCAGGCACCTGGGGCCATGTGTTCAGATCACAGGCTCAAGCTTACAACTATAGCTGTTGGCTATAATTGTGATGGGAGGGCTCTGCCATCCAAGCTGGGACTTGCACATGGCAATGAGAGGACTGTGCCCTCTCAGTAGTCCAAGGCGTGAACTTGTCCAAACACTGTGGCCACACCCCACAAACTAGTAACACCAATTAGGAATAGAAATGTCTAATGTTAGACAAGGAAGGATCTGAGGGGAACCATATCCTAGCCAACCAAAAATTGTGTATTATCATAATTTTTTATTAAGCTAATTATATGTTTTCCTCCTTCATCCACTGTCACTTCTACCTTATGATATGTTTGGCCAGATGAAGTAAGACTCTCTACTATTTAATTATCATAACTGATAATCAGAATATCATTGTATAGTAGGTGGGAAAGATTAACAGGTAACCAAGTTAATTTTTTTTCATATCTAATAAGGGAGGGGGTGTGGAGAGGTAGATATTGTTTCCACTAGGAAACAATAAGGAGGATAATAACAATATAAAATCATTTTATATACATTCAACCAATGAAAATTAGGTGATATAAGAACAAGATTTGAGCAGCATCCATTTGTGAGCATACAGGCCTTATTGATGTCTTGGGTTACCTGTCTGCCTCTATGGTTGGCAGCTTCTTATCATTTAGATTAAGGGGAATGTCAGAGACAGGGACAGATGTCCATTTGTGGCTAGGTACCTGATAAGAAAACACTCTTGGACAAAGTCTTTAATTAATGTCTTTCCCAATGGAAAAAACCTCCAGGTTGTAAGTTGTGGTCTGTGAATCTTTGTCTCCTGGGAGTACGGTGAAATAAATGTTACTGATTTATTAGTTCCTATAATGCAGAATGTCTGCTTTTTAGTTTTCCTTATATTTGGGAAACAAAATAATAAAAAAATCATCAAATTTTTAAACAAAAGTTATAAGAATAATAATTATTCTCAATTCACTTAGTCCCATAACCATTTTTGTTTATCCAGTATTTTTTAAGAATTCAGTTATTCCTTAGAGTTCTATAAATCTTCAACCAGTTCAAAGATATGACCTGCTTGAAAGTCTGCAATTTAGAGTAAGTCTGAGCCCACCTGGCATGGCTCAGTGGTTGAGTGTCAACCTATGAACCAGGAGGTCACAGTTCCATTCCTGGTTGGGGCACATGCCCAGGTTGCAGGCTCGATCCCCTGTAAGTACAGGAGGCAGCCGATCAATGATTCTCTCTCATCATTGATGTTTCTATCTCTCTCTCCCTCTCCCTTCCTCTCTGAAATCAATAAAAATATATATTAAAAAATAGAGTAAATCTGAGACCTTTTCATGTATTTTCTAAAGATATAAAATCTGCAAATGCATTAGAGCAGTAGGGTTCTCAACCTTGGTTGCATATTAGAATTACCTGGGAATCTTTTTTTAAAATCCTGATTTCTGGGCCTCATCCTCCGTAAATTCTGTTTCTTTGTTATGGGGTGAGGCCACATTATTAGTAACAAACAAACAAAATTTCCTGAGGATGAGGCCCAGAAATCAGGATTATAAAAAGATTGCCAGGTGATTCTAATGTGCAGCCAAGATTGAGAACCACTGCATTAGAGTAAAAACAATGACTGCCTATGAATGACAAAACATAAAGTGGCATGGTTATAGACTTGATTATTATGCAATTGATAAAAATATACTTGGCTTTTCTATAAGATATACCATTCCAAGACAACAATTTCTTGATAAATAGTAATTACTGTAAAATGACAAAGAATTTAAAGTTTACATACATTAAATTCAATACATAAGCTCAAAATATAAAGAACAAATTATACGTAAAATTTTAAAACATTGCACATGGGTTATCGGAAGTGTACATTGAACATTGGAAATGATTCATAGATGCCCAATGTGTGGACCACAAATATCCTGAGTGACACTACCAGATGCCCCCACAGGGAACCATCACCCTTGGCTTGCCTGGTGTCACTGGCTGGACACCTGCTACCCTGAGAGTTTTCTGTTTGAACTTGGCTCTGGATCTTTGCAAGTTCCTTCCTAGAGTAGACTGAAACTTCTAGAACATCCAATATAATAAAATATATGTATACAAATAGAACACAATTATTATTATTAATTTTTATTTGAAAATATTTTCCATGTAATTTCAACTATATTAAATAGGCCTAATTTAGTTTAAAAACATTTCTTTTATAAGAAGAGAGAATAAATCTTTGAGGTATTTCAGAGCCCATTGGAATGACTCAAAGTCATCTCTGTTCAAAACTCTCTTAAAATTTAAACTTTAGGAAGGTTGTCAAATATACTTAACTAAAAGGTTATATCATAAACTCTAAATCTAGGTAGAAACACATATTTTATGGTAATAACTCAAAAAGACATTAATCAAATTTAAACAAGTGTTAATAAATATTTTGCCCAGACCACAGATTTCTGCTTAATTTATATAAGTATTTAATCTTTTTAGGTCAATAGAAGATAATGTGCTAGTAATGCCATCTGGACACTAAAAATTCATGATACATAATACACAAAGCAACACATATCACGTAAAGACCATGCACATAATTCGAATTACTAATTTTTCAGAGAAAAACAAGAATATTTTTATAAACTTAAAACTTTCACTAACTTTTATAACCTTCACAACATTTTACAAATGAAAAATGATATAGCAACAATCAGAAAAACCATGGAAGGCTTCAACAGTAGACTAGAAGAAGCAGAGGACCGAATTAGTGAGTTAGAAGATAAAGTACAGAAAAAAGCCCAATCTAACAGCAACTAGAGAAAAAAATTAAAAAGCAGGAGGAGAGCTTACGGGAGCTTTGGGACAATGCAAAATGAAATAACATATGTATAATAGGGCTGCCAGAAGGACAAGAAGAGAAGCAAGGATTAGAAAATTTATTTGAAGAAATAATGACAGAAAACTTCCCTGATATGGAGAAGTAAAAAGTTACACAAGTACAGAGAGTCCCAAGCAAGGTGAATCCCAAAAGACCCACACAAAGTCATGCCATAATTACAATGGCAAATGTTAACGACAAAGAGAGAATATTAAAGGCTGCAAGAGAGAGAGAGAGAGAGTTACCTACAAAGGATCCCCCATCAGATTATCAAATGTTTTCTCAACAGAAACACATCAAGCTAGAAGGGAATGGAAGGAGATATACAAAGTGATGCAAAGCAAGGGACTGAATCCAAGAATACTCTACCCAGCAAGACTATCAATCAAAATTGAAGGGGAAATCAGGAGCTTCGCAGACAAAAAAAAAGGATAAGGGAGTTTATCACTATCAAGCCAGCAATGCAAGAAATGCTAAAGGGAATGCTGTAAAAAGAAGAAACAAAAAGGTAAGAAGGAACACAGACTCAAAAAAATAAAAATGGCTACAAACGGTGGAGAAACCAAGATTGCGGCATAGGTAAACACCGGAGATTGCTGCCTCATGCAGCCACTTCAAAAATACAACTAAAAGATGGAACGGACATCATCCAGAACCACAGGAAGGCTGGCTGAGTGGAAATTCTATAACTAGAAGGAAAGAGAAAAGCATACCGAGACTCAGAGGAGGTGTGGTGTGGAAGTAAAATACAGAGGCACAGAGGCACATGTGGAGAGGGCTGGCAGCTGAGGATAGGGTGGTCTTTTTCAATCAGGGGGGAGTCTCAAGCTCTGAGCTCCAGTCTCTGGGGACCCAGACTCATTGGGAGAAACTGGACTGTCTGGCATCGGTAGGAACTCGAGGGCAGCTTTCTCTCAGGGGTGCTTGCAGTGATTGCAGGGACACTGAGAAGCAGGGCTTCTGAGGGCAGGACTGAGAGCAGCCATAACTGCTCGCTCTGCCCTGTTGATCCCCTGGGAACCGACTCTGCCCAAGCCATGCATGGAGGCTTTTGCATATGAAAAGCCTGGCCCTTTGCAAACTGATAATTACCTAACAAACTGCAGCTGGCCCAAGGCCCCAGGGCAACTTGCATTGCTTCACAGCTGGCTCCTGCTTGATAGCCTCAAGCAGAGGCTAGATTAGCACCTCCCTAGAGATCCAGGAGCCAGTGTGCCCGGTGGTCAGAGTGGGACCATCCAGATTGCAGCTCCTCAGATCCATAAAGGACACACTCAGGGGGCCGACTCAGTGAGCACCAAAGTCCCATTGAAGCAAGTCTTGCCCCAGAGGGGTGTCTCCAGCACAGAAGTTCTCCCACTGCAGACACAGCTGATTCTCACAGGCAATTGGCTTGGAGGTCAATCCCTCCCAGTGTTACCTACAACAATCAAGGCTTAACTACAACAAGACTGTGCACAAAGCCCACAAGGGGTGCACCAAGAGTGTCTACCTCAGGTAATTGGGGAGGCTGAGTCACTGGGCCCTATAGGACAACTAGCACAGAAAGCCACTCTATCGACACAGTGAAGCATAAAAAAAATGCGGAGACAAAGAAAAAGGACACAAATGGAGAAAAGCAAACTACTGGACATAGAGTTCAAAACCACACTTTTAAGGCTTTTCAAGAAGTTTCTATAAACCGCCGATAAACTTAATGAGACCCTCAAGAAACATAGTGAGACCCTCGAGGTTTTGATAAAGGACCAACTAGAAATTAAGCATACACTGACTGAAATAAAGAATATTATACAGACTCCCAACATCAGACTAGAGGATCGCAAGAACCAAGTCAAAGATTTGAAATGCGAAGAAGCAAAAAACACCCAACTGGAAAAGCAAAATGAAAAAGGAATCCAAAAATACCAAGACAGTGTAAGGAGCCTCTGGGACAGCTCCAAGCGTACCAACATCTGAATTATAGGGGTGCCAGAAGAAGAGAGAGAGCAAGATATTGAAAACCTATTTGAAGAAATAATGACAGAAAACTTCCCCTACCTGGTGAAAGAAATAGACTTACAAGTCCAGGAAGCACGGAGAACCCCAAAAAAGGAATCCAAAGAGGACCACACCAAGGCACATCATAATTAAAATGCCAAGGGCAAAAGACAAAGAGAGAATCTTAAAAGCAGCAAGAGAAAGAAAGTCAGTTACCTACAAGGGGGTACCCATACGAATGTCAGCTGATTTCTCAACAGAAACTTTGCAGGCCAGAAGGGAGTGGCAAGATATATTCAAAGTGATGAATACCAAGAACCTACAACCAAGATTACTTTATCCAGCAAAGCTATAATTCAGAATTGAAGGTCAGAAAAAGAGCTTCACAGATAAGAAAAAACTAAAGGAGTTCATCACCACCAAACCAGTATTATATGAAATGCTGAAAGGTATCCTTTAAAAAGAGGAAGAAGAAGAAAAAGGTAAAGATACAAACTATGAACAACAAATACACATCTATCAACAACTAAATCTAAAAATCAAGTGAATAAATAATCTGATGAACAGAATAAACTGGTGATTATAATAGAACCAGGGGCATAGAAAGGGAGTGGACTGACTATTCCTGGGGGGGGGCAAGGGCTGAGGGGGATGCAGGAAGAGACTGAACAAAAATCGTGCACCTATGGATGAGGACAGTGGGAGGGGTGGGCGAGGATGAGGGTGGGGTGGGAACCGGGTGGAGGGTAGCTACGGGGGGAAAAGGAGGACCAACTGTAATAATCTGAACAATAAAGATTTAATTAAAAAAAATAAAATGGGTGATGACGAAAGATGGTTCCTCTTTGCCGCATCTACTTCGAGGATGAAGACCATTCTCAGCAATCAGACTGTGGACATCCCAGAAAATGTGGACATCACTCTGAAGGGCCCCAGGGGCACCCTGCGGAGGGACTGTTTCCAAAACTTAGGTATTGCAAATTGTGCTGCTATGAACAGAGTGGTGCATATATCCTTTCTGATTGGTGTTTCTGATTTCTTGGGATATATTCCTAGGAGTGGGATTACTGGGTCAAATGGGAGCTCTATTTCTACCTTTTTGAGGAAACTCCATACTGTTTTCTACAGTGGCTGCACCAGTCTGCATTCCCACCAGCAGTGTATGAGGGTTCTTTTTTCTCAACATCCTCTCCAGCAATTGTTGTTTGTTAATTTGTTGATGATAGCAATTCTGACAGGTGTGAGATGTTACCTCATTATCTGTTTGATTTCATTTCTCGGATGATTAGTTACTTTGAGCATTTTTTTCATATGCTTTTTAGCCCTTTGTATGTCCACTTTTGAAAAGTATCTATTTACATCCTTTTCCCAGTTTTTGATTCTATTGTTTATCTTTCTTTTGTTAAGTTGTATGTGTTCCCTATAAATTTTAGAGATTAAACCCTTATCGGATATAGCATTGGCAAACATGTTCTCTCATACAATGGGCTCCATTGTTGTTTTGATGATGCTTCCTTTACTGTGCAGAAGATTTTTATTTTGATGTAGTCCCATTTGTTTATTTTCTCCTTAATTTCCTTTGTCCCAAGAGATGTATTGACAAAGATATTGCTGTAAGATATGTCTGGTATTTTTCTGTCTATGGATTCCTCTAAGATTTTTATGGTTTCCCATCTTATGTTTAAGTCTTTTATCCATTTTGTGTTTGGTGTAAGTTGGTTGTCTAATTTCATTTTTTTGCATGTATGTGTCCAATTTCCCTAGCACCATTTATTGAAGAAACTGTCTTGACTCCATTGTATGTTCTTGCCTCCTTTGTCAAATATTAATTGAGCATAATGACTTGTATAGGTTTCTGGATTCTCCATTCTGTTCCATTGGTCTATATGTCTGTCCTTGTCCCACTGCCAGGTAGTTTTGAGAACAGTGGCTTTGTATTATAGCTTGATATTTGGTATTGTAATCCCTCCAACTTGGTTCATCTTTCTCAGGATTGCTGCAGCTATTTGGTATTTTTTTAAATTCCATATACATTTTTGGAGAGTTTGTTCTAGGTCTGTGAAATATGCCATTGGTATTTTAATGGGGATTGCATCAATATATTTTCTATTGATTTCAGAGAAGAAGGGAGAGGGAAAGATAGAAACATCCTAATGAGAAAGAATTATTGATCAGCTGCTTGATGCACAACTTCTACTGGGGATTGAGCCCACAACTTGGACATGTGCCCTTGACCAGAATCTAACCTGGAACTCTTAAATCTGCAGGCTGAATCTCTATCCACTGAGCCAAACTGACTAATACATTCCCCCTTTTAAAATTGATCTTCCTTATCTGTTTTATTGATTTCTTATTATTCTAATCTCTGTTGTTTTGTTCATATATCTAATTTTCTTTTCCCTTGTCCTACTCAATTTCCCTTTCTCTTTTCTTTGTTTTCACTACTCAAGTTTTTACATTTTTTTCCTCTCTTCTCTTTCTTTTTTCTTCTTTTCTGAATTTCTTAACTCATTTCCCCTTCCTAAATTTAGGACTCTGCTCTGTACTCTCTTTTTCAATTTTTTTCTTTCTTGTCTTGTCATTTCTTTTCTCCATCCTTTATTTTAAACCATCATCTTTCTCTTATTCCTCTAATTCTTTAAGGTTATTTTCTCTACTTAATTTCTGCATCTATAGATTCTTCCCCCCACCCCTACCCCTTTCTATTTGTGCTCTTTGGTTTATTTGTTTTGTTGTATTTTATCTCCATAATTTTTTTTTATCTCTTCCCCCCTTCCATCATTCCTGTTCTCTTTTCTCTTTCCTAATTATCTTTTCTCTGGTGGTCACAGGTTATAGGGGTCTTGTGTACATTTGTGTTCTGTTCCTTCCGTGTTGTGTCTTTTTTTTATGTCATTAATATTTAGAATATTTTTCTTGAAAATAAATTACATTCTTACATGACTGGCACAAATATTAACATTCTCCAAGTGTACATAACAGAAATCAGTAAATATATAAGTGGCATATTTGCTGCTGTAGAAAAGTAACACAAAATCATTACAAGATAATAAAAATTTTATCAAAAATAAGTTATTGTATCACATTTTCTGGAAGGAACAGAAATGTGTGAATGATAAGTTCTTTGGCAAAATAGAAAAGAACAATCAGTGAGTCAGAATGTTCTACAATTGAAGATTTAAAGGTGTAACTCCTTAAGGAAATAACTGATGGCTAATCAATTAAAATTCAATATGTCCAACCCTTTTGTGCCCTTCAAGAGGAGCTTTAATGTGTGTTAAGATTGTTTAAGCCATTGTTTATCTATGTCTTTAATGAGGGACATTTGTTTTCATTGTATTCACAAGTCAACAATACTTACCTGGAAAAGACTGCAGATCTATTTTATTGGTTTTAGATTTGTTCTGAATTGAATTTAGCGTGTCTATTAACTTATTTAGCTAACAATCTCTAAACGCAAAATCTACTGACTTTATTTGTTGCACAAACATCACTTTATATACTACATATAAAATTAGTTCATTGCACAACAGTAAAATCAAGGTCATTATATTACCATTATTTTTAAAGTTACTTTTTATAACCATTTATAATTTTGTTAAAAAGGAGATTAGATGATATAATAAGAAAATATTAGAAACTATTATTTTGTTTGTATATATATCAAACTGTAAAAATACTGGGAAAATATAAAACAATATATTAGACAGTTCTAAATTCGATGTCTTATGAATTAATATATTTTTTACATTTAAAAAAGGGTAAGTACCTTTCCCTCAGGTGACAATCATTGAAGAGCTAGGCACACAACAGATATTTACATTAAATATTCTTAAGTAAATTTCATTATTTTAATTAAAAATGAAACTGCCATTTGACCCAGTGATCCCACTTCTAGGAATATATCATAAGAATCCCAAAACACCTTTCAGAAAGAATATTTGCACCCCTATGTTCATAGCATCACAATTCACAATAACTAATTGCTGGGGTCCAACCCCAGCAGGTCCAGGGGTCCCCAAAGGTGTGGATGGCGTCGGCGAAGAAGGAATGACACGGAGACAGCGTTCAGTTGATCAGCATCCTTGCCAGGATCTCTAGCCACAATCTCCAGCCAAGTTCTGTGTCCATGTTCTCTTGCTAGGTTCTCCAGCCAGGTTCTCCAGGTTCTCCAGCCAGGTTCTATAGCCATGTTCTCTCGCTAGGTTCTCCAGCCAGGTTCGGTTTAGGTTCTCCAGCCAGGTTCGGTAGCCAGGTTCTGTAGCCAGGTTCTTCAGCCAGGTTCTGTCTAGGTTCTCCAACCAAGTTCTGTAGCCAGGTTCTGACCAGGATCTTTTGCCATGTTCTCTCCAGCGAAGTTCTTCTGTCTCTAGGTTCTGTGTAGGTTCTGTCTTCTAAGTTCTGTCCCGTGTTGTGTCTTGTTTTCTTGTATTTTGATTTGTTTCGTCAGCACCTCCACAATGGCTGGCATGACGTGGCAAGGAGTGAGCCACATAATTAGATACCCTCAGAGGAGACTCCATCCATGAATAGGACAATAACATTCAAGACCCAACCACATCAGAAGAACCCAAATATCTCAAATAAGGGGCCTCCCAGAACACCCAACCCAAGAGACCTGAGAGACTGCACCACTGGGTCCCCCCCAAAAAACTACTATATAAGACCAACCCCCAAAATCTGGATGGCATAGCAGTTTGATCTAATAAATAGAAACAAATACAAAAGAACAGCAAAAAAATGGAAAGGCAAAGAAACAACCTCCAAATGAAAGAAAAGGAGGAATCACCAGAAAAAGAGCTAAATGAAATGGAGGCAAGTAATTTGTCAAAGAATTCAGAGTAATGGTTATAAGGGTACTCAAACATATGGGTGAGAAATACACACAACTCAATGAGAATTATAAGAAACTGAATAAGAAATATACCAACATGAGTAAGAATCAAGTGGAACTTGAGAATGACATAATTGCAATAAAGAACACAATGAAAGGTTTCAACAGTAGACTAAAAAAAGCTGTGTTCCAAATCAGTGAGTTAAAAGATAAGAGGGAAAAAAACACATAAGCAAAACAGCATCTGGGAAAAAAAATTTTAAAAGTAGGAGGATGGTCTAAGGGAGCTTTGGGAAAACATGAAAGGAATCAACATCTGCATAATAGGGGTGCCAAAAAGAGAGGATGCTAAGCAAGGAATAGAAAACCACAATACATTGTCTGAAATGAAAATTTTTTTAATGGAGAGTTTTTTCTTTATTGAGAAACTTAAGACTTGGGTACATCAAATAAAACCAATTTGGGGTGGGGGTCAAAACCCACAACAGGAAGAAAAAAAATGTTAACCCTGTCTGGGTAATATCAGAACCCAGAGAATATATTCTTTTAATTAAAAAATTCTAGGTGTTTCATAATTGACCTTTGGATACAAAATGACCTATTAAATTTGCAATTTTTGGTTCTGGTATTGAGTTCCATAGGACAAGCTAGGAAATCTTCAAACATTGAGCTGAATTCCCTGAGGGGTTATTTGGCTTTTGAATCATTTTTTATTTCCTTGCCTAAGAGGTAGGAGAAGCAATAGCTTCTTTTCTTGGCATGATGAGCCTGTAGACCTGCCATAGCTTCATCCACCTTGGAGATTTGGGGACTCCAGTATGTGTAGCAGCCCAGAGTGGTCGATCTCTAGAATCCTTACTGTAATCTTTTCAGCTAGATTTGAATGCATGGCTTGGATGAGAGGGAACAAATGTTTTCCCAGCATCTGCTTCTGTTCCTATGGAGGATGCTGTGGCCAGCATTGAGGCAGTCAGGGGCTCCTTCCCCTGCACATGGACTGCAGGCTGGGGTGAGGGCTGCAGATACTGGAGGCATATTTGTAAGATCCAACAGCCCGAGGAGCAGCAGCAGCCACAGCAGCACGAGGAGCTAGCTAGGATCTGCATAGTTGGGGGAACACCAACTGGCAGCTGGCAGTCAGTCCTCGCTGGGTGGCACCAGCCCCACCAAAGTCCTTAGCCAAGTGATTGGGCACTCAGGCCCAACTTTCTGAGCAGTAGTAGGGAGGGCCATGAGAGGCCAGAGCATTACCATTTGCCCCAGATGGTGATGAGTTGGATGAGGCTCAGACTGGTGTATAGCACTTGGCATTCCTTGGAAGCCTTGAGGTCTCCCATCTTGCTGCCAGCATGAATTGGGTCTCATCTGTGCTAACTGGTTAGGTGTTTAATATGGAAGTCTTCCCTGAGCCTGTGGAACTCCTGGCGCAAAGTAGCCACAAGCTACAGGCTGGAACTGATTTAAGATAACATTGGCAGGGAGTGCTCTCATCCTGGGCACCTGCTGCACATACTGGTTGGTTAGGTGAGCCTTTCACTTTTTCTTTCTCTGGGCCAGGGTGACAGTGGCTTGGAGCCCAAGATGTGTCATTCATTTCAGTGACTGCTTTGGTGGCCTCTTTAGGAGATGAGAAGCAGACAAAGCCAAACCCTTTGCTTCTTCAATCCTGCAGCATAACCTTAGCACTGGTGATGAATCCAAAAGGAGAAAACTCTTTTCTTAACTTCTCATTGTCAATGGTGTCATCCAAGTTCTTAATGTAGAGATTCATCCTCTGATATCAACTAATTCTCTCTTGCGTCAGCTGTTCAAATTGCCATTTTAACTCAGCCTACTATTCTACTATCTTCTGTGCATGGCCTACAAAAATGACGTGCCCACTGATTTCTTTTCCATTCATCTCTTCCACAGCCTTATTGGCATCCTTGTGTGTTTCATAACTCACAAGGCCTAAGCCTTTGGATTTCCCACTGTGATCTCTCATCACCTTGACACTTATGGTCTTACCCAATTGACTGAACAGCTCTTTCAGACTCTCATCATCTACCTCTTCCCTAAAATTTTTGATATACACATTAGTGAACTCCTTGTGGAATCAAGTGGCAATGAAGAATGATATAGCTGCATAGGTGCTGGGGCAGGTGGGCTGGAAGCATGCAAAAGTGACTTCCCTGTGGGTTGTCCAAGAATGATTTGATTTTTCTTTTTCTCTTTATTTTATTATTATTTTTTCAGATTTTAAGGCGTTTTGGGGCTTAAAAAATTTTTTTTTCTTCGAGGAGACAAGATGGCAACTGGCAAGAAGGTAGGGAAGGAGAGTGTGTGAGAGAGTGAGGGAGCAATAGACGAGCATGAGGACGTGTGTGGTGCGTGTGTGAGAGAGCTAGGGACAGTTAGATCCTGCAGGTATTCCAAGGGGCTGCCAAACTGGGCAGTCTTAGATGGCGAAACCTCGCTGTCACCACAAACACTCCAGGTAGGACACTGCAGGCACTTAGACCACATCATCTTCAAGAACAGAACTGCTTGAGGCTAGGATCCTAGCCTTGCCACTATCCAATCAGGTCTCAGTTGCAAACCGAGACCCTACAGCCAATAGGGTAAAAGATCTGCAATCACAGCTGCAGACCCATAGACACCAAGACCCCAGGCACCCCGGCCACAGATTTCTGTGTCACAGAGCCAATCCCCTTCCCCCCCGGCCCACAGCAGTGGCATAGGAACTGCCAGACCCTCTACGCACAAACAGGCCTCTTGCCCACACACAGCAGTGGTGGCTCTACCTGAATTTGAGCCTGGGTATGCAGACATGGGAAGTTTGTTTCGCACGACCAGAATCCATGCCCACACAGGGAGGCTGTGCTGAATTTGAATTTGAGCCTGGGTGCACGAATTCTGGGAGTTTCCTGTGACCAGACGCCATGCCCACAGAAGGAGGCTGCGTTGAATTTGAGCCTAGGTGCAGGTACTTGGGAAGTTTGTTCTCTCAGCATGCACATGCACTACCAGACCCTGTGCCCACACAGGGAGACTGCGTTGAATTTGAGACTGGGTGCACGAACATGGAGAGTTTGTTTCCTGCCGTGGACACCTGCATGACCAGACCCTGCACCCACACAGGGATGCTGCACTGAATTTGAGACTGGGCACGTGAATACAGAGAGTTTGTTTCGCTCAGCATGCATGCCCGTAACCAGACCCCATGCCCATCCAGGGTGGCAATGCCACGTGAGTTTGATTTAGGGCAAGCACACATGAAAGGCTGTTTTCTGCAGGGCAGGAGTGGACCTCCTGACAACCCAGTGCAACTGTGCAACCTGGTCCCCCAAGCAGACCAGGGATCCTGATTCTCCATGCGAGAAACAGCACTGAGCACCAGTGACTTGACTCTGTTTCTCATCGTGTGCGCCTGGGATCCCTGATTCCCAGTGCATTCACACTAAGAGCCAGTGACTCCAATTCTTAGCACAGGCGCACACAGGGAACCTGATTCTCGGTGTGAGGCCTCACCAAGCAACAGACTCTGATACTTGATTCTCAGCGTGGGTACAGGGGGTTTCTGACAGACACTAAAGGACTCTGATCTTTGGCACATGCCAGCGGGGTCTCTGTTTCAGCACAGAGCAGGTGGGGTCCGTGATTCTACATGTGTACATGAGGCCACACTAAGCGCCTGTGATTCTGATCCTGGGCAAGCATGACTCCCACTAACCCACGGCAGCCACACGTCTTGGTGTCGGAGCTCTTCAGTGACACTTGGGGGGTGCAAAGTTCCCACTGCACAAGGCCCGGCCCATGCAATTTGACATGTGAACCTTCTGGTGATAGTTGGAATGGGGAGACAACAAAACAATCCCCAGAGGAAAGAAAATGAGGAATCACCAAGAAAGGAAATAAGTGAAACGGAAGCTTGCAACATGACAGAAAAAGAATTCAGAGTAATGGTCATACAGATCACACACCGGATGGAGAAGGGAATAAACAACCTATGCAAAAACCAGGAAGAAATCAGAAGTGATATAGCTACAATCAAAAACACCATGAAGTTTTCAACAGTAGACTAGAGGAAGCAGAGGACCGAATTAGTGAGTTAGAAGCGAAGGTACAGAAACAAGCCAATTCTGAAGAGCAACTGGATAAAAAATTTAAAAAGCAGGAGGAAAACCTAAGGGAGCTTTGGGACAATGCAAAATGAAGTAACATACGTATAATAGGGCATTCAGAAGGACAAGAAGAGCAGCAAGGATTAGAAAATCTATTTGAAGAAATAATGTCAGAAAACTTCCCTGATATGAAGAAGAAAAAAGTTACACAAGTACAGAGAGTCCTAAGCAAGATGAATCCTAAAAGACCCACACCAAGACACGTCATAATTACAAATTTGCAAATGTTAACGACAAAGAGAATCTTAAAGGCTGCAAGAGAGAAACAGTTACCTACAAGGGATACCCCATCAGATTGTCACATGATTTCTCAAAAGAAACACATCAAACTAGAAGGGAATGGAAGGAGGTATACAAAGTGTTGCAAAGCAAAGGTCTGAATCCAAGAATACTCTATTCAGTAAGACTATCAATCAAAATTGAAGGGGAAATCAAGAGCTTCACAGACAAAAAAAGGCTAAGGGAGTTTATCACTACCAAGCCAGAATGCAAGAAATGCTAAATGGAATGCTGTAAAAAGAAGAAATAGAAACTGAGGAAGGAACACAGGCATAAAATACAGAAATGGCTACAAACAAGTAACTATCAATAATAACATTAATCGTAAATGGATTAAATGCTCCAATCAAAAGACATCAAGTGACTGAATGGATAAGAAAACATGACCCATATATATGCTGCCTCCAAGAGACCCACCTCAGAAAAAGGACTCACATAGACTGAAAGCAAAGGGATGGAAAAATATCAATCAGGCAAATGGGAATGAAAAAGAAAAAAGAAGCTGGGATAGCAATACTTATACCTGACAAAATAGACCTCAAAGTGAAGACCATAACAAGAAATAAGAAAGGCCACTTCATAATTCCAAAGGCATTGATACAACAAGAGGATATTACTCTGGTAAACATTTATGCACCCAATGCAAGAGCACCCAAATTCATAAGAAAACTTATGGAAGATATCAAGGGAGAGACTGACAGAAACACAATCATAGTAGGAGACTTTCATATCCCATTAACATCACTGGATAAATCCTCTAGACAAAAACTTAGCAAAGAAACATCAATCTTAAATGACTAACCACATCAGATGGACTTAATCGGCATCTTTAGAATATTTTACCCCCAAAGTACAGAATATACATTCTTCTCAAGCACACATGGGACATTTTCAAAGATAGACCACATATTGGGACAGGCAAAGTCTCTTCAAATTCAAGAGGATTGAAATCATATCAAGCATCTTCTCAGATCACAATGGCATAAAATTAGAAAACAACTACAGTATAAACAATCACAAAAATTCATACACTTGGAGGCTAAATAGCATACTATTAAAGAATGAGTGGGTTACCAAAGAGATCAAAGAAGAAATAAAACACATCCCGGAAACAAATGACAATGAAAACACAACAATCCAAAATCTTTGGGACACAATGAAAGCAGTCCTGAGAGGAAAGTTTATAGCTCTACAGCCCTAACTCAAAAAACAAGAAACCATTGTAGTAAAACATCTAACTCTAAAACTCAATGAATTAGAAGTAGAGCAAAAGAAAAGCCCAGAGTGAGCAGAAGGAAGGAGATAATAAAGATTAGAGCAGAAATAAATGACATAGAGACGAAAATAATAATACAAAAGATCAATGAAACCAAGAGCTGGTTCTTTGAAAGGATTAACAAGATTGATGAACCTCTAGCCAGGCTCTACAAGAAGCAAAAAGAGAGGACCCAAATAAACAAAATCAGAAACGAAAGAGTTGAAATAACAACAGACCCCACAGAAATATGAAGAATCATAAAAAAATACTATGAGCAACTCTACTCCAACAAACTGGTCAACCTTGAAGAAATGGACATATTTCTGGAAAAATACGACCTTCCAAAACTCAAACAGGAGGAATAAAAAAATCTGAATAGGCCGATAACTATGGAGGAAATTGAAGCAGTAATAAAAACAAACAAACTTCCAACAAACAAAAGCTCTGGATCACACGGCTTCACAGGGGAATTTTACCGAACATTCAAAGAAGAAATAAAACCTATCTTCCTCAGACTATTCCAAGGAATTCAAGAAGGTGGAGCACTTCCAAGCTCTTTCTATGAAGCCAGCATTACCCTAATCCCAAAACCAGATAAAGACAATACAAAGAAAGAGAATTATAGGCCAATATTCCTCATGAACATAAACGCCAAAATCCTCAACAAAATTCTTGCAAATCATATCCAGCATTACATTAGAAAGATCATGCACCATGACCAAGTGAGATTAATTCCAGGTATGCAAGGATGGTACAGTCTCTGCAAATCAATAAATGTGATACACCATATAAACAAACAGAGATAAAAACCATATAATCATATCCATTGATACAGAAACACATTTGACAAAATCCAACACCCTTTCTTGATTAAAAACCCTCAGCAAGGTGGAAATAGGAGGATCATACCTCAACACAATAAAAGCCATATATGACAAGCCCACAGCCAACATCATAATCAATGGGAAAAAACTAAAACCATTTCCCTTAAGAACAGGAGCAAGACAGGGATGAACACTCTCACCACTCCTGTTCAACATAGTACTGGAAGTAGTAGCCATTGCAATAAGACATGGTGAAGAAATAAAAGGCATACAAATTGGAAAAGAAGTAAAACTATCCTTATTTGTATTTGACATGATATTGTACATAGAAAACCCCGAAGAGTCCATCAAAGAACTACTAGACTTAATAAATGAATTCAGCAATGTAGCAGGATACAAAATTAACACCCAGAAGTCTATGGCTTTTCTATAGAACAATATTGAACTCACAAAAAGAAAATTAAAAAAGCAATCCCATTTACAATTGCAACAAAAAATTAAGAAACCTAGGAATAAACTTAACCAAGAAGATAAAGGACCTGTACTCAGAAAATTTCAGAAAGTTGAAAAAATAGATAGAGGAAGATATGAACAAGTGGAAGAATATACCATATTCATGGATTGGTAGAATCAACATCATTAAAATGTCCATACTACCCAGAGCAATCTATAGATTCAATGCAGTCCTCATCATAATACCAATGACATACTTCAAAGGCCCAGAAAATATTCTTCTGAAATAAAAAAGACCCACAAAAGCTGCAGCAATCTTGAGAAAGAAGAACAATGTTGGAGGGATCACAATGCCGGATATAAAGCTATACTACAAAGGCATCATGCTCAAAACTGCCTGGTACTGGCAGAAGAACAGACATATAGATCAGTGGAACAGAACAGAGAACCCAGAAATTGGCCCAAGCCTTTATGCTCAATTAATATTTGACAAAGGAGGCAAGACCATACAATGGAGTCAAGGCAGTCTCTTCAATAATTGGTGTTGGGAAAACTGGACAGATACTTGCAAAAAATGAAACTAGACCATCAACTAACACCATACACAAAAATAAACTCAAAATGGATAAAGGACTTAAACATAAGATGGGAAATCATAACAATTGTAGAAGAAGCCATAGGCAGCAAAATAGCAGAAATTTGTTGCTGGAAGCCAATTCCAGCAATGACAGCAGGGCTAAATCTGGGAATGGCTGATGGCATTTCCCCAAATCTGAATGGGATACACTAAATTGATTGTTTGCTGCCAGACAGCTCAGGGCATCTTAATCTACATGTTATTGCCTCCTATTGGCCAAACACCTGAATAGCCATAGGCTAATTCTCCCCAATCTGACAATGGACTCTGTATACAAAACCCTGACCCTTTGAAGTGTATATCTCTGCCTCGCCTCAGGACAAATTGTGTTAATAAAAAGCATGGGGTCCTGAGATGAGGGGTTCTTAGTTTCCTTTAAACTAGACTCTTCTGACCCCCAAATGCCTTTCAAAATTAAATTTTGTCTCTGGACTCCTATTTAATCTATGCACAACTTTCTCCAGATTGCTGAATCCTTCTTAATGCCGGAATAAGAACCCCAGCATTAATGGCGTCCTGAACTGGGGCTTCCTGAACCCTTGCAGCACCAAGGATGGACATCTGGAAAAGAAGGATTTGCCTGAGCAGAAACAGCACCAGTGATGGTGGTAAGATTAACTGTGCATAGAGCCCATGTCAGCTTCGGAAGCCAGCGGATCACCAAGTGCATGTGTGATACTTTGTGTTCAAATCAGATTATAATGGGGAAGAATTTGGTTAAAAGACAAAATTATAAAGAAATTAGAATATTAAAAGGTACTTTTAAAAATCAGGCTGACAAAATAGTGCCATGGTCATCTTTAATGTGATTTCTTGTTCAAATCATAAAAAACCTAATTTGTTTTGAGGATCGATAATTTATAATTTCTAAAAAGCTACCAGGGCCTCTGTGTTGTGCCCAGATTTCAAGATTCCCAAGAACCCACAGGGAGCCAGTGAGTCCGATGCAAAAGCAAAGAGTCCTTCATTTCGAACTAGTTCAGCTCCCCAACCACACTCACCGATGCAATGGTAAGCCCAGTGGCCGAGAGAGCGAAGCCCGATGGGACAAGGAGTTTTATAGGGGGGGTGGAGCAAGGGGAGGGGAGCTGACCGTGGGCCCTGCCAATTGGACAGGCGCAAGTCGGGTCTTGTTACACAGGATGTGGTCATCTCTATGGCGCGCACATCCCTTGATTGTCATTAGTTAGTTTAAAGAAATCCCAGGCGTGGCCAGCAGAGGCTGGGGCTTCCAGGAAGGAAGTACCCTCCTGAGCACATGGCGGCTGCACCAACATGGAGGGTACGGGGCAAGATGGAGGGCGCAGTCCTCGCCCTTTCATTCCCCCCTTGTCTTGGAACTTACGGCTCAATCATGAGATGGACTGCATTTCTATTCCACCGTTGCTAGAGGCCCATACTGGGCACAAGAACTATCAACTGAACTATCCCTATAAGCTTAACAAATGGCCCGGTGGAAGGGAAAGAAACCATTTTAGATTTAACAACTTCTATTGAAATAGGATTTTTCTTCTTAAAATTCCTCCATGGTTATCAAAAAGCTAAATCAAGATTAATTTATCTACTGTCCTGATGTTTGCATAAACACAACAAGAATGGTAACCGACTACTTTTGTTGGAATTTCATGGTCGAACCTTAATGTGCCCCGTAGGGCCAGGAAGCCAAGCCATCCATCTGCCATCAGGCCTGCCTGCAGTATCTGCTGAGTTAGGTGAATCCCTCACCTGTAGCAACTCCACCTGAGCCCACGCTCCAGGCTTTAAGGCCCATCTCAGTAGCCCTCTTACTTGTTGCGGCCCAGAGTGTGTGGGGGTTCTGCAGGGACGCAGAGGCATCTTTACTGCTCCCCTTCTACTCTTACCAACCACCAGTGATGGTAGGGCATGGGCCTGATGCTCCAGCGCCAGCCATCTTCAGGGCTCTGAAGCAGGATACCAGGCTTTCTTCGTGGCATTTTTACTGGCTTCAAGTCTTTAGAGCTCAGACAGGGCTCTTTAAAACATGATACTCCAGTCAAAGTTTTCCGTTAATAAAACCACTATTAGGAACCAGTCTTATTGTATCTATGCAAAGCCTGATGTTTGCCATGACTTATTTAGCATTGCCAGATTCCAGAGGAATTACATAAGGAGAAAAACATACTGATCTGCTCTAAGATTTTCTGACTTTCCTTGCTAATTCCTTTTCATAGATTTAAAACAAAACAGTAACTGTTGGTATAAAACCTTCTTTCTATGCATAACCATGCCTCAGACCTTCTATTCTAAACAGGCTTTTTCCAGCTTTACTACCCCTGACATGGGCATGGTGACTCAGGCCTGCAAAACAGTATTACAGGCTGCCAACTGTTAGCTGTCTCTCAACAGAGACCAAAACCTGATGGGCACCCTTCCCTGCCCAGTTGGGCACCTGCCCTCTTGACAGCTAGACACCCTTTACTTTTGGGGGTCACCCCACACAGCTCCCTTCCAGGACAGCCAACATACATTTAAACCTGCAAAAGAATCAAAGGTTAATATAACATATCAATACAATGAAACATAATATTGGCATCATGGCCGCTTCAGGCAGCCAAATCTTCTGCTACTAAACATGTGATCCTATAAATTGTCCTTATCTCTTTGGAGCCATGTCCATGAAGATGCAGGCATTATCTAAGTGTATTACACAGTATTGTGGGGGCTCCTGGTGACAGGAGTGATCACAAGTCATGTTACCGGCATCAGGCAGGTCGAGCACGCTGTAGCTTGAGCTTGAGAGGGTTGCGTTGATCTCGATCGATCGATGCTCCATTTGGTGATGAAGTCTTTCCGGGTCATGGATGGATCCGCTGACCGGACGTGAGTGTGATGGACCCAGGTTGCGACATCATCTACCTTGAGAGTGGTGGGGGTCGTCAGCACCACAGTATAGGGACCCTTCCAACGTGGCTCTAGGGTCTCCCGGTGGTGCCTTCTGACGTAGACCCAATCTCCTGGTCTGTGCTGATGAGGAGTTGGGGTTGGGCTGGTCTCGTCATTTGACCAGCTTCATTCCGCCCACCTTTATAGATTCTAAGGCCCATTGTTTCCCTTTAACCAGCAAGCTAAATAACACTGGCCTGTATTATTTGATTCAGCACAGGCAGGGGGAAGGGCCCATGAAATCTCTGCCCTGAGAAACTGTGAGACCCACCCTTAAATGTCCCAATCAGACTAGAAAAGCCACAAATACCTTTTAAATCTACTCCAGAATTCTAAAATCCCAACCTAGCACAGAATATACTTCCACACTTACATGAACAAATAATTATACCCAAGTAGACATACAAACATCAAATAAACATTTATACTTACACCCTTTCAGTGAACAAGTACTTTTACAGTCTTGGGATCTTGAGCAGACAGGAACAGATGTGGGGGCCTCCCTTTCCCATGTCCCATGACGGGATTCTTGACCTATGTCTCATCCAGATAGAAACAGTACTCATATTGAACAAGGAAATGAAGACTAAATAGACACAATAACTAGATACATTCCCCATTAAGAACTTTGAGGTGCATGCCACATTTATACCACAAAATACCAACAAATCAGTTTCAGTTGTGTCGAGATACAGAACAAGTCCCTGAACAGAGGCAGTAGAAAACTGCCTAGGAATGCTTCTTTTCTACCTTTTTCAACGATAGGCCAGATTTGAGCCAGTCCGAGTTTTGACTTCCCTCCGGAAGTCCCAGAGATGGTGAATACCATCTAGAAGCCATTCCTCCAGATACAGGACAAGTCCCTTAGAGATTCTTGATAATCTACATCAGTAATCCATTCATACAATCCCCTAAAAGTTAAAGAGGAAGGAAAGAACCATTCAATGTCCTTCAAGAGGATTTCGGAGAAGTTAGGCCATGTCCAGGCCTTCTCACAATCCACCATTAGTGACCAGTCCCAGCTCACTGGTCTACCATCCATTTACCATTTCTTTTTCCTCCCATTACACCAAGGCCATGCTTTCCAGGTAGCTAGAACTTTTAGCCTTAATTCTTAGGTGATTAGCAATACATTCAAAATTTTTTTTTTTTTTTTTACATTTCCCAATATTACATACAATTTAAAAATTTTTTAAGAGACACAGAAATTTCACTAGTTAAGCAGAGACAGCATGCAATTTAAACCACAGCTTTGGGTAAACACATTATCTAGAACCTAGGTTAAACTTAGGCATATCCTGGGTCTCCCAAACAGTGAGTTGGCAAGGTAACTGGAGCCCTTTAAGATCAGTATGAAACCACAGTTTCTACCTGAAATAATTGTACTTTCCTGGGTGAATGATTAGTCTTGGGATCATCCTGCACATTTGAAAGGAGATTCTAGCTCAAAACTATATCCAAAATCGGACGGTGCGCACATTAGTTTTAAGCCAGCTTTTCTCCCTACACGTGCACAGAAATCCCAGATGCATTTACTTGGGGAGGGGGTGACCTGTTTTTGCAGACCCTCCCTCAGACAGCCGCCCGACCGCCTCACAAAGGAGGGGGGAGGGCAGTCCCCCTCCCTCCACACTCGCACACTTTCACCAGACATTCATTCAGAGTTTAACCAATCCATTCAATTCCTAACAACTTCCCAACCCCTGAGGGAGCTCTAAAGCCTCCCCCAATCTCCTTGAAATGATCAATCACAATACCTAAAGGAGCAGTCTGAGTCCGTCCCATAACGTCCATCCAGTACAAACACAGAACACTAAACAGGGCCCGAAAATACAGCCTTCCAACTCCATGGAAGCAACTAGACATTGGCCTTATGCCAAACCAGCGGGAGCGACCCTCCTCATCTCAAATCTGCAAGGGGCATATCCATCCCTCGTGAGGGGCATATCTATCCCTCCTGGGGTGAGGGGCATACTCTTCCCTCCTGGGGAGCGGAACGTCTTCCAACTCTCCCCCGCCTGTGGTCTTTCACAGCGCATCTGCCTAGACCCCCTCAGGCACTTACAGATTCCAGAAATGAGCTCACACAGAACAGAACACACAACGACACACACCTACCGCGGTCAGTCAGACTCTTCGGATCGGGGGTCCCTCGATGGTCTTGGGAATCCTGGGCGAGCCCCCAAAATGTTGTGCCCAGATTTCAAGATTCCCAAGAACCCACAGCGTGCCAGCGAGTCCAATGCAAAAGCAAAGAGTCCTTCATTTCGAACTAGTTCGGCTCCCCAACCACACTCACCGATGCAATGGTAAGCCCTGTGGCCGAGAGAGCAAAGCCCGATGGGTCGAGGAGTTTTATAGGGGGGTGGAGCAAGGGGAGGGGAGCTGACCGTGGGCCCTGCTGATTGGACAGGCGCAAGTCGGGTCTTGTTACACAGGATGTGGTCATCTCTATGGCGCGCACATCCCTTGATTGTCATTAGTTAGTTTAAAGAAATCCCAGGCGTGGCCAGCAGAGGCCGGGGCTTCCAGGAAGGAGGTACCCTCCTGAGCACATGGCGGCTGCACCAACATGGAGGGTACGGGGCAAGATGGAGGGCGCAGTCCTCGCCCTTTCAGTCTGCCCCTGGAGAGGCCAGACTGGGCAGCTAGAGAGATTGAAGCTATCAGCTTTCTCCCCATGAGACTACTTAACACTGTGTTTAAATAGTATAGAAGAACGCATTGGGATAAACTAATTCTCGCAAAAATAAGTCTAACCGCTAGTTATTACTTTGGAAAGCTAAATAGGAAAAAATTTAAAATCTGTCTTTTTCTATTAAGCGTGGCTTTAGTTTAATTTGGAAAATATATGCAGCTGAATCAAAGCAAGCAGGGTGTAGGGGAAGGGAGCCAGGTGGCAATCCAATTAGCATCCCATAGTATGCTAATTTTTTTTTTTTGACTTTTTTTTTTAATTTTATTTTTTATTACAAAGGGTATTACATATGTGTCCATTTCCCCCCCCCCCCGCCCAAGACAGTCCCCTAGCCTCCCCTATCCCCCAGTGTCTTATGTCCATTGGTTATGCTTATATGCAGGCATACAAGTCCTTTGGTTGATCTCTTACCCCCCTACCTCCCGCCCCCGAACCCTCCCCGGCCTTCCCGTTGCAGTTTGACACTCTGAGGCAGCTCTGCCTCTGTATCTATTATTGTTCAAAAGTTTATAATGGTCTCAATTATCCATGAATAAGTGAGATCATGTGGTATTTTTCCTTCATTGACTGGCTTATTTCACTTAGCATAATGCTCTCCAGTTCTATCCATGCCGTTGCAAATGGTAAGAGTTCCTTCCTTTTTAGAGCAGCATAGTATTCCATCGTGTAGATGTACCACAGTTTTCTAATCCATTCATCTACTGATGGGCACTTAGGCTGTTTCCAGATCTTAGCTATGGTGAATTGTGCTGCTATGAACATAGGGGTGCATATATCCTTTCTGATTGGTGTTTCTGGTTTCTTGGGATATATTCCTAGAAGTGGGATCACAGGGTCAAATGGGAGTTCCATTTGTTGCTTTTTGAGGAAACTCCATACTGTCTTCCATAGTGGCTGCACCAGTCTGCATTCCCACCAGCAGTGCACAAGTGTTCCTTTTTCTCCACATCCTCTCCAGCACTTGTCGTTTGTGGATTTGTTGATGATAGCCAGTCTGACAGGTGTGAGATGGTACCTCATTGTTGTTTTGATTTGCATCTCTCGGATGATTAGTGACTTTGAGCATGTTTTCATATGTCTCTTGGCTTTCTGAGTGTCCTCTTTTGAAAAGATTCTATTTAGGTCCTTTGCCCATTTTTTGATTGGATTGTTTATCTTCTTTTTGTTAAGTTGTGTGAGTTCCCTATAAATTTTGGAGATTAGGCCCTTATCAGATATGACATTGGCAAATATGTTTTCCCACACAGTGGGTTTTCTCGTTGTTTTGTTGATGGTTTCTTTTGCTGTGCAGAAGCTTTTTATTTTGATGTAGTCCCATTTGTTCATTTTCTCTTTAGTTTCAAGTGTCCTAGGAGCTGTATCAGTGAAGAAATTGCTTCGGCATATGTTGGAGATTTTGTTGCCTTTGGATTCTTCTAGAATTTTATGGTTTCCTGTCGTACATTTAAGTCCTTTATCCATTTTGAGTTTATTTTTGTATATGGTGTAAGTTGGTGGTCTAGTTTCATTTTCTTGCATATATCTGTCCAATTTTCCCAACACCATTTATTGAAGAGACTATCTTGGCTCCATTGTATGTTCTTGCCTCCTTTGTCAAATATTAATTGAGCATATTGGCTCGAGCCAATTTCTGGGCTCTCTATTCTATTCCATTGATCTATATGCCTATTCTTGTGCCAGTACCAGGCAGTTTTGAGAACAGTGGCTTTGTAATACATCTTGATGTCTGGTATTGAGATCCCACCTACTTTGTTCTTTTTCAGGATTGCTGCAGCGATAGTATGCTAATTTAAAGTCTCCTCCTAATTGAAAATTTTACAAAATTTAGAAATGCCTCTGGGATTTCTGTGCATGTGTAAAGAGAATAGCTAGCTTAAAACAAATGCTCGCATCGTCTGATTTCAAATTTTAGAGTTTTGAGCTAGAACTTAAACCTCTCTACAAGTGCTACAAAATAAAACCCCAAGACTGTTTTTTTCCTAAGAAAGATGACAAATTTGACCCATGGAAAAAATACAGGCTGGTTCTAGCAACAAGATTGGTATTTCCATAATAAAGAGTAGTTTTTAAAATGCTAATGAACTGTGTTCAAAAGTTAACTTTTTAGGCCACCAAGAAAATCAGTAAATTGTCTCTGTTACAAAAATTTGCCAATGAAAGTGCCTTAAAATAATTATAATTGGATCTGAATCTTAAGAATTGTTAAAACATAGATAAATAACATATTAATTATAAAAATCTAAATAGCCCAGGTAAAAACTATCTACACCCTTTGTTAATTAAGAAGGTAATACCTTAACTAATAATAATAATAATAATAATAAAATGTTGAGGACCCACAAAGAGTTGCCAAGATTTTATTATGCTGACAATTAAAATTTTTTAAAATTAAAAAAAAAGAAGGTAGGCCACAGTTTCCTGTCTCACAGCGACCTCTTAAAAAAATATGGTGGTTTTAAAAAGTCAAGAGGCTAGGGCCCCAGCCGTGGGCAAACTACGGCCCGCGGGCCAGATCCGGCAGTTTGAAATGAATAAAACTTAAAAAAAAAAGACCATACCCTTTTATGTAATGATGTTTACTTTGAATTTATATTAGTTCACACAAACACTCCATCCATGCTTTTGATCCTGGCCCTCTGGTCCAAAAAACTTGTTTCTCCAGCCTAGGACAAAGCTTTTTACCCTGCAGGTAACCAGCAGAAAGAAGATGCAATTTGCATTTGTATGTATACAGGCCTGCTACGGAGCTCTAGCAGCTTAATCTAAAGAAATGCTAAATATTTGACTTGCCAGCTCTAAAAACTTTTGGGAGAAATTATGTAGTTGTGGTAACTAAATGCCTAAAGTATAGAAATTTAATTTTCAGAAAATCTTGTGTTTTCTCTGAAAAAAATTAGAAATTCAAAATATATTGCTTATTGGTCTAATTAAACAAGAAGGATTAATTCTGTAATCGCAACCAAATTTTTAATACAAAAACCAGTTTAAACTTAATTGCTATATCCTTTAAGATAATTATAAAAAAATATATAATCTTTAAATCATACTGTTAGGTGGCTCAGGAGGTGGCGTAGGAAACAAAGAGAGCCGAGTCAATCAGAAAAGAAAGAAAAGGAAAGGTTTTAATCTGCATCCCCATGCAACCCATGAACCCCAGAGTCAGGGCCAGTGGATTCACACAAACAGGGAAGGGGGGTTTCTTTTTATACAGGTGTTTAATGAGGGGTGGGGGCATAAGCTGAGGAAGTTTCCGCCACAGGGGTTGGCAGGGTATTCAGGAAGGAGTCAGTATCTGTGTGGGGTCATTGTGGATTCCAGGGAGGAGCCGGTATCTGTGTCTGGCACACTGATCTGTTAGAAATTCCAGGGAGGGTCCATTATCTTGTCACACATCTGCATGTGTTGATCCTGGGCTCCCTCAGACCTAACATCCCGGCCTTTTAGTGATAGGGGGTGCTGATTCATTCTGACTGCTTCCAGCTGACCAGGGACGATGAAGGGGGGAATTTAAAGGCCAGGGTCAGGCAGAGGCAGTCAGAGGGCAGCTGAGTGTAGGGATGGAGCAGGAACTGATTTATAGTCACCCGTGACATCTCCTCAATCCGGAAGCGGATGGACTTGAGGAGGCAGGGGGCCAGGAGAAAAAAGACACAGATGAGAATCAGGGGCCCTATTATGGGTAAGACCCAGGTAGCTAAGGGGCTTTGGAACCAGCCAAAAAGAGAGTTGTCCCAGGATTGTCTTGCATGTAGTTCTTCACTCAGCTTAGTCAGGGCATGCATGTTTTGCTCCACTACTCCGGACTTGTTGAAGTAGTAGCAGCATTCCTCCTAAAGGAATATGTAGGTTCCTCCTTTTTCTGCAGTCAGAAGGTCTGAGGCACACTGGTTCTGTAGAGCTACCTGGGCTACTGATGTCACTTGCCACATAGGGAGGCTAAAAGAGGCAGTAGTAGACTCCAAGGCTAACTGGAGCTTATCATGGAAGTCCTGAGCAGAGACCAGACTGTTCCCGAGGGCCCCCCGGTGAGGCTTATCGCGGTAGTGATACTCACCCCTAACATGAAAGGGAGGAAGGCGGCCTGGTGGGTCTGGGGGAAGGATGGAGGGAGCAGCCAGGCAAGCTCCGATTCTCTATACAAGGTTAGTTGGGGAACTACTGTGACCACGAAGCAAGGCCTGGGGTCAGAGGAGTTTATGCAGTTGAAGGTACCCGGGCTGGCCTTGGTGAGACTGGCTAAGGTGTGGTTTTGGGTACAGTTCCAAGTGACTCATCCCCCAGTTACTGGATTACTGGTCTAGTAGCTTATCCATGGGGGCAGGATGGGCTCTGGAGTTTCAGGTTCCCAAAGGGAAAAAAGGGGGCCACCCCGACCTAATTATAGTCATCATGGATGACACAGTCTCTCCAGCAAGAACCCCCATAGGTGTTGACATCTTGATTACACCTGTCTGGGTTCTGCTGGTCATAAGCAAAACAGACATAGGGTCGGCCACCATTGGCTACTGACCAGATGTCGACAGCCATCAGGATCTTTGTCTGGCATCTGACCAGAGGGCAGTCCTGAGATCCTACCTGCCGGGTGACTTGTTTGCCATTCTGGTAGTAGACTTCACGGACCTTGAACCTCCGCACATAAGCTGGTGGGGGTTGGTGTAGGTTGCTCAGGGCTGGGAGGAGAAGGAGGAGGGGGAGGGCGACTAAGGCAGACCGTAGTGGGGCCCAATACCTCACATTTATAGAAGTCATGCTGCTCCGGGGTCCTCTTGAGCCTGGAGAGGTGGTGCCATGATGGGTCGCCTAGCAGCTTGGCTGTGGTGGGGTTTTAAGGATTATGCTGTGAGGTCCCGTCCACCTAGGCCCCAAGGCTTTTGGATGTAGATTCTTAAGGAGGACCGAGTCACCAGGATGAAGGGCTGGTCCTCGGGAGTCCTGGTCAGTTGGTTCTGGAGCATCTGCCTGAGTAAGAACAGATATGGAAGATAAGTACCCAGGGGAGGAAGGTCGGTAGGGAGATGATGGTTGAGTAAGAAAGGTCTCCCATATAGAAGTTCAAAAGGACTTAAGAAGGTGGGGCTTCTTGGTGTAGCCCAGATTCTGGTCAGGGCCATGGGCAGGAGGTTCAGCCAGGAGCTGTGAATTTCTAGAGACAGTTTAGTTAGATGGTCCAATACGTTGGAATTGAGTGGCTATGATGAGGGTTTGAGCCAGTGACAGACAAATCCAGCAGGATGTAGAGGAGGAGAGATTGTTGTTAGAGAGTAGATGGAAAGTTGTGTTGATGAGGGTAGGCATAGGAATAGGTCCAGGGTTCGTAAATAGAGAATGACACTAGAGGATTTCCCATCCTAGACAGTAGAATTGATGACTCCCTCATCATTCCATGTTCGTTTCACCTGAAAATATTAAAAGCCTGAACTTTTTCTGGAGTAAAAATTGGAGGGTCCCTTGCCAGGTAAGAGCCTGTGAGGAATGATGGGTCATCAGGTCCTGGATGGTGTTGCTGAATCTTCTTCGGGGATGGTGGGAGGCATTTGGTGAGCCTGAGAGAGGTAGGTATTGCAGTGAAAGTGGGAGGGAATGTTAGAATGCGCTGTTATCCAAGGGAAAAGAGAAAGGGATGGAGCAGTGGAAGCCAGGGACCTGGATATGAGGCTGGAGAAAAGGCGGGGGGGGGCGTGAGCAGACTGCCTGCTCCCAGGCCTCTAGCCGTTTGGATTTTATTTTTTTTATTGCTTAAAGTATTACAAAGGGTATTACATATGTGTCCTTCCCCCCCACCCGCCCTAGACAGTCCCCTAGCCTGCCCTATCCCCCAGTGTCTTATGTCCATTGGTTATGCTTATATGCATGCATACAAGTCCTTTGTTTGATCTCTTACCCCCCTACCTCCTGCCCCCCAACCCTCCCCGGCCTTCCCGCTGCAGTTTGACAATCTGTTTGAGGCAGCTCTGCCTCTGTATCTATTATTGTTCAAAAGTTTATAATGGTCTCTATTATCCATGAATGAGTGAGATCATGTGGTATTTTTCCTTCATTGGCCGCATTTTTTCCAGAGATAATGATCTCAGTTTCTGATAATAGCCGGACTGTTGAAATTCAAGGAAGTTTCCTTTGGGAAGGGTGGAGGGGGTTGGGGCGAGAAGGCACCGAGGTCATAGTAGTTTTCAGAGCATTAAAGGGCTGAGGATGTTGGCCTTGGGATCTATGGGCTCAGTGAGGGGGTCCCTTTGCCATGTCATGTCATAGAGGAGGTTTGCAAGAAGACTATAGTTGTGAGCCTGGAGGTGAGAGTACCCAGTGAGCCTGAGGAAGGAGAACATTTCTTGTTCAGAGGAGGGGACAGTCGTGGAGGAGATAAGGAGATAAGGTGTTCACAGCGAGGCTGAGGTAGGCAACTGTGGTCTGGGACAACAGGGTCCCATAAGGGGATACATGGCAGTGGGGGATCGGCATCCCTGTGAAGGGAGGGGACCAGGACCGGAAGGAGCAGGGAGGCTGAAGGGCTCTGAGTGAGCTGCAGAGTAGTCCCCAGCTTGGTGAGAATATCTCATCCTAACAGGGGCTCGGGGCATGAAGGCATGACTAAGAATGAGTGGGTTATAGGGCTATCATCAGGGAGGCAGGGAAGGGGTCCGGTGGTCAGTGGGCAGGTGGATTTGCTGTCAATACCCTTGACCGAGATCGTGGAAGGAAAGAGGGGCCCTTAAAAGCAGGGCAGGACAGAGAAGGTAGCCCTCGTGTCGACCAGGAAGGAGACCCACTAACTTCAGTGTATCCCTGGGCTCGGTGAGGGTGGTGGGGGTCGTTGTGTCAGGGCACTTTCAGTCTTCGGCCAGTCCCAGCATGGCCAGTGGCAGGTCATGACCTGGAAGGGTGGCCCCTCCAAACTGGGGCACAGAGGGCCTGCCACTTTTCCAGGGGCAATCACTTTTCCAGTGGCCGCTTTGACCACACGCTGGGAAGGGCTTGGTTGGAGCCCAGTGCCAGGAGCACTGCTTTGCCCAGTGGCCTTCATTTCGGCATTTGAAGCATTCTCCAGGTGGCGTTCCTTTCATTGCACCTCCACCACGCACCTAGTCTACTACTGATACTTTCAATGGTGTTTTTTATTGCAGCTATATCACTCTTCATTTCTTCTTGGGTCTTACATGAGTTATTGATTTTCTCATCTGTTTCTTCTTGCTTCCTGCATAAGTTGTTGATTTTTTCATCTGTTTCTTCCTCCTTCTTGCATAAGTTGCTGATTTTTTTTCCTCCATCCGGTTTATGCACTCTAGGACCCTGCTTCTGAATTCTTTTTCTGTCATGTTGCATGCCTCTGTATCACTTAGCTGCTTTTCTGGATAGTCCTCCTTTTCTTTCCTTTGGGGGTTTCTTTGTCTACCCATGTTTGATCTCACTGACATATCTAGATGTTGAGTCATTCAGTGGCTGCTCCCTGGGTGGCAGTGGCTCCTTGGCTGTGGTTGTTCCTTGGGCGGTTGCAGTAGCTGCTGCTCCTCAGTGGCAGCAGTTCCTCTGGTGGGTGCTGTTCACTGTTGTGGTGGGTCTTCTGGTTGGTGGGTGGAGGCTTCATGTACAGCTGCTGTTCCTCAGATAGAGGGTGTCATGATCAGGAGGCTGCTGTTGCTTGGATCTGCTGTATTGATTTAAAGGCACAAAATACAACACAAGAAGGCACAACGTAGCAGGCACTGAACACAAATATATTCACGATATTAATAACCCCAAATAAAGATGACCACCTGAATTAAGAGAATTAGAGGATAGGGAAGAAAGAAGAGAAAAAGAGAAAGGAGAGAAAAGAAAAGAAAAATAAGAAAATAAAGGAGTGTAAAAATGAAATTGGGAAGAAGGAGGGTGAATAAAAAAGAAAAAAAAATAGTGGAAAGAGAGAATGAAGTAGAAGAGGGGAAGAGACTATTCATATGAGGAGAAAACTCCGATAGAACCACCACTAATCCCAACAAATTCTAGTAAACAGAGCCCTGGAGATGAATGCAAACTACAAACAACCAATAATATCAAGAGAGGCAAGGGAAAACAGAAGCACAAAAATAACCGGGGGAGGGGGGGTGGCGGCATGGTGAGGGAGGGGAAAAACCAGTAGAAAAAATAAAAAGGAAAAGCAAAACAACCTCACAACCAGTCCTAAAAAAACACAGAAAACAAAACAAAACAAAACAAAACAAAACAAAAATACTCAACAATCAAGCAAACAGCAACAAAACAATAGAAATATAAAAGAAGAGAAAAAAATTTTGGATAGTGAAGAAAGATAAGGGATAGGTGTATAAGGATTTAGAACATAGGATTGGAAATAGGATATATAAGTAGGGTGAAATTTTGACAGGGGGTAAAAAGAAGGAATAGGGAAAATCTAATGCAGGAATAGGGTAAGAGAAACAGGACAACAAATGGGGAAAATTGATGAAGAGGGTTTTAGCATAAAGGTAAAATTGAGGTAGGGAAAATTGATGCTAAAGAAACGATGAAGGTTGGAAAAATGGTGGAGGTATAAACGGACGTGTCCTGTGCCTTGTCCTGGAACAGATAAGGGCGAGCAGCTGAAACGGGTAACGTGCAGCCCGAATAGGCAGAGGATTTTCAGCTGAGAGACTGCCTGCAGCTAGGAAAGACCGAGAAACCCCAGGAAAAAAAAGACGGTTGGAGACTGCGGCTGAAGCCTCTCGTGGTGTGCCAGCTAAGCAGCGGAGACTGCGCCATCTTGGGTGGTTGTTGCCGGCATCCAGAGACCAGCTACTAACCTGGAAACAAGGGATCTCAAGCAGCGTGACTGCTTGAACTCAGACAAGCAGTGCTTCTTCTCATGGAAAGGTTGGACATCCCCTAAAGGGGCGGTTTGCAGCTCGGGTTGGAGGGAGGACCGAGCTCGCGTGCGCGCACGCGGGGCAGAATCTGCGCCCCACAGAGTCCGCAGCCGTTGGGACCAGTGTGACCCTCGAGTGGGGAAGGGGCCCCACAGGGCTGCTGGCAGAAGGGAACGCTAAAAATGAGCCCATAGCTGGACTGGATGTAAAGGAGCAGCCTTGGACTTTGCCAATCTGCTGGCTGCTTGGTGCCAGGGGCGAGTGGGCGTGCGGAGACTGCGCGCGGAGACTGTGCGCTGACCTGGAAGGTGGAGGCTTGCGAATTCTCACAACTATCAGGCTCTTGTTACAGTTCCCCTTAGATCCGTGCATTTGATTATTAAACCCAGTGCATGGGATTCCCCAGTTGGGGTCATTTGCAGAGCCTGTAGGGGAAAGTTCTTTTTGGGGAGCCTGGGAAACGGCGGGCAGTGGCAAGGAACCAGCTCTGGGCAGTGGTCTTTCCCAAATCAGCTCCAAATACCATAGAGAAAAAAAACACAAAACCCTACCGATAGAGAGGACTTATAGCCTCGGAGGTCAATCCAGACACACTGCTACCCAGAGGCAGAGCCACGAACTGTCTCTTCTGTGATCACAAATAAAGGCAGTCTGGTAAACAAATACAACCTGCCTTAAAATCAGGTCTGTGGTTTACTGCACGGAGGGACAGTGTATCGCAGGGAAGTTCAACACTCCCCTGAATGCCTGGCAGGACTAAGGAGTGCCAAAAAGAAGAGTGGAAGATCTGAAGCACCTTCACTTCGAATATTTTTATATATATATTTTTTAATTCTTTTTTCACCATTTCATTAAGAACCTATTTTATTATTTTTTATTTTTTTCATCACTTGATTTTACCTTTTTAATTACTACATTTTTTTAACCAGTATTATTGCTATCCTTTTACCATTTTTTCAAGTGTCATATTATTTTATTTATTTTTATTTTTTAATTTTTCTTTATTTTATTTTGGGATTAGTGTTCTACACTCTATTTTCATTGTTCCTTTAGCATCATTTCTCTCTATCTCACATTTACCCTTAAGCCAAAACTCTCTTCCTCACTTTTCCCCTTTTGTTGTCCTGTTTCTCTTACCCTATTCCTGCTTTGGATTTTCCCTATTCCTTCTTTCTACCCACTGTCTAAATTTCACCCTACTTATATATCTAATTTCCAATCCCTCGCTCTAAATCCATATACACCTCTCTCTTATCTTTCTTCACTATATTTTCTCTCTCTCTCTCTCTCTCTCTCTCTCTCTCTCTCTCTCTGTCATTTTGCTAGTGTTTGCTTGATTTTGAGTATATTGGGGTTTTTTATGCTTGTGTGGGAAATTGTTTTGTTTTTCATTTTCATTTTTCTGTTTTGCTTACTTTTTCTTTATCTGGTTATTTTTGTGCTTCTGTTTTCCCTTGCCTCGCTTGATATTGGTGGTTGTTTGTAGTTTGCATTAGTCTCCAGGGATCTGCTGCTGGAGTTCATTGAGATTGGTTATGGTTCTCTTGGAGTTTTCTCCCCATACAAATAGCCTCTTCCCCATCGCTATTTCATTCTCTTACTTTTTTTTGTCTCTTTGTTTTTTTTCTTCTCTCCCTTTTCCCAATCTCATTTTGGCACTCCTTTTTGTTTTTTATTTTTCTCTTTAATCTTTTTCTCTTTTTTCTTCTTTATCCCCTAATTCTCTTCGCTCGGGGGGTCACCTTTATTTGGGGTTATTAATATCGTGAATGCATTTAGTTCGGTGCCTTGTACGTTGTGCCTTGTTGTGTTGTATTTTGTGCCTTTGAATCAGTGCAGCAGAGAGAGAACTACATAACGAAACACCCTGAGAAGAGAAATCATGGTGAAACAAAGAACCAACCCAAATATGAAAGAAAAACAGGCATCATCAGAAAAGGAAGTAAACGAAATGGAGGCAATGGAGGCAAGCAACCTGTCAGAGAAAGAATTCAGAGTAATGGCCATAAGGTGGATGAAAAGAATGGAAAACCAATTCAACACTATGTGTAGGAACCAAGAGGAAATGAAGAAGAACCAAGAAGAAATGAAGAGAAACCAAGAAGAAATGAAAAATGACATCACTGCCATAAAGAACTCAATAGAAAGCATCAACAGTAGACTAGAAGAAGCAGAGGACCACATCAGCGAGCTAGAAGACAAGGTAGAAAAAAATACCCAAAGAGAACAGCTTCTAGAAAAAAAATTAAAAAGCAGGAGGAGAGCCTCAGAGAACTCTGGGACAACTCTAAACAAAACAACATCCGAATAATAGGGGTGCCAGAAGGAGAGGAAACTGAGCAAGGAATAGAAAACCTGTTTGAAAAAATAGTAACAGAAAATTTCCCTGATATAGGGAGGAAAAAACTCACACAAATCCAAGAAGCTCACAGAGTCCCAAACAAAATGAACCCGAAAAGACCGACACCAAGACACATAATAATTAAATTGGGAAACACCAACGACAAAGCAAGAATCTTAAAAGCAGCCAGAGAGAGACAGAAAGTTACCTACAAAGGATCCCCCAACAGACTAGCGACCGATTTCTCAACAGAAACACATCAGGCAAGAAGGGAATGGAATGAAATATACAAAGTCATGCAAAGGAAGGGTCTGAATCCAAGAATACTGTACCCAGCGAGGCTATCAATCAAAATTGAGGGTCAAATCAGGAGCTTCACAGACAAAAATGGTCTACAGGAGTTTATTACAACCAAAGCAGCAATGCAAGAAATGCTAAAGGGTCTGCTGTAAATAGAAAAAACAGGAAACAAAGAAGGAATGCAACGGTAAAGAACAAAAATGGCGACTAACAAGTTTCTATCAATAATAACTTTAAATGTAAATGGATTAAATTCCCCAGTCAAAAGGCATAGGGTAAATGAGTGGATAAGAAAACATGACCCATATATCTGCTGTCTACAGGAAACCCACCTCAGAAAAAAAGACGCACACAGACTGATGGTGAAGGGATGGAAAAAGGTTTTTCAGGCCAATGGAAGTGAAAAAAAAGCCGGGGTAGCAATACTTATATCTGACAAATTAGATCTCAAAGTGAAGGACATAAAAAGAGATCAAGAAGGCCACTTCATAATACTAAAGGGAGCAGTCCAACAAGAAGAAATAACTCTGGTAAATATATATGCACCCAATATAGGAGCACCCAAATACGTAAGAAATATTCTGGAGGAGATCAAGGGAGAGATTGACAGCAATAAAATCATAGTATGGGGACCTTAACACCCCATTTTCTCCACTGGACAAATCCTCTAAACAGAAACTCAACAAAGAAACATCAATCCTAAATGACTCACTAGATCAGATGGAATTAATTGACATCTTCAGAACATTTCACCTCAATGCCACAGAATATACATTCTCCTCAGGTGCACATTTGTAATCTTCAAAGATAGACCATATATTGGGTCACAGACAAAGTCTCTTCAAATTCAAGAAAATTGAAATCATATCAAGCATCTTCTCAGACCACAAAGGCATAAAACTGGAAATCAACTACAAAAAAACAACAATAAAAAGAATCAAACACATGGAGACTAAATAGCATGCTATTAAACAACGACTGGGTTACCAGTGAGATCAAAGAAGAAATAAAAAACATCATGGAAACAAATGACAATGAAAACACACAATCCAAAACCTGTGGGACACAGCAAAAGCAGTCTTGAGAGGGAAGTTCATAGCGCTACAAGCCTACTGCAAGAAACAAGAAACAGTGAGAATAAATGACCTAACTCTACAACTCGAAGAGTTAGAGAGCAACAAAAAAAAGCCCACTGTAAGCAGAAGGAAGGAAATAACAAAGATCAGAGCAGAGATAAACGACATAGAGACCAAAAAAACAATACAAAAGATCAACAAAACCAAGAGCTGGTTCTTTGAAAGGATAAACAAGATTGACAAACCTCTAGCCAAGCTCACCAAGAAACAAAGAGAGAGGACCCAAATAAACAAAATCAGAAATGAAAGAGGAGAAATAACAACAGACCCCATAGAAATACAAAGGATTGTTAGAAAATACTATGAACAACTCTACTCCAACACACTACACAACCTGGAGGAAATGGACATATTCCTAGAAAAATACAACATTACAAAACTTAACCAGGAAGGATCTAAAAATCTCAATAGGCCAATAACTATGGAGGAAATTGAAGCAGTCATCAAAAAGCTTCCAGCAAACAAAACCCCGGGGCCAGATGGCTTCACAGGGGAGTTTTACCAAACATTGAAGGAAGACCTAAAACCTATCCTCCTCAGTCTATATCAAAAGATCCAAGAGGAAGGAACACTTCCCAGATCATTCTATGAAGCCAACATCACCCTAATCCCAAAACCAGATAAAGACAATACAATGAAAGAGAATTATAGGCCAATATCCCTCATGAACATAGATGCCAAAATCCTCAACAAAATCCTAGCAAATCGGATCCAGCAGTACATCAAAAAGATCATACACCATGACCAAGTAGGATTTATCCCAGGGATGCAAGGATGGTACAATATCCACAAATCAATAAACGTGATACATCACATAAACAAATTGAGAGAAAAAAACCACATAGTCATATCAATTCATGCGGAAAAAGCATTTGACAAAATCCAACACTCTTTTTTGATAAAAACTCTCAGCAAGATAGGAATTGAGGAATCATACCTCAACATAATAAAAGCCATATATGATAAACCCACAGCCAACATCATAATCAATGGGCAAAAACTAAAACCATTCCCCCTAAAAACAGGAACAAGATAGGGATGCCCCCTCTCACCACTCCTGTTCAACATAGTACTGGAAGTACTAGCTGTTGCGATCAGACACGAAGAAGAAATAAAAGGCATCCAGATTGGAAAAGAAGAAGTAAAACTGTCCTTATTTGCAGATGACATGATACTGTACATACAGAACCCTAAAGACTCCATCAAAAAATTATTAGACTTAATAAATGAATTCGACAATGTAGCAGGATACAAAATTAATGCTAAGAAATCCATGGCCTTTCTTTACACCAATAGTAAACTTACAGAAAGTGAAACTACAGAAGCAATCCCATTTACCATTGCACCAAAAAATTAAAATACCTAGGAATAAACTTATCTAAGGAGGTAAAAGTCTTATATGCTGAAAACTACAGGACACTGAAAAAAGAGATAGAGGAAGACATAAACAGATGGAAGAATATACCGTGTTCATGGATTGGTAGATTCAACATCATCAAAATGTCCATACTACCCAAAGCAATTTATAGATTCAATGCAATCCCCATTAAATTACCAACGGCATATTTCACAAATCTAGAACGAACGTTCCAAAAATTCATCTGGAATAAAAAAAGACCCCGAATAGCTGCAGCAATCCTGAGAAAGAACAAAGTAGGTGGGATCTCAATACCAGATATCAAACTGTATTACAAAGCCACTGTTCTTAAAACAGCTTGGTACTGGCACAAGAACAGACATATAGATCAATGGAATAGAATAGAGACCCCAGAAATCCAACCAAACCTCTATGCCCAATTAATATTCGACAAAGGAGGCAAGAGCATACAATGGAGTCAAGACAGTCTTTTCAATAAATGGTATTGGGAAAATTGGACAGATACATGCAAAAGGATGAAACTAGATCACCAACTCACACCATACACAAAAAAAAACTCAAAAGGGATAAAAGACTTAAACGTAAGATGGGAAACCATAAAAATACTAGAGGAATCCACAGGCAGCGAAATCGCAAACATATGCTGAAGAAATTGCTTCTCTGATAATGCTCCTAGGGCAATGGAAACTAAAGAGAAAATAAACAAATGGGACTACATCAAAATAAAAAGCTTTTGCACAGCAAAGGAAACCATCAACAAAACAACAAGAAGACCCACCACATGGGAGAACATATTTGCCAATGATACCACCGATAAGGGTTTAATTTCCAACATTTACATGGATCTCGTGAAACTTAACAAAAGGAAGATAAGCAATCCAATAAAAAAATGGGCAACGGACCTAGAGAGACACTTTTCGAAAGAGGACATACAGAAGGCTGAAAGACATATGAAAACCTGCTCAAAGTCACTAATTATATGAGAGATGCAAATCAAAACGACAATGCGTTATCATCTCACACCTGTCAGAATGGCTATCATCAACAAATCAACAAACAACAAGTGTTGGAGAGGATGTGGAGAAAAAGGAACCCTTCTGCACTGCTGGTGGGAATGCAGACTGGTGCAGCCACTGTGGAGAACAGAATGGAGCTACCTCAGAAGACTAAAAATGGAACTCCCATTTGACCCAGTGATCCCACTACTAGGAATATATCCCAAGAAACCAGAAACGCCAATCAGAAAGGATATATGCACCCCTATGTTCATATCAGTGCAATTCACCATAGCTAAGATTTAGAAACAGCCTAAGTGGATTAGATGAGTGGATTAGAAAACTGTGGTACATCTCCACAATGGAATACTATGCTGCGGTAAAAAAAAAAAGGAACTCTTGCCTTTTGCAACAGCATGGATGGAACTGGAGAGCATTATGCTAAGTGAAATAAGCCAGTCAGAGAAAGATAAATACCACATGATCTCACTCATTTGTGGATTATAGAGAACAACATAGACTGATGAAAAGGGACATACCCAAAGACTGAGAAACAGCAATCAGGCTATCAATCCCCAGAAGGAAAGTAGGGGAGGGCGGGGGTAAGGGGAAGAGATCAACCGAAGGACTTGTATACATGTATATAAGCCAAACCAATGGACATGGACAACAGGGGGATGGGAGTATGAGTTTGTGTGTGTGTGTGTGTGGGGAGGTTGGGGGTTAATGGGGGGGATGAGGACACATTTGTAATACCTTAACTAATAATAATAATAAAAAAATAAGGTAAAAAAAAAAGAAATGATGAAAATAGAATGGAGAATACTAATCCCAAAATAAAATAAAGAGAAAATAAAATGGCACTTTAAAAAATGGTAAAGTGGTAGCAGTAATAATACTGGTAAAAATAAAAATGTAGTAATTAAAAGGGTAAAATCAGGTGATGGGAAAAGAAATTGGTTTCTTAGTTAAAAGGTGAAAAAAGAAAAAAATTTTTTGCAGTAGTGAAGGTCCTTCTGTTCTTCTACTCTTCAGTCTGGCTTGCCTTAGTCCTGCCAGGTATTCAGGAGAGTGTTGAATTTCCCTGTGATACACTGTTCCTCCGTGTTGTAAACCACAGTCCTGATTTTAAAGCAGGCCATATTTGTGTCCCAGACTGCCTTACTTTGTGTTTACCTAAGAGTCAGTTTGTGGCTCAGCCTCTGGGTGGCAGTGTTTTTGGGTTGGCCTCAGAAGCCATAAGGCTTCTCTTTCCAGTAGCAAGGGTTTATTTTCTCTATTGCACTTAAAACTGGTTTGGGGAGGTCAACTGCCCAGAGTTGGTTCTTTAATCGTTACCCTGCTCTGTGTTGTTGCTGTGACTGAAAGTCCCTCTATAGGCCAGACCCTGTTAACTCCCAGGGACTAATCAGATTATTTTAATCCTTTGTCTCCTTCAGGGTGGAATCTGGGTGTGGCTGTGCTCCTTGCCTGGGGGCTGGGGGGAGGAGTCTCACTCTCCAGAGAGAATGGCTGCCCCAGTCCTGGGTCCAGGGGTGTCTCAGCACTCAATTGGCTGCCACCTCTCCCGGCCCCACCTCTTTCCTCAGTCTCTCCCCAGATTCCACTCGTCCACACCTTCTCCCTCTCTTCAGCACAGGTGAGTGTCTATATCTGAAATGTCCTATGAACAGGGTTCAGTGAAAACAAACAAACAAACAAACGCCAGCTGCGGAAACAGGGAAGGCTGAGTTTCTGTAAGCTCCTCTCTTACCGGCACTGCATGGTCTGGTCAGCTCTTCAGGCTGCCTCCTTTAGGCTCAGTCCTCCGTAATCACAGAACCCAGATCTCAAATCCCCTGGCACCAGCAATCCCTCGAATCTCCTTTCCCCAGTTAGGGGCTGTGCCTGTCCCAAGAGACTCGGCTGTCTGCCACGTGGTCTCCCTCTGACCCTCTGGGCTCAGAGGTCTGGCAAACTTTCCTGCCCAGATCCCTGGTTTTTTACCTTTCCAGGGGAGCTCTGCCCTTCCTGGCTCAAACCGTCTCACCAGCTGAGTAATTTTGCCAATTTGGGGTGGGTGTTATTAGTTTCAGCTGCTTACTCCATTTGCTGTGGGACAAGACCTGGGACGCGTCTGCCTATATCGCTCCCATCTTGTCTTCCCCGCAACCAAGTCTTGAGTTTGCAGGTCTACCTTCTGTCAAAGGTGGGCCTACTGACTTGACTTTGCCTGCTCCTCATGGGCATTAAAATTTTAAAGGCCATGTTCACTAGATCTCGGACCGGGGTCTGAGGGCCATCCTCAAAGTCAGTGGAAAAAAACCCTGAGATGCCCCTCAATCTGTGAGGCTGGACATAGTGATTAGGGCATAGACTCAGACTATGCCTTCAGTTCCTGCTGCTTCCCTCCGGGGTAGAATGGGCGCAGAAATAGAAGAGGCTGTTGAAGAAGGCAGTCTTTGGATGGCCTGAAAATGAGTGTTTGATGGGAAAGTCTGTTTTGGAGCTCACGTTCTCAGGATTTGGGCACTCAGGGATAGGGGAGAAGGCGGCTGCTGGTTAAGAGGGTCTGAAGAGAAAGAGCCAAGCATTTTTTAATTTTAGAAAGATCAGAAAGTGAGAGAGAATGGCTGTCCAGATAAACTCCTTCCCAGCTGCAACCTCTTGCAAAAGGCCAGCCACCTGTGAATTCAATTGCTGGAGATTTGATGGAGAGCGCACATGGCGAGGCGGTTAGAAGGAATGTGAGCGCACAGGGGGAGGCAGGCAGTTAGAACTCTCAGAGAACTCTCAGAGGGCACAGCGTGGGGTACAGGTTTCCATGGCAGAGGTGTAAGGGGGGAGCGAGAGTGGGAGAGGTGGAGATGAATGACCCTGGGTAGGCGAACTCAGTGTGTGGTTGGAGCATAAGGACCCCACCCGATTCTCAATTGACCTCAGATGCCGAAACCTCCAGGGGGGGGGGATAGAGGGGAGGAGGGGCAGAGGGAAGGAGAAGCCTGCAAAGGACTGACTGGGGAAGCAGGCGGGGGTGGGGGAGTTTGGGGTCGCCCGATGGCTTGAGTTTCTGGCTCCTGCAGCAGTGGTGGTGGCTGGCAGCTGTGGGCAGAAGAGGGGTGAGGGTCAGCAGATAGAGGAGAAGGCGTTGCCAGAGGGGGGGAGCAGAGGGAGGAGGAGAGGGTGTGGATGGACAGGAGCACCAACCGGCAGGAGAATGGGAGGCCTTCTGCGGGGGGGGGGGTGGTTGGTGGTGGTCTCTGATGGGGGGGTGGGAGGATGCAGGGGCGACGATGATGATGACGCCCCACATGGCACATGAACCCACCCCCCCACACACACCACACACATCATGGGCTAAGCGGAGCGTAGTACAGCCACAGCCTTGGGGGAGGAGGGAGGATGGGTCGAGGAGAAGAGGCAGAAGGGGCTTTTGGGGAAGGGATGGGAATGCAGACAGAGAGACAGAGAGAGAGGCTTGGGCATATTTCCCAGTTCGCTGGCAGAAATTACTGAGATCGGTACGGATGGTAAAGTCAAGGTCCCATTTTCATACTGAGGCCAGGCTACGTTACAGAAATAAATGAGGCATTTAGGATGCAAGTCCAGGGCAGGCCTAGTGTTTAGCCGGGTTGGCAGACAGGCACCCTAGAGGTGTGCTCGGATCAGGTTTGGAATTTGGATTCCCTGTGCTCGATACCTGTAGCAGGGGCCAAAGGCCAGCGTCCCAGCGGTTTGACCCAGGCTAAAGATGGATGGAGGGACCGGGGAAGGTAGAGACGTCTCCGCTAACTTCTGAGGTTTGGAGGAGCCTTCCTGGAAGGGTCGGAAAGGTAATCTCTGACGTGGCCACGTTTTACGGACAGAGACGCCAGCGGGCAGGTGGCCACAAGGGACAGGCAAGGGGCAGGGTGGGACTCACTGCTAATGCTGCTAAAGTGGGAAAGGCTGCCGAGCTGAAGAAATGTGGTCCTGAGGGGTCCAGAGCCACAAGGAGGGAGAGTCGGGCACCCTGAGCCTTGGAGGGATGGCCAAAAGGGGTGCTCGCGCCACCCGGGTTTCAAGGCACCAAATGTTAGGTGGCTCAGGAGGCGGTGTAGGAAACAAAGAGAGCCGAGTCAATCAGAAAAGAAAGAAAAGGAAAGGTTTTAATCTGCGTCCCCAGGCAACCCACGAACCCGAGAGTCAGGGCCAGTGGATTCGCGCCAACAGGGAAGGGTGGTTTCTTTTTATACAGGTGTTTAATGAGGGGCAGTGGCATGAGCTGAGGAAGTTCCTGCTGCAGGGGTTGGCAGGGTATTCAGGAAGGAATCAATATCTGTGTGGGGGTCATAGTGAATTCAAAGGAGGAGCCGGTATCTGTGTCTGGCACACTGATCTGTTAGGAATTCCAGGGAGGATCCATTATCTCATCACACATCTGCATGCCTTGATCCTGGGCTTCCTCAGACCTAACACATACATAAATATATTTGATGGTCTTTCCAAGTTAAATTTCAAGGCTTTACCTGAGAGATGATTCTTGGAAAACTCCAAGGGCCTGGAGTAATTCAAGAAATTTGTGCTCTCTTCGTAAAGGAAATGTTTTTGAATTTACCCAATCTAGTATACTTGAAATCATGTAGAAAGTTTTATCAAATAAAAATTAATAACTATATTTTACTTACATACATATATATATTTTAGTTTTATTGCTTAAAGTATTACAAAGGGTATTACATATGTCTCATTTTTTCCCCCACCCTTGACAATCCCCTAGCCTTCCCTACCCCCCAGTGTCTTATGTCCATTGGCTATGATTATATGCATGCATATAAGTCCTTCGTTGATTTCTTACCCCCCTTTTTGCCCCTCTACCCTCCCCGGCCTTCCCACTGCAGTTTGACAGTCTGTTTGAGGCAGCTCTGCCTCTGTATCTATTTTTGTTCATAAGTTTATAATGGACTTTATTATCCATGAATGAGTGAGATCATGTGGTATTTTTCCTTCATTGACTGGCTTATTTCACTTAGCATAATGCTCTCCAGTTCCATCCATGCCATTGCAAATGGTAAGAGTTCCTTCTTTTTTACAGCAGCATAGTATTCCATTGTGTAGATGTACCACAGTTTTCTAATCCACTCATCTACTGATGGGCACTTAGGCTGTTTCCAGATCTTGGCTATGGTGAATTGTGCTGCTATAAACTAATGGGTGCATATATCCTTTCTGATTGGTGTTTCTGGTTTCCTGGGATATATTCCTAGAAGTGGAATCACTGGGTCAAATGGGAGTTCAATTTTTAGTTTTCTGAGGAAGCTCCATACTGTCTTCCATAGTGGAGGCACCAGTCTGCATTCCCATCAGCAGTGCACGAGTGTTCCTTTTCCTCCCCATCCTCTCCAGCACTTGTTGTTTGTTGATGATAGCCATTCTGACAGGTGTGAGATGGTACCTCATTGTTGTTTTGATTTGCATCTCTCGGATGATTAGTGACTTTGAGCATGTTTTCATATGTCTCTTGGCTTTCTGAATGTCCTCTTTTGAAAGGTGTCTATTTAGATCCTTAGCCCATTTTTTGATTGGATTGTTTATCTTCCTTTTTTTAAGTTGTATGTGTTCCCTATAAATTTTGGAGATTAGGCCCTTATCAGATATGACATTGACAAACATGTTTTCCCACACAGTGGGTTTTCTTGTTGTTTTGTTGATGGTTTCTTTTGCTGTGCAGAAGCTTTTTATTTTGATGTAGTCCCATTTGTTCATTTTCTCTTTAGTTTCAAGTGCCCTAGGAGCTGTATCAGTGAAGAAATTGCATCAGCATATGTCTGAGATTTTGTTGCCTTTGGATTCTTCTAGAATTTTTATGCTTTCTCGCTGTACATTTAAGTCCTTTATCCATTTTGAGTTCATTTTGGTGTATGGTGTGAGTTGGAGGTCTAGTTTCATCTTTAGAAAGAGAGATTATAAAAACAATCCCATTTACCATTGCACCAAAAAAATTGCATGTATCTGTCCAATTTTCCCAACACCATTTACTGAAGAGACTATCTTGACTCCATTGTTTGTTCTTGCCTCCTTTGTCAAATATTAATTGAGCATAGTGGTTCAGGCCAATTTCTGGGCTCTCTAATCTATTCCATTGATCTTTATGTCTGTTCTTGTGCCCGTACCAGGCAGTTTTGAGAACAGTGGCTTTGTAATACAGCTTGATATCTGGTATTGAGATCCCACCTACTTTGTTCTTTCTCAGGATTGCTTCAGCATTTCGGGGTCCTTTTTTTATTCCAGATGAATTTAAAGAGAGTTTGTTCTAGATCGGTGAAATATGCAGTTGGTATTTTAATGGGAATTGTGTTGAATAGATAGCTTTGGGTAGTATGGACATTTTTATGATATTGATTCTACCAATTCATGAACACGGTATGTTCTTCCATCTGTTTATGTCTTCCTCTATCTCTTTATTCAACGTCCTGTAGTTGTCTGAGTAGAGATCTTTTACCTCTTTAGTTAGGTTTATTCCTAGGTATCTTAATTTTTTTGGTGCAATGGTAAATGGGATTGTTTTTATAATCTCTCTTTCTGAAAGTTCACTATTGGTGCATAGAAATGCCATATTTTTCTTGGGGTTAATTTTGTATCCTGCTACATCACCAAATTCATCTATTAGTTCTAGTAGTTTTTTGATGGAGTCTCTAGGGTTTTGTATGTATAATATTATGTCGTCTGCAAATAAGGACAGTTTTACTTCTTCTTTTCCAATTTGGATGCCTTTTATTTCTTCTTCTTGCCTAATTCCAATGGCTAATACTTCCAGTACTATGTTGAACAGGAGTGGTGAGAGTGGGCATCCCTGTCTTGTTCCTGTTCTTAGTGGAAATGGTGTTAGTGTTTGTCCATTGAGTATAATGTTGGCTGTGGGCTTGTCATATATGGCTTTTATTATCTTGAGGTATGATCCTTCTACTCCCACTTTGCTGAGAGTTTTTATCAAAAATGGGTGTTGGATTTTGTCAAATGTTTTTTCTGCATCAATTGATATGACTATCTGGTTTTTTTCTTTTGATTTCTTTATGTGATGTATCACGTTTATTGATTTGTGGATATTGTACCATCCTTGTATCCCTGGGATAAATCCTACTTGGTCATGGTGTATGATCTTTCTGATGTACTGCTGGATCCGATTTGCTAAGATTTTGTTGAGGATTTTGGCATCTATGTTCATGAGGTTTATTGGCCTGTAAATCTCTTTCATTGTGTTGTCTTTACCTGGTTTTGGTATTAGGTTGATGCTGGCTTCATAGAATGAGCTTAGAAGTCGTCTTTCCTCTTGAATTTTTTGTAGTAGTCTGAGGAGGATAAGTTTCAGTTATTCCTTGAATGTTTTGTAAAACTCCCCTGTGAAGCCGTCTGGTCCTGGGCTTTTGTTTGCTGGAAGCTTTTTGATGACTGCTTCAATTTCTTCCATAGTTATTGGCCTATTGAGATTTTTAGATTCTTCCTGATTGAGTTTTGTAATGTTGTATTTTTCTAGGAATTTGTCCATTTCCTCCAGGTTGTCTAGTTTGTTGGAGTAGAGTTGTCCATAGTATTTTTTAACAATCATTTGTATTTCTGTAGGGTCTGTTGTTATTTCGCCTCTATCATTTCTGATTTTGTTTATTTGGGTCCTCTCTGTTTGTTTCTTGGTGAGCCTGGCTAGAGGTTTGTCAATCTTGCTTATCCTTTCAAAGAACCAGCTCTTGGTTTCATTGATATTCTGTACTGTTTTTTTGGTCTCTATGTCATTTATTTCTGCTCTAAATCTTTATTATCTCCTTCCTTCTGGTCACTCTGGGGTTTTCTTGTTGCTCTCTCTAATTCTTTGAGATGTAGAGTTAGATGATTTACTACCATTTTTTCTTGTTTGTTGAGATAGGCCTGTAGAGCTATAAACTTCCCTCTCAGGACTGCTTTCATTGCTTCCCATATGTTTTGGATTGTTGTGTTTTCATCGTTATTAGTTTCCAGGATGTTTTTAATTTCTTCTTTGATCTCATTGGTAACCCAATCAATATTTAATAACATGCTATTCACCTTCCAAGTGTTTGAGTATTTTGGGTCGTTTTTATTGTATTTTATTTCTAATATTATGGCCTTGTGGTCTGAGAAGATGCTTGGTATGATTTCAATCTTCTTGAATTTGGGGAGACTTTGTTTGTGACCCAATATGTGGTCTATTTTTGAAGATGTCCCATGAGCACTTGAGTGGAATGTATATTCTGTGGCTTTGGGGTGAAGTGTTCTGAAGATGTCAATTAAATTCATCTGATGTAGTGGGTCATTTAGGATTGCTGTTTCTTTGCTGATTGTTTGTCTAGAGGATTTATCCAGTGATATCAGTGGTGTATTAGAGTCCCCTACTATGATTGTATTGTTGTCAATCTCTCCTTTGATATCTCTCACGAGTTTTTTTATGTATTTGGGTGCTTCTGCATTGGGTGCATATATGTTTATCAGGGCTATATCCTCTTGTTGTATTGATCCCTTTAGTATTTTGAAGTGACCTTCCTTATCTCTTGTTATGGCCTTCACTTTGAGGTCTATTTTGTCCGATATAAGTATTGCTACCCCAGCTTTATTTTCCTTTCCATTTGCCTGAAAGATATTTTTTCATTCCTTCACTTTTAGTCTGTGTGAGTTCCTTCTTCTGAGGTGGGTCTCTTGTAGACAGCAAATGTATGGGTCATGTTTTTTTTATCCATTCAGCCACTTGATGTCTCTTGGTTGGAACTTGTACTCCATTTACATTTAAAGTTATTACTGTAAGGTATTTGTTTGTAGCCATTTCATTTTTTGTGTGGCTGTTTTCTTTCTGAGCTTTTTATTTTTTCTTTTTAAACCAGTCCCTTTAGCATTTCTTGCATTGCTGGCTTGGTTGTGATAAATTCCCTCAGCCTTTTTTTGTCTGTGAAGCTTCTTATTTCCCCTTCAATTTTGAATGATAGCCTTGCTGGATAGAGTATTCTTGGATTCAGTCCTTTGCTTTGCATCAGTTTGTCAATTTCCATCCATTCTTTTCTCGCCTGATGTGTTTCTGTTGAGATATCATTTGATAATCTAATGGGAGATCCCTTGTATGTAACTTTCCGTCTCTCTCTTGCACCCTGTAAGATTCTCTCTTTGTCCTGAACATTTGCCATGGTAATTATGATCTGTCTTGTTATGGTCTTTTTGGGTTCACCTTGTTTGGGACTCTCTGTGCGTGTGTGACTTTTTTCTTCCCCACCTCATGGAAGTTTTATGATATTATTTCTTCGAATAAGTTTTCTAATCCTTGTTCCTCTTTCTGTTGTTCTGGCACTCCTATTATTCATATGTTGTTTCGTTTCATGTTGTCACAAATCTCCCTTAGGTTCTCCTCCTGTCTTTTAATGTTTTTCTCCAATTGCAGTACAGTTTGGCTGTGTTTTGCTTCCTTGTCTTCTAATTCACTAATTCGGTCCTCTACTTCTCCTAGTCTACTGTTGATACTTTCAATGGTGTTTTTTATTGCACCTCTATTGCTTCTTGGGTCTTACATAAGTTATTGATTTTTTCATCTGTTTCTTCTTGCTTCTTGCATAAGTTGTTGATTTTTTCCTCCATCCAGTTTATGCCCTCTAGGACCCTGCTTCTGAATTCTTTTTCTGTCATGTTGCATGCCTCTGTATCACTTAGCTGCTTTTCTGGCGAGTCCTCCTTTTCTTTTCTTTGTGGGTTTCTTTGTCTACCCATGTTTGATCTCACTGACATATCTAGATGTTGAGTCATTCAGTGGCTGCTCCCTGGGTGGCAGTGGTTCCTCGGGCTGTGACTGCTCCTCTGGTGGTTTCAGTAGCAGCTGCTCCTCAGTTGGCAGCAGCTCCTCTGGTGGGTGCTGTTCACAGTTGTGGTGGCTCTTCTGGCTGGTTGGGGGACGTTTTACGTACAGCTGCTGTTCCTCCAACATAGGGTGTCATGATCAGTAGGCTGCTGTTGCTTGGATCTACTTTCCCTGAGAAGCAGGACTCCACGTAGTCGCGCTGTCCCAGATGCGCTGTCTCTGGTTTGACAGCTGATCTCTGGATGCTGAGTCTTTGGCCGTACAGTGTTTGTTTCCAAAATACAGCCTGTCAAGATGGTGTGGTCTCTGTGGCTGAGCTGGTGCTCTGGGAGAGACTTCAGCTGCAGTATCCAACATTCAATCCACTTTCTCCAGGATTCCTCCGCCGTTCCCGGCTGCAAACTGTATCTCAGCTGAATATCCTCTTCTTATTCGGGCTGTATGTTATCTGCTTCAGCTGCTCACCCTAGCAGCTCTACATACATATATTTTAAATGTTATGAAGGTTCAGCCTCTAAGGAGGGCAAAATAAAGTAACAAAATATTTCTTAATACAGCCACATTTTTCAACAATGAAAATTTAAAATAACAAAAAGCCTCTAGCCTCCAGCATTTTAAATTAGGCTGGAGGTAGGGCAGCATTTATGCCTTGTGAATCAGACATTTAAGTTTACTAAATTTACTTGCTTTTTCAAGAAAAATACCTATTTAAATTATTTAATAAAATAGCTTTTAAAATATAATCAAAGTCTTATATAAATTAAGTTATAGGAAAAGCCAATATCTTTGTAAACAATTTAATCCTAGTAAAGTTTTATAAGAAAGTTACTGAGGCTTCCCTAGATCCCTCTGTATATGCAAATAAGCCAAAGGGGATACTCTTAAAAATATAATTCTAAATTTAATAAAAAGAAGACATTTTAAAATTTTGAAATCTTTTCCAGTAATATTTATAGGGTAATCTAAAGATTGTTGTTAAAATACCATATCTGACTAAAATAGTATTGACCATAACCTTAAGAGAAGTTGTTTAATGTGACATGGCCTGGCAATATCAGGCAGCATCAAAAAACAACCAAATTTGTTGTATTAGTTGCTTGTTGTAAAAAAGGAATACCATAATTTTTAAATGAAACTCTCTGTGGTCTGAAAGTTATTCTGAAAGGAAATAGAGGTTTCCTTCAAGCATCTAAGAACCATAATTGAAAGTCAATATACTACGCTTCATTAAAAAAAAGTAAATAATTTGTGTCTTTGGCTCTTTGATGAAGGTTATGTAAAGTTACTCAAAGACTAATTACAGAAATTTAATGTCATTTATTGTCCATAACCTAGGATAAGTAAAGTTAAAAATTAATCTTTATTTCAAATTAATTTAAATTAGCTAATTGATATAAATTAATATTCAAGAAAATTTAATTATACTAGACAAAAACCTATTCCTGAAACATTAACTAATTTTTTATTGATGGCTCATCTAAGTAAACTTGCTTAGCATGCAATGAATCCAGAGCAGTCATACTTCTATACAAAGATTTAAAATTAAAAGTTTTTAAGACTGCATTGTAATATTTCCAAAATCCCCCTAATATTTAAATAAAAAAGGGGGGATAGTGGAATAATTCACTGTAAGTAAATTACATAAAAAAATTTTATTTTGAAAATTAATTTTCATTTGTAATGCTAATAGCAAGACACTCATATATAAACACACATGGTGTCAAAATAAGCCCCCAAAAAATATTTTGGGAAAAAATGAAAAGGATCCCAAGTCTAATTTATAGAACTGATTCCTTTATTAACCTTTGGTTGAGAATAGGTTTGTATATTTCCAGAAAACTCCACCAAGCCCATGTGGATTCTTACAAGAACGGATCCCAGAGAGGAACTGACCCGACTGCTTGAGCCACAAAATAGTAGTGGCCTCAGACCAACAGAGGAGAAACAGTCCAGAAGTGAAGATGGTGAAGAAGCCTTGCCATACTAGCAGTCAGCAGCTGTGCATCGCTACAGGTTGCCCAGGACCAAACCAGAGAAGGTTGGACCTACATTGCCACCATTTCTCCACCATCCAGAACTGAAATATCATTGCTGACATGTACACAAAAGAAACTGTTGGACATTGAAATTGGGACTCTAAAAACTGTTGGCCCAAAAAGAAACTTACTGCAAACTGATTCCTTTAATGTCTGGCAGAAATTTAAAGGGATTTGATAGAACTATATCCTTTCCATTTAATTTAAAAATCTTAAAACATACATTCTTGTTAAATTTAAAAAATCCAAAAGGGTGAGATGCTGGTGGCCAATTCCAGCATGACAGCAGGGCTGAATCTGGGAATAGCTGATGGCATTTCCCCAAACCTGAATGGGATACATTAAATTGATTGTTTGCTGCCAGACAGCTCAGGGCATCTTCATCTACATGTTATTGCCTCCTACTGGCCAAACACCTAAACATCCATAGGCTAATTCTCCCCAATCTGACAATGTACTCTGTATACAAAATCCTGACCCTTTGAAGTATATATCTCTGCCTCACCTCAGGACAAATTGTGTTAATAAAAAGCATGGGGTCCTGAGATGAGGGGTTCTTAGTTTCCTTTAAACTAGGCTCCTCTGACCCCCAAATGCCTTTCATAATTATATTTTGTCTCTGGACTCCTATTTAATCTACACACAGCCTTTTCCAGATTGCTGAACCCTTCTTAATGCTGGAACAAGAATCCCAGCAATTTTTAATAGCAATATATTTAATGATATAACTCCTCGGACAATGGAAACTAAGAGAAGGTAAATAAATGGAACTACATCAAAATAAAAAGCTTCTACACAGCAAAAGAAACCATTAGCAAAGCAACAAGAATGCCCACTGCATGGGAGAACATATTTGCCAATTTTATCTCAGATAAGTGTTTAATCTCCAACATTTACAGGGAACTCATACAATTTAACAAAAGGAAGATAAGCAACGCAAACAAAAAATGGGAAAAGGGCCTAACTGGTTTGGCTCAGTGGATAGAACGTCACCTATGGACTGAAAGGTCCCAGGTTCGATTCCAATCAAGGCATGTACCTTGGTTACAGTCACATCCTCAGTAGGAGGTGTGCAGGAGGCAGCTGATCGATGTTTCTCTCTCATTGATGTTTCTAACTCTCTATCCCTCTCCCTTCCTCTTTGTAAAAAATCAATAAAATATATTTTAAAAAGAGAAGAAAAATGAGAAAAGGACCTAAATAGACACTTTTCAAAAGAGGACATTCAGACAGCCAAGAGACATATGAAAATATGCTCAAAGTCACTAACCATCTGAGAGATGCAAATAAAAACAACAATGAGGTACCACCTCACACCTGTCAGAATGGCTATCATCAACAAATTAACAAAGGTCAAGTGCTTGAGAGGATGTGGAGAAAAAGGAACACTCCTTCACTGCTGTGGGAACGCAGACTGGTGCAGCCACTGTGGAAAACAGTATGGTATTTTCTCAAAAATTTAAAAATGGATGGTTGGAAAATGGTGACCAGCAGGAAGGTTGGGAGGGAGAGAGTGTGAGAGAGCAAGGAAGTGATAGAGGAGTGTGTGGACGTGTGTGGTGTGTGTGTATGAGCTAGGGACAGTTAGATTCTGCAGGTCTTCTAAGGGGCTACTAAACCGGGCAGTCTTAGGTGGCAGAGTCCCGCTCCCTGCGCGGACACACCTGGGCGGCCAGCACAGGTTTGGCGACCATGCCATCTTGGGAAACAGAGCTGCTTGAGGCTAGGATCCTGGCCTCAGCACCATCCAGTCTGATCTCAGACACATACCAGGACCCTGCAGCCACTGGGGACAGAGACCTGTGACCACAGCTACAGACCTGCGGACACCAAAGGTTCAGAAATCCCCGCGGCAGATCCGTGAGTAACCGAGCCCATCCTCCCTTCCTGCAGGCTCCTGGGCAGAGCCAGAGTAACTAACTGATAGACCCACCCCTTGCCATGACCTCAGTGCTCCAGGAACTTTAGCTTGGAAGTGCGCAAGCACCTTGGAGCTGATCCCCTGTAGGGCTGGGTTCAGGAGTCCTGGGCTGGGAACAATCGCGGGAACCCCAGAACTGTTCCTACGCGCACTGCTGGCTTCTGAGCCCTGGGCTGGGACCAAACGCGCGAACCCCAGGAACTGAGCCTACACACATTGCCAGCTTCTGAGCCCTGGGCTGGGAGCAATCGCGCGGACACCTGGAATTTGTCCCGCGTATCACAGGCCCAGGGCCCCCGATTTTCTGGACAGGAGGCAGCACCAAGCACCAGTGACTTGACTGTGTTTCTTATCACCTGCGCTTGAGATCCTGATTCCCTGTGCATTCATACTAAGAGCCAGTGACTCCAATTCCTGGTGCAAGGGCACACAGGGACCCTGATTCTCAAGGCAAGGTCACGTGAAGCAACAGAGACTCTGATACTGGATTCTTGGGGAACTCTGACTCCTGGCGCACGCTAGGGGGCTCTGGTTTTCAACACGCTTCAGGGGGGTCTCTGTTTCAGCACGGTGCAGGCAGGGTCCCTGTTTCTAAGGGCGCCTATGAGGCCACATTGAGTGCTGACAACACTGACTCTGAGAGACCTGGTTCCCACCAACCCACAACAACCACACATCTTAGTGTCAGAGTTCTTCAGTGACACTAGGGTGGTGGGAGGCTCCCACTACACATGGCCCAGGCCCAAGCAACTTGACGTTTGAACCATCGGGGGACAATCAGAATGAAGAGACGAAAGAACACCCAGAGGAAAGACAATGAAGAATCGCCGAGAAAGGAAATTAATGAAGTTGAAGCATGCAACATGACAGAAAAATAATTCAGAATAATGGTTGTACAATTCATTCACCGGATGGATGAGAAAATCAACAACCTATGGAAGAATCAGGAAGAAATGAAAAGTGATATAGCTACAATCAAAAACACCATGGAAAGTTTCAACAGCAGGCTAGAAGAAGCAGAGGACCGAATTAGTGAATTAGAAAATAAGGTGGAGAAACAAGCTCAATCTGAACAGCAACTGGAGAAAAAAATTAAAAAGCAGGAGGAGAGCCTAAGGGAGCTTCAGGACAACATGAAACGAAGTAACATACGCATAATAGGGCTGCAAGAAGGACAAGAAGAGCAGCAAGGATTAGAAAATCTATTTGAAGAAATAATGTCAGAAAACTTCCCAGATATGGGGAAGAAAAAAGTTACACAAGTAGAAAGAGTCCCAGGCAAGAGGAACCCCAAAAGACCCACACCAAGACACGTCACAATAATGATGGCAAATGTACAAGACAAAGAGAGAATCTTAAAGGCTGCAGGAGAGAAACAGAGAGTTACCTACAAAGGATCCGCATCAGATTATCAAATGATTTCTCAGCAGAAACACATCAGGCCAGAAAAGAATGGACAGAAATTTACAAAGTGATGCAAAGCAAAGGACTGAATCCAAGAATACTCTATCCAGCAAGGCTATCATTCAGAATTGAAGGGGAAATAAGAAGCTTCACAGACAAAAAAAGGCTAAGGGAGTTTATCACCACCAAGCCAGCAATGCAAGAAATGCTAAAGGGACTGGTGTAAAAAGAAAAACTAAAAAGCCCAGAAAGAAAACAGCCACACAAAAAATAGAAATGGCTACAAACAAGTACCTTTCAATAATAACTTTAAATGGAATAAATGGTCCAATCAAAAGACATCGAGTGGCTGAATGGATAAAAAAAACATGATCCATATATTTGCTGTCTACAAGAGACCAACCTCATTAGGAGGGACTCACACAGACTGAAAGTGAAGGGATGGAAAAATATCTTTCAGGCAAATGGAAAGGAAAAAAAGCTGGGGTAGCAATACTTATATCAGACAAAATAGACCTCAAAGTGAAGGCCATAACAAGAGATAAGGAAGGCCATTTCATAATACTAAAGGGATCAATACAACAAGAGGATATAGCCCTGATAAACATATATGCACCCAATGCAGGAGCACCCACATACATAAGAAAACTCCTGGAAGATATCAGGAGAGAGATCAACAACAATGCAATCATAGTAGGGGACTTTAATACACCACTGACATCACTTGATAAATCCGCTAGACAAAAACTCAGCAAAGAAACAGCAATCCTAAATGACTCACTAGATCAGATGGACTTAATTGACATCTTCAGAACACTTCACCCCAAAGCAACAAAATATACGTTCTTTTCAAGTGCTCATGGGACATCTTCAAAAATAGACCACATATTGGGTCACAAACAAAGTCTCCCCAAATTCAAGAAGATTGAAATCATACCAAGCATCTTCTCAGACCACAAGGCCATAATATTAGAAATAAACTACAATAAAAACAACTCAAAATACTCAAACACTTGGAAGCTAAATAGCATGTTATTAAATATTGATTGGGTTACCAATGAGATCAAAAAAGAAATTAAAAACATCCTGGAAACTAATGACAATGAAAACACAACAATCCAAAACCTTTGGGACACAATGAAAGCAGTCCTGAGAGGGAAGTTTATAGCTCTACAGGCCTATCTCAACAAACAAGAAAAAATGGTAGTAAATCATCTAAATCTATAGCTCAAAGAATTAGAAAGAGAGCAACAAGAAAAGCCAAGAGTGAGCAGAAGGAAGGAGATAATAAAGATTAGAGCAGAAGGAAGATGGCGGCATAGGTTAACGCCGGAGATTGCTGCCTTGAACAACCAATTCAAATTAAGCTTGAAACAGGGAACGGACAACATCCAGAACCACAGGAGGGCTGGCTGAGTGGAAATTCTACAACTAGGAGTGAAGAGAATATCATATCCAGACTCAGAGGAGGCGCAGTGCTGAAGTGAAATTCTCAGGTGCGGAGTGCGCGCGGAACGCGGAGGGGCGGTTGTTTGTTTACAATCGGGAGGGAGCATCAGACTCTGAGCTCCAGATCCGGGCGAGTCGCTAGGGACGCAGACTCAAACGGGAGAAGCGGGACTGTCTGGCCTCGGTCGGAACTCGAGGGCAGCTTTCTCTCCGAGGTTTGCAGCGGTTGCTGGGACTCTGTGAGGCAGAGTCCCTAGGGACGGAACTGAGAGCCGCCATAACTGCTCCCTCCCTGCAGATCCCCAGGGACCCGCCCCGCCCAAGCCCTGCGCGGCAGAGCCATCTGCTAGATAGCGCAGGCAATTGCTAGATTAGCACCGCGGCAGAGCCATCTGCTGGATAGCCGCAGGCAATTGCTAGATTAGCACCGCCCTAGAGATCCAGCACAGAAGCTCTCCCACTGCAGACACAGCTGATTCTCACTGCCAATTGGCAGGGAGGTCAATTCCTCCCAGTGATTCTACAGCAACCAAGGAATAGCTAAAACAAGACTGTGCACAAAGCCCACAAGGGGGTGCGCCAAGAGTGTCCACCTCAGGTAACTGGGGAGGCTGAGCCACTGGGCCCTACAGGACACCTAGCACACAAAGCCTCTCTAACAACACAGGGAATCTGCCAAAATGTGGAGACAGAGAAACAGGTCCCGAATGGCAGAAATAGAGGAAAGCAAACGATTGGATATAGAGTTCAAGGCCACGTTTATAAGGTTTTTCAAGAATTTTATGGAAACCGCCAATAAATTTAATGAGTCCCTCATTAAGTATAATGAGACCATGGAGGTCATGAAAAAGGACCAACTAGAAATTAAGCATACACTGACTGAAATAAAGAATAATTTACAGAGATCCAACAGAAGACAAGAGGATCCCAAGAATCAAGCTAAAGATTTGAAATACAAAGAAACAAAAAATACCCAACCGAAAAAGAAAAAAGAAAAGAGATTCCAAAAATATGAAGATAGTGTAAGGAGCCTCTGGGACAACTTCAAGCGTACCAACATCAGAATTGTAGGGGTACCAGAAGAAGAGAGAGGGCAAGATATTGAAAACCTATTTGAAGAAATAATGACAGAAAACTTCCCCTACCTGGTGAAAGAAATAGACTTACAAGTCCAGGAAGCACAGAGAACCCCAACCAAAAGGAATCCAAAGAGGACCACACCAAGACACATCATAATTAAAATGCCAAGAGCAAAAGACAGAGAATCTTAAAAGCAGCAAGAGAAAGACAGTCAGTTACCTACAAGGGAGTACCCATACGACTGTCAGCTGATTTCTCAACAGAAACCATGCAGGCCAGAAGAGAGTGGCAAGAAATATTCAAAGTGATGAATAGCAAGAACCTGCAACCAAGATTACTTTATCCAGCAAAGCTATCATTCAGAATAGAAGGTCAGATAAAGAGCTTCACGGATAAGAAAAAGCTAAAGGAGTTCATCACCACCAAACCAACATTATATGAAATGCTGAAAGGTATTCTTTAAGAAGAAGAAGAAGAAAAAGGAACTCTTACCATTTACCAGAACATGGATGGAACTGGAGAGCAGATAAATACCATATGATCTCACTCATTTGTGGAATATACGGAACAACATAAACTGATGAACAAGGACTGATCCAGAGATGGAGAGGCATTGATTGGACTGTCGGGCTTTGGAGGGAGGGTAGGGGAGAGTGGGGGTAAAGGGGAAAGAGCAACCAAAGGACTTACATGCAGGCATAGAGGCCTAACCAATGGACACGGACAATGGGGGTGTGTGGTGGAGGGTGATGTGGGGACAGGGACACATATGTAATTATCTTAATCAATAAAAAATATATTTAAAAAAAGATTAGAGCAGAAATAAATGACATAGAGACCAAAAAAAAAAAAAAAACCAATACAGAAAATCAATGAAACCAAGAGCTGGTTCTTTGAAAGGATAAAGAAGTTTGACAAACCTCTAGCCAGGCTCACCAAGAAGCAAAGAGAAAGGACCCAAATCAACAAAATCAGAAATGATAGAGGCGAAATAACAACAGATCCCACAGAAATACAAATGATTGTTAAAAAATACTATGGACAACTCTACTCCAACAAACTAGACAACCTGGAGGAAGTGGACATATTCCTAGAAAAATACAACATTCCAAAACTTAATCAGGAATAATCTAAAAATCTCAATAGGCCAATAACTATGGAAGAAATTGAAGCAGTCATCAAAAAGCTTCCAGCAAACAAAAGCCCAGGACCAGACGGCTTCACAGGGGAGTTTTGCCAAACATTCAAGGAAGAACTAAAGCCTATCCTCCTCAACCTACTACAAAAAATCCAAGAGGACGAACACTTCTAAGCTCATTCTATGAAGCCAGCATCACCCTAATACCAAAACCAGGTAAAGACAACACAATGAAAGAGAATTACAGGCCAATAAACCTCATGAACATAGATGCCAAAATCCTCAACAAAATCCTAGCAAATCACATCCAGCAGTACATCAGAATGATCATACACCACGACCAAGCAGGATTTATTCCCAGGGATGCAAGGATGGTACAATATCCGCAAATCAATGAACGTGATACATCACATAAACAAATTGAAAGAAAAAAAACCACATAGTCATATCAATTGATGCAGAAAAAGCGTTTGACAAAATTCAACACCCATTTTTGATAAAAACTCTCAGCAAGGTGGGAATTGAAGGATCATACCTCAACATAATAAAAGCCATATATGACAAACCCACAGCCAACATCATACTCAATGGACAAACACTAACACCATTTGCCCTAAGAACAGGAACAAGACAGGGATGCCCACTCTCACCACTCCTGTTTGACATAGTACTGGAAGTATTAGCCATTGCAATTAGACAAGATAAAGAAATAAAAGGCATCCAAATTGGAAAAGAAGAAGTAAAACTGTCCTTATTTGCAGGTGACATGATATTATACTTAAAAAACCCTAAAGACTGCATCAATAAACTATTAGACTTAATAAAAGAATTCGGCAATGTAGCAGGATACAAAATTAACCCCAAGAAATCTATGGCATTTCTATACACCAATAGTGAATGTGCAGAAAGAGATACTAAAAAAGCAATCACATTTACCATCGCACCAAAAAAATTAAGCTACCTAGGAATAAACTTAACTAGAGAGGTAAAAGACCTATACTCAGAAAACTACAGGACATTGAAAAAAGATATAGAGGAAGACATAAAGAGATGGAAGAACATACCATGTTCTTGGATTGGTAGAATCAACATCATTAAAATGTCCATACTGCCCAAAGCAATCTATAAATTCAATGCACTTCCCATTAAAATACCAATGGCATATTTCACAGTCCTAGAACGTACTCTCCAAAAATTCATCTTGTATAAAAAACTACCCCGAATTGGCTGCAGCAATCCTGAGAAAGAACAAAGTAGGTGGGATCTCAATACCAGATATTAAGCTGTATTACAAAGCCACTGTTCTTAAAACTGCCTGGTACTGGCACAAGAACAGACATATAGATCAATGGAATAGAATAGAGAGCCTAGAAATCAGCCCCAACCAATACGCTCAATTAATATTTGACAAAGGAGGCAAGAACATACAATGGAGTCAAGGTAGTCTCTTCAATAAATGGCGTTGGGAAAATTGGACAGATACATACAAGAAAATTAAACTAGACAACCAACTTACACCACACACAAAAATAAACTCAAAATGGATAAAGACTTAAATATACGACGGGAAACCATACAAATATTAGAAGAATCCAAAGGCAACAAAATCTCAGACATATGCTGAAGCAATTTCTTCACCGATACAGCTCCTAGGGCATTAGAAACTAAAGAGAAAATAAACAAATGGGACTACATCAAAATAAAGAGTTTCTGCACAGCAAAAGAAACCATCAACAAAACATCAAGAAAACCCACTGCGTGGGAAAACATATTTGCCAATGTCATATCTGATAAGGGCCTAATCTCCAAAATGTATAGGGAACTCATACAACTTAACAAAAAGAACATAAACAATCCAATCAAAAAATGGGGAAAGGATCTAAATAGACACCTTTCAAAAGAGGACATTCAGAAAGCCAAGAGACATATGAAAACATGCTCAAAGTCACTAATCATCCGAGAGATGCAAATCAAAACAACAATGAGGTACCATCTCACACCTGTCAGACTGGCTATCATCAACAAATCAACAAACGACAAGTGCTGGAGAGAATGTGGAGAAAAAGGAACACTTGTGCACTGCTGGTGGGAATGCAGACTGGTGCAGCCACTGTGGAAGACAGTATGGAGTTTCCGCAAAAAACTACAAATGGAACTCCCATTTGACTCTGTGATCCCACTTCTAGGAATATATCCCAAGAAACCAGAAACACCAGTCAGAAAGGATATATGCACCCCTATGTTCATAGCAGCACAATTCACCATAGCTAAGATCTGGAAACAGCCTAAGTGCCCATCAGTAGATGAATGGATTAGAAAACTGTGGTACATCTACACGGTGGAATACTATGCTGCTGTAAAAAAGAAGGAACTCTTACCATTTGCAACAGCATGGATGGAACTGGGGAGCATTATGCTAAGTGAAATAGTCCAGTCAATGAAGGAAAAATACCACATGATCTCACTCATTTCTGGTTAATAAAGACCATTATAAACTTATGAACAAAAATAGATACAGAGGCAGAGCTGCCTCGAATAGACTGTCAAACTACAGCGGGAAGGCCGGGAGGGGGGGGAGGGCAGGTGGGGAGTGGTAAGAGTTCAACCAAAGGACTTGTATGCGTGCATATAAGCATAACCAATGGACATAAGACACTGGGAGGTAGGGGAGGCCAGGGGATTGTCAAGGGCTGGGGGGGGGGGGGAAGGCGACATATGTAATACTCTTTGTAATACTTTAAGCAATAAAAAAAGGAAAAAAAATTAAAAATGAAACTGCCATTTGACCCAGTAATATCACTTCTAAGAATTTATCCCAAGAAAACGGAAACACCAATCAGAAAGGATATATGTACCCCTATGTTTATAGCAGCACAATTTACTATAGCTAAGATTTGGCAACAGCCTAAGTGCCTATCAGCAGATGAGTGGATTAGAAAACGGTGGTACATCTACACAATGGAATACATGCTGACTTAAAAAAGAAGGACTTCTTATCATTTGCAACAACTTGGATGGATCTGGAAACCATTATGCTAAGTGAAATAAGCCAGCCAGTGAAAGAAAAACACCACATGATCTCACTAATTTATGGATAATAAAAAAACATTATAAACTGTTGTAAAAAAAATAGACACAGAGGCATAGAAGCATTGAACAGACTGTCAAACAATAGCGGGAAGGCTGGGGCAGGTTGTGGGGGGCGGGTAAGAGATCAACCCAAGGACTTGTATGCATGCACATAAGCATAACCAATGGATGCAAGACACTGGGAGGGGGGTGATGGCATGTGCTGGGGGTAAGGGAGGCTGGGGAAGGTCAAACGGAAAAAAAAGGAGACATATGTACTACTATTTGTAATACTTTAAACATTAAGAAAAAAAATTTTTCTTAAAGAGCCAACCAAACGGTGCCCATGCGGCCTCTGAGATAAGCATTTAGCTTTGGCTCCAAGCTCAGTTTCCCACTCTTTTTGAGACTTGAATCTGCCCTCAAACACTTTGGGGTCATTGAGGAACATGCCGTTCATCTTCTCAATGGCCTTGTCTGCTGCCTTATGGGTCTCAAAGTGAATGAAGGCATAACCCTTAGAGCCATTCTCATCACACACCACTTTACAGGGCAGAATGTTTCCAAACGCAAAAAAGTATCATGAAGTGCCTTGTTATCTATAGATTTGTCCAGCTTCTTGATGAAGATGTTTCCCACAGCAGATTTTCTCAAAGAGGGATCCCTCTGAGACCACGTGATGTGGATTGGCTTTCCCTTAGTTACATCAAAGTTCATAGTATCCAAGGCCCGCTCAGCATCAGCCGGCTGCTGGAAGTTGATGTAGGCATAACCAAGTGAGTGGCTGGTGATCTTATTGTGGCAGACCCGGATGGACAGCACAGGCCTCGCAGGACTGAACTGTTCATACAGCATGGCGTCCGTGATATCCCAGTGCAGGTCAGCCACGTACAGGGAGGCCATGGGGTAGCTGCTATTGGCAGTGTTCATCTCCCCAGACCCCACGGCCCTAAGTCCCGCTAGGACTACTTATAGGGACCACACAGGACAAATGGGGTTCTTTTCAGAGCAGGCCACACTGTGGCTCACAGGTGGAAGGAGCTGGCTTAGGCTCAGAAACAGGAGGGACTGAGGAGTTGGGGGGAGGAGGGTGCTCTCTCTAGCCTCAGGACCACAGACAAAAGGCTCTCAAAAACAATATGGCCCTCCCTGGGAGTTTGTAGTTTTCAGTTCCAAATTTCTAAAATAAATTTATTAAAATGGGGACTTCCCTCCAAATTACAAAAATTCTTAAAGAGCCAACCAAACGGTGCCTAGATGGCCTCCGGGATACGTGTTTCTCTTTAAATATAGGCCTCAGGCTGCTGATGGTATAAGATTGTAGCAGCCAGGGAAGAGGAATGCAAAGTATTTGTCAGTGCATGCCAGGCAAGTCTTTGGGGCCCAGGGCTCAGCCACCTTCATGTCAGGAAAATTGGCACAGACACGTGGTGTGGGGAGGACAGCGGAGAGGTGGGGGCAGGGTTGCCATGCAGTGCCGGCAGCAGTGAAGCAGAGGTGCGTGGACGCCAGGGCTCCCTACCCGACCTACAGAGGGGGACCTTTGGTTGCCCAGGTGCTGGGGTGGGTAGGCTGGAAAGTACAAAAGTGACTTTCCCACAGGTTCTCCAAAGAGGATTTGCTTTTTTCTTTCTCTCTTTATTTTTTAAAATAAATAAAAAAAATTATTTATTTTTTATAAATATTTTTTTCAGATTTTAGAGTGTTTTTTTAAAATCTTTTTCTCTTTTTAGCTTCAGGCTATTGAGCCCAAAAGTGACAGAGGCTGCAGTGGTGCCAGGAGGGTGGGGGTAGGGGAGCAGGTAGAGAGCCTAAATGAAAACTTTTTAATTAAAAAAGCAGTCTATGGTAGGTAGTAATGTCCTAGGCCATTATCTTCCCTGACAAAGATCAACTTTGATCTTAACTAAGTGTATTGTCTTTTTGCATTTACGATAACAAATTGTTGGGATGCCAAAAGTAATTTTCCTTTTTTCTGGACTCTCAAAGCACAGGCACCACTCTGCGGAAACCACAAATCCCTTCATTTGAAGCATAGTAGCATTCATCTCTGGTAAAAACTGCTGTTTAATTTTTAACCCTGCTATTCTGGCTTCTGTAATTATTTGCTTGCTAAAATAATAGAGAAGTTATTTTGATGTCCTGAACTTATATAAATCACCCCATTCAATTGTATACCCCATTGATTGTGGTCTTTCTGGTCTTTCAAAACACATTCCTCTGCACCTGGAAACCAGAACAGTACAATTGCTTTAATTGCTTCACTGGCTCCAGAAAATGTGTTTTCCGTTGACTCAATGGCTCCAAGACCTAAAACTATAATTGATCTTTGTAGATAGCTAACTTGCTCAATTTAGCTTCTGTAACAAACTGCTTTCGCAAACCAGTTCCTCATTCCAAAACTAGAGATGTAATTGATGCCATTGTGATGTTTTGCCTTTATAAGCCTGATGTTACTGCCATTCGGGGCTGTGAGATTTGGAGTGCTTTTGCCCCCTCGTAACTGCCAGCTCTTGAATAAATGACTCCTTAATTTGACTTCTTGGGGCATCCTTGTGTGATTTGCGGGTACACTACAACACGTTCTTATTGACTGTTAACTACAGTAGGTCCTCTGCTTATGTCCCAGATTCCTTCCTACAGCGCAACGTAATGCAATTTTCGCCGTAAGTCAGAACCCACCTAAATAAGCACCTACGTCACTCAGATGGAGCACATACACAGCAGTAATAAAGTGAAACAGTAAAAAAAAATATTTTTAAAGAAAGATAACAATTTCTGACCTTTACTTGTGGTAAATAAATAATAAAAAACATAAAGTACATACGTTGAAATGACAGAACTTTTTTTAAAATAAATTAACGGGAGATGGCGATGTAACCATGAAACGATGTACATTGAGTTCGATGTAACCTGAGGACTGCCTGTATCCTGCACCCACCTAAGTAAAAGAAGTATGTGTCTATCATTTTAATTTTTACCCAATCCCAGAGGGTTCCCTGTGTTGCTTTCTCCCGCCTCCCTAACCTATCACCTATGGATTTTACTTACATTTCCTCCTTTGATTATAATTTATAAAACAAGGTAAAAAAACAAACAAAAAAACTGCCATTATCTGGAGCATAATCTCAATCTGTTGAGATTCTGCTTCCCAGCAATTGTCGACAGTTTAGCTCAAATAAACTCACAGAAATTATTTACAGGTTTGAATGTTTCTTACATTAACATTACTTGGCATAGTGTGGCAGGATTCCAAAGAAGCTTACCCAGGACTGTCCCTCGGACTGAGACCTGGTGCTAGGATCCAGCAAAGGGCCCATTGAGCGTGCTGGCTCCCCACCCATTGGGTGAACTTTGGTGAGTTGTCTCTTGCATCCAGGACCTTCCCTTGCTTTTGGTAGAGGGTCTGACTTTAATTGAGCTGTATTTTTAAAATCCTTAAAGTGGAACTAAGGTTAAGGGTTGATGGGACCCAGGCTAATGTGAGACTGGAGGGAAAAGTCGGGTGGCTGGTTCTGATTTTGGCTTTTCAATTAGAATTGCTTTCTGAGAGTCTGAGCAAGAAACCTTTACCATATATATATATGAGAGCTGAACTCATTCAGCCCTGACAAAAAGGGGCACATCCTCCCTCCAGCCTAAATCTCAGGTGTTCTTAAAATCTTTGTGGAGATGTCAGAGGTCATTCCTCACAATGTGCAGGAGTCCCATAGGGACTGTAATTAACTGACTGGCTCATCTGGGGAGAGGGTGAGGGGGCCAGAAGGCTTGGTCTTCCAGGGTCCCAAGCCCTTCCAGTTGTTTTAGGCAGCTTAGAGAGAAACAAAGGCACATAATAGGGTTTAATGTGACTTGAGGAATGGGAGCTTTGTGGAGCTCAACCCATAAGCAGCACACTTCAACCCACTACATAACATACCTAGAAAATTTGCTCAGACTTCAGATATTAAAAACAAACCCTAAACTAAAATTAACATGGGAAATTATGCCACCAAGGCTGGAAACTCCCAAGCTCAAGCCCTCATTTAGTACTCCTGATAGGAAGCCTTTACTTGCAAGTGCTTTACAGAAATGGGAAAATACCCTATATAATAAAGAGCTAATATGCTAATTAGACCAGACGGTGGAATGACCTTCCAGAACGACCAGTGGGTGGGGGGCGAGGCCAGCGAGTCTGCACCGCCAGGCCAGCCATGGCCGTCCCTATGCCCCCCACCCCTTCTTTTGCAGAGGTGGTGCGAGAAGGGGTGGAACGGTTCCGGTGTATCCACAGAGGCAGGACAGAGTGTGACTATGGCTCCTCAACCTCCCACAGCCCCTCCTTGGGCTGGCCAGGCCCCTGACCGCCCCCCACTCCACCAGTGGGCGGGGGGCAGCACTAAGGAGCAGCAGGCCCAGCTTTTGGTTGAGTGGTGCTCCCCCCGCACCCCCCCCCCCCCCGAGCCAGAAGCTGGGCTCACTGCTGGTGATTGCAGCAGCAGGCGGGTGGTAAAGAGCGAGGATTCCTGGACTGCGAGGGATGTCTGTGGAAAGCAGGCCTAAGCCGTCAGTTGGACATCTCCTGAGGGTGCAGACTAGGCTGAGGGATCCCCCCAAGTGTATGAATTTCGTGCACCGGGCCTCTAGTAATTAAATAATATCAACTTTAAAAATGGCCAAAATACAGTTGTCCTTGGGTACTTTAATTAATATTTTTGCATGCAAAAATTAGAAAAATGCTAGCTCTAAAATTAAGCTGAATGAAGAAATAGGAAGCGTATCTTTTTGTAAAAAAATTTTTTATTAAGTTATTACATATGTGTTTTTATCCCCACATTACCCCGCAACCCCCTACTCATGCCCTAACCCCCCTGTTGTCTGTGTCCATTGGTTAGGCCTATATGCCTGCATATAAGTCCTTTGGTTGATCTCTCCCCCTTACCCTGACCCTCCCCTACCTTCCCTCTGAAATTTGACAGTCTGATTGATGCTTCTCTATCTCTGGATCTGTTTTTGTTCATCAGTTTAGGTTGTTCATTATAGTCCACAAATGAGTGAGATCATGTGATATTTATCTTTCTCTGACTGGCTTATTCCACTTAGCATAATGCTCTCCAGTTCCATCCATGCTGTTGCAAATGGTAGTTATTTCGTTTTTACAGCAGCATAGTATTCCATTGCATAGCTGTACCACAGTTTTTAATCCACTTATCTATTGATGGGCACTTAGGCTGTTTCCAAATCTTAGCTATGGTGAATTGTGCTGCTATGAACATAGGGGTGCATATATCCTTTATAATTGGTATTTCTAGTTTCTTGGGATATATTCCTAGAAGTGGGATCACTGGGTAAAATGGGAGTTCCATGTTTAGTTTTTTGAGGAAACTCCATACTGTTCTCCACAGTGGCTGTACCAGTCTGCATTCCCACCAGCAGTGCATGAGGGTTACTTTTTCTCCACATTTTCACCATTACCTGATTGTTTTTTTTTTTTCCAAGGATTTATTTATTTATTTATTTTTTTAATTTTATTTTTTATTACAAAGGGTATTACATATGTGTCCATTTTCCCCCCCGCCCAAGACAGTCCCCTAGCCTCCCCTATCCCCCAGTGTCTTATGTCCATTGGTTATGCTTATATGCATGCATACAAGTCCTTTGGTTGATCTCTTACCCCCCTACCTCCCGCCCCCCCACCCTCCCCCGCCTTCCTGTTGCAGTTTGACACCCTGTTTGAGGCAGCTCTGCCTCTGTATCTATTATTGTTCAAAAGTTTATAATGGTCTCAATTATCCATGAATAAGTGAGATCATGTGGTATTTTTCGTTCATTGACTGGCTTATTTCACTTAGCATAATGCTCTCTAGTTCCATCCATGCCGTTGCAAATGGTAAGAGTTCCTTCCTTTTTAGAGCAGCATAGTATTCCATCGTGTAGATGTACCATAGTTTTCTAATCCATTCATCTACTGATGGGCACTTAGGCTGTTTCCAGATCTTAGCTATGGTGAATTGTGCTGCTATGAACATAGGGGTGCATATATCCTTTCTGATTGGTGTTTCTGGTTTCTTGGGATATATTCCTAGAAGTGGGATCACAGGGTCAAATGGGAGTTCCATTTGTTGCTTTTTGAGGAAACTCCATACTGTCTTCCATAGTGGCTGCACCAGTCTGCATTCCCACCAGCAGTGCACAAGTGTTCCTTTTTCTCCACATCCTCTCCAGCACTTGTCGTTTGTTGATTTGTTGATGATAGCCAGTCTGACAGGTGTGAGATGGTACCTCATTGTTGTTTTGATTTGCATCTCTTGGGTGGTTAGTGACTTTGAACATGTTTTCATATGTCTTTTGGCCTTTCTTCTGTCTTCTTTCGAAAAGTATTTCGGTCGCATTGCCCATGTTTTGATTGGGTTGTTTATCTTCCTTTTGTTAAGTTGTATGAGTTCCCTGTAAATGTTGGAGAATAAACCCTTATTGGTGATAACATTGGCAAATATGTTCTCCCATGCAGTGGGCTTTCTTGTTTTGTTGATGGTTTCCTTTGCTGTGCAAAAGCTTTTTATTTTGATGTAGTCCCATTTGTTTATTTTCTCTTTAGTTTCCATTGCCCTAGGAGCAGTATCAGAGAAGAAATTCCTTCAGCATATGTTTGCCATTTTGCTGTCTGTGGATTCCTCTAGTATTTTATGGTTTCCCATCTTATGTTTAAGTCCTTTATCCATTTTGAGTTTATTTTTCTTTATGGTGTAAGTTGGTGGTCTAGTTTCATTTTTTTGCATGTATCTGTCCAATTTTTGAGCACCATTTATTGAAGAGACTGTCTGGACTTCATTGTATGTTCATACCTCCTTTGTCAAATATTAATTGAGCATAGTGGTTTGGGTCGATTTCTGGGTTCTCTATTCTATTCCATTGATATATATATTTGTCTGTTCTTGTGCTGGTACCAGGCAGTTTTGAGAAGAGTGACTTTGTAATACAGCTTGATATCTGGTATTGCGATCCCACCTACTTTGTTCTTTCTCAAGATTGCTGCAACTATTTAGGGTCTTTTTTATTCCAGATGAATTTTTGGAAAGTTTGTTCTAGGTCTATGTAATATGCCATTGGTATTTTAATGCGGGAGTGCATTGAACCTATAGATTGCTTTGGGTAGTATGGACAACTTGATGATATTGATTCTACCAATCCATGAACATGGTGTGTTCTTCCATCTTTTTATGTCTTCCTCTATCTCCTTTTTCAGTGTCCTGCAGTTTTCCATGTATAGGTCTTTTACCTCCTTAGTGAAGTTCAATTTAGGTATCTTAATTTTTTTGGTGCCATGGTAAATGGGATTGCTTTTTTAGTCTCTCTTTCTGTAAGTTCATTATTGGTAGATAGAAATGCCATAGATTTCTTGGCATTAATTTTTTTATCCTGCTACATTGTGGAATTCATTTATTAAGTCTCATAATTTTTTGATGGAGTCTTTAGGGTTTTCTATGTACAGTATCATATCATCTGCAAATAAGGACAGTTTTACTTCTTCTTTTCCAAATTGGATGCCTTTTATTTCTTCTTCTTGTCTGATTGCAATGGCTACTACTTCCAGTACTATGTCAAACAGTAGTGGAGAGAGTGGGCATCCCTGTCTTGTTCTGTTCTTAGAGGAAATGGTTTTAGTTTTTGCCCATTGAGTATGTTGTTGGCTGTGGGTTTGTCATATATGGCTTTTATTATGTTGAGGTATGATCCTTCCATTCCCATCTTGCTGAGTGTTTTTATCAAGAAAGGGTGTTGGATTTTGTCAAATGTTTTTTCTGCATCAATTGATAAGACTATGTGATTTTTCTCTCTCAATTTGTTTATGTGATGTATCACATTTATTGATTTGCAGATATTTTACCATCCTTGCATCCCTGGGATAAATCCTACTTGGTCAGAGTGCATGATCTTTCTAATGTCGTGCTGAATCCTGTTTGCTAGAATTTTGTTGAGGATTTTGGCATCTATGTTCATGAGGGATATTGTGTTGTCTTTATCTCATTTTGGTATTAGGCTGATGCTGGCTTCATAGAATGTGGTTGGAAGTGTGCCTTCCTCTTGAAGTTTTTGGAATAGTCTGAGGAGGATAGGTTTCAGTTATTCCTTTAATGTTTGGTAAAACTCCCCTGTGAAGCCATCTGGCCCCCGTCATTTGTTTGCTGGAAGCTTTTTGATGACTGCTTCAATTTCTTCCATAGTTATCGGCCTATTGAAATTTTTAAAATCTTCCTGATTGAGTTTTAGAAGGTTGTATTTCTTTTAGGAATATGTCCATTTCCTCCAGGTTCTCCAGTTTGTTAGAATAGAGTTGTCCATAGTATTTTTTTTAACAATTCTTTGAATTTCTGTGGGGTCTGTTGTTAATCCGCCTCTTTCATTTCTGATTTTGTTTATTTGGGTCTTCTCTCTTTGTTTCTTGGTGAGCCTGTATAGAGGTTCATCAATTTTGTTTTTCCTTTCAAAGTACCAGCTCTTCATTTCATTGATCCTCTGTATTTTTTTTTTGTCTCTGTCATTTATTTCTGCTCTGATTTTTTAAATTTAAATTTTATTTTTTAAAGCATATTTCTTTATTGATTTCAGAGAGGAAGGGAGAGGGAGAGAGAGAGAAACATCAATGATAAGAGAGAATCATTGATTGGCTGTCTCCTGCACACCCCCTACTTGGGATTGACCCTGCAACCTAGGCATGTGCTCTTGGCTGGAATAGAACCTGGGACCCTTCAGTCCACAGGCCAATGCTCTATCCACTTGGCCAAACCAGTTAGGGCTATTCTGTGACCTTTATTATCTCCTTTCTTCTGGATACTGTAGGCTTTTCTTGTTGCTCTCTTTCTAATTCTTTGAGTTGTAGAGTTAGATGATTTATTACCATTTTTTATTGTTTTTTGAGGTAGGACTGTAGAGCTATAAACTTTCCTCTCAAGACTGCTTTCATTTTGTCCCATCAATTTTGGATTGTTGTGTTTTTATATCATTAATTTCCAGGATGTTCTTAATTTCTTCTTTGATCTCTTTGGTAACCCAATCATTGTTTAATAGCATGCTTCTCTGCTTCCAAGTGTTTGAATTTTTTGGGTTGTTTTTATTGTAGTTTATTTATAATATTATGCTGTTGTGGTCTAAGAAAATGCTTGATATGATTTAAATCTTCTTGAATTTGAGAGGACTTTGCTTGTGACCCAATATGTTGTCTATTTTGAGAATGTGCCATGTGCACTTTAGAAGAACGTATATTCTGTGGCTTTGGGGTGAAATGTTCTGAAGATGTCAATTAAGTCCATTTGAAGTAGTGAGTCATTTAGGCTTTCTGTTTCTTGCTGATTTTTTTTTTTGGTCTAGAAAATTTATCCAGTGATATCAGTGGTGTATTAAAGTCCCCTACTATGATTGTATTGTTGTTGATCTCTCCCTTGATATCTTCCAGGAGTTTTTTTTTTTTTATGTATTTGGGTGCTCCTGCATTGGGTGCGTATATGTTTATCAGGGTTATATCCTCTTGTATCTATCCCTTCAGTATTATGAAGTGGCCTTCTTTTCTCTTGTTATGGCCCTCACATTCAGGTCTATTTTGTCCAATGTAAGTATTGCTTCCCCAGGTTTTTTTTTTTTTTTTTCATTTCCATTTGCCTGAAAGATGTTTTTCCATCCCTTCACTTTCAGACTGTGTGAGTCCCTTCTTCTGAGGTGGGTCTCTTGTAGGCAGCATATATATGGGTCATGTTCTTTTATCCATTCAGCCACCCGATGTCTTTTGATGGGAACATTAATCCATTTACATTTAAAGTTATTATTGAAAGGTACTTGTTTGTAGCCATTTCTATTTTTTGTGCCTGTTTTCATTTTTAGCTTTTTAGTTCTTCTTTTTACACCAGTCCCTTTAGCATTTCTTGCATTGCTGGCTTGGTGGTGGTAAACTCCCTTAGCATTTTTTGTTTGTGAAGCTTCTTATTTCCCCTTCAATTTTGAATGATAGCCTTGCTGGATAGAGTATTCTTGGATTCAGTCTCTTGCTTTGCATCACTTTGGAAATTTCCATCCATTCTTTTCTGGCCTGAGGTGTTTCCACTGAGAAGTCATTTTATAATCTAGTGGGAGATCCCTTGTTTGTAACTTTCTGTCCCTCTCTTGCAGCCTTTAAGATTCTCTCTTTGTCCTGAACATTTGCTATGGTAATTATGTGTCTTGGCATGGGTCTTTTCAGGTTCATCTTGTTTGGGACTCTTTCTGCTTGTGTGACTTTTCTCTTCCCCACCTTATGAAATTTTTCTGTCATTATTTCTTCAAATAGGTTTTCTAACCCTTGTTCCTCTTCCTGTTGTTCTGGCACCCCTATTATTCGTATGTTGCTTTGTTTCATGTTGTCCCATAGCTCCCTTAGGCTCTCCTCCTGTATTTTAATTTTTTTCTCCAATTGCAGTTCAGTTTGGGTGTGTTTTGCTTTCCTGTCTTCTAATTGGCTAATTCGGTCCTCCATGTCTCCTAGTCTACTGTTGAAACTTTCCATGGTGTTTTTTATTGCAGCTATATCAGTCTTCATTTTTTCTTGATTTTTACATAAGTTACTGATTTTTTCATCCATTTCTTCTTGATACTTTCATAAGTTGTTGATGTTTTCCTCCATCTGTTTTATGCACTCTAGGACCCTTATTCTGAATTCTTTTTCTGACATATTGCATGCCTCTGTTTCATTTATCTGCTTTTCTGGAGATTTCTGCTTTTCTTTCTTCTGGGGGTTTCTTTGTCTACCCAATTTTGGTCTCACTGACTGATCTAAATGTTGAGTCATGCAGGGGCTGCTCCTTGGATTGCAGTGGCTCCTCAGGCTACAGCTGCTCCTCAGGTGGTCGCAGTAGTGGCTGCTCCTCAGTTGGCAGTTCCTCCTCTGGTGGGTGCTGTTTGCAGCAGTGGTGTCTCCTCTGGCTGGTATGGGAAGCCACTCACACAGCTGCTGTTCTTGGACAGGGGTGGGCTGATCACGAGGCTGCTGCTCCTCAGATGGGCATGGACTGCTCATGTGGCTGCTGCTCCTTGGATCAGAGCTGGCTGCACGCTGTTGCTGTTCTTCAGATGGGGCAGGCTGCTCATGAGTATGCTGTTCTTTGGACAGGGGCAGGTTGCTTACAGGGCTACTGCTCCTCATATGGGTATGGGCTGCTCACACAGCTGCTGCTCCTCAGTTGGGGAGCGGGCTGCTTGAATGGCTGCTGCTCCTCAGGTGGGAGTGAGATGCATGTGCGGCTGCTGCTCCTTGGATGGGGGCAGGATGCTCACCCAGCTGCTGCTCATCGGGCAGGTGCAGACTGCACATGGCTGCTTCCCCTTGGACCAGTGTGGACTTTGCAGGGCTGCCACTCCTCAGATATGGGCAGTCTGCTCGTGTTGCTGCTGCTCCTCAGACAGGGGTGAGCTGCACGTGTGGCTGCTGCTCCTTGTACAGGGGCGGTCTTCTCACGTGGCTGCTGCTCCTCAGGTGGGAGCGAGCTGCATATGTGGCTGCTGCTCCTCAGATGGGGGCAGGCCACTCACCCAGTTGCTGCTTGTCGGACAGGTGCAGGCTGTGTGTGTCTGCTGCTCCTAGGACCAGTGTGGACTGGGCAGGACTTCAACTCCTCAGACATGGGTGGTCTGCTCGGGTGGCTACTGCTTCTTGAATGGGGGCAGCTTTCTCACACACCTACTGCTCCTCAGACAGGTGCAGGGTGTGGCCTGCACAGCTGCTGCTCCTCAGATGGGGGCAGGCTGTGTGGGGCTGCCACTCCTTAATCATGGGCAGGCTGCTTGTGTGGCTGCTGCTCCTCAGACAGGGCAGGATGCTCACATGGTTGCTGCTCCTCAGATTGGGGAGCAGGCTGTTCACATAGCTGCTGCTCCTTGGACAGGGACAGGCCACATGAGGCTTCTGCTCTTAGACCTGAGGCAGGCTGCTTACGGGGCTGCTGCTCCTTGGACAGGAGTGGGCTGCTCATGTGTCTGCTGCTTGTGTGGGTGCAGTGCTCTGGGCTAATATGTTGGGCTGATCAGAGGGGAGCATGCTTCAGAACTCACAGGAGCCTGCACCCAGGGTGGCTGGAGACTCTTTGACAGTGATACCACAGCCGAGGTAGCAGGTCCTTGGCAGAGGTGGCTGTAGAGCTCCAGTTGTTATCTGAGGGCACCCCCAGTGGAGGTGAGTCCTGGCTCACAGTTACAGCAGCTCTCCCCTTAAAAAGGCTAGGCCTCTGAGGATGAGCCAGCCTCCCGGTACTGTTTACAATGGTAGCAGAGGCTGCCTAGTTAGGTGAGCCCATTTAGCCTGCCCCTGAAGGTCCTGCAGGATCTAACTGTGCCTCACTCACATACACACACATCTCACATGACCACACACTCCTCTTTTGCTCTCTTACTGACTTATGCTCTCTCCCTCACTGCCGCCTTCTTTCTGCCTCTGTAGTTGGGTCTGGGGTGTTATTGACCTGTTCGTGGATGGAGTTTCCTCTCCAGGTGTCTAGTTATGAGGCTCACTCTCTAGCACCTGGCCAGACAGGATAAAATTCACCCCGACAAGACACAACAGAAAGGGAACAAAGCACAAATGTACTCACAACAACAATAACCCCACTATAAGTGGCCACATGAAAAAAGAGAATTAGGGGCAAGAAAAGAGCACATAAATGATATCAAAGAGAGAGAAAAAGATAAGAGAGAAAAGAAAAAATAAGAAAAAGGAGAATATATATATATTTGGCTGAAAACACCACAGAACCAATAGATAAACAAACAAAACAAAACAAACAAACAAATAAAAAATACAAACACCAAACCCCCAGCAAAGAGGGTGGGGGCAGAATCTGTAGAGGCTGAACTTATATACAGAAGATAAGGTTAAGAATTGGATGAATATGGGGAGGATCTCAGTTCAGTATAGAAGAAGTAGAAAGGGGATGGGTGGATAAGAGGAAAGAGAACGAGAAGAAAATAATAATAATAAATTTACAAAAAATTTGATTTCAAAATGGTATAAAAATAGCAAATAAAAATTAAAGAGTGATGGAAAAATAATATGAAAAGAAATAGAAAATAAAGCAACAAACAAAAACAGGAAAACAAAGAAAAAAGAAGAAAAAAGAGATAACAAAATAATAATAAAAAATAAAAATGAAAATGAAAAAGTGAAGTGTTCCTTTGGCTGGCTTAAGATACTAGTCTTCTGTACTGTACTGTGTCTCAGGTTCTGGTTGCTGGGACTGAAGGTTTCTCTTTAGGCCAGTCCCTTTGTACTCTCAGGGACTATTCAGATTTTTTTTTTTCCCAATCCTTTGTACCATTCAGGGTGGAATCTGGGTGTGGCTGTATTAGTTGCCTGGATACTGGAGGGAGAGGCTACATCTTCAGGACAAAATGGCTGCCCAGGTCCTGGGCTCAGGGGTGACTCAGCACCAAACTCGCTGCCACTTCTCTTGGACACCCCTCTCTCCCCAGATTCCACAAATCGAAACTTCTCCCACACTCCAGCCATGGGTAAGTGTCTGTATCTGAAAGGTCCTATGAACTAGGCTCAATGAAGAAAGGCACAAGGCACAGAGTGGGGAATGCTGCGCCTCTGTGTACTCCTCTCCTGCTGGCAGTCCTCTTCAGCCTTTCCTGACTGTGGACCCAGATCTAGAGTCCCCTGCAGACCAGCAGTTCTGCGGACCTTCTTTCCACAGGCAGACACTGTGCCTATTCCAAGGGACGCAGCTTGGTGCTAGTGCCCTGAGGATTCCCTCTGACCCTCAGGGCTCAGAGGTTTGGCAGATTATCCTTCCCAGAGCCTTGATTTTACCTTTCTCCAGGGGTCCTCTGCACTTCCCAGCTGCAAACTGTCTCCCAGCTTAGTCTCCTTTGCCAATTCAGGCTGGATGTTACTCGTTTTAGCTGCTCACCCTATCTGCTCTGGGACAAGGCTCGGGACAAGTCCGTCTATACCATCGTCATTTTGTCTCCTCCAGGAAGTGTATCTTGATTTGGAAATTAGAAGCTTCTAAGGAGAAGCATAAGAAAATTATTCCAAATTTTAAAAAAATTAATAAGAACTTTTAGAGACTATCTCAGAACTATTCTGAAGCTAATAAATGCATAAACCCCATTGTTTCCCCTTATCCCTCACTATATCATTTGATTTCTGACCTTCCTTGTCTGGCCTTGACCTTTCCCTTCTCTTCCCTTTTTCCTTCACCTTCTGCTGCCTCCACTAATACTGACCTAAGGGAAAATGAGAATAGGAATTGTAATAGCCCCCTTTGGTGAAAAAAGCTGGTATCAGCTAGAGAGGCACCAGCAATTGTTTCCAACTTTATCCAGGACCCTGATGGATTCACAACAATTTAACTGTGAGAACATGGAATCCTGGCTATTCTGACTATTCCAATTACTATACCTACTGGTTTCTCAGAACAAGGCAACAAAATTACTAAGTAAGGTTTGCTATGAACTCTAGAAAAGTCTGTTTTTACTGTAAAATGCCAGGTCACCATAAGACCGATTGTAGAAAACTGAAATGGGATTTATAAAGAGAAAACAAACAGAAGAAAGCATAGGGATGTTCTGAGGACTGCGAAAGGGTAATTCCCTTTCTCCTTACTAATACTTTAGGAGAAATTGAAGTGGTCATAACAGGGGAAGTTACTAAGGCCCTTGTAGACACTGGGACTACTTTATCTGTTCTTAACCCTACACAACTAAGTTTCCTTCTCCCTCAGAGTAAAGCTTTTGTCCAAATGGTAGGGGTACCTAACCAACCAATGGCTGCTTTAAAATCGGAACCTGTCCCTTTTCAACTAGGGCATGTTACAGAACAACATATATTTTTACTAGTCAAATCAGCCCCAATTCACTTGATAAGGAGAGATTTTCTTGAAACTCATAATGCTGACATATTTTTTTAGAGAGGTAATATGTATTTAGAAGTAAATGAAGCAGATACTGAAACAAAAAAGAGAAAATGATTTTAAAACGGGAATCTCCAAAGAGGAAACTAATCTTGAGACTGACTGAGCACTTGCTAACCGTATTTTCTTCATTAACTTCCATGAGAGCCTGAGAGACCCCTTAATAGAGGACCTGTCCTACACAGAATGGCCCAAACAGCCCAGAGACTTACACAGATGCCTCTAACTCTCTGCTTGCTACATATGTCTCTCTGTAGATGGGGAACAAGTCCACAGTGCCTTGAGAGCCTCCTTTTGGGATACATACTCTCCAACTTGGAGAAATTTGACTCTCAGACCCTAAAGAAAAAAACTAATTCACCCTAGCTGGGCTTGCTCAGTGGATAGAGCATTGGTCTGTAGACTGAAGGGTACTGCGTTCATTTCTGGTCAAGGGAATGTGCCCAGGTTGCAGGTTCGATCCCCAGTAGGGGAATGCAGGAGGCAGCCCATGGATGATTCTCTGTCATAATTGATGTTTCTCTCTCTTTTCCTGTCCCTTCCTCTCTGAAATCAATAAAAATATATTTTAAAAAGGGCTAATCCTCTTGTAACATGGGCTGGTCCCAATATAAAGCTGGCAATGGAGAGGTTTGGCCAGTTGATGGCACCATTAATTTTAATACTATCTTGAGCTAGGGACTTTTTTTTTTTTAAATCATTCCCAAGGGAAATGGAAAGAGGTTCCATATATCTAAAAACCTTTATGGCCCTAGCCAGGTTGCCTCAGTGGATAGAGCGTCAGCCTGTGAACTGAAAGGTCCCAGGTTTGATTCTGGTCAAGGGCACATGCCCAAATGGTAGGGGTACCTAACCAACCAATAGCTGCTTTAAAATCGGAACCTGTCCCTTTTCAACTAGGGCATGTTACAGAACAACATATATTTTTACTAGTCAAATCAGCCCCAATTCACTTGATAAGGAGAGATTTTCTTGAAACTCTTCTTTAGGAGAAATTGAAATGGTCATAACAGGGGAAGTTACTAAGGCCCTTGTAGACACTGGGACTACTTTATCTGTTCTTAACCCTACACAACTAAGTTTCCTTCTCCCTCAGAGTAAAGCATGTTACAGAACAACATATATTTTTACTAGTCAAATCAGTCCCAATTCACTTGATAAGGAGAGATTTTCTTGAAACTCATAATGCTCACATATTTTTTTTAGAGAGGTAATATGTATTTAGAAGTAAATGAAGCAGATACTGATCCCCAGTGGGGGGCTTACAGGAGGCAGCTGATCAATGATTCTCTTCATCATTGATGTTTCTATCTCTCTCTCCCTCTTCTTTCCTCTCTGAAAATAAAAATATATTTTAAAAAATTAAGTAAAAGCCTTTATGGCTCTCAGAGGTGACTCTATGTGCTTTCTATAACTAAGAAAAATAATACTCAGATGGGAAGAAACATCCCCCCCAAAAGGAGTGAATGGAGTTGTTAGTCAATGTTGAGATATTAAAAAAAAAAGTACTGTCCTTGTTTTACAGTGCACTCTTTACTGGGCCAGAGGTGTGGATCTAGAAACAATTCAGAGCCCACCAAATCCTTTTACCTTCCCCAACCTCCCCTACTCATTTCAAGAGACTTATAGATAATTGGATTTCTAAAACTAAACTCCCAGGGAGTACCTCAGAAAATGGTGACTGAATAGGCAATACTGTTGGGCACTTTGTCTCAGAGCCAGGCTAGAAATACAACTAAATTGGAGAACATTCACCTAGAATTTCCAACTGTGGTCCAACTGAGGAGGTGACTTAAAACAAGAAAGAACAGAAGGCACCCGGAGACCAGTAGAAAGGGTGAGATCATAAGAGGGGTTTGCCCAGAGCACACACACCCACCCATGGCAGGTGCCTCCTGCCAACACAACCCATAGCATCCATAACATCCAAGCAACTATGAAAGGTATCAAGACTGCTGGTGCCAGCGGAGTCTAGACCCAGAAGACCAGAGCCAGTCAGGGGGAGAGAGCTGCAGTTTCAATTGCTCCCCCCTTTCTTTTAAATCTCTAAATTCAGGGCACAGGAGTTTTCATTTGCAACTACACACCTGAGGCATTGGCGCAGGGAGGGAGGTGCAGACTTGAGGTGCCTGAAGACAGGCAGGGTTGGAAAGCTGAGCTGGGAGACTTGGAAAAGCCTTAGCCAGGAGTCCTGCATTGGGTAGTTCATACACTTCCAAAAATAAACAGTCATTCTCCCTGGGAGGAACGACCTGGAGGTGGGGGGCGAGGGAGGGAGGGCCCTGCCCTAGATGATACAGCCTGCCACACCCTGCATTTTGAGCTTTACTGAGGAAACAAAGGCTGAGATCAAGCTTACAGTATCAAGGAGCCCTCAGTGACCAGAGTGGAGGAGGGGCCATTTGCCGCACTATCCTAGGAAGCAGGTGAATAAAAACTCCAGGGTCCCAGCTGATCCCATTGGTCTCTGTTCAGCCAAGGGCAGAGCCACTTGTGAAGGAGTAACTCTGGGGCAAGAAAAAACACCCATCATATTCCCTGAAAGTGAAACAATACCAACCCAGCCTAAGCCCTGTCAGAATCAGTCTCTTGAGTGATTAAGGTTGACCCCTCCTGCTTGAAGCCAAGGTCTGTGGAGACAGACACAAACAGTGGACCGGTAGATTGCTTGGAGCTTCAAGCAGGATGCTAAAAGCCAAAAGATAGTGTCCGACAGTGTTGGCACCTAAGTACTTAACAGGAAGCCCAGAATTGGCAGACAGAAGAGTGGGGTTCTAAGCCACCTCCCATAGGTCATTAAAACTCGGCTGAAGCGAACAACTCTTCATTTATTTTATTTATTTTTGCATCTGTTTCTTCCTCTCTTCTCTTTTTTTCCTTGTGTTTTTCTTCTCTTTTCTCCTTTTTTGTTTTCTCTTTCCTTTATTCACCCCCCCCCTTTTTAAATATATTTTTATTGATTTCAGAGAGGAAGTGAGAGGAAGAGAGAGAAACATCAATGATGAGAAACATTAATTGGCTGCCTCCTGTATGCCACCCACTGGAGACCAAGCCCACAACCCAGGCATGTGCAAAAAGACAATAGACTCAGCTAAGATAAAAGTTGATCTTTGTTAAGGAAGATCTTTGTCAAGGCTCAACATGTCTTGTTGTGCTAGCTTTGCCCAGCTTAGGACATGACTACCCACCACCATTAGTATAATGTAAATAGCATGATATAATATCTTACAGAAAGAGGCAGAATTCCACATACTAGGTTGAACTGTGTATCCTTGCAAAGAGTGAAACACATTTCATATTTAATGTATGTATTAGTCTATGACATAAAGTATAAGCAGGAACTTTGTAAACCCTACTAGCAAAGTGTGACCAGAATAGTCAAGTTTTAGTTTTCTAATAAGCTGAAGATTTTGCAAAACCTGTTTTATCACTCTTAGAATGCATAAGTACCAAGTGGAATTTTGGCAAACTATGCTTTGCACAGAATATAATTACTAAAAGAAATTTCTTCTACTATGTGATGAATGTTCCAAAGTGCTTCCCAATGAATTGAATTATGTCGTAATATTTCACAGAATATACCAGCATCCCACACTGATGCAATTCTTCAAAGACTGGGACATATTCTCAATAGGTAATGCAAGTATCCATCTATGGCATAATGTACAATGAGTACATTGCAAATGCTCATAGCCAACTTTGCCTAGCACAGTGTGGTGTTATTGTTTCCATGAGCTGTGCATTGTGGAAATTCCTAAATTAATGGGTACTAAGCATGATTTTGGCAATCTGTCTTTTTAGCACAGACTATATTTAATAAGTGAAACTCCAACGAACTGTGTAAGTTCCAAGTTCCCCCAATAAAGAACATTACATAGTATTTAATAGACAAAAGCCAGCATTACACATTGTGGGTGGACCTATTTATTTCTTTAAATGGTGAAACATATTCCTAATAGGTGATGCTTGTATCAGTCCATGAAATAGAATGTAATAAATACATTTGTAAACATTGCTGGAAATCTGTTTTTGAAAAGTCTGGTTTTAGTGTTTAAAAGAGATGGAGTTTTATGTACAACTGATGGGGAAAATAAGACATTTTTTCTGGGGGGGGGGGCTAGCAATCTGAATTTGTGCCAGTAACCTAATGTACATTCTTGATAACCTATAATTAAGTCACTCCCCCTATCCCAGAATCTGGTCTTGCAAGACCTGAGGCCATAAACTATGAACAGTGCACAGTCCCCGGAGGGGGGTTATCAGTGCTGGCACTAGGCCAGACCCTTAGATATGATCTCAAGACCCCCATTCGAACCCACGGGGCTTTTTGCAAAACTCATGAAAGGTTCGGGAGTATAATCCATATTTGGGGGACAAAGACACCAAAAGGGGATAAAAGAGGGGCTTCCACCATATTGGTTTGCTCAGATTTTGGAGGTGACTCTGCTGAGACTGTCGGCGTAAGAAAGCTGTGTAACTCCATTTCTCTAAGCGTCACTTGGGTTTCTTCGGTCTTCTACAATATCTGGTTTCCTGAACCAGGAAGCCCAACCACGCTAGTCTTTTTGGCTTCTGGTGAGTGGACCAGGTTTGGGGCCCGGGGTCATGGGATAGGCCTCTGGGAGGCACACCCTGCTGATTTTAGCAGAATTGAACCAGAAGACTCTGGGCGCTCCCAGACCTCAGCTTAGGACCCGGCTGGCATCTGGAGAAAGTGGACAGACACCTCTGGACCTGTCAACAGAAACAGTAAGGTAAGGGCCCCACGCATTTAGGCCCACTCTGAAAGAGTGGAAGGGGAGCTTGATCACCTCCCAGGAAGTCATATGACTTCATCAGGTAAATTAGTCAGGAATCGGGTGGACTGTTTAACCTCTGAGTGAATGTCTGGTGAAAGTGTGTGAGTGTGGAGGGAGAGGGCTTGTGCTCTTCTATCCATTGTGTGGCTCCACGACCTTGGTTATGGAGTCTGAGTGGGCCCTTACTTGTGGTTCCATGATTCGTCATAAGGCATAACGGTGACTCACCCCCACTCAGAGTTGACCAGGCCCAGAGTTTATATGGGTACACCTTAGCTAAGATGAATATAAGCTTTCAAGGGACATGGCAAGGTGGGCATCTGAGTGCATCTGTGAAAACAGGTCACTCCTCCCTTGTCTATCTCTTGCAACTGATCATCATGAGGTCGGGACATAGTAAACCCACTGTCCTCAATTGCATGTTGAAAAATTTTAAAAACAGTTTCAATTGGGATTATGGTATTGAAATGGATCCCAAAACACTGAGGAAATTCTGTGAATTAGAATGGCCTGCCTTCAGGGTCGGCTGGCCCTTGGAAGGCTCTTTAGATGAAGGACTGGTCAGGGAAGTCTGGAATGTAGTCACAGGGGACCCCAGACACCCAGATCAGTTTTGTTACATAGACAACTGGTTAGAAATTGCTCAAATTTTGCCACCTTGGGTCCAGTTCTGCATCAACAAAAAGGGACGGTGTAAGATTTTAGTAGTAGGAAGAGGGGAGCAGGCACCAGAGAAGAAGGGAACCCAAACCCCTGTTCTGCAAGGATCTCCTAAGGAAAACCCTGCCCAGCATCATGTCCGTTAAACTTCCAGTTGTCAGTGTTGGTCTTAACTGGGACAGGACTGGAATAAAAATGGAACCAGGATGGAAGCGGGTGACCGGCGCCTGCTTTTGACATCACAAGCCCGCGCAGGCCAGCCGAGGTGGAACTAAGGCTGACCTTGGGGACATGGCAACAAGAGAATGGGCGATTCTTAAATGAGGATGGATCGAATTCCAAGGGTGGTCCCGGAGGCATACGACTTCCAGTCAGCTTTGCCAGCCAGATTAGCATGTCCTTTCATTGAACAGAAAGGGCAATCATAGTTAACAGCATAATTAAAATAAAATGGTACTTCCACATTGAGTTATCCCTGTTAGTAAAAGCAGAGAAACCTAAAAGAGAACAAGGGTGGACAGACAAATGGGATCCCTTGAATTGCCTCCCCTGTCCCTATGCCACCAGGAGACAATCTGAGGAAACATCCAAGATGGCCAATTTACAATCCCAACCTCTTCCTCAAGTGGAGGGCTGCTGTCCTGATAAGGCTCTAACTGGCAGCCAGGCGGCTTCTGCACCACCAGAAACCTCCTTTTCTAGATTACGAAAAGAATTGGAGCAATGTAAAAAGGATATTCACAGCCTACCCTTCCCAGCATCTCCACCTCCTCCCAATGGACTGTACCCTTGAGAGAGGTGCCCTTGGAAGGAGGGGGGATGGGCTTTGTAAATGCCTCACTCACCAGTTCAGAGGTGACGGAGCTTAAGAAAGAGTTAAAGCCTCTGCTGAAGGACCCACACGGTGTAGCTGGCCAATTAGATCAATTTCTAGGCCCACAAGTATATATGTGGACCGAATTAATGTCCATTTTAGGAATCCTATTCTCAGGAGAAGAGAGAGCAATGATTCAAAGGTCAGCTATGGTGGCCTGGGAGCAAGAGAACCTGACTGGCCCTGGGGCACTTCCAGCAGAGGTAAAATTTCCAAACCAGGAGCCCCAGTGGGACCATAACAACATGGACCATAGAGGGCACATGAGAGACCTTAGGGAGATAATCATTAAAGGAATTAGGGAAGCAGTTCCCCAGTCTCAGAACCTAAATAAAGCCTTTAATATTCAACAAGGCAAAGAAAGGTCTTCCGAATTTATCAAGACTAAAAGATCAAATGAGAAAGTACTCTGGGCCAGACCCTGAGGATCTGTTGGGCTAAGAAATATTATAATTTACAGTTTGTCACCAATAGTTGGCCTGACATCTCAAGAAAGTGGCCTAAGGAAGGGCTGGCCTGGAGGGCCGAAACAAAAGGGGCAGCACTAACCTTAGATGATGTTATCTCTAAGGAAGAATGTAGCAGTTTATACATAATTTTCCAGAATCTTTGGTAATTTAAAACTTTGGAATTTGCTGAATTGAATAATAAAAATTATTAAATATCTAGGTATTTTAAAATGAAATATTAATCTGAGTTTGCCTCATATGAAAAATCTAGAGGATAGATTTGAATCTATTGATTAAATATGTCTTGTATTTTATTTGAAATATACCCTTAAAATATAAATGTATTACTAATCTGAGAAATGCTAAGTATTTAACTTGCCACCTAAAATTTGAGGCTTCTAAGAGTTAAAAGTTCAAATTAAGTTGGGAAAAATTATATGGTTTAAAAAATGCATAAAGTATAGAAATTCATTTTTGAGAAAATTCTTGTATTTTTTTCTGGAAAAATTAGTAGTTCAAAATATATTGTAGTCTTTATGTGTAATATGTGTGGTAAAATTTCACCTAGGATATAATATTTTATTAGCCTGATAAAAAAGATTAATTGGTCCTTCTGTACAAAGCCATGGGGGCGGGGACCAAGGCAGAGGCAGTTAGGGGCGATCAGGCCAGCAGGGGAGGGCAGTTGGGGGCAATCAGGCTGACAGGGGAGGGCAGTTAGGGGGTGATTAAGTCGACAGGCAGAGTTGATTAGGGGGCGATCAGACCACAGGCAGAGGCAGGCAGGCAGGCGAGTGGTTAGGAGCCAGTGGTCCCGGATTGCAAGAGGGATGTCCTAGATTGGAGAGGGTGCAGGCCTGGCTGAGGGTCAACCCCCCTTCCCCGCCCCCATGCACGAATCTCATGTACCGGGCCTCTAGTATTACTCTGAAGAGTCCATAGAAAGGACTGGCAAGGAAAAGCAGAAGATCTTAAAGCAGGTCAGTGTATTTTTCTCCCTATATGATCCCTTTGAAATTTGACAATTCTTAATGAATGAATTATAGCAATGCATTTCTTTGCATAAATTCAATAAGACTGGTTTCCAATGGTGGTTTTATTGACTGAAAACTTTGACTGGAATATCATGTTTTAAAGAGCCCTGTCTGGGCTCTGAAGACTTGAAGACAATAAGAGTGTCATGGAGAAAGCCTGGTATCTTGCCTGGTAGCTTTGAAAATGGATGGCACTGGAGTGTCAGGCCCATACCCTGCCACTGCTGGCAGTTGGTCAAAGTAAAAGGGGAGTAATGAGGTGCCTCTGCATCCCTGCGGGATCCTCACACACTCTAGGCCACAAGGAGCAGAAGGGCTGCTGAGATGGGTCTTGAAGCCTGGGTAGAGCCACTGCTGGTGAGGAATTCACCTAACCCAGAAGATACTGCAGGCAGGCCTGATAGCAGCTAGATGGCTTGGCTTCCCTGCCCTATGGGGCACATTGAGACTCAATCATAAAATTCCAGCAAAAGTGGTCAGTTACCATTCTTGTTGTGTTTATGCAAACAATCAGGCCAAAATTGAATGCAATAGATGAATTGGTCTTAATTTGGCTCTTTAATAAATAAACATAGGGTGGTTTTAAGGAGCAAAAATTCTATTTCAATAGAAGTTATTAGAACTAAAATGTTTTCTTTCCCTTCCACCAGACCATTTGTTATAACTCTTGCTGTTATAATTGCTCAATAATACTAAATTTTATAATACAGTTTGTCTCTGCCAGGTCACAAGCCCACCTCCTTCTGTTCCCAGGCCTCATTGTCCCTCTGACAGAGATCAAGGATCTCTTGGCTCTGAAAGAAAACTCTGTCCCCCTTCAGCATGGAAGTAGCCAAAGGAGCCCACCAATGTTCATTTTCCCTGCAAGTATTCAGAGCCAGGATCCTTGAGGGAATGTATTAGGCAGTTAGGCAGACATGAGCAGAGCAAGGACCATAGGCCAACTGAAGAAGAAATAGATGGGACCCTGAGACATGCTTCTCACCATTCCAACTGCTCTGAAGCCTGAAATGAAGAAACCTGTGCAGACTCCCTTTCCCTTCCTCTAAGAAAACCAGCAGGCTTAGGACAGCTAATAGAGATAGAATCAATAAGACCTGAAGCCTCAGATATTACTCCAGACCAGGTCTCTGGACTGCGATCACAATCCCTTGGGTAATGAAGATGGGAAAAAAAAGGCTTGAGTTGCTGAATACCCTACTCCCTAGCTTTGAGTCTTCTATTGAATCCCTAAGGCTGAAAATCAGCTTGAGGATCAAAGAGAGGGGGGAATGATAGGGAAAAAAGACATTTTTGGGGAGGGGAGCCTAGCAATCTGAATTTGTACCAGTAACCTAAAGTACATTCTTGATAACCTATAATTAAGTCACTCTCCCTTGCCCAGAATCTGGCCTTGCAAGACCTGAGGCCATAAACTATGAACAGCACACAGCCCCTGGAGGGGGGTTATCATCACTGGTGCCAGGTCACACCTTTAGATATGATCTCAAGGTCCCCATTCCAACCCATGGGGCTTTTTGCAAAGCCTACGAAAGGTCCAGAAGTATAATTCATATTTGGGTGACAAAGACACCAAAAAGGGATAAAATAGGGGCTTCCACCATTGCCAGTGTTCTTGTCCCAGCATCAAGAAGGGTTCAGGAATCTGGAGAAGGCCATGTGTAGATTAAATAAGAGTTCAGAGACTAATAAAGAGTCCTGAGACAAAATATAAATTTGAAAGGCATTTTGGAGGTCAGAGGAGCTTAGCTAAAGGAGCTAAGTTCTAAGGTCTTAAGTCTAAGGCCTTAGGTCAAGGGTTGGAAACCTCTTTGTGAGTGCATGCCAAAACCAGTAAAATCTCTGATTCAAAATTCTTCTGTGTGCTAACCCTAATTTTTTGAGAACATGTTACGCTTACTTGATATCTCTTACGGTGAATGTATGTGAAGAACCTTGAAGAAATAATAAAATTCATTCGAGCGACAAAAACACAGTATATGATGATGAAAAATACATTTATTTTTTAATGTATACATGTACACTGATAGTTCGACAGAAAACTTTACAACTCCGTTTGATATTATCAGTGGGACTTTTGCTGCTGCATCACTGATGACAGAGATTTTACATCAGGTTTATATTTCGTGACCTTCAGAGATATGCACGAGCTACTACTTTCATCCATCAGGCTACTCCTATTACAGGACTTAACAAAATTCATCACTGAGAACAAAGATTCACAAGCGTATGTGGATGAAAACATGGAGAGTAATGCTGTTGCAAAGTTTTTTAAACAGAAAAAATTTTCTGGAATGGCATTCCAAGTCCTCAAGAGTTCGTTTTCAACACTTCTCTCTGGTACTCCTGTCTCTAATCGCTTTCTTTCAATGTTTTCCAAGTCAATTCTAAGGTCAATAAATTTCTGCTTCCAAATTGAGATACTCTGAAATTTAATCAACTGCATTTCAAAGTCAGCCATGTCTATCCATGAAAACATTTGTAAGTTTAGTTCCTCCAGTTTCATGCTGTCTGGGAACCTCATGAATTTTGCTGTCTCTTCCAGTTCTCTGAATTTCACAAATCTTGAGAAGAACTGCTCAATAGTTGACTCAATGATGTTTAAAAACAGCTTTTGAAGGCTTTGACAGTCTGTTCTGTCATCTTTTGGGAGGTCTCTGATGTGCCTCTTGAGCTTTGGGAAATATTTAAATCTCTCACCATCCACATCCCTCTTAAAGACTTCCAGTTTCTTTTCAAAAGCCTTTATGTAACCAAACATAACATCAAGTGTCTTGCCAGTTCCTTGTAATTTAACATTTAAGTTATTCAAATGTTCACAAAAATTGTAAATGGAAGATTATAAGGGAGGGTTTCGTGTGCCAGCAAAAGTTACTGATGTGCCATGTTTGGCACGTGTGCCAGGGGTTGCCCACCCCTGCCTTAGGTTCTCCTCATCCCAGGACCCCATGCTTTTTAACACAACGTGTCCTGAGGTGAGGCAGAGATATATACTTCAAAGGGTATACACAAGCATTGTCAGAATGGGGGAATTAGCCTATGGCTGTTCAGGGGTTTGGCCAGCAGGAGGCAATAACATGTAGATTAAGATGCCTTTTAGCTGTCTGGCAGCCAAGCAATAATTCCTTTTCAGGTTTGGGGAAATGCCGTCAGCCATTCCCAGATGCAGCCCTGCTGTCATGCTGGAATTGGTCTCTGGCACAACATATTGGTTTGCTCAGATTTTGGAGGTGACTCTACTGAGACCACCAGCGTAATAAAGCTGTGTAACTCCATTTCTCTAAGCTTCTCTTGGGCTTCTTCAGCCTTCTCCAACACAACCACTAGAGAAATGTGTGAGCTCATAAAACCAGTAGAGAAACGTTCAAACCCTCTTTTAGTTAGTGACAAGCGGGTTTTGGCACACTGTTGTTTTTTAAAATCACAGATTATAATTACTAAATGAAACTCCTACAAACAATATAATGAATGCTCCAACACACCCAGCAAGTAAAAGACATTACAGTATCTCACAGAAGATACCCAATACATACACATGAGGTTCACCAGTGTACTTATGAAAGGGTGAAATATTCCCCAAGTTAGTCTAAGACAGAACATATAAAGAAAAAATGTAAATGATACTCTCACTAGTAGATTTAACCATTAAAGAGTTGCAAAGTGTGTAAAAAACTGTTTGAAAACACTTATAATTCATGTTTAAAGACCTGCAAACTGTGTAGAAAAGTGTTTGAATACAGTTAGAATGCACGTTTAAAAAGATGTGAAATGTGTAGGAAGGTGTTTGAAAACACTTAGCATTCACGTTTAGAAGCTGTTTAAATATGTAGGAAAGTGTTCAAAAACATGTAGAATTCACTTCTAAAGAGTTGCAAACTGTAGAGAAGTGTTTGAAAACAATTAGAATTGACTTCTAAAGAACTGCCTAATAAATAGGAAAGTGTTTGAAAACACAGAATTCACTTCTTAAAAGCTGCTAAATACATAGCAAAGTGTTTGGAAACATTTAGAATTCACTTCTAAAGAGCTTCAAACTGTTTAAAAGTGCTTGAAATCAATTAGAATTTACATTGAAAGAGAAGTGAAATGTGTAGAAAAGTGTTTGAATACACTTTGAATGCACCTTTAAAGAGGTGCAAACATGTAGAAAAGTGTATGAAAACACTTAGAATTTACATTTAAAGAGCAGCAAACTGTGAAGGAAAGTGTTTGAAAACATTTAGAATTCACGTTTAAGAGCTGTGAAATGTGTAAAAAAGTTGGGAAAACACTTAGAATTCATATATAAAGAGCTGCAAACTGTAGAGAAGTGTTTTAAAATACTTAAAATTACCATCAAAGAGCTGCAAAGTGTGTAGAAAAGTGTTTAAAAACACACAGAATTCATGTTTAAAGAGCTGTGCAATGTGTAGAATAGTGTTTAAAGAAACACTTAAAATTCATTTATGAGGAGGAAAAAATGGCAGAGGTGTAGACGGACGTGTCCCATGCCTTATACTGGAGCAGATAAGGGTGAGCAGGTGAAGTGGGTAACATACAGCCCGAATAAGCAGAGGATATTGAGCTGGGAGACAGTTTGCAGCCGGGAAAGGTGGAGGACTCCTGGAGAAAGGGGACGGTTAGAGACTTTGGCTGGAATCTCTCCCGGAGCACGGGCTCAGCCATGGAGACCACACCATCTTGATTGGTTGTTATTGGAAGCGTATACATCCAAAGACCTGGCATCCAGAGATCGGCTGCTAACCCGGAAACACTGGATCTGGGACAATGTGACTACATGGAGCCCTGCTTCTTCTCACGGAAAGCAGAGAACTACATAACCAAACACCTGGAAAAGAGAGATCATGGGAAGACCATGAACCAGCCCGCACATGAAAGAAAAACAGGCATCACCAGAAAAGCAAGTAAACAAAATGGAGGCAACGGAGGCAAGCAACCTGTCAGAGAAAGAATTCAGAGAAATGGCCATAAGGTGGATGAAAAGAATGGAAGACAAATTCAACAATATGCGTAAGAACCAAGAGGAAATGAAGAAAAACCAAGAAGAAATGAAAAATGACATCACTGCTATAAAGAACTCAATAGAAAGCATCAACAGTAGACTAGAAGAAGCAGAGGACCGCATCAGTGAGCTAGAAGACAAAGTAGGAAAAAATACCCAAGCAGAGCAGCTTCTAGAAAAAAAAATTAAAAAGCAGGAGGAAAGCCTAAGAGAACTCTGGGACAACATGAAACGAAACAACATCCGCATAATAGGGGTGCCAGAAGGAGAGGAAACTGAGCAAGGAATAGAAAACCTATTTGAAAAAATAATGACAGAAAACTTCCCTGATATAGGAAAGAAAAAACTCACACAAATCCAAGAATCTCTCAGAGTCCCAAACAAAGTAAACCCCAAAAGACCAACGCCAAGGCACATTATAATTAAACTAGTGGCCCGGTGCACAAAAATTTGTGCACTCGGGGGGCATCCCTCAGCCCAGCCTGCCCCCTCTAGCAGTGTGGGAGCCCTCACAGGATGTCCTACTGATGTCCCTGTGAGGAGCAGGCCTAAGCCGAAGTCTGGCCTCCCTCTGTGGAAGGCAACTGGCCAATCAGGTATATAGATACTTTCTGAAGGCAGCACAGACTCCTTCCTTATTTCTTTCCTCTGGGGTTGGAGAATAGGGGACTAAAAGGTGGACACAGAACTGTGGTCAGGCCTGGGGCTCTGTAGGCAGCAGAAAGAAGGAGAGGGCTGGGGAAAGTCTAGACATGGTTTTCTTCAATTGTCCTCCCTTCCTTCGGACCCCTTGCTATGTTCTCCCCTTCTCGTGGTGGACGCTTGGGCCTTGGACTGACAGGAGCCCAGTGATGGTGGAGTTCAGCCCCCTCACTTCTCAGCTGAACATACAACCACCTCACATTCCCGGTGGAGCTGTTTTCAAGTGGCTACAGTGCTGGCAATTCATGCCTCCCGGCCTTTCCCCTCTCGGGTTTCCTCCTTGGGTCAGTTGCAAACTTCACCAAGACACCGAAGCAACTGTGCCCTGGTACTTCTGTACCGGCCCCTGCCAGGGCCCACACCAGTATACCAGCTGAGGTCCCCTCCCTGCACCCAGCACTCTCCTCCCTGTTCTACCACTGGGGGAAGGGAACAGCTCACCTTCTCTGGACCCTGCCAACCTGTCAAGCTGAGGCACAGGCCAGGCAGTATAGCCTAGGTGCTGGTGGCTGTGAGCCTTCTCCCCATCTCTGAAGCTTGGGGTGGGGTTGCAGCAGCTCACAGCCGCCCCTGGGCACCATGCATGGAGGTACCACTCTCCACTGAGCCACCCGCTGCCCAGGACCTGTGGGGGTTGGGGTGGCCTCGGGCTCCCACTGGCCCCACTGTAGCCAGACTTGGCTTGGCCGGTCACCCCCACTGCCGGAGGGCTGTGCATGCCCCATGGGCCTCATGGCCCTCATGAATCCCCGTGGTCTGGCCATCCCATCCCAGGAAGTGGCCATCCTGATTGCCATGGCTCACTCCTCGGTGCAGTTGGGCCTGCCCAGCAAGCATGTAGGCAGGAGCTGGGCCTCTGAAGGGAAGGAGGAGGGATGTGGTCCAGGGCAGAAGTGGGGAACTTGGTGGTGTAAACACAACCCCCCCTACCTCATACCGGCCCCTCACTGAGCTGCATTCCTGAACCACTGGGTGCCTCTGCCCAGCACTGTGCTCTCGGGCCTGGGGTGGGGATGAGGGACCTGTAGTTGTGGCCTGAAGGCAGCCCTCGCTGGCCTGAATCACAGTGGTTGATCAGGGAGGGATGTGGGGTGCCAAATTCTGCCTCTCTCTCTCTCTCTCTTTCTCTCTCTCTCTCCCTCTCTCTCAGAGGGCCCAGTGTCTGGGCGGGCTGGGCTCAGGCCCCACTCACCATTGTATTGCTGCCCGCTCTGTTGCTGCTGAGACGGCAGCGGGGGCTGCTGACCTGGCCCAGGCCCCTGACCAGCCTCCTGCGCCTGGACTCCAAGCAGCAGCGGAGCTTCCAGCAGCCAAAGCAGCAGCAGTAGCCAGCTGTGGGGTGGCGGCGGCAGTGGCCAGAGTCCCAGCTCCCCTCTGCCATGGCCCTGCTGGGAGCGCCTGGCACAAAGTTCCCAGCTCCCAGCGCCAGCAGCTGGCGACTTCTTAGGTGCCTCCTCCTCCCCACCACCCTTGCTTCATGAATCGCAAGTTCCCCCAGAGGCAGCGGCTGCAGGACGCAGAGCAGGAGACAGGGGAGCAGGCTGAGTGCGGCTCGGGCTGGACAGAGGGCACCAGGGCAGAGGAGATCTCCCCGGCAGCAGGGGGAGTCGCCCTCCATCAAGCCCGAGCCAGATCCGCGCTTGGTCCACTCCCCTGTTTCCCGCTCTGGGTCCTGCAGCCGTGGCCTCCAAGGAAAATTGGGATTCATGAAGTGCGGACAGCTGAGAGAGCCGGGTGGCTCCAGAGCTCCAGGGTCGCCTCCTGCCTTCCTGGCCCTGGGCTGGATGGCTCCCGGTGGGCGGGCGGGGCTCATGCTAAGGCAAGCAATGCTGACGCCGATCCCCCGCCTACCCCCAGATCGCACATGGGAGTGGGCCCCCTGTCTCTGGTAGGCGGGGGGAAGTGATCGGCACCGCTTGCCTTGGCCCCAGCCCCCGCCCACCAGCCGATCGCAAACGGAGTGGGCCCCAGTGTCTCTGGTGAAGCGATCACCACCACTTGCCTTGGCCCCAGTCCCCACCCGCCCTGGGATCGCACATGGGAGTGGGCCCCCTGTTTCTGGTAGGCTGGTGAAGTGATCGGCACCGCTTGCCTTGGCCCCAGCCCCCGCCAGCCTGCAGATCGCACACGGGAGTGGGCCTATGTCTCCGGTGGGTGGGGGAGGGCTTCGGTGTAGTGATCAGCACCGCTTGCCTTAGCCCCAGCCCCCTTGCCCCACATGGCACACAGGGGCCTGGATGGCACTGTCCTACCCTGCCTTCAGTATGCAAATTAGCCGCCATCTTTGTTAGAGGTTAACCCACATCTTAGTTGGCAGTTAATTTGCATATCGCTCTGATTAACCAATGGGAAGGGTAGCTGTCATATGCCAATTACCATGTTTCTCTTTTATTAGATTAGATTGGCAAACACCAACAACAAAGCAAGAATCTTAAAAGCAGCCAGAGAGAGACAGAAAGTCACATATAAAGGAGCCTCCATCAGACTAGCAACTGATTTCTCAACAGAAACACATTAGGAAAGAAGGGAATAGAATGAAATATATAAAGTCATGCAAAGGAAGGGTCTGAATCCAAGAATACTGTACCCAGCAAGGTTATCAATCAAAATTGAGGGTGAAATCAGGTGCTTCAGAGACAAAAAAGGGCTTTGGGAGTTTATTACCACCAAACCAGCAATGCAAGAAATGCTAAAGGGTATGCTGTAAAAAGAAAAAATAGGAAAAAACAAAGAAGGCACATGGGTAAAGAATAAAAATGGTGACTAACAAGTATCTATCAACAATAACTTTAAATGTAAATGGATTAAATGCCCCAATCAAAAGACATAGGGTAACTGAGTGGAAACATGACCCACATATCTGCTGTCTACAGGAAACTCACCTCAGAAAGAAAAGACGCACACAGACTGATGGTGAAGGAATGGAAAAAGGTTTTTTCAGGCAAATGGAAATGAAAAAAAAGCTGGCGCCGATACTGGTTTGGCTCAGTGGATAGAGCATCGGCCTGTGGACTGAAAGGTCCCAGGTTCGATTCCGGTCAAGGGCATGTACCTGGGCTGCAGGCACATCCCCAGTGGGAGATGTGCAGGAAGCAGCTAATCGATGTTTCTCTCTCATCGATGTTTCTAACTCTCTATCTCTCTCCCTTCCTCTCTGTAAAAAAACAATAAAATATATTTTTTAAAAAAAGAAAAAAAAGCAAAAAAAAAAAGCTGGGGTAGCAATACTTATATCTGACAAATTAGATCTCAAAGTGAAGGACATAAAAAGAGATAAAGAAGGCCACTTCAAAATACTAAAGGGAGCAATCCAACAAGAAGAAATAACTCTGGTAAACATATACGCACCCAAATACGTAAGAAATCTTCTGGAGGAGATCAAGGGAAAGATTGACAGTAATACAAACACAGTAATACAAACATAGTAGGGGCCTTTAACACCCCATTATAACCATTGGGAAAATCCTCTAAACAAAAAATCAGCAAAGAAACATCAATCCTAAATGACTCACTAGATCAGATGGAATTATGTGACCTCTTCAGAACATTTCACCCCAAAGCCACAGAATATACATTCTTCTCAAGTGCACATGGATCATTTTCAAAGATAGACCATATATTGGGTCACAGGCAAAGTCTCTTCAAATTCAAGAAGATTGAAATCATATCAAACATCTTCTCAGATCACAATGGCATAAAACTGGAAATCAACCACAATAAAAACTAGCCCAAAAAAAGCAAACACGTGGAGACTAAATAGCATGCTATTAAACAATGACTGGGTTACCAAAGAGATCAAAGAAGAAATAAAAAATATCATGGCAACAAATGACAATGAAAAAACAACAATCCAAAACCTATGGGACACAGTGAAAGCAGTCTTGAGAGGGAAGTTTATAGCTCTACAAGCCTACTGCAAGAAACAAGAAACAATGAGAATAAATCACCTAATGCTACAACTCAAAGAGTTAGAAAGAGAGCAACAAAAAAAGCCCAGTGTAAGCAGAAGGAAAGAAATAATAAAGATCAGAGTGGAGATAAATGGCATAGAGACCAAAAAAACAATATAAAAGATCAACAAAGCCAAGAGCTGGTTCTTTGAAAGGATAAACAAGATTGATACACCTCTAGCCAGGCTCACCAAGAAACAAAGAGAGAGGACCCAAATAAACAAAATCAGAAATGAAAGAGGAGAAATAACAACAGACCCCAGAGAAATACAAAAGATTGTTAGAAAATACTATGAACAACTCTACTCCAACAAACTAGACAACCTGGAGGAAATGGACATATTCCTAGAAAAATACAACATTCCAAAACTTAATCATGAAGAATCTAAAAATCTCAATAGGCCAATAACTATGGAGGAAATTGAAGCAGTCATCAAAAAGCTCCCAGCAAACAAAAGCCCAGGGCCAGAGTGCTTCACAGGGGAGTTTTACCAAACATACAAGGAAGAACTAAAATTTATCCTCCTCAGACTATTCCAAAAATTCCAAGAGGAAGGAACACTTCCAAGATCGTCCTATGAAGCCAGCATCACACTAATACCAAAACCAGATAAAGACAACACAATGAAAGAGAATTACAGGCCAATATCCCTCATGAACATAGATGCCAAAATCCTCAACAAAATCCTAGCAAATCGCATCCAGCAGTACATCAGAAAGATCATACACCACCACCAAGTAGGATTTATCCCAGGGATGCAAGGATGGTACAATATCCACAAATCAATAAATGTGATACATCACATAAACAAATTGAGTGATAAAAACCACATAGTCATATCAATTGATGCGGAAAAAGCATTTGACAAAATCCAACACCCTTGCTTGATAAAAACTCTCAGCAAGTTTGGAATAGAAGGATCATACCTCAACATTATAATAGCCATATATTACAAACCCACAGCCAACATCATAATCAATGGGCAAAACCTAAAACCATGCCCCTAAGAACAGGAACAAGACAGGGATGCCCTCTCTCACCACTCCTGTTCAACATAGTACTGGAAGTACTAGCCATTGCGATCAGACAAGATGAAGAAATAAAAGGCATTCAAATTGGAAAAGAAGAAGTAAAAGTGTCCTTATTTACAGATGACATGCTACTGTACATAGAGAATCCTGAAGACCCCATCAAAAAATTATTAGACTTAATAAATGAATTTGGCAATATAGCAGGATATGAAATTAATACCAAGAAATCTATGCCATTTCTTTACACCAATAGTGAACTTAAAGAAAGAGAGACTAAGAAAGCAATCCCATTTACCATTGCATCAAAAAAAATTAAGATACTTAGGAATAAACTTAACTAAGGAGGTAAAAGACTTATATGCGAAAAACTACAGGACACTGAAAAAAGAGGTAGAGGAAGACATAAATAGATAAAAGAACATACCATGTTCATGGATTGGTAGAATGAACATCATCAAAATGTCCATAATACCCAAAGCCCAAAGCAATCTATAGATTCAATGCAATCCCCATTAAATTACCAACGGCATATTTCACAGATCTAGAACAAACTCTCCAAAAATTCATTTGGAATAAAAAAAGACCTCGAATAGCTACAGCAATCCTGGTGCTTTGTGCTGCCTCCTGCCCAGAGAATCGGGGTCCCTGGGCCTGTGATAAGCGGGACGAATTCCTGGTGTTTGCGCGATTGCTCCCAGCCCAGGGCTCCGAAGCCGGCAATGCACATAGGATCAGTTCCTGGGGTTCGTGCGTTTGCTCCCAGCCCAGGGCTCCTGGGGCAGGCAGTGCGAGCAGGGCCAGATCCCGGTGTTCGCAGGATTGCTTCCAGCCCAGGACTCCTCATCCTGGCCCTACACGGGATCAGTTCCGAGGTGCTCGTGCACTTCCAGGCTAAAGTTCCTGGAGTGCTGAGGCCCAGGCAAGGGGTGGGTCTATCAGTTAGTTACTCTGGCGCTGCCGGCAAGCCTGCGGGAAGTGGGGATGGGCTCTGTTACTCACGGATCTGCTGCGGGGATTTCTGAACTTTTGGTGTCCGCAGGTCTGTAGTTGTGGTCACAGGTCTCTGTCCCCAGTGGCTGCAGGGTCCTGGTATGCGTCTGAGATCAGACTGGGTGGTGCTGAGGCCAGGATCCTAGTCTCAAGCATCTCTGTTTCCCAAGATGGCGTGGTCGCCGTGCCTGTGCTGGCCGCCCAGGAGTGTCCGCACTGCCTAAGACTGCCCGGTTTAGCAGCCCCTTAGAAGACCTGCAGAATCTAACTGTCCCTTGCTCATACACACACACCACACACGTCCACACACTCCTCTATTACTTCCTTGCTCTCTCACACTCTCTCCCTCCCTACCTTCCTGCTGGTGGCAATTTTCCAAGATCTGCAAGTGTTTTCAAATACTTTTCTATAGTTTCCAGCTCTTTACCAGTGAATTCCCAGTGTTTTTAAACAGTTTTCTACATAGTTTCCAGTCCTATACTTGTGATTTCCCTGTGCTTTCAAACAATTTTTTACACAATTTCCTTCTCTTTACCAGGGAATTCCCATTATTTTCAAACACATTTCTACACAGTTTCGAACTTTTTACAAATAATTTCCAAGTGTTTTAATATACTTTTCTACACAGTTTCCATTTCTTTACCAGTGAATGCTGTTTTCAGTTTTCTACAGAGTTGGAAGCTTTTTAGCAGTTAATTCCAAGTGTTTTCAAAAACACTTTTCTACAGTTTTCTGCTCTTTTCCAGTGAATTCCTAGTATTTCCAAACATGTTTATACCTAGTTCCAGCTTTTTACCAGTGTTTTCCTTGTGTTTCCAAACACTTTTCTATAGTTTCCAGCTCTTTACCAGTGAATTCCAAGTAATTTTGAGAAGGCAAGTCAAAAGCAGATAACTCCCCCCTTTTGTCTGTACCACCATAACCATGCCCTGGCTTCTGTAATCTCGCTTGCTTTGTGGCAGATTGACAGTGAGAAGCAAGGGAAGTCTGCTTGGGTGCCTATGCGGCACTCTCTGCCCATGGTCTGGGGACTGCCCCCTACGCAGATAAGGAACCAAGTCTCCCATCTGTAGCCTAGGCAACAGGCCTTCAGCGTGAAGTGCAACAGATATGAAAGCTCGAGAAATACCTGAAAGATTAGCATGTAACATAGAATGTCTAGAATGTGTATGTATGCCATATATGGGAGACAAAGAACCTAGGGATATATGTAAGGCAAAATCCCACCTCGTTTGGCACTCAGCCTCTGGAGGGGACTCCGCTGGGTCAGCCCCACTGTGAATAAACAGTCCTTTTCTGAACCACAGAGTGCTTTGGTTTGTCGCTTCCCTCCGACCTGATTTCTGCCATAACATTTCGTTCCCTGACCAAGAAGCCGACAAATGTGCTGGCCCCTTGAGCCACCATTGCCAGGAAGCAGTGGAGGGGGACGCTACTTTCGGGCCCCTGCAATGGAAAGAAAGGCACACCACCAGTGATTTTACTGGACCCCAACCCTCACTGGGCTTGACAGTAGCCAACCACTGCTGCGCTGGAACGGACTCTGAGGGGAGGACAGAAAAACCTGCCAGGACATCAGATTGGTCAGTGTCCCCAGGGAACCAGGACTGAGTTCAGGCCCACCTCTAAGGCAGAAGGGGAACTTCATCACCTCTCAAGCGGCATAATCAGCATAGTCACTGCACAGGATAGGGAATTTCTAGGTGGAGTCTTGAACTCTGTGTGAATCTGTGTGTGTGTGTGTGTGTGTGTGTGTGTGTGTGTGTGTGTGTGTGTGTGTTTGTGTCTGCTTCACAGCATCAGCTACAGAGTCTGAGTGAGTCCCAACCTACGGTTCCGTGGTGACCTCATATGGCTAAGGGTAGTGTTAGGTTCTGGGGGACATTGTCCTTCCTGGCGAACCTGATCTGGGTCAGGGGTTTATAAAGACCTGCCAATGCTAACAGGCACCTAATTCCCACAAGGGGAGTGGCCAGTGGACGCCATGAAAGTTACCCTTTGTTTTTCTAACGACACAGTTCCCTGGGATGGTTTGAACTCATCAATTTAGACACCATCATGGGGGGAAGCTCTTCAAAGCCCACTGTTCTGGAATGCATGATTAAAAACTTTAAGAAAGGGTTATCAGGAGATTATGGGGTCAAATTGACCCCCAGAAAGCTGCACACCTGCTGTGAATTAGACTGGCCCACCTTTGGTGTAGGATGGCCCTCTGAAGGCACTCTTGATGTCCCCACAGTTTGGGCTGTATATAGGATAGTCATTGAAAGCCCCAGCCACCCAGACCAGTTTCCTTACATAGACCAATGGTTGGAAATAGCTCAGATCTAGCTTTCTTGGCTTTGGTTCAACTTTACTGGTCAGGGACAGTGTAAGGTCCTCGTGGCACAAAGTGAAAGAAAGACTTCATGAAAAGTACAGTGGCCTCCCACATTGCAAGGGGATTCAGAGAAGTCATTCCAATGCTGCCACCATATGCCGCTAATGCCACACCACCTGGGGAAGGAGAACCTCACCTTCCCAACAGCCCGCCACTGTGGGTCTCACCCCCACCAGCAGCCAGCCCACCACCATCACCAGAGATACCTGAGCCTATAGGAAGACGTCTAGGTCAGCAGCCCAAGGACCAAGACCCCCAGTGGCAAGGCAGATGCCACTGTGGGAGATAAGGGAACTGCAGAGAATGGACTCTGATGGGACCCTATAAGAGGGGGGAATCAGTCTTCTACTAATTGCCATTCTCCACCGCTGACCTCCTCAACTGGAAACACCACACACCAACATACTCTGAAAAACCCAGGCAATGGTAGATCTCTTGGAATCCATATATCAGACTCATCACTCCACTTGGGTCGACTGTAAACAGCTCCTCCACATCTTGTTCAACACAGAAGAACACTGGCAAGTTATCATTGAAGCTAGGAAATGGCTCTAAACTCAAGCACCAGCTGGACATTTAGATGTAGAGGCCTGGTCATGGGAAGCCCTGCCTGATGAGGAGCCATGCTGGTGCTGGAGGCAAATACCAACAGTAATTAGCATAATAAATGCAAGAAGTCCTCAGAGGGATGATGGACTTTAATATTCAGCAGGGCTAAAAATCTGCATATGATTACCTGCTGCTGGCTGAACAGCTGAAGGCAATTCCCCTAACCTGATAATCCTTTATTATTTACCAAACCTTACCATTGATGTGTGTTTGCTTAGCTAAAGGGCATATGAATGTTCCATTAAATAAAAGCAAAGGGGATGGAAAAGTTGATAAGCTTCTCTGCTAGAGGGAAGTGATCCGCCTGGCTTCCCCCAGTGCCTTCTAAATTTATATTTATTGTCTAGTGCAGCGATTCTCAACCTGTGGGTCGCGACCCTGTTGGGGGTCGAACCACCCTTTCACAGGGGTTGCCTAAATACATCTTGCATATCAGATATTTACATAACGATTCATAACAGTAGCAAAATTACAGTTATGAAGTTGCAGCAAAAATAATTTTATGGTTGGGGGTCACCACAACATGAGGAACTGTATTAAAGGGTCACGGCATTAGGAAGGTTGAGAACCATTGGTCTAGTGCAGTGGTCAGCAAACTGTGGCTCGCGAGCCACATGCGGCTCTTTGGCCCCTTGAGTGTGGCTCTTCCACAAAATACCACGTGCGGGCGCGCACATACAGTGTGATTGAAACTTTGTGACCCATGCACAGAAGTCTGTATTTTGTGGAAGAGCCACACTCAAGGGGCTAAAGAGCCGCATGTGGTTTGTGAGCCACAGTTTGCTGACCACTGGTCTAGTGTATCCATTTATGTCACAACCCCTTCTCCAGATTCCCGAACCCTTGCTGCAAAAGACGGGCATTTTTGATGCCTTGAACAGGGACATCTGGAGAAGATTATTCGCCTGAGAGAAAGAAGTTGTTCACCTGTAAAGGTGGGGATACCAGAAAAAAGGTGGGGAGATTCACTGTGCATAAAGCTCACACCAAGCTTTGGAATTTGCGATCCAGAGTGGGTGAGGACATCTTTTTCAAGCCAGGCCATAATGGGGAAGAATTTGGATAAAAGGCAAAATTATAAAGAAATTAAAATGTCAAAAGGTACTCTCTTAAATCAGGCTTAAGGAAAAAAAGTGCCTTTGTCAACTTTAACTATGTGGGTTCTTGTTCAAATTGCAAAATGCCTAATTTGTATTGGGGATCAAAAGTCTGTAATAAATAAAAAGGACCTGGATCCTCCACTTCCAGTGTGGAAAGGCTAGGCAGCAAGAGGATAGAGCTATAATTCCTCTTACTGGAGGATTCTTTTTTTTAATTTTTTTTATTGTCTAAAGTTTGACATATTTTTTCTCCATTGACCCTCCCCCCCAAGCCATTCCTACCTTGGGCAAGCCCCCACCTCCCCAGTGTCTGGATCCATTGGTTATGCTAATATGCATGCATACAAGTCCTTTAGTTGCTCTCTAACCCCCCACCTCCCCTGCCATTTTTCTCTGAATCTATTCTTGTTCATCAAATTATGTTGATTATATCCCACATATGAGTGAGATCATGTGATATTTATCTTTCTCCATATGGCTTATTTCACTTAGCATAATGCATTCCAGTTCCATCATTGCTGTTGCAAATGGTAAAAGTTCCTTCTTTTTTATAGCAGTATAGGATTCCAGTGTGTAGATGTACCACAGTTTTTAAATCCACTCATCTGCTGATGGGCATTGAGGCTGCTTCTAAATTTTAGCTATTGTAATTTGTGCTGCTATGAACATTGGGGTGCATATATTCTTTCTGATTGGTGTTTCTGGTTTCTTGGGATGTTGTCCTAGAAGTGGGATTACTAGGTCAAATGGCAGTTCCATTTTTAACTTTTTTTTTTTTTTAGATTCTTTATTATATTATATTTTATTTTATTTTTTTTAAATTTTTTTATTAGAAAGGGTATTACATATGTGTCCATTTCCCCCCCCCCCCCCGCCCTAGACAGTCCCCTAGCCTCCCCTATCCCCCAGTGTCTTATGTCCATTGGTTATGCTTATATGCATGCAAACAAGTCCTTTGGTTGATTTCTTACCCCCCTACCTCCCGCCCCCCAACCCTCCCAGGCCTTCCCGCAGCAGTTTGACAATCTGTTCGAAGCAGCTCTGCTTCTGTATCTATTATTGTTCAAAAGTTTATAATGGTCTCAATTATCCATGAATAAGTGAGATCATGTGGTATTTTTCCTTCATTGACTGGCTTATTTCACTTAGCATAATGCTCTCCAGTTCCATCCATGCCGTTGCAAATGGTAAGAGTTCCTTCCTTTTTAGAGCAGCGTAGTATTCCATCGTGTAGATGTACCACAGTTTTCTAATCCATTCATCTACTGATGGGCACTTAGGCTGTTTCCAGATCTTATGGTTAATTGTGCTGCTATGAACATAGGGGTGCATATATCCTTTCTGATTTGTGTTTCTGGTTTCTTGGGATATATTCCTAGAAGTGGGATCACAGGGTCAAATGGGAGTTCCATTTGTAGTTTTTTCAGGAAACTCCATACTGTCTTCCATAGTGGCTGCACCAGTCTGCATTCCCACCAGCAGTGCACAAGTGTTCCTTTTTCTCCACATCCTGTCCAGCACTTGTCGTTTGTTGATTTGTTGATGATAGCCAGTCTGACAGGTGTGAGATGGTACCTCATTGTTGTTTTGATTTGCATCTCTCGGATGATTAGTGACTTTGAGCATGTTTTCATATGTCTCTTGGCTTTCTGAATGTCCTCTTTTGAAAGGTGTCTATTTAGGTCCTTTGCCAATTTTTTGATTGGATTGTTTATGTTCTTTTTTTTCTTTAAATTTTTTATTACAAAGGGTATTACATATGTGTCCATTCCCCCCCCCCCCCGCCCTAGACAGTCCCCTAGCCTCCCCTATCCCCCAGTGTCTTATGTCCATTGGTTATGCTTATATGCATGCACACAAGTCCTTTGGTTGATCTCTTACCCCCCTACCTCCCGCCCCCCAACCCTCTCCGGCCTTCCCGCTGCAGTTTGACAATCTGTTTGAGGCAGCTCTACCTCTGTATCTATTATTGTTCAAAAGTTTATAATGGTCTCAATTATCCATGAATAAGTGAGATCATGTGGTATTTTTCCTTCATTGACTGGCTTATTTCACTTAGCATAATGTTCTCCAATTCCATGCATGCCGTTGCAAATGGTAAGAGTTCCTTCCTTTTTAGAGCAGCGTAGTATTCCATCGTGTAGATGTACCACAGTTTTCTAATCCATTCATCTACTGATGGGCACTTAGGCTGTTTCCAGATCTTAGCTATGGTGAATTGTGCTGCTATGAACATAGGGGTGCATATATCCTTTCTGATTTGTGTTTCTGGTTTCTTGGGATATATTCCTAGAAGTGGGATCACAGGGTCAAATGGGAGTTCCATTTGTAGTTTTTTCAGGAAACTCCATACTGTCTTCCATAGTGGCTGGACCAGTCTGCATTCCCACCAGCAGTGCACAAGTGTTCCTTTTTCTCCAAATCCTGTCCAGCACTTGTCGTTTGTTGATTTGTTGATGATAGCCAGTCTGACAGGTGTGAGATGGTACCTCATTGTTGTTTTGATTTGCATCTCTTGGATGATTAGTGACTTTGAGCATGTTTTCATATGTCTCTTGGCTTTCTGAATGTCCTCTTTTGAAAGGTGTCTATTTAGGTCCTTTGCCCATTTTTTGATTGGATTGTTTATCTTCCTTTTGTTAAGTTGTATGAGTTCCCTATAAATTTTGGAGATTAGGCCCTTATCAGATATGACATTGGCAAATATGTTTTCCCACACAGTGGGTTTTCTCGTTGTTTTGTTGATGGTTTCTTTTGCTGTGCAGAAGCTTTTTATTTTGATGTAGTCCCATTTGTTCATTTTCTCTTTAGTTTCAAGTGTCCTAGGAGCTGTATCAGTGAAGAAATTGCTTCGGCATATGTCTGAGATTTTGTTGCCTTTGGATTCTTCTAGAATTTTTATGGTTTCCTGTCATACATTGAAGTCCTTTATCCATTTTGAGTTTATTTTTGTGTATGGTGTAAGTTGGTGGTCTAGTTTCATTTTCTTGCATATATCTGTCCAATTTTCCCAGCACCATTTATTGAAGAGACTATCTTGGCTCCATTGTGTGTTCTTGCCTCCTTTGTCAAATATTAATTGAGCATATTGGTTCGGGCCAATTTCTGGGCTCTCTATTCTATTCCATTGATCTATGTGCCTATTCTTGTGCCAGTACCAGGCAGTTTTGAGAACAGTGGCTTTGTAATACATCTTGAAATCTGGTATTGAGATCCCACCTACTTTGTTCTTTTTCAGGATTGCTGCAGCTATTCGGGGTCTTTTTTTATTCCAGATGAATTTTTGGAGAGTTCGTTCTAGATCTATGAAGTATGCCATTGGTATTTTAATGGGAAGTGCGTTGAATTTATAGATTGCTTTGGGTAGTATGGACATTTTAATGATGTTGATTCTACCAATCCATGAACACGGTATGTTCTTCCATCTGTTTATGTCTTCCTCTATATCTTTTTTCAACGTCCTGTAGTTTTCTGAGTGGAGGTCTTTTACCTCTTTAGTTAAGTTTATTCCTAGGTAGCTTAATTTTTTTGGTGCGATGGTAAACGGGATTGTTTTTATAATCTCTCTTTCTGAAGGTTCACTATTGGTGTATAGAAATGCCTCAGATTTCTTGGGGTTAATTTTGTATCCTGCTACATTGCCAAATTCATGTATTAAGTCTAGTAGCTTTTTGATGGAGTCTCTAGGGATTTGTATGTATAATATCATGTCGTCAGCAAATAAGGACAGTTTTACTTCCTCTTTTCCAATTTGGATGCCTTTTATTTCTTCTTCTTGCCTAATTGCAATGGCTAACACTTCCAGTACTATGTTGAACAGGAGTGGTGAGAGGGGGCAGCCCTGTCTTGTTCCTGTTCTTAGGGGAAATGGTGTTAGTTTTTGTCCATTGAGTATGATGCTGGCTGTGGGCCTGTCATATATGGCTTTTATTATGTTGAGGTATGAACCTTCTACTCCCGCCTTACTGAGAGTTTTTATCAAAAATGGGTGTTGAATTTTGTGAAATGCTTTTTCTGCATCAATTGATATGACCATGTGGTTTTTTTCTTTCAATTTGTTTATGTGATGTATCACGTTTATTGATTTGCGGATATTGTACCATCATGCATCCTTGGGATAAATCCTACTTGGTCATGATGTATGATCTTTCTGATGTACTGCTGGATCCGATTTGCTAAGATTTTGTTGAGGATTTTGGCATCTATGTTCATGAGGGATATTGGCCTGTAATTCTCTTTCATTGTGTTGTCTTTACCTGGTTTTGGTATTAGGGTGATGCTGGCTTCATAGAATGAGCTTGGAAGTGTTCCTTCCTCTTGAATTTTTTGTAGTAGTCTGAGGAGGATAGGTTTTAGTTCTTCCTTGAATGTTTGGTAAAACTCCCCTGTGAAGCCATCTGGTCCTGGGCTTTTGTTTGATGGAAGCTTTTTGATGACTGCTTCAATTTCTTCCATAGTTATTAGCCTGTTGAGATTTTTAGATTCTTCCTGATTGAGTTTTGGAATTTTGTATTTTTCTAGGAATTTGTCCATGTCCTCCAGGTTGTCTAGTTTGTTGGAGTAGAGCTGTCCAAAGTATTTTTTAACAATCATTTGTATTTCTGTGGGGTCTGTTGTTATTTCGCCTCTATCGTTTCTGATTTTGTTTATTTGGGTCCTCTCTCTTTGCTTCTTGGTGAGTCTGGCTAGGGGTTTATCAATCTTGTTTATCCTTTCAAAAAACCAGCTCTTGGTTTCATTGATTTTCGGTATTTTTTTTTGGTCTCTATGTCATTTATTTCTGCTCTAATCTTTATTATCTCCTTCCTTCTGCTCACTCTGGGGTTTTCTTGTTGCTCTCTTTCTAAATCTTTGAGTTGTAGAGTTAGATGATTTACTACCATTTTTTCTTGTTTTTTGAGATAGGCCTGTAGAGCTATAAACTTCCCTCTCAGGACTGCTTTCATTGTGTCCCATAGGTTTTGGATTGTTGTGTTTTCATTGTCATTAGTTTCCAGGATGTTTTTAATTTCTTCTTTGATCTCATTGGTAACCCAATCAATATTTCATAGCATGCTATTGAGCTTCCAGGTGTTTGAGTATTTTGGGTTGTTTTTATTGTAGTTTATTTCTAATATTATGCCATCGTGGTCTGCGAAGATGTTTTTTATGATTTCAGTCTTCTTGAATTTGGGGATACTTTGCTTGTGACCCAATATGTGGTCTATTTTTGAAGATGCCCCATGAGCACTTGAGAAGAACCTATATTCCCTGGCTTTGGGGTGAAGTGTTCTGAAGATGTCTATTAAGTCCATCTGATCAAGTGAGTCATTTAGGATTGCTGTATCTTTGCTGACTGTTTGTATATAGGACTTATCCAGTGCTGTCAGTGGTGTATTAAAGTCCCATACTATGATTGTATTGTTGTCGATCTCCCCTTTGATATCGTCCAGGAGTTTTTTTCTAAATTTGGGTGCTCCTGCATTGGGTGCATATATGTTTACCAGGGTTATATCTTCTTGTTGTATTGATCCCTTTAGTATTATGAAGTGGCCTTCCTTATCTCTTGTTATGGCCTTCACTTTGAGGTCTATTTTGTCCGATATAAGTATTGCTACCCTGGCTTTCGTTTCATTTCCATTTGCCTGAAAGATATTTTTCCATCCCTTTCACTTTCAGTCTGTGTGAGTCCCTTCTAATGAGGTGGGTTTCTTGTAGACAGCAGATGTATGCGTCATGTTTTTTTTATCCATTCAGCCACTTGATGTCTTTTGGTTGGAGCATTTAGTCCGTTTACGTTTAAAGTTATTATTGAAAGGTACTTGTTTGTAGCCATTTCTTTTTTTGTGTGGCTGTTTTAATTCTGAGCTTTTTATTTCTTCTTTTTATACTAGACCCTTTAGCATTCCTTGCATTGCTGCCTTGGTGGTGATAAACTTCCTTAGCCTTTTTTTGTCTGTGAAGCTTCTTATTTCCCCTTCAAGTTCGAATGATAGCCTTGCTGGATAGAGTATTCTTGGATTCAGTCCTTTGCTTTGCATCACTTTGTAAATTTCTGTCCATTCTTTTCTGGCCTGATGTGTTTCTGTTGAGAAATCATTTGATAATCTAATGGGAGATCCCTTGTATGTGACTTTCTGTCTCTCTCTTGTGGCCTGTAAGATTTTCTCTTTGTCCTGAACGTTTGCCATGGTAATAATGATGTGTCTTGGTGTGGGTCTTTTCGGGTTCACCTTGTTTGGGACTCTCTGGGCTTGTGTGACTTTTTTCTTCCCCATCTCAGGGAAGTTTTCTGATATTATTTCTTTGAAAAGGTTTTCTAATCCTCGTTCCTCTTTCTGTTGTTCTGGTACCCCGATTATTCATATGTTGTTTCGTTTCATGTTGTCCCAAAGCTCCCTTTGGCTCTCCTCCTGTCTTTTAATTTTTTTCTCCAGTTGCAGTACATTTTGGGTGTGTTTTGCTTCCTTGTCTTCTAATTCACTAATTCGGTCCTCCGCTTCTCCTAGTCTACTGTTGATACTTTCAATGGTGTTTTTTATTGCAGCTATATCACTCTTCATTTCTTCTTGGGTGTTACTTAAGTTGCTGATTTTTCCATCTGTTTCTTCTAGCTTCTCCCATATGTTATTGATTTTTTCATCTGTTTCTTCTTGCTTCTTGCAGAGGTTGTCGATTTTTTCCTCCATCTGGTTTATGCACTCTAGGACCCTTATTCTGAATTCTTTTTCTGTCATGTTGCATGCCTCTGTATTACTTAGATGCTTTTCTAGAGAGTCCCCCCTCTCTTTCCTTTGGGGGTTTCTTTGTCTACCTATGTTTGATCTCACTGACATATCTAGACGTTGAGTCGTTCACTGGCTGCTCCCTAGGTGGCATTGAGTCCTTGGGCTGTGGTTGCTCTTCTGGCGATTGCTGTAGCAGCTGCTCTTCAGTTGGCAGCAGCTCCTCTGGTGGGTGCTGTTCACAGCTGTGGTGGCTTTTCTGGCTTAATGGGGGCAGTTTCACGTACAGCTGCTTTTCCTTAGCAGAGGGTATGTGCTCAGGAGGTTGCTGTTGCTTGGATCTGCTGCGTTGATTTAAAGGCCCAAAATACAACACAAGGCACCACGTACCAGGCACTAAACACAAATATATTCACGATATTAATAACCCCAAATAAAGGCGACCACCCGAATTAAGAGAATTAGGGGATAAGGAAGAAGGAAGAGAAAAAGATAAAAGAGAAAAAAGAAAAGAAAAGTAGGGACCAAAAAAAGGAATGCAAAAATGAAATTGGGAAAAAGAAGGGGGGGGAAATAAAAGTGAGAATAGAAAAGAAAAAAAAAAGAGCGAAAAGAGAGAATGAAATGGAAGAGGGGAAGAGACTTTTTATATGATGAGAATACTCCTATAGAACCACCACTAATCCCAGCAAATTCCAGCAACAGCTCCCTGTAGATGGATGCAAACTAGAAACAACCAATAATATAATGATGAAAATAGAATGGAGAACACTAATCCCAAAATAAAATAAAGAGAAAATAAAATGGCACTTTAAAAGATGGTAAAATGGTAGCAGTAATAATACTGGTTAAAAATAAGAATGTAGTAATTAAAAGGGTAAAACCAGGTGATGGAAAAAGAGGAGGAAAAAAAGAAGAAGAAAAAGAAGGGAAAAAAATAAAAAAATTAAAGAAAATTAAAAAAAAATTTGGTTTCTTAGTTAAAAGGTGAAAAAAGAAAAAAAAAATTGCAGTAGTGAAGGTCCTTCGGTTCTTCTATTCTTCAGTCTGGCTCGCCTTTAGTCCTGCCAGGTATTCAGGAGAGTCTTGAGTTTCCCTGCAATACACTGTTCCTCTGTGTTGTAAATCACAGTCCTTATTTTAAAGCAGGCCGGATTTTGTTTCCCAGACTGCCTTATTTTGTATTTAGCAAAGAGTCAGTTTGTGGCTCAGCCTCTGGGTGGCAGTGTTCTGGGCTTGGCCTCTGAGGCTATATGGCATTGAAAATCCCTCTATAGGCCAGACCCTGTTAACTCCCAGGTGCTGATCAGATTATTTTAATCCTTGATCTCATTCAAGGTGGAATCTGGGTGTGGTTGTGCTCCTTGCCTGGGGGCTGGGGGGAGGAGTCTCACTCTCCAGAGAGATTGGCTGCCCCAATCCTGGGCTAAGGGGCGTCTCAGCACTCAATTCGCTTCCACCTCTCCTGGCTCCCCTTCTCTCCTCAGTCTCTCCCCAGATTCCACTCCTCCGCACCCTCTCCCTCTGTTCAGCATAGGTGAGTGTCTGTATCCGAAATGTCCCATGAACAGGATTCGGCGAGAACAAACAAACAAACGCCGGCCGCGGAAAACGGGGAAGGCTTAGTCCCTGTAAACTCTTCTTTTACGGGCACTGCATGGTCAGGTCAGCTCTTCAGGCTGCCCCTTTAGGCTCAGTCCTCCGTGATCATAGAACCCAGCTCTCAAATCCCCCCCGGCGGCGCCAGGAATCCCGCGTATCGCCTTTCCCCCGTCAGGGGCTGTGCCTGACCCAAGGGACGCGGCTGTCTGCCACGCGGTCTCCCTCCAACCCTCTGGGCTCAGAGGTCTGGCAAACTTTCCTGCCCAAATCCCTGTTTTTTTTTTACCTTTCCAGGGGAGTTCTGCCCTTCCCGGCTGCAAACTGTCTCACCAGCTGAGCAATTTCGCCAATTCGGGGTGGGTGTTATTAGTTTCAGCTGCTCACTCCATTTGCTCCGGGACACGACCTGGGACGCGTCTGCCTATATCACCGCCATCTTCTTTCCTCTCTGGATTGTTTATGTTCTTTTTGTTAAGTTGTATTAGTTCCCTATAAATTTTGGAGATTAGGCCCTTATCAGATATGACATTGGCAAATATGTTTTCCCACACAGTGGGTTTTCTCGTTGTTTTTTTTTTTTTTTTTTATTTTTTATTTTTATTTTATTTTATTTTATTTTTTTTAATTTTATTTTTTATTACAAAGGGTACTACATATGTGTCCATTTTTTCCCCCCCGCCCAAGACAGTCCCCTAGCCTCCCCTATCCCCCAGTGTCTTATGTCCATTGGTTATGCTTATATGCATGCATACAAGTCCTTTGGTTGATCTCTTACCCCCTACCTCCCGCCCCGAACCCTCCCCGGCCTTCCCGTTGCAGTTTGACACTCTGTTTGAGGCAGCACTGCCTCTGTATCTATTATTGTTCAAAAGTTTATAATGGTCTCAATTATCCATGAATAAATGAGATCATGTGGTATTTTTCCTTCATTGACTGGCTTATTTCACTTAGCATAATGCTCTCCAGTTCCATCCATGCCGTTGCAAATGGTAAGAGTTCCTTCCTTTTTAGAGCAGCATAGTATTCCATCGTGTAGATGTACCACAGTTTTCTAATCCATTCATCTACTGATGGGCACTTAGGCTGTTTCCAGATCTTAGCTATGGTGAATTGTGCTGCTATGAACATAGGGGTGCATATATCCTTTCTGATTGGTGTTTCTGGTTTCTTGGGATATATTCCTAGAAGTGGGATCACAGGGTCAAATGGGAGTTCCATTTGTTGCTTTTTGAGGAAACTCCATACTGTCTTCCATAGTGGCTGCACCAGTCTGCATTCCCACCAGCAGTGCACAAGTGTTCCTTTTTCTCCACATACTCTCCAGCACTTGTCGTTTGTTGATTTGTTGATGATAGCCAGTCTGACAGGTGTGAGATGGTACCTCATTGTTGTTTTGATTTGCATCTCTCGGATGATTAGTGACTTTGAGCATGTTTTCATATGTCTCTTGGCTTTCTGAATGTCCTCTTTCGAAAAGTGTCTATCTAGGTCCTTTGCCCATTTTTTGATTGGATTGTTTATCTTCTTTTTGTTAAGTTGTGTGAGTTCCCTATAAATTTTGGAGATTAGGCCCTTATCAGATATGACATTGGCAAATATGTTTTCCCACACAGTGGGTTTTCTCGTTGTTTTGTTGATGGTTTCTTTTGCTGTGCAGAAGCTTTTTATTTTGATGTAGTCCCATTTGTTCATTTTCTCTTTAGTTTCAAGTGTCCTAGGAGCTGTATCAGTGAAGAAATTGCTTCGGCATATGTCGGAGATTTTGTTGCCTTTGGATTCTTCTAGAATTTTTATGGTTTCCTGTCATACATTGAAGTCCTTTATCCATTTTGAGTTTATTTTTGTGTATGGTGTAAGTTGGTGGTCTAGTTTCATTTTCTTGCATATATCTGTCCAATTTTCCCAGCACCATTTATTGAAGAGACTATCTTGGCTCCATTGTGTGTTCTTGCCTCCTTTGTCAAATATTAATTGAGCATATTGGTTCGGGCCAATTTCTGGGCTCTCTATTCTATTCCATTGATCTATATGCCTATTCTTGTGCCAGTACCAGGCAGTTTTGAGAACAGTGGCTTTGTAATACATCTTGAAATCTGGTATTGAGATCCCACCTACTTTGTTCTTTTTCAGGATTGCTGCAGCTATTCAGGGTCTTTTTTTATTCCAGATGAATTTTTGGAGAGTTCGTTCTAGATCTATGAAGTATGCCATTGGTATTTTAATGGGAAGTGCGTTGAATTTATAGATTGCTTTGGGTAGTATGGACATTTTAATGATGTTGATTCTACCAATCCATGAACACGGTATGTTCTTCCATCTGTTTATGTCTTCCTCTATATCTTTTTTCAACGTCCTGTAGTTTTCTGAGTGGAGGTCTTTTACCTCTTTAGTTAAGTTTATTCCTAGGTAGCTTAATTTTTTTGGTGCGATGGTAAACGGGATTGTTTTTATAATCTCTCTTTCTGAAGGTTCACTATTGGTGTATAGAAATGCCTCAGATTTCTTGGGGTTAATTTTGTATCCTGCTACATTGCCAAATTCATGTATTAAGTCTAGTAGCTTTTTGATGGAGTCTCTAGGGTTTTGTATGTATAATATCATGTCGTCAGCAAATAAGGACAGTTTTACTTCCTCTTTTCCAATTTGGATGCCTTTTATTTCTTCTTCTTGCCTAATTGCAATGGCTAACACTTCCAGTACTATGTTGAACAGGAGCGGTGAGAGGGGGCACACCTGTCTTGTTCCTGTTCTTAGGGGAAATGGTGTTAGTTTTTGTCCATTGAGTATGATGCTGGCTGTGGGCCTGTCATATATGGCTTTTATTATGTTGAGGTATGAACCTTCTACTCCTGCCTTACTGAGAGTTTTTATCAAAAATGGGTGTTGAATTTTGTGAAATGCTTTTTCTGCATCAATTGATATGACCATGTGGTTTTTTTCTTTCAATTTGTTTATGTGATGTATCACGTTTATTGATTTGCAGATATTGTACCATACTTGCATCCCTGGGATAAATCCTACTTGGTCATGGTGTATGATCTTTCTGATGTACTGCTGGATGTGATTAGCTAGGATTTTGTTGAGGATTTTGGCATCTATGTTCATGAGGGATTTTGGCCTGCAATTCTCTTTCATTGTGTTGTCTTTACCTGGTTTTGGTATTAGGGTGATACTGGCTTCATAGAATGAGCTTGGAAGTGTTCCTTCCTCTTGAATTTTTTGTAGTAGTCTGAGGAGGATAGGTTTTAGTTCTTCCTTGAATGTTTGGTAAAACTCCCCTGTGAAGCCGTCTGGTCCTGGGCTTTTGTTTGCCGGAAGCTTTTTGATGACTGCTTCAATTTCTTCCATAGTTATTGGCCTGTTGATAATTTTCGATTCTTCCTGATTTGAGTTTTGTAATGTTGTATTTTTCTAGGAATTTGTCCATTTCCTCCAGGTTTTCTAGTTTGTTGGAGTAGAGCTTTCCAAAGTATTTTTTAACAATCATTTTGTATTTCTGTGGGGTCTGCTGTTATTTCGCCTCTATCGTTTCTGATTTTGTTTATTTGGGTCCTCTCTCTTTGCTTCTTGGTGAGCCTGGCTAGAGGTTTGTCAATCTTGTTTATCCTTTCAAAGAACCAGCTCTTGGTTTCATTGATTTTCGGTATTGTTTTTTTGGTCTCTATGTCATTTATTTCTGCTCTAATCTTTATTATCTCCTGCCTTCTGCTCACTCTGGGCTTTTCTTGTTGCTCTCTTTCTAATTCTTTGAGTTGTAGAGTTAGATGATTTACTACCATTTTGTCTTTTTTTTTGAGATAGGCCTGTAGAGCTATAAACTTCCCTCTCAGGACTGCTTTCATTGTGTCCCATAGGTTTGGGTTGTTGTGTTTTCATTGTCATTAGTTTCCAAGATGTTTTTAATTTCTTCTTTGATCTCATTGGTAACCCAATGAATATTTAATAACATGCTATTCAGCTTCCAGGTGTTTGAGTATTTTGTGTTGTTTTTATTGTAGTTTTTTTCTAATATTATGCCATCGTGGTCTGAGAAGATGTCTTTTATGATTTCAATCTTCTTGAATTTAGGGATATTTTGCTTGTGACCCAATATATGGTCTATTTTTGAATATGTCTTATGAGAACTTGAGTAGAATGTATATTCCCTGGCTTTGGGGTGAAGTGTTCTGAAGATGTCTATTAAGTCCATCTGATCTAATGAGTCATTTAGGATTGCTGTCTGTTTGCTGATTGTTTGTCTAGAGGACTTATCCAGTGCTGTCAGTGGTGTATTAAAGTCCCCTACTATGATTGTATTGTTGTCGATCTCTCCTTCGATATGTTCCAGGAGTTTTTTTTTTATGAATTTGGGTGCTCCTGCATTGGGTGCATATATTTTTACCAGGGTTATATCTTCTTGTTGTATTGATCCCTTTAGTATTATGAATTGGCCTTCCTTATCTCTTGTTATGGCCTTCACGTTGAGGTCTATTTTGTCTGATATAAGTATTGCTACCCTGGCTTTCTTTTCCTTTCCATTTGCCTAAAAGATATTTTTCCACCCTTTCACTTTAAATCCATGTGAGTCCCTTCTAATGAGGTGGGTTTCTTGTAGACAGCAGATGTATGCGTCATGTTTTTTTATCCATTCAGCCACTCGATGTCTTTTGTTTGGAGCATTTAGTCCATTTACATTTAAAGTTACTATTGAAAGGGACTTGTTTATAGCCATTTCTTTTTCCGTGTGGCTGTTTTCTTTCTGAGCTTTTTATTTCTTCTTTTTATACCAGTCCCTTTAGCATTCCTTGCATTGCTGGCTTGGTGGTGATAAACTCCCTTAGCCTTTTTTTTTTGTTTATGAAGCTTCTTATTTCCCCTTCAAGTTCGAATGATAGCCTTGCTGCATAGAGTATTCTTGGATTCAGTCCTTTGTTTTGCATCACTTTGTAAATTTCTGTCCATTCTTTTCTGGCCTGATGTGTTTCTGTTGAGAAATCATTTGATAATCTAATGGGAGATCCCTTGTATGTAACTTTCTGTCTCTCTCTTGTGGCCTGTAAGATTTTCTCTTTGTCCTGAACATTTGCCATGGTAATAATGATGTGTCTTTGTGTGGGTCTTTTCTGGTTCACCTTGTTTGGGACTCTCTGGACTTGTGTGACTTTTTTCTTCCCCACCTCATGGAAGTTTTCTGATATTATTTCTTCGAATAAGTTTTCTAATTTTTGTTCATCTTTCTGTTGTTCTGCCACCCCTATTATTCGTATTTTGTTTCGTTTCATGTTGTCCCAAGCTCCCTTAGGCTCTCCTCCTGTCTTTTAATTTTTTTCTCCAATTGCAGTACATTTTGGGTGTATTTTGCTTCCTTGTCTTCTAATTCAGTAATTCGTCGTCCGCCTCTCCTAGTCTACTACTGATACTTTCAATGGTGTTTTTTATTGCAGGTATATCACTCTTCATTTCTTCTTGGGTCTTACTTAAGTTGTTGATTTTTTCATCTGTTTCTTCTAGCTTCTTGCATAGGTAGTTGACTTTTTCATCTGTTTCTTCTTGCTTCTTGCATAAGTTGTTGATTTTTTCCTCCATCCGGTTTATGCACTCTGGAACCCTGCTTCTGAATTCTTTTTCTGTCATGTTGCATGCCTCTGTATCACTTAGCTGCTTTTCTGGCAAGTCCTCCTTTTCTTTTCTTTGTGGGTTTCTTTGTCTACCCATGTTTGATCTCACTGACATTTCTAGATGTTGAGTCATTCAGTGGCTGCTCCCTGGGTGGCAGTGGTTCCTCGGGCTGTGGCTGCTCCTTGGGCGGTTGCAGTAGCAGCTGCTCCTCAGTTGGCAGCAGCTCCTCTGGTGGGTGCTGTTGACAGTTGTGTTGGTTCTTCTGGCTGGTTCAGGGAGGTTTTACGTACAGCTGCTGTTCCTCAGACAGAGGGTGTTGTGCTTAGGAGGCTGCTGTTGCTTGGATCTGCTGCGTGGATTTAAAGGCACAAAATACTACACAACAAGGCACCACGTACCAGGCACTAAACACAAATATATTCACGAAATTAATAACCCCAAATAAAGGTGACCACCTGAATTAAGAGAATTAGGGGATAAGGAAGAAGGAAGAGAAAAAGATAAAAGAGAAAAAAGAAAAGAAATGTAGGGAAGAAAAAAAATGGAGTCCAAAAATGAAATTGGGAAAAAGGATGGGGAAAGAAAAGAGAAAAAACCAAAAAAAGAGCGAAAAGAGAGAATTAAGTAGAAGAGTGTAAGAGACTATGTATATGAGCAGAAAACTCCTATAGAACCACCACTAATCCCAACAAGTTCCAGCAACAGCTCCTTGGAGATGAATGCAGACTAGAAACATCCCATAATATCAAGAGAGGCAAGGAAAAAGAGAAGCACAAAAATAACCCGTGGGTGGGGGGTAGGGGGTGGGGTTGAAGGAGGAAAAAAACCAGCAAAAAAAAAATAAAAAGAATAAGCAAAACAGCCTCCCATCAGTCCTAAAACACACACACACACACACACACACACACACACACACACACACACACACACACACACAAAACAAACAAACAACAACAATGACAAAAAACCAACAACAATATACTCAACAATCAAGCAAACAGCAACAAAACAATAGAAAGATAATAGAAGAAAAAAAAATTGGATAGTGAAGAAAGATAAGGGATATGTGTATAAGGATTTAGAGCAGTGGATTGGAAATAGGATATATAAGTAGGGTGAGATTTAGACAGGAGGTAAACAGAAGGAATAGGGAAAATTTAAAGCAGGAATAGGGTAAGAGAAACAGGACAACAAAAGCAGAAAAGTGAGGGAGAGGGTTTTAGCATAGAGGTAAAATTGAGGTACGGAAAATTGATGCTAAAGGAACGATGAAAATAGAATGGAGAACACTAATCCCAAAATAAAATAAAGAGAAAATAAAATGGCACTTTAAAAAATGGTAAAATGGTAGCAGTAATAATACTGGTTAAAAATAAAAATTTAGTAATTAACAGGGTAAAATCAGGTGATGGAAAAAGAAGAAAAAAATGGTTTCTTAGTTAAAAGGTGAAAAAAAAAGAAGAAAAAAATGTGCAGTAGTGAAGGTCCTTCTGTTCTTCCACTCTTCAGTCTGGCTTGCCTTAGTCCTGCCAGGTATTCAGGAGAGTGTTGAATTTCCCTGTGATACACTCTTCCTCCGTGTTGTAAACCACAGTCCTGATTTTAAAGTAGGCCGTATTTGTTTTCCAGACTGCTTTAATTTGTATTTAGCAAAGAGTCAGTTTGTGGCTCAGCCTCTGGGTGGCAGTGTTTTTGGGTTAGCCTCTGAGGCTATAGGGCCTCTCTGTCCAGTAGCTTGGGTTTATCATCTCTATTGCACTTAAAAAACTGGTTTGGGGAAGTCCACTGCCCAGAGCTGATTCCTTAATAGTTATTCGCTCTGTGTTGTTGCTGGGATTGAAAATCCCTCTATAGGCCAGACCCTGTTAACTCCCAGGGACTGATTAGATTATTTTAATCCTTGATCTCCTTCAGGGTGTAATCTGGGTGTGGCTGTGCTTCTTGCCTGGGGGCTGGGGGCAGGAGTCTCACTCTCCAGAGAGAATGGCTGCCCCAGTCCTAGGCCCAGGGGTGTCTCAGCAGTCAATTCGCTGCCACCTCTCCCGGCCCCACCTCTTTCCTCAGTCTCTCCCCAGATTCCACTCGTCCACACCTTCTCTCTCTCTTCAGCACAGGTGAGTGTCTGTATCCGAAATGTCTTAGGAACATAATTCAGTGAAAACAAACAAACAAACGCCGGCCGCGGAAACAGGGAAGGCTTAGTTTCTGTAAGCTCTTCTCTTACTGGCACTGCATGGTCTGGTCAGCTCTTCAGGCTGCTGCCTTTAGGCTCAGTCCTCCGTGATCACAGAACCCAGATCTCAAATCCCCTGGCTCCAGGAATCCTGCGGATCTCCTTTCCCCAGTCAGGGGCTGTGCCTGTCCCAAGGTACGTGGCTGTCTGCCACGTGGTCTCCCTCCGACCCTCTGGGCTCAGAGGTCTGGCAAACTTTCCTGCCGAAATCCCTGTTTTTTTTGTTTGTTTGTTTGTTTTTGCCTTTCCAGGGGATTTCTGCCCTTGCTGGCTGCAAACCGTCTCACCAGCTGAGTAATTTCGCCAATCCGTGGTGGGTGTTATTAGTTTCAGCTGCTTACTCCATTTGCTCTGGGACACAACCTGGGACGCGTCTGCCTATATCACCGCCATCTTCTGTCTCTCTTGCTGCTTTTAAGATTCTCTCTTTGTCTTTTGCTCTTGGCATTTTAATTATGATGTGTCTTGGTGTGGTCCTTTTTGGATTCCTCTTGTTTGGGGTTCTCGTCGCTTCCTGGACTTGTAAGTCTATTTCTTTCATCAGGTAGGGGAAGTTTTCTGTCATGATTTCTTCTAATAGGCTTTCAGTATCTTGCGCTCTCTCTTCTTCTGGCACCCTGATAATTTGGATGTTGGTACGTTTGAAGTTGTCCCAGAGGCTCCTTACACTATCTTCATATTTTTGGACTCTTTTTTCATTTTGCTTTTCCGATGGGTGTTTTTTGCTTCTCATATTTCAAATCTTTGACTTCATTCTTGGGATCCTCTAGTCTGCTGTTGGATCTCTGTATATTATTTTTAATTTCAGTTAGTGTATGTTTAAGTTCTGACTGGTCCTTTTCCATTTTTTTGGCATTCTCATTAAGATCCTTGAAGGTCTCACTAAGTTCCTCGGAGGTTGGTAGAAGATTCTTGAGTAACCTTATAACTGTGGTTCTGAACTCTATGTCCTCCATTAGTTTGCTTTCCTCCATTTCTTTCATTTGTGACATGTTTCTTTGTCTCCGCATTTTTGGCTGACTGCGAGGACCTACTGTGTTTATAGTGGAAAAACTGCTGTGCTGGAGAAACCCTTATGGGGCAGGACTTGCTTCAGTGGGGCTTTGGTGCTCACTGAGTCTGCTTCTTGAGTGTGTCCCTTATGGATATTAGGATTTGAAATCTGGTATCTGACCAGGGGTACCCTGGCTCCTGGATCTCCAAGTTAACCACTGTATGAGTCCACCCAGCAGGAGCTACAGAGATATCAGCAGATTTCTCCTCTTTGTTTGGGGTTTAGAAGTTTTGGAGCTCTTTGACCCAGCTGCAGTTTGTTAGGTTAGGCTGCAAAAGTGCAGGTAATTCCTTTGCACCGCTGTGTAGTTTGGGTGGGGATGTAAATTGAGTGGGGTGGGGTCTCAGAGAATCACCAGGGCAGATCAAACAGCAATGGCTGTCGTCAGAGTCTCTGCGACTCCACGTCTCTGTGTCCCTGAGTCCCGCACACACACAGCAGCAATGATCCCTGCAAGCAGCTCTGAGAGAAAGTCACTGTCGCTTTCCAACCCACTGCAAGACAGTCCAGTTTCTCCCCATAGGAGTCTGGGACCCCAGAATCTCGCCTTAAATGAGCTCAGTGCATTCAAGAGCTTGTATCTCCTTCCAATTAAAAAAACCCGCGCATCCAGGTGCAGCAGCCTGGCGCGTGCCTTTGTACCTCTGTTCTTGACGCCTCTGCACCTCCTGCCCTGTCTCAATGTGCTTATTTCTTTCCTTCTAGTTGTAGAACCTCCACTCGGCCAGCTTTCCTGTGGTTCTGGATGATAGCTGTTTTGTCGTATAGTTGTAGTTTCAATGTTGTTGTGGGGGGGCAGCACACACAGGTTTATACCTTATGCCGCCATCTTGGTTCTCACCAATAAGGACAGTTTATTTCTTTTCCAATTAGGATGCCTTTTATTTTTTCTTCTTGTCTGGTGGCTATGGCTACTACTTCCAGTACTATGTCAAACAAGAGTGGTGAAAGTGGGCATCCTTGTCTTGTTCCTGTTTTTAGGGGAAATGGATTTAGTTTTTGGCCATTGAGTATAATGTTGGCTGTTGGTTGGTCATATAGGGATTTTATTATGTTGAGGTATGATCCCTCTATTCCCACTTTGCTGAGAGTTTTTATCAAGAAAGTTGTTGGATTTTGTCAAATGCTTTTTCTGCATTGATTGATATGATTATGTGATATTTGTCTCTCAGTTTGTTTATGTTATATATCACATTTATTGATTTGTGGATATTGAACCATTCTTGCATCCTTGGAATAAATCCCACTTGGTCATGGTGTATGATTTTCTATGTATCGCTTAATCTGATTTGCTGGAATTTTGTTGAGGATTTTAGCATCTGTGTTCATCAAGGATATTGGCCTGTAGTTCTCTTTTTTTGTAGTGTCTTTATCTAGTGTTGGGATTAGGGTAATGCTGGCTTCATGGAAAGAGCTTGGAGGTGTGCCTTCACCTTTAATTTTTTTGAAATGGTCTGAAAAGAATAGGTTTCAGTTCTTCTTTAAATGCTTGGTAGAACTCCCATGTAAAGCCATTTTTGTTTGCTGGAAGAGTTTTGATCGCTGCTTCAATTTCTTCAGTAGATATAGACCTATTCAGGTTTTTTGACTCTTCTTTGTTGAGTTTGGAAGCTTGTATTTTTCTAAGAATATGCCCATTTCATATAGGTTGTCCATTTTGTGGGAATAGAGGTCTTCATACTATTTTTTCATAATCGTTGGTATTTCTGTGGGATCGGTTGTCATTTCACCTCTTTCATTTCTGATTTTGTTTATTTGGGTCCTCTCTATTTGCTTCTTGGTGAGCATGGCTACAGTTTCATCAGTCTTGTTTATCCTTTTGAAGAACCAGCTCTTGGTTTTGTTGATCTTTTGTATTGTTTTTTTTTTGGTCTCTATGTCATTTATTTCTGCTCTGATCTTTATTATTTCTTTCATTCTGCTTATGCTGGGCCTTTCTTATTACTCTCTTTCTAACTCTTTGAGTTGTAGGGTTAGATAATTTATTACCATCTTTTTTTGTTTTCATAGACAGGCCTGTAGAGCTATGAACTTCCCTCTCAAGACTGATTTCCCTGTGTCCCATACATTTTGGACTGTTGTGTTTTCATTGTCATTTGTTGCCATGATGCTTTTTATTTCTTCTATGATTACTCTGGTAACCCAGACATTGTTTAATAGCATGCTATTTAGCCTCCAGGTGTTTGATTTTTTTTTGTTTTTATTGTAGTTGATTTCTAGTTTTATGTCATTGTGAACTGAGAAGATGCTTGATATGATTTCTATCCTCTTGAATTTGAAGAGACTTTGCCTGTGACCCAATATGTGGCCTGCCTTTGAAAATGACCCATGTGAACTTGAGAAGAATGTATATTCTGTGGCTATGGGGTGAAATGTTCTGAAGATGTCAATTAATTCCATCTGATCTAGTGTATCATATAGGATTGATGTTTCTTTGCTGATTTTTTGTTTAAAGGATTTGTCTAGTGGTGTTAGTGGGGTATTAAAGTCCCGTACTATAACTGTATTGCTGTCAATCTCTCCCTTGATATCCTCCAGAAGTTTTATATATATATATATATATATATATATATATATATATATATATATATATATATATATATACTAGAGGCCCGGTGTACAAAAATTTGTGCACTCAGAGGAGGGGGTTTCCCCTCAGCCTGGACTATGCCCTCTCTCAGTTTGGGACTCCTCGTAGGATGTCCACCTGCTGGCTTAACCCCACTCCCTGGGGGATTGGGCCTAAGATGGCAATCAGACATCCCTCTGGCAGCCCGGCAGCCCTCCAGAGATGTCCACTTGCCAGCAGGGAGCAGACCTAAGCTGCAGTCGGACATCCTTAGCGCTGCTGAGGAGGCAGGAGAGGCTCCCTCCACCACCACTCTACTGGCAGCCGTCATCCTGGCTTGTGGCTGAGCAGAGCTCCCCACTGTGGGAGCACACTGACCACCAGAGGGCAGCTCCTGCATTGAGCATCTGGCCCCTGGTGGTCAGTGTGTGTCATAGTGACCAGTCATTCCCAGTCGTTCTGCTGTTAGGGTCAGTTTGCATATTATCTTTTCATTATATAGGATAGAGGCCTGGTGTGTGGTGGGGGCTGGCTGGTTTGCCCTGAAGGGTGTCCTGGATCAGGGTGGGGGTCCTGCTGGGTTGTCTGGCCAGCCTGCATGAGGGGCTGATGGGTGTTTGCAGGCTGGTCACACCACCTTCATGGTGGGGGTCCCCACTGGGGTGCCTGGCCAGCCTGGGTGAGAGGCTGATGGCCCTTTGCAGGCTGGTCAAGCCCCCCCCCCCCAGTGGGGACCCTCACCCCATGGAGGTTTGGCCAGCCTGGGTGAGGGGCTGATGGCTGTTTTTAGGCAGGCCACACCCCCTTTAGGGTGGGAGGTCCCCACTGGGGTGCCTGGCCAGCCTGGGTGAGGAGCTGAGGACCGTTTTCAGGCTGGGCAAGCCCCCCACCTGGTGATGGAAGCTCCCAGCCTCTCCTATTTTTCTTTTCCTTTTTTTATTCTGGGGTTTATTTACCTTCTATAATTGAAACATTGTAGCCTTGAGAGGAGTTCAGAGCTGGCCAGGGCAGGCAGGAGGGAAGCTTGGCTTCCTCCACTGCCTGGTGCAACCCACTTCTGCTCGCTCCAGCTCCGAGGCCACAGCTGGCTGAAAGCAGGTATCTGGGGTTTATTTATCTTCTATAATTGAAACTTTGTTGCTTTGAGTGGAGCTCATAGCCAGCGAGGTAGGCGGGAAGCTTGGCTTCCTCCATCATTGGGGCAACCAAGCCTCCTGCTTGCTCCATTTCCGTGGTTGCTGGCCGCCATCTTGGTTGGGTTAATTTGCATATAGTCTCTCTGATTGCCTGATGGGCGTGGCTTAAGTTGTAGCAAAGGTGTGGTCAATTTGCATGCTTGTCTTTTATTAGTGTAGATACTTGAGTGCTCCTGTATTGGGTGCGTACATGCTTACCAGAGTTATATCTTCTTGTTGAATTGCTTCTTTAGTATTATGAAGTGGCCTTTCTTATCTCTTGTTATGTCCTTCAATTTGAGGCCTAATTTGTCAGATATAAGTAATGCTACCCCAGCTTTTTTTAATTTCCCTTTGTCTGAAAATCCTTTTTCCATCCCTTCACCACCAGTCTGTGTGAGTCCTTTGTTCTGAGGTGGGATTCCTGTAGACAGCAGATATATGGGTCATGTTTTTTTATCCACTCAGCTATCCTATGTCTTTTGATTGGGGCACTTCATCCATTTACATTTAAACTTATTATTGGTAGGTACTTGTTTGCCATCATTTTTATTGTTTATGCCTGTGTTCCTTCTTCCCTTCCTATTTCTTCTTTTTACAACATACCCTTTAGCATTTCTTACAATGCTGGTTTTGTGGTAATAAACTCCCTTATTCCTTTTTTGACTGTGAAGCTCCTGATTTCACCCACAATTTTTATTGATAGCCTTGCTGGTTACAGTATTTTTTTTAAAAAAATTTTTAAAAATACATTTCTTTATTAATTTCAGAGAGGAAGGGAGCAGGAGAGAGAGATAGAAACATCAGTGATGAGAGAGAACCATTGTTAAGCTTCCTCCTGCTCACCCTCCACTGGGGATGGGGCCCGCAACCCAGGCATATTCCCTTGGCCAGAATCGAACCCAGGACCCCTCAGTCCACACGCTGACGCTCTATCCATGGAGCCAAGCCTGCCTGGGTGGTTACAGTATTCTTGGATTCAGAGCCTTGGTTTGCATGACTTTGTATATTTCATTGCATTCTCCTCTGGCTTGATTTGTTTCTGTTGAGAAATCAGTTGCTAGTCTGATGGGAGATCCTCTGTAGGTAACTTTCTATCTCTGGCAGCCTTTAAGATTCTTACTTTGTCATTGGTGTTTACCAATTTAATTATAATGTGTCTTGGTGTCAATCTTTTGGGGTTCATCTTGTTTAAGACTCTGAGAGCTTCTTGGACTTGTGTGAGTTTTTTCTTCCCTATATCAGGGAAGTTTTCTGTCATTATTGCTTCAAACAGGTGTTCTATTCCTGGCTCAGTTTCCTCTCCTTCTAGGACCTCTAATATGCAGATGTTGTTTTGTTTCATGTTGTCCCAAACTTCCCTTAGGCTCTCCTCCTGCTTTTTAATTTTTTTTCTAGAAGCTGCTCTGCTTGAGTTATTTTTTCCTACCTTGTCTTCTAGCTCACTGATGTGGTCCTCAGTTTCTTCTAGTCTACTGTTGATGCTTTCTATTGAGTTCTTTATGCAGCGTTGTCATTTTTCATTTACTTTTGGTTCTTCTTCATTTCCTGTTGGTTCTTACACATGTTGTTGAATTTGCCTGTCATCCTTTTCAGTTACCTTATGACCAGTGCTCTGAATTCTTTTTCTGACATATTTCTTGCCTCCATTTTGTTTACTTCTTTTTCTGGTGATTCCTCCTTGCCTTTCATATGGGGGCTGTTTTTTTTGTCTCCCCATGATTGCTCCTCTCTGGATGTCTGGTTATGTAGCTCTCTCTGTTCTGCGTTGACTTAAAGGCACAAAGTACACTACAACAAGTCTCAGTGCACTGGGCACCAAACACAAATGTATTCACGATACTAATAACCCAATATAAAGGTGACCATCAGAGAAAAAAGAGTTAGAGGGTAGAAAAGAGTGCATAAATGATATTGAAAAAAGGAAAAAAAAAATGAAAGAGAGAATATAAAGAGGAAAAAAAAAGAAGGTGGGAAAATATATGTATATGGGGAGAAAACACCAATAAAACAACAACTAATCCAAAAAATGCAAACAACAAACACCCAGAGATGAATGCAAAGTATAAACAACTAATCCAAAACAACAAACACCCAAATGACAAAAACACCCAGATGAATCTGAGGAAGCAGAGCTTATTTCCAGAAGGTAAGGTCAAGGAATTGAATGAATGGGGAAATAGCTACAATTCAGTATAGAGGAGGTAGAATGAGAATGAGTGTATAAGAAGAAAAGTAAAATTCTAAATACAAAAAAAGAAAAAAATATATATATTCTTTTTCTCTATTTAGTATTTTCTTGTGTGTATATATACTTCAATATATTAATTTTCTTGTGTGTAAATATACATACACACAAGAAAATTATATATATATACAATAAAATTAATATATGTATAAATGAAACTTTTCCCCTCCTTTAATTTATCTACCTATGTATTCATTTACTATTGGAAAAGGAGAATAGAGAGTAGATAAGCCTGTGTTTTGTGATTGAAATTAGTTAAGCTATTAGAAGAAGAAGAACACCAGCGAGGAGAGGAAAAATGGAAGTAAAAAAAAGAAAAAAGAAAAAACAGTAAAAACTAACAAGCAATACAAACCAAACTAATCAACAATCAAATGACACCAAGACAGATAAAAAGAAAAAGGCCAAAAACAAGTGGGGGGGAAAGTAAATTTAGATAGTGAAGAAAGCAGAGAGAAGTGAGTATGGACTTGGAGATGGTGAGCAGAAATTAGATATATGAGTAAGAACAAATTTTAACAGGGAGTTAGGAGAAAGGATAGAGAAAAACTAAAGCAGGAACAGGGTAAGAGAAACAGGACAAAGGGGAAAGTGAGGAAGAGAGTGTTGGCATAAAGGAAAAATTGATATAGAGTAGAATAATGCTAAAGGAAAAATAAAAATAGAACGTAGAACACGAATCCCAAAATAAAATAAAGAAAAAATAAAATAAAACTTTTTTAAAAGGTAAAATAATAGTAGTAAAAATAATAAATAAAAATAAAAAGATAAAATCAAGTGAGAAAAAAATTAGTTTCTCGGAGGAAAAACCAAGATGGCGGCATAGGTAAACATCGGAGATTGCTGCTTAGCACAACCACTTCAAGAATACAACTAAAAGATGGAATGGACATCATCCAGAACCACAGGAAGGCTGGCTGAGTGGAAATTCTACAACTAGAAGGAAAGAGAAAAGCATACCGAGACTCAGAGGAGGTGCGATATGGAAGTAAAGTACAGAGGTATGGAGGCGCACGCGGAGAGGGCTGGTGGCTGAGGATACGGTTGTCTTTTTCAATCGGTAGGGAGTCTCAAGCTCTGAACTCCAGTTCTTGGCGAGTCTCTGGGGAGCCAGACTCATACGGGAGCAATTGGACTGCTGGCATCGGTTGGAGCTCGATGGCAGCTTTCTCTTGGAGGTGCTTGCAGCGATTGCCGGGACACTGAGAAGTGGGGCCTCTGAGGGCAGCCATAGCTTCTTGCTCTGCCCTGTTGATCCCCTTGGACCCCACCCCGCCCAAGCTGTGCGCTGGCTTTTGCATATGAAGGCCTAGCCCTTTACAATCTGAAAATTACCTAACAAACTGCAGCTGGCCCAAGGCCTCAGGGCAAGTCACATTGCTTCACAGCTGAGCTCCTGCTGGGTAGCCTCAGGCAAAGGCTAGATTAGCACCTCCTTAGCGATCCAGGAGCCAGTGTTCCCAGTGGTCAGAGTGGGACCATCCAGATTCCAGCTCCTCAGATCCATAAAGGACACACTCAGGGGGCAGACTCAGTGAGCACCAAAGCCCCACTGAAGCAAGTCTTGCCCCGGAGGGGTGTCTCCAGCACAGAAGTTCTCCCACTGCAGACACAGCTGATTCTCACAGCCAATTGGCCTGGAGTACAATTCCTCCCAGTGATACCTACAACAATCAAGGCTTAACTACAACAAGACTGTGCACAAAGCCCACAACGGGGTGCACCAAGAGTGTCCACCTCAGGTAATTGGGGAGGCTGAGCCACTGGGCCCTATAGGACACCTAGCACGCAAAGCCACTCTATCAACACAGGGAAGCATAAAAAATGAGGAGACAAAGAAACAGGACACAAATGACAGAAATGGAGGAAAGCAAACTACTGGATACAGAATTCAAAACCACACTTTTAAGGCTTTTCAAGAACTTTCTAGAAACTGCTGATAAATTTAGTAAGATCCTCAAAACGTCTGGTGAGACCGCCGATAAATGTAGTGAGACCCTCAAGAAATCCAGTGAGACCCTCTAGGTTATGAAAAAGGACCAACTAGAAATTAAGCATACACTGACTGAAATAAAGGATATTATGCAGAGTTCCAACAGCAGGCTAGAGGATCGCAAGAATCAAGTCAAAGATTTGAAATACGAAGAAGCAAAAACACCCAACCAGAAAAGCAAAATGAAAAAAGAATCAAAAAATACGAAGATAGTGTAAGGAGCCTCTGGGACAGCTTCATGCGTACCAACATCCGAATTATAGGGATGCCAGAAGAAGAGAGAGAGCAAGATATTGAAAACCTATTTGAAGAAATAATGACAGAAAACTTCCCCTACGTGGTGAAAGAAATAGACTTACAAGTCCAGGAAGTGCAGAGAACCCCAAACAAAAGGAATCCAAAGAGGACCACACCAAGGCACATAATAATTAAAATGCCAAGAGCAAAAGATAAGGAGAGAATCTTAAAAGCAGCAAGAGAAAGAAACTCAGTTACCTACAAGGGAATACCCATACGACTGTCAGCTGATTTCTCAACAGAAACTTTGCAGGCCAGAAGGAAGTGGCAAGAAATATTTAAAGTGATGAATACCAAGAACCTATAACCAAGACTACTTTATCCAGCGAAGTTATCATTCAGAATTGAAGGTCAGATAAAGAGCTTCACAGATAAGGAAAAGCTAAAGGAGTTAATCACCACTAAACCAGTATTATATGAAATGCTGAAAGGTATTCTTTAAGAAGAGGAAGAAGAAAAAGGTAAAGATACAAATTATGAATAACAAATACACATCTATCAACAAGTGAATCTAAAAATCAAGTGAATAAATAATCTGATGAATAGAATAAAGTGGTGATTTGTAATAGAATCAAGGGCATAGAAAGGGAGTGGACTGACTATTGGGGGGGAAAGGGGTGTGGGGGATGCAGGAAGAGACTGGACAAAAATCATGCACCTAGGGATGAGGACAGTGGTGGGGGGGTGAGGGCGGAGGGTGGGGTGGGAACCGGGTGGAGGGGAGTATGGGGGGAAAATGAGGAACAACTGATATAATCTGAGCAATATAGATTTAATTTAAAAAATTAGTTTCTCAGCATTATGCTAAGTGAAATAAGCAGTCAATGAAGGAAAAATACCACATGATCTCACTCATTCATGGATAATAAAGACCATTATAAACTTATGAACAATAATAGATACAGAGGCAGAGCTGCTTCAAACAGGTTGTCAAACTGCAGCAAGAAGGCCGGGGAGGGTTGGGGGGCAGGAGGGAAGGGGTAAGAGATCAACCAAAGGACTTGTATACATGCATATAAGCATAATCAATGGACATAAGAGACTGGGGGGTAGGGGAGGCCAGAGGATTGTCAAGGGTGGGGAAAAGAAAAGGACACATATGTATTACCCTTTGTAATACTTTAAGCAATAAAATAAAAAAAATAAAGAATTCCTGTTAATAGAGCTCAGAATTTGTGTAGAAAGCCTTTAAATGATGAGAATACTGTTTATATTTACAATTGAGGCTGAATTGGTTGTCGGTTTTTTGAATAAAACAGTTTAAATTCTGAAAAAAATTTAGTTTCTCAAGTAAAAGATAAAAAATAAAAATGTGAAGTAGTGAAGGTTGTTCACTTCCTCTACTGTTCTGCTTGGCAGGTCTGTTTCCTGTCAGGTAGACAGCACAGTATTGAAGTACCTTGCACTCCACTGCTCCTCTGTGTCATAAGCCACAACCCTGTTTTCAAGCAGTTGGGGTCTCTTTGTTTCTCACCATACCTTTAGTTGTATTTACAAAAGAGTCAATTTCTGATAAAACCCTCGGGTTGCTGTGTTTCTGTATTGATATCTGGTGCTAAAAGGCCCCTCTTCTACCTAGTGTTTAGATTACTTTCCCTGCAGCACTCAATACTTGGTTTGGGGGATAGACTGCCCTAGAGCTGGTTTTCTGCTCATCTCTCCCCACTCTGAACCCCAGGTTCCACAAAAACAGCTTTCCCCTGCAGTCTCGGTGAGTGTTTTTTATTTTTTTATTTTTATCATTTGTTTTTTTCGGTGAGTGTTTTTTAATTGGTAGATCCTATGTACTGGACTTAGCAATCAAAACCAAGGATTTAAAAGAAAAAAGAAGAATAAAAAGCCACAGGATGTGTGCAGACTCGTGTCTTTTACCCCTGGCACTCCACAGCCAGTAAACTGGTAGAACTTCAGGCTGCCTTTTTGGGCCCCATGGACCCCCTTCCACATTTGAGGGCTACACTGACCCCAACAGCTTCGGATTTCGTGGGGCACAGTCTTCCTCTGAAACTCTATTGCCCGCTGCGCGTATTTCACGTGCATTTCTTTCTCCAGCCTGGATTCCAGATCTCACCTTTCCCTAAGCAATATCTGACCTTTGTGTCCACAGATTGTTGTTTAATTCACCAATTCCAGGTGGATGTAATTGATTCAGCTGTTCCTTCTGTCTGCTTTGTGGGAAGGTGCAGTGATCATCCATGTTGCTTTGTCTCCTCCTGGACAGACTTTCTAGGCACCCACAGTCATAGAGGCTAGAGTCTTAGTGTTCCTGGGTTCAGAGCTGATGTAGCTTGTCCCTTGGGGTTGTGGTTGTAGGGTCCCGGGAGTAATTCGAGGTCTCCCCAGTTGAAGGTAAGGCTGGACTACAGATCACCGCCACTCTCCCCTTCAAGATGGTTCGGTCTCTGTGGCAGAGCCAGCCACTCTGGGAGAGACTTCAGCAGCAGTAGAGGCTGCTTGGCCAGGGGAGCCCCATCTGGCAGTCCCCAACAATTCCTTTGAATATTAGCTGTCCCTCACTCACAAATATAGACACTCCCCACTCATCCACACACTCTCCTTTTGTTTTCTCACTCACACACTATCTTGCAGCCTGCTGTTCTGTCAGCAGCCATCTTGAATCCCCCCTTGCTGGGGGACTCTAATGCTTTGTTTGAAAATTACCATATGATGTCTTGGGATAGGCAGATTTTAGCTAAAATATATTTAAAGGCTAGTCAATGCTATGGAGAGCGGAATAGGAAAAAATTCATGAAAAGAACTTTGATTTATTAAGATGTGTATATGTGTTATAGGTCATTGTCTGTTGATTATTGTAGTTTTATCTGTCTTTGTTGTTTATTGCTAGTCTATCAAGCATGCCTTTAATTTAATTTAATAAGAAAACAAACCTAGGTGGCCAGGCCATTTACTGAATTTCTCCAGAGCAAACAGGATGTCAGGGTGGGGAGAAAGAATATGAGCAGTACACTTGGCCCATGAAGTCTTTTGGTGATCCTGTAAAATGGATGCCCACTCTTAAGAGTGCTATTAAGTCTCATTTTCACCATGTTTTTATTTCCTGGTCCATCATTTAAAATTTGCTAGAATTCAAGGGAGACATCTTGGATTTCTGTACTCTTGAAGGGAAAAAAGCTGGCTTAAGACAAAAGCACGCTCCGTCTGATCTTGGATGGGTCTTGGGCTGAGCTCAATCTCTTTACGGATGCTATAGAACAGTGATGGTGAACCTTTTGAGTTCGGCATGTCAGCATTTTGAAAAACTCTAACTTAACTCTGGTGCTGTGTCACATATAGAAATTTTTTGATATTTGCAACCATAGTAAAACAAAGATGTATATTTTTGATATTTATTTTATATATTTAAATGCTATTTAACAAAGAAAAATAAACCAAAAAAAATGAGTTCTCGTGTCAGCCCTGACATGCGTGTCATAGGTTCACCATCACTGCTATAGAATAAACCCAAGACTGTTTTTCTAAAGAAGATGGCAAAAATGACCCAAGGAAAATATACAGGTTGGGTTTAGGCAACAGGATTAGTGTTTCCATAATAAAGGGTAGTTTTTGAATAATAATAGACCACATTCCAAGGTTAACCTTAAGGCCACTGAAAGTCAATAAGTTATCTCTGTTAAAGAATTTGCCAAATAAAATGCGTTGGATAATAATAATTGGCTTTAGAATCTCAAAATTGTTGAAACATGGATAAATAGATGTAACTAAAATGAGCGATTTGTGGTAGAGCTTTTTCAGTGATAAGTATAGCTATATTGATGGAGGAGGGTGCTGGTCTTATTTCCCACGGTAGCAACCCTTAGATGTTATCTCTGAGGAAAAATGTGGCAGTTTTACATTCAAGTGGAGTGACCTGGAGGCTTGCTTTCCTGCTTCCCCCTCCTTTTATCAGCCAGAAACTTAGTTTTCCAAAGTCTTTGGCAACTTAAAACTTTGGAGTTTACTGAATTAAATAATAAAAATTATTAAATATCTAGGTATTTTGAAATGACAAAATACTGAAATATTAATCTGAGTTAGCCTCATATGTATTAAGTATTTTTCTTTTGGACTGCGACCAGCACGGCTAGAGAGTGGACAAGAGTCCTGAGTAGGGGCGACAGTCGATTGGGAAAATGAAAGAGACAGATACAGAAACAGTAGGGAAAACTGGGACTGGGTGGGGCAGCTGTCCTCTGATGTAGAGACTGTGACCCACAGCCTGTGCAGCACATTTATTATATACAGTATAATTCCAGGAAGTTTTACTAGAGTTTAAAACAAAGGAAGTTATGTGAAATCATGGTTAAAGATCAACCTTGTTAACGTAAAAAAGACCATTGAAACCTGTAAAGAATTTTTGTGAGTTTATTTGAGCCAAACTGTCGACATATGCAGGGAAGCAGAACCTCAACAAATTGAGATACTGCTCCGGAGAATGGCAGGGTTACATCCGTACTTATACATGAAATTCATTGGTGACAGATTTAAGGAGGTGGGATTAAGCGAAGCATGGAAACCTCTGTGATAGGATAAAAAGTAAAATGGTGGACACATACTTAGGTGGGTGCAGGAACAATTAATATGATGATGAAGGAATTTGTGGTATCTGTCCTGGGACCCATCACACCTGGTTGTGCCCCAGGGGCTCCATAAAAAGGGAAGTCACAAGTTACCCAGACATCCCAAGGACATGTTATCATAGATGCAAAAAGACAGATAGGCTCAGTTACGGTAAAGGTTGACCTTATCATTGAATATATCTGCTTAGGACGTAACCACAGTCATGAGGAACAGGGTGTTGTGTTAGTGCTGGCAGTGTATAATAATGAATTTGATTTCCATTTTACATGGTAGACTGTTGTGCCCAGATTTCAAGATTCCCAAGGGCCCACCAGGGAGCCAGCGAGTCCGATTCAAAAACAAAGAGTCATTTATTTCAAACCTAGGTTTGGCTCCCCTGCCCGCCCCCCCTTACTGGCACAGCAGCAGGTGGCAGAGAGAGAGAAGCCTGATGGGACGAGGAGTTTTATAGTGGGGGTGGAGTAAGGGCAGGAGAGGGGACTGTGGGCCCAGCCGATTGGCCAGGCCCGAGTCGGTGTCTCATTACACAGGATGTGGTCATAGTGATGGCGTGCACTTCCCTTGACTATCATTGGCCAGTCCAGAGAAATCCTGGGCGTGGCCAGCAGCAGCTTGGCTTCCGGGAAGAAGCCTTTCTGAGCACATGGCCAAGGTAAGATGGAGGTCATAGCACTTACCCTGGGGCAAGGTGGAAGGCGTAGCCCTTACCCTGGGGTAAGGTGGAGGAAGTAGTCCTCGCCCTTTCATAGACTATTGAATATTGTTAAACTATTGACAGGATTGTCAGCTCAAGATGTGAAGTTTTATGCCACAACTGGTACAGGTTTTCCTTTAACAGCTTGGTCTCGAACAGCATTGCTGGATATTGGAGATACTAGACAAGTGAGGTTTCACTCTGTTTCACTGAAGATTCAGTTCATGTTACATTTACCCCATACCCAAGTAAGATATTAGTAATAAGGGAAATTGGGTTGGTGTACATGGGTATTATCTTCACAATTTTTTTGTTAATCTGGAATTTTTCTAAAATTAATCATACATTAAAACAACACTCAAAATACTAGGAAACGGTAACATCTGAACATAGTGGAATGGACCTCTGAAATGACGGGGGAGTATGTGAAGTGGCTTAGAGGAAACACCCCCTCCCTGCCATATGCTGGACGATAATGGAACTAAAGGAAATGAGAGAGAGACCGAAAGGTCAGCTGGGAAAAATTTTAGGAGGTAAGAGGAAGGTCTCTTTACTATAACCAGAGCCTCTGATACTTCTGCATCCACTCCCACCCCCGCCCATCCTGCATGGTCAAGCTTAGGCTTTGTGATGTCAAGCCACACCATGGCAACCACTGATTTTGGGCAACCAGAGCTGAAGTGAGTGGCTTCTCATTGACCTAGAGAGTATATATAGAGGCCTGGACCTTTTGTGTAGTGTCTGTTGCCTCAAGATAGCCAAACTTACTAAGAAGATATCGTAGACTAGTGGAGATAAAGAATAACACTCCAAACGCAAGGATGGATGAAGAAACTGCAATTCCTAAAGTGAATTATAAGTCACTTTCTCAACTGGATGACGAAGAATTGGATAAGGTCAGAATACCTTATTCAAATGCTGCCCATCCCCAGTAATTCCTCACCCAAGCTTCTGGCCTTGTGTTTTTGGGCCACAGACACTTCCTCATTCAATCCATTGTTCAATTACAATCCCATTTCCTAATCATTTTCCAATTTCTTCCCCAAACCAATGTCTTTCTGTGTTTAACTTGATTCAAACTACATAACCAAGATAGTGGCGATGGTAAATTTGGACTTTAAGCTGAATGAAGACAAGAGGGAGAAAAACAGAAAGAATCAGATAATTGTATTTTACTACAGGAAGGGAAAACCTCCAGTAAGCCTGCCAACAAATACAGAAAAAGAAGTGCTGGAGTGTTCATCTACCCCAGGTGATACCCAGGTTCTCCCAGGGAACACGCTTAGTAATGTGTATCCCTCTATAAACAATGCTTCAGAAATGGGCATTATGAGAAGATGAAAACATTAATGGTCTCCTTGAATAAGTATCAGCAAGGGTATAAAGGAAATGTGTTTGTATTTTTGCGTGTTGTCAGATGATGTGGAGGGATATAAGGCAGGAGCAGACATGTGAGAAGGGAGTAGTGTAGAATTCTTTAACTGGGGCACCAGACAAGCCATTCCATACTGAGACAGACACCTAGAATAAGGACAAGGAGAAGACGGAAGGGGGATTTTTTTCCTCAACACTTTCTCATACTGGCAAGGAAGAAAAGAAGCTGATGTTTAATTTAGGTTTGGATTGGGGGGGTGGGATTGATGTTGGTGGTCGCAGTCATGAGGAACAGGGTGTTGTGTTAGTGCTGGCAGTGTATAATAATGAATTTGATTTCCTTTTTACATGGTAGACTATTGAATATTGTTAAACTATTGACAGGATTGTCAGCTCAAGATGTGAAGTTTTATGCCACAACTGGTACAGTTTTTCCTTTAACAACTTGGTCTAGAACAGCATTGCTGGATATTGGAGATACTAGACAAGTGAGGTTTCACTCTGTTTCTATGATGATTCACTTCATGTTACCTTTGCCCCATACCCAAGTAAGATATTAGCAATAAGGGAAATTGGGTATGGTGTACATGGGTATTATCTTCACAATTTTTCTGTTAATCTGGAATTATTCTAAAATTAATCATACATTAAAACAATACTCAAATTCTAGGAAATGGTAACATCTGAACATAGTGGAATGGACCTCTGAAATGACGGGGGATTATGTGAAGTGGCTTAGAGGAAACACCCCCTCCCTGCCATATGCTGGACGATAATGGAACTAAAGGAAATGAGAGAGAGACCGAAAGGTCAGCTGGGAAAAATTTTAGGAGGTAAGAGGAAGGTCTCTTTACTATAACCAGAGCCTCTGATACTTCTGCATCCACTCCCACCCCCGCCCATCCTGCATGGTCAAGCTTAGGCTTTGTGATGTCAAGCCACACCATGGCAACCCCTGATTTTGGGCAACCAGAGCTGAAGTGAGTGGCTTCTCATTGACCTAGAGAGTATATATATAGAGGCCTGGACCCTTTGAGTAGTGTCTGGTGCCTCAAGATAGCCAAACTTACTGAGAAGATATCATAGACTAGTGGAGATAAGGAATAACACTCCAAACGCAAGGATGGATGAAGAAACTGCAATTCCTAAAGTGAATTATATGTCAGTTTCTTAACTGGATGATGAAGAAGTGGATAAGGTCAGAATACCTTATTCAAATGCTGCCCATCCCCAGTAATTCCTCACCCAAGCTTCTGGCCTTGTGCTTTTGGGCCACAGACACTTCCTCATTCAATCCATTGTTCAATTACAATCCCATTTCCTAATCATTTTCCAATTTCTTCCCCAAACCAATGTCTTTCTGTGTTTAACTTGATTTAAACTACATAACCAAGATAGTGGCGATGGTAAGTTTGGACTTTAAGCTGAATGAAGACAAGAGGGAGAAAGACAGAAAGAATCAGATAATTGTATTTTACTACAGGAAGGGAAAACCTCCAGTATGCATGCCAACAAATGCAGAAGAAGTAGTGCTGGAGTGTTCATCTACCACAGGTGATACCCAGGTTTGCCCAGGGGAACACACTTAATAATGTGTATCCCTCTATAAACAATGCTTCAGAAATGGGCATTATGAGAAGATGAAAACATTAATGGTCTCCTTGAATAAATACCAGCAAGGGTATAAAGGAAATGTGTTTGTATTTTTGCGTGTTTTCAGATGATGGGGAGGGATCTAAGGAGGGGGCAGGCATGTGAGAAGAGAGCAATGTAGAATTCTTTCATTGGGTCACCAGACAAGCCATTTCATCCTATGTCAGACACCTAGAATAAGGACAAGGAGAAGACTGAAGGGGGATTTTTTTCCTCAACACTTTCTCATACTGGCAAGGAAGAAAAGAAGCTGACGTTTAATTTAGGTTTGGATTGCGTGGGTGCGATGGATGGTGGTGGTTGCAGTCATGAGGAACAGGGTGTTGTGTTAGTGCTGGCAGTGTATAATAATGAATTTGATTCCCTTTTTACATGGTAGACTATTGTTAACGTAAAAAAGAATTGAAACCTGTAAAGATTTTTGTTAGTTTATTTGAGCCAAACTGTCGACATATGCCCTGAAGCAGAACCTCATCAAATTGAGATAGTGCTCTGGAGAATGGCAGGGTTACATCTGTATTTATACATGAAATTCACTGGTGACAGATTTAAGCAGGTGGGATTAAGCGAAGCATGGAAACCTCTGTGATAGGATAAAAAGTAAAATGATGGACACATACTTAGTTGGGTGCAGGAACAATTAACATGATGATGAAGGAATTTGTGGTATCTGTCCTGGGCCCAGCACACCTGGCTGTGCTCCAGGGGCTCCATAAAAAGGTAAGTCACAAGTTACCCAGACATCCCAAGGACATGTTATTATAGATGCAAAAAGACAGGCTCAGTTACGGTAAAGGTTGACCTTATCAGTGAAGATATCAGCTTAGGGCGTAACTGCCCACTATAACTGCTTTCAATTAAAGTTTAATTTCAGACCATCCTTTGTGGCAAAACTGCCATGCAGGCCTCTCCTGAGCTTGTCAGGTCAGCATGTGGCCCCTTTCATCCACACATCCCCCTTTTGGTCATAAATCAATCCAAAGGATGCATTTGATGACCAACCTTTTGGTTGGATAATGGAGTCCCACGTTGCTAGGAAGGCTAATTCCTAGGATGTCTCAGTGTCAGCATGTCTTGCTGAACTGGTGGACCACTGGGGATGGGACAAGACCATAACCTTAGATGACATTTAAGGTCGAATTATTATTATTTAAAAAAGGGCAAGTAAATGGGAGGCAGTGAGGTCCTATATGTCCTTGTTAAAAAGTATTGTGGATCATTTCTAATATTTGAGCCATCATGATCTGAGTCTTTTTGCTGTATGTCTTAAGTTTTGCTTTTCTGCATCTAGTGTAACATTTACATATTATGAACACAAAAATCACAAAGGTACTGATTACATCCCAAGGTTTGCAATGAGGAACCTGGTTTGCAATAAAGCAGTTTACAGAAGCAGAATTTAAGGATGTTAATTATAGTTCTGGGTCTCGGGGTCACTGAATTGACAAAAACATCTTATCTAGACCCCTTGGGTCTTGAGACCACTGAGTTGCCAAGAACTTATTAAATTTAGAGTAATTGCGCTGCCCTGGACTTGGGACCACTGAGTCAACTGGAATGCATTATCTGTGGTCACTAATACGACCTAGGATAATTGCACTGTCTTGTTTTCCAGGTACAGAAGAATGTGCTTTCCAAAACCAGTAAGATAACAATCAATGGGATAGTCATTCAATCGATAAGGCATTCAATCGAATGGGATGATTTATACAATTCAGAAAATCAAAGTAACTTTTCTATTGTTAAGCCAAACAGCAGGGTTAGAGTTAAACTATAGTTTCTACCTGATGGTTGCTACCATACTTCATTCCCCACTGGTTTTATGTACATGAGTCAAATCATGGACTCATCTTTACTAGTTAGGGGATTGTACTGCCCCTTAACTACAAGTAGTTTGACCGAACTAATTTTTCTAAACTGCCAGTTTGGCACATTTAATTTTCATTTACTCACCCCACTTCTTTTAGGGGCATTCTCTATTTTGTTTCTGCTCTCCTGTCCCCTTGTCCCCACTTGTCCGTGGACTTTCTCACTGGCTAGAAAAAATGTTCTTACAGTTACCAAGTGACCTAGTGCACGGTCTCCATCAGTACTGTCCTCACTGAAGTCCAGTTCCCCTCCTGCGGGCATTGAGCCTCCTCCTGGCCTGCATGGAGCCCGGGCTAGGTGAAAGGGTGAGTCGTCGCGGGGCCTAAGTGGGCTGGCTGCCAGGCCCCATGAGGCACAGCCTGACCACGCTACTGGCGGCCTCGGGCACCGACTGCCCAGCCCACAGCGGGATCCCAGCATAGGCCGTCACCCGCCCGCCACCCCCGGACCGGACCCATGCGGCAGCGGCGGTGGCGGGGTGGGGTGCGTGCCCTCGCCCGAGGAGATGGAGGAGGAGGCGCCCCCAGGAACGAGACGGAGGACGTGGATTTCCTGTCTGGGCTGGAACTGGTAGATCTGCTAGACCCCCGGCAACCGGACTGGCCCCTGGAGCCCGGGCTCAGCTCGCCCTGGGGGGGCTAGGACTGCTCCCTCCATCTTGCCCTGGGTTCTCCATTTTGGGGACAGCTGCCATGTGCTCAGGAGAGTACCTTCTTCCCGGAAGCCCAGGCCCCTGCTGGCCACGCCTGGGATTTCTTTAAACTAACCAATGACAATCAAGGGACGTGCGTGCCATAGAGGTGACCACATCCTGTGTAACAAGACCCGACTCGCGCCTGGCCAATTGGCGGGGCCCACAGTCTCCTCCCCTGCCCTTACTATAAAACCCACAATCCCATCAGGCTTCGCTCTCTCTCGGCCACTGGGCTTACCGTTGCATCGGTAAGTGTGGTTGGGGAGCCAAACTAGTTCGAAATGAAGGACTCTTTGCTTTTGCATTGGACTCGCTGGCTCCCTGTGAGTTCTTGGGAATCTTGAAATCTGGGCACAACATTTTGGGGGCTCATCCGGGATTCCCAAGACCATCGAGGGACCCCCGATCCATAGAGTCTGACCGACCACGGTAGGTGTGTGTCGTTGTGTGTTCTGTTCTGTGTAAGCTCGTTTCTGGAATCTGTAATTGCCTGAGGGGTCTAGGCAGACGCGCTGTGAAAGACCACAGGCGGGGGAGAGTTGGAAGACGTTCCACTCCCCAGGAGGGAAGAGTATGCCCCTCACCCCAGGATGGATGGATATGACCCTCACGAGGGATGGATATGCCCCTCCCGGATTTGAGATGAGTCGGGTCTCTCCTGCCGGTTTGGTGTAAGGCCAATGTCTAACTTTTGGGTTTGGCTGCCATGGAATTGGAAGCCTGTATTTTGGGCCCTGTTTAGTGTTCTGTGTTTGTACTGGATGGATGTTATGGGATGGACTCAGACTGCACCTTTGGGTATTGTGATTGATCATTTCAAGGAGATTGGGGGAGGCTTTAGAGCTCCCTCAGGGGTTGGGAAGTTGTTAGGAATTGAATGGATTGGTTAAACTCTGAATGAATGTCTGGTGAAAGTGTGCGAGTGTGGAGGGAGGGGGACTGCCCCCCCTCCTTTGTGTGGCGGTGGGGCGGCCGTCTGAGGGAGGGTCTGTGAAAATAGGTCACCCCCTCCCCAAGTAAATGCGTCTGGGATTTCTGTGCATGTGTAGGAAGAAAAGCTGGCTTAAAACTAATGTGCGCACCGTCCAATTTTGGATATAGTTTTGAGCTAGAATCTCCTTTCAAATGTGCAGGATGATCCCAAGACAAAAAAGAAAAAAAGATGCTAGCTAAATTCTAGCAGCAGGATTGGCATTTCCACAATAAAGAATAGTTTTTCCAAAGGGGGGAAAAACAAAAAAACTGGTCCTTTGTTAATTAAGAAAGCTTTTCTTAATGGAGGGAGGAGATAGTTGCCTCCTGCCTGCAGCAAAATCTTAAAGAATGTGGTCAATTTACATCTGAAAAGACCAGGTAAGCCAACAACCTGTCTTGCAAGGCTCAAATGTGGTTTTCCAGAGCCGCTTGAAAGTAAAAAGTAATTTGCCTCATGAAAAATCTAGAAGTAAAAAATTTTTGAATGTATTGCTAATCACCTAAGAATTAAGGCTAAAAGTTCTAGCAACCTGGAAAGCATGGCCTTGGTGTGATGGGAGGAAAAAGAAATGTTAAATGGATGGTAGACCAGTGAGCTGGGACTGGTCACTAATGGTGGATTGTGAGAAGGGTTGGACATGGCCTAGCTTCTCCTTCCTTGGTACCCCTGAAACGTCAGAGGGTCCAATGTGTTTAATCTGTCGATTTTGTTGTTTCTCCGAAATCCTCTTGAAGGACATTGAATGGTTCTTTCCTTCCTCTTTAGCTTTTCGGGGATTGTATGAATGGATTACTGATGTAGATTATCAAGAATCTCTAAGGGACTTGTACTGTATCTGGAGGAATGGCTTCTAGATGGTATTCACCATCTCTGGGACTTCCGGAGGGAAGTCAAAACTCGGACTGGCTAAGGGTTCAAATCTGGCCTATCTTTTAAAAAGGTAGAAAAGAAGCATTCCTAGACAGTTTTCTACTGCCTCTGTTCAGGGACTTGTTCTGTATCTCGACACAACTGAAACTGATTTGTTGGTATTTTGTGGTATAAATGTGGCATGCACCTCAAAGTTCTTAATGGGGAATGTATCTAGTTATCGTGTCTATTTAGTCTTCATTTCCTTGTTCAATATGAGTACCGTTTCTATCTGGATGAGACATAGGTCAAGAATCCCGTCATGGGACATGGGAAAGGGAGGCCCCCACATCTGTTCCTGTCTGCTCAAGATCCCAAGACTGTAAAAGTACTTGTTCACTGAAAGGGTGTAAGTATAAATGTTTATTTGATGTTTGTATGTCTACTTGGGTATAATTATTTGTTCATGTAAGTGTGGAAGTATATTCTATGCTAGGATGGGATTTTGGAATTCTGGGGTAGATTTAAAAGGTATTTGTGGCTTTTCTAGTCTGATTGGGACATTTAAGGGTGGGGCTCACAGTTCCTCAGGGCAGAGATTTCATGGGCCCTTCCCCCTGCCTGTGCTGAATCAAATAATACGGGCCAGTGTCATTTAACTTGCTGGTTAAAGGGAAACAGTGGGCCTTAGAATCTGTAAAGGTGGGCGGGAATGAAGCTGGTCAAATGTACTGAGAGAGTTTGGTACCTCTTGCTGCTAGCAAAGAAGGGGCTGATACCCACTTCTAGCACCCTTCCTTGAAAGAGGCCTGATTGCTGCTCTGCCACAAAGGGAACTGGTCGAAAGGCAAGAAAGCAGAGCGCTGTAACTAATAAACAGGGTTACCTAGAAGCCATCAGGACTTTGAAGTTCTCCAAGAGAGGAGGAATCTGACTCGGAGACTGGCGAGGACTGGGTGGCTTTTCTTTAACAATCTCTTTCCTTGAGAGGGCTCCAGAGGACGCACGAGGACATTTGGCCGCTCCTCCGTGCCATCTACGAGACCAGCCCAACCCCAACTCCTCATCAGCACAGACCAGGAGATTGGGTCTACATCAGAAGGCACCACCGGGAGACCCTAGAGCCACGTTGGAAGGGTCCCTACACTGTGGTGCTGACGACCCCCACCGCTCTAAAGGTAGATGACATCGCGACTTGAGTCCATCACACTCACGTCCGGTCAGTGGATCCATCCATGACCCAGAAAGACTTCATCACCAAATGGAGCATCGATCAATCGAGATCAACGCAACCCGCTCAAGCTCAAGCTATGGCGTGCTCGACCTGCCTGATGCCGGTAACATGACTTGTGATCACTCCTGTCACCAGGAGCCCCCACAATACTGTGTAATACACTTAGATAATGCCTGCATCTTCATGGACATGGCTCCAAAGAGACAAGGACAATTTATAAGATCACATGTTTAGTAGCAGAAGATTTGGCTGCCTGAAGCGGCCATGATGCCAATATTATGTTTCATTGTATTGATATGTTATATTAACCTTTGATTCTTTTGCAGGTTTGAATGTATGTTGGCTGTCCTGGAAGGGAGCTGTGTGGGGTGACCCCCAAAAGTAAAGGGTGCCTAGCTGCCAAGAGGGCAGGTGCCCAGCTGGGCAGGGAAGGGTGCCCATCAGGTTTTGGTCTCTGTTGAGAGACAGCTAACAGTTGGCAGCTTGTAATACTGTCTTGCAGGCCTGAGTCACCATGCCCATGTCAGGGGTAGTAAAGCTGGAAAAAGCCTGTTTAGAATAGAAGGTCTGAGGCATGGTTATGCATAGAAAGGTTTTATACCAACAGTTGCTGTTTTGTTTTAAATCCATGAAAAGGAATTAGCAAGGAAAGTCAGAAAATCTTAGAGCAGATCAGTATGTTTTTCTCCTTATGTAATTCCTCTGAAATCTGCCAATGCTAAATAAGTCATGGAAAACATCAGGCTTTGCATAGATACAATAAGACCGGTTCCTAATAGTGGTTTTATTAACGGAAAACTTTGACTGGAGTATCATGTTTTAAAGAGCCCTGTCTGAGTTCTAAAGACTTGAAGCCAGTAAAAATGCCACGAAGAAAGCCTGGTATCCTGCTTGGGAGCCCTGAATATGGCTGGCGCTGGAGCATCAGGCCCATGCCCTACCATCACTGGCGGTTGGTAAGAGTAGAAGGGGAGCAGTAAAGATGCCTCTGCGTCCCTGCAGAACCCCCACACACTCTGGGCCGCAACAAGTAGGAGGGCTACTGAGATGGGCCTTAAAGCCTGGAACGTGGGCTCAGGTGGAGTTGCTACAGGTGAGGGATTCACCTAACTCAGCAGATACTGCAGGCAGGCCTGATGGCAGCTGGATGGCTTGGCTTCCTGGCCCTACGGGGCACATTAAGGTTCAACCATGAAATTCCAGCAAAGGTAGTCAGTTACCATTCTTGTTGTGTTTATGCAAACATCAGGACAGTAGATAAATTAATCTTGATTTGGCTTTTTGATAGCCATGGAGGAATTTTAAGAAGAAAAATCCTATTTCAATAGAAGTTGTTAAATCTAAAATGGTTTCTTTCCCTTCCACTGGGCCATTTGTTAAGCTTATAGGGATAGTTCAGTTGATAGTTCTGGGTGCCCAGTATGGGCCTCTAGTGACGGTGGAATAGAAATGCAGTCCGTCTCATGATTGAGCTGGAAGTTTCAAGACAAGGCGGGGAATGAAGGGCAAATTGTTGCAGGGCCTACGTGGGCCGGCCGCCCGGCCCCATGAGGCACAGCCTGACCACACTGCTGGTGGCCTTGGGCACCAACTCCCCAGCCCACAGCGGGAGCCTGGCGCAGGCCGCCACCCGCCCGCCGCCCCCGACTGGACCCACGCGGCAGCGGCAGCGGCGTGGTGGGGCGTGTGCCCTCGCCTGAGAAGATGGAGGAGGAGGTGATCGCCGGCGCCCCCAGGGACGAGACGGAGGACGTGGATTTCCTGTCTGGGCTGGAACTGGTAGGTCTTCTAGACCCCCGGCAACCGGACTGGCTCCTGGAGCCCGGGCTCAGCTCACCCTGGGGGGGGGGGCTAAGACTGCGCCCTCCATCTTGCCCTGGGTCCTCCATTTTGGGGGCAGCCACCATGTGCTCAGGAGAGTACCTTCTTCCCAGAAACCCAGGACCCTGCTGGCCACGCCTGGGATTTCTTTAAACTAACCAATGACAATCAAGGGACGTGCGCGCCATAGAGATGACCACATCCTGTGTAACAAGACCCGACTCACACCTGGCCAATCGGCGGGGCCCACAGTCCCCTCCCCTGCCCTTACTATAAAACCCACAATCCCATCAGGCTTCACTCTCTCTCGGCCACGGGGCTTACCGTTGCATCAGTGAGTGTGGTTGGGGAGCCAAACTAGTTCGAAATGAAGGACTCTTTGCTTTTGCATTGGACTCGCTGGCTCCATGTGAGTTCTTGGGAATCTTGAAATCTGGGCACAACACTAGGGATCTCACAGGTGAGGCCGCTGGCTGTCGGGATCAAGGCCGTTTCCTGGTGCAGGAGCTGGGAGTGGTGTAGCCAGGTCTGGATGCCGTCAGCAGGGTGACAGTGTATAGTCCTTTCCAAGTTGGGGTGAGTCCTTGGGTCATGAACTTCTTTACCCACACCGAGTCCCCAGGCTGGAAAGGTTGTACAGAGTCCGAGATGGCATTTGCAGGGTGTCTCGAACAAGCTTATGGGTGGCTTGTAATTTCTGTAAGAGATCACGTCCAAGAAAGGGGTACAGGAATTCTGGCAAATACAGGAATTCATGAACCACCTGGTGGACGCCTAACTGATATCAGCGGGGGCAGCAGAACAGTCTGCAGCTGTGGTCTTGGTAGCTCCAATAATGGTGACTTCCTGTCCTGAGAGGGGAGCTACCTTCTGAGTAACTACCGAGTGCTCTGCCCCTGTATCAACCATAACGTTCAGTCTGGCCCCCAATTTTCATTTCGACAGTCAGCTCATGTGAGCCCAGTTGGAAAGAGCCCAGTCTGTCCTAGTCAGAGTCAGCTGTTGCCAGTCCGAGGAGGTCTGCCTCAGGTGGCTCTGGCCAATAGTGGCTGGGTGGTTTGGATGGCCTTGCCAGCTTCTTCTGGCCTGCTCCTGCTCTGCCTGCCTCTTCACTCCTGCTACTATACCTTACTCTGTCCCTTCTTACACCCGCTGAACCAGACCCAAGGCGGCAAGGTTTGAGCAATTTTAAAATTCCTTAACATATATTCTGAGACAGTCCAGTTTGATGGGGAGCTGTTACTCATGTTGCAGGGAGGGACTCTTAAAAAAAATACCTGAATAAAAGAACTAATCAAAATAAGGCTTATTTTCTAACTCCATTTGTCCTTGGGTGTGGACAGCAAATGACACTAATCAGATTGACATAAACTATTTAACCTTTGTTTAGAGAGGCAAATGCAAATCATTTACTCCCAAGTGTCCTTGGTTTAGGGAAGATGGGATTTCTGCTCAGTTTCCCTATTCTACTTGTCCCAGCTTACTGACCTATCATGCATTCAACTTTCTTTCAACATTTCTCTTCCTTCTCATCACATACACAACCTTCACAAATTTCACACTTTCAAATTACCATTCAAACCTTCTCTCTATGTCCTTCAAAAATGCATAACCATGCCTCAGACCTTCCATTAAGTATTTCTCTTTACCTTCCTCCATCACACCAAAGCCATACATTCCAGTTAGTTAGAACTGTTAGCCTTGAGGAAAGAAGATGGCAGCGATATAGGCAGACGTGTCCCAGGTCGTGTCCCGGAGCAAATGGAGTGAGCAGCTGAAACTAATAACACCTACTCCGAATTGGCCAAATTGCTCAGCTGGTGAGACGGTTTGCAGCCGGGAAGGGCAGAACTCCCCTGGAAAGGTAAAAAAAACCCAAAAAACCCAGGGATTTGGGCAGGAAAGTTTGCTAGACCTCTGAGCCCAGAGGGTTGGAGGGAGACTGCGTGGCAGACAACCGCGTCCTTGCGACAGGCCAGCCCCTGACTGGGGAAAGGTGATCCGAGGGATTCCTGGCACCTCCGGGGGATTTGAGAGCTGGGTTCTGTGATCACGGAGGACTGAGCCTAAAGGGGGCAGCCTGAATAGCTGACCTGACCATGCAGTGCCCGTAAAAGAAGAGTTTACAGAAACCAAGCCTTCCCCGTTTCCGCAGCCAGCGTTTGTTTGTTTGTTCTCGCCGAATCCTGTTCATGGGACATTTCGGATACAGACACTCACCTGTGCTGAAGAGAGGGAGAGGGTGCGGAGGAGTGGAATCCGGGGAGAGACTGAGGAGAGAGCGGGGGCCAGGAGAGGTGGCAGGGAATTGAGTGCTGAGATGCCCCTTAGCCCAGGACTGGGGCAGGAATTCTCTCTGGAGATTGAGACTCCTACCCCCAGCCCCCAGGCAAGGAGCACAGCCACACCCAGATTCCACCCTGAACAAGATCAAGGATTAAAATAGTCTGATCAGCCCCTCGGAGTTAACAGGGTCTGGCCTATAGAGGGATTTTCAATGCCATATAGCCTCAGAGGCCAAGCCCAGAACACTGCCACCCAGAGGCTGAGCCACAAACTGACTCTTTGCTAAACACAAAATAAGGCAGTCTCGGAAACAAATACGGCCTGCTTTAAAATAAGGACTGTGGTTTACAACACAGAGGAACAGTGTATCGCAGGGAAACTCAACACTCTCCTGAATACCTGGCAGGACTAAAGGCGATCCAGACTGAAGAATAGAAGAACCGAAGGACCTTCACTACTGCAATTTTTTTTCTTTTTTCACCTTTTAACTAAGAAACCAATTTTTTTTCATTTTTTTCCCTTTTTTTCTTCTTTTTTTCCCCTCTTTTTCCATCACCTGATTTTACCCTTTTAATTACTACCTTCTTATTTTTAACCAGTATTATTACTGCTACCATTTTACCATCTTTTAAAGTGCCATTTAATTTTCTCTTTATTTTATTTTGGGATTAGTGTTCTCCATTGTATTTTCATCGTTATATTATTGGTTGTTTCTAGTTTGCATCCATCTATAGGGAGCTGTTGCTGGAATTTGCTGGGATTAGTGGCAGTTCTATAGGAGTATTCTCCTCATATAAAAAGTCTCTTCCCCTCTTCCACTTCATTCTCTCTTTTCGATCTTTTTTTTTTCTTTTCTTTTCTTGCTTTTATTTTCCCCCCTTCTTTTTCCCATTTTCTTTTCTGCACTCCTTTTTTTGCTCCCTTCTTTTATTTTTTTTTTTTTCTTTTTTCTTTTTTTCTTCCTTCTTCCTTATCCCCTAATTCTCTTAATTCGGGTGGTCGCCTTTATTTGGGGTTATTAATATCGTGAATATATTTGTGTTTAGTGCCTGGTACGTGGTGCCTTGTTGTGTTGTATTTTGTGCCCTTAAATCAACGCAGCAGATCCTAGCAACAGCAACCTCCTGAGCACCATACCCTCTGCTAAGGAACAGCAGCAGTATGTGAAACCACCCCCCCCCCCCCAGCCAGAAGAGCCACAACAGCTGTGAACAGCACCCAACAGAGGAGCTGCTGCCAACTGAAGAGCAGCTGCTACTGCAACCACCTGAAGAGCAACCACAGACCAAGGACACACTGCCACCCTGGGAGCAGCCACTGAATGACTCAACGTCTAGATATGTCAGTGAGATCAAACATGGGTAGACAAAGAAACCCCCAAAGGAAAGAGAAGGAGGACTCTCCAGAAAAGCAGCTAAGTAATACAGAGGCATGCAACATGACAGGAAAAGAATTCAGAATAAGGGTCCTAGAGTGCATAAACCGGAGGGAGGAAATAATCGACACCCTCTGCAAGAAGCTAGAAGAAACAGATGAAAAAATCCACAACTTAAGTAACATCCAAGAAGAAGTGAAGAGTGATATAGCTGCAATAAAAAACACCATTGAAAGTGCCAACCGTAGACTAGGAGAAGCAGAGGACTGAATTAGTGAATTAGAAGACAAGGAAGCAAAACACACCCAAAATGTACTGCAATTGGAGAAAAAATTAAAAGACAGGAGGAGAGCCTAAGGGAGCTTTGGGACAACATGAAACGAAACAACATACAAATAATAGGGGTACCAGAACAACAGAAAGATGAACAAGGATTAGAAAACCTATTTGAAGAAATAATATTAGAAAACTTCCCTGAGGTGGGAAAGAAAAAGGTCACACAAGCCCAGAGAGTCCCAAACAAGGTGAACCCGAAAAGACCCACACCAAAACACATCATAATTACCATGGCAAATGGTCAGGACAAAGAGAAAATCTTACAGGCGGCAAGAGAGAGATGGAAAGTCACATACAAGGGATCTCCCATTAGATTATCAAATGATTTCTCAACAGAAACACATCAGGCCAGAAAAGAATGGACGGAAATTTACAAAGTGATGCAAAGCAAAGGACTGAATCCAAGAATACTCTATCCAGCAAGGCTATCATTCAAATTGAAGGGGAAATAAGAAGCTTCACAGACAAAAAAAGGCTAAGGGAGTTTATCACCACCAAGCCGGCAATGCAAGGAATGGTAAAGGGTCTGGTATAAAAAGAAGAAATAAAAAGCTCAGAAAGCCGAAACCGGTTTGGCTAAGTGGATGGACCGTCGGCCTGCGGACTGAAAGGTCCCAGGTTCGATTTCGGTCAGGGGCATGTGCCTGGGTTGCGGGCACATCCCCAGTAGGAGATGTGAAGGAGGCTGATCGATGTCTCTCTCTCATCGATGTTTCTAACTCTCTATCTCTCTCCCTTCCTCTCTATAAAAAATCAATAAAATATATTAAAAAAAAAAAAGCTCAGAAAGAAAACAGCCACACAAAAAAAGAAATGGCTACAAACAGATACCTTTCAATAATAACTTTAAACATAAACGGACTAAATGCTCCAACCAAAAGACATCAAGTGGCTGAATGGATAAAAAAAAAACATGACCCATACATCTGCTGTCTACAAGAAACCCACCTCATTAGAAGGGACTCACACAGACTGAAAGTGAAAGGATGGAAAAATATCTTTCAGGCAAATGGAAAGGAAAAGAAAGCTGGGGTAGCAATACTTATATCAGACAAAATAGACCTCAAAGTGAAGGCCATAACAAGAGATAGGGAAGGCCACTTCATAATACTAAAGGGATCAATACAACAAGAAAATATAACCCTGGTAAACATATATGCACCCAATGCAGGAGCACCCAAATTTATAAAAAACTACTGGAAGATATCAAAGGAGAGATCGACAGCAATACAATCATAGTAGGGGACTTTAATACACCACTGACAGCACTGGATAAGTCCTATAGACAAACAATCAGCAAAGATACAGCAATCCTAAATGACTCACTTGATCAGATGGACTTAATAGACATCTTCAGAACGCTTCACCCCAAAGCCAGGGAATATACGTTCTTCTCAAGTGCTCATGGGACATATTCTAAAATAGACCACATTAGGTCACAAGCAAAGTATCCCCAAATTCAAGAAGATTGAAATCATAAAAAGCATCTTCGCAGACCACGATGGCATAATATTAGAAATAAACTACAATAAAAACAACCCCAAATACTCAAACACCTGGAAGCTGAATAGCATGCTATGAAATATTGATTGGGTTACCAATGAGATCAAAGAAGAAATTAAAAACATCCTGGAAACTAATTACAATGAAAACACAACAATCCAGAACCTATGGAACACAATGAAATCAGTCCTGAGAGGGAAGTTTATAGCTCTACAGACCTATCTCAAAAAACAAGAAAAAATGGTAGTAAATCATCTAACTCTACAACTCAAAGATTTAGAAAGAGAGCAACAAGAAAACCCCAGAGTGAGCAGAAGGCAGGAGATAATAAAGATTAGAGCAGAAATAAATGACATAGAGACAAAAAAAACAATACAGAAAATCAATGAAACCAAGGGCTGGTTCTTTGAAAGGATAAAGAAGATTGACAAGCCCCTAGCCAGACTCATCAAGAAGCAAAGAGAGAGGACCCAAATAAACAAAATCAGAAATGATAGAGGCAAAATAACAACAGACCCCACAGAAATACAAATGATTGTTAAAAAATACTATGGACAGCTCTACCCCAACAAACTAGAAAACCTGGAGGAAATGGACAAATTCCTAGAAAAATACAACATTCCAAAACTCAATCAGGAAGAATCTAAAAATCTCAACAGGCCAATAACTATGGAAGAAATTGAAGCAGTCATCAAAAAGCTTCCATCAAACAAAAGCCCAGGACCAGACGGCTTCACAGGGGAGTTTTACCAAACATTCAAGGAAGACCTAAAACCTATCCTCCTCAGACTACTACAAAAAATTCAAGAGGAAGGAACACTTCCAAGCTCATTCTATGAAGCCAGCATCACCCTAATACCAAAACCAGGTAAAGACAACACAATGAAAGAGAATTACAGGCCAATATCCCTCATGAACATAGATGCCAAAATCCTCAACAAAATCTTAGCAAATCGGATCCAGCAGTACATCAGAAAGATCATACACCATGACCAAGTAGGATTTATCCCAGGGATGCAAGGATGGTACAATATCCGCAAATCAATAAACGTGATATATCACATAAACAAATTGAAAGAACAAAACCACATGGTCATATCAATTGATGCAGAAAAAGCATTTCACAAAATTCAACACCCATTTTTGATAAAAACTCTCAGTAAGGCGGGAGTAGAAGGATCATACCTCAACATAATAAAAGCCATATATGACAGGCCCACAGCCAGCATCATACTCAATGGACAAAAACTAACACCATTTCCCCTAAGAACAGGAACAAGACAGGGATGCCCCCTCTCACCGCTCCTGTTCAACATAGTACTGGAAGTGTTAGCCATTGCAATTAGGCAAGAAGAAGAAATAAATGGCATCCAAATTGGAAAAGAGGAAGTAAAACTGTGCTTATTTGCAGACGACATGATATTATACATACAAATCCCTAGAGACTCCATCAAAAAGCTACTAGACTTAATACATGAATTTGGCAATGTAGCAGGATACAAAATTAACCCCAAGAAATCTGAGGCATTTCTATACACCAATAGTGAACCTTCAGAAAGAGAGATTATAAAAACAATCCCGTTTACCATTGCACCAAAAAAATTAAGCTACCTAGGAATAAACTTAACTAAAGAGGTAAAAGACTTCTACTCAGAAAACAACAGGACCTTGAAAAAGGATATAGAGGAAGACATAAACAGATGGAAGAACATACCATGTTCATGGATTGGTAGAATCAACATCATTAAAATGTCCATACTACCCAAAGCAATCTATAAATTCAACGCACTTCCCATTAAAATACCAATGGCATACTTCATAGATCTAGAACGAACTCTCCAAAAATTCATCTGGAATAAAAAAAGACCCCGAATAGCTGCAGCAATCCTGAAAAAGAACAAAGTAGGTGGGATCTTAATACCAGATATCAAGATGTATTACAAAGGCACTGTTCCCATAACTGCCTGGTACTGGCACAAGAATAGGCATATAGATCAATGGAATAGAATGGAGAGCCCAGAAATTGGCCCGAACCAATATGCTCAATTGATATTTGACAAAGGAGGCAAGAACACACAATGGAGCCAAGATAGTTTCTTCAATAAATGTTGCTGCTAAAGTTGGACAGATATATGCAAGAAAATGAAACTAGACCACCAACTTACACCATACACAAAAATAAACTCAAAATGGATAAAGGACTTAAATGTACGTCAGGAAACCATAAAAATTCTAGAAGAATCCAAAGGCAACAAAATCTCAGACATATACCGAAGCAACTTCTTCACTGATACAGCTCCTAGGGCACTTGAAACTAAAGAGAAAATGAACAAATGGGACTACATCAAAATAAAAAGCTTCTGCACAGCAAAAGAAACTATCAACAAAACAACGAGAAAACCCACTGTGTGGGAAAACATATTTGCCAATTTCATATCTGATAAAGGCTTAATCTCCAAAATTTATAGGGAACTCACACAACTAACAAAAGTAAGATAAACAATCCAATCAAAAAATGGGCAAAGGACCTAAATAGACACCTTTCAAAAGAGGACATTCAGAAAGCCAAGAGACATATGAAAACATGCTCAAAGTCACTAATCATCTGAGAGATGCAAATCAAAACAACAATGAGGTACCATCTCACACCTGTCAGACTGGCTATCATCAACAAATCAACAAACGACAAGTGCTGGAGAGGATGTGGAGAAAAAGGAACACTTGTGCACTGCTGGTGGGAATGCAGACTGGTGCAGCCACTATGGAAGACAGTATGGAGTTTCCTGAAAAAACTACAAATGGAACTCCCATTTGACCCTGTGATCCCACTTCTAGGAATATATCCCAAGAAACCAGAAACACCAATCAGAAAGGATATATGCACCCCTATGTTCATAGCAGCACAATTCACCATAAGATCTGGAAACAGCCTAAGTGCCCATCAGTAGATGAATGGATTAGAAAACTGTGGTACATCTACACGATGGAATACTATGCTGCTCTAAAAAGGAAGGAACTCTTTCCATTTGCAACGGCATGGATGGAACTGGAGAGCATTATGCTAAGTGAAATAAGCCAGTCAATGAAGGAAAAATACCACATGATCTCACTTATTCATGGATAATTGATACCTTTATAAACTTTTGATCAATAATAGATACAGAGGCAGAGCTGCCTCAAACAGATTGTCAAACTGTAGCGGGAAGGCCAGGGAGGGTTGGGGGGCGGGAGGCAGGGGGATAAGAGATCAACCAAAGGATTTGTATGCATGCATATAAGCATAACCAATGGACATAAGATACTGGGGGATAGGGGAGGCTAGGGGACTGTTTAGGGCGGGGGGAAAATGGACACATATGTAATACCCTTTGTAATAAAAAAAAAAAAGAAAGACAGTCTGGACCAAAATGTAGCTTATTGGGATTCAATGTAAATGAGAAGGCCTTAATTACCACAAAGTCAATTTCCTTCCATTACTTCTCACAGAACTTTAACTCTCAAGTGTGAATTAAGAGTAATTTGGATAGCCGAACTGGTTTGACTCAGTGGATAGAGTGTTGGCCTGCGGACTGAAGGGTTCCCGGTTTGATTCCGGTCAAGGGCATGTACCTTGGTTATGGGCATTGATCTCTCTCATAGATGTTTCTAACTCTCTATCCCTCTCCCTTCTTCTCTGTAAAAACCAATAAAATATATATATATTTTTAAAAAAGAAAAAAAGAGAACTGTTAGCCTTAATTTTTAGGGGACATGTAATTAATTAACATTCCTCAGATTAGCAATACATTCATATTTTTTTAAGAGACACAGAAATTTCACTAGCTAAACAATTTTAAACAACAAAGACACATATTTAAACAATAAAGACAGATAACATTCCCTATTAAAAACTTTGAATCACCACAGCAAGCAATATCAGTTTGTGAGCATACAGGCCTTGTTGAAGTTGTCTTGGAATAGCTGTCTGCCTCCGTGGTCAGCGATTTCTCGTCCTCGAAATGCCTCAGCTGTTTCTCTTCCTTGAAAAGTCTCTTATCTCCGTTGCAGATGGAGATGGGTTTCAGAGATGGGAGTAGATGTCCATTCACAGTCAGGTGCCTTTTTCAAATGAGAAATGTGAATCCAGAGCTAACTCTTTTAAGTTTAGCTGCACATGGGTCAGTTAGTAATAGCTGGTACGGTCCTTTCCAACGAGGTTGGAGAGAGTCTTTTATTTGGTGTCTTTTCCAACATACCAAATCTCCTGGTTGTAAGCCATGATCTTTGAAATCTTCGTCGCCCAGGAGCGCACTGTGAAATGAATCTGTTACCAATTAGTTAGTTCCTACAATGCAGAATGTCTGCTCTTTACTTTTCCTTATATTTGGGAAACAAAAGATTTAAAAGTCAACAATATTTTAAACAGTCATAAGAATAATTATCCTCAATTCATTTAGTCCCATAGTTATTTTTGTTTATAGTCCTTTTCATGGATTTTTCTAAACATATAATATACCTAAAGAATAAATAATATGTAAGATTTTAAAATGAGGCACATGGCTTATTGCAAGCAGTTTATTCAGCATTGAAAATAATTCATAAACTCCCAATCTGTGAAAAGCAAATACCAGAGCATCACTGGCAGACGCCCCCACAGGGATCCTGATTCTTGGCTGCCCAGTCCTAACGGGACACATGCTACCCTACCCCATTGAGAGTTTCCTGTTTGAACTTGGCTCTGAATCTCTGCAAGTTCTTTCTGATGCAGATGCCTTAACAACCCAGTGACCTGTCCCTTACTCCTGACTGGAGCTCAGGCTCATGGTCTTTCCTGATTTGCTAATTCAAAGGGAGGGGTTGGCCTTTGCCGTTTCAAGATGGTAGCCTCCAGGGGAGCAGCAAGGCATGCGGCCATCATGGCGGCTGTCAGGTCAGGCAGCCCAAAGTGTTGGCTGTCTACACTGTTCTTTGCAATTCAATTTAAACTGGTTTTTGTATTTAGAATTTCAGTTGAGATCACAGAGTTTATCCTCTTTTTTAAAAAATATATTTTATTGATTTTTTACAGAGAGGAAGGGAGAGAGATAGAGAGTTAGAAACATCGATGAGAGAGAAACATCGATCAGCTGCCTCCTGCACATCTCCTACTGGGGATGTGCCCGCAACCCAGGTACATGCCCTTGACCAGAATCGAACCTGGGACCTTTCAGTCTGCAAGCCGACGCTCTATCCATTGAGCCAAACTGGTTTCGGCTATCCTCTTTTTTTTTTTTTTAATCAGACAAATAAGCAACATATTTCAAATTCCTAATTATTTCAGAGAAAGCAAAAATTATTTTCTCAAAAATAAATTTCTACGCTTTAGGCATCTAGCTACCACAACTACACAATTTCTCCCAATACAATCTAGACCTTAAACTTTTAGCTGGCAAGTCAAATATTTAGCATTTCTCAATCAGTAACATTTTTAAGAATAAACTTCAAAACTACAAGACACAATCAACCAACAGATTCAATTCTGTCCTCTAGATTTCATACAAAACACACTCAGATCAATATTATGTATTATGTCACTTCAAAATACCTAGACATAAGTTTTTATCATTTGATTCAGTAAACTCCAAGGTCCCAAGTTCCCAGCAGCTCTGGAAAATCACACCTGAGGCTGGCAAACAGGCCTGGCCCAGCCCTTGACTTTAAAACGACCATTTTTCTCTGGGGAAAGTCAAGAAGCAAACTTGTAGCTACATAGTTTCTTGCTGGTTGCTTGCCTATGGGGAAATTTCAAAATTGGCCACGAGATCGCGGTGGTGGGAGAAAAACTGTTTTCAGCTGAGGAAAGTTTGGTCTAACCTGGACCATTCAGATATAAATTGATCACATTCTTTCTTTAAGAATTTGCTAGAGAAATTCTTTGCTTAGAAAGCAACTAGCCCCTTCCTCCATTAGAAAGTCTTGGCTAGCCCTTGTAATTAACAAAGGGCCAGTTTTTTTACTGGGCTACTTAGATTTTTATAAGTAATATATTTAAATAATTCTTGAGATTCAAATCCAATTATTATTTCGAGGCATTTACTCTGGCAGATTTTTGTAACAGAGACAATTTTACTGAATTTTCTTTTGGAGGTCTTAAAGTTAACTTTGGAACAGACTTCATTAACATTTCAAAAGAATCACTTTATTATGGAAAAATACCAATATTTTTGCTAGAACCAGCCTGTATTCCTTCCTTGGGTAAAATTCACCATTTTTATTAGGAAATAATCAGTCTTGGGTTTTATTCTGTACATTTGTAAAGGGGTTCCAGCTCAAAACTCTATCTAAATGTCCAAAAAAAGGACAATTGTGCACATTAGTTTTAAACCAGCTTTTCTCTTTACATGTGAATGGAAGTACCGGGCACATTTTTAAATTTTGTAAAACCTTTCAATTACGAGAAGGAGATTTTAAATTAGAATACTTGGGGAGGAGGCGTCCATATTCGATCGCCATGTGCTCACTTCTTCCCTTCCCCACATCCTGCTTTGGGGGAAGTTTCAGCAAATGACTCAAATGGCGTATTTTTCCAAAGTCATGCTTAAACTTTCCTCCTCTTTAAACTAATTAAACAACAACAAAGAGACACAAAAGCATCACTCTTATACAGACGCACAGAGCACACTAAAAGTTTACACCAGAGAATGTCTAACATTAGAAACTACCAAAGCAGTGTCTTTTGTCCCTGGTTAGGGAACTTCCCCTCTCTAGAATTTCAGTATATTCCCAATGGACTATTCAAAAAACAAACAAACAATGGGCTAAAGGAAAAAAAGGGTGTAGACATTAATTAACTTCAGAGTAGTTCTGAGACAGTCTCTAAAGTTTTATTAATTTCCATCTTATTAGAATAAATTTTTTCTATGCTTTTCTCTAGAAGCTTCTAATTTCCAAATCAAGATATGCTTCCCATGTACTCATTCAGTTTAATTTCAGAGCCGGCATTTTCTAATTTCTGCATGCAAAATATTAACATAGGTACCACAAACAAACTGCATTTTAGCCATTTCTCAGTTAATATTTTCTAGCTAAATCTTCCCATTTCTGTAAAGTAATTGCAAGTAAAGTCTTCCTATCAGGAGTATTAAATGAGGGCTAGGGTCATGGGAGCTTCAGGCCTTGGAGGCACAATTTCCCATGTTAATTTTTTTTTTTTTTTGGATATCTGTAGTCGAGCAACTTTCTAGACCCATGTTATGCAGTGGGTCAAATGTGGCCTCAGTTTCTCTCCCGGCTGTCTAAAACCACAGGAAAGGTTTAGGGCCCAGGCAGACCAAGCCTTAAGGTGGCCCCCTAGATAAACCATTTAGTTAATTACAGTTCTGTCGGGACTTCCCTATGGGGCTCCAGCATTTCTGAAACCTCCACAAAAATTCTTAATCACCTAAGAACACCCCAGAATCGAACTATTCTAAAAAGAAATGTTGCCCCTTTATCTTTGGAACTGAATGAGTTCAGTTCATTTATACAGCGAAGGTTTTCTTTTTTTGCTCAAACTCTCAGAAAGCAGTTCTAATTAAAAAGCTGAAATCAAACCCAGCCACCCATTTTTTCCTCCATTCCTGCCTTACCCTGGGTTCGGCTGTGAACCCTTAGCCTGGGGTCCTAATCAACCCTGGTTCCACCTCGAGGATTTTAAACAACTCAAATAAAGTCCGACCTTCGACCAAAGGAAGGGAAGGTTCTGGATCCAAGAGACAACTCACCCAAGTTCACCTAGTACGGCGGGGAGCCGGCGGGCTCAGTGGGCCCCTTGCTGGATCCTAGCACCGAGTCCGAGTCCGCAAGGTGGTCCCGGGTGAGCTTCTTTGAAATCCTGACGCAACTACGCCAATTAATGTTAACGTAAAATAACCATTGAAACCTGTAAAGAATTTTTTGTCAGTTTATTTGAGCCAAACTGTCGACATATGCCAGGAAGCAGAACCTCAGTGAATTGAGATAGTGCTGCGGAGAATGGCGGGGTTACATTTGTATTTATACATTCCAATCAAAGGAGGAACATAGGTGGGCTACATGAAATTCATTGGTGATAGATTAAGGAGGAAGGATAAAGCAAAGCAGGGAAACTCCTGGGATTGAATAAAAAGTAAAATGATGGACACATACTTAGGTGGTTGCAGGAACAATTAACATGATGATGAAGGGATTTGTGGTATCTGTCCTGGGACCCAGCACAACTGGTTGTGCCCCAGGGGCTCCAGATAATGGGAAGTCACAAGTTACTCAGACATTTTAAGGGTATGTTATCATAGATGCAAAAAGACAGACAGGCTCAGTTAAGGTAAAGTTGATCTTGTCAATGAAGATACTGGCCCAGGACCATAACTGCTTTTAGTAAAAGTTTAGTTTCAGACCATCCTTTGTGGTTACTGTAGGTCTCTGAGTCTGCAAGACTGCTATGCAGGCCTCTCCTGAGCTTGTCAGGTCAGCATGTGGCCCCTTTAGTCCACACTGTCTAAGGTGGTCTGCCCGCTCCCCTCCTCAATTGGCCTATATCCTTACAGGTCCAATGCTGCGCTCCCACCTTTGAAACTTTAAATAAAAGTTTTACATCCACAAGATAAATTAGTAGATTGTTCCACATTCATTGACATAATCATTCAGTTGAGAATAAGTTACTTTAGTTTAATTGTTAAATCTTAGTTCAGCCTGGCTGGTGTCGCTCAGTGGATTGAGTATTCTCTCAGGCACCCAGAGGTCGCTGGTTCGATTCCTGGTCAGGGCACATGCTAGGGTTGTGGGCTCAATCCCCAGAATGGGGCATGCAGGAGGATGCTGATTTAAGTGATATCTCTATCTCATCGATGTTTCAGTCTCTCTCTCTCTTTCCTTTCCTCTCTCTCTGAAAATCAATATTACCATATATATTTTAAATACATTTTATTGATTTTTTACAGAGAGGAAGGGAGAGGGAGAGAGAGTTACAAACATCGATAAGAGAGAAACATCGATCAGCTGCTTCCTGCACACTCCCTACTGGGGATGTGCCAGCACCCAAGGTACATGCCCTTGACCGGAATTGAACCTGGCACCCTTGAGTCCCCAGGCTGACTATCCACTGAGCCAAACCAGTTAGGGCTGTCATTTATTTATTCATTCAGTGAATGTCAGGTTTTATGTGTGTCAGTCACCTCACTATATGCCAAGATTTAGTAATGAACAAAAAAACACAATATAATTATCCTATATAATAAAGATGTAATATGCAAATGGTCATTACGCTGTGAAGCATAACGACAGACTGGGTAAAGACCAGGTCACGGGTCAGCAGGAGGGTGGGGCAGTGAGCTACAAGCCCGAGGCAGAAAGCTACAGGAGTGGGCAGGGCAGCAAGCTATCAGGGGAGTAGGGCGGAGAAAGGGTGGAGAGAGCTACAGGAGGGCAGGGCAGTGGGTGGAGAGCTACTGGAGGGTGGCAGCAAGCTACTGGCAAGCTACTGGTGCACGGAATCGTGCGCAGGGCTACTAGTGTTGTTATAAGTGCTCTGAAGGAAGTAAACAGAAACTAACTGGGGGAAAGACATGAGAGAGGAGAGGGGATTGGCATAGGTTTGTGAAGAAGGCTTTTTTTGTGGGGGTGACTTCTTGGCTCATCACTGAAGCATGAGAACGAAATGGCTGCTTCAAGAGTAGTCATTCCAGGCAGAGGGGACAGCAAAGACAGAGCCCCTGAGGTAGGAAACTGCTCAGAGATTTCAAAGAAGTGAAAGATGGCAAGCATGGTTGCAGCAGAGTGAGTGAGGGCTAGGGGAATAGAGGAGTTCAAGACCAGGTAGGAGCCCTGAGCAGGGTAAAATCAGATCCTGTAGGGCCAGGTCAGTCGAGGTTAAGAATTTGCATTTGTTTCAGATTTAAACAGGGGAATGTTTTCATTTTGTTTACCTTTTAAGAAGCTCACCCTAGCTGGTTTCTCAGTGGTTAGAGCAGCCGTGGGCAAACTACGGCCCGCGGGCCGGATCCAACCCGTTTGAAATGAATAAAACTAAAAAAAAAAGAGACCGTACCCTTTTATGTAATGATGTTTACTTTGAATTTATATTAGTTCACACAAACACTCCATCCATGCTTTTGTTCTGGCCCTCCGGTCCAGTTTAAGAACCCATTGTGGCCCTCGAGTCAAAAAGTTTGCCCACCCCTGGGTTAGAGCATCAGCCTGTGAACAAATGGTCCGGGTTCGATTCCCAGTCAAGATTCCCCAACCCCTGTAGGGATATACGTGGGAGGCAACCAGTTGGTGTATCTCTCTTACACTGATGTTTCTCTCTCTCTCCCTCCTCCCTCCCTTGCACTCTCTTTAGAAACCAATGGAAAAAAAATATCCTCAGGTGAGGACTAAAAAAAGAAGCTCGATCAGCTGCCTCCTGCACAGCCCCCACTGGGGATGTGCCCTCAACCAAAGTACATGCCCTTGACCAGAATCGAACCTGGGACCCTTCAGTCTGCAGGCCGACTCTCTAGCCACTGAGCCAAACCTGTTAGGGCACCATATATTTTTAAAAAATCTTAGTTCAGAAAATGGTGATGGACATGTACTCCCAAAACGTCTGAATACTTGCTTATATGGTGAAGAAACAAAAGTTCATATCGATTTTTTACTAACAATCAATAATCTTACTCATTTAATATCTTTTTTATTTATTTCAGAGAGGGAGAGATAACACGCATATAAATACATATCCTTTAAAGCAGTACATGAAATATATAATCAAAGAAAATGTACAATGGCAACAAAACACAAAAGATGCCTAGGAATAATCTTCACAAAAATGTGCACAGTCTGTATAAATAAAATTTTAAAATGCTATCCAATAACAGACCTTGAACAACTGGACAGTAATATCGTATTCTTGGGAAGAAAAAAACATAATGATTTCAATCTCCCAATGTTGATTATAAATTTATTATGATTTGATTAAAATATCAGCAAGATTTTTAAGACCAAAACAAGCTCATTTAAGTTCACATGTTAAAATGAAAAATGTAAAATAAAATTCTGGCCTAGCCAGCATGGCTCAGTGGTTGACCCACGAATCAGGAGGTTACAGTTCGATTCCTGGTCAGGGCACATGCCCTGGTTGCAGGCTTGATCTCCCCAGTGGGGAGCATGCAGGAGACAGCTGATTGATGATTCTCTCTCATCATTGATGTTTCTCTGTCTCCCTCTCCCTTCCTTTCTGAAATTAATAAAAATATTTTTAAGTAGAATTCTGAAAAAAACAAATGAATGTATAAAAGCTACCCTAACCAGATAGAATAATATATTGTGTTATAAAGCTACAGTAATTTAAAAACTTGGGCAATGTCCTGTAAATAGATAAACTGATGGAACAGAAAACAAAGCCCAGTAATAGACTCAAATACATATGGAAATTTGATAAAACAAAAATATATCCTTAGATCACTGGGAAAATATGCATTATATAATAAAGAATGTTGGAACAACTGAATGGGGGAAAATATTGAACTAAAATCAACTCATTTTACTCATAACTAACATAAAAACTGAAAGCTACCGAAAACCCAAGGGTACAAAGATATCAAAAGTAAAAGAATGGAAAAAATATATTAAGCAAACATAAACCAAATAAAAAGTAAATCATAACACAGGAGACTTGAAGGCAAAAAGCATTACTATAAATAAAGAGCACTTCATATCAATAATTTCATTTTACCAGGAACATCCAAATTCACAAGCACTTCATGACATGCAATCAAAGTACATACAAGAGAGCTACAAGGGAAACTAGATACATTTACAATCATAATACATTTAATACACCGCTCTCCTTCAGAGACAGAGCATACCTCTCTCAGAACCAACAGCCTCACACAAAGACTTCAGTAAGGATGTAAAACACTTCAACAACCTGAGCAGCAAACTGCATTCAACATCCAGATAACCCACTGTACCCAACAACCTTTCCTGCTGAAAGGCACGAAGGTGTTATTCCCAAGTTGCATGCATACAAGTCCTTTGGTTGATCTCTCCCCCTCCCCCCACCCGCCCCTCCCTTTCCTCTGAGGTTTGACGGTCTGTTTGATGCTTCTAAGTCCCTGGATTTATTTTTGTTCATCAGTTTATTTTGTTCATTAGATTCCACAAATGAGTGACATCATGTGATATTTATCTTTCTCTGACTGGCCTATTTAGCTCAGCATAATGCTCTTCAGGTCCCTCCATGCTAATGTGAATAGTAAGAGTTCTTTCTTTTTTACAGCTGCATAGTATTCCATTATGTAAATGTACCATAGTTTTTTAATCCACTCATCTGCTGATGGGCACTTAGCTGTTGCCAAATCTTAGCTATTGTAAATTGTGCTGGGTGCATATAATTTTTCTGATTGGTGTTTCTGATTTCTTGGGATATAGTCCTAGAAATGAGATTACTGTGTCAAATGGGAGTTCCATATTTAAGTTTTTGAGGCCTTTTTCTCCACATCCTTGTCAGCACTTGTTGTTTGTTGATGATAGGAAAGTTCTTAGTTTTAAAAGTTCTGAAACACACTCCTAAATAGCATTTCAATCAGCACTTAGACATGCTCCACTATAGCCACCCCCTTGTCCTGCTAACCTGCACTGAAGTGCTACTCCCAAGATGCACACGAGATGGCAGCGGAGGAGCCCTTCATTTATTTTTTAAGTGAACCTGCTGGACTATGAAGCAGGTTTCAACTAACTTCAAAGAATTGAAATTATATACAATATGTTTCTTGTTGTCATTGTAGTTTATCCAGAAATCAGGAACAGAGGTATCTAGAAACTCCTTATATTTAAAAGTTGTGAAATACACATCTAACCCAAAAAATACATCACAATTTAAGTTAGAAAATAAGTCAAACTGAACGATAATATCACATACCAAAACTTATGAAAAAATGTGCACTCATAAATGCACATATTAGGAATAAAAGTTGAAAATTTACGTTTTGCAGCCATATTAAAAACCTAAAATAGTAAATTAAATTGAGGGAAAACAGAAGAAAGAAAATGTGTGCATGTAGAGATGTCTGAAGGGGGATATACTTAAAATGATAGCAGTTTTTTTTAACTCTTGGGGTAGAATTTTGAATTAACTCTATATTTTATTGCTTAAGTAAACTGCACACACAAAGCTATTTTCATTTTAGGAAAAATGTTCTAGAGGAAAACATGAGATAAGCCTATATAATAAAAGGCTAATATGCAAATCAAACAAATGGCAGAATGACTGGTCGCTATAATGTGCACTGACCACCAGGGGGCAGACGCTCAATGCAGGAGCTGCCCCCTGGTGGTCAGTGTGCTCCCACAGGGGGAGTGCCACTCAACCAGAAGCTGGGCTCACCACTGGTGAGTGCAGCAGTGGTGGCGAGAGCCTCTCCCACCTCTGCAGTAGTGCTAAGGATGTCCAACTGACAGCTTAGGCCCCTCAGTAGGACATCCCCCGAGGGCTCCTGGACTGGGAGAGGTAGAAGGCTGGGCTGAGGGGACACCCCCCCAGTGCACGAATTTCATGCACAGACCTCTAGTTTATAAATGATAAGCTAGACTGCTGTGACGGCAACACAAGTTTTTTCTTTGCTCACCAAGCCTGGTCTCTTAGTCTAAAGAGAATAAAAAATCTTCCTAATTGTTTAGCCCAAAGTAGTTCCTTTCATAGTCTGCACCTCTTCATGTGTAATCCCAGCAGTTCTGAGAAAGGGAACCCTTAAAGCTTGGGGTCCCTGGGATCTACCTGAGCCTGGTTCTAACATTTACAAGCGATGTTCTTTTGAAAACAGAACAGATTTCTTAGGGTTTTCATTTTATAACTTGGGAAAAAATCGCTTTTTTTTTTTGTTACTTCTCACCTGAGGATATTTTCTCCATTGATCTTTTAGAGAGTGTAAGGGAGGAAGGGAGCAGGAAAAAGAGAGAAAAGTCAATGTGAGGGAGACACATCGATTGTTTGCCTCCGGTCCTCATGGGGGATCAAACCTGCAACTCAGGTACATGCCCTTGACTGGGAATCAAACGTGCGACCCTTCCCATGCGGTCTGACCCTCTAACCACTGAGCAACACTGGCTAGACAAATTCTCCTGTTTTATAGCTTAGAACATTCATTGCTGACAGACCGCGCCTCAGCGCCTTGGCTCTGCCTCCAGAGAGACTGTAAGATGCGACCACACAGCTCAGTAGACTGACAGGGAAGCAGTGCACTCCAGATGCCAGTGTTCAGCTGCAAGACATACTCATGAAAAGTGGTCCCATGGGAAACGCTCACTAATGTCCACCTGCCTCTCGAATCAGGAAAAATCCTGCTGGTTGTCCTGTATCTGTGACCTGCTGTTTGTCCTGTGTCCCAACACCATCTACTTACATAAAAACCCTGGGTGTAACATCACGTCTGAAGCTTGACCAACCGGAAGAAAGTCAGCCCTGTAGGGGTCATCGTGGAAACGGCTGCACCCTCCCCCAGCTGTTTCCTGGAGGGCGAAGTTTCAGGCAGGAACCCGCCCTCGGAGCAGAGCCTGGAAGTACTGAGTCTGGCCTTCAAACCAGACCCTGACAGTAGGGAGGAGGCAGCCCCATTCCTCACAGAATCTGCTGTTGGATAGTTTGCTGTCAGTGGCCTGCCAGCCAGAAACCCCATTCGCCTGCACCCCGGACCCTGACAAGAAGGAGGAGGGATCCCCATTCCTCACGGAATCGACAGGTGGCCAGCTTTCTGTCAGGGGCCTGCCAGCTAGGAATCCTATTCACCTGCATATCTGTACAAAGTTTTAATACAGTATATTAGAGGTTGTGGTGGTAGTTTCACCCACAGCATCTACAGGAATTGCTGCAAATTTACTTCTCAGTGGAAGCACCTTTCATTCCCAATATAAATTACTGATTCCATTAAATGAAACTTCAATTTCTAGACTCAATATAAACAGTGAAGTTGCTAAAACTATTAAAAAGGCCCAACTTCCCATTATTGATGAATGCACCATGGCATCTAGTCATGCTATAAACGCCATAGACAGATTGCTAAGAGAAATTATGAATTTGAATGTTGTATTTGGTGGGAAAGTTCTCCTTCTTGGAGGATTTTCAACAATGTCTCAGTATTGTACCACACGCTATGCAATTGGCCATAGTACAAACAAGTTTAAAGTACTGTAATGTTTGGGGGATGTTTCAGAAAGTTGTCTCTTAAAACAAACATGAGATCAGAGGATTCTGCTTATAGTGGATGGTTAGTAAAACTTGGAGATGGCAAACTTGATAGCAGTTTTCATTTAGGAATGGATATTATTGAAATCCCCTGTGAAATGATTTGTAATGGATCTATTATTGAAGCTACCTTTAGAAATATTATATCTATAGATAATATTAAAAATATATCTAAACGTGCAATTTTTTGTCCAAAAATGAGCATGTTCAAAAAGTAAATGAGGAAATTTTTGATATACTCAATGGAGATTTTCACACATATTTGAGTGATGATTCCATTGATTCAACAAATGATGCTGAAAAGGAAAATTTTCCCATCGAATTTCTTAATAGTATTACTCCTTCGGGAATGCCGTGCCATAAATTAAAATTGAAAGTGGGTTCAATCATCATGCTATTGAGAAATCTTAATAGTAAATGGGGGTCTTTGTAATGGTACCAGATTTATTATCAAAAGATTACGACCTAACATAATCGAAGCTGAAGTATTAACAGGATCTGCAGAGGGAGAGGTTGTTCTGATTCCAAGAATTAATTTGTCCCCATCTGACACTGGACTCCCATTTAAATTGATTTCACAACGGTTTCCCGTGATGCCAGCATTTGTGATGACTATTAATGAATCACAAGGACAAACTCTAGACAAAGTAGGCGTATTCCTACCTGAACCCATTTTTGCACATGGTCAGTTATATGTTGCTTTCTCTCAAGTTTGAAGAGCATGTGACGTTACAGTTAAAGTTCTAAATACTTCAGTACAAGGGAAATTAGTCAAGCACTCCAAAAGTGTTTTCACTCTCAATGTCATGTACAGGGAGATATTAGAATAAGTTTAATCACTTTATCAGTCATTGTTTGCATCACTGTTTTTGTTGTTTTTATATCATGTTTTTGTTGTTTTCATATCATGTTTTTGTCTTTTTTATATCATGCCTCTGTTGTTATATCCTTTCGTTACTGTTTATTAATAAATTTATATATTATTTTCATATACATTTTACTAATTTCCTTTCAATTTTCACACTTCTATTATAGAGAAAGGGCAAATAGCAATATTAAAATATTTCTGCTAATTAATTCCCTTTTAATGTGCACGAATTTTGTGCACCAGGCTACTAGTTTATTTTATAAGGCACATTTTCACAACTGATTTAAGTAGACATCTTTATCTTACAAAATTTACTGATGGATTTCGGTAACTTACTAAACCGTCTATTCTGTTCAATTAATTTGCATACAAATGAATGTGAAAAACAATGAGGTAATATTTGGTATATAAAATGCTTTGGGAAATGGTGGAGCAGGGTGATATTTAGGAAAAGCACAGCACACTTGGCAGGTTATGTTTCTAAGACAACCCGAAAGCAACAGGACATGTACGGGTGGGGGTGGTCAACAGGCTCCTGTTTGGAGCCTTAAGGCCTAAAGCTAAGGCAAGTAGGCTAACGTTCCCTCCTAGAACCAGGTATTGCCATGGAAACCTCTTAGAAAGAAATGGGGGAGAACTACAAGTTCTTTCTTAACTTACCCGACAATTTAAAATCAACACGCATAATGCAAGGCTGTGTCCTCTTTATTAACTAAACTAGTAGATTGTTCCAAATTTCATTGATAAAATGATCCAGGTCCAAAAATGTTTCTTTAGATAACTTGATAAATCGTAGTTCAGGACAGGGTGAAGTAGATGTACTTCCAAAATTTACACTCTATGAAATATCTGGTTAGTGGCTTATGTGGGGGAGAAACAAACTTCCCTCTAAACTCAAGGTTCTTTTCTGGTCTAATAATCAAATAGATGTGACACAGATTAGCAACAGAAAATAACCACCTGTAAGACACACGTATGGATAGGCCCCTCACATACGTGAGTCAGAGACCCTGCCTACAGGAGAGGCTGAAATAGAAAGAAAACATGGGTACAGAAGGCATCTGGAGCTTGGGGCCTTCCAGTCCTTGCAAAATGACATGAGCAGGCGCTTTAGGAGATGCTATTCCTAATATGTACACTAGGGGGCAGCAGAGAAAAGCATTTCCGAGGGCAGGAAAAGGGGCGGGGCCACAGGTTCTTTCTGAGTCCTGCTCCTCCATAAACAGCTTAAGATCAAGATTCCAAGTATCGGCATCAGGTGGCAGAATTTTGATCCCTTCATAAGGAATGTGAATTGTCTGTGACACCTATTCTTTAGACCGGTAAATGTATGAACAAACTCCTTTCTAGAAATAAACTCTCTCATAGTACAATTTTTTATGTTCCACAGGACATGTTTGCTAATAGTCCCAATGTCTTTAGTTCCTCTATAAGATGAAGCAAAGCATGAATAAATCTATGTTCAGTAACCCCACTCCTCACCCAAACTCTCACTATATCACAGCACACAATACACTAACACACACACCGTTTCCCACACCAGCCACCTCCTGCTGGTCCTCTGTAGGCGGACACTCTTTCTGCCTCATCTATCCTCAGGTTTGTGGAGATGGCCCCGGTCCTATGGAGATGCCCCTAGTGCAGGGGTGGGCAAATTTTTTGACTCGAGGGCCACAATGGGTTCTTAAACTGGACCGGAGGGCCGGAACAAAAGCATGGATGGAGTGTTTGTGTGAACTAATATAAATTCAAAGTAAACATCATTACATAAAAGGGTACGGTCTTTTTTTTTAGTTTTATTCATTTCAAACGATCCGGCCCGAGGGCCGTAGTTTGCCCACGGCTGCCTAGTGTCTGCTGAGGCACATGGGCCGGCCTCAGCGACATGGTGCCACCTGAGGCAGCTAGAAGTGTCTGGGGCTGGCTTCCTGGCCAGGCTGAGCTGCGGGGCAGTCACTGGACGCCAACACCACAGGCTGACGGCACAAGAGCCATGTGGGTCAGAGAGGAAACTCAGGTGCTCCTTGCCAAGAACATGACCCCCTGGGAGAAACTGCAGGCATCTGGATATTGTTGCTATTCTTTTCAAATGCTCACTCTTTAAGGACCGTTCTATACAATAACTAAGAATCAATGAGCTTGATCTTTTAGTTTCCAGAATTCGCCATCAAAAGTTTCCCCCTTTGAAACTGTAAAATTTGTCATATTGTCACTTTCTCAGATTACCTACAGGGGATACAATTTCATTTACATAAACTTCTCATTTCTAGAACACCATGCGTCCAGACCCTGACCTCATTTTAAATTCGAAGGAAGTTGTTCCTACTTTATTTAATCATCAAAAAACTTGAAACTTGAAAATTCTCTTAAGAAAGAAAATTTTTCTACCTCTTCACATTATATTTCTTCATGTTTTTCCCCAAGCTTAAACTGTCTATATATGTGTGTGTGTTTGCACTTAATCATCACTAATTACAGAGAGAGAGAAAGGGGGAAACAGACAGAGAAACATCCATGTGACAGAGAAACATGGATTGGTTGCTGGGATCCCAGCCTCACCCTCTGATGTGCACAGGAGGACAGTCCAGCCGACTGGCAGCTCTACACAGGTTTCCGAGTAGCTAACATACATCATCATTGTTTTTGTAAAGCTGGGGAGAGCAAAACAAAAAGTAGCTTAGCACAGAAGAAGGAACAGGAGAGAGCTAGGAGGGGCACATTGCTCTCTAGATAAGAGCCCAGGGGCGCTGTGCCTCCGGGAGAAACAAAACTCCAAGTAACAAAAGTGAGCAGAGAAAGCTGGCCTCACTCGTGGCACCAGCTCTCCCCTGACCACAACCCCATAGGCAGCCCCACCACCACCACCACCACCCTCAGCTCCTCCCCCTGCTATCCTCTCCCCTCAGCTCCTCCCCTACTCTCCTCTCCCCTCAGCTCCTACCCTGCTCCCCTCCCCACTCAGGTCCCAGCCATGCTGCTTCCTTCTTCAGGCAGTTTCTGCACTTTGGGAATGTCAGGGAATTTATACAGTTCTTCTAAGTTGTGGAGACTAGTATTAGGAAACTGTTTATGTCACTTACTTCAAACCTCAATTGGTAATTTGTGTTTTCTCTTTTTCTTCCTGATTAGTCTAGTTAGGGTTAGATAACATTTATTGATTTTTTCCAATAAACAATATTTGGTTTCAGTACATTTGTATAGTGTTTGTTTACTTACTCTTTCACGAGTACTCATGTCTTTGTCTAACTCTTTCAACTATATACCTTGGGCCTAGTTTGCTCATTTTTCTAGCTTAAGGTGGCAGTTAGGGCTACTGACTTTATGCTTTTCTTTGCATCTACTATAACCACTTGTGACTTGAAATTTTTCTTAATTAGTTATTTAATTTCATTCCACAAATTTTAATGGGTTGTGTTTATATTCAGTTTCAAACATAGTCTAATTTTTCTTGTGATTTTTTTCTTTGACCCTTTTATACCGAGGGCCATTTGGATATTTTTAACATCCAAAGTTATGAACTTAAAAATTAGCCTGTTATATTTGGTCACACAGTTAATTAACCCTCCCCTAATGCCATGGCAGAGCCAGATCCAATGATTTCTCAGGCCTTATAAAGGCCTGCAGGCAAGACCTTTCCCAACCCTGATGTAGAAGATTGTAGTTTTATTCCCAGCTACTTTTGTGGCTGAATTCTAAACTAATTATTTTGTATGAAAGAACGTACACTATATATTTCAATTCTTTTCCATTGAGACATTTTTGTGGCCTAGAATGTAGTCTATCTTGGTGAATATTCTGAATACATTTGGGTGGAAAATGCTCTCTACTGTTGTTGGATAGAGGTTTCTATAAATGACAATGAACTTAAATCAAGTCATAAACCATAACTCTCAGGTTCAGATATTCTATATCCTTGTTGGGTTTTTTTCCCCTAATTTGTTCTATCAAATTCTAACACTCTTGAGAGAAGAGTGTTAAAATCTCAAGGTTTTCTGGAATTGTCTATTGCTTCTTTCAATTTTGTCAATTTTGAGTATTTTGAAGTTATATTATTTAATCATACACATTTAGGAGTATCTTCTTGTTGAAATGATCTTTTCATTATTATGGAATAGCCCTTTTTAACACTGATGATTTTCATTGTTCTAAGATTTCTTTAATATTAATTCATATAATTACTTCACTTTTCTTATATTAATGTAGCCACCATAGCTTTCTTTATAAGAATTTTTATGTCATTTTAAAGAAATCATTTTACTTGCAAACCTCTTGGTCCCTTTATAACTTTAAATTAAAATGTGGGGAGCAGGGGGCAGCTGGCATGGATCGGTGATTGAACGTTGACCTATGAACCAGGAGGTCCTAGGTTTGATTTTCAGTCGGGGCACATGCCCGGGTTGCGGGCTCCATACTCAGTGTGGGGCGTGCAGGAGGCAGCCAATCGATCATTCTCTCTCATCATTGATGTTTCTCTCTCTCTCTCTCTCTCTCTCTCTCTCTCTCTCTCTCTCCCTTCCTCTCTGAAATCAATAAAAATATATATTAAAAAGTGAGGTGGGGAGAAGGGGGACATCTGTAATACTTTGAACAATAAAGATTAAAGAAAGAAAAAGGGGGTCTATTTATGAAGAATTAATTCACTTAATAAATTCAGAACTATCCTTTAAAAAACTAAAATAAACTTAGGTGTTGTTTTTTTTTTGTGTGTGTGTACTAAGCATCTCAATGAGTCTTTTAATGCAGTCATACATTGTCTGCCTTTTTTATTTGGCGATTTAGTCCACTTCTTATTTCATTTCATTTTGTTTTTTTAATATCCTCACCCGAGGATATGTTTACTGATTTATTTATTTATTTATTCATTTATTTATTTATTTATTTGCAAGAGAGGGAGAAAGAGAGAGACAGAAACATTGATGTGGCAGAGAAATATGAAAATATGGAACCTACAACCTAGGTAAGTGCCCTGACCTGGAATCAAACACTCAACCTTTTGGTGTATCAGACGATGCTCCATCCACCTGAGCCACTGGCCAAGGTTAGTCCATTTATTTTTGATGAAATATTTGCCTGTCTGAGATTTAATTCTACTATCATTTTACAATTTGTTTTTATTGGCTCACTCATTTAACTTTTTCTCTCTCAAACTTTTTCCTTTGGGCTCATGGATTATCTTTGAACTCCATTTCATGTCTTCTGCTGACCTATCAGCAATGGCTTTATTGGTAGTATTATTGTTTTTATGACTGTTATTGTTTCAGTCATGGTCTAAGATTTATCATTTGTCTTTAACTTATCGAAGTCTAGCTTCATATAATAGCATACAACTTCCATGCACTATTAAAAACTTACAGTACTCACTTTGTTTTTTCTTGCATGATCCTGTTATTTTAAATTTACTCAGCTGATTTGCATTTAAAAAATAATCTTTAGTTTCCACATTTTACTATTCTAGTGACTCACAATTTATCATTTCTGCCACTTTTATTGGAACTTTTTTTCAGTTTTCCTTGTTGTGAGAATATCATAATGTTCACTCCCCACGTGTCATGTTAAGAGGGATGCAGAGAGAGGAAAAACCTGCGGGAGCCTCGCGTGGGGCCAGGCTGGAGCGACCACTACATTGGAGAGCATTCCCCCGGAATTTCCAGCTGTGGTCCAGCTGAGGAGGTGACATAACCAGGAAGGAAGAAGGCAGCTGGAGACCAGTAGCAAGGGCGAGATCGCAAGAGGAGTTGCTCAGAGCACACACACACACACACACACACACACACACAAACACACACAAACACACACACACACACACACACACACACACACACACACACACACACCGCCTGTGGCACCCGTGGGGCGACGCATCATCCATGCAGCAGCAAAAAGGCGGTGGCTGCTGGTGGCGGTGGAGTCCACACCCACAGAAGGACCCAGTGGGGAGAGAGCCACAGTTTTGATTCCTCCTTTGCCCCTTTTTCTTTCTTTTATCTCTAAACCCAGAGCACAGGAGTTTCATTTGCAGCTACACACCCAGGCAGTGGCGCAGGGAGGGAGACACTGACTGAGGCGCCCGAGGGAGGCAGGGAGAGAAGCAGGGCCAGGAGACCTGGAAAAGCGGGAGCCAGGAGTCCTGCATCGGGCCGTCCATAGGCTTCCAAACCAAAGGCCATTTTCCCTGGGGAGCTACTTGCTCCCAACACCCAGAGAGCAGGTAAAGGGGACCGCCCTCCCCCATACAGCCTGCCACACCTGCACTTGGAGGGTTACTGAGAAACAAAGGCAGAGGCCAAGCTTGCAGGACTGGAACAGTCTCAAGGAGCCTCGGTGACCGGGTGGGAAAAGGGGCCATCTGCCCGCTGTTCTAGGAACCAGACTGGATAAAAGCTCCAGGTCCCAGCTGACCCCATTGGTCTCCATGCAAGGACCTCTGACCAACCAAGGCCAGAGTCACATTTTGGGCCACTGACAGAGGAGGAGCTCTGACACAGGAAAATCACCCATCATAGTCCCTGAAATTGAAACAGCACCAACCCCTCCTAAAGCCAGTCACAAACAGACTCTGGAGTGATGAAGATTGACAGCTGGCAGACAGGCAAGGAGGGCAGATGGGCCCCTCCTGCTGGCAGCCAAGGCCTGTGGAGACAGACACAGCAGTGGCCAGCACTTAGGTCCTCACAGGAAGCCCAGCATCCACAGACAGAACAGAGGAGTGAGGTCCTGAACCAGCCCCCAAGGGGCAGTAAAACATGGCTGAAGCGAACGACACTTCATTTATTTATTTTTTATTTTATTCCCATTGTGTTTTGCAACTTTTCTTCCTCTTTTCTCTTTTTTTCCTCCCATTTTTCTTATCCTTTCTCCTTTTTGTTTTTTTCTGTTTCCTTTATTTTTCCCCCTTTAAAAGTTGAACTATCTGTTTTATTGATCTGTTATTATTCTATCTCTGTTGTTTTGTTCATATATTAATTTTTTTTTCCTTTGGTTGATCTTTTATCCCCCTCTCCCCCATCCCACTCTCCCTTGCCTTCCCCCTGAGGTTTAACAGTCTGTTCAATGCTTGTAAGTCTATGGGTCTATTTTTGTTCACCAGTTTATGTTGTTCATTATGTTCCACAAATGAGTGAGATTATGTGATATTTATCTTTCTCCAACTGGCTTATTTTGCTTAGCATAATGCTCTCCAGGTCCATCCATGCTGCTGTGAATGGTAAGAGTTCCTTCTTTTTTACAGCAGCATAGTGTTCCATTGTGCAGACATACCACAGTTTTTTAATCCACTCATCTACTGATGGGCACTTAGGCTGTTTCCAAATCTTAGCTATTGCAAATTGTGCTATGAACATAGGGGTGCATATATCCTTTCTGATTGGTGTTTCTGATTTCTTATGATATATTCCTAGAAGGGGGATTACTGGGTCAAATGGGAGTTCCATACACTATTTTATTTTTTGAGGAAACCCCATGCTGTTTTTCACAGTGGCTGCACCAGTCTGCATTCCCACCAGCAGTGCACAAGGGTTCCTTTTTCTCCACATCCTCACCAGCAGTTGTTTGTCGATTTGTTGATGATAGCCATTCTGATAGGTGTGAGATGGTACCACATTGTCGTTTTGATTTGCATCTCTCAGATGATTAGTGACTTTGAGCATGTTTTCATATGTCTTTTGGCCTTTTGTATGTCCGCTTTCAAAAAGTGTCTATTTACTAGTAGGTCCTTTGCCTAGTTTTTTAATTGGATTGTTTATCTTCCTTTGGTTAAGATGTATAAATTTTGAAAAGTAGACCCTTATCTGTTATAACATTGGCAAATGTTTCCCCATGCAGTGGGCTTTCTTGTTGTATTGTTGATGGTTTCTTTTGCTGAGCAGAAGCTTTTTATTTTGATGTAGTCCCATTTGTTTATTTTCTCCTTAATGTCCATTGCCCTAGGAGCTGTATCAGTAAAGATATTGCTACAACATATGTCTGATATTTTGCTGCCTATGTATTATTCTAAGATTTTTATGGTTTCTTGCTGGGGTCCGACCCCAGCAGGTCCAGGGGTCCCCAAAGGTGTGGACGGAGTCGGCGAAGAAGGAATGAATGGCACAGAGGCAGTGTTCAGTTCATCAGCATAGTTGGGTTCTCTTGTCAGGACCTCCAGCCAGGTTCTGTAGCCATGTTCCCTCGCTAGGTTCTCCAGCCAGGTTCTGTCCAAGTTCTAGTCAGGTTCTCTTGACACGGAGGCAGCCATTGGGTTATCATCATAGCCAGGTTCCTCTAGCCAAGTTCTGGTCAGGATCTCTAGCGAAGTTCTGGTTAGGATCTCCAGCCAGGTTCTGTCTTCTAAGTTCCGTGTAAGTTCTATCTCCTAAGTTCTGTCTCTTAAGTTCTGTCTGTAGGTTCTGAGTTCTGTGTCTCGGGTCTGTCTCTCGGTCTGCCTCTCCAGGTTCTGACTAAGTTCTGTCTCTCTCTGTCTTGTTGCATCTGTATTTATACCAGTTGATTCTAATCCTATCAGTCTCTATTCCAAAGGTTAGGGCGTTTCTTATCTCCATTCCAGGAAGTAAAGATTATGTACTTAAGCATGATTGTTCATAGTTAAAGTGATTAATTACCCGCCTGGCAGTTAAGAGGTTTTATTCCCTCCCTAACTTCAGGGGAAAATCCCTACCTGGGGAAACAACCTTTCTCGGAGAGGTGACCTTGTTTAAAACACAGCGCCGAGAAGGTGAGCAAACATATTAAGAACAGTATGCCATATACACCAGGTCCCTTGAAACAGCAAGGATGGACCGGCTCCTGGCAAATTCCCCCTTTTTTATTTTTTAAAAGCAGGCATTAAAAAGAAAAATCCCAAATGCTCTCTTGTATCCATTTTAAGAGTAGGATTGGCACTTTCTGCTATCACCTGAGTCCTGATCTATCACCCCAGGGAGAGCTTGCCAATCCTGCACTTTCCCGGGGTGGAAGGGCTGCAGTGGGATTAAGGATAAGGCTCCTTGGGCCTACCTTCTCCCATGCCATTACATTTACCTTTCCTTCCTTAGAAAAGCATGGACATACTTCTTGTATAAAACATTCTGTCTGACTGGGAGTAACCTTAATTCCTCTGCTAGCAAGCATATGTGTTAAAAGATCAATACAGAGTCTTTTTTCTTAAGACTCAGTATGGCATATCTTCTTAATCTAAAGATCAATACAGAGTCTTCTTTCTTTGGACTCAGTATGGCACGTCTTCTCAATCTAAGTTCTGTACTATCCACCTTCTTACCCTACTTATCTTCTATAGGGGGGTTTGCAGCACCCTGGTGGATTCCTATCCGTCCTGAATGTGGGGGTTCTCAATAGGGGGGGCTTACCTATGGGATTCCTGTTCCAGGGGTTCCCAAAGGTGTGGACGGAGTCAGCGAAGACTATCCACCCTCTTCCTACGGTGGAGTCCTATCCGTTCCGAGTGCGGGGTGCTTACCTAAGGGTCCCTGTTCGGGCGCCATATGCCGGGGTCCAACCCCAGCAGGTCCAGGGGTTCCCCAAAGGTGTGGACGGAGTAGGCGAAGAAGGAATGAATGGCACAGAGGCAGTGTTCAGTTCATCAGCATAGTTGGGTTCTCTTGTCAGGGTCTCCAGCCAGGTTCTTTAGCCATGTTCCCTCACTAGGTTCTCCAGCCAGGTTCGGACGCCAGGTTCTGTAGCCGGGTTCTTCAGCCAGGTTCTGTCTAGGTTCTCCCACCAAGTTCTGTAGCCAGCTTCTGTCCAGGATCTTTGCCATGTTCTCTCCAGCGAAGTTCTTCTGTCTCTCGGTTCTGTGTAGGTTCTGTCTTCTAAGTTCTGTGTGTAGGTTCTAAGTTCTGTCTCCTAAGTTCTGTCTCCTAAGTTCTGTGTCCTAAGTTCTGTCTGTAGGTTCTGAGTTCTGTGTCTCGGGTCTGTCTCTCGGTCTGCCTCTCCAGGTTCTGACTAAGTTCTGTCTCTCTCTGTCTTGTTGCATCTGTATTTATACCAGTTGATTCTAATCCTATCAGTCTCTATTCCAAAGGTTAGGGCGTTTCTTATCTCCATTCCAGGAAGTAAAGATTATGTACTTAAGCATGATTGTTCATAGTTAAAGTGATTAATTACCCGCCTGGCAGTTAAGAGGTTTTATTCCCTCCCTAACTTCAGGGGAAAATCCCTACCTAGGGAAACAACCTTTCTCGGAGAGGTGACCTTGGTTAAAACACAGCGCCGAGAAGGTGAGCAAACATATTAAGAACAGTATGCCATATACACCAGGTCCCTTGAAACAGCAAGGATGGACCGGCTCCCGGCAGTTTCTGTCTTACATTTAAGTCCTTTATTCATTTTGATTTTATTTTTGTGTGACTTTATTTTTGTGTATGGTGTACATTGGTGATCTAGTTTCTTTTCTTTCTTTCTTTCTTTTTTTTTTTTGAATGTATCTGTCCCATTTTCCCAACACCATTTATTTTTATTTTTTTTTATTTTATTACAAAGGGCATTACATATGTGTCCATTTCCTACCCCCCCGCCCCCGCCCTAGACACCCCCCTAGCCTCCCCTATCCCCCAGTGTCTTATGTCCATTGGTTATGCTTATATGCATGCATACAAGTCCTTTGGTTGATCTCTTACCCCCCTACCTCCCGCCCCCCCAACACCATTTTTTAAAAGATATTTTTATTGATATCAGAGAGGAAAGGAGAGAGAGAGAGAGAGAGAGATAAAAACATCAATGATGGGAGAGAATCATTGATTAGCTGCCTCCTGCACGCCCCCCCACCCACCCACTGGGAATCACACCTGCAACCCAGGCTTGTGCCCTTGACCGGAATTGAACCCAGGACCCTTCAATTCACAGGCCGACACTCTATCTGCAGAGCCAAACCCACTAGGGCCCCAATACCATTTATTGAAGAGTCTTGACTCATTGTATGCTCTTGCCTCTCATCAAATATTAATTGAGCATAATGGCTAGTGTCGATTTCTGAGTTCTCTGTTCTGTTCGTTCTTGTGCCAGTACGAAGCAGTTGTGAGAACAGTGGCTTTGAAATACAGCTTGATATCTGGTATTGTGATCCCTCCAACTTTGTTCCTCTTTCTCAGGATTGCTGCAGCTATTCTGGGTCCTTTTTTATTCCATATGAATTTTTGGAGAGTTTGTTCTAGGTCTATAAAATGTGTCATTGGTATTTTAATGGAGATTGCATTGAATCTATAGATTGCTTTGAGTAGTATGGACAATTTAATGATGCTGATTCTACCAATCCATGAACACGGTATGTTCTTCCATCTGTTTACATATTCCTCTATTTCTTTTTTCAATGTCCTGTAGTTTTCCAAGTACATGTCTTTTACCTCCTTAGTTAAGTTTATTTCTAGGAATGTTAGTTTTTTTTTTTGTTGCAATGGTAAATTCTATTTTTTCTCTCTCTTTCTGTGAGTTCATTATTGGTGTATAAAAGAGCTATACATTTCTGGGTGTTAATTTTGTATCCTGCTACATTGCCAAATTCATTTATTAAGTCTAGTAGGTTTTTGATGGAGTCTTTAGGGTTTTCTATGTACAATATCATGTCATCTGTGAATAATGACAGTTTTACTTCTTCTTTGGCAACTTAGATGGCTTTTATTTTTTCTTCTTGACTGATCGCTATGGCTAGCACTTGCAGTACTATGTCGAACAGGAGTAGTAAAGTGGGTATCCCTGTCTTATTCCTGTTCTTAGGGGAAATGATTTTAGTTTTTGCCCATTGAGTATGCTGTTGGCTGTAGGTTTGTCATATGGCCTTTATTATGTTGAGGTATGATCCTTCTATTCCCACTTTGCTGAGAGTTTTTATCAAGAAAGGGTGTTGAATTTTGTTAAATGCTTTTTCTGCATCAATTGATACGTGATTTTTATACCTGCATCTGTGATTTTTGTCTCTCAATTTGTTTATGTGATGTATCATGTTGATTGATTTGCAGATATTATACCAGCATTGCATCCCTGGAATAAATCCCACTTGGCCATGGTGTATGATCATTTGAGTGTAATGCTGGATTGGATTTGCTAGAATTTTGTTGAGCATATTAGCATCTATGTTCATCAGGGATATTAGCTTATAATTCCCTTTCTTTGGGGTGTCTTTATCTGCGTTTGAAATTAGGGTAATGCTGGCTACTAAGAAAAAGCTTGAAAGTGTTCCTTCCTCTTCAATTTTTTGTAATAGTCTGAGGAGGGTAGGTTTTAGTTCTTTGAATGTTTGGTAAAACTCCCCTGTGAAGCTGTCCAGCTCAGGGCTTCTGTTTGTTGGAAGTTCTTTTTTGTTGTTGTTGTTTGTTTTTTGTTTTGTTATGGTTTCAATTTCCTCCATAGTTATCAGCCTATTCAGATTTTTTATTTTTTTTTAATATATTTTATTGATTTTTTACAGAGAGGAAGGGAGAAGGAAAGAGAGTTAGAAACATCGATGAGAGAGAAACATCAATCAGTTGCCTCCTGCACACTCCCTACTGGCGATGTGCCCGCAACCAAGGTACATGCCCTCGACCGGAATCGAACCTGGGACCTTTGAGTCTGCAGGCCGACACTCTATCGACTGAGCCAAACCGGTTAGGGTGGCCTATTCAGATTTTTTAATTCTTCCTGATTGAGTTTTAGAAGATTGTATTTTTCTAGGAATATGTACATTTCTTTGAGGTTGACCAGTTTGTTGGAAGAGAATTGTTCATAGTATTTTTGAATAATCCTTTGGATTTCTGTGGGGTCTGTTGTTATTTGACTCTTTTCTGATTTTGTTTATTGTGGTCCTCTCTCTTTGCTCCTAGGTGAGCCTGGCTAGAGGTTCATCAATCTTGTTTATCCTGTCAAAGAACCAGGTCTTGGTTTTATTGATCTTTTGTGTTGTGTTTTGGTCTCTATGTCATTTATTTCCACTCTCATATTTATTATTTCCTTCCTTCTACTCACTCTGGGCTTTTCTCGTTGCTCTCTTTATAATTCTTTAAGATAATTTATTACTCGTTTTTCTTGATTTTTGAGGTAGACCTGTAGTGCTATGAACTTCCCTCTCATGACGGCTTTCACTGTGACCCATTGTTTTTTGATTGTTGTGTTTTCATTGTCATTTATCTCCTGGATATTTTTTTTTATTTCTTCTTTGATCTCATTGGTAACCTAATCATTGTTTAATAACATGCTATTTAGTCTCCAAGTGTTTAAATTTTTTAATTGTTTTTATTGTAATTGATTTCTAATTTTATGCCATAGTGATCTGAGAAGATGCTTGATATGATTTCAATCTTCTTGATTCTGAGACTTTGCCTATATCCCAATATGTGGCCTATCTTTGAAAATGTCCCATGTGCAGTTCAGAAGAATGTATATTCCATAGCTTTGGGGTGAAATGTTCTGAAGATATCCATTAAGTTCACCTGATCTAGTGAGTCATTTCAGATTGCTGTTTCTTTGTTGATTTTTTTGTCTAGAGGATTTATCTAGTGATGTCAGTGGGGTATTATAGTCCCCTATTATGATTGTATTGCTGTCGATCTCCCCCTTGATATCTTCCACAAGTTTTTTATGTATTTGAATGCTCCTACATTGGGTGCATATATGATTACCAGAGTTATAGTCTCTTGTTGTATCACTCCCTTTATTACTATGAAGTGGCTTTCCTTATCTCCTATTATTGCCTTCCCTTTCAGATCTATTATGTCAGACATAAGTACTGTTAACACAGCTTTTTTTTTTTTTATCCATTTGCCTGAAAAATTTTTTCCATCCCTTCACTTTCAGTCTGTGTGAGTCTCTTGTTCTGAGGTGGGTCTCTTGTAAACAGCAGATATATGGGTCACATTTTCTTATCCATTCAGCCACTGGATATCTTTAGATTGGAGCATTTAATCCATTTACATTTAAGGTTCTTATTGATAGGTACTGGTTTGTTGCCATTTTTAATCTTTATGCCTGTTATTTCCTCTTTTTGCAACAGTTCCTTTAGCATTTCTTACATTGCTGGCTTGGTAGTAATAAAGTCCCTTAGCTGTTTTTTTTTTTTTTTTTTTTTTTTGTCTGTGAAGCTCCTGGTTTCACCTTCAATTTTGAATGATAGCCTTGTTGGATAGAGTATCCTTGGATTCATTCCCTTGCTTTGCATCACTTTGTATACTTCATTCCATTCCCTTGTGGCCTGATGTGTTTCTGCTGAGAAATAAGTTGATAGTCTAATAGGAGATTCCTTGTAGTTAACTCTCTGTGTCTCTCGCAGCCTTAAGATTCTCTTTGTCATTAACAATTGTCATTGTAATTACAACGTGTCTTGGTGTGGGCCATTTTGGATCCATCTTGTCTGGGACTCTCTGTGCTTGTGTGACTTTTTTCTACCCCAAATCAGGGAAGTTTTCTATCATTATTTGTTCAAATAGGTTTTATAATCTTTGCTCCCCTATTATATAAATGTTATTTCATTTAATATTGTTCCAAAACTCCCTTAGGGGCTCCTGCTTTCTAATATTTTTTCTCCAATTGCTGTTAAGATTGGGTGTGTTTCCCAACCTGTCTTCCAACTCACTAATTTGGTCCTCCACTTCTTCTAGTATACTGTTGAAACCTTCCACAGCAAAAGAAACCATCAACAAAACAACAAGAAAGCCCACCACATGGGAGAACATATTTGCCAATGCTATCACTGATAAGGGTTTAACCTCCAACATTTATAGGGAGCTCATACAACTCAACAAAAGGAAGATAAACAATCCAATAAAAAAATGGGCAAAGGACCTAAATAGACACCTTTTAAAAGAGGACATTCAGAAAGCCATAACACATATGAAAACATGCTCAAAGTCGCTAATCATCTGAGAGATGCAAATCAAAACAACAATGAGGTACCATCTCACACCTGTCAGAATGGCTATCATCAACAATTCAACAAACGACAAGTGCTGGAGAGAATGTGGAGAAAAAGGAACACTTGTGCACTGCTGGTGGGAATGCAGACTGGTGCAGCCACTATGGAAGACAGTATGGAGTTTCCTCAAAAAACTAAAAATGGAACTCCCATTTGACCCTGTGTTACCACTTCTAGGAATATATCCCAAGAAACCAGAAACACCAGTCAGAAAGGATATATGCACCCCTATGTTCATAGCAGCACAATTCACCATAGCTAAGATCTGGAAACAGCCTAAGTGCCTATCTGTAGATGAATGGATTAGAAAACTGTGGTACATCTACACGATGAAATACTATGCTGCTGTAAAAAAGAAGGAACTCTTACCATTTGCAACGGCATGGATGGAACTGGAGAGCATTAGGCTAAGTGAAATAAGCCAGTCAATGAAGGAAAAATATCACATGATCTCACTCATTTCTGGATCATAAAGACCATTATAAACTTATGACCAAAAATAGATACAGAGGCAGAGCTGCCTCGAACAGACTGTCAAACTACAGCAGGAAGGCCGGGGAGGGTGGGAGGGCTGGTGGTGGGTGGGTAAGAGATCAACTGAAGGACTTGTACGCATGCATATAAGCATAACCAATGGACATAAGACACTGGGGGTAGGGGAGGCCAGGGGATTGTCAAGGGCGGGGGGAAAGGAGACATATGTAATACTCTTTGTAATACTTTAAGCAATAATATATATATATATATATATATATATATATATATATATATATATACTGAAACGTACAAGAAAAGGAAAATTTACTTTGTAAGAATTGAATGCTAGCAAAGCGTTTATTTAGTAAATGGGGATTCTGTTCTCCATGCCGTTCTCTGCAGCGCGGGCGGTGCCTGCCTCTGACAGCCACCTGCTTACCTGCCAGAGAACTCTGCTGGGGAAACCCCGGGCAGTATTTCCTATGACAAGGAAAACTGAAAGTCTCTGCAGTGGAATGAAGCAGTATTTCAATCTACCGCACAAAGTAATTCCAGAGGGTTGATGGATGAGAGGTCAGAAATGTCAAGTGTTCCAAAAATAAAATAGTTCACTCGTAAATCACTCAACCCAGGCAAGAGCAAAAATAACAGTGCTTGTCCTAACAGCCACCAGAAAGAAAGGACACATTCCAACCACAGTGACAACACAGCTTTCCCTGTAATCCCTCGCAGCAGCATGTTTTGCAGCTCGGGCAGGACAAAGAATAGAAATGTCCATCTTAGTGGGCAGACCCCATGACATATTTCCAAAGAATAATAGAAAGAACAGCTCATGCAGACAACAAGACAAAACCAAATTTTAAAAATTAAAAAAAAAAAACTGCATCTTTCAACAGAAAGATCCCTGAAATACCTCTACAACTAGAAGAGCACTAAGCATAGCAGTCACCTTAGGCTAAAAGAGACAAAGGAACTGCAAGGTGGGAGCACCTGTCTCTCCCTGATGCACACACCAAGAAAACAAAAGACGTTAAACAGGTTCAAGGTAAACAGATGTCAGCTATGACACAGGTATGAGTCACTGTGTCCAGGGACCAAAAGCTGCCTGAGGCTTCTTACCTAAGAGTGCAAAATGTCACATGCCTTTTCTCTAGTCTTCCTTTTGTGTTTTAATTGAAAAATGACAGTTTCTTGAATGTAAAGTGTAATTGAGAAAACTTAAAATTTAAAAACATAATTAACAGTTACCGATATGTTATGCTAAAATTTTGTGTGTTCGTGTGTGCATACATGCATATTTGGTTTGTTTGTTTCTTCACAAATGAAAGCATACTTTGTGTACACATAGTTACTATTCTGATCCTGGTCTCTTTTGGCCAAAAATATGTTTTGGAGATATTTCTTTGTTAGCATGTAAACATCTGCCTCACTTTAAGAGACTGGATAATAATATGTTGATTGAATGTCTCACCATGTATTCAGATAGTCATAAAAACAAATTGTTTTTATTCTGTAAAATTAAAAGTAATGCAGAGACCTCTCTCTAAAGTTATCTCTGTACATGTGTATCTCTTTACACATCTATAGGATAAATTTGCAAATATAAAACTGCTGATCAAAATCTATGTTCCTAATTTTGACAGACATTCATCAAATTGTCCTGTAAGGGCATCAATTGATCCCTTGAAAGGAATGTAATCCACTAATGAAATTTAATGAGAATGTCTGTTTACACATACTCTCATCCACACTATATTGAATCTTTGGTAAATCTGATAGGCGAAATGGCATTTCATTTTTAATTTTTATTTTTAAAATTATAAATATTAACATCTATTCATAAAAAAACCAACACTCAAAATACTAGGAAATGGTAACATCTGAACATAGTGGAATGGACCACTGAATTGACGGGGGAGTATGGGAAGTGGCTTAGAGGAAACACCCCCTCCCTGCCATATGCTGGACTTTAATGGAACTAGAGGAAATGAGAGGGAGAGAGAGAGAGTGTCAGTTTGGGGAAAATTTTATGAGGTAAGAAGAAGGTCTCTTTTCTATAACCAGAGCGTCTGAGACTTCTGCATCCACTTCCACCCCCGCCCATCCTGCATGGTCAAGTTTAGGCTTTGTGATGTCAAGCCACACCATGGCAACCGCTGATTTTGGGCAACCACAGCTGATGTGAGTGGTTCTTCAGACCTAGAGAGTATATATAGAGGCCTGGATCCTTTGAGTAGTGTCTGCTGCCTCAACATAGCCAAACTTACTTAGAAGATATTGTAGACTAGTGGAGATAAGGAATAACACTCCTAAAACAAGGATCGATGAAGAAACTGCAAGTCCTAAAGTGAATTAGAAGTCCGTTTCTCAACTGGATGACGAAGACGTGTGTAAGGTCCGAATACCTTATTCAAATGCTGCCCCTTCCCCAGTAATTCCTCACCCAAGATTCTGGCCTTGTGCTTTTTGGCCACAGACACTTCCTCAATCAATCCATTGTCATTCAGTTACAATCCCATTTCCTTATCATTTTCCAATTTCATCCCCAAAACCAATGTCTTTCTGTGTTTAACTTGTTCCACACTACATAACCAAGATAGTGGCGATGGTAAATTTGGACTTTAAGCTGAATGAAGACAAGAGGGAGAAAGACAGAATCAGATAATTGTATTTTACTACAGGAAGGGAAAACCTCCAGTAAGCATGCCAACAAATGCAGAAAAAGAAGTGCTGGAGTGTTCATCTACCAAAGGTGATACCCAGGTTGTCCCAGGGGAACACGCTTAGTAATGTGTATCCCTCTATAAACAATGCTTCATAAATGGGCATTATGAGAAGATGAAAACATTAATGGTCTCCTTGAATAAGTATCAGCAAGGGTATAAAGGAAATGTGTTTGTATTTTTGTGTGTTTTCAGATGATGTGGAGGGATATAAGGAGGGGGCAGACATGTGAGAAGGGAGTACGGTAGAATTCTTTAATTGGGGCACCAGACAAGCCATTGCATATTGAGCCAGACATGTAGAATAAGGACAAGGAGCAGACTGAAGGGGTATTTTTTCCTCAACACTTTCTCATACTGGCAAGGAAGAAAAGAAGCTGATGTTTAATTTAGGTTTGGAATGGGGTGGGGGTTGGATGGTGGTGGTCGCAGTCATGAGGAACAGGTGTTGTGTTAGTGCTGGCAGTGTATAATAATGAATTTGATTTCCTTTTTATTTTTATTTTTTTAATTTTTTTATTATTATTTAAGGTATTACAAATGTGTCCTCATCCCCCCCATTAACCCCCAACCTCCCCCCCCCCCTACCCTGCACACTCACGGTCCCATCCCCCTGTTGTCCATGTCCATTTGTTTGGCTTATACACATGTATACAAGTCCTTAGGTTGATCTCTTCCCCTTACCCCCGCCCTCCCCTACATTCCTTCTGGGGATTGATAGCCTGATTGCTGTTTCTCAGTCTTTGGATCTGTCCCTTTTCATCAGTTTATGTTGTTCTCTATAATCCACAAATGAGTGAGAGCATGTGGTATTTATGTTTCTCTGACTGGCTTATTTCACTTAGCATAATGCTCTCCAGTTCCATCCACGGAGTTGCAAAAGGCAAGAGTTCCTTTTTTTTTTTAACTGCAGCATAGTATTCCATTGTGGAGATGTACCACAATTTTCTAATCCTCTCATCTGCTAATGGGCACTTAGGCTGTTTCCAAATCTTAGCTATGGTGAATTGTGCTGCTATGAACATAGGGGTGCATATATCCTTTCTGATTGGCGTTTCTGGTTTCTTGGGATATATTCCTAGTAGTGGGATCACTGGATCAAATGGGAGTTCCATTTTTAGTTTTTTGAGGTAGCTCCATACTATTCTCCACAGTGGCCGCACCAGCCTGCATTCCCACCAGCAGTGCATGAGGGTTCCTTTTTCTCCACATCCTCTCCAACACTTGTTGTTTATTGATTTGTTGATGATAGCCATTCTGACAGGTGTGAGATGATAACGCATTGTGGTTTTGATTTACATCTCTTGGATGATTAGTGACTTTGAGCATGTTTTCATATGTGTTTCGGCCTTCTGTATATCCTCTTTCAAAAGTGTCTATCTAGGTCTGATGCCCATTTTTTTATTGGATTGTTTATCTTCCTTTTGTTAAGTTTCATGGGATCCCTGTAAATGTTGGAAATTAAACCCTTATCGGTGGTATCATTGGCAAATATGTTCTCCCATGTATTGGGTCTTCTTGTTGTTTTGTTGATGGTTTCCTTTGCTGTGCAAAAGCTTTTTATTTTGATGTAGTCCCATTTGTTTATTTTCTCTTTAGTTTCCATTGCCCTAGGAGCATTATCAGAGAAGAAATTTCTTCAGCATATGTTTGCAATTTCGCTGCCTGTGGATTCCTCTAGTATTTTTATGGTTTCCCCTCTTACGTTTAAGTCTTTTATCCATTTTGAGTTTATTTTTGTGTATGGTGTGAGTTGGTGGTCTAGTTTCATCTTTTTGCATGTATCTGTCCAATTTTCCCAACACTATTTATTGAAGAGACTGTCTTGACTCCATTGTATGCTCTTGCCTCCTTTGTCGAATATTAATTGGGCATAGTGGTTTTGGTCAATTTCTGGGGTCTCTGTTCTATTCCATTGATCTATATGTCTGTTCTTGTGCCAGTACCAAGCTGTTTTAAGAACAGTGGCTTTGTAATACAGTTTGATATCTGGTATTGAGATCCCACCTACTTTGTTCTTCTTTCTCAGGATTGCTGCAGCTATTCAGGGTATTTTTTAATTCTAGATGAATTTTTGGAACGTTCATTCTAGATTTGTGAAATATGCCATTGGTAATTTAATGGGGATTGCATTGAATCTATAAATTGCTTTGGGTAGTATGGACATTTTGATGATGTTGATTCTACCAATCCATGAACACGGTATATTCTTCCATCTGTTTATGTCTTCCTCTTTCTCTTTTTTCAGTGTCCTGTAGTTTTCAGCATATAAGTCTTTTACCTCCTTAGTTAAGTTTATTCCTGGGTATTTTAATTATTTTTGTGCAATGCTAAATGGGATTGCTTCTGTAGTTTCACTTTCTGTAAGTTCACTATTGGTGTAAAGAAATGCCATGGACTTCTTAGCATTAATTTTGTATCTTGCTACATTGCCGAATTCATTTATTAATACTAATAATTTTTTGATGGAGTCTTTAGGGTTCTGTATGTACAGTATCATGCAATCTGCAAATAAGGACAGTTTTACTTCTTCTTTTCCAATCTGGATGCCTTTTATTTCTTCTTCGTGTCTGATCGCAACGGCTAGTACTTCCAGTACTATGTTGGACAGGGGTGGTGAGAGGGGGCATCCCTGTCTTGTTCCTGTTTTTAGGGGGAATGGTTTTAATTTTTGCCCATTGATTATGATGTTGGCTGTGGGTTTGTCATATATGGCTTTTATTATGTTGAGGTATGATCCCTCAATGCCTATCTTGCTCAGAGTGTTTATCAAGAAAGGGTGTTGGATTTTGTCAAATGCTTTTTCCGCATCAATTGATATGACTATGTGGTTTTTTTCTCTCAATTTGTTTATGTGATGTATCACGTTTATTGATTTGCGGATATTGTACCATCCTTGCATCCCTGGGATAAATCCTACTTGGTCATGGTGTATGATCTTTTTGATGTACTGCTGGATCCGATTTGCTAGGATTTTGTTGAGGATTTTGGCATCTATGTTCATGAGGGATATTGGCCTATAGTTCTCTTTCATTGTATTTTCTTTATCTGGTTTTGGGATTAGGGTGATGTTGGCTTCGTAGAATGAGCTGGGAAGTGTTCCTTCCTCTTGGATCTTTTGATATAGTCTGAGGAGGATAGGTTTTAGGTCTTCCTTGAATGGTAAAACTCCTCTGTGAAGCCATCTGGCCCTGGTCTTTTGTTTGCTGGAAGCTTTTTGATTACTGCTTCGATTTCCTCCATAGTTATTGGCCTATTGAGATTTTTAGATTCTTCCTGGTTAAGTTTTGGAAGATTGTATTTTTCTAGGAATGTGTCCATTTCCTCCAGGTTGTCTAGTGTGTTGGAGTAGAGTTGTTCATAGTATTTTCTAACAGTCCTTTGTATTTCTTTTGGGTCTTTTGTTATTTCTCCTCTTTCATTTCTGATTTTGTTTATTTGGGTCCTCTCTCTTTGTTTCTTGGTGAGCCTGGCTAGAGGTGTATCAGTCTTGTTTATCCTTTCAAAGAACCAGCTCTTGGTTTTGTTGATCTTTTGTATTGTTTTTTTTGGTCTGTATGTCGTGCCATGATGTTTTTTATTTCTTCTTTGATCTCACTGGTGACCCAGTCATTGTTTAATAGCATGCTATTTAGTCTCCATGTGTTTGATTTTTCTGGATTGTTTTTGTTGTAGTTGATTTACAGTTTTATGCCTTTGTGGTCTGAGAAGATGCTTGATATGATTTCATTTTTCTTGAATTTGAAGAGACTTTGTATGTGACCCAATATATGGTCTATCTTTGAAGATGACAATTGTTCTCTTGAGGAGAATGTATATTCCATGGCTTTGGGGTGAAATGTTCTGAAGATGTCAATTAATTCCATGTGATCTAGTGAGTCATTTAGGATTGATGTTTCTTTGCTGAGTTTCTGTTTAGAGGATTTGTCCAGTGGTGATAATGGGGTGTTAAGGTCCCCTACTATTATTGTATTGCTGTCAATCTCTCTCTTGATCTCCTCCAGAAGATTTCTTACGTATTTGGGTGCTCCTATATTGGGTAAATATATATTTACCAGAATTATTTCTTCTTGTTGGACTGATCCATTTAGTATTATGCAGTGGCCTTCTTTATCTCTTTTTATATCCTTCACTTTGAGATCTAATTTGTCAGATCTAAGTATTACTATCCCAGCTTTTTTTTTCACATCCATTGGCCTGAAAAACCTTTTTCCATCCCTTCACCATCAGTCTGTGTGTGTCTTTTTTTTCTGAGGTGGGTTTCCTGTAGACAGCAGATATATGGATCATGTTTTCTTATCCACTAAGTTACCCTATGCCTTTTGACTGGGGCATTTAATCCATTTACATTTAAAGTTATTATTGATAGAAACTTGTTAGTCACCATTTTTGTTCTTTACTGCTGCGTTCCTTCTTTGTTTCTTATTTTTTCCATTTACAGCAGACCCTTTAGCATTTCTTGCATTGCTGCTTTGGTTGTAATAAACTCCCATAGACCATTTTTGTCTGTGAAGCTCCTGATTTGACCCTCAATTTTGATTGATAGCCTCGCTGGGTACAGTATTCTTGGATTCAGACCCTTCCTTTGTATGATTTTGTATATTTCATTCTATTCCCTTCTTGCCTGATGTGTTTCTGTTGAGAAATCAGTCGCTAGTCTGATGGGGGATCCTTTGTAGGTAACTTTCTGTCTCTCTCTGGCTGCTTTTAAGATTCTTGCTTTGTCATTGGTGTTTGCCAATTTAATTATTATGTGTTTTGGTGTCGGTCTTTTCGGGTTCATTTTGTTTGGGACTCTGTGAGCTTCTTGGATTTGTGTGAGTTTTTTCCTCCCTATATCAGGGAAATTTTCTGTTACTATTTTTTCAAACAGGTTTTCTATTCCTTGCTCAGTTTCCTCTCCTTCTGGCACCCCTATTATTCGGATGTTGTTTTGTTTAGAGTTGTCCCAGAGTTCTCTGAGGCTCTCCTCCTGCTTTTTAATTTTTTTTTTCTAGAAGCTGTTTTGTTTTGGTGTTTTTTCCTATCTTGTCTTCTAGTTCCCTGATGCGGTCCTCTGCTTCTTCTAGTCTACTGCTGATGCTTTCTATTGAGTTCTTTATAGCAGTGATGTCATTTTTCATTTCTTCTTGGTTTTTCTTCATTTCCTCTTGGTTCCTACACATATTGTTTAATTTTTCTTCCATTCTTTTCATCCACCTTATGGCCATTTCTCTGAATTCTTTCTCTGACAGATTGCTTGCCTCCATTTCGTTTACTTCCTTTTCTGATGATGCCTGTTTTTCTTTCATATGTGGGTTGGTTCTTTGTTTCACCATGATCACTGTTCTACAGGTGTTTGGTTATGTAGTTCTCTCTCTGCTGCGTTGATTTAAAGGCACCAAATGCAACACAACCAGGCACAACGTACAAGGCACTGAACATAAATGTATTCACGATATTAATAACCCCAAATAAAGGTGACCACCCGAGCGAAGAGAATTAGGGGATAAAGAAGAAAAAAGAGAAAAAGAAAAAACAAAAAGGAGTGCCAAAATGAGATTGGGAAAAGGGAGAGAAGAAAAAAAGAAAAAAAAAGTAAGAGAGAGAATGAAATAGAGGTGGGGAAGAGGCTATTTGTATGGGGAGAAAACTCTAATAGAATCGCAACTAATCCCAACGAATTCCAGCAGCAGATCCCTGGAGATTAATGCAAACTACAAACAGCCACTAATATCAAGCGAGGCAAGGGAAAACAGAGGCACAAAAATAACCAGAGAAAGAAAAAAATAAGCAAAACAGAAAAATGAAAATGTAAAACAAAACAATCTCCCAAACAAGCATAAAAACCCCCAATATACTCAAAATCAAGCAAACACTAGCAAAACGACAGCAAGAGAGAGAGAAAAAAATTGGATAGTGAAGAAAAATAAGAGAGAGTTGTATATGGATTGAGAGCAAGGGATTGGAAATTAGATGTATAAGTGGGGTGAAATTTAGACAGTGGGTAAAAAGAAGGAATAGGGCAAATCTAAAGCAGGAATAGGGTAAGAGAAACAGGACAACAAAAGGGGAAAGGTGAGGAAGAGAGTTTTGGCTTAAGGGTAAAGGTGAGATAGAGAGAAATAATGCTAAAGGAACTATGGAAATAGAGTGTAGAACACTAATCCCAAAATAAAATAAGTAAAAATAAGAAAAAAATAAATTAAATGACACTTGAAAAAATGGTAAAATGATAGCAATAATACTGGTTAAAAAAATGTAGTAATTAAAAAGGTAAAATCAGCTTTTCAAAGATGGCAGCATAGGTTAACGCCAGAGATTGCTGCCTTGAACAAGCAAATCAAAATACACCTAAAAGACTGGACAGACATCATCCAGAACCACAGGAAGGCTGGCTGAGTGGAAATTCTACAACGAAGAGGAAAGAGAATATCATACCCAGACTCAGAGGAGGCTCAGTGCTGAAGTGAAACACTCAGGTGCGGAGTGCGGGCAGAGCAGGGTGGCGGCTGAGGGCGCGGTTGGTGTTTTCAATCGGGAGGGAGTCTGAGATTCTGAGCTCCAGAACCGGGCGAGTCTCTAGGGACCCAGACTCAAACAGGAGAAGCAGGACTGTCTGGCTTCAGTTGGAACTCGAAGGCAGCTTTCTTTCCGAGACTTGCAGCGGTAGCTGGGGCTCTGTGAGGAAGAGCCCCTGGGGATGGGACTGAGAGCTGCCATAACTGCTCTCTCCGACCCACCCTGTTGATCCCCTGCAACCCACCCACCCCGCCCAAGCCCTGCACAGAGCCATTTGCCAGACAGCCTCAGGCAAATGCTAGATTAGCACCTCCCTAGAGGACAGAAGTTTTCCCACTGCAGTCACAGCTGATTCTCACAGCTAGTTGGCCTGGAGGTCAAATCCCCCTAGTATTAACTACAACAATCAAGGCTTAACTACAAGACTGCACACAAAGACCACTAGGGGGTGCACCAAGAAAGCATAAAAAATGCGGAGACAAAGAAACAGGACAAAACTGTCAATGGAGTATATTCAGTTCAGAACCACACTTTTAAGGTCTCTCAAGAACTGTCTAGAAGCCGCCGATAAAGTTATTGAGATCCTCAACAAATCTAATGAGACCCTTGATGTTATGATAAAGAACCAACTAGAAATTAAACATACACGGACTGAAATAACGAATATTATACAGACTCCCAACAGCAGACCAGAGGAGTTCAAGAATCAAGGCAAAGATTTGAAATGCGAAAAAGCAAAAAACACCCAACCGGAAAAGCAAAATGAAAAAAGAATCCGAAAATACGAAGATAGTGTAAGGAACAGCTTCAAGCTCTGGGACAGCTTCAAGCGTACCGACATCAGAATTATAGGGGTGCCAGAAGATGAGAGAGAGCAAGATATTGAAAACCTATTTGAAGAAATAATGACGGGAAACTTCCCCTACTTGGTGAAAGAAATAGACTTACAAGTCCAGGAAGCACGGAGAACCCTAAACAAAAGGAATCCAAAGAGGACCACACCAAGACACATCATAATTAAAATGCCAAGAGCAAAAGACAAAGAGAGACTCTTAAGAGCAGCAAGAGAAAGAAATTCAGTTACCTACAAGGGAATACCCATATGACTGTCAGCGGGTTTCTCAACAGAAACTTTGCAGGCCAGAAGGGAATGGCAAGAAACATTCAAAGTGATGAATACCAAGAACCTACAACCAAGATTACTTTATCCAGCAAAGCTATCATTCAAAACTGAAGGTCAGATAAAGAGCTTCACAGATAAGGAAAAGCTAAAGGAGTTCATCACCACTAAACCAGTATTATATGAAATGCTGAAAGGTATCCTTTAAGAAGAGGAAGAAGAAGAAAAAGGTAAAGATACAAATTATGAACAACAAACATGCATCTATCAACAAGTGAATCTAAGAATCAAGTGAATAAATAAACTGGTGATCATAATAGAATCAGGGACATAGAAAGGGAATGGACTGATTATTCTTGGTGGGAAAGGGGTGTGGGAGAAGAGACTGGACAGAAATCGTTCACCTATGGATGAGGACAGTGGGTGGGGAGTGAGGGCGGACCTTGGGGTGGGAACTGGGAGGAGGAGAGTTGGGGGGGGAAAGAGGAAAAAATGTAATAATCTGAACAATAAAGATTTAATTAAAAAATAAAAAGGTAAAATCAGGTGATACAAAAATAAAAAAATAATAAAATAGGTTCTTAATGAAATGGTGAAAAATGAATTTTAAAAAAAGATAAAAATGTGCAGTAGTGAGGGTGCTTCGGATCTTCTACTCTTCTTTTTGTCACGCCTTAGTCCTGCCAGGCATTCAGGAGAGTGTTGAATTTCCCTGCAATACACTGTCATTCCCTGCTGTAAACCCCAGTCCTGATTTTAAGGCAGGTTGTATTTGTTTACCAGACTGCCTTTATTTGTATTTACAGAAGAGACAGTTCGTGGCTCTGCCTCTGGGTGGCAGTGTGTCTGGATTGACCTCCGAGGCTATACGTCCTATCAGTAGGGGTTATTTTCTCTATGGTATTTGAACCTGGTTTGGGGAAGTCCACAGCCCAGAGCCTGTTCTTTAATAGTTACTCCCCGCTCTGTTTCCCAGGCTCCCCAAAAAGAACTTTCCCCTACAGGCTCTGCAAATGACCCCAACTGGGGAATCCCATGCACTGGGTTTAATAGTCAAATACACTGATCTAAGGGGAACTGTAACAAGAGCCTGATACGTTGTGCGAATTTGCAAGCCTGCACCTTCCAGGTGTGCACGCAGTCTCCGCGCGCCCACTCACCCCTGGCACCAAGCAGTCAGCACACTGGCAAAATCCAAGGCTGCTTTTTTACATCCAGTCCAGCTATGGGCTTATTCTTAGCGTTCCCTTCTGCCAGCAGCCTTGTGGGACCCCTTCCCCACTCGCGGGACACGCTGGTCCCAACGGCTACAGACTCTGTGGGGCGCAGATTTCTCACCCTCCGCTCGTGCACCCGGACCTCGCTCCAACCTGAATTGCAAACCATACCTTTAGGGGAAGTCTAACCTTTCTGTGAGAAGAAGCAGTTCTCCTCTGAGTTCACACAGTCACGCTGCTTGAGATCCCTTGTTTCCAGGTTAGAAGCTGATCCCTGGACACCGGTAACAGCCCTGATTTCCTTTTTACATGGTAGACTATTGAATATTGTTAAACTATTGACAGGATTGTCAGCTCAAGATGTGAAGTTTTATGCCACAACCGGTACAGATTTTCCTTTTACAACTTGGTCTAGAACAGCATTGCTTTCTATTGGAGATACTGGAGAAGTGAGGTTTCACTCTGTTTCACTGATGATTCACTTCATGTTACATTTGCCCCATACCCAATAAGATATCAGTAATAAGGGAAATTGGGTATGGTGTACATGGGTATTATCTTCACAATTTTTCTGTTAATCTGGAATTATTCTAAAATAAATCATCCATTAAAACAACACTGAAAATACTAGGAAATGGTAACATCTGAACATAGTGGAATGGACCACTGAATTGACGGGGGAGTATGGGAAGTGGCTTAGAGGAAACACCCCCTCCCTGCCATATGCTGGATGATAATGGAACTAAAGGAAATGAGAGAGAGACCGAAAGGTCTGCTGGGAAAAATTTTAGGAGGTAAGAGGAAGGTCTCTTTACTATAACAAGAGCGTCTGATACTTCTGCATCCACTCCCACCCCCACCCATCCTGCATGGTCAAGCTTAGGCTTTGTGATGTCAAGCCACACCATGGCAACCACTGATTTTGGGCAACCAGAGCTGAAGTGAGTGGCTTCTCCTTGACCTAGAGAGTATATATAGAGGCCTGGACCCTTTGAGTAGTGTCTGTTGCCTCAATATAGCCAAACTTACTAAGAAGGTATCATAGACTACTGGAGATAAAGAATAACACTCCAAAGGCAAGGATGGATGAAGAAACTGCAATTCCTAACGTGAATTAGAAGTCAGTTTCTCAACTGGATGACGAAGAAGTGGATAAGGTCAGAATACCTTATTCAAATGCTGCCCCTAACCAGTAATTCCTCACCCAAGATTCTGGCCTTGTGCTTTTTGGCCACAGACACTTCCTCAATCAATCCATTGTCATTCAGTTACAATCCCATTTCCTTATCATTTTCCAATTTCATCCCCAAAACCATGTCTTTCTGTGTTTAACTTGTTCCACACTACATAACCAAGATAGTGGCGATGGTAAATTTGGACTTTAAGCTGAATGAAGACAAGAGGGAGAAAAACAGACAGAATCAGATAATTGTATTTTACTACAGGAAGGGAAAACCTCCAGTAAGCATGCCAACAAATGCAGAAAAAGAAGTGCTGGAGTGTTCATCACCACAGGTGATACCCAGGTTCTCCCAGGGGAACACACTTAGTAATGTGTATCCCTCTATAAAAAATGCTTCAGAAATGGGCATTATGAGTAGATGAAAACATTAATGTTCTCCTTGAATAAGTATCAGCAAGGGTATAAAGGAAATGTGTTTGTATTTTTGCGTGTTTTCAGATGATGGAGCGGGATATAAGGAGGGGTCAAGAATGTGAGAAGGGACTAAGGTAGAATTCTTTAATTGGGGCACCAGACAAGCCATTCCATACTGAGCCACAAACCTAGAATAAGGACAAGGAGAAGACTGAAGGAGGATTTTTTCCTCAACACTTTCTCATACTGGCAAGGAAGAAAAGAAGCTGACGTTTAATTTTGGTTTGGATTGGGGGGGTGGGATGGACGGTGGTGGTCGCAGTCATGAGGAACAGGGTGTTGTGTTAGTGCTGGCTGTGTATAATAATGAATTTGATTTCATTTTTACATGGTAGACTATTGAATATTGTTTAAACTATTGACAGGATTGTCCGCTCAAGATGACAAGTTTTATGCCAGAACTGGCACAGTTTTTCCTTTAACAACTTGGTCTAGAACAGCATTGCTGGATATTGGAGATACTAGACAAGTGAGGTTTCACTCTGTTTCACTGATGATTCACTTCATGTTACGTTTGCCCCGTACCCACGTAAAATATTAGTAATAAGGGAAATTGGTATGGTGTACATGGGTATTATCTTCACAATTTTTCTGTTAATCTGGAATTATTCTAAAATAAATCATCCATTAAAACAACACTGAAAATACTAGGAAATGGTAACATCTGAACATAGTGGAATGGACCACTGAATTGACGGGGGAGTATGGGAAGTGGCTTAGAGAAAACACCCCCTCCCTGCCATATGCTGGACTATAATGGAACTAGAGGAAATGAGAGAGAGAGAGAGAGAGAGAGAGAGAGAGAGAGAGAGAGAAAGAGTCAGTTTGGGAAAAATTTTAGGAGGTAAGAGGTAGGTCTCTTTTCTATAACCAGAGCGTCTGAGACTTCTGCATCCACTTCCACCCCCGCCCATCCTGCATGGTCAAGCTTAGGCTTTGTGATGTCAAGCCACACCATGGCAACCACTGATTTTGGGCAACCAGAGCTGAAGTGAGCGGCTCCTCTTTCACTTAGAGAGTATATATAGAGGCCTGGACCCTTGGAGTATTGTCTGTTGCCTCAAGATAGCCAAACTTACTAAGAAGATATTGTAGACTAGTGGAGATAATGAATAAGACTCCAAACACAAGGATGGATGAAGAAACTGCAAGTCCTAAAGTATATTAGAAGTCAGTTTCTCAACTGGATGACGAAGTGGATAAGGTCAGAATACCTTATTCAAATGCTGCTCCTTCCCCAGTAATTCCTCATCCAAGATTCTGGCCTTGTGCTTTTGGGCCACAGACAATTCCTCATTCAATCCATTGTCATTCAATTACAAGCTCATTTCCAAATCATTTTACAATTTCTTCCCCAAAACCAATGTCTTTCTGCATTTAACTTTTTTCCAAACTACATATGTTATGCCCCCATTTCAAGATCCCCTAAGACAGACCACAAGGGAGCCGAGTCTGATGCAAAAGCATAAAAGCATAGAGTCTTTTATTCAAGCCCGGGACCTGTTCCCCCCCCCACCCCCACCTCTATTACTGGATGCAGGAGAGAGCCCTGAGTCCCAAAGGAACAAAGAATTTATAGGGCTCGGAGTTGGGGCGTGGGGGCACACTCTGACCACTGATTTGGCAGATTCAAATTGGTTGAGTGAGGGTCCGGGGCTAGTGACACAAGGGCAGGGTGCAGCTAGTGTCTGGTTACACAAAGACAGGGGGGTGGCTAGCATATTCTTGGCCTTGGGCTAGTTTCCCCCTCTTTCCCATTGGCTGAGATAAGGGCGGGCTGAGTAACTGATAAATTCTCCTGCTTTTTCTTGGAAGAGGGGATAAGGACACAGCTATCAGTCCTGTTCTGTCCTTTCATTCCCCCCTTGTCTTGGAACTTCCAGCTCAATCATGAGACGGACTGAACTATCAACTGAACTACTTTTATACACTCTTGAGAAATTGTACTAGTCTGTTAATAATGCAAGGACCGTAAGTCAACAGCAGCAGGAGGATTACAAGGGGTCCGTCGAGGTCAGCTGTCTTCTTGAGTGTGATCTGCAGTGGGTGTGTCTAGTCAGAGGTCACCTTCCAGTCAGGCTCCCTGCTGTCCTGGGCACAGAAGGAGCTGGGCTTGTGATCTGGCAGAGACAAACTATAACAAATTGTCCAGTGGAAGGGAAATAAAACATTTCAGTTTTAATAACCTCCATTGAAAGAGTTTTTCTTCTTAAAAATTCCTCTATGGCTATCAAAAAGCCAAATCAAGATTAATTTATCTACTGTATTCAATTTGGCCTGATGTTTGCATAAACATAACAAGAATGTTAACTGACTACCTTTCCTGGAATTTAATGATTGAATCTTAATGTGCCCTGTAGGGCCAGGAAGTCAAGCCATCCAGCTGCCATCAGGCCTGCCTGCAGTATATGCTGTGTTAGGTGAATCCCTCACCTGTAGCAACTCCACCTGAGCCCATGCTCTAGGCTTTAAGGCCCATCTCAGTAGCCTTCCTACTCATTGTGGCCCAGAGTGTGTGGGGGTTCCGCAGGGATGCAGAGGCGTCCTTATTTCTCCCCCTCTACTCTTACCAACCGCCAGTGATGGTAGGGCATGGGTCTGACGCTCCAGTGCCAGCCATCTTCAGGGCTCCCAAGCAGGATACCAGGCTTTCTCTGTGGCACTCTTATTGGCTTCAAGTCTTCAGAGCTCAGACAGGTTTCTTTAAAATATGATACTCCAGTCAACGTTTCCGGTTAATAAAATCACTACTGAAAACTGTTCTTATTGATTTCATGCAAAGAAATGTATTGCCATGACTTATTAAGCATTGCCAGATTTCAGAGGAATTATATAAGGAGAAAAACATACTGATCTGCTCTAAGATCTTCTGATTTTTCTTGTCAGTCCTTTAAAAATGCATAACTATGCCTCAGACCTTCCATTCTAAATAGGCCTTTCCCAGCTCTCTACAGCCGAGGTTTGTACAACCCCTGACATGGGCATGGTCATGCAGGCCTGCAAGACAGTACACAGGCTGCCAACTGTTAGCTGTTTCTCAATAGAGACCAAAACCTGATGGGTATTCTTCTTTGTCCAGTTGGGCATCTGCCCTCTTGGCAGCCAGACACCCTTTACTTTTGGGATTCATCCCATATAGTCCCCTTCCAGGACAGCTAACACATAGCTATAACAATGTCCCTCAGTGTGGGAGACTGGACACTTGCCAGTTATTCCCAAAGACTATCAAGGACTCTAGACCATCACCGGTCCACAGCTACAGCTACATTTAAACCTGTAAGAGAATTGAAGGTTAATACAACATATTAATACAATGAAACATAATATTGACACCATGGCCACTTCAGGCAGCTAAATCCTCTGCTACTAAACATGAGATATGGCAGGGCTATATAAACATTTTAGGGAGGTGACAAAAGTCCACTCTTTGACCTTTCTATATAAGGTAAAATTGTCCTTGTCTTTCTGAAGCCATGTCTATGAAGATGCAGGCATCATCTGAGTCTATTATACAATTTTCTGCAGGTATAGTCCTTTTCAAGTTGGGGTGAGTCCTGGGGTCGTGAACTTCTTTACCCACACCGAGTCCCCAGGCTGGAAAGGATGTACAGAGTCCGAGGTGGCACTGGCAGGGCATCTCAAATAAGCTTATGTGTGGCTTATAATTTCTGTAAGAGATCACGTCCAATTAAGGGGTACAGGCATTCTGGCATAACTAGAAACGAATGAGTTACCGTGTTCTTTCTGAGGTCCACAGTCCTCTTTGATGTACAAGGAAAAAGGCAGTTTGTCCGGTGGCTCTTAGAACTGGTGTCTTCTTAGATGTTACTGGTCCCATTGGCTCTGTCAAGACTGAATAGGCTGCTCCAGAATACACCAGAAAATTAACTGGGGGTTCTATTTATCTACAAATATTTATACCTAAGTTGACATATAAACATCAAATAAACATCCACATTTACACCTTTTCAGTGAACAAGTACTTTTACAGTCTTGGGAATTTTGGCAGATAACAGGAACACTGCCCAAGTCCCCTGATGGGGGCCTGAGAAGAACAGATGTGGGGGCCTTTGGCTGGGGGGTATAAAGTCTCCATTCTTTCTCTCTCGGCACTGCTAAGGACAGGATCATTGGAGAGGTCTCTTCACCTAGGCAAGGCTGTGCTGATCCATCTGGGGCAAAAGTGGTTTCTGCTTCCATTTTGGCTAAAAGGTCTCTGTCCATTAGAGGGACCAGGTCAACTGGTAAATATAGGAAATCATGAACCACCTGATGGCCGCCTAACTGACATCAGTGGGGGCGGCAGAACAGTCTGCAGCTGTGGTACCGTACCGGTAGCTCGAATAATGGTGACTTCCTGTACTGAGAGGGGAGCTACCTTCTGAGTAACTATCGAGTGCTCTGCTGCTGTATCAATCATAAAGTTCACAGTTTGGCCCCCGATATTCATTTTGACCATTGGCTCATGGGGGCCCAGTTGGAAAAAGCCCAGTCTGTCCTAGTCAGAGTCAGCTGTTGCCAGTCCGAGGAGGTCTGCCTCAGGGGGCTCTGGCCGGCCTTGCCAGCTTCTTCTGGCCTGCTACTAAACTTTACTCTGTCCTTTCTTACACAAGCAGAACTGAACCCAAGGCAGCGAGGTTTGAGCAATTTTAAAATTCCTTAACATACATTTTATCATTCATGTTGCAGGGAGGGACTGGATTGGCTCCTCCTGAATAAAAGAACTAATCAAAATAAGGCTTATTTTCTAACTTCATTTGTCTCTGGATGTGGACAACAAATGACACTAATCAGATTGACATAAACGATTTAACCTTTGTTTAGGGAGGCAAATGCAAAGCATTTACTCCCAAGTGTCATTGTTTTAGGGAAGATAGGATTTCTGCTCAGTTTCCCTGTTTTACTTGTCCCAGCTTACTGGTCTATCATGCATTCAATTTTCTTAAAATGTATTCTGGCACAGGAGAAAGTTGTTTTGCTGTACACAGGTAGTTTAACCCCTATATAACTGGGCTTGGACCTCTGCCCAGCAAACTGCAGTCTATAAGTTCAATATGCAGCCTCCGGTTTATCTAACCCAACGAGGTTTCAGCCAGTCTCTGAATCAGACTCCTCCCCTCTTGGAGAATTTCAAAGTCCTGATGTCTTCCAGGTCCAGGGAGAGTGCCTTTTCGTTAACCCTTAGGGCCCTGCTTTTAGCCTTTTTACCAGTTTCCTTCGTGGAAGAGCAGCAACCAGGCCTCTTTCAAGGGAGTGCACTAGAAGGGGATATCAGCCCCTCCTGTGAGCCAGCTGCTCCACCTAGGGTCTCCCAGGGGCCCAGCCAGAGTGTCCCCCAGCAAATCCCAGAAGCCGCTGCCCTTTTGCACTGGTATGGACTCAAGCAGGGGGTTCACTGGATGTAGCCGGCAGCGAAGTGCTCGCTGGCTTCTGCCTGCAGCTGCTCAAGCCTGCAAGCTCTGCCCCGCAGCACGCGCCACACCGTCAGCTCCAGCACCTCGGCATTCTCCAGCTTAGCCTGCACCTCGGTGCCCGCCAGCAGCTGCTGCAGCTCCTGTAGGCTATCGTTGATCCACATGCACGCTGTTTCTTCTCCACCAGGGGCTTCCGGGCCTTGCGGGCAGCTCAGGCATTCAGCCCCCCCACCCCCTTCTTTGACCTGGCTCTCAGGGGCTGAGTCTGCCTGGCAAACAGTTCTAAATTACCAGGGGGGCTGCGGATTCTAGCTTTGTGCCTCCTCCGCTTTTCTAGCGGGAGTTTAGTTTTTTTTTTTATTCTTAGAAACCTTAATCCTTTAATGATTACCAAAAGTGAACATTCAGCAATTTTAGATTAATATTTATGAACATATTTTAAATGTACTTTTACTCTTAAGATATATCTAGACCTTTTGTGATAAAACTAAGAACAGGTATCAGTCTGATTCAGCATTGGAGGGGTTAAAAGAATAAACCAGGGCAGAGAAAGACTGTGCTTTCAGTTATTTTTTTGTAACCTTGAAGTTCATTGATAAGACCTGTTAAGTTTGCAGCCAGCAGCATAACTGCCAAAACCCCCGCCCCCCTTGTCTCAGCCCAGGCCCCTTGCTTTTCCTCACAAAGTTGGCCTGGAAATATAACGGGTGCATAGGGAGGTTTCTTGCAGACAGAAAACCTTGAGACCATCTAAAATCCAGTTACAGATGCTTTCAGAATCCGGATGAGGGAGGAAGGGAAAGACCAGGTTATGTTCTCTATGAGGGTTCTAATAAACAATTGAAAACAGCAAGTTAAACAAAATACAGTCACAAGCAGTAATTCTCTCCATCCTGTGGAGCTGTCCACCAAAGAGATAAGAAAACCATGAATAACAAGTTCTTTGAAATTTGCTACTTTGTTAATTTGCTAAGCAAACAGTTAACTTGAAAAGACTTCTCTCTTGCTCTTTTATAAGAAATCTCAGAACTAAGCAATCTTGCAATTACAGTGATTTACAACCCAGGTAAGAGCAATTTATAGACGGAACTTTATATTAACTAAGTGGGCTGATTTCTTCTGTAATGGCGAGCAAAAGACTCTGAGAACTGCTAGAGATTCTTGCAGCCCATCGCGGGTCCAGTTCAAACGTTCAGCCAGATGAATTAACAGAAATGCAAAATAAATCAAAGTAACTTCCACTTCACACAGACTAGTAATGAGCAGCCAAAATAGACAAACACTCATATTCACACTCTCTCAGTAGACTAGCCCAGACTGGAGCTGAGCAGATAAACAAAACAATGCCCAACTCCCCAGACGAGTGTGGGGGCACTCCTGGCACCCATGTCCCAGAAGAGAATTCTCGAACAACGTTTTGGTGAGAACCTACTGGAGGAGTTAAGACTGCTTCCAGTCCCCCCGTCGGTAGCAAATTGGCTAGTCCCACACAAACAAACAGCTGTTCACTCATGCTTTCTCAATGTTTCAGCATTCATTCCAATTCCACAATCTCTATTGTACCCCTTTGAAAAATTTTTTAACATGTAATTAAGAACAGCAGGTTTACTTTGTCCCGACCTCATGATGATCGGTGACGAGAGACAGACAAGGGAGGGGGTGACCTGTTTTCACAGATTCTTACTCAGTTATCTGCCTGACCGAAGTCGTGGAGCCACACAAAGGAGAGGAGAGGGCAGGCTCCCTCCCTCCACACTCACATACTTTCACCAAACATTCATTCAGGAAAGGCATTTAGCTACCACAACACACAATTTTTCCCAATTCAATCTGAACCTTAAACTTTTAGCAAATATTCAGCATTTCTCAATCAGTAACATTTTAAAGAATAAACTTCAAAAATGCAAGACATAAGTTTTTTATCATTTGAATTCAGTAAGCTTCAAGGTCCCAAGTTCCCAGCAGTTCTGGAAAACCACACCTGAGGCTGGCGAGCAGGTTTGGCCCAGCCCTTGACTTTAAAATGACCATAATGATTAAAGGAGTAGTTTGAGTCTGTCTCATAACGTCCGTCCAGTAAGTCCACAGAAAACAGAAAAAAAAAATATAAACACAGACAAATACAGTCTTCCAACTCTATGGAAGCAAAACCAAAACAAACTTCCGACTCCGCAGAAGCAAAACTACAGATTAGACGATGGCCATGCACCACTCGTCTCAGATTGAGGGGTTTCTTGGCCCCTCAAGATGGAGGATTGGGGCATCCCCGACTCCTCCCACCGGTGGCCCCCCAGTGCATCCACGTAGGCCGTTACGGGCATTACAGATTTCAGAAGTGAGCTCAAACAGGACAGAACACACAGAACACAACAGAAAACACACAGACACTTACCACGGTCAGTCAGACCCTCCAGATCGGGTTCCCTCGTGAGTCTCAGGGGCCCTGGACTAGGCCCCAAATGTTATGCCCAGATTTCAAGATCCCCCAAGACAGACAAGGGAGCCGAGTCTGATGCAAAAGCATAGAGTATTTTATTCAAGCCCGAGACATGGTCCCCCCCACCCCCGCCTCCATTACTGGATGCAAGAGAGAGCCCCGAGTCCCAAGGGAACAAAGAATTTATAGGGCTTGGGGTCGGGGGGTGGGGGCACACTGGGACCACTGATTTGGCCAATTCCGGTTGGCTGAGTGAGGGCCGGGAGCTAGTGATGCAAGGTCAGGGTGCAGCTAGGGTCTGGATACACAAAGACAGGGGGGTGACTAGCATACTCTTGGCCTTGGGCTAGTTTCCCCACCTTCCCATTGGCTGAGATAAGGGAAGGCTGAGTAACTGATAAATTCTGTGGCTTTTTCTTGGAAGAGGGGATAAGGACACAGCTATCAATTCTGTTCAGTCCTTTCACATAACCAAGATAGTGGTGATGGTAAATTTGGACTTTAAGCTGAATGAAGATAAGAGGGAGAAAGACAGAAAGAATCAGATAATTGTATTTTACTACAGGAAGGGGAAAACCTCCAGTAAGCAACACAACAAATGCTGAAGAAGAGATGCTGGAGTATTCATCTACCATAGGTGATACCCAGGGTCTCCCAGAGGAACACACTTAATAATATGTTTCCCTCTATAAACAATGCTTCAGAAATGGGGATTATGAGAATATGAAAACATTAATGGTCTCCTTGAATAAATACCAGCAAGGCTATAAAGGAAATGTGTTTGTATTTTTGCATGTTTTCAGATGATGGGGAGGGATCTAAGGAGGGGGCAGGCATGTGAGAAGGGAGCAATGTAGAATTCTTTCATTGGGGCACCAGACAAGCCATTTCATCCTGTGCCAATCACCTAGAATAAGGACAAGGAGAAGACTGAAGGGGGATTTTTTCCTCAACACTTTCTCATACTGGCAAGGAAGAAAAGAAGCTGATGTTTAATTTAGGTTTGGATTGGGGGGGTGCGATGGATGGTGGTGGTCGCAGTCATGAGGAACAGGGTGTTGAGTTAGTGCTGGCAGTGTATAAAAATGAATATGATTCCCTTTTTACAGGGTAGACTATTGTTAACGTAAAAAAGCATTGAAACCTGTAAAGAATTTTTGTTAGTTTATTTGAGCTAAACAGTCGACATATGCCGGGAAACAGAACCTCAGCGAATTGAGATAGTGCTCTGGAGAATGGCAGGGTTACATCTGTATTTCCACATGATATTCATTGGTGACAGATTTAAGGAGGTGGGATTAAGTGAAGCATGGAAACCTCTGTGATAGGATAAAAAGTAAAATGATGGACACATACTTAGTTGGGTGCAGGAACAATTAACATGATGATGAAGGAATTTGTGGTATCTGTCCTGGGCCCAGCACACCTGGCTGTGCTCCAGGGGCTCCATAAAAAGGTAAGTCACAAGTTACCCAGACATCCCAAGGACATGTTATCATAGATGCAAAAAGACAGATAGGCTCAGTTACGGTAAAGGTTGACCTTATCAGTGAAGATATCAGCTTAGGGCGTAACTGCCCACCATAACTGCTTTCAATTAAAGTTTAATTTCAGACCATCCTTTGTGGCAAAACTGCCATGCAGGCCTATCCTGAGCTTGTCAGGTCAGCATGTGGCCCCTTTCATCCACACATCCCCCTTTTGGTCATAAATCAATCCAGAGGATGCATTTGATGACCAACCTTTTGGTTGGATAATGGAGTCCCACGTTGCTAGGAAGGCTAATTCCTAGGATGTATCAGTGTCAGCATGTCTTGCTGAACAGGTGGACCACTGGGGATGGGACAAGACCATAACCTTAGATGGCATTTAAGGTCGAATTATTATTATTTAAAAAAGGGCAAGTAAATGGGAGGCAGTGAGGTCCTATATGTCCTTGTTAAAAAGTATTGTGGATCATTTCTAATATTTGAGCCATCATGATCCGAGTCTTTTTGCTGTATGTCTTAAGTTTTGCTTTTCTGCATCTAGTGTAACATTTACATATTATGAACACAAAAATCACAAAGGTATTGATTACTTCCCAGGGTTTGCAATGAGGAACCTGGTTTGCAAAAAAGCAGTTTACAGAAGCAGAATTTAAGGATGTTAATTATAGTTCTGGGTCTCGGGGTCACTGAATTGACAGAAACACCTTATCTAGACCCCTCGGGTATTGAGACCACTGAGTTGCCATGAACTTATTAAATTTAGAGTAATTGCGCTGCCCTGGCCTTGGGACCACTGAGTCAACTGGAATGCATTATCTGTGGTCACTAAAACGACCTAGGATAATTGCGCTGTCTTGTTTCCCAGGTACAGAAGAATGTGCTTTCCAAAACCAGTAAGATAACAATCAATGGGATAGTCATTCAACCGATAAGGCATTCAATCGAATGGGATGATTTATACAATTCAGAAAATCAAAGTAACTTTTCTATTGTTAAGCCAAACAGCAGGGTTAGAGTTAAACTATAGTTTCTACCTGATGGTTGCTACCATACTTCATTCCCCACTGGTTTTATGTACATGAGTCAAATCATGGACTCATCTTTACTAGTTAGGGGATTGTACTGCTCCCTAACTACAAGTAGTTTGACCGAACTAATTTTTCTAAAATGCCAGTTTGGCACATTTAATTTTCATTTACTCACCCCACTTCTTTTAGGGGCATTCTCTATTTTGTTCCTGCTCTCCTGTCCCCTTGTCCCCACTTGTCCCTGGACTTTCTCACTGGCTAGAAAAAATGTTCTTACAGTTACCAAGTGCCCTAGTGCACGGTCTCCATCAGTACTGTCCTCACTGAAGTCCAGTTCCCCTCCTGCGGGCGTTGAGCCTCCTCCTGGCCTGCATGGAGCCCGGGCTAGGTGAAAGGGAGAGTCGTCGCGGGGCCTACGTGGGCCGGCCGCCGAGCCCCATGAGGCACAGCCTGACCACGCTGCTGGCGGCCTTGGGCACCGACTCCCCAGCCCATAGCGGGAGCCCGGCGCAGGCCGCCACCCGCCCGCCGCCCCCAACTGGACCCACGCGGCAGTGGCAGCGGCGGGGCGGGGCGCATGCCCTCGCCCAAGGAGATGGAGGAGGAGGCCATCGCCGGCACCCCCAGGGAAGAGACGGAGGACGTGGACTTCCTGTCTAGGCTGGAACTGGTCGATCTGCTGGACCCCCAGCAACCGGACTGGCCCCTGGAGCCCCGGCTCAGCTCGCCTTGGGGGGGCTAGGACTGTGCCCTCCATCTTGCCCTGGGTCCTCCATTTTTGGGGCAGCCGCCATGTGCTCAGGAGAGTACCTTTTTCCAGGAAGCCCAGGCCCCTGCTGGCCACGCCTGGGATTTCTTTAAACTAACCAATGACAATCAAGGGACGTGCGTGCCATAGAGATGACCACATCCTGTGTAACAAGACCGGACTTGCGCCTGGCCAATCGGAGGGGCCCACAGTCCCCTCCCCTGCCCTTACTATAAAACCCACAATCCCATCAGGCTTCGCTCTCTCTCGGCCACTGGGCTTACCGTTGCATCGGTGAGTGTGGTTGGGGAGCTGAACTAGTTCGAAATGATGGACTCTTTGCTTTTGCATCGGACTTGCTGGCTCCCTGTGAGTTCTTGGGAATCTTGAAATCTGGGCACAACACTAGGGATCTCTCAGGTGAGGCCGCTGGTTGCCGGGATCAAGGCCGTTTCCTGGTGCAGGAGCTGGGAGTGGTGTAGCCAAGACTGGATGCTGTCAGCAGGGTGACAGTGTATAGTCCTCTCCAAGTTGGGGTGAGTCCTTGGGTCATGAACTTCTTTACCCACACCGAGTCCCCAGGCTGGAAAGGATGTACAGAGTCCGAGATGACATTTGCAGGGCGTCTCGAACAAGCTTATGGGTGGCTTGTAATTTCTGTAAGAGATCACGTCCAAGAAAGGGGTACAGGCATTCTGGCAAATACAGGAATTCATGAACCACCCGGTGGCCGCCTAACTGACATCAGCGGGGGCAGCAGAACAGTCTGCAGCTGTGGTCCTGGTAGCTCCAATAATGGTGACATCCTGTCCTGAGAGGGGAGCTACCTTCTGAGTAACTACCGAGTGCTCTGCCCCTGTATCAACCATAACGTTCAGTCTGGCCCCCAATTTTCATTTCGACCATCGGCTCATTGGGGCCCAGTTGGAAAGAGCCCAGTCTGTCCTAGTCAGAGTCAGCTGTTGCCAGTCCGAGGAGGTCTGCCTCAGGCGGCTCTGGCCAATAGTGGCTGGATGGTTTGGATGGCCTTGTCAGCTTCTTCTGGCCTGCTCCTGGCCTGCCTGCCTCTTCACTCCTGCTACTAAACCTTACTCGGTCCCTTCTTACACGCAGAACCGGACCCAAGGCGGCAAGGTTTGAGTAATTTTAAAATTCCTTAACATACATTCTAAAACAGCCGTGGGCAAACTACGGCCCATTTGAAATGAATAAAACTAAAAAACAAAACAAAACAAAAAAAAGACCGTACCCTTTTATGTAATGATGTTTACTTTGAATTTATATTAGTTCACACAAACACTCCATCCATGCTTTTGTTCCGGCCCTCTGGTCCAGTTTAAGAACCCATTGTGGCCCTCGAGTCAAAAAGTTTGTCCACCCCTGTTCTAAAAGAACTAATCAAAATAAGGCTTATTTTCTAACTTCATTTGTCGTTGGGTGTGGACAGCAAATGACACTAATCAGATTGACATAAAGGATTTAACCTTTGTTTAGGGAGGCAAATGCAAATCATTTACTGGCAAGTGTCCTTGGTTTAAGGAAGATAGGATTTCTGCTCAGTTTCCCTATTCTACTTGTTCTGGGTTACTGGCCTATCATACATTCAACTCTCAACATTTCTCTTTTCCTTCTCATCACATACAAAACCTTCATAAATTTCACACTTTCAAATTAGCCTTCAAACCTTTTTTCTATGTCCTTCAAAAATGCATAACCGTGCCTCAGACCTTCCATTAAGTATTTCTCTTTACCTTCTTCCATCACACCTAAGCCATATTTCCAATTAGTTAGAACTTTTAGCCTTAATTTTTAGGTGACATGTAAATAATTAACATTTCTCAGATTAGCAATACATTCATATTTTTTAAGAGACACAAACAGAAAGTTCACTAGCTAAACAATTTTAAACAAAGACACATATTTAAACAATAAAGACAGATAACATTCCCCATTAAAAACTTTGAATCACCACAGCAAGCAATATCAGTTTGTGAGCATACAGGCCTTGTTGATGTCATCTTGGGATAGCTGTCTGCCTTCGTGGTCAGCAACTTCTCATCCTTGAAAGACCTCTGCTGTTTCTCGTCCTTGAAAAGTCTTTGATCTCTGCTGCTAAGGTCCTCTCCAATGAGGTTGGAGACAGTCTTTTATTTGGTGTCTTTTCCACTACACCAAATCTCCTGGTTGTAAGCCATGATCTTTGAAATCTTCGTCTCCTGGGAGCGCACTATGAAATGAATCTGTTACCAATTTGTTAGTTCCTACAATGTAGAATGTCTGCTCTTTACTTTTCCTTATATTTGGGAAACAAAAGATTTAAAAGTCAACAATATATTTTTGCTTATCCTGATTATTTGCCAGCAGTTTTTGAATTCAGTTATTCCTTGAAGTTCTATAAGTCTTCATCCAGTTCAAAAATGTGACCTGCTTACAAGCCTGCAATTTAGATTAAGTCAGAGTTCTTTTCATGGGTTTTTCTAAACACATAATATACCTACAAATGCATCAGAATAAAGCTGTCCAGAAATGACAAAATTTAAAGGTGGCATGGTTATAGATTTGATAAAAAAACTTTGCTTTTCTATAATATAAATATGTAAGATTTTAAAATGAGGCACATGGCTTATTGCAAGCAGTGTTTTCAGCCTTGAAAATAATTCATAAACTCCCAGTCTGTAACAACCCATGTGACTGGAGCTCAGGCGCATGGTCTCTCCCGATTGGCTAATTCAAAAGGGAGGGGTTGACCTTTGCTGTTTCAAGATGGCAGCCCCCAGGGAAGCGGCAAACAATGTGGCCATCATAGTGGCTGTCAAGTCACGCAGCCCAAAGTGGTGGCTGTCTACACTGTTCTTTGCAATTAAATTTAAACTAGTTTTTGTATTAAAAATTTCAGTTGAGATCACAGAGTTAATCCTTTTTTTAATCAGACCAATAAGCAGCATATTTTGAATTCCTAATTATTTCAGGGAAAGCCAAAGTTATTTTTTTCAAAAAAACCACAACTACACAATTTCTCCCAATTCAATCCGAACATTAAACTTTTAGCTGGCAAGTCAAACATTTAGCATTTCTTAATCAGTAACATTTTTAAGAATAAACTTCAAAAATATAAGACACAATCAACCAACAAATTCAATTCTACCCTCTAGATTTCGTACGAGGCGCACTCAGATCAATATTATGTATTATGTCACTTCAAAATACCTAGACATAAGTTTTTACCGTTTGATTCAGTAAACTTTACAGTCTCAAGTTCCCAGCAGCTCTGGAAAACCATACCTGAGGCTGGCAAACAGGCCTGGCCCAGCCCTTGACTTTAAAAGGACCATTTTTTCTCTGGGGAAAGTCAAGAAGCAAATTTGTAGCTACATAATTTCTTGAGATTCAAATCCAATTATTATTATTAAGGCATTTATTTTGGCAAATTTTTGTAACAGAGACAATTTTACTGAATTTTCTTTTGGAGGCTTGTTGCTAGAACCAGCCTGCATTGCTTCCCTGGGTAAAATTCGCCATTTTTCTTAGGAAATAATCAGTCTTGGGTTTTATTCTGTACATGTGTGAAGAGATTCCAGTTCAAAACTCTATCTAAATGTCCAAAAACAGGGCAACTGTGCACATTAGTTTTAAACCAGCTTTTCTCTTTACATGTGAACAGAAGTACCAGATGCATTTTTAAATTTTGTAAAACTTTTCAATTATGAGAAGGAGACTTTAAATTGGAATACTCGGGGAGGAGGCGTCCATATTGGATATCCATGTGTTCCCTTCTTCTCTTCCCCACATCCTGCTTTGGGGAAGTTTCAGCAAATGACTCAAATGGCGTATTTTTCCCAAAGTCATGATTAATAGAAAGACATTTTAAATTTTTTCCTATTTCACTACAACAAAGACACAAAAACATCAAGGCGCACAGAACACACTAAAAGTTTACACCAGAGAATGTCTAACATTAGAAACTACCAAAGCAGTGTCTTTTGTCCCTGGTTCAGGAACTTCCCCTCTCTAGAATTTCAGTATATTCCCAATGGACTATTCAAAAAACAAACAAACAAACTATGGGCTAAAGGAAAAACAGGGTGTAGACATTAATTAAGTTCAGAATAGTTCTGAGACAGTCTCTAAAATTTATTAATATCCATCTTATTAGGATAAATTTTTTCTATGTTTTTCTCTAGAAGCTTCTAATTTCCAAATTAAGATATGCTTCCCATGTACTCATTCAGTTTAATTTCTGAGCCAGCATTTTCTAATTTCTGCATGCAAAATATTAACATAGGTACCACAAACAAACTACATTTTAGCCATTTCTCAGTTAATATTTTAAAGTACTTGCAAATAAAGGCTTCCTATCAGGAGTATTAAATGAGGGCTGATGTCTCGGGAGCTTCTGGCCTTGGAGGCACAAATTCCCATGTTAATTTTTTTAATTTTTATTTTGGATATCTGTAGTCTGAGCAAACTTTCTAGACATGTTATGCAAGTGGGTCAAATGTGGCCTCAGTTTCTTTCCCGGCTGTCTAAAACCACAGGAAAGGTTTAGGGCCCAGGCAGACCAAGCCTTAAGGAGGCCCCCTAGATAAGCCATTTAGTTAATTACAGTTGCGTCAGGACTTCCCTATGGGACTCCAGCATTTCTGAAACCTCCACAAAAATTCTTAGTCACCTAAGAACATCCCAGAATCGAAATATTCTAAAAAGAAATGTTGCCCCTTTATCATCGGAGCTGAACGAGTTCAGCTCTCATTTATACAGCGAAGGTTTTCTTTTTTGCTCAGACTCTCAGAAAGCAAAACCAATTGAAGAGCCGAAATCCAATCCAGCCACCCATTTTTTTTCCTCCATTCCTGCCTTAGCCTGGGTTCTGTCAACCCTTAACCTGGGGTCCGAATCAACCCTGGTTCCACCTAGAGGATTTTAAACAGCTCAAATAAAGTCTGACCTTCCACCAAAGGAAGGGAAGGTTCTGGGTCCAAAAGACAACTCACCCAGTTCACCTGGTACAGCAGGGAGTCGGCGGGGCTCAATTGGCCCCTTGCTGGATCCTAGCACGGAGTCCGAGTCCGCAAGATGGTCCTGGGTGAGCTTCTTTGGAATCCTGCTGACTATGCCAATTAATGTTAACATAAAAAAAAAAAAAAACCCATTGAAACCTGTAAAGAATTTTTGTGAGTTTATTTGAGCCAAACTGTGACATATGCCAGGAAGCAGAACCTCAGCGAATTGAAATAGTGCTCTGGAGAATGGCAGGGTTACATCTGTATTTATACATGAAATTCATTGGTGACAGATTTAAGGAGGTGGGATTAAGCGAAGCATGGAAACCTCTGTGATAGGACAAAAAGTAAAATGATGGACACATACTTATTTGGGTGCAGGAACAATTAACATGATGATGAAGGAATTTGTGGTATCTGTCCTGGGCCCAGCACACCTGGCTGTGCTCCAGGGGCTCCATAAAAAGGTAAGTCACAAGTTACCCAGACATCCCAAGGACATGTTATCATAGATGCAAAAAGACAGATAGGCTCAGTTACGGTAAAGGTTGACCTTATCAGTGAAGATATCAGCTTAGGGCGTAACTGCCCACCATAACTGCTTTTAATTAAAGTTTAATTTCAGACCATCCTTTGTGGCAAAACTGCCATGCAGGCCTCTCCTGAGCTTGTCAGGTCAGCATGTGGCCCCTTTTGTCCAGAAGCTGTAATTTTTCATTCTTGTGGCTTCTTTGTAATAGTCACTCCTAGCTAAGCCTGGATATTTGCGTCCATTTCTTGAGCCCAGCTGAACTTAAATAATGAAACCCACCCCTTGGCACCTGAGCTAAGGGTCAGGCTGACAACATACCTACCTCTGGCATGGTACATTTCCAGGGTGTGGCTCTGCCAACACCACTGGACTCAACTGACAATAATTAAAGAAATGCTCAATGTGCCTTCCCAGGTGCTCTCTATATCTCCCCCTTCTTTATTTTTAAATGTAGCTATGGACATCTAGTTGGAGCCTTAGGACTGGAGATTGCAGGAGCTTGCTGCTGACTGAAAGAAAGCAGGATAAAATTAGTGTATACAAAGGAATCCTATTAGGTACCTGGTGGTGTGTTTTAATGCTGGGGTCCAACCCCAGCAGGTTCAGGGGTCCCCAAAGGTGTGGACGGAGTCGGCCAAGAAGGAATGACACGGGGACAGCGTTCAGTTGATCAGCAGCCTAGGCAGGATCTCTAGCCAAGTTCTGGTCAGGATCTCCAGCGAGGTTCAGTCACCAGGTTCTAGTCAGGTTCTCTTGCCATTTTCTATCCAGGTTCTGTAGCCAGGTTCTGTCTCTAGGTTCTTTGGCCAGGTTCTCTCGCTAGGTTCTGTCTCTAGGTTCTGTTGCCAGTTTCTGTCCAGGATCTTTTCCCATGTTCTGTCTCTGGGCTCTGTCTCTAGGTTCTGTGTCTCTAGGTTCTGTGTCTAGGTTCTGAGTCTAGGTTCTGTGTCTAGGTTCTGTGTCCTGTTGTCTTGCTACATCTGTATTTATACCAGTTGATTCCAATCCTATAAATCTCTATTCCAAAGGTTAGGGCGTTTCTTATCTCCATTCCAGTGAGTAAAGATTATGTAGGTTAAGCATGATTGTTCATAGTTAAAGTGATTAATTACCGGCCTGGCACTTAGTTAAGGGGTTTTATTCCCTCCCTAACTTCAGGGGAAAATCCCTACCTGGGGAAACAACCTTTCTCAGAGAGGTGACCTTGGTTAAAACACATAGTGCCAAGAAGGTAAGCAAACATATTAACAACAGTATGCCATATATGCCAGGTCCCTTGAAACAGCAAGGATGGACCGGCTCCTGGCATTTTTACATTTTCCATGAATTAAATTCTTTTAAATTATCCAGTAATTCTTTTGCCAGTTTTTCTGGAGATACAATTTTATCATGACTATTCTGAATGGCTTGTACATGTTTGTGTAGCTGAACTAGGTCTATACTGATATTATTATGATGCCATATTCCCTATAGGTGCATTTTGATTTTACTCCATTCCCATAGAGAACCGTTATAGCAGGCTGGAGTCACACAAATATATGTAAAAGCAGCATGGCTTTGCAGCTGCTGTCTAATATTGACATTTTCTACTTGATTGCCTAGGCCAGTGGTTCTCTACCTTCTGGCCCTTTAAATACAGTTCCTCATGTTGTGACCCAACCATAAAATTATTTTCGTTGCTACTTCATAACTGTAATGTTTCTACTGTTATGAATTGTAATGTAAATATCTGATATGCAGGATGGTCTTAGGCCACCCCATGAAAGGGTTGTTTGACTGCCAAAGGTGTCACGACCCACAGGTTAAGAACCGCTGGCCTAGTCCTATTACTACAGTTTCCAAAGCATTTAACTTTGTTTCTAGCTTTTTGTCTATATCTTATTGATCATGAAATGTAGTTAAGTTGTTCTGAGCCAACTCATTGACAAAATTTGCATTCTGGATGCTTTGGGTCAATGTAAGAGAAGCAGTCACAGCAAATGCTATAACAGTAACTAGGGTAACAATACCAAAAATAATAAGTCCCAAAGCACGCTTTTCCCAGGACAGTTGATTGTGCGAAAGTTCCTCCAATGCCTGGAGGCCTGCATCTTGATACCATTTTCCTGTTATGTTAGTAGGAAGCATAATAAAAGAAGACTGCTTTAAAATTAATATATCTTGCTCTGACTGGTTTGGCTCAGTGGGTAGAGCGTCGGCCTGTGGACTTAAGGGTCCCGGGTTCGATTCCGGTCAAGGGCATGTACCTTGGTTGCAGGCACATACCCAGTGGGGAGTGTGCAGGAGGCAGCTGATCGATGTTTCTCTCATTGATGTTTCTAACTATCCCTCTCCCTTCCTCTCTGTAAAAATCAATAAAATATATTTAAAAAAATTAATATATCTTTATTCAGGTTATGCCTAGAAACACAACTGGTAAGGTTACAGTGATGGCATTGAACAGCATAATGGGTGTCCAACATGGTGATGTTCACATTTTCAGTCACCAATACATATGGGGGCTGGACACAAGCTCGTAAGCCATAGAAAGGACTTGATGAACATGCTCCTTTAATATTAGCTAAGGAAGAGCTAGTAAAATTAAGAAAGTCAAGGGCAGCAGCTAAATGCCAAAGATCCTTCTGCAAGCCTCCTATTTCCGTGGTCAGGGCGTTACCCACAAATCCTCCTGGTGACATAGGCTCAGGATGGGGATATTTAGCATCAAGCCTGTGAGACCAATCCAATATATACAAGTCAGAGCTAGAAATATTATGTCTCATTGGTACAGGGTTGGTACAACCTTGTCATTGAGTTAATGCTCCCAGCTCAGTAGTGGTGCTATTTGGACAGTAAGGAAGCAGGGAATGCTTATCAGCCAGCCATTGGGTGGCCTTAGGAAATCCTAGTTTCGTAACTGTCTGAATATATTTCCCTAGGACGTCTTATTTTCTTGGCCAAGCTGTAAACATCCTAAAGTTCCCTTTTTAGATAAACAAATAGAGAGCTCCCCACTAAAGCCATTGTAAGTATAATCACCTTAGGAAGAAGGATTTATGTGCTTGTCGGTGCTACCCCTAACCATACTGGTGTTGCTAGTAAACACTGACACTGATTCCCCAGTCCAGGTGGCTGGATTGACCACAGGGGGGTCTGGAACATATGTTCAGTAAGTTTCTGCTGCAGCCATACTTACCTGGCAGCTGACAAGTGCCATCATAACAACAACAAGGTTGGAGGGGGTTACCTGGACCTCCTGTTTTTTCACCACTTGTTGAGCATCGATGGTCAGCTTCTTCAGTTGACCCCATGTGAGGACACTAGCTTCTCCAGTGGTCTTAGTCACCTGCCTTCTGCTCTTCCCCTTCTTCGGGGTCGGTGGCTGAACTGGCATCATCATGGGAGGTGTGATCTTCAGCTTCTTGAACTGCCGGATGAGCTCTTCTCCCAGGTCCATGGTTGTAATGCACCGCTCACTCTGCCACCCAGATGGGGTTAGAAGCGCCTTCTGGAAAGATACAAACATGGCCTCTTCCCCACATCATTACTGGATCTGGCTCTCTCCACTGCCCTGTTTGTAAATCCTTCCATCATGCCATACCGACAGATGCCATGGCACCAGGAGTTTGGTGCCTCTCCGGTGCTGTGCGAACATCATGGTCACAATTTAAAAAATTTAAAATATAAAGAGCATGATTTAGCTGATTCTGTGGAGTAGGATAATACCCATCTCCCCCTTTTTGTTTTTGTAACTGAGTTTTTAAGGTTTGATTGGCTCTTTCTATAATTGCCTGTCCTTGAGGATTATAGGGAATTCCTGTTTTATGTATTATTTGGTATTGCTTGCAAAACTGTTGAAAGGAAGAGCTAGTATAAGCAGGTCCATTATCTGTTTTTATTTCTAGGGGCTGTCCTATGACTGGAAAAGCTGCTAGGCAGTGGTTAATTACATGCTTTGCGCTTTCCTTTATGAGAGAGAAAAGAAACATTTGAGGCATTTCAGAGCCTATTGGGATGATGTAAAATCAATTCTAGATTAAGAGAAAAATTTTTAAAAATTCAAACCCTTGAAGGATTGTCAAACTCGGTTTTAGTAAAAAATTATATATTAAAATGTATTAGACAGGAACATAGGCTAGTAAACTTCAATTCCTATGTTTAAAAGATTTTTGTTTATTTTTAATACTGATTAATATAACATAATTATTTTACTAGAAAAGAACGAACCAAAATAAGGCTTTTTTTCTAACTTCATTTGTCCTTGGGTGTGGACAGCAAATGATACTATTTGGATTTTTGCTATTAATCTTCCTAAACACTTTGATATGAGCTATTTATTCTTTTTTTTAGGGAGGCAAATTGTAAAAACATTAATTTTTCAATGATAATCAAAAAATGAAGAGCCAATATTTCTTAAATTGACATTAATGAATATACTTTAAATATATTCTTTTTTATTATTATTATTAGTTAAGGTGTTACAAATGTGTCCTCATCCCCCTCATTAACCCCCAACCTCCCCCCCCACACACAAACTCATGCTCCCACCCCCCTGTTGTCCATGTCCATTGGTTTGGCTTATATACATGTATACAAGTCCTTCGGTTGATCTCTTCCCCTTACCCCCGTCCTCCCCTACTTTCCTTCTGGGGATTGATAGCCTGATCGCTGTATATATTCTTACTTTTAAGAAAATATATCTTTAATAAAGTATGAGACCTTCTGTAATAAAAGCTAAGAGCAGGTAAATTAAACTTGTCTAGCAATTAATATTTCAGTATTTTATGCTATTTTAGAATATTTAAATGTTTATTATTTAACCTAGTAATACTTCAAAGTCTTTAAGTTATCAAGACGTTGGAAAATTATGTATATGTACCAGTATATGAGGCTAGAGAAAAGGCAGGGAGAGGAGGGAGCAGGCCTTACAGCCCATTCCCAGGCTGTAGCCACTTGAATTTAAAAGCCAGATTTTCCTTAGAGATAACGTGCTACGGTTACTGCTGTGGCTCTAACTTCGTTCACAGCCTAGAAAAGCTGGTTTCTGGTGGTACAGTGGCCAAAGGCTGGTTGGAGCTTGAGCGGGAGGCTGAGATTGTAAATCATTATTTTGGCTGATCCCTTAAATTCTCCCCCCCCCCCCGTCCATGCTCCCCACCCCCACCCCACCATTGCATAGGGAGGGAAATGCAGGACAAGGGATTTTTTATTGTTTTATTGCTTAAAGTATTACAAAGGGTATTACATATGTGTCCTTTTTTTTCCCCCGCCCTTGACAATCCCCTGGCCTCCCCTAACCCCCAGTGTCTTATGTCCATTGGTTATGCTCATATGTATGCATACAAGTCCTTTGGTTGATCTCTTACCCCCCTCCCTCCTGCCCCCCAACCCTCCCTGGCCTTCTTGCTGCAGTTTGACAATCAGTTTGAGGCAGCTTTGCCTCTGTATCTATTATTGTTCATAAGTTTATAATGGTCTTTATTATCCATGAATGATTGAGATCATGTGGTATTTTTCTTTCATTGACTGGCTTATTTCACTTAGCATAATGCTCTCCAGTTCCATCCATGCCATTGCAAATGGTAAGAGTTCCTTCTTTTTTACAGCAGCATAGATGTACCACAGTTTTCTAATCCATTCATCTACTGATGGGCACTTAGGCTGTTTCCAGATCTTAGCTATGGTGAATTGTGCTGCTATGAACATATGGGTGCACATATCCTTTCCGATTGGTGTTTCTGGTTTCTTGGGATACATTCCTAGAAGTGGGATCACAGGGTCAAATGGGAGTTCCATTTTTAGTTTTTTGAGGAAACTCCATACTATCTTCCATAGTGGCTGCACCAGCCTGGATTCCCACCAGCAGTGCACAAGTGTTCCTTTTTCTCCACATCCTCTCCAGCACTTGTTGTTTGTTGATTTGTTGATGATAGCCAGTCTGACAGGTGTGAGATGGTACCTCATTGTTGTTTTGATTTGCATCTCTCGGATGATTAGTGACTTTGAGCATGTTTTCATATGTCTCTTGGCTTTCTGAATGTCCTCTTTTGAAAGGTGTCTATTTAGATCCTTTGCCCATTTTTTGATTGGATTGCTTATCTTCTTTTTGTTAAGTTGTATGAGTTCCCTATAAATTTTGTAGATTAGGCCCTTATCAGAAAATTGTAATTAAAAATCAATGTATTAGGCCTCAAAAAGGAAAGTAAATAATTTTCATTTTGCCTCCCTAACAAAGCTTATGTCAATATATTCAAAGACTGATAGCAGAAATCCAATTAGTATCATTTACTGTCCACACCCAAGGGCAAATGAAGTTAGAAAATAAGCCTTATTTCAGATTGATTTAAATTAGCAAATTGAAATCAGTGACTATTCAGGGGAACTTAGTTGTACTAGGCAGGAATCTATTCCTGGAGCATTAACTGTTTTTTACTGATGGTTCATCTCATAGTAAAGCTGCTTATCATGCAATGAATTCAGACCAGTCATACTTTTGTAATAAGAATTGAATTAAAAGCTATCAAGGCTGCATTGCAGGATTTCCAAAAGCCTCTTAATGTTATTTAAAACAAAAAAGGGGGGATAGTGGAGAAATATCCTGTAAGTAAACTACATCAAGCCTTAATTACTTAAATTTTTTCACTTTAAAAAATTTTTTCACTTGTAATGCTGATGGCAAGACACCCATGGTATCAGAATAAGCCAAAGGAAAATGGTTCGGCAAAATGAAAAGATCCTGAGTGTAGTTTATAGAAGGAAGGGTCCCTTTATTAACCTTCAGTCAAGGTTATGCTTATATATTTCCAGAAAACTCCTCCAAGCCCGTGTGGATTCCTGCAACAATGGATCTGAGAGAGGAACTGACCAGACTACTCCAGCCCCAGATAACAGTGGCCCCAAGCAACATGCTGACGAAATAGAGGAGAAACAGTCTGGAGATGGGGGATGGTAAAGATGCCTTGCCATGCTAGCAGTCAGCAGCTGTGCGTTGCTGCAGGCTGCCCAGGACTAAGCCAGAGAAGGTCAGACTTGCAGTGCTCACTGTTTGTCCAACATCCAGAACTGGAATATCATTGCTGTCATGTCACAGGGGACAGTGATTGAGAAGGGAACCAAAAAAAACTGTTGGACAGTGATTGGGAAGGGGACTCAAAGAACTGTTGGCCCAGAAAGGAGCTTACTGCAGACTGATTCCTTTGATGCCTGGCAGCAATTTAAAAGGACATGAAAGAACTCAATCCTTTTCATTGAATTTAAAAATCCTAAAAGGACTCAAGCTCTGCAAATGGCATACATTCTTGTTAAATTTATTAAAATGAAAAGGGAGATATGCTGGTGGCAAAGACCAATAGCATAATAAATGCAAGAAGTCCTCAGAAGGCTGATGGACTTTAATATTCAGCAGGCCTAAAAATCTGCATATTATTACCTGCTGCTGGCTGAACAGCTGAAGCAATTCCCCTAACCTGATAATCCTTTATTGTTTACCAAAACTTACCATTGATATGTGTTTGCTTTGCTAAAGGGCATATGAGAAGAGGTACCAAGATGGCGGCATAGGTTAACACCGGAGTTTGCTGCCTCGTACAACCACTTCAAAAATACAACTAAAAGAGAGAACGGACATCATCCAGAACCACAGGAAGGCTGGCTGAGTGGAAGTTCTTCAACTAGGAGGAAAGAGAATAATATACCAAGACTCAGAGGAGGCGCAGTGCTGAAGTCAAATACTAAGACACAGCTGATTCTCATAGCCACTTGGCCTGGAGCTCAAATCCCCTCTAGTATTACCTACAACAATCAAAGCTTAACTACAACAAGACTGCACACAAAGACCACTAGGGTGTGCACCAAGAAAACATAAAAAAATGCGGAGACAAAGAAACAGGAGGCAAATATCAGAAATGGAAGCTATAGACCTCAAAACCACACTTTTAAGGTCTTTAAATAATTTTCTAAAAACTGCCAATAAATGTAGTGAGATCCTCAAGAAATCTAATGAGACCCTCGATGTTGTGATAAAGAACCAACTAGAAATTAAGCATACACTGACTGAAATAAAGAATATTATACAGACTCCCAACAGCAGACCAGAAGAGTGAAAGAATCAAGGCAAAGATTTGAAATGTGAAGAAGCAAAAAACACCCAACCAGAAAAGCAAAATGAAAAAAGAATCCGAAAATACGAAGATAGTGTAAGGAGCCTCTGGGACAGCTTCAAGCGTACCAACATCAGAATTATAGGGGTGCCAGAAGATGAGAGAGAGCAAGACATTGAAAACCTATTTGAAGAAATAATGACAGAAAACTTCCCCCACCTGGTGAAAGAAATAGACTTACAGGTCCAAGAAGCACAGAGAACCCCAAACAAAAGGAATTCAAAGAGGACCACACCAAGACACATCATAATTAAAATGCCAAGAGCAAAAGACAAAGAGAGAATCTTAAAAGCAGCAAGAGAAAGAAACTCAGTTACCTACAAGGGAATACCCATACGATTGTCAGCGGATTTCTCAACAGAAACTTTGCAGGCCAGAAGGGAGTGGCAAGAAATATTCAAAGTGATGAATACCAAGAACCTACAACCAAGATTACTTTATCCAGGAAAGCTATCAGAATTGAAGGTCAGATAAAGAGCTTCACAGATAAGGAAAGGCTAAAGGAGTTCATCACCACCAAACCAGCATTATATGAAATGCTGAAAGGTATCCTTTAAGAAGAGGAAGAAGAAGAAAAAGGTAAAGATACTAATTATGAACAACAAATATGCATCTATCAACAAGTGAATCAATAATCTGATGAACAGAATGAACTGGTGATTATAATAGAATCAGGGACATAGAAAGGGAATGGACTGACTATTCTTGGGGGGGGGGAAGGGGTGTGGGAGATGTGGGAAGAGTCTGGACAAAAATCATGCACCTATGGATGAGGACAGTGGGTGAGGAGTGAGGGCGGAGGGTGGGGCAGGAACTGGGAGGAGGGGAGTTATGGGGGGGAAAAAGAGGAACAAATGTAATAATCTGAACAATAAAGATTTAATTTAAAAAAATAAAGGGCATATGAATGTTCTATTAAATAAAAGCAAAGGGGACGGAAAAGTCAGAGAGCTTCTCCGCTAGAGGGTAGTGATCTGCCTGGCTCCCCCAATGCCTTCTAAATTTATATTTCTTATCTAGTGTATCCATTTATGTGTGGCCCCTGCTCCAGATTCCTGAACCCTTGCTGTGAAAGATTGAGGCAGCTGGGGCCCAAATACAGAGGAGGGAAGAAATTGCCTAGAAAGATACTGACTCGCCTTCCTTCAAGGGATAAGGGTGGGAGTCAAGAAGCCTACAAACATGGCAAAGAATTCTGAGGTCTTACAGAAACCAGATGAGAGTTCAGCTGACTTCTATAAAAGACTCTGTGAGGCTTACAGAGTCTATACTCCGTTCGACCCAGAGGCCCTTGAGAACTAATGCATAGTCAATGCTGCCTTTGTAGGACAAGCTCAAACCAACATATGACAAAAGCTTCAGAAATTGGAGGTATCCACTGGGGAAAATGCTACTGAATTGCTGGAAATCACCAACAAGGTCTTTGTAAACCGGAACCGTGCAGCCAGGAAGGAAGCAGACCAAAAAATGAAGCAAAAGGCAGTCCTCCTGGCCGCTGCCTTGGGACACTCAGCCCCACCAGGAACATCAATACAGAAGCAGCAAGGAACTAAAGAACCAAAAAGGAAAGTGCCCCTGAGATGAGACTAATGTGCCTACTATAAGGAATCCGGACACTGGAAAAATGAGTGTTCCAACTGTCAAAAAGGAAAACCAGGAACTTCCACTCTATCCAGTTGCTACTGGCCAGAACCACCAGAGGCTGATCTGATTAGTCTGGCAGGATAGATTTTGACTAGGGAAGACCACGTTCTATCCCACTGGGCCCCCATGAACCCATGGTCAAAATGAAGGTTGGAGGCCAAACAATAAACCATAAGGTGGACACAGGGGCTGAACACTCTGTGGTGACACAAAGGGTTGCACTCCTATCAGGACAGTAAGTCACCATCATGGGGGCTATCTCAGGATCACAACCTGTAGACCATTCTGTGGCCCCTGACAATGCTGGCTGGGGGGCCACCAGGTGGTTCATGATTTCCTATATCTACCAGACTGCCCAGTTCCACTGTTAGGCAGGGACCTCTTGGCAAAGATGGGTGCAGAAATAACCTTTGCTCTGGATGGAGCAACACAACTACACCTAGGAAAGAGGCCCCTCCCATGATCTTGTCTCTAATGTGAGGAAGAATAGAGGTTGTATACCTCTCTGCCTGATGAGCCAACAGTGGCCCCGGAACTAGAGGCTGAGTTCCCATTAGTCTGGGCAGAAGAAAACCCTCCTGGTTGGGCCAGAAAAAAAACCATGCCCCAATACTGATTGACCTGAAGCCTGGAGCTCAGCCTGTCAAAATACACCAGTATATGGTTCTGTGGGAAGCACCTCTGGGGATCCAGGCTCACCTAGACCAGTGGTTGGCAAACTGTGGCTCGCGAGCCACATGAGGCTCTTTGGCTCCTTGAGTGTGTCTCTTCCACAAAATACCATGTGCAGGTGCACACGTACAGTGTGATTGAAACTTTGTGGCCCATGCACAGAAGTTGGTATTTTGTGAAAGAGCCACAGTCAAGGGGCCAAAGAGCGGCATGTGGCTCGTGAGCCACAGTTTGCCGACCACTGACCTAGACCAACTACTCAAGTACGGACTTCTAAAGTGATTCCAGTCTCTGTGGAACGCCCCTCCGTTTCCCATAAAGAAGCCCGTGATGAAGGACTACTGCACGGTATAAGACTTAGGGCCATTAATGAAGCAGTTGTCACACTACACTCGGCGCTGCCTAACCCATATACTCTGCTAGGACTCATACCTTCTGAGGCAGGATGGTTCACATGCCTAGACTTATAGGTTGCCTTCTTCTGCCTCCAACTAGAGCCCAATAACCAGCCCCTGTTTGCCTTCAAATGGGAAAACCCCACCACGGGTGCAAAGGAACAATTCACTTGGACTAGACTGCCTCAAGGATTCAAAAATTCACCAACCTTGTTCAGTGGGTCACTAGAATCTGACTTGGCCAGGTTCCCAGGACAGGACTTAGGATGTGTCCTCCTCCAATACGTAGATGACCTCCTATTAGCCAGTCCCACCCAAGCCCAATGCTGGGACGGAACCAGGGCTTTACTCAGGCTGCTGACAGAAGCTGGATAGGGGGTATCGAAGAAAAAGGCACAAATTTGCAAAAAAAGAAGTCAAATTCTTAGGCTTGAGATTACCTAAGGCAAACGAATACTTGGGGTCAAAAGGAAATAGGCAGTCTGCACTATTCTGGTTCCCATCTCCTGTCAACAAATTCGAGAGTTTCTAGGAGCTGCTGGGTTTTGTCGAATATGGATTTCTGGATTTTCAGAACTAGCAAAACCCTTGTATGAGGCCCTAAAAGGAGAAGAAAAAGCGTCCCTTGTCTGGGGTCCTGAACAAGAAAAAGTGTTGATGACCATCAATACAAAACTCACAGAGGCAACGGCCTTGGGACTCCCAGATGTTTTTGTTCGTACAAAAAACAATGGGATAGCTCTGGGGGTCTTAACCCAGGAATTTGGGCCTTGGCAGAGACCAGTGGCCTACCTTTTAAAACAAATTTGACCCGATTGCAGCAGGCTGGCCACCCTGCCTGAGGGCCTTAGCGGCCACCACACTACTGATCAAGGAGGCAGACAAGCTCATGTTAGGACAAAACCTAAACGTAAAGGTGCCCCACTCTGTCATTACCTTGATAGACTCAAGAGGGCAGCACTGGCTAACTCATGCCTGGATGGCCCAGTACCAAAGGCTCCTATGTGAAAACTCATGAGTAAGACAGGAAGCAGTAAAAACTCTAAACCCTATCACCTTTTTGCCAACAGCAGCTGGGGCCCCAGAGCATGACTGCCTGGAGATACTTGATGAAGTCTACTCCAACTGGCCAGACCTGATAGATAAACCACTGCAAAATCCTGACCTCATTCTGTACACAGACAGCAATAGTTTCATAAGTGAGGGCAAAAGATATGATGGGTATACAATAATTTCGGATTTTGAAAATTTGGAGGCAACGGCCCTTCCCAAAGAGCAGAATTATAGGCCCCAGTTGGAACTTAGCAAGAATAAGCGGGTCAACATATATACTGACTTGCACTATGCCTTTGCCAACCTACATATACATGGAGGTATATACAAGGAAAGAGGACTTTTTACAGCAGAAGGGAAAGGAATAAAAAACCAAAATGAAATCCTGAAACTGTTAGAGATAGTCTGGGAACCAAAGGAAGTAGCAGTTATCCACTGCAAGGGACACCAAAAAGGAAAAGACTCAGTGTCAGAGGGCAGACACTGCAGCTAAACAAGCTGCAAGAGAATAGGAAACACCATCCAAAATCATGCTGGCCCCAAAACTACCTACACCCCCAAAATATACAGCTCAGGAACAGGAGTGGGCACAGCAAGAGGGGGAAAATATGACCAAGGAAGGATGGTGGATACTTCCAGACTGATGGATCTATATGCCACTGGGCCAACCCACTGGGTGGTCCTCCAACAACATGAACTCACCCACCTGGGAAAAACTACTCTAGAGGCCTTATTGAGCTGGTACTACCTGATAGCTCGACTTCCATCCCTCTGCACCTCGGTGCTCAAAACAATGCTAGACTGTCTCCCTTGTGCTCGAAACAATGCTAGACAAAGCTCCATTGGGCCCTCAGGAATTCAGCTCTGCAGTCAAACACCCTTCAAAGATCTAGAGGTAGACTTTACTGAAATAAGACCCAGCAGGGGAAATAAACATCTCCTGGTTTTTGTCTGTACTTTCTCAGGCTGGGTTGAGGCTTTCCCCACAAGGACGGAAAAAGCAAGAGAAGTACCCAAAGTCTGCGAAGAGACATCATCCCAAGATATAGAATATCATTGACTATGTGATCATACAATGGCCCAGCCTTTGTGGCAGAAGTGGTGCAGCAGGTTGCTAAGACTCTAGGCATGCAGTAGAATCTACACATGGCCTACCAGCCCCAGAGCTCAGGGAAAGTAGAACACATGAATTGGACCCTTAAGCAGGCTATGACAAAACTATGTCAGGAAACGGACCTACCCTGGACTGATATATTGCCTCTGGCTCTTCTGTCGGTATGTTGTACTCCTCAGGCAAAGGTAAGATTCTCACCTTTTGAAATCCTATATGGGAGACCACCAACACTAATCAAACTTAAGGGGGACATAAAAGAACTAGGAAATTTAGAAATTCAGAAATAATTGCAAGGACTAGGAAAAACCATCCTTAAGGTACATAGATTGGTAACTGATAGAATACCCATTTCACTGGGAATAACTGTATACCCCCACAGACTGGGGGATCAAGTCTGGTAAAAGACTGGAAGAGAGAGCCCCTCAAACAAACCTGGAAAAGGCTCTATTTAGTCATACTAATCATTCCTACAGCCCTTAAAGTTGCAGGTCTGAACACCTGGATCCACCACTTGTGGGTGAAGACAGCCCCCCACTGAAGGATGGCCAATCTGAGTAGAAAATAACCCCCAACCAGGACAATCCTCTGCAGATCATCATAAAGAAGACAGTAAAACCTGCTGATCGATCTACACAAAAGCCTGAGGACTCTGTCAGTATATCCGATGGTCACCATCTGCTGGACTGAACCCAGCTCTGGACCCTGTATCCTTACTTACATTTCTCTGTTAGCAATATTAACAGTTTTTCTTCTCACCTTTCTTGTTTATTGTTGTCCCCGATCAAAATTAGACTTTCTTTTACTGTCACTAATCTCTCTCACTGAGACCTCTGGACTTCCCCAATGTTCCTGCCAGGAACCTGTCTATACAGGGCTTATGAGCCCAGGGAACCCGGGCGGGGGGGAGAGGGGGCACAGTGGGCCTCTATAGGGCATATCTCAGAAAGCTGAATACTCCTAGCCAGAGCTTTGTCAGCTACACTTATCAGCCCAGTGCATGCTATGACTCTGCCTCTGCTAATACCTGGGTAGGGAAAACTTATTGGACTGGAAAAATTAAGCAAAAACACCTATGGGCAGGACACGTCTGCCACAGAACTCCAGACAAACAGGCTTGTTGGACCTACCAAATCCATTATGGAATGTTTGATGGGGGGCGGGAGGGACCAAGACCAGGCCTGTGACAAAGCAGTATCAGAGGTAGTGAAAAAGCTGACACAGACAGGTCAGACAGGTTCCTCTCTCTTTCTTAGATTTAACAGGCCCTATGACTTAGACCACAGTCTGTATCAAATTCTAAATTCAACCCATCGCCTTCTAAAGTTGGTCAACTTGACCAACTCTGGGCTAAGGATTGCTGGCTTTGTCTTTCTCTAAATCAGAGGTTCTCAACCTGTGGGTCGCGACCCCTTTGGGGGTCGAATGACCCTTTCACAGGGGCCGCCTAAGACCATCAGAAAACACATATATAATTACATATTGTTTTGTGATTAATCACTATGCTTTAATTATGTTCAATTTGTAACAATGAAATTGGGGGTCACCACAACATGAGGAACTGTATTAAAGGGTCACGGCATTAGGAAGGTTGAGAACCACTGCTCTAAATCCACCACAGTATATACAACACCAGTAGTTCTAGTTAATATGACCCAATCCTACAACATATCGGGCTCTAATATAATAAGACCCATCATTTCCAGTGTAGAATTGTCACAACCAGCTCCTTTATGTTTCAAAAGCCAACAGGGAATGGAGCTGTTGGGTAACATACCTGACAACCAATGGAATCAAACAATTGACTGCCAAGGGACAAATAACTGTTCAAACGACCTACCTTGGTGTTACCTTTCCTAGGGGATTTTCTTTGTATGTGGAACAAATGCCTATTTATGTCTGTCAGCTAACTGGACAGAAACTTGTACTCTAGCATTCCTAACTCCCTAGATGAACATTATCCCCAACAGTCAATCTCTTATACTAGTAGTTCCTCTGGCAGCACACACCTGATCAAAAAGGGCCATCCAAATCATACCCCTAATAATTGGACTAGGAATCACCACTGGAGTGGGTACTGATGTTGGAGGAATAGCCTCATCTGCCTCTTATTACCAAAAACTATCAAAGGACCTGTCAGGTGACATAGAACAGGTTGTAAAATCCTTGGTAACCTTACAGGATCAAGTAGACTCTCTAGAAGCAGTGGTATTACAAAACAGAAGGGGTTTAGGCCTACTAACTGCTGAAAAAGGAGGAATATACCTCTTATTAAATGAAGTTTGTTATTTTTATGTCAATCAATCAGGAATAGTGAGAGATATGGCCCAGCAATTAAAAGAACTGGTCACAAAAAGAAGATAAGAACTGTTAGAATAATATATAGAATTGGGCATCTTAGGCTCTCCCATTAGCCAGCCCCATCCTAATGCTTCTCATGGCACTCCTGTTTGGCCCCTGAATTCTCAACATGCTAACCCATTTCATTTCCTCTTGTTTAGAAGCAATAAAACTCCAGATGATGTTTCAGACAAGGACCCCCAACTGCCATTACAGCTCTCCGGACAATGATGAACTCTAATTGCTGCATCCTCTTGCTCCTTCGACACCCCCATTCAGCAGGAAGTAATCAGAACAGTTGTTGCCCCTTTTTCCTTCACAGCATGAAAGGAAACTCCCCTGTCCATACCCACTCTTAAAATATTAATGTTCTTTAAGTCTTCTAGGAGCAACTTGAGAATCAAGATGGGGGAATGAGAAGGCAAGTCAAAAGCAAAGAAACCCCCTCCTCTTGTCTGCACCACCATAACCACACCCCTAGCTTCTGTAATCTCTCTCACTTCTTGGAGGATTTACAGTGAGAAGCAGGGGAGGTCTGCTTGCATGCACACATAGTACTCTCTGCCCGTGGTCTGGGGGCATCCCCCTAGGTGCTAATAAGGAACCAAGTCCTCTGTCTGTAGCATAGGCCAGTGGTCAGCAAACTGCAGCTCGCGAGCCACATGCGGTTCTTTGGCCCCTTGAGTGTGGCTCTTCCACAAAATACCACGTGCAGGCGCACATGTACAGTGTGATTGAAACTTCATGGCCCATGCGCAGAAGTCGGTATTTTGTGGAAGAGCCACACTCAAGGGGCCAAAGAGCCGCATGTGGCTTTCGAGCCGAAGTTTGCCGACCATTGGCCTAGGCAACAGGCCTTCACTGTGACCTGCAATGGGTGTGGAAAGCCCGCAAAATACCCTGAAGCTTAGCATGTAACTTAGAAAGAATGTCTAGAATGTGTATGTATGCCATATATAAGAGACAAAGAACCTAGGGATGTATATAAGGCAAAACCCTGCCACATTTGACACTCAGCCTCTGGAGGGTACTCTGCTGGGCCAGCACTGGTGCGAATAAACAGTACTTTGTTGAACCTCCGAGTGCATTTGGTTTGTTGCTTCCCACTGACCTGATTTCTGCCATAACAATTTCAAACTCTTTTATAACTAGATTCCAGTTCTCTATCAAGTGTTTTCTCAAGTGATTTACAAGTGTTTTTAAAGTTTTCTATAGAATTGGAAGCTTTTTAGCAGTTAATTCCAAGTGTTTTTCAAACACTTTCCTGCAGTTTCCAGCTCTTTACTAGTGAATTCCCATTGTTTTCAAACACTTTTCTACAGTTTCCATATTTTAGCTGTGATTTCAAAGTGTTTTAAAACTGTTTTCTACAACTCTTACAGCTCTATAGCAGTGAATTCCAAGTGTTTTAAAAGTGATTCCTACACAGTTTCCAGGTTTCAGCAGTGATTTCCAAGTGTTTTCAAACACTTTTCTGCAAAGTTTACAGCTCTGTAGCTGTGAATTACAAGTGTTTTCAAACACTTTCCTACACAGTTTCCAGATTTTAGCTATAATTTCCAAGTGTTTTAAAACTCCTTTATACACAGTTAACAGCACTGTAGCAGTGAATTCTGTGTGTTTTTAAACAGATTCTTACAGTTTCCAGGTTTTAGCAGTGAATTCCAAGTGTTTTCAAACACATTTCTACACATTTCCCAGATCTTTACACATGCATTCTAAGTGTTTCAAACACTTCCCTACACATTTCCCATCTCTTTCAACATTAATTCTACCTGTTTTCAAACACTTTGCTACACACTTCCCATTTCTTTACAGGTGAATTCTAAGTGTTTCAAACCATTTCACATTTCTTTAAACTTGAATTGTGTTTTCAAAGTTTCCTCTATATTTCCTAGCTCTGTCAACGTGAATTCTAGTGTTTCAAACAATATCCTACACATTTCCCTAATCCTAAACCCTAGCCTTAACCCTAATCCTAACCCTAACCATAACACTATCCTACACACTTCCCAGGTCTTACAACGTGAATTTTAAGTGTTTTCAAACATGTCCGGACATATTTCCCAGCTCCATAAACGTGAATTCTAAATGTTTCAAATACTTTCCTAAACATTTCCCAGCTCTTTCAACGTTAATTCTGTATTTAAAACACCTCACTACACATTTTCCATTTCTTTAAACTTGAATTCAAAGTGTTTCAAACGCTTCCATACACATTTCCCATTACTTTAAACATGAATTCTAATTGTTTTCAAACACTTTCCCTCATTTTTCCCAGCTCTTTCAAAGTAAATTCTAGTGTTTCAAATAATATGGTACAAATTTCCCTAATCCCAATCTTAACCCAAACCCTAACCCTAACCCTAAACTTAATACTATCCTACACCTTTCCCAGCTCTTTCAACGTGAGTTATAAATGTTTACAAAACACTTTTCTATACATTTCCCAGCTCTATAAATGTGAATTATAAGTGTTTCAAACACTTCTCTACACACTTCCCAGGTCTTTCAATGTTAATTCTACTTGTTTTCAAACATTTCCCTACACATTTCCCATTTCTTTACACATGAATTCTGTTTCAAACGCTTCCCTACACATTAACCATTTATTTAAAGCTGAATTCTAAGTGTTTCAAACACTTTCTTACACATTCCCCATTACCTTAAACATAGATTTGTGTTTTCAAACACTTTCCTCCATTTTCCCAGCCATTCAAGGTGAATTCTAGTGTTTCAATCAATATCCTACACATTTCCCTAACCTTAGCCATAACACTATCCTACACATTTCCTTCAACGTGAATTCTGTGTTTCAAACACTTTGCTTCACAATTCCCATTTGCTTAAACCTGAATTCAAAGTGTTTCAAACACTTCCATACACATTTCCCATTACTTTATTTGTGAATTCTGTTTTCAAACACTTTCCTCCAATTTATCCAGCTCTTTCAATGTGAATTATAGTATTTCAAATAATATCCTACACCTTTAACTAATTCTAACCCTAATCCCTAAACATAACACTAACCTGAAACCTAGCCAAAACCCTAACCCTAGACCTAAACTTAATCCTAACCCTAGCCTTATTCCTAATCTTCTACTAACCCTAACCATAGCCCTAACCATAGCCCTAACTCTAACCCTAACCCTAACCATAGCCCTAAACTTAACCCTAAACCTAACCCTAAACCTAGCCCTAACCATAACCTAACACTAACCCTAGCCCCAGATGTAACCCTAACCCTAATCCTAAACCTAACATGAGCTGTATCCATAACCTTAACCCTAACCCTAATCTAACCCTAACCTTAACCCCAACCCTAACACTAACACTAAACCTAGCCATAGCCCTAACACTAAACCTGAACCTAACACTCAATAGAGCTCTAGCCCTAGCCCTCACCCTCTCCCTAAACTTAACACTAATGCTAACCCTAGCCCTAGCCCTAATCTTAACACTAACTCAACCCCTAAACATAGTCCAAGCCCTAGCACTGAACCTAACCATAGCCATAAGCCTGACCTTAAACCTAGTCTGAGCCCTAACAATAACACTAACCCTAATCTTAACCCTAGCCCTAAACCGAACGCTAACACAAAATTAAAAGCTAAACCTAATCTGAGCCCTAGTCCGAGTCCTAACCCTAACCCTAACCCTAACTCTAATCCTAGCCCTAAACCTAACACTATCCTTAACCCTAAACATAACCCTAACTCTGTAGGTGATTACAATGTGAAGCCAAGTACCCAGATGATAAACCTAAACGTAACCATAACTATAACACTAACCTAACAGTAGACCTAACCCAAAACCTACCCCAACCCTAGCTCTAAACCTAACCCTAACCTTAACCATATGGTATCCCTAGTCCTAGACATAACTCTAACCTGAACCCTAACCTTAATTATAAGCCTAACCATAGCCTTAGCCCTAACACAAACCCTAACTGTAACACAAACCCTAGCTCAACTGTAACACTAACCCTACAACTAGCCTGGTCCTAGTCCTAAAACTAGCCCTAACCCTTGCCCTAAACTAACCCAAACACTAATACTAACCCTAGCCCTAACCTTAACCCCAGCTCCTGAGGTCATTCTAATATGCAGCCAAAGACCCAGACTCTAACCCTAACCCTAAACCTAACCCTACCTCAATAATTCTGGGGTCACCCTAACACTAACCCCAGCCCTAGCGAAAACACTAACTCTAACACTAACCCTTCTCCTAACCCTAACACTAACCCCAATCCTAACCCTAGTCTAATCCCTAATCTTAACAGTAACTCTAACCCTAACCGAAGCCCTAGCCCTAACCCACCTTAACCCTAGCATCAACCCTAACCCTAGCCCTAGCCTTAGCCCTAAACCAACCCTAAAACCGAACCCTAAACTTAGTCCTAGCCCAACCCCTAAGCCTAACCTTAACCTAACCCTAAACCTAGCCCTAACCCTAACCCTAGCCCATAGCTTAACTCTAACCCTAACCTAACCCTAATCCTGGCCCTAGGCCTAATACTAACCATAACCCTAACCCTAATCCTAGTCTTGGCACTAAAATTAACACTAACACTAATCCTAACCTTAGCCCTAGCCCTTACCCTAACCATAACCCAAGCCCTAAACCTAAACATAAACCTAACCCTAGCCCTAATCATATCACTAACCCTAACACTAACCCTAACCCATCACTAAAACCTAACCTAATCCTAACCCTAGCCCTAACACTAAACCTAACTCTACCCCTAACCCTAAACCTAGCCCTACCCCTAATAATAACACTAACCCTAGCTCTAATGCTAACCCTAACCCAACCCTAAAACTTAACCCTAATCCTATTCCTATCCCTAACCCTAACCATAACCCTAACAACTAACCTGAGCCCCAGCCAAAACCCTAACCCTAACCCTTCATCACTTTTATGGTCTTTAGAATCACATAGAATCTCTTTTAAGACCCAGAAACCTGGTCTAACTTAAGACCGGTTAGGTCACTCTCTGGGGGTGGGACTGAGGAATCTGGAGTATTTACTTTTTATTTTTATCTTTTGGAATCTGGAGTATTTAAAACTCTCCAGGTGATTCCACTGTGCAGCCAAGGCCCCAGATGCTAACCCTAAACTTCACACTAACCTTAACCATAGCACTAGACCTAACCATAACTCTAAGACGAACCCTAGCCCTAGCCCTAACCCTAACCCTAATCCTAACAGTAATACTAGTTCTAGCCCTAAACCTTACCCTAATCCTAACCCTAGCCCTAAACATAACAAGAAACCTAACACCAGCCCTTGCCCTAAACTAACATAACCCTAAACCTAGCCCTATTTCTAACTCTAATCCAACAGTAAAACCTAACACCAATCCTAGCCCTACATTTAGCCCTAACTTTAACCCTAAACCAAACCCTAGCCTGACCCCTAACCCTAACCTAATCCTAACACTAACCCTAACCTTAAAACCTAACCATAGCCCTAGCCCTAACCCTAACCCTAAACTTAACACCAACCCTACCTCTAATTCTCCAGGTGATTCCAATGTGCAGCCAAGGACCCAGAGGTTACCCTAACCCTAAACCTAAACCTAACACTAAACCTAGGCCTAGCTATAATACTAACCCTAACCCTAATCCTAACCCTAACGCTATCCCTAATCAAAACACTAACCCTAGCCCTAACCGGTTTGGCTCAGTGGATAGAGCATTGGCCTGCGGACTGAAAGGTCCCAGGTTCGATTCTGGTCCAGGGCATGTACCTTGGTTGCGGGCACATCCCCAGTAGGAGGTGTGCAGGAGGCAGCTGATCGATGTTTCTCTCTCATCGATGTTTCTAACTCTCTATCCCTCTCCTTTCCTCTCTGTGAAAAATCAATAAAATATATTAAAAAAAAAAACACTAACCCTAATGCTAACTGCAGCCCTAGCCCTAACCTTAACCCTAAACCAAACCCTAGATCTAGCCCTAATCACAACACTAACCCTAATCCTAACAATAGCTCTAACCCTAATCCTCACCCAGCCCTAACATCTAACCTTAACTCCAGTCCTAGCCCAAGCCCTAACCCAAACCTTAACCTAACCCTTATCCTAGGCCCAGCCTTAACCCTAACCACAACCCTAACCCTAATATTAACTCTAACCCTAACTTTCCAGGTGATTTCAATGTGCAGACAAAGAACCAGAGGCTAATCATAAACCAAACCCTAATCCTAACCTTAACCCTAACCATAGCCCTAACCCTAAACACAACCCTAACAATAACATTTAACCTAGCACTAACCATAACCCTAAACCTAAACCTAACACTCAATCCTAGCCCTAGCCTTAACACAATCCTAAACCACACCCTAACACTAACCCTAACCCTAGCCTAGACCCTAACTCTAACAGCAGCCCTGGTCCTAGCCAAAACCCCAGTCCTAACACTTGCCCTAATCCTAAATCTAACCCTAGCACTACCCCAACACCTAGTCTTAACCCTAACCATAACCCTAGAATTAACACTAATATTAACACTAAAACCTAACATTAAACGTAGCCCAATCTTTAGCCCTAACCTTAACCCTAAATCTAGCCCTAAGTCTAACCCAACCCTAACCCTAAGCCTCAACCTAACCCTAAACTAACCCTAACCCTAACCGTGGCCAAACCTTACCTAATCCAACACTAAAACCTAACACTAAACCTAAACCTACCCTAGCCCTATCCTAACCTTAACACTAATATTAACACTAAACCTAACCCTAACAGTAGCCCTAACCCTAATCCTTACCTAATCCTAAACCTAATTCTATACCTGACCCTAAAACTAAACATAACCCAAGCCCTAACCATCACTCTAGCCCTACCTCTAATCCCAGTCCCAGCCTTAAACCTAACCCTAAACTTAATTCTAACCCTAGCCCTAATCTTAAAACGAGCCTAACCCTAATTCTAACCCTAACCATAGCCCTAACCATAACACTAACACTAACCCTAGACCTAACCTTAACTTAACACTAAAACCGAACCCTAATCTACCTCTAGCCCTAACCCTAACCATAGACCTAACTATAACACTAACCCTAAGCCTAGACCTAACCTTAACCCTAACCCCGTGGTCGGAAAACTGCAGCTCGCGAGCCACATGTGGCTCTTTGGCCCTTTGAGTGTGGCTCTTCCTAAGCCTTAAGAGTACCCTAATTAAGTTAATAACAATGTACCTACCTATATAGTTTAAGTTTAAAAAATTTGGCTCTCAAAAGAAATATCAATCATTGTACTGTTGATATTTGGCTCTGTTGACTAATGAGTTTGCTGACCACTGCCCTAACCCAACACTAAAACTGAACCCTAATACTACTCCTAGCCTTAACACTACCCATATCCCAGTGATCCAGGTGATTTCAATGTGCAGCCAAGGACCCAGACATTAACCACAAGCCTAACCCTAGCCCTAACCAGAGCCCTCACACTTGCCCTAACCCTAAACCCATCCCTAGCCCTAACATTATCCCTAACCCTAACCCTAATGCAAACAAACACTAAACCTAGCCCTAAGCCTAACATTAAAACTAAACATAACCCTGACTGAGACTCCAGCCTCCCCAACTGCGGGTGCCTAAAATGTTTGTCAAGCGGGAGACAAAGTAGTGCCAAATACATGGATGGGTCCTGCGCCTTCTCACAGAGCAGATAGAAGGAACAGCTGAATTGAATAACATCCACCTGGAATTGGCGAATTAAACACAGCTGATGAGACAATCTGTGGACTTAAAGGTCAGAGACCAATCACCTAGAGAGAGTTAACGTAGGAGAAAGTTACATAACCAGACACCCTGTGAGGAGCAATCATGGGGAGACAAAGAGCCCCCATATGAAAGAAAAGGAGGAATCACTGGAAAAGGAAGTAGACGAAATAGAGGCAAGCAATATGTCAAAGAAAGAATTCAGAGCAATGGTTATAAGGATGCTGAAAAGGATGGAAGATAAATTCAACAATATGTGTAAGAAACAAGAGGAAATGAAGAACTGAGAAAAAATGAAAAATGACATCACTGCAATAAAGAATTCAATAGAAAGCATCAACAGTAGACTAGAAGAAGCCGGGGACCACATCAGTGAGTTAGAAGAAAAGGTAGGAAAAAATACCCAAGCAGAGCAGCATCTAGAAAAAAACTTAAAAAGTAAGAGGAGAGCCTAAGGGAAGTTTGGGACAACACAAAATGAAACAACATCTGCATAATAGAGGTCCCAGAAGGAGAGGAAACTGAGCAAGAAATACAAAACCTGTTTGAAGAAATAATGACAGAAAACTTCCCTGACATTGGGAAGAAAAAACTCACACAAGTCAAAGAAGCTCACAGAAGCCCAAACAAGATGAACCTGAAAAGACCCACACCAACACACATTATAATTAAATTGGCAAACACCAACAACAAACTAAGGATCTTAAAGGCTGCCAGAGAGAGACAGAAAGTTATCTACAAGGGATCTCCCATCAGACTATTGACTTATTTCTCAACAGAAACACATCAGGCCAGAAGGCAATGGAATGAAATACACAAAGTCATGCAAAGTAAGAGACGGAATCCAAGAATACTGTACCCAGCAAGGCTGTCAATCAATGTTGAGGGTGAAATGAGGAGCTTCACAGACAAAAAAGGACTAAGGGAGTTTATTACCACCAAACCAGCAATGCAAAAAATGTTAAAGGGTCTGATGTAAAAAGAAGAAATAGGAAGGGAAGAAGGACCATAGGCATAAATAATAAAAATGGCGACAGACAAGTACCTATCAATAATCTTTTTTTCAGCATTCTCCTTCTTTCTTTCTTTTTTAAAAAAATATATTTTATTGATTTTTATTTTTACAGAGAGGAAGGGAGAGGGATAGAGAGTTGGAAACATCGATGACAGAGAAACATCAATCAGCTGCCTCCGCACACTCCCTACCAGGGATGTGCCCACAACCAAGGTACATGCCCTTGGCCAGGAATTGAACCAGGGACCCTTTGGTCTGCAGGCCGAAGCTCTATCCACTGAGCCAAACTGGTCCGGGATTTTCTTTCTTTTTTAAAAATTTCTTTATTGATTAAGGTATCACATATGTGTCCTTATCCCCCCATTGCCACCCCTACCCCTCCCACTCATGCCCTTACCCCCATGTTGTCTGTGTCCATTGGTTAGGCTTATATGCATGCATACAAGTTCTTCGGTTGATCTCTCCCCCTTATACCCCATTCTCCCCTATCTTCCCTCTAAGGTTTGATGGTCTGATCGATGCTTCTCTGTCTCTGAGTCAGTTTTTCTTCATCAGTTAATGTTAAATATCACAGTAAGATCGTGTGATATTTATCTGTCCCTGACTGGATTATTTCACTTAGAATAATGTTCTCCAGTTCCATTCATGCTGTTGGAAATGTCAAGAATTCCTTTTTTTTTTTTTTACTGCTGCATAGAATTCCATTGTGTAGATGTACCAGAGTTTTTTAATCCACCCATCTGCTGATGGGCACTTAGGCTGTTTCCAAATCTTAGCTATGGTGAATTGTGCTGCTATGGACATAGGGGTGCATATATCCTTTCTGATTGGTGTTTCTGACTTCTTGGGATATATTCCTAGAAGTGGGATCACTGGGTCAAATGGGAGTTCCACTTTTAGTTTTTTGAGGAAAAGCCATACTATTCTCCACAGTGGCTGCACAAGTCTGCATTCAAACTGGCAGTGGAGAAGGGTTCTTTTTTCTCCACATACTCTCCAACACTTGTTGTTTGTTGATTTGTTGATGATAGCCATTCTGACAGGTGTGAGATGATACCGCATTGTCGTTTTGATTTGCATCTCTCATATAATTAGTAACTTTGAGCATGTTTTCATATGTCTTTCGGCCTTCTGTATGTCCTCTTTCAAAAAGTGTCTATTTAGGTCCTTTGTCCATTTTTTGATTGGATTGTTTATCTTCCTTTTGTTAAGCTGCATGAGTTCCATGTAAATGTGGGAGATTAAACCCTTATCGGTGATATCATTGGCAAATATGTTCTCCCATGCAGTGGGCTTTCTTATTGTTTTGTTGATGGTTTCCTTTGCTGTGAAAAAGCTTTTTATTTTGATGTAGTCCCATTTGTTTATTTTCTCTTTAGTTTCCATTGCCCTAGGAGCAGTATCAGAGAAGAAATTCCTTCGGCATATGTTTGCGATTTCGCTGCCTGTGGATTCCTCTAGGATTCTTATGGTTTCCTGTCTTACATTTAAGTTCTTTATTCATTTTGAGTTTATTTTCGTGTATGGTGTGAGTTGGTGGTCTAGTTTCATCTTTTTGCATGTATCTGCCCAATTTTCCCAACACCATTTATTGAATAGACTGTCTTGACTCCATTGTATGTTCTTGCCTCCTTTGTCAAATATTAATTGGCCATAGTGGTTTGGGTTGATTTCTGGGTTCTCTATTCTATTCCATTGATCTATATGTCTGTTCTTATGCCAGTACCAAGCTTTTTTAAGAACAGTGACTTCGTAATGCAGCTTGATATCTGGTGTTGAGATCCCACCTACTTTGTTCTTCTTTCTCAGGATTGCTGCAGCTATTCTGGGTCTTTTTTTATTCCAGATGAATTTTTAAAACATTCCTTCTAGATCTTTGAAATATGCCGTTGGTAATTTAATGAGGATTGCATTGAATCTATAGATTGCTTTGGGTAGTATGGACATTTTGATGATGTTGATTCTACCAATCCATGAACACGGTATGTTCTTCCTTCTGTTTATGTCTTCCTCTATCTCTTTTTTCAGTGTCCTTTAGTTTTTCGCATATACATCTTTTACCTCCTTAGTTAAGTTTATTCCTAGGTATCTTTTTTTTTTTTTGGTGCCATAGTAAATGGGATTGCTTTATAGTGTCTCTTTCTGTAAATTCACTATTGGTGTAAAGAAATGCCATGGATTTCTTGGCATTAATTTTGTATCCTGCTACATTGCCAAATTCATTTAAGTCTAATAATTTTTTGTTGGAGTCTTCAGGGTTTTCTATGTACAGTATCATGTCATCTGCAAATAAGGACAGTTTTACTACTTATTTTCCAATCTGGGTGCCTTTTATTTCTTCTTCTTGTCTGATCACAATGGCTACTACTTCTAGTACTATGTTGACCAGGAGTGGTGAGAGGGGGCATCCCTGTCTTGTTCCTGTTCTTAGGGGAAATAATCTTAGTTTTTGCCCATTAATTATTATGTTGGTTGTGGGTTTGTCATATATGGCTTTTATTATGTTAAGGTATGATCCTTCTATTCCAATCTTGCTGAGAGTTTTTATCAAAAATGGGTTTTGGATTTTGTCAAATGCCTTTTCTGCATCAATTGATATTACTATGTGTTTTTTATCTCTCAATTTGTTTGTGTGATGTATCATGTTAAATGATTTGTGGATATTGTATCATCCTTGCATCCCTGGGATAAATCCTACTTGGTCATGGTGTATAATCTTTCTGATGTATTGCTTGATCCGATTTGTTGGAATTTTGTTGGGTATTTTGGCATCTATGTTCATGAGGGATATTGGCCTATAATTCTCTTTCATTGTGTTGTCTTTACCTGGTTTTGGTATTATGGTGATGCTGGCTTCATAGAATGGGCTGGGAAGTGTTCCTTCCTTGTTAATTTTTTGGAATATTCTCAGGAGGACAAGTTTTAGTTCTTCCTTGAATGTTTGGTAAAACTCCCCTGTGAAGCACTCTGGCCCCGGGCTTCTGTTTGCTGGGAGCTTTTTGATGACTGCTTCAATTTCTTCTATAGTTATTGGCCTATTGAGATTTTTAGAATCTTCCGGATTGAGTTTTGGAAGGTTGTATTTTTCTAGGAATATGTCCATTTCCTCCAGGTTGTCTAGTTTTTTAGAGTTGTTCATAGTATATTTTTAACAATTTTTTCAATTTCTGTTGTTATTTCACCTCTTTCATTTCTGATTTTGTTTATTTGAGTCCTCTCTCTTTGCTTCTTGGTGAACCTGGCTAGAGGTTCATCAATCTCGTTTATCCTTTCCAAGAACCAGCTCTTAGTTTAATTGATCTTCTGTATTGCCTTTTTGGTCTCTATGTCATTTATTTCTGCCCTGATCTTTATTATGTCCTTCCTTCTGCTCAGTCTGGGCTTTTCCTGTTGCTCTCTTTTGAATTCTTTGAGTTGTAGAGTTATATGATTTACTATCATTTTTTCTCGTTTTTTGAGGTAGGCCTGTAGTGCTATTAACTTCCCTCTCAGGACTGCTTTCATTGCGTCCCACAGATTTTGGACTGTTGTGCTTTTATTGTCATCAGTTTCCAGGATGTTTTAAATTTCTTCTTTTATCTCATTAGTAACCCAATCATTATTTAGTAGCATACTATTCAACTTCCAAGTGTTTTAGTTTTGGATTGTTTTTATTGTAGTTTATTTCTCATATTATGCCCTTGTTGTCTGAGAAGATGCTTGGTGTGATTTCAATCTTATTGAATTTGGGGAGACTTTTCTTGTGACCCAATATATGGTCTATTTTTGAAAATGTTCCATGTGCACTTGAGAAGAACATATATACCATGGCTTTTGGGTGAAATGTTCTGAAGATGTCAATTAAGTCCATCTGATCTAGTGAGTCATTTAGGATTGCTGTTTCTTTGCTGATTTTTTTCTAGAATATTTATCCAGTGATGTCAGTGGTGTGTTTAAGTCCCCTACTATGATTGTGTTGTTGTTGATCTCTCCCTTGTTATCTTACAGTAGGTTTTTTATATATTTAGGTGTTCCTGCATTGGGTGCATATATGTTTATCAGGGTTATATCCTCTTGCTGTATAGATCCCTTTAGTATTATGAAGTGGCCTTCTTTATCTCTTTTTATGGCCTTCACTTCGAGGTCTATTTTGTCAGATATAAGTATTCCTACCCCAGCTGTTTTTTCATTTCCATTTGCCTTAAAGATATTTTTCCATCCCTTCACTTTCAGTCTGTGTGAGTCCCTTGTTCTGAGGTGGGTCTCTTGTAGACAGTATATAAATGGGTTATGTCTTTTTATCCATTCAGCCACTCGATGTCTTTTCATTGGAGCATTTAGAACGTTTACATTTAAAGTTATTATTGAAAGGTACTTGCTTGTATTCATTTCTATTTTTGTTTCTGTGTTCTTTCTTACCTTTATCTTTCTTCTTTTTACAGCATTCCCTTTAGCATTTCGTGCATTGCTGGCTAGGTAGTGATAAACTCCCTTAGCCTTTTTTTTTTTTTTATGTCTGCAAAGCTCCTAATTTCCCCTTCAATTTTGAATGATAGCCTTGCTGGATAGAGTATTCTTGGATTCAGTCCTTTGCTTTGCAACAATTTGTATACCTCCTTTCATTCCCTTCTAGCTTGATGTGTTTTTATTGAGAAATCATTTGATAATATGATGGGGGATCCTTTGTAGGTAACTCTCTGCCTCTCTCTTGCAGCCTTTAAGATTCTCTCTTTGTCGTGTACATTTGCCATCGTTATTATGATGTGTCTTTATGTGGGTCTTTTGGGGTTCATCTTGCTTGGGATGCTCTGTAGTTGTGTAACTTTTTTCTTCCCCGTATGTGGGAAGTTTTCTGTCATTATTTCTTCAAATAGGTTTTCTAATCCTTGCAGCTCTTCTTGTCATTCTGGTAGCCCTATTATGCATATGTTACTTCATTTCATGTTGTCCCAAATCTCCCTTAGCCTCTCCTCCTGCTTTATAATTTTTCTCTCCAGTTGCTGTTCAGATTGTGCTTGTTTCTCTACCTTATCTTCTAAATCACTATTTCGGGCCTCTGCTTCTTCTAGTCTACTGTTGAAATCTTCCATGATGTTTTTGATCATAGCTATATCACTTTTCATTTCTTCCTGATTCTTGCATAGGTAGTTGATTTTCTCATCCATCCGGTAATGAAATGTACAATCATTACTCTGAATTCTTTTTCTGTCATGTTGCATGCTTCAATTTCATTAATTTCCTTTCTTGGTGACTCCTCATTTTCTTTCCACTGGGAGTTGTGTTGTCTCCTCATTCTGACTATCTCCAGATGGTTCAAACGTCAAGTTGCTTGGGCCTGGGCCATGTGCAGTGGGAGCTTCGCACCACCCTAGTGTCACTGAAGAGCTCTGGCACTAAGATGTGTGGCTGTTGTGGGTTGGTGGGAACCAGGCTCGCTCAGAGTCAGCGTTACCAGCACTCAATGTGGCCTCATGTGCGCACTTAGAATCAGGGACCCCACCTGCACCACGCTGAAACAGAGGGCTCCCTGGAGTGTGTTGAAAATCAGAGCCCCTTAGCGTGTGCCAGGAGTCAGAGTTCCCTAAGAATCCAGTATCAGAGTCTCTGTTGCTTCCCGCGGCCTCGCCTTGAGATTCAGGGTCCCTGTGTGCACATGCACCAAGAATTGGAGTCGCTGGCTCCTATTGTGAATGCACAGGGAATCAGGGATCCCAGGCGCAGATGATAAGAAACAAAGTGAAGTAACTGGTGCTTGGTGCTGCCTCCTGCCCGGAGAATCGGAGTCCCAGGGTCCGTGCTTCGGGGAACAAGTTCCCAGTGTTCATGCGTTAGATCCCAAGCTAAGGTTCCTGTAGCCCGTGCTGTGCGGGACAAGTTCCCGGTGTTCTCGTGCTTCCAGGCTAAGGTTCCTGTAGCAGAACTGAGGCCTGGGCAAGGGGTGGGTCAATCAGTTACTATGGCGCTGCCCGCGAGCCTGCGGGGAGGGGGATGGGCTCTGTTACTCACAGAGATCTGCTGCAGGGATGTCTGGATTCTTGGTGTTCGTAGGTCTGTAGCTGTGGTTGCAGGTCTCTGTCCCCAGTAGCTGCAGGGTCCTGGTTTGTGTCTGAGGCCAGACTGGGTGGGGCTGAGGCCAGGATCCTAGTCTCAAGCAGCTCTGTTTCTCAAGATGGCGTGGTCTCTGTGCCCGTGCTGGCCTCCCAGGAGTGTCCGCACTGGGAGCGGGGATCCGCCGACTAAGACTGCCCAATTTAGCAGCCTCTTGGAAGACCTGCAGAATTTAACTGTCCCTAGCTCATACACACACACACACCACACATGTCCACACACTCCTCTATCACTCCCTTGCGCTCTCACACTCTCTCCGTTCCTGCCAGTCGCCATCTTCTCATCCCTCCAGTTATCAGGATATATTCTTAGAAGTGGGATGACTGGGTCAATTGGGAGTTCCGTTTTTAGTTTTTTGAGGAAACTCCATACTGTTCTCCGCAGTGGCTGCACCAGTCTGCATTCCCACCAGCAGTGCACCAGGGTTCCTTTTTCTTCACATCCTCAGCAACACTTGTTATTTGTTGACTTGTTGATGATAGCCATTCTGACAGGTGTGAGATGGTACAGCATTGTCATTTTGATTTGGATATCTCAAATAATTAGTGACTTTGAGCATGTTTTCATATGTCTCTTGGCCTTCTTTCTGTCTTCTTTGGAAAAGTGTCTATTTATGCCCATTGCCCATTTTTTGATTGGGTTGTTTATCTTCATTTTGTTAAGTTGTATGAGTACCATGTAGATGTTGGAGATTAAACCCTTATTTGTGATAATATTGACAAATATGTTCTCCCATGCAGTGGGCTTTCTTGTTGTTTTGTTGATCATTTCCTTTGTGGTGCAAAAGCCTTTTATTTTGATGTAGTCCCATTTGTTTATTTTCCCTTTAGTTTCCATTGCCCTAGGAGCAGTATCAGTGAAGAAATTGCTTGGGCATATACCTGAGATTTTTCTGCCTGTGGATTCCTCTAGTATATTTGTGGTTTCCTGTCTTATGTTTAAGTCATTTATCCATTTTGAGTTTATTTTTGTGTATGGTGTAAGTTCGTGGTCTAGTTTCATTTTTTTTGCATGTATTTGTCCAATTTTCCCAACACCATTTATTGAAGAGTCTGTCTTGACTCTATTGTATGTTCATGCCTCCTTTGTCGAATATTAATTGGGCATAGTGGTTTGGGTTAATGTCTCGGTTATCTATTCTATTCCATTGACCTATATGTCTCTTTATTATCTCCTTTCTTCTGCTCACTCTGTGCTTTTTTTGTTGCTCTCTTTATAATTCTTCAAGTTGCAGGGTTAGATGGTTTATTATCATTTTTTTCTTGGATTTTTTTTTTAGGTAGTCTTGTAGAGCTATATATTTCCCTCTCAGGACTGCTTTCCATGTGCCCCATAGATTTTGGATTGTTGTGTTTTTATTGTCATTAGTTTCCAAGATATTTCTAATTTGTTCTCTGATGTCTTTGGTAACACAATCATTGTTTAACAGCATGCTATTCAGCTTCTAAGGGTTTGAATTTTTTGGATTGTTTTTATTGTAGTTTATTTCTAATTTTGTGCCATAGTAGTCTGAGAAGATGCTTGATATGCTTTCAATCTTCTTGAATTTGGGGAGACTTTGCTTGTGACCCAATATATGGTCTATTTTTGAAAATATCCCATGTGCACTTGAGAAGAATGTATATTCCTTGGCTTTGGGGTGAAATGTTCTTAAGATGTCAATTAAGTCCATCTGATCTAGTGAGTCATTTAGGATTGCTATATATTTGCTGATTCTTTGTCTAGAGGATTTATCCAGTGATGTCAGTGGTTTATTAAAGTCCCCTACTATGATTGTATTGCTATAGATCTCTCCTTTGATATCTTCCAGAAGTTGTTTTATGTATTTGGATGCTCCTGCATTGGGTGCATATATGTTTATCAGGGTTATATCCTCTTGGTGTGTCGGTCCCTTTAGTATTATGAAGTGGCCTTCCTTATCTCTTGTTCTGGCCTTCACTTTGAGGTCTATTTTTGTCAGATATAAGTATTGCTACCCCTGCTTTTTTTCATTTCCATTTGCCTGGAAGATATTTTTCCATCCCTTCACTCTCAGCCTGTGTGAGCCCCTTGTTCTGGGGTGGGTTTCTATTAGACAGCATATATATGGGTCATGTTTTTAATCATTCATCCACTTGATGTCTTTTGATGGGAACATTTTGTCCATTTACGTTTAAAGTTATTATTGATGGTACTTTTTTATAGCCAGTTTTATTTTTTGTGCCTGTGTTCCTTCTTACTTTTTTATGTCTTCTTTTTACACCAGTCTCTTTAGCATTTCTTGCATTGCTGACTTGGTAGTGATAAACTCACTTAGCTTCTTTTTTGACTGTGAAACTCCTGATTACCCCTTAATTTTTTTTTTTATTGCACATTACTCCTTTATTATACTGATCTGAAAAAGACTTAGTAGTCATGCTCAAAATGCTTACTGGGCCCACGTGGCAGGGCTAAGCAACTGGAACATGATTCAGAATTCACACAGTAAAAGACACAGATGGACATGATCGAGAGACATTTCACTGCCATGAGACAATAATGCCAATGCCGTGGAGGGATTCTAAAACACGGCAGGATAACTCCTACAAATCAAGGAGCTCATCCCACCTTGGTGTGAGGAATGGCTTATTTTGTGATGACCACATGTGGGAATAGTTCAACCGCCACTAAAAACCCTAGAAGGCTTTTTGTTTTATATTATTTTATGTAGATAGGCTTTTTTTTTTTTTTGTAAAAGTAAATGCAACACGTAAACATTCAGGATTGATCTCAAACTTCTGGAGTCAGCTTTTCTGGGGTCAAAGAGGAAATATTTGTTTGAATCAGCAGGCATTCATCTTCCACTGGAATTACTAGAGCCCCCAGTCAGTTCACCTGACTGCAGAATAGCACAGGGCTGCTCTTAGGAACACAAATAGGCTCTCTTGCCTCTCACTGCTCACGCCTTAACATGGCTCCTCCTTATCCCCCTACTTTCAAGCAGGTCCTTAGAAATGAACAAAACACTAGCAAAAAAACAAGAGTTATTACCTCTGGACTCTCTTAGATATGAGTTTCCCTCAGCTTAGACTGAGGACCCATGACCCAGAAGGGCCATTCTGACTAGATTGCATGAAGGGAGTGGGTGCAGGAGACAAAATGGCTAACACATAATTGGGAGCCACCAGTCCCCATCTGCAGCTACAACCTAAGATACCTACAGATGTGGCCAGTGTGACATGTGCACAGGAGAGATACAGAGGAATGGGATAGGAGGGAGGGTGTCTTTCGGAAAGTCGTCTGCCTGCTCACCTTCACTTCTTGGCCTTGCCCTGGCCAGCCACAGCCTCCATGGCTTTGCGCACGGTCTTTTCATCTCCCAGGAACTGCATGGGCTTGATGGGCTTCAAGTTCTTGTCTAATTCATAGACAATGGGAATACCAGTTGGCAGGTTCAGCTCCATGATAGCTTCTTCAGAAAGACCTTCCAGATGTTTGACAATGCCCCAAAGGCTGTTTCTATGGGCTTCAATCAGTATCCGTTTCCCCTCCTTAATCTGGGGCACTATTTCTTCATTCCAGAAGGGCAGAGCTCTAGCAATAGTGTCCTTTAGACTCTCACAAGAGGGTAGCTGATCTTCAGTGAGATCTGCATACCTGCGATCCTGACTGATGTTGCTGTAGAAAGGATGGTTGGACTCCATTGGTGGTGGTGGGATATCATAAGAGCACCTCCAGACCTTTACCTGGGCCTCGCCATGCTTGGAAGCAGTTTCTGCTTTGTTAAGACCAGTCAGACCCCCATAGTGCCACTCAGTGAGACACCAGGTCCTTACTACAGGTGCATCCAGCACCTTCCAGAGGGTCCGAATTGCTCTCTTCTGCACTGAGGTGAAGCAGATGTCAAACTCATAGCCAGCATCTCGCAGCGCCTGCCCACCGCGCTTCGCCTCCTTGTGCCGAGCTGGGCTCAGGTCCATGTCGTACCAGCCACTGAAGCAGTTCTCCAGGTTCCACACGCTCTCGCCATGCCTGATCAGCACCAGCATGTAGGCAGCCATGGTGGCGGTTACGAGTGTGCAGCAGACTGAGGCTTGCTGAGATTCCAGAGTGGTGGGCTGGCCCCTGCTCCCACCCCTGACCATGTCTGCGAGCTCGCACCCTCTCCCCTTCAATTTTGAATGATAGCCTTGCTGGATAGAGTGTTCTTAGATTCAGTCCCTTGCTTTGCATCACTTTGTAAATTTCCGTCCATTCTTTTCTAGCCTGATGTGTTTCTGTTGAGAAATCATTTGATAATCGAATGGGAGATCCCTTGTATATAACTTTCTGTCACTCTCTTGCAGCCCTTAAGATTCTCTCTTTGCCCTGAACATTTGCCATTGTCATTATGATGTGTCTTGGTGTGGTTCTTTTCGGTTTCATCTTGTTTGGGACTCTCTGTGCTTGTGTGACTTTTTTCTTCCCCACATCAAGGAAGTTTTCTGACATTAGTTCTCCAAATAGGTTTTTTTAATTAAATCTTTATTGTTCAGATTATTACATTTGTTCCTCTTTTTTCCCCCCATAACTACCCTCCTCCCAGTTCCCGCCCCACCCTCCGCCCTCACTCCCCACCCACTGTCCTTATCCATAGGTGCACGATTTTTGTCCAGTCTCTTCCCGCATTTCCCACACCCCTTTCCCCGCCAAGGATAGTCAGTCCATTCCCTTTCTATGTCCCTGATTCTATTATGATCACCAGATTATTTATTCACTTGATTCTTAGATTCACTTGTTGATAGATGCATGTTTGTTGTTCATAATTAGTATCTTTACCTTTTTCTTCTTCTTCCTCTTCTTAAAGGATACCTTTCAGCATTTCATATAATACTGGTTTGGTGGTGATGAACTCCTTTAGCATTTCCTTATCTGTGAAGCTCTTTATCTGACCTTCAATTCTGAATGGTAGCTTTGCTGGATAAAGTAATCTTGGTTGTAGGTTCTTGGTATTCATCACTTTGAATATTTCTTGCCATTCCCTTCTGGCCTGCAAAGTTTCTGTTGAGAAATCAGCTGACAGTCGTATGGGTATTCCCTTGTAGGTAACTGAGTTTCTTTCTCTTGCTGTTTTTAAGATTCTCTCTTTGTCTTTTGCTCTTGGCATTTTAATTATGATGTGTCTTGGTGTGATCCTCTTTGGATTCCTTTTGTTTGGGGTTCTCTGCACTTCCTGGACCTGTAAGTCTATTTCTTTTTTTTTTTTTAGCATATTATTATTTTTATTTTTTTAAATAATGTTGACTACATATGCACAGAGGGATACAGACAATGCAGAAAGATACAGAGACTACAGGATATACAATAAAAACTTTACATTTTAAAATTTTACTCATTTAATGTTTTTGTTATTATTTTTGAATATGCCACTATATTAATGGCTTACGATCTATGGTATACAGAAGAAAAACACTGAACATATAAGATTTAAGGGAGGTAAATTAAAAGATAATTGTGGTGGTTTTTTTTTAATTTTATGAAATCTTTATTGTTCAGATTATTAAATTTGTTCCTCTTTTTTTCCCCCCATAGCTCCCCTCCACCCAGTTCCCACACCCCCCCTCTGCCCTTACCCGGCCCCTCACTGTCCTCATCCCTAGGTGCACAATTTTTGTCCAGCCTCTTCCCGCACCCCCCACACCCCTTTCTCCCCCAAGAATAGTGAGTCCATTCCCTTTCTATGTCCCTGATTCTATTATAATCACCAGTTCATTCTGTTCATCAGATTATTTATTCACTTGATTCTTAGAGCCACTTGTTGATAGATGCATATTTGTTGTTCATAATTAGTATCTTTACCTTTTTCTTATTCTTCCTCTTCTTAAAGGATACCTTTCAGCATTTCATATAATATTGGTTTGGTGGTGATGAACTCCTTTAGCTTTTCCTTATCTGTGAAGCTCTTTATCTGACCTTCAGTTCTGAATGATAGCTTTGCTGGATAAAGTAATCTTGGTTGTAGGTTCTTGGTATTCATCACTTTGAATATTTCTTGCCACTTCCTTCTGGCCTGCAAAGTTTCTGTTGAGAAATCAGCTGACAGTCGTATGGGTATTCCCTTGTAGGTAACTGAGTTTCTTTCTCTTGCTGCTTTTAAGATTCTCTCTTTGTCTTTTGCTCTTGGTATTTTAATTATGATGTGTCTTGGTGTGGTCCTCTTTGGATTCCTTTTGTTTGGGGTTCTCCACGCTTCTTGGACTTGTAAGTCTATTTCTTTCAGCAGGTAGGGGAAGTTTCTGTCATTATTTCTTCAAATAGCTTTTCAATATCTTGCTCTCTCTCATCTCTGGCACCCCTATAATTCTGATGTTGGTACGCTTGAAGCTGTCCCCGAGGCTCCTTACACTATCTTCGTATTTTCAGATTCTTTTTTCATTTTGCTTTTCCAGTTGGGTGTTTTTTGCTTCTTCACATTTCAAATCTTTGCCTTGATTCTTGCACTCCTCTGGTCTGCTGTTGGGAGTCTGTATAATATTCGTTATTTCGGTCAGTGTATGCTTAATTTCTAGTTGGTTCTTTATCATAACATCAAGGGTCTCATTAGATTTCTTGAGGATCTCAATAACTTTATCGGCAGCTTCTAGACAGTTCTTGAAAGACCTTAAAAGTGTGGTTCTGAACTCAATATCCTCCACTGACAGTTTTGTCCTGTTTCTTTGTCTCCACATTTTTTATGCTTTCTTGGTGCACCCCCTAGTGGTCTTTGTGTTCAGTCTTGTTGTAGTTAAGCCTTGATTGTTGTAGTTAATACTAGGGGGATTTGACCTCCAGGCCAACTGGCTGTGAGAATCAGCTGTGTCTGCAGTGGGAAAACTTCTGTCCTCTAGGGAGGTGCTAATCTAGCCTTTGCTTGAGGCTATCTGTCAAATGGCTCTGTGCAGGGCTTGGGCAGGGCGGGTGGGTCGCACGGGATCAACAGAACGGGTGGAGGGAGCAATTATGGCTGCTCTCAGTCCCGTCCCCAGAGGCTCTGCCTCTCAGAGTCCCAGCAACTGCTGCAAACCTTGGAGAGAAAGCTGCCCTCGCGTTCCGACCAATGCCAGACAATCCTGCTTCTCCCGTTTGAGTCTAGGTCCCTAGAGACTCGCCCAGAACTGGGGCTCAGAATCTGAGACTCCCTCCTGATTGAAAACGACAACCGCACCCTCAGCTACGAGCCAACTCCGCGCATACCTCCTCACCTTTGTGTTTTTTGCACTGTGCCTCCTCTGAGTCTCATATGCTGTTCTCTATCCTTCTAGTTGAAGAATTTCCCCTCAGCCAGTCTTCCTGTGGTTCTGGGCGATGTCTGTTCTGTCTTTTAGTTGTATTTTGAAGTGGTTGTTGAAGGCAGCTAACTCCGGTGTTTACCTATGCTGCCATCTTGGTTTCTGCCCAGATAATTGTTAATAAATATAGGAAGAGATAAAGTCTAGAGAATAACTCTGTAAGTCTATTTCTTTCACCAGGTGGGGGAAGTTTTCTGTCATTATTTCTTCAAATAGGTTTTCAATATCTTGCTCTCTCTCATCTTCTGGAACCCCTTTAATTCTGATGTTGGTATGCTTGAAGCTGTCCCAGAGACTCCTTACACTATCTTTGTATTTTTGGATTCTTTTTTTCATTTTGCTTTTCCAGTTGGGTGTTTTTTGCTTCTTCGCATTTCGAATCTTTGACTTGATTCTTGCGCTCCTCTGGTCTGCTGTTGGTTGTCTGTATAATATTCTTTATTTCAGCCAGTGTATGCTTAATTTCTAGTTGGTTCTTTATCACAACATCGAGGGTCTCATTAGATTTCTTGAGGATCTCACTACATTTATCAGTGGTCTCACCAGACTTTTCGAGGGCCTTACTAAGTTTATCGGCAGCTTCTAGACAGTTCTTGAGAGACCTTAATAGTGTGGTTTTGAGCTCTATATCTTCCATTTCTGACATTTGCATCCTGTTTCTTTGTCTCCGCATTTTTTTATCTTTTCTTGGTGCACCCCCTAGTGGTCTTTGTGCGCAGTCTTGTTGTAGTTAAGCCTTGATTGTTGTTGGCAATACCAGGGGTGATTTGACCTCCAGGCTAACTGGCTATTAGAGTCAGCTGTGTCTGCAGTGGGAGAGCTTCTGTGCTGTATCTCTAGGGTGGTGCTAATCTAGCATTTGCCTGACGCTATCCGGCAAATGGGTCTGCGCAGGGCTTGGGCGGGGCGGGTCCCCAGGGATCAACAGAGCAGGTGGAGCAAGCAGTTATGGCTGCTCTCAGTTCTGTCCCTAGGGGCTCTGCCTCACAGAGTCCCAGCAACCGCTGCAAACCTCGGATAGAAAGCTGCCTTCGAGTTCCGACCGAAGCCAGACAGTCTCGCTTCTCCCGTTTGAGTCTGGGTCCCTAGAGACTCGCCCGGCTCTGGAGCTCAGAGTCTGAAACTCCCTCCCGATTGAAAATAACAACCGCGCACTCCGCACCTTAGTATTTCACTTCAGCACTGCGCCTCCTCTTGGTCTGGGTATGATATTCTCTTTCCTCCTAGTTGTAGAATTTCCACTCAGCCAGCCTTCCTGTGGTTCTGGATGATGTCCATTCTGTCTTTTATGTGTATTTTTGAATTGGTTGTTCGAGGCAGCAATTTCCGGCATTAACCTATGCCACCATCTTTGTTTCTCCGGGTCCTCAATTTTTCTCCAAATAGGTTTTCTAACCCTTGTTCCTCTTCCTGTTGTTCTAGCACCCCTATTATTCGAATGTTGCTTTGTTTCATGTTGTCCCATAGCTCCCTTAGGCTCTCGTCCTGTTCTTAATTTTTTTCTCCAATTGCAGTTCAGTTTGGGTGTATTTTGCTTCCCTGACTTCTAATTCGTTAATTCAGTCCTCCACTTCTCCTAGTCTACTGTTGAAACTTTCCATGGTGTTTTTTATCGCAGCAATATCACTCTTCATTTCTTCTTTATTCTTACACTAGAGGCCTGGTGCACAAAAATTTGTGCATTCGGGGGTGGGGTGGGTCCCTCAGCCTGGCCTGTGCCCTCTTGCAGTCTGGGACACCTCGGGGGATGACCACTTGCTGGCTTAGGCCTGCTCCCCAGGGGATTGGGTCTAAGAGGGCAATCAGACATCCCTCTGGCAGCCCAGCAGCACTCTGGGGATGTCCACTTGCCAGCGGGGAACAGACCTAAGCTGTAGTTGGACATCCTTAGTGCTGCTGAGGAGGCAGGAGAGGCTCCCACCACCACCACTGTACTGGAGCCATCAGCCTGGCTTGTGGCTGAGCAGAGCTCCCCCCGTGAGAGCACACTGACCAGCAGAGGGCAGCTCCTGCATTGAGCATCTGCCCCCTGGTGTTCAGTGTGTGTCATAGTGACCAGTCATTCCCAGTCTTTCTGCTCTTAGGGTCAGTTTGCATATTACCCTATTACTATATAGGACAGAGGCCTGGTGCACGGGTGGGGGCCAGCTGGTTTGCCCTGAAGGGTGTCCTGGATCAGGGTGGTGGTCCCGCTTGGGTGCCTGGCCAGCCTGGATGAGGGGCTGATGGCTGTTTGCAGCTGGTCACACCCCCTTCAGGGTGGGGGTCCCCACTGGGGTGCCTGGTCATTCTGGGTGAGGAGCTGAGGGCCATTTTCAGGCTGGCAGGTGACTGAAGCTCCCAGCCTCTCCTTTTTTTTCTTTTTCTTTTTATTCTGGGATTTATTTACCTTCTATAGCTGTCACTGGAGCTGAGAACCGGCTCCAGCTCTGAGGCCTGGCTCCAGCTCTGAGGCCATGGCTGGCTGAAAGCAGGCATCTGGGGTTTGTTTAGCTTCTATAATTGAAACATTGTTGCTTTTGGAGCTGTTGCTTCAGGATCTCAGAGCCAGGCTGCAGCAGGCGGGGAACCTTGGTTTCCTCCATCACTGGAGCAAGCAAGCCTCATGTTCTCTTCAGCTGTGTGGCTGCTGGCCTCCATCTTGGTTGGCAGTTAATTTAAATATCTTGCTGATTAGCCAATGGGAAATATAGCGGAGGTACAGTTAATTACCCTATTTGTCTATTATTAGATAGGATAAGTTGTTGATTCTATCATCCATCCAGTAAATGAACTGTATGACCCTTAGTCTGAATTGTTTTTCTGACATATTGCATGCCTCTGTTTCACTTAGTGGCTTTTCTGGTGATTCCTCCTTTTCTTTCGTTTGGGGATTTCTTTGTCTACCCATTTTTTTTCTTTTTTAAAATATATCTTTATTGATTTCAGAGAGGAATGGAGAGGGAGACAGAAACATCAATGACTAGAGAATTTCACTGACCAGCTGCCTCCTGCACTCCCCACACTGGGGATAGAGCCTGCAACCAGGGCATGTGCTCTGACGGGGAATCGAACCCCGATCTCCTGGTTCATAGATCAATGCTCAACCACTGAGTCACTCCGGGCAATGATTCATTCTTAATAGCACAACATAATTTGTGCTATTATTGCCAGGTTGTGGGTTCCACCGGGTCAGGGCTCATACAAGAATCAATCAATGAATGCATAAGTGGGTGGAACAACAAATTGATGTTTCTCTCTCTCTCTGTCTCTCCCCTCCCCCACTCTTCTCAAAACAATCAATAAATAGAAATTTTCAAGTACAGTAAGTTGCCAAAACAACTAGTTGCAATTAAAGAGCCTACTGCACTTTCCTTAAAATACTGGATACTTCGGACTGGCTAGAGCCCCTGTTCTAAGCACCTCTCACTTCATGTTGTTGGACAATAACATACCGTATGTCCCAGTAACCAAAAACCTCATGTAAACTTGTTGGGTTTTTTTTGTTTGTTTGTTTGTTTTAACAGAAGAGGAGGCTCTGCATACTCCCTCGCAATGACACGTCTTCAGCTGCCTGATCGGTGAAGCAAGACAACAGAAGCAGTAAATCAAAACTCGGGCCCCAACAGCTCAGCCCGCAGGGTCTGCAAAGTCCCACCTAGTAGCCGGCACTGCTCCCGCTCCCGCCGGACCCAGCCACGGGGCTTGGGAGCTGGGAGGGCCCCGGAAACCCTGGGTCCGCGGAGGAGAGATGAGCAGAAATGTGCACAAACGAGCCAGTGGGTCGCCCGCAGCCGCTAGTCTCCATAAATGCTGACCTGACGCAAACAGCCCGCCTGCCCCCAAGCCCCACTGCACCGCTGGGCCCCGGACCCATGGAACCGGCCGAGGCCCAGGAGCCAGCCTCGCTGCACCCAAGAATGAACGTGGACACGGCCAGGAAAGGGCCACTGCGGCATTCCGGGTCCCTCACCGTCATACTTGGGGTCCGAGCCCTCCTTCGGGAAGTCGATGGCAGGCGGAGCAGGACCAGCCCCCGCCCCATCGTCCTCAGCCTCGCGCTCTGGTGCTGCGGGGCTGCTCCCCAGCATCGCGGGCCCAGCGCGGGCCACAGCCTAGCCCGCCCACTGGCCCAGCACCTGCTCACACAGCCCCCGGGGGATCGCCAATGAACCCGGAAGTCTGTCTACCCATTTTTTTTATCTCACTGAGGAATCTTGATATTGAGTCATGCAGGGGTTGCTCCTTGGGTGGAAGTGGCTCCTTGGGCTGCAGTTGCTTCTTGGGAGGTCATGGCAGCGGCTGCTCCTCATTTGGCATCAGCTCCTCTGGTGGGAGCTCTTTGCAGCAGTGGTGGCTCCTCTGCCTGATGGGGGAAGGCTGTTTGCACAGGTGCTGTTCCTTGGATGGGGGTGGGCTGCTCACGTTTTTGCTGCTCCTCAAATGGGGGAGCAGGCTGCTCACACAGCTACTGCTCCTGGGACAGAGGCAGGTCACATGAGGCTTCTGCTCTTTGGCCTGTGGCAGGCTGCTCATGTGTCTGCTGCTCTCATGGTTGCAGTGCCCTGCGCTTTCTCCAGGGGTCCTCTGCCTTTCCTGGCTGCAAATTTTCTCACCAGCTGAGTGTCCTTCGCCAGTTTGAGGTGGATGTTATTCATTTCAGCTGCTCACTCTATCTCTTCTGGGACAAGGTTCTGCCACCACTTTGTCCTCCTCCTTTTTTCTTTTTTTTCACTGTTAGAAAGCAACCTGTCCAAATTCAAATAACAGTCTCGGAGAGAGAACTATGGCACAACCAAGACTTTTCATATGTTCTTGCAAGAGTGGGTGTTAGATTGAACAGACACACCTCAATAATAACTTTAAATGTAAATGGATTAGATTCCTCAATCTAATAGGATAGCTGAGTGGGTAGGAACACATGACCCATCTATCTGCTGTCTACACAAGAACCACATCAGAACAAACGGCTCACACAGACTAATGGTGAAGGGTTGGAAAACTGTTTTTCATGTAAATGAAAATGAAAAAAAAGCTGGGGTAGGAATACTTATGTCTGACAAATTTAGACCTCAAAGTAAAGGTCATAACAATAGATAAGGAAGTCCACTTCTTAATACTAAAGGGAGCAATTCAACAAGAAGATATAACTCTGGTAAACATATATGCACCCAATACAGAAGCACCCAAATACCTAAATAAAACTTCTGGATGGTATCAAGGGAGACATTGACAGTAATACAGTCATAGTAGGGGACTTTAATACCCCACTAACACCATTGGGTGAACCCTCTAAACAAAAAATCAGCAAGGAAACATCAATCCTAAATGACTCACTAGATCAGATAAAATTAACTGACATCTTCAGAACATTTCACCCAAAGCCACAGAATATACACTCTTTTCAAGTGCACATGGGTCATTTTTAAAGGTAGACCACATATTTGGACACAGGCAAAGTCTCTTCAAATTCAAGAAGATAGAAATCATATCAAGCATATTCTCAGACCACAATGGCATAAAATTAGAAATCAACTACAATAAAAACAAATTAAAAAAATCAAACACCTGGAGGCTAAATAGCATGCTATTAAACAATGATAGGATTACCAAAGAGATAAAAAAGAAATAAAAAGCATCATGGCAACAAATGACAATGAAAACACAATAATCCAAAATCTATGGGACACAGTGAAAGCATTCTTGAGAGTAAAGTTCATAGCTCTACAAAGCTACCTCAAAAAAAAAAAAAAACACACAAGAAAAAACGATAATAAATTAGCGAACCATACAAGTCAAAGTGTTAGACGAGAGTAATAAGAAAAGCACAGTGTAAGCAGAAGGAAGGAGATAATAAAGATTACAGCAGATATAAATGACATAGAGACCAAAAAAGCAATACAAAAGATCAACAAATAAAAAGCTGGTACTTTGAAAGGATAAAAATATTGATGAGCCCTGACTGGTTTGGCTCAGTGGATAGAGTGTCATCCTGTGGACTGAAGGGTCCCAGGTTCGATTCCGGTCAAGGGCATGTACCTTGGTTGTGGGCACATCCCCAGTGGGGAGTATGCAGGAGGTGGCTAATTGATGTTTCTCTCTCATCGATGTTTCTAACTCTCTCCCTTCCACTCTGTAAAGAATAAAAAATATATGTATTTAAAAAAATGTTTAAAAAATATTGATGAACCTCTAACCAGGCTCACCAAGAAGCAAAGAGAGAGGACCCAAATAAACAAAATGAGAAATGAAAGAGGTGAAGTAACAACTGTCCCACAGGAATACAAATGATTATGAAAAATACTATGAACCACTCTATTCCAACAAAATGTACAACCTAGACAAAATGGACATCCTATCTAATAATTGAGAAACATGGTAATTAACCATAACTTCGCTACCCTTCCCATCTGCTAATCAGCGAGATATGCAAATTAATCACCAGCCAAGATGGCGGTTAACCGCTAACAAAAATGGTGGCTAATTTGCATACTGCAGGCAGGGTGGGACAGTGCCATCCCACCTGCCCTGCTGCCATCCGGGCCTGCTATTTGCGACCTGGGTGGCAGGTGGCACGTATGGGAACAGACCCAGGGCTGGCAACAGAACCCCAGCTATTGGCCACCAGCCACGCCCACAAACGGTCCTCTAGCGGGGATCCCCAGACAGGTGCTAATGCACTGATCTGCCACTGGCCACGCCCACAAACGGCTCTCCAGTGGGGATCCCCGGCCTACAGGTGCTAATGCACTGATTTGCCACTGGCCATGCCCACAAACGGCCCTCCAGGGGGATCCCCAGCTGACCAGTGCTAATGAACCAATCTGCCACTGACTGGCCACGCCCACAAATGGCCCTCTGCTGGGATCCCAGGCTGGCAGGTGCTAACGCACTGATTTGCCAAAATGCACACCAGGGCAGCCTTTGCCCTGCATGAACTATGCAGCCGGGAGAGGGGAGTGGGGCTGCTGGGAGCAGGGCGGGAACTTCTCCAGGTTGGCATCAGGCAGCTCAGAGCAGAGTGTGAACTATCCCCACTGGTAGCTGCTTGCTCATTCACTTACTCGCTCATTCATTCACTCATTCACTCACTCATTATTCACTCACTCAGCAAACGCTCTCAGGTCCATGGCACCAGGCCAGGCACTAAAGTTGAAGCAGGATAAGACAGAGCTATGTCCTCAAGATGTTAGTAATTCAGTAGGTGAAACAGGCACATGAACGAGGCAGTTGTATGCACAGATGCAGTGTACTGGGTTCTGTGAGGGATGTAACTAACGCCGACTTTTTTCTCTTGATAAATTGGGGCCTCGGGAGCCAGGCTGCCCAAGCCTGTAGGCCTGTGTCTAAGCCAGGAGTGGCCAGGGTCCCGGAACATGATAGAGGGTGCAGGTCGGGCTGAGGGGTCTGGCCCCACTCCTCACCCTCACCCCCGAGTGCACAAATTTTTGTGCACTGGGCTACTAGTATTCTTATATAAATAAAAGCTCCCAAAACTCAATCAGGAAGAATAAAAATACTTGAATAGGCCTATAATCAGTGAAGAAATTGAAGCAGCTATGAAAAGTCTTCCAGCAATAAAAAGCCCTGCTCTGGAAGGCTTTACAGGGGAGTTCTACCAAGCATTCAAAGAAAAACTAAACCTCTCCTCCTCAGACTATTCCAAAAAATTCAAGAGGAATGAATCCAGCATTACCCTAATCCCAAAAACAGATAAAGACACCACAAAAAAGAGAGAGGGAACTACAGGCCAATAAACTTGATGAACATAGATGCTAATATCCTCTACAAAATTCTATCAAATCAAATTCAGCATTACATTAGAAAGATAAAACACCATGACCAAGTGGGATTTATTCCAGGGATGCAAGAATGGTAAAATATCCACAAATCAATAAATGTGATACATCACATAAAAAAACCTGATAGAGAAAAATCACATAATCATATCAATCGATGTAAAAAAAGTATTTGACAAAATCCAACACCCTTTCTTGATAAATACTCTCAGCAAAGTGGAAAAAGAGGGATCATACCTCAACATAATAAAAGCCGTATATGACAAACATACAGCCAACATCATACTCAATGGGCAAAAATTAAACCTATTTCCCCTAGGAACAGTAACAAGACAGGGATGCCCACTTTTACCACTCTTTTTTTATATAGTACTAGAAGTGCTAGCCATAGTGCTCAGACAAGAAGAAGAAATAAAAGGCATCCAAATTGGGAAAAAAAGTAAAACTGTCTTTATTTGCAGATGACACGATACTATACATAGAAAACTTCAAAGACTCCATCAATAAACTACTAGACCTAATAAATGAATTTGGCAATGTAGCAGGACACAAAATTAATACCCAGAAATTGAAAAAATGGTGGACGTTTAGACGGACGTGTTGGTGCCTTGTCCCGGAGCAGATAAGGGCGAGCAGCTGAAACGGGTAACATACAGCCCGAATAAGCAGAGGAGATTCAGCTGAGAGACAGTCTGCAGCCAGGAATGACAGAGAACTCCTAGAAAAAGGGAACAGTTAGAGATTGAGGCTGAAACACCCAGAGCGCCGGCTCAGCCGCGGAGACCACACCATCTTGAGTGGCTGTTACCGGCATCCAGAGATCGGCTACTAACCTGGAAGCAATGGCTCTCAAGCAGCGCAACTATGTGAACTCAGAGGAGCCCTGATTCTCCCCACAGAAAGGTTAGACTTCCCCCAAAGGTGTGGTTTGCAATTTAGGTTGGAGAGTGGAACGCGCACGGGGTAGGGTAGGGGGGGAATCTGCGCCCAACAAAGTCCGCAGTCGTTGGGGCCAGCATTACCCACGAATGTGGAAGGGCTCCCCCAGGGCTGCTGGCAGAAGGGAATGCTATAAATAAGCCCATAGTTGGACTGGATGCAAACGGGGAGCCTCAGATTTTGCCAGTCAGCCGGCTACTTGGTGCCAGGGGCCAGAGTGCGCTCAGAGACTCCACGGAGATCTGGAAGGTGGAACCCTGTTCGTACAGCTTCCCAGGCTCTTGTTTTTACACTTCCTCTTACATCTGTGCATTTGATTGTTGAACCCAGTGCATGGGATTACCCAGTTGGGGTCACTCGCAGAGCCTGAAGGAGAAGGTTGTTTTTGGGGAGCCTGGGAAACAGAGTGGGGAGTGATGACTGGGGAACCAGCTCTGGGCGGAGGACTTTCCCAAGCCAGTTTCAGGTACAATAGAAAACTCCTGGTCAGAGAGGACTTATAGCCTCGGAGGTCAATCCAGAGGCAGAGCCACGAACTGACTCTTCTGTAAATACAGATAAAGGCAGTCTGGGGAACCAATACGGCCTGCCTTAAAATCAGGACTGTGGCTTACAACACGGAGGAACAGTGTATCGGAGGGAAATTCAACATTCTCCTGAATACCTGGCGTGCCAAAAAGAAGAGTAGAAGATCTGAACCACCTTCATTACTGCACATTTTCAATTATTATTTTTATTATTTTTTCACCTTTTAACTAAGAAACTATTTTTTTTTCTTTTTTCATCACCTGATTTTACCCTTTTAATTACTACATTTTTATTTTTAACCAGTATTATTACTGCTACCATTTTACCATTTTTTAAAGTGTCATTTTATTTTCTCTTTATTTTATTTTGGGACTAGTGTTCTCAATTTTATTTTCATCGTTCCTTTAGCATCATTTTTCTCTACCTCAATTTTGCCTCTGTGCTAAAATCCTCTTCCCCACTTTTCCCCTTTTGTTGTCCTGTTTCTCTTACCCTATTCCTGCTTTAGATTTTCCCTATTCTTTTTACCCCCTGTCAAAATTTCACCCTACTTAAATATCCTATTTCCAATCCACTGCTCTAAATCCTTATACACCTCTCCCTTATATATCTTCACTATCCAAATTTTTTTTTCTTCTTTTCTCTCTCTATTGTTTTGTTGTTGTTTGCTTGATTGTTGAGTATATTGTTTGTTTGTTTTTTTAGGATTGTTTGTGAGGTTCTACTTTTTCTTTTTCTGTCCCACCCCCCAGTTATTTTTGTGCTTCTGTTTTCCCTTGCCTCGCTTGATATTATTGGTTGTTTGTAGTTTGTATTCATCTCCAGGGATCCGTTGCTGGAATTGGTTGGGATTAGTGGTGGTTCTATCGGAGTTTTCTCCTCATATAAATAGTCTCCACCCCTCTCCTACTTCATTCTCTTTTCTCTCTTACTATTTTTTTTCTGTTTTCTCTTCTATATTTTTCTCTTCTTTCTTCCTTATCCCCTAACTCTCTTAGCTCGGGTGGCCACCTTTATTTGGGGTTATTAATACTGTAAATACATTTGTGTTCAGTGCCTGGTATGTTGTGCCTTGTTGTGTTGTATTTTGTGCCTTTAAATCAACGCAGCATATCCAAGCAACAGCGGCCTCCTGATCACCACACGCTCTGTCTGAGGAACAGTTGCTGTGTGTGAAGCCTCCCTCCACCAGCCAGAAGAGCCACCACAGCTGTGAACAGCACCCACCAGAGGAGCTGCTGCTAACTGAGGAGCAGATGCTACCACAACCACCCGAGGAGCAACCACAGCCCGAGGAGCCACTGCCACCCAGGGAGCAGCCACTGAACGACTCAACAACTAGATAGGTCAGTGAGATCAAACATGGGTAGACAAAGAAACCCCCAAAGGAAAGAAAAGAAGGGCTAGCCAGAAAAGCAGCTAAGTGATACAGAGGCATGTAACAAGACAGAAAAAGAATTCAGAATTAGGGTCCTAGAGAGCATAAACCGGATGGAGGAAAAAAATCAACAACTTATGCAAGAAGCAAGAAGAAACAGATGAAAAGTTGAATAAATTATGTAAGACCCAAGAAGAAATGAAGAGCAATATAGTTTCAATAAAAAACACCATTGAAAGTATCAACAGTAGACTAGAAGAAGCAGAGGACCAAAGTAGTGAATTAGAAGACAAGGAAGCAGAACACACCCAAACTGTACTGCAATTGGAGAAAAAAATTAAAAGACAGGAGGAGAGTCTAATGGAGCTTTGGGACAACATGAAGCAAAACAACATATGAATAATACGGGTGCCAGAATAAGAGAAAGAGGAACAAGGATTAGAGAAACTGTTCGAAGAAATAATATCAGAAAACTTCCCTGAAGTGGGGAAGAAAAATGTCACACAAGCCCAGAGAGTCCAAAGGAAGGTGATCCCGAAAAGACCCATACCTAGACACAACATAATTACCATGGCAAATGTTCAGGACAAAGAGAGAATCTTACAGGCTGCAAGAGAGAGACGGAAAGTTACATACAAGGGATCTCCCATTAGATTATCAAATGATTTCTCAACAGAAACACATCAGGACAGAAAAGAATGGACGGAAATTGACAAAGTGATGCAAAGCAAAGGACTGAATCCAAGAATAATCTATCCAGCCAGGCTATCATTTGAAATTGAAGGGGAAATAAGAAGCTTCACAGGAAAAAAAAGGCTAAGGGAGTTTATCACCAAGAAGCCAGCAATGCAAGAAATGCTAAAGGGACTGGTGTAAAAAGAAGAAATAAAAAGCTCAGAAAGAAAACAGCCACACAAAAAAAGAAATGGCTACAAAAAGTACCTTTCAATAATAACTTTAAATGTAAAGGGACTAAATGCTCCAACCAAAAGACATGGAGTGGCTGAATGGATAAAAAATCATGACCCATACATTTGCTGTCTACAAGAGACCCATCTCATTAGAACAGACTCACACAGACTGAAAGTGAAGGGATGGATAAATATCTTTCAACCAAATGGAAATGAAAAGGAAGTTGGGGTAGAAATACTTATATCGGACAAAATAGACCTCAAAGTGAAGGCCATAACAAGAGATAAGGAAGACAACTTCATAATACTAAAGGTATCAATACAACAAGAAGATATAACACTGGTAAACTTATATGCACCCAATGCAGGAGCACCCAAATACATTAAAAAAAACTTATAGAAGATATCAAAGGAGAGATCGGCAACAATACAATTATAGTAGGGGACTTTAATACACCACTGACATCACTGGATAAATCTTCTAGACAAACAATCAGCAAAGAAACAGCAATCCTAAATGAATCACTAGATCAGATGGACTTAATTGACATCTTCAGAACACTTCACCCCAAACCACTGAATATACATTCCACTCAGGTGCTCAAGGGACATATTCAAAAATAGACCATATATTGGGTCACAAGCAAAGTCTCCCCAAATTCAAGAAGATTGAAATCATACCAAGCATCTTCTCAGACCACAAGGGCAGTATATTAGAAATAAACTACAATAAAAACAACCCAAAATACTCAAACACTTGCAAGCTGAATAGCATGTTATTAAATATTGCTTACGTTACCAATGAGATCAAAGAAGAAATTAAAAACATCCTGGAAAATAATGACAATAAAAACACAACTATCCAAAACCTATGGGACGCAATGAAAGCAGTCCTGAGAGGGAAGTTTATAGCTCTACAGGCCTATCTCAAAAAACAAGAAAAAATGGTAGTAAATCATCTAACTCTACATCTCAAAGAATTTGAAAGAGAGCAACGAGAAAAGCCCAGAGTGAGCAGAAGGAAGGAGGTAATAAAGATTAGAGCAGAAATAAATGACATAGAGACCAAATAAGCAATACAGAAATCAATTAAAGCAAGAGATGGTTCTTGGAAAGGATAAACAAGATTGATGAACCTCTAGCCAGGTTCACCAAGAAGCAAAGAGAGAGCACCCAAATAAAAAAAAACCAGAAACGATAGAGGCAAAATAACAACAGACTCCACAGAAATACTACTGATTGTTAAAAATTACTATGAACAACTCTACTCCAACATACTAGACAACCTGGAGGAAATGGACAAATTCCTAGAAAAATACAACATTCCAAATTCAATAAGGAAGAATCTAAAAATCTCAATAGGCCAATAACTATGGAAGAAATTGAAGCAGTCATCAAAACGCTTCCAGCAAACAAAAGCCAAGTCCAGAAGGCTTCACAGGGGAGTTTTACCAAACATTCAAGGAAGAACTAAAACCTATCCTCCTCAGACTACTACAAAAAATTCAAGAGGAAGGAGCACTTCCAAGCTCATTCTATGAAGCCAGCATCACCCTAATACCAAAACCAAGTAAAGACAACACAATGAAAGAGAATTACAGGCCAATATCCTTCATGACCATAGATGCCAAAATCCTCAACAAAATCTTAGCAAATCGGATCCAGCAGTAAGTACATCAGAAAGATCATACACCATGACCAAGTAGGATTTATCCCAGGGATGCAAGGATGGTACAATATCTGAAAATCAATAAACGTGATACATCACATAAACATATTGAAAGAAAAAAACCACATGGTCATATCAATTGATGCAGAAAAAGCATTTGACAAAATCCAACACCCATTTTTGATAAAAAACTCTCAGCACGGCGGAAGTAGAAGGATCATACCTCAATATAATAAAAGCCATATATGACAGGCCCACAGCCAACATCATACTCAATGGACAAAAACTAACACCATTTCCCTTAAGAACGGGAACAAGACAGGGATGCCCACTTCCACCACTCCGGTTCGATACAGTACTGGAAGTTTTAGCCATTGCAACTAGGCAAGAAGAAGAAATAAAAGGCATCCAAATTGGAAAAGAAGAAGTAAAACTGTCCTTATTTGCAGATGACCTGATATTGTACATGAAAAACCCTAAAGACTCCATCAAAAAACTATTAGACTTAATAAATGAATTTGGCAAAGTAGCAGGATACAAAATTAATGCCAAGAAATCTATGGCATTTCTATACACCAACAGTGAACTTACAGAAGAGAGACTAACAAAACAATCCTATTTACCATCGCACCAAAAAAATTAAGCTACCTAGGAATGAACTTAACAAAAGAGGTAAAAGACCTCTACTCAGAAAACTACAGGACATTGAAAAAGAGATGGAGTTAGACATAAACAGATGGAAGAACATACCATGTTCATGGATTGGTACAATTAACATCATTAAAATGTCCATACTACCAAAAGAAATCTATAAATTCAACTCGCGTCCCATTAAAATACCAACGACATATTTCACAGACCTAGAACAAACTTTCCAGAAATTCATCTGGAATAAAAAAAGACCCTGAATAGCTGCAGTGATCCTGAGAAAGAAGAACAAAGTAGGTGGGATCTCAATACCAGATATAAAGCTGTATTACAAAGCCACTGTTCTCAAAAATGCCTGGTACTGGCACAAGAACAGACATATAGATCAATGGAACAGAATAGAGAACCCAGAAATCAGCCCAAACCACTATGCTCAACTAATATTTGACAAAGGGGTCAAGAACATACAATGGAGTCAAAACAGTCTCTTCAATAAATGGTGTTGGGAAAATTGGACAGATACATGCAAAAAAATCAAAATAGACCACCAACTTACACCATCCACAAAAATAAACTCAAAATGGATAAAGGGCTTAAATGTAAGACGGGAAACCATAAAAATACTAGAGGAATCCAAAGGCAGCAAAATCTCAGACATATGCTGTAGAATTTCTTTACCAACACAGTTCCTAGGGCATTGGAAACTAAAGAGAAAATAAACAAATGGAACTACACAAAAATAAAAAGTTTCTGCACAGCAAAAGAAACCATCAACAAAAAATAGGAAAGCCCACTGCATGGGAGAACATATTTGCCAATGTTATCACCGATAAGGGTTTAATCTCCAGCATTTATAGGGAACTCATACAACTTATCAAAAGGTAGATAAGCAATCCAATGAAAAAATGAGCAAAGGACCTCAATATACACTTTTCAAAAGAGCACATTGAGAAAGCAAAGAGACATATGAAAACATACTCAAAGTCACTAATCACCTGAGAAATGCAAATCAAAACAACAATGAGGTAACTTCTCACACCTGTCAGAATGTCTATCATCAACAACTCAACAAACTACAAGTGCTGGAAAGGATGTAGAGAAAAAGAAACACTCGTGCACTGCTGGTGGGAATGCAGACTGGTGCACCACTATGGAAGACAGTATGGAGCTTCCTCAAAAAACTAAAAGTGGAACTCCCATTTGACCCAGTGATCCCACTTCTAGGAATATATCCCAAGAAGTCAGAAACACCAATCAGAAAGGATATATGCACCCCTATGTCCATAGCAGCACAATTCACCATAGCTAAGATTTGGAAACAGCCTAAGTGCCCATCAGCAGATGGGTGGATTAAAAAACTCTGGTACATCTACACAATGGAATACTACACTGCTGTAAAAAAGAGGGAATTCTTACTATTTACAACAGCATGGATGAAACTGGAGAGCATATGCTAAGGGGAATAAGCATGTCAATGAAAGAAAAATACCACATGATCTGACTCATTTATGGATAATTATGACCATTATAAACTGATGAACAAAAATAGATACAGAGGTAGAGCAACAGGGAGGATTGAGGGAGTGGGTAAGGAATCAACCGAAGGACTTGTATGCATGCATATAAGCATAACCAGTGGACACAAGATTCTGGGGGTTATTGGAGGCTAGGGGAAGGTCAAGGGGGAAAAAAAGGGAGACATATAATACTCTTTGGAATACTTTAAGCAATAAAACAATTTAAAAAATAATAAATAAAAATAATAAAATGATAGAAATCATGTCAAGCATCTTCTCAGCTCACAATGGCATAAAACTAGAAATCTACTAGAAGAAAACCAATAAAAAAACATCAGACACCTGGAGGCTAAATAGCATGCTTTTAAACAATGATTGGGTTACCAAAGAGATCAAAGAACAATAAAAAGCATCATGACAACAAATAAAAATGAAAACAAAACAATCAAAAATCTATGGGATACAGCAAAAATAGTATTGAGAGGAAAGTTCATAGCTCTGTAGGCCAGCCTCCAAAAACAAGAAACAGTGCTAATAAATTATCTAACCCTCCAATTCAAAGAGTTAGAAAGAGAGCAACAAGAAAAGCCCACTGTAAGCAGAAGGAAGGAAATAATAAAGATCAGAACGGAGATAAATGACATAAAGAAAAATAAAACAATACAAAAGATCAACAAAACCAAGAGCAGGTTCTTTTGAAGGATAAACAAGATTGATGAACCTCTAGCCAGGCTCACCAAGAAGCAAAGAGAGAGGACCCAAATAAATAGAATCGTAAATGAGAGAAGTGAAGTAACTACCGATCCCACAGAAATACAAACGATTATGAAAAAATACTCGATTCCAACAAAGTAGACAACCTAGATGAAATGGATATATTCTTAGAAAAATACAAGCTCCCAAAACTCAATCAAGAAGAATAAAAAAACCTGAATAGGCTGATAACTACCAAAGAAATTGGAGCAGCTATTAAAAGTCTTTCAGTAAACAAAAACTCTGGTCCAGATGGCTTTACAGGGGAGTTCTACCAAGCATTCAAAGAAGAACTGAAACCTATCCTCCTCAGAGTGTTTCAAAAAATTTAAGAGGAAAGCACACTTCCAAGCTCTTTCTATGAATCCAGCATTACTCTAATTGCAAAACAATATAAAAACACCACAAAAAAAGAGAACTACAGGCCAATATCCTTGATGAACATAGATGCTAAAATCCTCAACAAAATTCTAGCAAATCAGATTCACCATTAGATTAGAAAGACCATTCACCATGATCAAATGGGATTTATTTGGGGGATGCAAGGATGGTACAATATCCGCAAATCAATAAATGTGATGCATCACATAAACAAACTGAGAGACAAAAATCACATGATCATATCAATCGATGCAGAAAAAGCATTTGACAAAATCCAACACCTTTTCTTGATAAAAACTCTCAGCAAAGTGGGAATAGAAGGATCATACCTCAACATAATAAAGGCCCTATATGACCAATCTACAGCCAACATCATACTCAATGGGCAAAAACTAAACTCATTTCCCCTAAGAACGGGAACAAGACAGGGATGCCCACTTTCACCACTCCTGTTCGATACAGTACTGGAACTGCTAGCCATAGCAATCAGACAAGAAGAAATAAAAGGCATCCAAGTTGGAAAAGAAGAAGTAAAACTGTCCTTATTTGCAAATTACATGATATTATACATAGAAAACCCCAAAGACTCCATAAAAAAAACTACTGGACTTAATAAGTGAATTTGGCAAAGTAGCAGGATACAAAACTAACACCCAGAAATCTATGGCCTTTTCATACACTAATAATGAACTCACAGAAAGAGAAGCGAAAAAACATTCTCATTTACCATTGCACCAAAAAATTAAGATACCTAGGAATAAACTTAACTAAGGACATAAAAAACCTGTACTCAGAAAAGTACAGGACATTGAAAAAGGATATAGAGGAAGACATGAACAAATGGAAGAATATACCACGTTCATGGATTGGTAGAATCAACATCATTAAAATGTCCAACATCATTAAAATGTACTATCCTTGCATCCCCAAAGCAATCTATAAATTCAACGCAATCCCCATTAAAATACCAATGGCATACTTCAAAGACCTAGAACAAACTCTCCAAAAATTCATCTGGAATAATAAAAGACCCCAAATAGCTGCAGCAATCTTGAGAAAGAACAATGTAGGAGGGATCACAATACCAGATATCAAGCTGTACTACAAAGCCACTCTTCTCAAAACTGCCTGGTACTGGCACCAGAACAGACCTATAGATGAATGGAACAAAACAGAGAACCTAGAAATTGACACAATACAGTATGCTCAATTAATATTTGACAAAGGAGGTAGGAGCATAGAATGGAGACAAGACAGTCTCTTCAATAAATGGTGTTGGAAAAACTGGACAGTTACTTGCAAAAAAATGAAACCAGACCACCAACTTACACCATACACAAAAACAAACTCAAAATGGCTAAAGGACTTGAATGTAAGACAGGAAACCATAAAAATCCTACAAGACTCCATAGGCAGAAAAATTGCAGACATATGTCATAGAAGTATCTTTACAGACACAGATCCTAGGGCAAAGGAGACTGAGGAGAAAATAAACAAATGGGACTACATCAAAATAAAAAGCTTCTGCACAGCAAAAGAAACCATCAACAAAACAACAAGAAATCTCACTGCATGGGAGAACATATTTGCCAATGTTATCTCCGATTAGGGTTTAATATCCGACGTTTACAGAGAACTCAGGCAACTTAACAAAGGGAAGATAAACAATCCAATCAAAAAATGGACAAAGGACCTAAATATACACTTTTCAAAAGAGCACATTAAGAAAGCCAAGAGACATATGAAAACATGCTAAAAGTCACTAATCATCTGAGAAATGCAAATCAAAACAACAATGAGGTAACTTCTCACACCTGTCAGAATGTCTATCATAAACAAATCAATACACGACAAGTGCTGGAGAGGATTCGAAGAAAAAGGAACCCTTGTGCACTGCTGGTGGGAATGCAGACTGGTGCAGCCACTATGGAAAACAGTATGGAGTGTCCTCAAAACGTTAAAAATGGAACTCCCATTTGACCCAGTAATCTCGCTTCTAGGACTATATGCCAAGAAATCAGTAACACCATTCAGAAAGGATATATGCACCCCTATATTCATAGCAGCACAATTCACCACAGCTAAGATTTGGAAACAGCCTAAATGCCTATCAGCAGATGAATGGATTAGAAAACTGTGGTTCATCTACACAATGGAATACTACACTGCTGTAAAAAAGAAGGAATTCTTACCATTTGCAACAGCATGGATGAAACTGGAGAGCATTATGCTAAGTGAGATAAGCCAGTCAATGAAAGAAAAACACCACATGATCTCACTCATTTATGGATAATAAAGAACATTATAAACTGATGAACAAAAATAGATACAGAGAAAGAGCAGCATCGAATAGACTGTCAAACTACAGCAGGAAGGCTGGGGAGGGGGTGGGGTAAGAGATCAACTGAAGGACTTGTATGCATACATATAAGCATAACCAATGGACACAAGACACTGGGTGGTAGGGGAAGCTTGGGGAAGGTCAATGGGAAAAAAGGAGACATATGTACTACTCTTTGTAATACTTTAAGCAATAAAATAAAATAAACATTTCCGCACTCTTTCCTTATGTTTAGAAGTGATTACCAAGTGTTTTCTAACTATTTTGTACAGTTTACTGCTGCTTTTCACTGAATTCCTAGGGGTTTCAAGCACTATGCTATAGTTCTCTTACTGCTCTTTAGTAGTTCTTTGCCCCTCCTGTCAAACACATTTCCACACTCTTTCCTGATGCTTAGAAGTGATTTCCAAGTGTTTTTTTTAATTATTGTCTGAAGTATTACATATGTGTACTTTTTTCCCAATTTCTCCTCCCCCCTCCACTATTTCCACCCCAGGCAAGCCCCCACTGCCCTAGTGTCTGTGTCCACTGGTTATGCTAATATGCATGCATACAAATGCTTTGGTTGCTCTCTAACCTCCCCCCATCATTTGTCTCTGGATCAATTCTTGGTCATCAAATTATGTTGATCATTATATCCCACATATGAGAGAGATCATGCAATATTTATCTTTCTCCGACTGGATTTTTTTTTGCTTAACATAATGTTCTCTAGTTCCATTCATGCTGGTGCAAATGGTAAAAGTTCCTTCTTTTTTACAGCAGTGTAGTATTCCATTGTGTATTCCACAGTTTTTTAATCCACTCATCTGCTGATGGGCACTGGGGCTGTTTCCAAATCTTAGCTATTGCAAATTATGCTGCTATGAACATAGGAATACATATATCCTTTCTGAATGGTGTTTCTGGTTTCTTGTGATATATTCCTAGAAGTGGGATTACTGGGTCAAATGGGAGTTCCATTTTTAACTTTTTGAGGAAACTCCATACTGTTTTCCACAGTGGCTGCACCAGTCTGCATTCCCACCAGCAGTGCTGGAGGGTCCCTGTTTCTCCACATCCTCTCCAGCACTTGCCGTTTGTTGATTTGTTGATGATAGCCAATCTGACAGGTGTGAGGTGGTACCTCATTGTCGTTTTGATTTGCATTTCTCAGATGATTAGTGACTTTGAGCATGTTTTTATATGTCTCTGGACCTTCTGTATGTCCTCTTTCAAAAAGTGTCTATTTATATCTTTTGCCTATTTTTGGATTGGATTGTTTATCTTCCATTTGTTAAATTGCATGAGATCTCTGTAAATTTTGGAGATTAACCCCTTATTTGAAATATCTTGGCAAATATGTTCTCCCATGCAGTGGGCTTTCTTCTTGTTTTGTTGATGGTTTTTTTTTTGCTGTGAAGAAGCTTTTTATTTTAATGTAATCTGTTTTATTTTCTCCTTAGTCTCCATTGCCCTAGGAGCTCTTTCTGTGAAGATATTGCTATGAGATATGTCGGCTATTTTGCTGCCTATGGAGTCTTGTAGGATTTTTATGGTTTCCCTTCTTACATTTACGATCTTTAGCCATTTTGAGTTTGTTTTTTGTGTATGGTGTAAGTTGGTGATCTAGTTTCATTTTTTTGCATGTATCTGACCAAATTTCCCAGCACCATTTATTGAAGAGGCTGTCTTGACTCCATTGTATGCTCTTGCCTCCTTTGTTGAATATTAATTGGGCATAGTGGTTTGGGTTGATTTATGGGTTCTCTATTCTATTCCATTAATCTATATGTCTGTTCTTGTGCCAGTGCCAGGCAGTTTTGAGAGCAGTGGCTTTATAGTACAGCTTTATATCTGGTATTGAGATCCCACCTACTTTGTTCTTCTTTCTCAGGATCGCTGCAGCTATTCAGGGTCTTTTTTTTATTCCAGATGAATTTCTGGAAAGTTCCTTCTAGGTCTGTGAAATATGCCATTGGTATTTTACTTGGTGTTGCATTGAATCTGTAGACTGCTTTTGGTAGTATGGACATTTTAATGACATTGATTCTACCAATCCATGAACATGGTATGTTCTTCCATTTGTTTATTTCTTCCTCTATCTCTTTTTTTAATGTCCTTTAGTTGTATGAGTACAGGTCTTTTACATTCTTAGTTAAGTTTATTCCTAGGTATCTTAATTTTTTGGTGCAATTGTAAATGGGATCATTTTGTTGTTGTTTTTCTCTTTTTGTGAGTTCATTATTGGGGTATAAAAAGGCCTTAGATTTCTGGGTATTTTTTTAATGCAAATGGATCACCTTATTTTTTTAATTGTTTTATTGCTTAAAGTATTACAAAGGGTATTACATATGTGTCCTTTTTTTATCCCCGCCCTTGACAAACCCCTGGCCTCCCCTACCCCCCAGTGTCTTATGTCCATTGGTTATGCTTATATGCATGCATACAAGTCCTTCGGTTGAACTCTTACCCCCTCCCTCCTGCCCCCAACCCTCCCTGGCCTTCCTGCTGCCGTTTGACAATCAGTTTGAAGCCTCTATGCCTCTGTATCTATTATTGTTCATAAGTTTATAATGGTCTTTATTATCCATGAATGATTGAGATCATGTGGTATTTTTCCTTCATTGACTGGCTTATTTCACTTAGCATAATGCTCTCCAGGTACATCCATGCTGTTGTAAATGGTAAGAGTTCCTTCTTTTTTACAGCAGCATAGTATTCCATCGTGTAGATGTACCACTGTTTTCTAATCCATTCATCTGCTGATGGGCACTTAGGCTGTTTCCAGATCTTAGCTGTGGTGAATTGTGCTGCTATGAACATAGGGGTGCATATATCCTTTCTGATTGGTGTTTCTGTTTTCTTGGGATGTATTCCTAGAGGTGGGATCACTGGGTCAAAAAGGAGTTCCATTTTTAGTTTTTTGAGGAAGTTCCATACTGTCTTCCATAGTGGCTGCACCAGTCTGAATTCCCACCAGCAGTGCACGAGTGTTTCTTTTTCTCTACATCCTTTCCAGCACTTGTAGTTTGTTGAGTTGTTGATGATAGACATTCTGACAGGTGTGAGAAGTTACCTCATTGTTGTTTTGATTTGCATTTCTCAGGTGATTAGTGACTTTGAGTATGTTTTCATATGTCTCTTTGCTTTCTGAATATGCTCTTTTGAAAAGTGTATATTGAGGTCCTTTGCTCATTTTTTCATTGGATTGTTTATCTACCTTTTGATAAGTTGTATGAGTTCCCTATAAATGCTGGAGATTAAACCCTTATCGGTGATAACATTGGCAAATATGTTCTCCCATGCAGTGGGCTTTCCTATTTTTTGTTGATGGTTTCTTTTGCTGTGCAGAAACTTTTTATTTTTGTGTAGTTCCATTTGTTTATTTTCTCTTTAGTTTCCAATGCCCTAGGAACTGTGTTGGTAAAGAAATTCTACAGCATATGTCTGAGATTTTGCTGCCTTTGGATTCCTCTAGTATTTTTATGGTTTCCCGTCTTACATTTAAGCCCTTTATCCATTTTGAGTTTATTTTTGTGGATGGTGTAAGTTGGTGGTCTATTTTGATTTTTTTGCATGTATCTGTCCAATTTTCCCAACACCATTTATTGAAGAGACTGTTTTGACTCCATTGTATGTTCTTGACCCCTTTGTCAAATATTAGTTGAGCATAGTGGTTTGGGCTGATTTCTGGGTTCTCTATTCTGTTCCATTGATCTATATGTCTGTTCTTGTGCCAGTACCAGGCATTTTTGAGAACAGTGGCTTTGTAATACAGCTTTATATCTGGTATTGAGATCCCACCTACTTTGTTCTTCTTTCTCAGGATCACTGCAGCTATTCAGGGTCTTTTTTTATTCCAGATGAATTTCTGGAAAGTTTGTTCTAGGTCTGTGAAATATGTCGTTGGTATTTTAATGGGACGCGAGTTGAATTTATAGATTTCTTTCGGTAGTATGGACATTTTAATGATGTTAATTGTACCAATCCATGAACATGGTATGTTCTTCCATCTGTTTATGTCTAACTCCATCTCTTTTTCAATGTCCTGTAGTTTTCTGAGTAGAGGTCTTTTACCTCTTTTGTTAAGTTCATTCCTAGGTAGCTTAATTTTTTTGGTGCGATGGTAAATAGGATTGTTTTGTTAGTCTCTCTTCTGTAAGTTCACTGTTGGTGTATAGAAATGCCATAGATTTCTTGGCATTAATTTTGTATCCTGCTACTTTGCCAAATTCATTTATTAAGTCTAATAGTTTTTTGATGGAGTCTTTAGGGTTTTTCATGTACAATATCAGGTCATCTGCAAATAAGGACAGTTTTACTTCTTCTTTTCCAATTTGGATGCCTTTTATTTCTTCTTCTTGCCTAGTTGCAATGGCTAAAACTTCCAGTACTGTATCGAACCGGAGTGGTGGAAGTGGGCATCCCTGTCTTGTTCCCGTTCTTAAGGGAAATGAGTTTAGTTTTTGTCCATTGAGTATGATGTTGGTTGTGGGCCTGTCATATATGGCTTTTATTTTGTTGAGGTATGATCCTTCTATTCCCACCTTGCTGAGAGTTTTTATCAAAAATGGGTGTTGGATTTTGTCAAATGCTTTTTCTGCATCAATTGATATGACTATGTGTTTTTTTTCTTTCAATTTGTTTATGTGATGTATCATGTTTATTGATTTGCGGATATTGTATCATCCTTGCATCCCTGGGATAAATCTTACTTGGTCATGGTGTATGATCTTTCCGATGTACTTACTGCTGGATCTGATTTGCTAAGATTTTGTTGAGGATTTTGGCATCTATGTTCATGAAGGATATTGGCCTGTAATTCTCTTTCATTGTGTTTTCTTTACTTGGTTTTGGTATTAGGGTGATGCTGGCTTCATAGAATGAGCTTGGAAGTGCTCCTTCCTCTTGAATTTTTTGTAGTAGTCTGAGGAGGATAGGTTTTAATTCTTCCTTGAATGTTTGGTAAAACTCCCCTGTGAAGCCTTCTGGACTTGGCTTTTGTTTGCTGGAAGCGTTTTGATGACTGCTTCAATTTCTTCCATAGTTATTGGCCTATTGAGATTTTTAGATTCTTCCCAATTGAGTTTTGGAATGTTGTATTTTTCTAGAAATATGTCCATTTCCTCCAGGTTGTCTAGTTTGTTCGAATAGAGTTGTTCATAGTATTTTTTAACAATCCTTTGTATTTCTCTGGGGTCTTTTGTAATATCGCCTCTATCATTTCTGATTTTGTTTATTTGGGTCCTCTCTCTTTGCTTCTTGGTGAGGCAGGCTACTGGTTCATCCATCTTGTTTATCCTTTCAAAGAACCAGCTCTTGGTTTCATTGATTTTATGTATTGTTTTTTTTTTTTTGGTCTCTATGTCATTTTTTTCAGCTCTAGTCTTTATTATCTCCTTCCTTCTTCTCACTCCGGGCTTTTCTTGTTGCTCTCTTTCTAATTCTTTGAGATGTAGAGTTAGGTGATTTACTACCATTTGTTCTTGTTTTTTTTTGAGGTAGGACTGTAGAGCTATAAACTTCCCTCCCAGGACTGCTTTCATTGCGTCCCATAGGTTTTGGATAGTTGTGTTTTCATTGTCATTAGTTTCCAGGATGTTTTTAATTTCTTCTTTGATCTCATTGGTAACCCAAGCAATATGTAATAACATGCTATTCAGCTTCCAAGTGCTTGAGTGTTTTGGGTTGTTTTTATTGTAGTTTATTTCTAATATACTGCCCTTGTGGTCTGAGAAGATGCTTGGTATGATTTCTATTGTCTTGAATTTGAAGAGACTTTGCCTGTGTCCAAATATGTGGTCTATCTTTGAAAATGGCCCATGTGCACTTGAGAAGAATGTATATTCTGTGGATTTTGGGTAGAATGTTCTGAAGATGTCAATTAATTCCATCTGATCTAATGATTCATTTAGGATTGATGTTTCTTTGCTGATTTTTTTTTTAGAGGATTTGTCCAATGATGATCGTGGGGTATTAAAGTCCCTTACTATGACTGTATTGCTGTCAATGTCTCCCTTGATATCATCCAGAAGTTTTTATTATGTATTTGGGTGCCCCTGTATTGGGTGCATATATGTTTACCAGAGTTATATCTTCTCGTTGAATTCCTCCCTTTAGTATTATGAAATGGCCTTCCTTATCTCTTGTTATGGCCTTCACTTTGAGGTCTAATTCGTCACATATAAGTATTGCTACCCCAGCTTTTTTTTCATTTCTATTTGCCTGAAAAACCTTTTTCCATCCCTTCACCATCAGTCTGTGTTATTCCTTTGTTCTAATGTGGGTTTCCTGTAGATATCAGATATGAGTCATATTTTCTTATCCACTTAGCTACTCTATGTCTTTTTATTGGGACATTTAATGCATTTACATTTAAAGTTATTATTGACAGGTACTTGTTTGTCACCATTTTTATTCTTTATGCCTGTGTTCCTTCTTCTCTTCCTATTTCTTCTTTTTACAGCAGACCTTTGGTATCTTGCATTGCTGATTTGGTGGTAATAAACTTCCTTAGTACTTTTTTTTGTCTGTGAAGCTCCTGATTTCACCCTCAATTTTTATTGATAGCCTTGCTGGATACATTATTCTTGGCTTCAGACCCTTGTTTTGCATGACTTTGTATATTTTATTCCATTCCCTTCTGACCTGATGAGATTCTATTGAGAAATCAGTTCATAGTCTGATGGGAGATCCTTTGTAGATAACTTTTTGTCTCTCTCTAGCAGCCTTTAAGATTCTTAGTTTGTCATTGGTGTTTGCCAATTTAATTTTAATGTGCCTTGGTTTTGATATTTTGGGGTTCATCTTGTTTAAGACTCTGAGCTTCTTGTACTTGTGTGAGTTTTTTTCTTCCCAGTATCTGGGAAGTTTTCTCCCATTATTTCTTCAAACAGGTTTTTTATTCCTTGCTCAGTTTCCTCTCCTTTTGGTACCCTTATTATGCAGATGTTGTTTCATTTCATGTTGTCTCAAAGTAGGCTCTCTTCCTGTTTTTTAGGTATTTTTTCTAGATGCTGCTCTGCTTGCGTATTTTTTCCTACCTTGTCTTCTAGCTCACTGATGCAGTCCTCTGCTTCTTCTAGTCTACTGTTGATGCTTTCTATTGAGTTCTTTGTTGCAGTGATGTCACTTTTCATTTCTAGTTGGTTTTTCATTTCCTCTTAGTTCTTACACATATTGTTGAATTTGTCTTCCATCCTTTTCAGCAACCTTATGACCATTGCTCTGAATTATTTCTCTGTCATCTTGTTTGCCTCCATTTTATTTACTTCCTTTTTTGGTGATTCCTCCTTTTCTTTCATATGCCGGACCTTTCTTTTTCTCCCCATGATCACTCCTCTAAGGGTTTCTGGTTATGTAACTCTCTCTCCTGCATTGACTTTCTTTAAGCAATGCCAGCTGTGTTTAATTCTGTAGTTATGGGTGGGTGTTCTTTGATTCAGCTGTTCCTTCTGCTCTGTGAGAAGGTGCAGGGCCCATCCACAAATTCACTTGTTTGTCTCTCCCTGAGTAGATCTCCTATGCATCTGTGGTTGGGGAGGTTGGATTTCCAGCATTTGTGGATTCACAGCTGAGGTAACTGGTCCCTGGGCATTATTGTTGTAAGGTCCTGGTTGGCATCTGAGATCTCCCCAGTTGAAGGTAAGGCTTGGGTCCAATCACAGTCAGTCTCTGATCATAGCCATCTCCCCTTCAAGATGGTGTGGTCTCTGCAGCAGAGCTGGCCACTCCTAGAGATATTTCAGCCACAGTAGAGCTTTCCGGTCACGGGGGACCCGTTTGTCAGTCCCCAATAGTCCCTTGGAGTAGAGTGCTCCCTCACTTGCAAATACTGACACACCCTTCATGTCCACACACTCTCCTTTTGTTCTCTCACTCTCACACTATCTAGCAGCCTGAAGCCCCATCAGCAGCCATCTTGGATCTCTCTGGAAATGTTTTTGACAAGAGGCACAAAGCACTACTAAAGAGCAGTAAGCTAACTATAGCACAGTGTTTGAAACCACTAGAAATTCAGTGAAAAGCATTAGTAAACTGTACCAAATAGAAAACACAAGAATCCACTTCTAAACATCAGGAAAGAGTGTGGAAATGTGTTTGACAAAGAGGGGCAAAGCACTACTAAAGAGGTGTAAGAACAGTATAGCACAGTGTTTGAAATCACCAAGAATTCAGTTAAAAGCAGCAGTAAACTATAGCAAATAGTTAGAAAACACGTGGAAGCCACATCTAAAAATCAGTAATGTGTGGAAATGTGTTTGACAAGAGGGGCAAAGCACTAATAAGAGCAGTAAGTGAACTAAAGCACAGTGTTTGAAACGACTAGGAATTCAGTGGAAGCAGCAGTAAACTGTACCAAATAGATAACACTTGGAATCACATGTAAACATCAGAAAAGAGGGTAAAATTGTGTTTGACAACTGGGGGAAAGCACTGCTTAAGAGCAATAAGCACACTGTAGCACTGTGTTTGAAACCACTAGTTATTCAGTGAAAAGGAGCAGTACACTGTGCCAAATAGAAAACATTTGGAAATCACTTCTAAACAACAGCAAAGAGTGTGGAAATGTTTTGACAAGAGGAGCAAAGCACTACTAAAGAGCAGTAAGTTAACTGTAGCACAGTGTTGGAAACCACTAAGATTTCTCTAAAATCACATATAAACTGTAACATTTAGATAGAAATAACTTGAAAATCACTTCTAAACATCAGAAAAGAGTGTGAAAATGTGTTTGACAGGAGGTGCAAAACACTACTAAAGAGCAGTAAGCGAACTATAGCACAGTGTTTGAATCCCACAGGAATTCAGTGAAAAGCAGTAGTAAAATGTACCATCTGGTTAGAAAACACTTGGATATTACATCTAAAAATCAGCAAAGAGTGTGGAAATGTGTTTGACAAGAGGGGCAAAACACTGCTAAAGAGCAGTAAGCACACTATATAGCAATGTTTGAAACCCCTAGGAATTCAGTGAAAAGCAGCAGTAAACTGTACAAAATAGTTAGAAAACACTTGGTAATCACTTCTAAACATAAGGAAAGTGTGAAAATGTGTTTGACAACTGGGGGAAAGCAATGGTATAGAGTAGTAAGTGCACTATAGCACAGTGTTTGTAAACACTAGGAATTTACTGAAATCATATATAAACTATACTAATTAGCAAACACTTGGAAATCACTGCTAAACATCAAGAAAGAGGGGAAAATGTGTTTGAAAATTGGGGGAAAGCACTGCTAAAGAGCAGTGAGCACACTATAGCACTGTGTTTAAAATCACTGGGAATTCAGTGAAAATGAGCAGTAAAATGTACCAAATAATTAGAAAACACTTGGAAATCACTTCTAAACATCAGGAAAAGTGTGGAAATGTGTTTGACGAGAGGGGCAAAGCACTAATAAAGAGCAGTAAGCAAGCTATACCACAGTGTTTAAAACCACTGGGAATTCAGTGAAAAGCAGCAGTAAACTGTATGAAATAGATAACACTTGGAAATCATATGTAAACATCAGGAAAGAGGATAGAAATGTGTTTGAAAACTAGGGGAAAGCACTGCTTAAAAAGCAGTAAGCGCACTGTAGCACAGTGTTTGAAACCAGTAGGAATTCAGGGAAAAGCAGAAGTAAACTGTACCAAATAGCTAGGAAACACTTGGAAATCGCTTCTGAATTTCAGGTAAGAGAGTAGAAAGGTGTTTGACAACTGGGGGAAAGCACTGCTAAAGAGCAGTAAGCACACTAGAGGACAGTGCTTGAAACCACCAGCAATTCAGTGAAAAGGAGCAGTAATTTGTACTAAATAGTTAGAAAACACTTGGAAATCACTTCTAAACATCAGGAAAGAGTGTAGAAATGAGTCTGCCAAGAGGTGCAGAGAAGTGGGCATGCGCAGGAGGTGGAGCTATACATGCGCAAGAGAGCCTGCGGTCAGGGCGTCAGACACCATTGCGTGAGACACCATTGCGTCGGAGACCAAGGCGCAGCGGGTGACTACTTTCTTAAACTTCATTTCGTTTCTACTAGCAAGAAGAGAGTCCTCTTTCCGTGCCTAGCACAGCCATGGCTCGTGTTCCCAAGAAGCATCTGAAGCGTGTAGCAGCTCCAAAGCATTGGATGCTGGATAAACTGACTGGGATATTTGCTCCTCGTCCATCTACCGGTCCCCACAAGCTGAAAGAATGTCTCCCTCTCATCATTTTCCTAAGAAACAGACTTAAGTCTGCCCTAACAGGAGATGAAGTAAAGAAGATCTGCATGCAGCTGTTCATTAAGATCGATGGCAAGGTCCGAACCGATATAACCTACCCTGCTGGCTTTATGGATGTCATCAGCATTGATAAGACAAGAGAGAATTTCCGTCTGGTCTATGACACCAAGGGTAGCTTTGCTGTTCATCGTATAACACCTGAGGAGGCCAAGTACAAGCTGTGCAAAGTGTGGAAGATCTTTGTGGGCACAAAGGGAATCTCTCACCTGGTGACCCATGATGCTTGTACCATCTGCTATCCTGATCGCCTCATCAAAGTGAATGACACCATTCAGATTAATTTGGAACCTGACAAAATTACCGATTTCATCAAGTTTGACACAGGTAACTTGTGTATGATCACCGGAGGTGCCAACCTGGGAAGAATTGGTGTGATCACCAACAGAGAGAAACACCCTGGTTCTTTTTTTTTTTTAAATAATTAAATCTTTATTGTTCAGATTATTACATTTGTTCCTCTTTTTCCCCCCAGCATAACTCCCCTCCTTGCAGTTCCCACCCCACCCTCCACCCTCACTCCCCACCCACTGTCCTCATCCAGAGGTGCACGATTTTTGACCAGTCTCTTCCCGCATCTTCCACACCCTTTTCCCCCCCAAGAATAGTCAGTCCATTCCCTTTCTATGTCCCTGATTCTATTATAATCAACAGTTCATTCTGTTCATCAGATTATTCATTCACTTGATTCTTAGATTCACTTGTTGATAGATGCATATTTGTTGTTCATAATTTGTATCTTTACCTTTCTCTTCTTCTTCCTCTTCTTAAAGGATACCTTTCAGCATTTCATATAATACTGGTTTGGTGGTGATGAACTCCTTTAGCTTTTCCTTATCTGTGAAGCTCTTTATCTGACCTTCAATTCTGAATGATAGCTTTGCTGGATAAAGTAATCTTGGTTGTAGGTTCTTGGTATTCATCACTTTGAATATTCCTTGCCACTCCCTTCTGGCCTGCAAAGTTTCTGTTGAGAAATCCGCTGACAGTCGTATGGGTGTTCCCTTGTAGGTAACTGAGTTTCTTTCTCTTGCTGCTTTTAAGATTCTCTCTTTGTCTTTTGCTCTTGGCATTTTAACGTGTTATGATGTGTCTTGGTGTGGTCCTCTTTGGATTCCTTTTGTTTGGGGTTCTCTGTGCTTCCTGGAGTTGTAAGTCTATTTCTTTCACCAGGTAGGGGAAGTTTTCTGTCATTATTTCTTCAAAGAGGTTTTCAATATCTTGCTCTCTCTCATCTTCTGGCACCCCTATAATTCTGATGTTGGTACACTTGAAGTTGTCCCAGAGGCTCCTTACACTATCTTCGTATTTTCGGATTCTTTTTTCATTTTGCTTTTCTGGTTGGGTGTTTTTTGCTTCTTCGCATTTCAAATCTTTGCCTTGATTCTTGCGCTCCTCTGGTCTGCTGTTGGGAGTCTGTATAATATTCTTTATTTCAGTCGGTGTATACTTAGTTTCTAGTTGGTTCTTTATCATAGCATCGAGGGGCTCATTAGATTTCTTGTAGATCTCATTGTTTATCGGTGGCTTCTAGACAGTTCTTGAGAGCCCTTAAAAGTGTGGTTCTGAACTCTATATCCTCCATGGACAATTCTGTCCTGTTTCTTTGTCTCTGCATTTTTTATGCTTTCTTGGTGCACCCCCTAGTGGTCTTTGTGTGCAGTCTTGTTGTAGTTAATACTAGGGGGATTTGACCTCCAGGCCAACTGGCTGTGAGAATCAGCTGTGTCTGCAGTCCACCCTGGTTCTTTTGACGTAGTTCATGTCAAAGATACCACTGGCAATAGCTTTGCCACCCGGCTCTCCAATATTTTTGTTATCAGCAAAGGCAACAAGCCATGGATTTCCCTTCCCCATGGAAAGGGTATTTGCCTCACCATTGCTGAAGAGAGAGACAAGAGACTGGCGGCCATACAGTTGGTGAAATGAGCTGACGTGACATGATTAGAAGAGTCTTTGTACTTAAAGATAATGCAGCATGAGGGGAGGGAGATGGGGAAAATGGACACTCCCACTAAGAAGCTAATAATTTTTAACCTAAATTTCATTCCCTTTTCCTGTGGGACTTAACAGCTAAATGAGTATGACAGTCCTTTACCCTAAAATCATTCTCACTTCAACCTCTTCCTTTTTTAAGATACCCGAGTTAGTTCATTGTACTTTTCATTTTCAGTTTGTAACCAGCTATCTGCTCCTGAAAAGCTCTTATTTCATTTATTTGTTTATTCCCTTTTAGTCACATTTCTTACTTCCTATCTCATAGCTGCATGGGCAATTACTCTGATGTATTTTCAGCATATATTTGAATTTGTAGGTTTCTAGCAAAATAAGTAGTTTTGTTTTGACTTTATGTAATTGTAATTAAAATGCAAATACAGATTTTAGTTAATGGTAATGTATTAATATTGGTTTATGAAATGTAACAAATACACCATACCACTGTAGGATGTTAGTAATTGGTGAAACTGATGCCAGGTACATGACAGCTCTGTACTATCTTAATTTTTCTGTAAATGTAAAATTATTTTAAAAAATAAAGCCTATTAAAAAAAAGGTGCAAATCACTAATAAGAGCAGTAAGTGCACTAGAGGGCAGTGTTTGAAACCACAAGGAATTCAGTGAAAGCAGCAGTAAACTGTACCAAATAGTTAGAAAACACTTGGAAATCACAGTTAAACATCAAGAAAGAGTGTGCAAATGTGTCTGTCAAGAGGTGCAAAGCACTACCAAAGAGCAGTAAATGAACTGTAGCACAGTGTTTAAAACCACTTGGAATTATGAAAAGCAGCAGTAAACTGTACCAAATAGAAAACACTTGGAAATCACTTCTAAATTTCAGTATAGAGGGTATAAATGTCTTTGACAACTGGGGGATAGCACTGCTTAAGAAGCAGTAAGCGCGATGGAAAAAGATGGTGGCTAGCAGGATGGAGGTGAGGGAGAGGAAGTGAGTGAGTGAGGGGATGAAAGGAGAGTGTGTGGATGTGTGTGGTATGTGTGTGAGTGAGTCAGGGATAGTTAAATCTGGCAGGAGCAGCAGGGGCTGGTAGACCAGGCTCTCTTGGACAGGGAGAGACTACCACCGCTGCAGGCACTCCCCAAACTGTGGGACTCGGGCACGGAGCCCACGCCATCTTGAAGGGGAGAGTGGCCTCTTCTAGGAACTCAACAGCACCATCACCCAGACAGGCCTGGGACACTGCCTGTGACCCAGCAGCCACTTCAGCCAAAATCTTGCTGCCCCACCCACAGAACCGCAGACCCTGGAACCTCCACCTCCAAAGGTGTACCGCTCCCACAGCAGTAAGTGCAACTCCCCCCTCCCCAGTGGCAGACCTCCAGACGCTACATTCACGTGTTTCCAACATTTGCATATTTCCAACATTCATGCGTTTCCAGCATGCAGACTTCCAGGGCACACCACTCCATAGGCAGTTTTTGGGAGCTACTGTGAGCCCCTGCTGGGTGTGACTTTGTACAGACACAGGGCACGTGCCCCACAGTAGAAATTCTGAACTCCGTCTTCCTGAATAACTGCCCACAGACAACCCAGCTACACAACTTCAGCACCAGGGCCCCTCAGAGTGTGTCAGAGCTCTGCGCCGGCAAAGGCACTGCCACAGTTGTGCATTTCCAATGAGCAGGCATCCTGAGCCCATTTATCCACAGGGCACTCTGTGGAGCTGCTGTGAGCCCTGGCTGGGTGTGATCTTGGACAAACAGGGATGCACTCCCTTGGCAGTAGAAATTCTGAATTCACTCATCCTGAACACCTGCCCACAGACACCTTGATTACACGGATTCAGAGCCTGGGCCATTCAGAGTGCTTCAGTGCACTGCCACGCTGGCAAAAGGCACCGGGGGTGCCCCTGTGAGCTGCCACTGGGAGCACGCACCTATCCATCACAGGTGCAGCAGCAAAAACTGAGTCTTCCAACCCCACAGCTGCAGAACTCTGGACACTATAAGCACATACTTTTCCAGCACACAGGCCTCCCAAGCCGACTCCTACACAGGCAGCCCTTGGGCGCTGCTGTAAGCCCCTGCTGGGCACACACTTATACAAACAGGGGAACATTGCTGGGCTGTAGAAAGGCTGAATTCCCTCTTCTGGGATACATGCCAACAGACACTGCAATCCTGTGGTTTCAGTACCAGGTCCCTTCAGAGTGCGCCAGTACACCCTACTGGCAAAAGCACTGTGGGTGTCCCGTTGAGCTACCACTGGGGGCGCATGTACCCAAACATGAAAGCAGCAGCAAAAGCTGAGTATGCCCACCCCAAAACTACAGAACTCTGGACATCACAGTCACGCCTTTCCATAGCACAGGCCTCCTGATCCCCACCACCCCAACAGATGGTTCCTGAGTGACATTGTGAATCCCCACTGGGCACTCACAATTTCAACCAAAGGCGCAAGACAGCAAAAATTGGGACACCCCCCTCCACGGCTGCTGACTTCTAGACACTGCAGTTGTGCCTTTCCAGCTCACAAGCCTTCATCAAGAGAACCAAAATAGCTCAAGTAGGGAGCTACACTAGATTACTAAGTCCAGGAGACTAGAGAGATCACACCAGTAGCACCATCCCCAAAAGAACCTGGGTAGCAAAGCAAACGGATCTACAATTAAAACATTACAGCAAAACATTGCAAGACAAAAAAGTAATCCCCAAAGGAAAAAAAAAAGAAGGTTCAGCAGAAAGGGAGTAAAATGAAATTGAGGCTAGTAACATATCAGAGAAAAAATTCAGAGTAATGGTTATAAGGATGCTCAAACGGCTGGATGACAAACACACACAACTCCATGAGAATTATAAGAAGCTGAATGAGAATGTCACCAACATGAAGAAGAACCAAGAGGAAATGAAGAACAACATAACTGCAATACAGAAAACAATGGAAGGCTTAAACAGTAGCCTAGAAGAGACTGAGGACCACATCAGCGAATAAGAAGACAAGGTAGGAAAAAACACACAAACACAGCAGCAACTGGAAAGAAAATTTAAAAAGCAAGAGGAGAGCCTAAGGGAACTTTAGGACAACACAAAACAAAACAACATTCACATAATAGGGATACCAGAAGGAGAGGAAGAGAAGCAAGGAATAGAAAACCTGTTTGAAGAAATGGTGACAGAAAATTTCCCTGATATTGGCAAGAAAAAACTATGCAAGTCCAAGAAGCACATAGAGTCCCAAACAAGATAGACCCCAAAAGACTGACACCAAGACACATCATAATTAAATTGGCAAACACCAACAACGAAGAATCTTAAAGGCTTCCAGAGAAGACAGAAAGTTACCTATGAGGGATCTCCTATTAGAATATCAACTGATTTCTCATAAGAAACACACCAGGCCAGAAGGGAATGAAATGAAATATACAAATTGATGCAAAGCAAGGGACTGAACCCAAGAATACTATACCCAGCAAGACTATCATTCAAAATTGAAGATGTAATCAGGAGCTTCACAGACAAAAAAGGGCTAAGAGAGTTTATTACCACCAAGCCAGCAATGCAAGAAATGCTAAAGGGACTGCTGTAAAAAGAAGAAACAGAAAGGCAAGAAGAAACACAAACATTAAGAATAAAAATGATGACGAACAAGTACTTATCAATAATAACATTAAATGTAAATGGATTAAATGCTCCAATCAAAAGACATAGGGTAGCTGAATGGATAAAAAAACATGAACCATATATTTGCTGTCTGCAAGAGACCCACCTCAGAACAAAGGATTCACACAGGCTGAGAGTGAAGGGATGGAAAAAATTTTTTCAGGCAAATGGAAATGAGAAAAAAGCTGGGGTTGCGATACTTACATCTGACAAAATAGACCTCAAAGTAAAGGCCATAAAAATAGATAAAGAAGGCCACTACATAATACTAAAGGGAGCAATTCAACAAGAAGATATAACTCTGGTAAACATATATGCACCCAATACAGGAGCACCCAAATACATAAAACAACCTCTGGAAGATATCAAGGAAGAGATCAATAGCAATACAGCCAGGGTAGAGGACTTCAATACCCCACTGACACAACTGGATAAATCCTCTAGACAAAAAATTAGCAAAGAAACAACAATCCTAAATGACTCACTATATCAAATGGACTTAATTGACATCTTCAGAATATTTCACCCCAAAGCTATAGAATATACATTCTTCTCCAGTGCACATGGGACATTTTCAATGATAGACCACATATTGGCACACAGGCAAAGTCTCTTCAAATTCAAGAGGATAGAAATCATAACAAGCATCTTCTCAGATCACAATGGCATAAAACTAGAAATCAACAACAATAAAAACAATGGAAAATATCAAATACTTGGAGGCTAAATAGCATGCTATTAAACGATGAATGGGTTACCAAAGAGAACAAAGAAGAAATAAAAAGCATCCTGGAAATAAATGACAATGAAAAGGACAATCCAAAATCTATGGGACACAATGAAAGCAGTCCTGAGAGGAAAGTTCAGAGCCATACAGGCCCACCTCAAAAAACAAGAAAAACAGGTAATAAATTTTCTAACCTTGAAACTTAAAGAATTAGAAAGAGACCAAGAAGAAAAGCCCATCATATCCAAAAGGAAGGAAATAATAAAGATCAGAGCAGAAATAAATGACATAGAGACCAAAAAGACAATACAAAAGATCAATGAAACCAAGAACTGGTTCTTTGAAAGGATAAACAAGATTGATGAACCTCTAGCCAGGCTCACCAAGGAGCAAAGAGAGAGGACCCAAATAAACAAAATCAGAAATAAAAGAGGTGAAGTAACAACCATCTCACAGAAATACAAATGATTATGAAAAAATATTACGAACAGCTCTATTCCAAAAAAATGGACAACCTAGGTGAACTGGATATATTCTTATATAAATACAAGCTCCAAAAACTCAACCAGGAAGAATAAAAATACCCGAATAGGCCAATAAACACTAAAGAAATTGAAGCAGCGATAAAAAGTCTTCCAGCAAACAAAAGCCCTGCTCTGGATGGCTTTACGGGGGAGTTCTACCAAGCATTCACAGGAAAACTAACCCTATCCACCTCAGACTATTCAAAAAAATTCAAGAGGAATGAAGTCAACATTAACTTAATCCCAAAACCAGATAAAGACGAGAGAGAGAGACAGAGAGAGAGTGAGAGAGAGAGAGAGAACTACAGGACAATATCCTTGATGAATGTAGATGCTAATATCCTCTACAAAATTCTAGCAAATCGAATTCAGCACTACATTAGAAATACAAAACACCATGACCAAGTGGAATTTATTCCAGGGATGCAGAATGGTAAAATATTAGCAAATCAATAAATGTGATACATAACATAAACAAACTGAGAGACAAAAATCACATAGTCATACCAATTGATGCACAAAAAGCATTGGACAAAATCCAACACCCTTTCTTCATAAAAACTCTTAGCAAGGTGGGAATGGAAGGCTCATACCTCAACATAATAAAAGCCATATATGATAAAACCACAGCCAACATCATACTCAATGGACAAAAACTAAAGTCATTTCCCCTATGAACAGGAACAAAATAGAGGTGCCACTCTCACAACTCCTGCTCGACACAGTACAGGAAGTATCCCCATTGGGATCAGACAAGAGGAAGAAATAAAAGGCATCCAAATTGGAAAAGAAGAAGTAAAACTATCTTATTCACAGGTGACATGATATTGTACATAGAAAACCCTAAAGACTCCATCAAAGAGTGGAGAAGGAAGATGGCGGCGATATAGGCAGACGCGTCCCAGGTCGTGTCCCGGAGCAAATGCAGTGAGCAGCTGAAACTAATAACACCCACCCCGAATTGGCAAGAGTGCTCAGCTGGTGAGACGGTTTGCAGCCAGGAAGGGCAGAACTCCCCTGGAAAGGTAAAAAAAAAAACCCAGGGATTTGGGCAGGAAAGTTTGCCAGACCTCTGAGCCCAGAGGGTCGGAAGGAGACCGCGTGGCCGACAGCCGCGTCCCTTGGGACAGGCACAGCCCCTGACGGGGAAAGGCGATCCTCGGGATTCCTGGCGCCGGGGGATTTGAAAGCTGGGTTCTGTGATCACGGAGGACTGAGCCTAAAGGGGGCAGCCTGAAGAGCTGACCTGACCATGCAGTGCCCATAAAAGAAGAGTTTACAGAAACCAAGCCCTCCCCGTTTCCGCGGCCGGCATTTGTTTGTTTGTTCTCGCCGAACCCTGTTCATGGGACATTTCGGATACAGACACTGACCTGTGCTGAACAGAGGGAGAGGGTTCGGAGGAGTGGAATCCGGGGAGAGACTGAGGAGAGGCGGGGGGTCAGGAGAGGTGGAAGCGAATTGAGTGCTGAGACGCCCCTCAGCCCAGGACTGGGGCAGCCATTCTCTCTGGAGAGTGAGACTCCTCCCCCCAGCCCCCAGGCAAGGAGCACAGCCACACCCAGATTCCACCCTGAATGAGATCAAGGATTAAAATAATCTAATCAGCCCCTGGGAGTTAACAGGGTCTGGCCTATAGAGGATTTTCAATGCTGTATAGCCTCAGAGGCCAAGCCCAGAACACTGCCACCCAGAGGCTGAGCCACAAACTGACTCTTTGCTAAACACAAAATAAGGCGGGCTAGGAAAAAATCCGGCCTGCTTTAAAATAAGGACTGTGGTTTAAAACACAGAGGAACAGTGTATCGCAGGAAACTCAACACTCTCCTGAATACCTGGCAGGACTAAAGGCGAGCCAGACTGAAGAATAGAAGAACCGAAGGACATTCACTACTGCAATTTTTTTTCTTTTTCACCTTTTAACTAAGAAACCAATTTATTTTTATTTTTTTATATTTTTTCCCTTTTTTTTTCTTTTTTTTTCCTCTTTTTCCATCACCTGGTTTTACCCTTTTAATTACTACCTTCTTATTTTTAACCAGTATTATTACTGCTACCATTTTACCATCTTTTAAATTGCCATTTTATTTTCTCTTTATTTTTATTTTGGGTTTAGTGTTCTCCATTCTATTTTCATCGTTATATTATTGGTGGTTTCTAGTTTGCATCCATCTACAGGGAGCTGTTGCTGGAATTTGCTGGGATTAGTGGTGGTTCTATAGGAGTATTCTCATCATATAAAAAGTCTCTTCCCCTCTTCCACTTCATTCTCTCTTTTCACTCTTTTTTTTCTTTTCTCGCTTTGATTTTCCCCCTTCTTTTTCCCAATTTCATTTCTGCACTCTTTTTTTTGGGTCCATACTTTTCTTTTTCTCTTTTATCTTTTTCTTTTCCTTCTGCCTTATCCCTAATTCTCTTAATTCGGGTGGTCGCCTTTATTTGGGGTTATTAATATCGTGAATATATTTGTGTTTAGTGCCTGGTACGTGGTGCCTTGTTGTGTTGTATTTTGTGCCCTTAAATCAACGCAGCAGATCCAAGCAACAGCAATCTCCTGAGGACCATACCCTCTGCTAAGGAACAGCAGCTGTACGTGAAACCGCCCCCCACCAGCCAGAAGAGCCACCACAGCTGTGAACAGCACCCACCAGAGGAGCTGCCGCCAACTGAAGAGCAGCTGCTACCGCAACCGCCCGAAGAGCAACCACAGACCAAGGACTCACTGCCACCCAGGGAGCAGCCACTGAACGACTCAACGTCTAGATATGTCAGTGAGATCAAACATGGGTAGACAAAGAAACCCCCAAAGGAAAGAGAAGGAGGACTCTCCAGAAAAGCAACTAAGTAACACAGAGGCATGCAACATGACAGAAAAAGAATTCAGAATAAGGGTCCTAGAGTGCATAAACCGGATGGAGGAAAAAATCGACAACCTCTGCAAGAAGCAAGAAGAAACAGTTGAAAAACTCAACAACTTAAGTAAGACCCAAGAAGAAATGAAGAGTGATATAGCTGCAATAAAAAACACCATTGAAAGTATCAACAGTAGACTAGGAGAAGCGGAGGACCGAATTAGTGAATTAGAAGACAAGGAAGCAAAACACACCCAAAATGTACTGCAATTGGAGAAAAAAATTAAAAGACAGGAGGAGAGCCTAAGGGAGCTTTGGGACAACATGAAACGAAACAACATACGAATAATAGGGGTACCAGAACAACAGAAAGATGAACAAGGATTAGAAAACCTATTCGAAGAAATAATATCAGAAAACTTCCCTGAGGTGGGGAAGAAAAAAGTCACACAAGCCCAGAGAGTCCCAAACAAGGTCAACCCGAAAAGACCCACACCAAGACACATCATAATTACCATGGCAAATGTTCAGGACAAAGAGAAAATCTTACAGGCCGCAAGAGAGAGACGGAAAGTCACATACAAAGGATCTCCCATTAGATTATCAAATGATTTCTCAACAGAAACACATCAGGCCAGAAAAGAATGGACAGAAATTTACAAAGTGATGCAAAGCAAAGGACTGAATCCAAGAATACTCTATCCAGCAAGGCTATCATTCAAACTTGAAGGGAAATAAGAAGCTTCACAGACAAAAAGGGCTAAGGGAGTTTATCACCACTAAGCCAGCAATGCAAGGAATGCTAAAGGGTCTGGTATAAAAAGAAGAAATAAAAAGCTCAGAAAGAAAACAGCCACACAAAAAAAGAAATGGCTACAAACAAGTACCTTTCAATAATAACTTTAAACGTAAACGGACTAAATGCTCCAACCAAAAGACATCAAGTGGCTGAATGGATAAAAAAACATGACCCATACATCTGCTGTCTACAAGAAACCCACCTCATTAGAAGGGACTCACACAGACTGAAAGTGAAAGGATGGAAAAATATCTTTCAGGCAAATGGAAAGGAAAAGAAAGCTGGGGTAGCAATACTTATATCGGACAAAATAGACCTCAAAGTGAAGGCCATAACAAGAGATAGGGAAGGACACTTCATAATACTAAAGGGATCAATACAACAAGAAGATATAACCCTGGTAAACATATATGCACCCAATACAGGAGCACCCAGATTTATAAAAAAACTCCTGGAAGATATCAAAGGAGAGATCGACAACAATACAATCATAGTAGGGGACTTTAATACACCACTGACAGCACTGGATAAGTCCTATAGACAAACAATCAGCAAAGATACAGCAATCCTAAATGACTCACTTGATCAGATGGACTTAATAGACATCTTCAGAACGCTTCACCCCAAAGCCAGGGAATATACGTTCTTCTCAAGTGCTCATGGGACATATTCAAAAATAGACCACATATTGGGTCACATGCAAAGTCTTCCGAAATTCAAGAAGATTGAAATCATACCAAGCATCTTCACAGACCACGATGGCATAATATTAGAAATAAACTACAATAAAAACAACCCAAAATACTCAAACACCTGGAAGCTGAATAGCATGCTATTAAATATTGATTGGGTTACCAATGAGATCAAAGAAGAAATTAAAAACATCCTGGAAACTAATGACAATGAAAACACAACAATCCAAAACCTATGGGACACAATGAAAGCAGTCCTGAGAGGGAAGTTTATAGCTCTACAGGCCTATCTCAAAAAACAAGAAAAATGGTAGTAAATCATCTAACTCTACAACTCAAAGATTTAGAAAGAGAGCAACAAGAAAACCCCACAGTGAGCAGAAGGAAGGAGATAATAAAGATTAGAGCAGAAATAAATGACATAGAGACCAAAAAAACAATACAGAAAATCAATGAAACCAAGAGCTGGTTCTTTGAAAGGATAAACAAGATTGATAAACCCCTAGCCAGACTCACCAAGAAGCAAAGAGAGAGGACTCAAATAAACAAAATCAGAAACGATAGAGGCGAAATAACAACAGACCCCACAGAAATACAAATGATTGTTAAAAAATACTTTGGACAGCTCTACTCCAACAAACTAGACAACCTGGAGGAAATGGCCAGAATACTAGAAAAATACAACATTCCAAAACTCAATCAGGAAGAATCTAAAAATCTCAACAGGCCAATAACTATGGAAGAAATTGAAGCAGTCATCAAAAAGCTTCCATCAAACAAAAGCCCAGGACCAGACGGCTTCACAGGGGAGTTTTACCAAACATTCAAGGAAGAACTAAAACCTATCCTCCTCAGACTACTACAAAAAATTCAAGAGGAAGGAACACTTCCAAGCTCATTCTATGAAGCCAGCATCACCCTAATACCAAAACCAGGTAAAGACAACACAATGAAAGAGAATTACAGACCAATATCCCTCATGAACATAGATGCCAAAATCCTCAACAAAATCTTAGCAAATCGGATCTAGCAGTACATCAGAAAGATCATACTCCATGACCAAGTAGGATTTATCCCAGGGATGCAAGGATGGTACAATATCTGCAAATCAATAAACGTGATACATCACATAAACAAATTGAAAGAAAAAAACCACATGGTCATATCAATTGATGCAGAAAAAGCATTTGACAAAATTCAACACCCATTTTTGATAAAAACTCTCAGCAAGGTGGGAATAGAAGGATCATACCTCTATAACATAATAAGAGCCATATATGAAAAACCCACAGCCAACATCATACTCAATGGACAAAAACTAACACCATTTCCTCTAAGAACAGGAACAAGACAGGGGTGACCCCTCTCACCACTCCTGTTCAACATAGTACTGGAAGTGTTAGCCATTGCAATTAGGCAAGAAGAAGAAATAAAAGGCATCCAAATTGGAAAAGAGGAAGTAAAACTGTCCTTATTTGCTGATGACATGATATTATACATACAAAACCCTAGAGAGTCCATCAAGAAGCTACTAGACTTAATACATGAATTTGGCAATGTAGCAGGATACAAAATTAACCCCAAGAAATCTGAGGCATTTCTATACACCAATGGTGAACTTTCAGAAAGAGAGATTATAAAAACAATCCCGTTTACCATCGCACCAAAAAAATTAAGCTACCTAGGAATAAACTTAACTAAAGAAGTAAAAGACCTCTACTCAGAAAACTACAGGACGTTGAAAAAAGATATAGAGGAAGACATAAACAGATGGAAGAACATACCGTGTTCATGGATTGGTAGAATCAACATCATTAAAATGTCCATACTACCCAAAGCAATCTATAAATTCAACGCACTTCCCATTAAAATACCAATGGCATACTTCATAGATCTAGAACGAACTCTTCAAAAATTCATCTGGAATAAAAAAAAGACCCCGAATTGCTGCAGCAATCCTGAAAAAGAACAAAGTAGGTGGGATCTCAATACCAGACATCAAGATGTATTACAAAGCCACTGTTCTCAAAACTGCCTGGTACTGGCACAAGAATAGGCATATAGATCAATGGAATAGAATAGAGAGCCCAGAAATTGGCTCGAACCAATATGCTCAATTAATATTTGACAAAGGAGGCAAGAACATACAATGGAGCCAAGATAGTCTCTTCAATAAATGGTGTTGGGAAAATTGGACAGATATATGCAAGAAAATGAAACTAGACCACCAACTTACACCATATACAAAAATAAACTCAAAATGGATAAAGGACTTAAATGTACGACAGGAAACCATAAAAATTCTAGAAGAATCCAAAGGCAACAAAATCTCAGACATATGCCGAAGCAATTTCTTCACTGATACAGCTCCTAGGACACTTGAAACTAAAGAGAAAATGAACAAATGGGACTACATCAAAATAAAAAGCTTCTGCACAGCAAAAGAAACCATCAACAAAACAACGAGAAAACCCACTGTGTGGGAAAACATATTTGCCAATGTCATATCTGATCAGGGCCTAATCTCCAAAATTTATAGGGAACTCACACAACTTAACAAAAAGAAGATAAACAATCCAATCAAAAAATGGGCAAAGGACCTAAATAGACACCTTTCAAAAGAGGACATTCAGAAAGCCAAGAGACATATGAAAACATGCTCAAAGTCACTAATCATCCCGAGAGATGCAAATCAAAACAACAATGAGGTACCATCTCACACCTGTCAGACTGGCTATCATCAACAAATCAACAAACGACAAGTGCTGGAGAGGATGTGGAGAAAAAGGAACACTTGTGCACTGCTGGTGGGAATGCAGACTGGTGCAGCCACTATGGAAGACAGTATGGAGTTTCCTCAAAAAGCAACAAATGGAACTCCCATTTGACCCTGTGATCCCACTTCTAGGAATATATCCCAAGAAACCAGAAACACCAATCAGAAAGGATATATGCACCCCTATGTTCATAGCAGCACAATTCACCATAGCTAAGATCTGGAAACAGCCTAAGTGCCCATCAGTAGATGAATGGACTAGAAAACTGTGGTACATCTACACGATGCAATACTATGCTGCTCTAAAAAGGAAGGAACTCTTACCATTTGCAACGGCATGGATGGAACTGGAGAGCATTATGCTAAGTGAAATAAGCCAGTCAATGAAGGAAAAATACCACATGATCTCACTTATTCATGGATAATTGAGACTATTATAAACTTTTGAACAATAATAGATACAGAGGCAGAGCTGCCTCAAACAGAGTGTCAAACTGCAACGGGAAGGCCGGGGAGGGTTCGGGGGCAGGAGGTAGGGGGGTAAGAGATCAACCAAAGGACTTGTATGCATGCATATAAGCATAACCAATGGACATAAGACACTGGGGGATAGGGGAGGCTAGGGGTCTGTCTTGGGCGGGGGGGAAAAAATGGACACATATGTAATACCCTTTGTAATAAAAAATAAAATTAAAAAAAAAAGACTCCATCAAAAAACTATTAGACTTAATAAATGAATTTGACAATGTACCAGTTTACAAAATTAACGCCAAGAATTCTATGGCATTTCTTTACACAAAAAGTGAAATTACAGAAAGAGAGACTAAAAAAGCTATCCCATTTCCCATCGCTCCAAAAAAATTAAGATACCTAGGAATAAACTTAACTAAGGAGGTAAAAACCTATATGCAAAAAACTACAGGACACTGAGAAAAGAGATAGAGGAAGACATAAACAGATGGAAGAACATACCGTGTTCATGGATTGGTAGAATCAACATCATCAAAATATCCATACTACCCAAAGCAATCTATAGATTCAATGCAATCCCCATTAAAATACCAAAGGCATATTTCACAGACCTAGAACGAACTTACCAGAAATTCATCTGGAATAAAAAAAAGACCCAGAATAGCTGCATCAATCCTGAGAAAGAAGAACAAAGTAGGTCGGATCACAATACTAGATATCAAGCTGTATTAAAAAGGCACTGTATTACAAAGCAGCCTGGTACTGGCACAACAACCGACATACAGATCAATGGCATAGAATAGAGAACCAAGAAATTGACCCAAACTACTATGCCCAATTAATATTCGATAAAAGAGGCATGAACATACAATGGAGTCAAGACAGTCTCTTCAATAAATGGTGTTGGGAAAATTGGGCAGATACATGCAAAAAAATGAACTAGACCATCAACTTACACCATACACAAAAATAAACTCAAAATGGATAAAGGCCTTAAATATAAGACTGGAAACCATAAAAATACTAGAGAAATCCACAGGCAGCAAAATCTCAGACATATACCCAAGCAATTTCTTCACTGATACTGCTTCAAGGGCAATGGAAACTAAAGTGAAAATAAACAAATGGGACTACATCAAAATAAAAGCTTCTGTACAGCAAAGGAAACCATCAACAAAACAACAAGAAAGCCCACTGCATGGGAGAACATATTTGCCAATGTTATCACCGATAAGGGTTTAATCTCCAACATTTATAGAGAACTCATACAGCTTAACAAAAGGAAGATAAACAATCCAATCAAATAGGGCGAAGGACCTAAATATACACTTTTCAAAAGAGGACATTCAGGAAGCAAAGAGACATATGAAAACATACTCAAAGTCAATAATCATGTGAGGAATGCAAATCAAAACAACAATGAGGTACCATCTCACACCTGTCAAAATAGTTATCATCAACAAATCAACAAATGGCAAGTGCTGGAGAGGATGCAAAGAAAAAGGAACTCTCCTGCACTGCTGGTGGGAATGGAGACTGGTGCAGCCACTGTGGAGAACAATATGAAGTTTCCTCAAAAAACTAAAAATGGAACTTCCATTTGACCCAGTGATCCCACCTCTGGGGATATATCCCAAGAAACCAGAAATACCAATCAGAAAGGATATATGCACCCCTATGTTTACAGCAGCACTATTTACAATATCTAAGATTTGGAATTAGCCTAAGTGTCCATCAGCAGATGAGTGCATTAAAAAGCTTTGGCACATCTACACAATGGAATACTATGCTGCTGTAAAAAGGAAGGAACTCCTACCATTTTCCGCATGTGCAAACAGGGACCCCATTCTCAGTGCTAGGACAAATGAAGCGACAGAGACTCTGATACTCAATTCTTGGCACGGGCACAGGAGGTCTCTGACTCCTTACACGTGCTAGGAGATTCTGATTTTCAGCACATGCCAGCGGGGTGTCTGTTTCTGCACAGCGCAGGCGGGGTCCCTGATTCTACGTGTGCACACGAGGCCACACTAAGTGCCTGGAACTCTGATTCTGGGCGAGCGTGGCTCCCACCAACCCACAGCAGCCACATGTCTTGGTGTGGGATCTCTTCAGTGACACTTGAGAGGTGTGAAGCTCCCACTGCCCATGGCCTAGGCCCCTGCAACTCAACATTTGATACTTCCGGTGATAGTTACAATGGGGCAACAACTAAACAATCCTCAGAGGAAAGAAAATAAGGAATAACCAAGAATGGAAATAAGTGAAAAAGAAGCATGCAACATGACAGAAAAAAAATTCAGAATAATGGTCTTACAGTTCATACACTAGATGGATGAGAAAATCAACAACCTATGGAAAAACCAGGAAGAAATGAAAAGTGATATAGCTACAATCAAAAACACCATGGAAGGTTTCAACAGTAGACTAGAAGCAGAGAACCGAATTAATGAGTTAGAAGACAAGGTATAGAAACAAGCCCAATCTGAACAGCAATTAGAGAAAAAAATTGAAAAGCAGGAGGAGAGCCTAAGGGAGCTTTGGGACAATGCAAAATGAAGTAACATATGTATAATAGTGCTGCCAGAAGGACAATAAGAGCTGAAAGGATTAGAAAATCTATTTGAAGAAATAATGACAGAAAACTTCCCTGATATGGGGAAGAAAAAAGTTACACAAGAACAGAGAGTCACAAGCAAGATGATTCCCAAAAGACCCACACCAAGACACCTCATAATTACAATGGCAAATGTTAACAACAAAGAGAGAATCTTAAAGGCTGCAAGAGAGAGACAGAGAGTTACCTACAAAAGATCCCCCATCAGATTATCAAATGATTTCTCAACAGAAACACATTAAGCTAGAAGGTAATGGAAGGAGGTATACAAAGTGATGCAAAGCAAAGGACTGAATCCAAGAATACTTTATCCAGCAACACTATCAATGAAAATTGAAGGGGAAATCAGGAGCTTTGCAGACACAAAAAGGCTAAGGGAGTTCATCACTATCAAGCCAGCAATGCAAGACATGCTAAAGGGAAATAAAAAGGTAAGAAGGAAAACAGGCACAAAAATAAAAATGACTACAAACAAGTACCTTTCAATAATAACTTTAAATGTAAACGGACTAAATGCTTCAATCAAAAGACATAGAGTGGCTGAATGGATAAAAAAAAAAAAATGACCCGTATATATGCTGTCTACAAGAGACCCACCTTAGAACAAGGGACTCACACAGACTGAAAGTGAAGGGTTGGAAAAATTCTTTCAGGCAAATGGAAATGAAAAAAAAGCTGGGGTAGCAATACATATAGCTGACAAAATAGACCTCAAAGTGAAGGCCATAACTAGAGATAAGGAAGGCCACTTCATAATACTAAAGGGATCAATACAACAAGAGGATATAACCCTGATAAACATATGTGCACCCAATGCAGGAGCACCCAGATACATAAAAAAACAAAACCAACTCCTGGAAGATATCAAGGGAGAGATCGACAACAATACAATCATAATAGGGGACTTTAATACACCTCTAACATCACTGGATAAATCCTCTAGACAAATAACAATCAGCAAAGAAACAGCAATCCTAAATGACTCACTAGATCAGATGGACTTAATTGACATCTTCAGAACATTTCACCCCAAAGCCACGGAATATGTGTTCTTCTCAAGTCCACATGGGACATTTTCAATATATCCCAAGAAACCAGAAACACCAATCAGAAAGATATATGCATCCCTATGTTCATAGCAGCACAATTTACCGTAGCTAAGATTTGGAAACAGCATAAGTGCCCATCAACAGATGAATGGATTAGAAAACTGTGGTACATCTACACAATGGAATACTATGTTGCTGTAGAAAAGAAGGAATTCTTACCATTTGCAACAGCAAGGATGGAACTGGAGAGCATTATGCTAAGTGAAATAAGATAGTTAGTGAAAGAAAAATACCACATGATCTCACTCATTTATGGATAATAAAGACCCTTATAAACTGATGAACAAAAATAGATACAGAGGCAAGCAGCATCGAATAGACTGTCAAACTACAGCAGGAAGGCTGCGGAGGGTGTGGGTGGGTAAGAGATCAACCAAAGGACTTGTATGCATGCATAAAAGCATAACCAATGGACACAAGACACTGGGGGTTAGGGGAGGCTAGGGGAAGGTCAAGGGGGAAAAAGGGAGACAACCGTACTACTCTTTGTAATATCTTAAGCAATATAAAAATGAAAATAAAAACATAAAAAAATAGACCACATATTGGGTCGAAAGCAAAGTCTCCCAAAATTCAAAAAGATTGAAATCATACCAAGCATCGTCTCAGACCACAATGGAATAATATTAGAAATAAACTATAATAAAATGCATCCAAAAAATTCAAACACCTGGAAGCTGAATAGCATACTATTGAATAATGATTGGGTTACCAATGAGATCAAAGAGGAAATTAAAAACATCCTGGAAAATAATGACAATAAAAACACAACAATCCAAAATCTATGGGACACAAGGAAAGCAGTCCTGAGAGGGAATTTATAACACTACAGACCTACCTTAGAAAACAAGAAAAACTGGTAGTAAATCATCTAACTCTACAACTCAAAGAATTAAAAAGAGAGCAACAAGAAAAGCCCAGTGTAAGAAAAAGGAGGGAGGTAATAAAGATCAGAGCAGAAATAAATGACATAGAGACAAAAAAAAAAAAAAAGAACAATACAAAAGATGAATGAAACCAAGAGCTGGTTCTTTGAAAGGATAAACAAGATTCATGAACCTCTAGCCTGGCTTACCAAGAAGCAAAGAGGGAGGACCCAAATAAACAAAATCAGAAATGAAAGAGGTGAAATAACAACAGACCCCACAGAAATACAAAGCGTTGTTAAAAAATACTATGAACAACTCCAACAAACTAGACAACATGGAGGAAATGGACATATTCCTAGAAAAATACAACCTTCCAAAGCTCAATCAGGAAGATTCTAAAAATCTCAATAGGCTAATAACTATGAAAGAAATTGAAGCAGTCATCAAAAAGCTTCCAGCAAACAAAAGCCTGGGGCCAGACATCTTCATAGGGGATTTTTACCAAACATTCAAGGAAGAACTAAAATCTATCCTCCTCAGACTATTCCAAAAAATTCAAGAGGAAGTAACACGACCTGCTCATTCTATGAAGCCAGCATTACCTTAATACCCAAACCAGATAAAGACAACACAATGAAAGAGAATTATAGGCCAATATCCCTCATGAACATAGATGACAAAATCCTCAACAAAATCTTAGCAAATCGGATCCAGCAGTAAGTACATCAGAAAGATCACACAGCATGACCAAGTAGGATTTATCCCAGGGATGCAAGGATATTACAATATCCGCAAATCAAAAACCGTGATACATCACATAAACAAATTGAGAGATAAAAATCACATGTCATACCAATTGATGCAGAAAAAGAATTTGACAAAATCCAACACCCTTTCTTGATAAAGACTCTCAGCCAAGTGGGAATGGAAGGATCATATTTCAACATAATAAAAGGCATATATGATAAAACCACAGCCAATATCATACTCAATGGACAAAAACTAAAACCATCTCCCTTAAAAACAGGAACAAGACAGGGATACCCACTCTCACCACTCCTGCTCGACATAGTACTGGAAGTACTAGCCATTGCTATCATACAAGAAGAAGAAATAAAAGGCATCCAAATTGGAAAAGAAGAAGTAAAACTGTCTTATTCACAGGTGACATGACACTGTAGCTAGAAAACCCTAAAGACTCCATCAAAAAACTATTAGACTTAATACATGAATTTGACAATGTACCAGGTTACAAAATTAACGCCAAGAATTCTATGGCATTTCTTTACACCAATAGTGAACTTACAGAAAGAGAGGCTAAAAAAGCTATCCCATTTTCCATTGCACCAAAAAAATTAAGATACCTAGGAATAAACTTAACTAAGGAGGTAAAAACCCATATGCAAAAAACTACAGGACACTGAAAAAAGAGATAGAGGAAGACATAAACAGATGGAAGAACATACCGTGTTCATGGATTGGTAGAATCAACATCATCAAAATATCCATACTACCCAAAGCAATCTATAGATTCAATGCAATCCCCATTAAAATACCAAAGGCATATTTCACAGACCTAGAACGAACTTACCAGAAATTCATCTGGAATAAAAAAAAGACCCAGAATAGCTGCATCAATCCTGAGAAAGAAGAACAAAGTAGGTCGGATCTCAATACCAGATATCAAGCTGTATTAAAAAGCCACTGTATTACAAAGCAGCCTGGTACTGGCACAACAACCGACATACAGATCAATGGCATAGAATAGAGAACCAAGAAATCGACCCAAACTACTATGCCCAATTAATATTCGACAAAAGAGGCATGAAAATACAATGGAGTCAAGGCAGTCTCTTCAATAAATGGTGTTGGGAAAATTGGGCAGATACATGCAAAAAAATGAACTAGACCACCAACTTACACCATACATAAAAATAAACTCAAAATGGATAAAGGCCTTAAACATAAGACTGGAAACCATAAAAATACTAGAGAAATCCACAGGCAGCAAAATCTCAGACATGCCCAAGCAATTTCTTCACTGGTACTGCTCCTAGGGCAATGGAAACTAAAGTGAAAATAAACAAATGGGACTACATAAAAAAAAAAAAAGGCTTTGGGGGAACCAATATGGTGGCGTAGGGAGTAGACATGTGCATCCTGCCTCCCACAACATCATTGAAACTACCAACTATAAGACAAACAACCACCATTCAGAACCATGGGGAAGTTGGCCCAGTGGGAGTTCTACAACTGGAAGGAAAGAAAGAAGCACAGTGAGATGGAGTAGGAGCTACAGAGGCGCCAAAAACAGAGGTACAGGTGGGCTGCAACTGGATGCACGGTTTTTTTCATTCTGAAGCGGCTACGAACCCTCGAATCCACTGAGCTGGTTCGGGCAGAATCATGAGCCACCAGACCCTACGGGGAGAGGTGGCACAGCCTTGCAGCGGTCAGAAAGGGAGGGAGGTTCTATCGTGTGGCTGCTCACCGGCACTGGGGGACACGAAGCCCCGGTGTCCCGGAGAGGCGAGGAGCCACAGAGATGCCGCCATTGCTATTTGCTCTGCCCTGGCGACTCCCTGAGATCCAGCCCTAATCAATTTACATCCCCATCCAAGCTGTGCCAGGTGCACAAAAAGACCCACCTGCGCTTTTGCAGCCTAACCCAACAAATTGCATACTTCAACTCCTCACACCCATGGGAGACGCGCTCAAGAAGCAGACCTAGAAGAACCAGGATGACGGCGTAAGGAAGAGACCTGTGCGTGCTGCCTCCCACAACAACATCGAGGCTACCAACTGTGGGACAAACAGCTATCATACGGAACCATGGGAAAGCTGGCCCAGTGGAGGCTCTACAACTGGAAGGAAAGAAAGAAGAGCATTGAGACTGAGTAGGATGTGCAGAGACACCAGGTACAGAGCCCAACCCAAAAACTTCAGATTTCAACTCCTCACATAGAAAGAAGAGCATTGAGACTGAGTAGGATGGGCAGAGGCACCAAGTACAGAGCCCAACCCAGCAGGCTGCAGATTTCAGCTCCTCGAATCTGGGAGGGACGCACTTGGGGGGCGGAGTTGGGTTCAGGGCAGGCCGGGGCCAGGCCCAGCTGGGCCAGCAATGTGGAACCACTGTACCAGCAGGCGCACAAGCACGCCCCCCAGTTCCAGTCTCGCGTGGGACGCTGGGGGACGGCAGAAGGGCAGTCTGTGCACTTGGTGGAGGGCGAAGTCCAAGCAGGCATACTGGATGTTCAGCCACCAGGAAAGCCTGGAGATTTTGTCTGGTGGGGAGCCGCCCGGAAAGGGACAGAGTGCCAAACTTCATGTTGCCCCGGTGAGGCTGGGATGGCCCCGATGAGGCTGAAAAGGCCCCAGTGAGGCCGGGACAGCCCAGGTGAGGTCGGGATGCCCCCGGAAAGGTCGAGATAGCCCCAGTGAGGTTGAGACAGCCCCGGTGAGGCTGAAACGGCCCAGGTGAGGTTGGAATGGCCTCAGTGAGGTCGAGACGACACCAGTGAGGTAGGGCCAGCCCCAGTAAGGTCGGAACGGCCCGTGTGAAGTTGAAACGGCCCCGGTGAGGTCGGGACTGCCCTGGTGAGGTCGGGACAGCCCCGGGGAGGTCGGGACGGCCCCGGTGAGGTTAAAACTGCCCTGGGGAGGTCGGGATGGCCCCGGTGAGGGTGATACGGCCCTGGTGAGGTTGGGATGGCCCTAGTGAGGCCAAAATGACCCTGGCGATGTACAGCACCGGCAAGGTCGAGATGGCCCCAGTGAGGTCGGGACTGCCCTGGTGAGGTGGAAACGGCCCCGGTGAGGTAGGGATAGCCCTGGTGAGGTTAGGACGGCCCCGGTGAGGTCAAGACAACCCTGATGAGGACGAAACGGCCCCAGTGAGGTTGGGATGGCTCCAGTGAGGTTGGGACAGATAATGGGGATCAGTATCGACTGATGAACAGGGGTAGATGCAGAGGCAGAGCAGCATTGAACAGGCTGTCAAACTACAGTGGGAAGCCTGGGAGGGTTTGGGTAGTGGGCATTTAAGAGATCAACCGGAGGACTTATATGCATGCATATAAGAATAACCAATGGACACAAGACACTAGGGGGTAAGGGCCGGGGAGAATGTCAAGGGGGGAGGGGAAGGAGACATATGTAATACTCTTTGTAATACTTCAAGAAATAAAAAATATTTTTTTTTAAAAAGGCTTTTGCACAGCAAAGGAAACCATCAATAAAACAGCAAGAAAGCCCACTGCATGGGAGAACATATTTGTCAATGATATCACCGATAAGGGTTTAATCTCCAACATCTACAGGGAACTCATACAACTTAACAAAAGGAAGATAAACAATTCAATCAAAAAAAATGGGCAACAGACCTAAATAGATATTTTTCAAAAGAAGACAGAAGGAAGGCCAAGAGACATATGAAAACATGCTCAAAGTCACTAATTATTTGAGTGATGCAAATCAAAATGACAATGTTGTACCATCTCACACCTGTAAGAATGGCTATCATCAACAAATCAACAAACGACAAGTGCTGGCGAGGATGTGGAGAAAAAGCCACCCTCATGCACTGCTGGTGGGAATGGAGACTGGTGCAGCCACTGTGGAGAACATTATGAAGTTTCCTCAGAAAACTAAAAATGGAGCTCCCATTTGACCCTGTGATCCCACTTCTAGGAATATATCCCAAGAAACTAGAACATCAGTCAGAGAGGGTTTATGCACCCCTGTATTCATAGCAGCACAATTCACCGTAGCTAAGATTTGGAAACAGCTTAAGTGCCCATCAGCAGAGGAGTGGATTAAAAATCTGTGGTACATCTACACAATGGAATACTATGCTGTGTTAAGAAAGAAGGAATTCTTACCATTTGCAACAGCATGGATGGAAATGGAGAGCATTATGCTAAGTGAAATAAGTCAGCCAGAGAAAGATAAATATCACATGATCTCACTCATTTATGGAATATAATGAACAACATAAACTGATGAACAAAACAGATCCAGAGACAGAGAAGCATTGATCAGATTGTCAAACCTATGACGGAAGGTAGGGGAGGGTGGGGGTAAGGGAGAGTGATCAACCAAAGGACTAGTATGCATGCATATAAGCCTAACCAATGGACACAGACAACAGGGAGGGGTGAGGGCCTGAGTGGGGGGTTGGTGGGGGAGTAATAGGGTGATGAGGACACATATGTAATACCTTAATAAATGAATTTCTAAAAAAGGAAAAAAGAAGAAAAAAATAAAACACAGGTGTAAATTAACCCACTACTTAAGCACATTTTGAAATTTTTCATTATGGTATTTCAAATCACCGTTAATTTGCATGGAGAGTAATCTGCATTTCAGAATATCGTTTTTCTATTAACAATAAAGAAAAGGTGCATACTATATATTCTGAACTTGAAAATAAAATTTCCCTGAGCCAAGCCCTAGCTGGTTTGGCTCAGTAGATAGAGCGTCAGCCTGCAGACTGAAGGGTCCCAGGTTCGATTCCAGCCAAGGGCACATGCCTGGGTTGTGGGCTCAATCCCAAGTAGGGGGCGTGCAGGAAGCAGCCAATCAATGATTCTCTCTCATCATTGATGTTTCTATCTCTCTCTCCCTCTCCCTTCCTCCCTGAAATCAATAAAAATATATTTAAAATAAAACAAAATAAAATAAAATTTCCCTGAGCCAATTTGAATCTTAAAAAGAAAAAAAAAACTTGGAAATCACATCTAAGCTTTAGGAGAGAGGGGAGAAATGTGTATGCCATCTGGGGTAAAGCAATGCTAAAGAGCAGTAAGGGCACTATAGCACAGTGTTGGAAACCCCTAGGAATTCAGTGAAAAGGAGAAGTAAACTGTACCAAATTGTTAGAAAGCACATGGAAATCACTTCAAAAAATCAGTAATGATTGTGGAAATGTGTTTCAGAAGAGCATCAAAGCACTACTAAAGCAGTAAGCGAACTATGGCACAGTGTTTGAATCCAATTGAAATTCAATGAGAAAGAGCAGTAAATTGTACAAAATATTTAGATTCCACTTGTAAATCACTACCCAACATCAGGAAAGACTATAGGACGTTCTTTGATAAAACGTGGGAATAACTCCTAAAGAGCAGCAAGCACACTATAGCACAGTGTTTGAATCGACCTGCAATTCAATGAAAAAGAGCAGTAAACTGTACAAAATTGTTAGGCTCCATATGGAACTTACTACCAAACATCAGGAAAAACTGCAGAACCATGTTTGACAAAACGTGGGAATAACTCCTAAAAAGCAGTAAGCACACTATATCACAGAGTTTGAAACCACTTGGAATTAACTGAAAAGGAGGAGTAAACTGTGTAAAATTGTTAGACACCACATAAAATCACTGCCAAACATCAGGAAAGACTGAAGAACTGTGTTAAACTCATTAGGAGAGAGTTCAGAATGGTGTTTGAGAGCACATGGGAATAAGTGCTAAAGAACACTATTGCACACTATTGCACTGTGTTGAAAACCACTTGGAATTCATTGAAAAAGCTGTTAATTGCACAACATTATTATATCATACATGGAAATCACTGCTGAACATCAGCAAAGAGTTTAACACAGTTCTTCAGTCTTTCCTGATGTTTGGCAGTGATTTTATGTGGTGTCTAACAATTTTACACAGTTTACTCCTCCTTTTCAGTTAATTCCAAGTGGTTTCAAACTCTGTGATATAGTGTGCTTACTGCTTTTTAGGAGTTATTCCCACGTTTTGTCAAACATGTCAAAAGAGTGCAGAACAGTATTTGACAGCACATGGGAATAACTCCTAAAGAGCAGCAAGCACACAATGGCACAGTGTTTGAACCGACCTGCAATTCAATGAAAAAGACCAGTAAACTGTGCAAAATTGTTAGACTCCCCTTGGAAATCACTGCCAAACATCAGGAAAGACTGAAGAACTGTGTTAAACAACAGGTGGGAATAACTCAAAAAGAGCAGCAAGCACACTACAGCACAGTGTTTGAAACGACTTGGAAGTCTATGGAAAAGAGCAGTTATCAATACAAAATTGTTAGACTCCACTTGGAAATCTTTTCTAATCATCAGGAAAGATTGAAGAATGGTGTTTGACAACAAGTGGGAATAACTGCTAAAGCATAGCAAGCACACACAGTGTTTAAAACCACTTGAAATTCAATGAAAAAGAGAAGTAAATTGAACAAAATTGTTAGACTCCACTTGGAAAAAACTACTAAAGATCAGGAAAGACTGCAGAACCATGTTTGACAACATGTGGGAATAACTTATAGCACAGTGTTTGAAACCACTTGGAATTCAATAAAAAATATCAGTAAATTGAAAAAATTGCTAGACAGTTCTAAGAATCACTGCTGAACATCAAGAAAGAGTGCAGAGTGGTGTTTGAAAACACATGGGAATAATTCCATTCCTAAACAGCTACACACCATTTCCTAATTATTGATGGCGGAGGAGGGGGGCGAGGGAGCTGCACTACGGAGGGTGGGGGTTCAGTTCCGAGAGTAGCCCCGGGAGGCCTGAGGTTCCCTCCTCAACCACCTCCCCCCCCCCCCCCCCGCCCTCAACACTGCCAAAGGAAGGATGGGGAGGGCTAAAAGAAGAAAACTACAAAAAGCCTACAGCACCCAGTATTCCCAGGCAGTCTCCCATCCAAGTACTAACCAGGCCCAACCCTGCTTAGCTTCTGAGATCAGAAGAAATTGGGCGCCTCCAGGGTGGTATGGCCGTAGACGCTGGAGCAGGCCTCTGGGAGCCTCAAGAGCACCCGCAGGGCCTCCAGGCCTGCTGAGCCCTTGGCCCCCTTGCTGACCTGGTGCTCAGCTCCACTCACCTTTCCAGCACCCTGCACCCTAGCCAGGGACTAGATCTCTCCCTGCTGAGCCATCAGCTGCTTCTCGCCCACCTTCTGAGCTTCCAGGAGATGCGAGATGCGGGAGGTCGGCTCCCGGTGGAGGTGCAATGTCCTGGGTAGCGCGGAAGGGGGCGCCCTCCCCGACCGGGCTCCCCTAGGGATTCGACTTCACATCCTCATGGCAGCATTTGGTTGTGGAGAATCCAACTGGTAAACAGTGGTGACTCAAAATGTGCATGTGCGAAGGCAGGGTCCAGGGGGAGTGGAGGTGGAGGTGGAGGCCTCCCACCAAGTAGGCCCACAGCAAGCCCTAGGTCTGATGCTACTTGTCCTGGGAGACCATAGAAGGTTATATGGCATGGGTGTTCACACCTTGGTTTCCTTCATTTCACCCTCTTACAGGTGAAGGAAGACCTATAAAAGTGGCCCAGAGCAGCGTGACTCTATCAGTCCCACAGTAGAAACCCAGGCCTGTTTGAAGTGGCAATTCAGGCAACATCCAACCCCATCTTATAATTTGGCCAGCTCTGAGTTTTTGCATCCGGCACACGCCACACTGCCCACATCAAACCTCGTGTGTTGGTAGGGTCCCTGGGAAGGCCCAGGAGGACACAATGGCTTTGCCAGGACACCAAACCCATCAGACAAACAGGTCTAACTGGGCTCTCCTGAATGCTAGGACCCTGGTGGCAAGAACAACGGGGAGCTGTGGCGGAAAGCTGAGTTGGATAACTTGGAGTATTTATGGGGGTGTCGGTCAAAAGCCTGGAGGGGTTTCCAGGTAAGCCTGCTTAAAGGAACACATACAGGTAATGGAACCTTGAAACTTTATTTCACTTCCTCAGTGACAAGACAATACAGAAGCTAGAATTCTGGTAACCAGGCACCCACATTCCTGAGACAGGCCCCTATCACCTCACTTGACTGGAGACCTGGGAGAGAACAGGATGTTCTCCACTGGTCTCCAGATGTCCTTGGGGTGTGTCTTTGCAAAAGCTTACAACCAAAGCTGTTTCACTCACAGCAGACTGTGGGTCTAGTCTGCCTTCTGATGTCTGTTGTCATTGAGTAGTGTGTAGCCTCAGGTAACTTATGACAGCCTCGCTTTGGCCAATCCCAGGAAGGCTACAGCTGGGAGCACTTGTGGGCATCATATCAGTAGGCTTCAGGGCCTTGCCTCCTATACTCCCTCTACTGGGGATTGAGCCCACAAACCAGGCATGTTCCCTGACCCAGAATCGCACTGTCACCTCCTGGTTCATAGGTTGATGCTCAACCACTGAGCCACATCAGGCAGGCAGAAGCATTGATTTTATGATACATTTTAACTCATAAAAAAGTTACAATAACTCTCATGCTAGCAATTCTTTTATTTTCTTTAATTTTATTATCAATTTAAAAGCACTGAGAGCAGCAGAATGTCACTCCTGGGCACAACAGTCTGAAATGTGTGACCTGAATGTCATCACAGGGAACTGCAGAGAAACCCAAATTCAAGAACATCTCAAAAGTATCTTGCCTGTACTCTTTTAAAAATATCCTGGCTATAAAGGACAAAGTCTAAATTTCAGATAAAGGGAGATTAAAGAAATATGATAACCAAATGTAACATGTAATTCTATATTGACTTTTGGACTAATGGAATAACTGGACAAACATGAATTAGGCAAACAATTACAAACAGTATGTTATTTTCCTGCATCTGATAATTGCTCTGTTATTGTATAAGGGAATGTGTTATTTTTATTATTTTTATATGTTCTTATTGACTAGAGAGTGAGAGGCGGCCTCCTGCACTCCTGTCACTGGGGATCAAGCCTGCAACATGGGCATGTGCCCTGACCAGGAATAAAACCGGTGACCTCTTTATTCATGGGTCAACGCACAAACACTGAGCCATGCCAGCCGGGCTGAATGTCTTATTTTTAAAGAAATTCACACTACAATGTTTAGCAGTAGTCAAGCATAATGACTGCAATTACCTTAAAATATTATGCAAAACGACAATTTGATTATTTAGGAAGAGAAAGCTGATGTGACAAGATGTTAATATGTGTGGGCTGTGCATGAAGAAACTATGAGCATTTTCTGTACCCTCTACTATTATTGTTATAACTTTTCTGTAAGTCTGCACCTTATTTTAAAAAGACTTCTAGCACTGGCCCAGTAGCTCAGTTGGTCAGAGTGCCATCCTGATGTGCCAAAGTTGTAGATTTCATCCCTGGTCAGGGCATGAACAGTAATCAGCTAATGAATGCATGAATAAGAGGATCAACAAAGTAATGTTTCTCTCTCTCTCAAATCAATATAAAAATATTTTAAACAAGTAAATAATCTTAGTAGGAATATATTAAAGTTAGCAATAAGCCACCTATAATTTATTAAACATATAGAAAATCTGAACATTTAAAATTCACAAACATCCAGAATGTATTATTATACTACCTAAGATGTCGAGAAAACCAGAATATGAAGAACCTTAATTTTTCTGTCTACAAATTTTACCATTAAGCAAATGTGTGCTTGGCAAATGACAAGATTTGTTTTTATATTTTATTCCCACCTCACGTCTAGACCACAGTTCCTCTCTGTAAAACAAGGCCATTGAACTAGAAGGTTTGAAGCGCGACCTCGGCGCCAGCACAGGCCACTGCCATCGGCTGTGCAGTGCAAAAGGGAAGCAACATCATCCTTAGGCACAAGTTCTCTTACTTGGCAAAATAAACTTGTAAGAAACTGTGCTGGGAATTCTACCCCCTGGGATCCCCACAGCGACTCTGTACAGCAGAGAGGACTGTCTACCACTTTGCACAAGAGAACAAGTGCAGGAGTCCCCAGGGTATGCAGCTGCACAGTGGCAGGGCCAGGCCTCACGTCCGTGAGTGGCCTCCGGCCTCAGCCTCCTTACCGGCCATGCCCAGCGAACCCCTCTTCTTGGTGCTTCTCCAGTTTTCCATTCACTTGTCCTAGACATCGCTGCTTCTTTCACCTTAAATGTTGTGTTCTCTGAAGCTTGCTAAAATATATCAGTATTCACACACACACACACACACACACACAGCTCCTACTTCCCTGCCGGAAGCCGGTCCATCCTTGCTGCTTGACACAGTTGCTGCAGGAAAGAAACATCTGCACAGCATATGTTTCAAGGGACCTGGCGTATATAGCATACTGTTCTTAATATGTTTGCTCCCCTTAGCGCTCTGTGTTTTAACCAAGGTCACCTCTCCGAGAAAGGTTGTTTCCCCAGGTAGGAATTTTTCCCTGAAGTCAGGGAGGGGATGCCTCTCCTAGAAAGGTTGTTTCCCCAGGTAGGGATTTTTCCCTGAAGTCAGGGAGGGGATGAAACTCCTTAACTAAGTACCAGGCGGGTAGTTAATCACTTTAACTACAAACAATCAGGCTTAAGCTACATAATCTTTACTCCCTGGAATGGAGATAAGAAACGCCCTAACCTTTGTAATAGAAATTGACAGGATTAAAATCAACTGGTATAAATACGGATGTAACAAGACAATAAACGGCAGAACTTCTCTGGAGATCTAGACCAGAACTTGGCTGGAGATCCTGGCTAGGCTGCTGATCAACTGAACACTGTCTCTGTGTCATTCCTTCTTCGCCGACTCCGTCCACACCTTTGGGAACCCCTGGACCTGCTGGGGTTGGACCCCGGCACTTCCCTTTCCAATTCTATCTCCTGACATAAAAAGGGCTTGTGTTAGCCTTGCTCTGTGTTGTTGTTGTTGTTGTGAGGGTTGTTTTTTCATCTCCACAGGAATATCAGGTTCCTCTTAGAGATGGTTGACCGAGGAGAATGAATCACCAATAGAATAACTGCTGGTTATGACAAGCAAAATAGAGTTTTGGTGTCAATCAAAGAAAGACAAAAATGAACCTAGGAAAAATAAATGTATCAACATGGAACAAAGCTAATTAGGGTGCTAATTTCAGACGCAAAACAAAAATAAACTTAAATTTTTGTCTCAAATTTTTATTTAACGTTAAAAATCTAAGGATTTCACTGAAGTATGGGTAAAAAGTATGGCTGAGATCTAGTTTAAATACTCCAAGAAAAAAAAGAATTAGATGAAAAAAGAGTAGCAAACTTTTAATAATTGATAAATATAATGAGATAGAAGGACATTTTGTTTTTAATACTTTTGTGTGTGTGTGAAAATTCTCAGAATACAGAGATTCCCACACTGTTCTTAATAGTCCTAAGGCTGAGTGGGTATAGGACAGAGGCCTAGTTTCAGGATCACATTTATCTACCAGAAGTGCAATCTTGTCTAAATATCTGACAAGAGTGATCTGGCCTGCTCCTCCGTGACGCCCCCCCCCCCCCCCACACACACACACTTTCCCTCCAAGCTTCTCAACTACAAGCAGAGGAGAACATCCCAATATGCAGCATTGTCTTAGGGCCCAGAAAGGCCTTCACATGCTTAAAGTCCCACAGAAAAGAACTGATATCTGCAAGGGCTCCAGAGAGACTGTGAAATACGATCACAATAGCTAATCGTGAAAAGAGCTATTTCTGAAATAGAGATTTTCTATCCACTGGATTGGATTCTGAGCTCTGTAACATTTTAAAATGAGTTAGAGATGAGTTAGAGTAGAGTGCATTATGGTATGTTTAAAATTCACATATTACCACCTGGCATCATTGCAGCTTATCATGTAGATTTTTTCAGTCTTGCAAAGGATTAGCAACAAGTTTTATTCATTAGAAGCTGAACATCTGTGGCAGCCACAGCTCTGAATTGGCCACTGTGAGAGAAAATGCCCAGCACAACCTGAAAGAAGCTACAGATGTCTTAAATTTTACAAATAGCTTTACATCCTGGGAAGAATTTGAGGGTGATGCAGAGTGACCTGCATTGTATTAAACCAAGAAGACACCAGCAGGTTAAAGGAACAGTCACACAGGGTTAGCCTTGCAAGTAGCAGAGAAGTTGATCAGGTCTCAGTAAAGTTGTTGTCCTGGCAAAAGGACACACACCTCAGGGGACAATGCAGACGCACAGCATGGTGAGTGACAATAAATGTTGTCATCAGTAATTATAAGCGATAGCATTACTAGTGAACATGAGCTTCCTCTCTTGCCTTTCCCTTATGACACAGGCCTTGATCTTACATAGTATGATAGAAAATAAATTTAAAGACAGTACAATATCACAAAGAAAGTGGAGTTGAGGGAAGGAGGCCATAATCACAATCACACAAAAGGACACAGAACTCAGGCAAGATCTAGGCTCAAATAGAAAGTCTCAGGGTGACCTTACAAAATATTTGCATCAGAGCCAGCAAAATCCTGTGAATTTTTCTTCTAAAACTTGCACCACATAATTTCTCTTTTTTATTTTTATTTAATTTTTCATGATGTCTAATCTTTACAAAAAGCTTTCAATGACAAAAATATGCCCAAATCTATTATTTCAGAAACTTGGGCAGCAGAGGGAGAGAGCAATGCCCAGTGAAGCTTATAAATCTAAAATGGGGAGATTAAGTCCTATGAGGCTTGCTTGGGTTGACTTACAAGCTCTGCCATGGTGTCTGTCTCTGAGAGATGCTCACTAAATATCTGTTGTCTGGAAGGAGAAATGAAAGAGTAAGTGAGTGAGTTACTGATGTTTATCAGACACGTGCATTTCTCCCGGGAAAGCACACTCAGTCTATGGCTGCCCACTCCTCACAGAAGAGTGGGCCCTGCAGGGGAGTCAAAGTGACTGGAAGGGCTCTTTCCCGCCTGGAAGGGCGCCTCCCTGCCAGCACTAGGGAGGCGGTCTCTGAGCTCCAGAATGGAATCCAGTTAGGAGAGCAATAGAGTGACAGAAGTTGCTGCCTGATTGCGCCAATAAGCACTGTTCTCTGCCTGATCACTTCAATGTTCTGTCTATTACTTCAGCCTTAAGCTCATGTGGACATATTTCATGCTCTTTTATCCAAGGAAACCTTCATTATCTATCCATATAAAGAGCTAGGGGCCGTCACATCCGAAACAACTGAATGGACGACTGAACAGGCTGAGTGGGGCGACAAGGCTGGCGGGGGGGTTAGTGAGGGACGACCAAATGACTGAACAGCAAGCTGTGTGGGGTGACCAGGCCAGCAGGGGGGCAGTGAGGGGTTACCAGGCTGGCCGGGGGGGCCGTGAGGGGTGACCAAGCCAGCAGAAGGGGGCAGTTGGAGGTGACCAGGCTGGCAGGGGGGCAGTGAAGGGCAACCAGGCTGGTGGGGGGGGGGGGCAGTTGGCGGTGATCAGGCTGGCAGGAGAGGCAGTTAAGGGCAATCAGGTTGGCAGGCAGAGGCGGTTAGGGGTGATCATGCTGGCAGGGGGGCCAGTTAGGGGTGATCAGGTAGGCAGGCAGGTGAGCAGTTAGAAGCCAGCAGTCCCAGATTGTGAGAGGGATGTCTGACTGCTGGTTGAGGCCCCAGGATCGGGCCTAAAAGGTAGTCGGACATCCCCTGAGGTTTCCCAGATTGGAGAGGGTGCAGGTTGGGCTGAGGGGGACCTCCCCTGCACAAATTTCGTGCACCAGGCCTCTAGTCTATATATATATATAAACTGAAGTGACCATTACAACTGGACAACAAGCTGGAAGTTATGACACACACTGACCACCAGGGGGCAGATGCTCAATGCAGGAGCATAAACCACCGTCATGGAAACATGGAACAGACTGATGAATCTCAGAGGGAAGGGAGGAGGCGGGGACAGATTTACCAAAGATCTTATATGCATACTAGAGGCCCGGTGCCCATGCACCAGAGGCGTCCCTCGGCCTGGCCTGTGGGTATTGGGCTGATACCAGCTCTCTGACATCCTCCAAGGGGTCCTGGATTGTAAGAGGGTGCAGGCCAGGCCAATGGACCCCACCTGTGTACGAATTCATGCACCAGGCCTCTAGTAACTCTATATTCTCTTATAAAGGCCCTGTAATTCCAGAAGTGTATTCTACAGTTAGTAAACCTACAGTAATTAGCAACTCAGATTGTTCATGTGATCTCCTTTCACATTCAAATGGTCAGCAGATCACCATCGTACCTAATTTAAATCTCTGCCCTGTATAAAAAGTGTACTATAATCTTAGAACCAGGGGCAAGTAGGTATTAAGAGTCACAAAAATTATGCATTTTTAAAGTCTTGTTACTTCAACAATTGTCATTTTCTTTATGGGTTTTGCCTATATGAAGAGCATTTTTCCTACATGTAAGCAGTCCTCCATCCTGAAGAACTCTCTCAAATTTTTAGAATAGTATAATGTTCAAAATTCAAGCATCTTAGGAATTACATAGTCTAATTTCTTTATATTAGGCAAGAGAAAAGTGAGGCCCAGAGGTTTTGGTGTTGAGTAGTGTTACAAGCACTTCAGCAAAGCCAAGAGCTGACTACTCTCTCAGAGGCCTCTCCACAATCACAGCTTCCTCTCTTCATGAATAATTATTTACTACAGGAAAGAGACATCAGGAGTAGTAAGGGTTCTGTTAGAACACTTAGACAAGAATCAGATTTGAGTTCAAGGGAATTAGGAGAAGGAAAAGAGAAGCAGGAAAAATAAAAACTAGAAGAGAGCATGAAAATACAATCTGTTCATAATAATAAAAATCTTTATAGAGAATCTGAGACTTGTGAGAAAGACAGGATGGAAGAATATGGATCACAAGGTATATGTAATGTTTCTTCAAAACACTGCAAAGACCATTATAATTCGGTAAACCCACAAGTGGTTTGCAGGAAGCCACCCATTGTCTTCACTAGCAGAGAAGTGCAAATAAGGATCCCAGAACGATGGTGAACCTTGAACCCATGGCAAGGGCTAGAGTTAAGCACCGATTGTCTAGTCCAGACAATGGGGGCTCAAGTTATTTCCTGATCAAATAGTCTCAGAGTAAATCCTTCTAATATTTATTGATCTTTAAGATTGTCTGTTACCGCAATTACCTGCCTGACTAAGAGCTAGATGTGTATCCAAAATTGAATAAAAGACTGACGAAGCCTGGGCACTAGTGGAAGTCCTTTCTCTTGCATTGGGCTTGCCTGCCTGGCCCCCAATATTTCCAAATTATTATTTATTGTCTCATCTTTTCCATTTATGTGTGGCTCCTCTTCCAGATCCTGAACCCTGAACCACACACACTGTCGGGGCTGTGTCCCCAGCATTGGAAAGGCTTGCGTTGTCTGTTGGACACCCCACATTTAACAATTACACGGGACAAGGAAGTCTCCATTCTGTGGAATTTCTAGCACAGAAGTCACAGCACATGTAGAGTGTGTTCCTGCTGTGTGGACCCTCCGTGTGCGCCCCAGGCCCCATGCACCTTCATCAGGAGCAGGCAGCTGGCCATGGAGCAGGTCACCCAGCCCAGGCGGGACAGCCACAGCTGCACAGAGGCTGCAAGAGTGGGCGGTGAGTGAACACGGTGCCGGGGTGGAGCCCGCTCACCTGAGGCTGTCCATGGAAGGGACACAGCAGCAGAGGGCAAGGCTCTGCCTCAGGGGGCAGACCACAGGGCCAGGGCCAGTGTCAGCACCCCGAGAACTCCTCACCGTGAAATGGTGGGGAGGCAGGGGGCAGGCCTGCTGCCCATGGCCTGTGCAAGGCGCCCCATGTGGTCAACACTGGGCTCTGCCTTTCCTTCAATGGAAATGTTCTCCAGTTAGTTCACTTATTCACTATTACACGCTTTTCAGAAAAATTGTATTGAATTTATTTGGTTTCGTATGTGCATTTCTATAATACAGCATCTGTGCATGGATCCAAAGTCAAGTCTTCCCTTCCACCCTCTCCTACCTCCCCCACCCCTTTCCCTCTTGTAATCCCCGTACTGTTCTCTGTGTCGATGCGTTTTTTTTCTTTTTGGTGAATCCCTTCACCTTTTTCATCCAGCCCCACACAATACCCCTCCCATCTGACAGGTGTCAGTCTGTTTCATATCTATAAGTCTGTTTATATTTTGTTCATTAGATTATACTTGTAAGTGAAATCATATGGTATTTGTCTTTCCCTGATTGGCTTATTTCACTTAGCATAATACTCTCCAGGTCCATCCATCCATGCTGCCTCAGAAGGTAAGATTTCCTCCTTTTTTATGGCCAAGAAGTATTCCATTGTATAAATACTCTATATATCTAGGCTGTGTTAAAACTGAAAAATGATGTCAGATAAAATGAGAGGAGTTTGGGGCTGCAATGGTTACAAGACAGTCAAGGGGAGGTTACAGGAACAGCCTGTGGGGAAAGCCCTGCTCTTTCTCCTCCCTGGGCTGTTTGTGGGGAGGGCAGCTAAGAGAGAGTGACAGAGAAAGGGAAGCCCACCTTTTGTTCTCTCCTCCCTGAATACAAAGAAACAAACTATTCCAGGAGGCTCTTGGGTTCCTCCAGAGCCAGGACACCCTCCGAAGGACCGTGTGCTGAAGCCAGCTTGGAGGGAAATATGCTAGTATGGAGGGTTCTCTCTTTTCCGCATCCAGCGCGGCTAGAGAGCGGTCCGGTTCCTAAGTAGGGGCGGCTGGGGATTGATAAAATGAAAGAAAGAGACAGACACAGAGATGGAAGAAAAAAGCTGGGGCTGAGTGGGACCGCTGCCCTCTTCTGATGGAGAGACAGGGACCCAGCACAGATACAGTGTGTTTATTTTATACCCCAAATACCAGGAAGTTTCACCAAAGGTCAAGACCAAAGAGATTATTTGCATTCTTGTAATGTCAGTTCTGAGTGGGCCCAAGTTGTATTCATTCCTGGTGCTTGACTGGATTTACATAATAAAACCCACTCCCTAGCACCTGGGCAAAAATGAAGGTCAATCTGAGAACACTTCTGCCTTTTTGGTAAGATGTGTTTCCAGGACGTGGGTTTGCCTATCTCCCTGGATTCAGCTGACAATTTATTAAAGAAATGCCCATGTGCCTTCCCAGGGGCTCTCTACATGCTAGTGATGAGGTTACTGACACTCAGGTCCAAGCCCTGCTCCTCCGCTTCGGCCTGCTGTGGCTGGAGCTCTGCCCACTCACGTGGCTCTGCCAGGCACTGCACCCCCGCCTGATACCAGGAGGGTGAAGGGAGCTTCGGGGTGGCTGGCGTGTCTCGGAGCTCCTGCTTCAGTGCTGCACTGCCCTCCTCTAAATGACACTTAATAATCCCAGCCTCGCCCTGTTCTGCTCACCCTTTGGGGCAGCTGGTTCTTGCTTTTGAACCAATCTCATGACACACAGAAAACTAATGACTAAATCCTGTAGCACACCAAAACAGGTAATTTTTTTGCCAATCTGACCAAAAAACAGGTATATTTTTATTCATTCCCACAGACGGCTATTGTGCTGGCTGTTGTCATTTTTTTATTTGACAATCTAAGGGAAAGAGGTCAGTGCCCTGACTAAATAGTTTTAAAATGCACGCGGCACACTGTTTGGAAATCACTGCCTTCGAGTAATATTTTTACCTTTTAGATACCTAAGTAATAACTTTCTACCTAATTAACAATTATTTCTTGCCGGAAGCCAATTCCAGACAGCAGGGCTGAATCTGGAGTGGCTGAAGGGCATTTCCCCAAACCTGAAAAGGATGCAAAAATGATTGTTTGCTGCCAGACAGCTAAGGGCATTTCAATGTACATGTTTTTGCCTCCTACTGGCCAAACACCTGAACAGCCATAGGCAAAGTCTTCCAGTCTAACAATGGATTCTGTACCTAAGCCTACCCTTTGAAGTGTATATCTCCACCTCGCCTTAGGAAAAATCCTATATAATAAAAACACTGGGTGTGACGTCACGACTGAGGCTCGACCAACCGGAAGGAAGTCAGTCCTGCAGGGGTCATCTTGGAAATGGCTGCATCCTCCCTGAGTTGTTTTCCATGAGGGTGGTGAGGTTCCAGGCAGGAACCCGCCCTCGGAGCGTGGTCGAACTGAGTCCTGGGCCCTCTTAGATACAGCTTCACCCTCCCCGAGCTGTTTCCAGGGAGGGCGAGGTTTGAAGCAGGAAGTGGACCTCAGAGCATGGAGGCATATCTGTACAAAGTTTTAATACATTATATTAGAGGTCGTGGTAGTACTGTTTTACCCACAGTGTCTACAGGAATTGCTGCAAATTTACTTCTCGGTGGAAGCACCTTTCATTCCCAATATAAATTACCCATTCCACTAAAGGAAAGTTTAATTTCTAGACTCAATATAAAGAGTGAAGTTGCTAAAACTATTAAAAAGGACTAACTTCCCATTATTGATGAATGCACCATGGCATCCAGTCATGCTATAAACGCCATAGGCAGATTGCTAAGAGAAATTATGAATTTGAATGTTGTATTTGGTGGGAAAGTTCTCCTTCTTGGAGGGGATTTTCAACAATGTCTCAGTATTATACCACACGCTATGCAATTGGCCATTGTACAAACAAGTTTAAAGTACTGCAATGTTTGGGGATGTTTCAGAAAGTTGTCTCTTAAAACAAACATGAGATCAGAGGATTCTGCTTATAGTGGATGGTTAATAAAACTTGGAGATGGCAAACTTGATAGCAGTTTTCATTTAGGAATGGATATTATTGAAATCCCCTGTGAAATGATTTGTAATGGATCTATTATTGAAGCTACCTTTAGAAATACTATCTCTATAGATACTATTAAAAACATATCTAAATGTGCAATTCTTTGTCCAAAAAATGAGCATGTTCAAAAAGTAAATAAATTTTGGATATACTCAATGGAGATTTTCACACATATTTGAGTGATGATTCCATTGATTCAACAAATGATGCTGAAAAGGAAAATTTTCCCATCGAATTTCTTAATAGTATTACTCCTTCGGGAATGCCGTGTCATAAATTAAAATTGAAAGTGGGTGCAATCATCATGCTATTGAGAAATATTAATAGTAAATAGGGTCTTTGTAATGGTACCAGATTCATTATCAAAAGATTACGACCTAACATTATCGAAACTGAAGTATTAACAGGATCTGCAGAGGGAGAGGTTGTTCTGATTCTAAGAATTGATTTGTCCCTGTCTGACACTGGCCTCCCACTTAAATTGATTCAACGACAGTTTTCCATGATGCCAGCATTTGTGATGACTATTAATGAATCACAAGGACAAACTCTAGACAGAGTAGGCATATTCCTACCTGAACCCGTTTTCCCACATGGTCAGTTATATGTTGCTTTCTCTCGAGTTTGAAGAGCATGTGACGTTACAGTTAAAGTTCTCAATACTTCAGCACAAGGAAAATTAGTCAAGCACTCTGAAAGTGTTTTCACTCTTAATGTGGTGTACAGGGAGATATTAGAATAAGTTTAATCACTTTATCAGTCATTGTTTGCACCACTGTTGTTTTTATATCATGTTTTTGTTGTTTTCATATGTTTTGTCATTTTTATATCATGCCTCTGTTGTTATATCCTGTCGTTACTGTTTATTAATAAATTTATATATTATTTTCATATACATTTTACTAATTTCCTTTCATCTCTCACACTTCTATTATAGAGAAAGGGCAAATAGCAATATTAAAATATTTCTGCTAATTAATTCTCTTGTAATGTGCATGAATTTCGTCCACTGGGCTACTAGTTGTGTTAATAAAAAGCAAGGGGTCTTTTTTTTAATATATTTTTTATTGATTAAAATATTACATATGTGTCCCTGTCCCCACATCACCCTCCACCCACCCCCCGCTCATGCCCTTACCCCCTCCTACCCCCCCCCCCCGTTGTCCGTGTCCATTGGTTAGGCCTCTATGCCTGCATGTAAGTCCTTTGGTTGCTCTTTCCCCCTTACCCCCACCCTCCCTTACCCTCCCTCCAAAGCCCGACAGTCCAATCAATGCCTCTCCGTCTCTGGATCAGTCCTTGTTCATCAGTTTATGTTGTTCCGTATATTCCACAAATGAGTGAGTTCATATGGTATTTATCTGCTCTCCAGTTCCATCCATGTTGTGGCAAATGGTAAGAGTTCCTTTTTCTTCTTCCTCTTCTTAAAGAATACCTTTCAGCATTTCATATAATGCTGGTTTGGTGGTGATGAACTCCTTTAGCTTTTTCTTATCCGTGAAGCTCTTTATCTGACCTTCTATTCTGAATGATAGCTTTGCTGGATAAAGTAATCTTGGTTGCAGGTTCTTGCTATTCATCACTTTGAATATTTCTTGCCACTCCCTTCTGGCCTGCATGGTTTCTGTTGAGAAATCAGCTGACAGTCGTATGGGTACTCCCTTGTAGGTAACTGACTGTCTTTCTCTTGCTGCTTTTAAGATTCTCTCTTTGTCTTTTGCTCTTGGCATTTTAATTATGATGTGTCTTGGTGTGGTCCTCTTTGGATTCCTTTTGTTTGGGGTTCTCTGTGCTTCCTGGACTTGTAAGTCTATTTCTTTCACCAGGTGGGGGAAGTTTTCTGTCATTATTTCTTCAAATAGGTTTTCAATATCTTGCCCTCTCTCTTCTTCTGGTACCCCTATAATTCTGATGTTGGTACGCTTGAAGTTGTCCCAGAGGTTCCTTACACTATCTTCATATTTTGGGAATCTCTTTTCTTTTTTGGTTGGGTATTTTTTGTTTCTTTGTATTTCAAATCTTTGACTTGATTCTTGGGATCCTCTGTCTGCTGTTGGATCTCTGTAAATTATTCTTTATTTCAGTCAGTGTATGCTTAATTTCTAGTTGGTCCTTTTTCATGTCCTCCATGGTCTCACTATACTTATTGAGGGACTCATTAAATTTATCGGCGGTTTCCATAAAATTCTTGAAAAACCTTATTAACGTGGCCTTGAACTCTATATCCAATCATCTGCTTTCCTCTATTTCTGCCATTCGTGACCTGTTTCTCTGTCTCCGCATTTTGGCTGCTTCCCTGTGTTGATAGGCTTTGTGTGCTAGGTGTCCTGTAGGGCCCAGTGGCTCAGCCTCCCTAGTTACCTGAGGTGGACACTCTTGTTGCACCCCCTTGTGGGCTTTGTGCACAGCCTTGTTTTAGCTATGCCTTGGTTGCTGTAGAATCACTGGGAGGAATTGACCTCCCGGCCAATTGGCAGTGAGAATCAGCTGTGTCTGCAGTGGGAGAGCTTCTGTGCTGGATCTCTAGGGTGGTGCTAATCTAGCATTTGCCTGCGGCTATCTCCGACAGATGGCTCCGCGCAGGGCTTGGGCGGGGCGGGTCCCTAGGGATCTGCAGGGAGGGAGCAGTTATGGCGGCTCTCAGTTCCGTCCCTAGGGACTCTGCCTCACAGAGTCCCAGCAACTGCTGCAAACCTCGGAGAGAAAGCTGCCCTCGAGTTCCGACCGAGGCCAGACAGTCCCGCTTCTCCCGTTTGAGTCTGAGTTCCTAGCGACTCACCCGGATCTGGGGCTCAGAGTCTGAAGCTCTCTCCCGATTGTAAACAACAACCACGCCCTCCACGCCGCCAGCCCACTCCGCGCGCGCACGCACCTGAGAATTTCACTTCAGCACTGCGCCTCCTCTGAGTCTGGGTATGATATTCCTTTACTCCTAGTTGTAGAATTTCCACTCAGCCAGCTCTCCTGTGGTTCTGGATGGTGTCCGTTCCGTGTTTCAGGCGTAATTTGAATTGGTTGTTCGAAGCAGCAATCTCCGGCGTTAACCTATGCCGCCATCTTGGTTCTCTCAAGCAAGGGGTCTTGAGACGAAGAGATCTTAGTTTCTTTAGCTAGGTTCCTCTGACTCCCTATAATGCCTTTCAAAATTATGTTTCATCTCTGGACTCTTTATTAAGTTACACACAGCCCTTCTTCAGATTGCTGAACCCTTCTAGATACTGGAACAAGAACCACGGCAATTTCTATTATATTTTACTGTGTGGTTTCTACCTTCAGGTCTTTACTTATGTAAAATCACACCCAGGAAGTGACCCTGGGCAGGACTGGAGGGCTCAGTGTGGTGACAGATGGCACAAGCAAAGCTTCCTCCAAGTCGGAATAGGCTGCTGACTCCATAGCAGGAACAGTCACTCCATGGACTGTGACCTGGGTGGCTCTCACCATCCACTGGGGCCTTTACAGAAAGAAAATGAGAAGTTCTCCGCTCAATTCCTAGTGAGATAACCAGAGAATGTCTATCACAGCCTAAAACCACCACTTATTTCTAACCCTCATGGGACTTATTTTGCTTGAAACGAGACACAAACCTCATTGTGTAGATTGAAAAATTATAATGTACCAGCCAGAGCAGAGCGTGCTAACCTCGTCACTCTGAGCCTCACTTTTGAGGAGAGAGCAGTTTATCCTTTGGTGTCTGAGGAGACACCTTCCCTCCGGGCACTCTGCCTGCCTCTTGGGCTGCTGACTTGCCCAGGGTGCCTTCTCACCGAGACCCATACTTCAACCCCGGACCCCTCCACACCCATAACTGGGACCTGATTTCAAATTGCCTGGCAGGTCAGGACAGGTGTGACTCGGGATAAAGCAAGAGCGTGTGGAGGGGAGGACCGCATGCTGGGCTGAGCCAAACGCCACGGCCCAGGCGCTGGCAGACGGGCTGCACGCATTGTGGTCCTGAAGCTGGAAGTGGCTGAGCAGTGTCCGCGGAGGTGACCACTCGGCCTCATGTTCATGTTCATTGTGCTGAGATGCCCGAGTGCCCCGCCCTGAGCAGGCAGCACAGGGACGTCACAGCATCTGCTCTGCACCAGCCACTGTACGGGAGATGCATCAGGGTCCCAGGGAGCAAGAGGCCTGGAGGGGTTCGAGGAGCTCCCATTAACACAAGGCACAGCTTCGGGTGGCAGGTGCCCTCAGGCCTGCGTGCCAGGGGAGCTTCCTGAGGGCAGAGCCCACGCCCACCTCCTCCATACCCACGGCGGGCGCTCAGCTCCGAAAAGGTAGCCAGCTCCAGGCCCTGGGAGCCAGTGGGCAGACTCCTAGGCCAGTGATGGTGAACCTTTTGAGCTCAGTGTGTCAGCATTTTGAAAAACCCTAACTTAACTCTGGTGCTGTGTCACATATAGAAAATTTTTGATATTTGCAACCATAGTAAAACAAAGACATATTTTTGATATTTATTTTATATATTTAAATGCCATTTAACAAAGAAAAATCAACCAAAAAAATGAGTTCGCGTGTCACTCTGACACGGGTGTCATAGGTTCACCATCACTGTCCAAGGCTAAGGGTGAGGCCGTACCAACGCTGGTCGGGGAGGGGGGGGAAGCAGAACTCCGACAGTTGAGAGTTTGGGGGAATATCTTGACTGAGAAGTCCCCTCTTTGGCGCGAGGTGAACTGCAGCACAGTGGGCTCCCCAGCCCAAGCACCAGTGCAGAGAAGGGGGTCCCCACAACATCTGCCTGTTCAATTGAGCCAAGGGTTCAATGGGGGTGCCACAGAAGGCTGCATCTACTTTTCCGAGTGGTAGATCTGTCTCCTAGTGTATCTAAGTTCCGTACCAAGAACATGGTGTCACAGGCTGGGAGAGCAAAAGGGAACATGACACACCACACCATTCAGGTGGCCAGCCGATCCCAAGGATGTGCAGTTACAAGCCCCAGGTCAGCAGCTGGGCACTGGCAGGAGGGTGGGTCCCCCAGCCAAACTGGGCCTGAGGCAGGTTGTCCCTGAGACCATAATGACCGGTGCAGTCATGCAGAGCTCAACAAATGTCCCCGAAGCCAGAGAAAGGAGCTATGCTTTACATTTAGTTTTCACATATATATTTTTATTCTTTTTAAAAAATAATATATTTTATTTATTTTTTACAGAGAGGAAGGGAGAGGAATAGAGAGTTAGAAACATCAATGAGAGAGAAACATCGATCAGCTGCCTCTTGCACACTCCCTACTGGGGATGTGCCCACAACCAAGGTACATGCCCTTGACCGGAATCAAACCTGGGACCCTTGAGTCCACAGGCTGACGCTCTATCCACTGAGCCAAACCGGTTAGGCCCAGTGGTTCTCAACCTTCTGGCCCTTTAAATACAGTTCCTCATGTTGTGATCCAACCATAAAATTATTTTCGTTGCTAATTCATAACTGTAATGTTGCTACTGTTATGAATCTTAATGTAAATATCTGATATGCAGGATGGTCTTAGGCGACCCCTGTGAAAGGGTTGTTCGACCCCCAAAGACATCGCGACCCACAGGTTGAGAACCACTGATTAGGGCATATTTTTATTCTTACAAAGAAAAAGAGATTAACTTACAACAACAGCCGGGGAAAGGGAAAACAATCTAGAAAAGTGCCAAAGCAACACACACTCTGAAGCTCCATTACCCACCCCCCCTTAGAAAGTAGTTCCTAATTATGTAACCTGTCTCCCTTTCCAGTTAAGAAGAAAAGTGATTCTGCTACAAGGCAGAAAGAACTTCTTGCTAAACCAATTGTTAAAAACAAGACAAGAGGCCCCACATGGAGCAACTTATTCGAAGCCCAATGTCACCAAAAGGAGACAATCACACTTGCAGCCTCTCCTGGAAATGGGAGGGTAAACCAGTCAGTGAGGAGCTGCCTGGCCAGCACTGTGAGAGCATCTGTCATCCCCCAGGAAAGTGTCTTAGGCACAGCAGTCCATGCTCTGCTATATGACTTCCTTGTTCCTGCCTCCTTCTGCCTAGAACAGTCTCTCATTGGCACAGCTCCTCGGAGCTCCCTTCTATTGGCTGGATGGGATGCTGCCAGAGCCACGAATCATTGAATAAAGCCAATATCTTTAACATGTACTCAGTCCAATTCTGTTTTTTAACACTTGAATTTCTTTGGTTCTTAAAAGTTTTCTGGAATGAAACTTCTTTTTCTCAGTGGCTGAACTGAAACTTGTACCTTATTTTGCAGTTTGAGGAGTCTTGTCAGATTAACAGGCAGATCTATGAGTATGACCACTTGGTGGAATAATCTAGCCAGTATTTGATCAATAACATAGATGTGACTAGAGGACATGAAATCTATTATAGGAAAGTTAGTTAAACCCAAATTCCTCCTCTTAACAAACTGTCAAATATTTTGTGTTAAAAGGGTGGCTTGATAAAGTTGAAACATTCATTGATAAGCAGTTAAACACATTCTAGACCATAATATTTAGATGACAGTGAAATATTAATATCAAATGTGCCCATTGAAGGAAGTTCTCCATGTAGCACCCTCCGGCAGAGTTTAATGCTGACCCAGAGCAGGACTGTGTGCTTTCTCGGGTGAGTTTCTGTTCCAGTTTGTACCTTGTTTCTCAACTCATTGATCATGTTGAAATATTCACAGCTAAACTTCTTTTCACTTTCCTGCTTCTTGCTAAGTGTGGATTAAGATCTCAGTAGTTGCTTTTCAAGCTATCATGTGTTAAGTAAAAACGTTTAAACACTACACAAGTTTAACCTGCTCCACAGCTGCTTCAATTCCAGCTGGGACTTGGGAAAAGTGTATACAAGAAACACGATCTGCCCAGATTGTCAAAAACATTGACGTGTACTTGCTAGGGTTTTGAAACTTCTCACATTCGCCTGGAAAAGATAGATGCACTTAAGCTACATTTGCAAGAGACATTTTTGACCAAGCTCACCACTGTTAAGTGGTTTTTTAAAGCACTGCCTTCCATTTTCAATACTCCTGACCCACTTATTTTACCCACACGAGTTAACTAAAAGGCTTACAACAAAGATCTGTGAATAAATTTAATAATTTGGTAAATAGATCCTCCCTTCTTTCTCCATTTCCCAAAAAGCTATCAAATCTTTTTGGATTCTATCTAGAAAAGAAAAATGGATAGAAATAGACACAGTATTAACTGTGTTACTTATTAAAGTTAATTTCAATCTCACTTACATATACATCAAAAACACCCCATCTTTCCAGTAACAAGGAGGGGAGGGAATTCCGGGCCTAACAGGAAAATGGATTAACCCTGTTCCTTTGGTTAAGGCGATTCCCCGGACTGACCCGAGTGTGGGTGAGTGAAACTAGGAGACGCACATTTTTCAAACTAAGCTTTTCAAGGACAGATGCCCAGGTGAGCCGCGCCCAGGCTCCTCCACAGCTGAAAGGGTTTGTGAGGGACCAGGAGCCGCCTGCCTCCCCTAGGCCGAGTCCGCTCTGAATCCGTGAGGCCGGCTTCCGAGGACCATCGCGCCCCGCACCCAGGTCAGAGGGGTGGCGCGCGCACACTCACAGGCACCAAGCCTACAGTGGGCGCCCCTCCCTCTGGGATAGCACCCCTCTCCCCACCTCAGCCCCCCGCACCCCGGACAGCGCCCGTCTCCCCACCCCACCGCGGACAGCGCCCCTCCTCCCCCGCCCCGGACAGCGCCCCTCCCCCTCTGGGCCCGCGGGTGGAAAGGGTACTGCGGGTCTTCCCTCGCGGGCTGCTTTCCAGTATGCGCGGCGGGGCGGTAGAGTGATGTGTCCCAAGTGGGGGGCGGACAGCAGAGGCGACCCCGAGTAGCAGCTCGCACATAGAGCGACCTGGTGTCCAGAGGAGCCTCAGGCTGGACAAGGAGGCCTGTGCTCAGGGTCAGCTCAGCCCTCCTGGGAGAGATCCTTGCTGTCACTTCCGAAGCTTATTCCTCAGGCGGGCGATCAGCTTTATTCTCGGGCCGCTTCTTTTGCTAGAAAATCATTTTCCAGTCATTGCAATGTTTTCTTAATTGTTTAATATCTGTTTGGCACTCTAGTAACAATGGCTTATTGAAACAATGCAGATTGGTTTGGTTTCATTTCACAAAATAGGTTAATAATTTAGTTTTGTTTTTGTACTAAATTGTGCCTGACACATAGACTATAATGAAGTTTATGAATAAGAAATGAAAAACTGTTTTCTTGAGATAATGCTTCAAAATATCTTTCACATGCCCTCCCCCCCCCCACCGCTGATCTGAGCGAATCCGCCCTCCCTGACGGTCAGTTTCCCTGCACCCGGCATCCACGGCATCCACGGCATCCAGATATCGGCTACTAGCCCGGAAACAACAGACCCCAAGCAGCACGACTATGTGAACTTAGAGGAATCCTGCTTCTCCCCACAGAAAGAGAGAGAACTACATAGCCAAACATCTGGAGAAGAGAGATCATGGTGAAACAAAGAACCAGCTTGCATATGAAAGAAAAACAGGCATCAACAGAAAAAGAAGTAAATGAAATGGAGGAAATGGAGGCAAGCAACCTGTCAGAGAAAGAATTCAGAGAAATGGCCATAAGGTGGATGAAAAGAATGGAAGACAAATTCAACAATATGTGTAAGAACCAAGAGGAAATGAAGAAAAACCAAGAGGAAATGAAAAATGACATCACTGCTATAAAGAACTCAATAGAAAGCATCAACAGTAGACTAGAAGAAGCAGAGGACCGCATCAGTGAGCTAGAAGACAAGGTAGGAAAAAATACCCAAGCAGAGCAGCTTCTAGAAAAAAAAAATTAAAAAGCAGGAAGAGAGCCTAAGAGATCTCTGGGACAACACGAAATGAAACAACATCCGAATTATAGGGGTGCCAGAAGGAGAGGAAGCAGCAAGGAACAGAAAACCTGTTTGAAAAAATAATGACAGAAAACTTCCCTGATATAGGGAAGAAAAACTCACACAAATCCAAGAAGCTCACAGAGTCCCAAACAAAATGAACCCCAAAAGACTGATGCCAAGGCACATTATAATTAAATTAGCAAACACCAATGACAAAGCAAGAATCTTAAAAGCAGCCAGAGAGAGACAGAAAGTTACCTACAAAGGATCCCCCATAAGACTAGCGACCGATTTCTCAACAGAAACACATCAGGCAAGAAGGGGATGGAATGAAATATACAAAGTCATGCAAACAAAGGGTCTGAATCCAATAATACTGTACCCAGCAAGGCTATCAATCAAAATTGAGGGTCAAATCAGGAGCTTCACAGACAAAAAAGGACTATGGGAGTTTATTACCACCAAACCAGCAAGGCAAGAAATGCAAAAGGGTCTGCTGTAAAAAGAAAAAATAGGAAACGAAGAAAGAACACAGGGGTAAAGAATAAAAACGTTGACCAACAAGTATCTATCAATAATAACTTTAAATGTAAATGGATTAAATGCCCCAATCAAAAGACATAGGGTAAATGAGTGGATAAGAAAATATGACCCATATATCTGCTGTCTACAGGAAACCCACCTCAGAAAAAAAGACGCACACAGACTGATGATTGAAGGGATGGAAAAAGGTTTTTCAGGCAAATGGAAGCGGGAAAAAAGCCAGGGTAGCAAAACTTATATCTGACAAATTAGATCTCAAAGTGAAGGACATAAAAAGAGATAAGGAAGGCCACTTCATAATTCTAAAGGGAGCAATCCAACAAGAAGAAATAACTCTGGTAAACATATATGTACCCAATATAGGAGCACCCAAATACATAAGAAAACTTCTGGAGGAGATCAAGGGAGAGATTGACAGCAACACAATCATAGTAGGGGACTTTAACACCCCATTATCACCATTGGACAAATCCTCTAAACAAAAATCAGCAAAAAAACATCAATCCTAAATGACACACTAGATCAGATGGAATTAATTGACATCTTCAGAACATTTCACCCCAAAGCCACAGAATATACATTCTTCTCAACTGCACATGGATCATTTTCAAAGATAGACCACATATTGGGTCACAGGCAAAGTCTCTTCATATTCAAGAAGATTGAAATCATACCAAGCCTCTTCTCAGACCACAATGGCATAAAACTGGAAATCAACTACAAAAAAAAATCCAAAAAAATCAAATACATGGAGACTAAATAGCACGCTATTAAACAATGACTGGGTTACCAGAGAGATCAAAGAAGAAATAAAAAAACATCATGGCAACAAACGAAAATGAAAACACAACAATCCAAAACCTATGGGACACAGTGAAAGCAGTCTTGAGAGGGAAGTTCATAGCTCTACAAGCCTACTGTAAGAAACAAGAAACAATGAGAATAACTTACCTAACCCTACAACTCAAAGAGAAAGAGAGCAACAAGAAAAGCCCAGTGTAAGCAGAAGGAAGGAAATAATAAATATCAGAGCTGAGATAAACGACATAGAGACCAAAAAAACAATACAAAAGATCAACAAAACCAAGAGCTGGTTCTTTGAAAGGATAAACAAGATTGATGAACCTCTAGCCAGGCTCACCAAGAAACAAAGAGAGAGTACCCAAATAAACAAAATCAGAAATGAAAGCAGAGAAATAACGTCAGACCCCACAGAAATACAAAGGTTTGTTAGAAAATACTATGAACAACTCTACTCCAAGAAACTAGACAACCTGGAGGAAATGGACATATTCCTAGAAAAATACAACATTCCAAAACTTAATCAGGAAGAAGCTAAAAATCTCAATAGGCCAATAACTATGGAGGAAATTGAAGCAGTAATCAAAAAGCTTCCAGCAAACAAAAGCCCGGGGCCAGACAGCTTCACAGGGGATTTTTACCAAACATTCAAGGAAGAACTAAAACCTATCCTCCTCAGACTATTCCAAAAAATTCAAGAATATGGGACACTTCCAAGCTAATTCTATGAAGCCAGCATCAACCTAATACCAAAACCAGATAATGACAATATAATGAAAGAGAATTACAGGCCAATATCTCTCATGAACAAAATCCTCAACAAAATCCTAACAAATCAGATCCAACAGTACATCAGAAAGATCATACACCATGACTAAGTAGGATTTATTCCAGGGATGCAAGGATGGTAAAATATCCACAAATCAATAAACGTAATGCATCACATAAACAAATTGAGAGGAAAAAAAATCACATAATTATATCAATTGATGCAGAAAAAGCTTTTGACAAAATTCAACACCCTTTCTTGATAAAAACTCTCAGCAAGGTAGGAACAGAAGGATCATACCTCAACATAATAAAAGCCATATATGACAAACCCACAGCCAACATCAAAATCAATGGGCAGAAACTAAAACCATTTCCCCTAAAAACAGGAACAAGACAGGGATGCCCCCTCTCACCACTCCTGTTCAACACAGTACTGGAAGTACTAGCTGTTGTGATCAGACAAGAAGAAGAAATAAAATGCATCCAAATTGGAAAAGAAGAAGTAAAACTGTCCTAATTTTCAGATGGCATGATACTGTACATAGAAATCCCTAAAGACTCCATCAAAAAATTATGAGACTTAATAAATGAATTCCCCAATGTAGCAGGGTACAAAATTAATGCCAAGAAATCCATGGCATTTCTTTTCACCAATAGTGAACTTACAGAAAGTGAGATTAAAAAGGGAATCCCATTTACCATCGCACCAAAAAAATTAAGATATCTACGAATAAACTTAACTAAGGAGATAAAAGACTTATACGCGAAAAACTACAGGACACTGAAAAAAGAGATAGAGGAAGACATAAACAGATGGAAGAATATACCGTGTTCATGGATTGGTAGAATCAACATCATCAAAATGTCCATACTACCCAAAGCCCAAAACAATATATAGATTCAATGCAATCCCCATTAAACTACCAACAGCATATTTCACAGATCTAGAACGAATGTTCCAAGAATTCATCTGGCATAAAAAAAGACCTCGAATAGCTGCAGCAATCCTGAGAAAGAAGAACAAAGTTGGTGGGGTCTCAATACCAGATATCAGACTGTATTACAAAGCCACTGTTCTTAAAACAGCTTGGTGCTGGCACAAGAACAGACATATAGATTAATGGAATAGAATAGAGAACCCAGAAATCGACCCGAACCACTATGCCCAATTAATATTTGACAAAGGTGGGAAGAGCATACAATGGAGTCAAGACAGTCTTTTCAATAAATGGTGTTGGGAAAATTGGGCAGATACATGCAAATAGATGAAACTAGACCACCAACTCACACCATACACAAAAATAAACTCAAAATGGATAAAAGACTTAAAGCTGAGACAGAAAACCATAAAAATACTAGAGGAATCCATAGACAGCGAAATTGCAAACATGCTGAAGGAATTTCTTCTCTGATAATGCTCCCAGGGCAATGGAAACTAAAGAGAAAATAAACAAATGGAATTACATCAAAATAAAAAGCTTTGGCACAGCAAAGGAAGCCATCAACAAAACAAGAAGACCCACTACAGGGGAGAACAGATTTGCCAATGATATCACCGATAAGGGTTTAATCTCCAACATTTACAGGGAACTCATGAAACTTAACAATAGGAAGATAAACAATCCAATCAAAAAATGGGCAACGGACCTAGATAGACCCTTTTCAAAAGAGGACATACAGAAGGCCAAAAGACATATGAAAACATGCTCAAAGTCACTAATTGATACGAGAGATGCAAATTAAAACAACAATGCGGTATCATCTCACACCTGTCAGAATGGTTATCATCATCAAATCAACAAACAACAAGTGTTGGAGAGGATGTGGAGAAAAAGTAACCCTTCTGCACGCTCGTGGGAATGCAGACTGGTGCAGCCACTGTGGAGAACAGCATGGAGTTTCCTCTAAAAACTAAAAATGGAATTCCCATTTGACCCAGTGATCCCACTTCTAGGAATATATCCCAAGAAACCAGAAACACCAATCAGAAAGGATATATGCACCCCTATGTTCATAGCAGCACAATTTACCATAGCTAAGATCTGGAAAGAGCCTAAGTGCCCATCAGTAGATGAATGGATTAGAAAACAGTGGTACATCTCCACAATGGAATACTATGCTGCTGTAAAAAAGAAGGAACTCTTGCCTTTTGCAACAGCATGGATGGAACTGGAGAGCATTATGCTAAGTGAAATAAGTCAGTCAGAGAAAGATAAATACCACATGATCTCACTCATTTGTGGATTATAGAGAACAACATAGACTGATAAACAGGGACAGATCCAAAGACAGAGAAATAGTGATCAGACTATATCTCCCTAGAGGGAAAGTTGGGGAGAGAGGGGGTTAGGGGAAGAGATCAACCAAAGGACTTGTATGCATGCATATAAGCCCAACCAATGGACATGGAGAACAGGGGGATGGGAGCATGAGTGTGCGGGGCGGGAGGGTTCATGGGGGGGATAAGGACACATCTGTAATACCTTAACTAATAAAGAAAAAATATATCTTTCACGTGTAAAAGAGTAAAAACACAAAAACAGCTGGGCACCATGCTTGTCCTGCTTTCTGTATTTTTTTCTTTTCTTTGTTTTTTTCTTTTTTGGTAGTATGCTAAAGTGGGTTAAAAATCAAAGATTTGGCCAGGCCAGTGTTGCTCAGTGTTTGAGCATCAACTCATGAACCAGGGGGGTCACAGTTCAATTCTATAGTCAGGGGACTCTCTCATCATTGGTGTTTCTATCTCTCTCTCCCTCTCCCTTCCACTCTCTCAAATCAATAAAAATATATTTTGAAAAAATCAAAGTTTTGAACATGCCCAGATTTTTTAAAAACACACAATTGGAACATAGTAATGATCTTGAATGGTCATTTTTCTTCAGCGAATCATTCAGCAAACATGTATTATGGGTCTACAATGTGAATAAGGCAGGTCAAAGTCCCAACCATAGATCTAAAGCCGCGTGAGGGAAAGCAGACTGTAGACAATCAAAATTACTTCTGTGTTGTTGAGAAGCATCTTCAGCCCTAGCTGTTTTGGCTCAGTGGATAAAGTGTCGGCCTGAGGACTGAAGGGTTTGATTCCAGTCATGGGCACATGCCCAGTTTGTGGGTTTGATCCCCAGTAGGGAACCTGCAGAAGGCAGCCGATCAATGTTTCTCTCTCATCATTGATGTTTCTATCTCTCTCCCTCTTCCTTCCTCTCTGAAATCAATAAAAACATATTTTTTTAAAAAAGAAGAAGGGTCTTCATGTTGCTCTCTGAAGATACTCTTTCTTTCAAAGAGGGCACGTAGGCATCAGCTTGAAGCCCTAAAGGAAAAGCAATGCATGGTGTTTCTCATGTGTCCTCTTTTGTGGGTCAGCAGCATAAGACACAGTGTAACATAAGGGTCCTCCTCTGATGTGGTGCAAGGCCAATAACACAGGGAGTGACAGGGATCAAGGCCGAGCAGGCCCAGAAAAAGTGAACTATTTAGACCAGGCATGTCACACTCAAAGGCTAACACGGGCCAAATAAACAAGGTGTTAAGTGTATGTGGCCGCAAACAAACAAAAGCTCAATTTTCATAGAAACGTAGGTTTATTTTGATAGAGACATGCTGAATACAAAGGGCTGAAATAAATGAGTCATCTTTAACATAAAATAACAGAACATTTTAATAAAAATCAACATTTTTTTCTTGAACATTAACTTACCAGACACTGAATAACTGCACAAATTAATAAGCGTCATATAAATAAACTATTTTTCTTGTTCTCCGAAAGCAAAATATTTCCTGTTCTGCACACCAAATAAGTCAGTCCAAGACTAATGACGTGGCCATCGGCTGTTCAAATATTCGCTGCTAGTAATAGTGGAGAGAAATGGTGTGCCTGCGTGAAAGGCACATAAGGGAAATGAATGCAACACGATTCTAGTAATCATTCATAGTGAACGTTGTAGCTCATTATTAATTATGTATAACAGGATATTGTAAAAATTATGAAATTTTTATTAAAATGTTTCTTACATACCATTATATTGGCTGGTCCGCAAAAAATATTTGTTGTGGGTTGCGAGTTTGACATGCTTGATTTAGAAAATAAACAGCAATGTTTTAACAGCCACAGCCTGGAATCTATTGAGCTAAAGAAACTTTTAAGAAGAATCAACAAAATCATATTACTATAGTGTCCTGTCCTGTCATCAGTCACACTCTTTGGTAACAGTGTGTCCACATTTCAATTACCCACCAGTCTTGACTGTGTGGACAAAAACCACACCCTATTCACCAGCACCTAGCACAATGTCTGGCACAGTAATAAGTGATTAATAACTTTTTGCCAAATCAATAAGCAAAGGAGTATATGAACAAATCCCACACAGTCATAGAATCTCACTAAAAGAATTGTCCAAGTTAAGAGAAAAAATAAAAAGAAAGAGAAAGAAAAGTTAAGAGCATTTATTGATTTTTGGATGAAGATGATAGTTTTGACATTGTGACTGACCAACAGTTTTATTATTTCACTAGAGGCCCAGTGCACAAAATTCATGCATGGGGGTGGGGGTCCCTCAGCCCGGTCTTCACCCTCTCCAATCCGGGACCCCTTGGGGGATGCCTGACCTCTGGTTTAGGCCCGATTCCTGCGTTGGACATCCCTCTTGCAATCCAGGACCACTGGCTCCTAACTGCTCACCTGCCTTCCTGCATGATCCCCCCCTAACTGCCCTCCCCTGCCAACCTGATTGCCCCTAACTCCTTCTGCCCCAGCCCCTGCCACCTGTGGCTTTGTCCGGAAGGAAGGAAGGACAACTGGAAGATGTCCCATCCACCTGGTCTAATTAGCATATTACCCTTTTATTAGTATAGATTATATTTTTACAACTAAGGTTTCCTTATTGTCTATGTAAAATTATCACTATACATTTTTTTCTTGCTTTACTTCTTTTTATGGCTTCTCTATCTGTTTCAGACCTCATTTGAGGGTATTACAGCTGATGGCAATTATTCTTCTTATACTATAAAAGGTAGTATGTCTACTGAGATTATATTTGTAGCAATGTTGATCTTTTTTTTTTTTTTAGTTTATAATTGTTTTGGTTTTTGTGTTTTTTTTTTAATTAAATCTTTATTGTTCAGATTATTACATTGGTTCCTCTTTTTTCCCCCCATAACTCCCCTCCTCCCAGTTCCCCCCCCCCCCTCCGCCCTCACTCCCCACCCACTGTCCTCATCCATAGGTGCACGATTTTTGTCCAGTCTCTTCCCGAATCCCCCACACCTCTTTCCCCCACAAGAATAGTCAGTCTATTCCCTTTCTATGTCCCTGATTCTATTATAATCACCAGTTCATTCTGTTCATCAGATTATTTATTCACTTGATTCTTAGATTCACTTGTTGACAGATGCATATTTGTTGTTCATAATTTGTATCTTTACCTTTCTCTTCCTCTTTCTCTTCTTAAAGGATACCTTTCAGCATTTCATATAATAATGGTTTGGTGGTGATGAACTCCTTTAGCTTTTCCTTATCTGTGAAGCTCTTTATCTGACCTTCAATTCTGAATGATAGCTTTGCTGGGTAAAGTAATCTTGGTTGTAGGTTCTTGGTATTCATCACTTTGAATATTTCTTGCCACTCCCTTCTGGCCTGCATAGTTTTTGTTGAGAAATCAGCTGACAGTCGTATGGGTATACCCTTGTAGGTAACTGAGTTTCTTTCTCTTGCTGCTTTTAAGATTCTCTCTTTGTCTTTTGCTCTTGGCAATTTTAATTATGATGTGTCTTGGTGTGGTCCTCTTTGGATTCCTTTTGTTTGGGGTTCCCTGCGCTTTGTGGACCTGTAAGTCTATTTCTTTCACCAGGTGGGGGAAGTTTTCTGTCATTATTTCTTCAAATAGGTTTTCAATATCTTGCTCTCTCTCATCTTCTGGCACCCCTATAATTCTGATGTTGGTACGCTTAAAGCTGTCCTAGAGGCTCCTTAAACTATCTTCGTACTTTCGGATTCTTTTTTCATTTTGTTTTTCCGGTTGGGTGTTTTTTGCTTCTTCGTATTTCAATTCTTTGACTTGATTCTTGTAGCAATGTTGATCTTTACAAAAATTTCAAAAGGTTTATTAGATAAGTATCACTTTGTTCTAGTTTAAAGATAATATCATAGTTTATGGTTACTCAACATATGGTAAATAATACTCATCAATCTAAGGCATTCATGATTATGATATACTACCATCTCTCTTCAGATGAGTTAATATGCCTTTTAGAATAAAAGCACAATATAAGCAGGTAATGTGTCAGTCAGTAAAATATTTCCTATTGCTTCCTTAACTACTGAAGCTACAGTTCCAGTTACTTGCTACTGATTAACAACCCATGGAACAGGGGGTCCCCCAAGGGTGAGGATGACGGAGCCCACCACGCTGGGGTGTCTGCATGCACGACTCCGGAGACCAGGTTCAGAGACACAGATCTAAGCTTATTGGGGAAGTACAGCCATATAAAAAAGGGTAAGCTGCCAATAGAACAGGGACACGCTTGCTATGTTATCCAATGGGCTAAGAGTAGGTGGCTTTTGGAGATTTTTCAGGTGGGCACTGCCACTTCCTGGTGTGCCAAGGAAGTCTGTTCGCTGGAGTGTGCTCACAGTGTTGCTTCGGCCGCAACACTGAGATAAATCTCTTGAGCTCTGCCCACAAACCCACACCAAAGCCATGGCTTAAAACTGCAGGACTAGGGGACAGTCTGCGGTGGTGCTGATTCTTGGCAGGTGGAGAAGGGGGCTGCCCCAGACATGGGCACCTGCTCCTGGTGAGCTGCCAGCTTCCCTTCTGGTTGCCCATGTCCCTGATCTTTAACTCCTATAAGAACTTGGTTGTCATTGTGGGTGTGAAGTCCGTGTTGCCTTTGTTTCCTTCCCCTGAGTCTGGAGATAAAGGTGCGAAAACTCCAGGAACTGTGACAGTAGCACTAATACAGGCTTGCTTTGCCCTCTGTACCTCTGACTTCACAGAAATGTCCAACCACACGTCGCATTTCACACACATCCCTCTTTAAGGACACACCCATGTACATAAAATAAACTTGGAGAAATCTCACTACCGAACTTCTGTGTTGCAGAAGGCACTTTGGTATAAAAATCTCTCAGAAAATATGTTTTCTAAAGGAATAGAAATGGAGTGAGAGTGTAAGTGCAGTGTGTTTGTGGGTAGAGCCTGTTTTCTCTGTTCCTCAAGGGCAGGTGAGCAGGCTGTACTGCCCGATTGCAGCAGAACCTCCATGGCTGCCACAGGCATGCGTTAGGTGAACCCCAGAGGCTGGTCAGTTTATACCCTCTCCCCCACCCCTTGGGAGTACAGAGGGCTCCCTGGTGCTCTGTGTCCTGTAAGCCTGAGGAGGTGAGAGCAGAGGAAGGAGGAGAGGACACAGCTTTGTCCAGGTAGCTAATTGGTCTGTTTGTAGTATCTTCATTTTACGTTCTGTTTTATTAACATGTATTTTTACTAGGAAATCACCCAAGTCCTCCAGGTTTCCAGGTTGATGCAATAGGTTTCTCTTATTTTACTTTTAATTTATCCTCTTTCTGGTTTTCTACAGAATTGTTACAGTTATGAACAAATATTGATACATTATTGTCAACTTAAGTCTACATTTTATTTAGGCTCCCATAGTCCAGGCTCAGTCTCAGTCCTGACATCTCTTTTAATTACTCTCCAGTCTTTCAGCTGGTTGGGTGCTATGCTAGGACACGGGAGGGGGGAGAAATGCACTGCCAGGGTTCATGCTGTGCAGACCGCAGGGACTGCATGGAGGAGGCATGTGGGCAGCTCTTACACACGCCAAGTGACAGGATCCGGTCCTAACTTAGAAAGGTCAGCTGGTCACAGCGTGGACGTGGGACTGGATGAGAGAGGATTGGAAGTCGAGCAGTGGGATGGCTGGTGAGTGTGGTGCTGGCCGAGCTGAGGCAGGGATGGGGTTGGCAGAGGAGCAGGGTGTGAGGACTAGAGAGGCGTGGTCAACACTGTCCTGAGGATGGAGCCAGCAAGGGTGTGGGAGCTGGTACCTGGGGGGACTGGCCATTCGGACCCCAATAGGAGAGCGCATTCTGCTGAAAGGAGACTATTTGCTAATCTCTGGATCTATCAGCCTCGAAGGAAGGACAGGACTAAGAAGGGAGTGGGGAGAGTGCTGATCGCATGCGGGCCGCTGCCAAAGGCACCACCTCACTGAGTCCTCCCAGCCACCCAGAGGGAGCGTCGTCCTCATCTGACAGGGGAGACTGAGTCTCCATTTCTCTGGAGGTGGTGGGGCCAGAAGCTGGCTCTGCGCTGTCGGGCTCAGGCCCTGCCCCGCAAGGGCCTGGGCTCCACTCGGAGCTGCCAGGAAGCTCTTGTCAGGTGAGGCCTTAGGAAGGGGCGTGGGCAGAAGCATACTCATGCTGTGGCCAGGAGCACAGCTTTCCTGGAGGAGTCTGACCTCATCTTGCGCATCAGGAGGCCCCAGTCCCATTCCTGGTCAGGGCACATGCAGGTTTCAGGCGTGCTTCCCGGTATGGGCATGCGGGAGGCAGCGCATTGGTGTTTCTATCGATGTTTCTCTCTCCCTTCCTCTCCCTCTAAAATCAGTTAAAAAAAAAAAAGAAACAAGGCTGGAGGCAGGGAGTAGGAGTGGTAATGGCGAGATGGCTGGAGTTTGCAGAGGTAAGTACCAGAGAGGAGGGTTTTAAGCAGAAAAAGAGTCTCCGAAATGTCATGAAGATTCTTCTTGATTCTCTGGTTGAACATCAAGCTGCACGTACATGGATGAGATCCCAGGAGGCCTGGACGGACATGACTGAGGACCGAGCCTCTCTTGTGAGGCTGCAGCTCGCCCGGGCACGGGAAGCCCTCCTTGCTGGCTGCCAGGGCACAGAGACTCACGAAGACAAGTCACCCCGTGGAGAACTCAGAGCCGGTCATGCCTGTTCTCGATGCACCTGGACTTATTTTAAAAGCAAGCCTCGGACGGACCAAGTCTGTCTGAAATTTAATAAGTTGTTGCCAAACGAAGCACTAGATCTACTGAAACCTATCAGCATATGGCTACCGCAAGATGAGCAGCGTGGCGTCCAGCACCCAAGCAAAATACAAGATGCGAAGAAGCAAACGTGTGACTGATCTTCAAGAGAAAACAGTAGAAACCAACACAGAAATGACAGGGTTAATGATAAACCACTCCAGCATTTAAAAAGTATATTGAGGTGTTTATAACAAACATAAAAATAGACAAAAATGAAAGAAATGGAAGAATACGTGTGTAAAAAATATAAAATCCAAAACCTTATGCCTGTTGATGGGCTCAACAGTAAGTTACCTGTTGTGGAAACAAGAGATTTGTGGAAACAAGACACGGAAATAGCAACTGTCTAAACTACAGATGCAAAAAGGCTGCCCCCACCCCCCCATCCTCCCAAAAGCGATCTCTATGAGACAGTGTCTCCCCAAAGGCCGAAAGCATTTACCACCCAAGCCCAGGAGGAGCAGAGAGGGGAAGGGGCAGGAGGAGACCATGTTCCCAGGGGGGCTGCCCTGCTGATGTTCATTCAGGCTGGAGGGAAAGTGAACTAAAAGTCCAGAGCAACTTCTGGCTGGGCACCACCACCGACAGAGGCAGCTGCTGTGCCCACAGGCAGCCCCCAGGCCGACAACACCGCCACAGGCACCCGTCATTGCGACTGGCCACCCATATGGAGACAGGTGCCCCACTATTGGGCGGAGCAGCCAGGACTATAAGGGCCCGGCACCGCAAGGGGCCTTCCGCATTAGAGGCGCTAGGAGCAGCAGACAACCATCTACCAGCCAGTGGAGTTGAGGAGCCCGAACCGTGCCCCTGGCAGGCGGGCACCACTGGGCACCAGCCTGTCTGGGGGCTGCTGTAGGAGTGCTCCCCCCCACGTGCCCAAGCCACTCAGGGCATAGACATCCCTGTTATTAGATGGGTTTTTATTTTATTGAGACCAAAGTATCATTTCTTATAATTATGGCCTTTGGTTCATGATTTGCCTTAACACACACACACACACACACACACACACACACACACACACACACACGGTAAATGGAACACACCCCTCCTCAGGCTCAGGCCCTCCTGCCAGGCAGAGGGAGGAGAGGGAGGCAGGGACCAGAGGAGGGCGCCCCTCAGCCAGGAAATGGCTGGCTGCCATTCTGACCCCCTGCAGCTCCCGACCCCTCCCTGCAAGCGGGTTTCTCTGTTTCCTATGACACCTGCGCTGGGAAAGCCTGGGGAGCTGCCCCCCACCACCCCGCACCTCCCGCCCCCAGGCCTGGAGGCTGGCGGGACTGGCAGCAGGTGCAGAGGGAGCGTCACAGGGTGCCACCGGGGCGAGCCGGGGCCCTACTGCCCCCTCCCCGGGCGAGCGCCCCTCCCCTGGCGACCAGGGGTCCCACTGCCCCCTCCCCTGATGCGCGGAGGTCCCATTGCCCCCTCTCACCGCCTGTCTCCCCAGTTACTTCTCTGTCTGGATCCTAGAACAATCCCCGAGGTTCTGGCCTGGGCACTTGGGTAACAATACAGGATCTCAGCGCCCACTCCGCTGCGCCCACAGGCCAAGCATTACTCCCCGCCCCAGACCTGAAATCTGTTGCGCTTCTGTCCTGACAAAGGCCTGGAGTGACTGCTCAAGGGGGAGCCGCTCAGGGAGACCAGAGTGGGAGGGGGTTGGGGGGAGGGTGGCCCAACAGCACGGGGGCTGGCCCTCAGGTCAGAACAGAGTTCCTGAGCCGCCCCTGCTTCCCAGGGTCACCCCGCTGAGGTCCCGGCATCAGAAATCTGGCTGAAGGTGGACGTTTAGACCTGCCGCCTCTCTGTACTTGGGAAGGTCTTTAAGCTCCGGTGAGTGTCTTGCCTGCGACACGGGGCTAAGGAGCCCGGCCTCCCTGTCCAGGACGGCTCTGAGCCAGTTGAGATGACGCTTGACCTGCAGTGGGATGAAGGGCTCTGGGCATGAACACCAGGGAACAACCTGTGTAGGTTTCTATGTCACTCTTTGGCCTGTAGTGTGCTTTGCATGTGTAAGAACGTGTTTACAATCTCTTGTTTGTACATTTTAAGGCATCTCAATGCTTTTTGAAATAGGGTAGGTGTGGAGTAAACATAAACATAAACATTTTTTGTTGTTAATCCTCACCAGAGGATATTTTTTTCCCATTGCTTTTCAGAGAGTGGAAGGGTGGGAGGGAAGAGAGAGAGAGAGAGAGAGAGAGAGAGAGAGAGAGAGCGAGAGAGAAAGAGAGAGAGAGAGAAGAGAGAGAGAGAGAAATATCGATGTGATACAGAAACATGGACTGGTTGCCTCCCCCACTCACCCCTCTGTGGTCAGGAAGTGAAACCCCAACCCAGGTATATGCCCTTGACTGGGAATTGAACCTGTGACTCTGGTGTGCAGGATGACACTCTAACCACTTAACCACACTGGCCAGGGCAAAAGATAGACAAAAAATTTAAAAATCTATAACCTACTGTTCCCAAACCCTATCTCACGATATTCTTGAGCTAATGGCCTACCCCAGTGGTCAGCAAACTCATTAGTCAACAGAACCAAATATCAACAGTACAACGATTGAAATTTCTTTTGAGAGCCAAATTTTTTAAACTTAAACTATATAGGTAGGTACATTCAACTTTAAATTCAACTTTAAATTCACGGTTTTCATCTTCTGTTTTTCTTTGCTTCTTCTTTGTAGCCATCTCAAACAGGTCACCTAAAAAAATGTTTCATTTTATAATAATAAAGCCACCAACACAAAAGAATTACAATTCTTAAATTGATGACAAAAATACCTGTAGGATTTGCAGCTGGTTGGAAAAATACAGGTAACTTTATGCTTCAAGTAGGTACTTTTACCACCCACGAGCGATTTGTGGACACGATTAGCACTAACCACTGCACAATGAGACTGCTGACTGACTGGCTCACTCAACTCGTGAATGAATCGTGCTTGCCTCCCTCGTGCTGCGTGCTGCATATCCCGCGGCCCGCCTGAGCTGCATCTCCCGTCTCCTGACTAACCGACACCCCCCACATCTTCTAAGGCCACTTCTTCAAAATAGACTCGCCCAGGCCAAAAACCGACTTCTGTGCATGGGCCATGAAGTTTCAATCGCACTGTACGTGTGCGCCCGCACATGGTATTTTGTGGAAGAGCCACACTCAAGTGGCCAAAGAGCTGCATGTGGCTCACGAGCCATAGTTTGCTGACCACTGGCCTACCCAAATAGTATAACAGCCTCATTACAAACATGATTTTCAGAAAGGCCTTTTCTTAGATACCACAAAACATCAGAAAAGGAGGATGGCAATATACAGATGGAGAATACACAGAAGTAGAGCGATTTCTCTGGTATGCTAGAGAATTAGACAATTCTCTGTTCCTAATTCATTTTGCAGTAAAAGGAACTGGCCTCTTTGGAGAAAGAACTGATAAAGTTTGGGTGAGAGAAGGTACAGGTGAGTTAATGTGCCAGAAAGCAAGGAAGTGCATAGAAACTGGTGGAGGCATGGAGGGAATCTATTGTCCAACCTTGAGGAATTTAAACATCAAAACAACCTGCTTACTATGGATTTTAGCACATTGAACAATAAAAAGTGTACTAACACACACACAAAAAAAAGAGAGAAGATAGGGAAAAGGAAAAACTTCCTTTTCAGAAGACTGTTGGGTGAAAAAATGTGTAATTAATGATAATATTATAAAATCACTTTTTTCCCCATCATTGATATAATAATTTATTCAGGCAAGAATTATCATTGGGTCTATAACACTGAGTGCAAATTAATTGGGGAACAGAATATTAACAAATTCAAAGTACTTTTTAATAATGTATAAATCTAGTGGGAGCCACTTTATCAAGTTATCAAACTATGTATCCCACTTTTTAAAAACATCTTTATTGTTGAAAGTATTACATAGGTCCTCTTTTCCCCCCATTAACCTCTTCCAGCCACTCCCCTCCCCCTACCCCACCCCAGGCCCTCACCACCACATTGTCTGTGTCCAAGGGTGATGCATATATGCATACAAGTTCATTGGTAGATCTCTTCCCACCCTGCCCTCCCTCTGAGGTTCAACAGTCTGTTCATGCTATCTCTGGGTCTATTTTTGTTCATGAGTTTATTGGTTCATTAGATTCCACATATGAGTGATACATATCTTTCTCTGATTGGCTTATTTTGCTCAGCATTATACTCTCCAGGTCCCTCCATGCTGTTGCAAATGGCATGTACCAAAATTTTTTTCCCATTAATCTGCTGATGGGCACTTGGGCTGTTTCCAGAACTTAGCTATTGTAAATGATGCTGCTATGAATGTAGTGGTGCATATATTTTTTCTGATGAGTGTTTCAGGTTTCTTAGAATATATTCCTAGAAGTGGGATCACTGGGTCAAATGGGAATTCCATTTTTTTTTTTTTTTTTTAGGAAACTCCATACTGTTTCCCATAGTGACTGCGCCAGTCTGCATTCCCACCAGCAGTGCACTAGAGTGGATTCTCTTTTCTTCACATCCTCGCCAGCACTTGTCATTTGTTGATTTGTTTATGGTAGCCATTCTGACAGGTGTGAGGTGAAACCTCATTGTCGTTTTGATCTGCATCTCTCAGATGATTAGTGACTTTGAGCATCTACACTAATAAAAGACCAACATGCAAATTAACCATACCTTCGCTATGCCTTAAGCCACACCCACCAGCCAATCAGAGCGATGATATGCAAATTAACCCAAACAAGATGGCAGCCTGCAGCCAAGGAGCTGGAGCAAGCAGGAGGCTTGATTGCCCCAATGATGGAGGAAGCCAAGCTTCCTGCCTGCCGCAGCTCTGAGCTCCACTCAAAGCAACAAAGTTTCAATTATAGAAGATAAATAAACCCCAGATACCTGCTTTCAGCAGGCCAAGCCATGGAGCTGAAGCAAGCAGGAGGCTTGGGTTGCCCCTGGTGATGGAGGAAGCCAAGCTTCCCTCCCACCTGCCCTGGCCAGCTCTGAGCTCCTCTCAAGGCTACAAAGTTTCAATTATAAATGGTAAATAAATCCCAGAATAAAAAAAAAGAAAAAAAGGAGAGGCTGGGAGCTTTCATCGCTGGGGGGCCTTGGCCAACCTGAAAATGGCCCTCAGCCCTTCACCCAGACTGACCAGGCACCCCAGTGGGGAACCCTCCACCCTAAAGGGGGTGTGGCCAGCCTGAAAACAGCCATCAACCCCTCACCCAGGCTGGCCAAACCTCCATGGGGTGAGAGTCCCCACTGGGGCGGGGGCTTGGCCAGCCTGCAAACAGCCATCATCCCCTCACCCAGGCTGGCCAGGCACCCCAGTGGGGACCCCCACCCTGAAGGGGGTGTGACCAGCCTGCAAACAACCATCAGCCTCTCACCCAGTCTGGCCAGGCACCCCAGTGGGGACCCTCACCTTGAAGGGGGTGTGACCAGCCTGCAAACACCCATCAGCCCCTCACCCAGGATGGCCAGGCACCCCAACAGGACCCCCACCCTGATCCGGGACAACCTTCAGGGCAAACCAGCTGGCCCCCACCAGTGCACCAGGCCTCTATCCTATATAATAAAAGGGTAATATGCAAATTGACCCTAACAGCAGAACAACTGGGAATGACTGGTCACTGACACACACTGACCACCAGGAGGTAGATGCTCAATGCAGGAGCTGTCCCCTGGTGGTCAGTGCGCTCCCAAAGGTGAAGCTCTGATCAGCTACAACCCAGGCTGATGGCTACCAGCACAGCGGTGGTGGCAGGATCCTCTCCCGCCTCCTCAGCAGCACTAAGGATGTCTGACTGCAGCTTAGGTCTGCTCCCTGCTGGTAAGTGGACATCCCCTGAGGGCTCCTGGACTGCTAGAGGGATGTCTGACTGCCAGCTTGGGCCTGATCCCCCAGGGAGCAGGCCTAAGCCAGCAGGTGGACATCCTCTGAGGGGTCCCAGACTGCAAGAGGGCATAAGCCGGGCTGAGGGACCCTCCCACCCCCCGCCGAGTGCACAATTTTTTGTGCACTGGGCCTCTAGTGTTTTCATATGTCTCTTGGCCATCTGTATGTCCCCTTTGGAACAGTGTCTATTTAGGTCCTTTGCCCATTTTTAAATTGGATTGTTTGTCTGCCTTTTGTTAAGTTGTATGAGTTCCCTATAATTTTGGAGATTAACCCCTTTTCGGATGTATCATTAGCAAATATGTTCTCCTGTGTAATGGGGTTTCTTGTTACTTTGCTGATGATTTCTTTTGTTGTGCAGAAGCTTTTTGTTTTGATGTAGTCCCATTGGTTTATTTTCTCCTTAGTTTCCATTGTCCTAGAAGATGTATCAGTAAACATATTCCTATGAGAGATGTCTGAGATTTGGGTGCCTATGGCTTCTTCTAGGACTTTTATGGTTTCATGTCTTACATTTAAGCCTTTTATCCATTTTGAGTTTATCTTGTGTATGGTCTAAGTTGGTGGTATAGTTTCATTTTTTTGTATGTAACTGTCCAATTTTCCCAGCACCATTTATTGAAGAGATTGTCTCTGCTCCAATGTATGCTCTTGTCTCCTTTGTCAAATATTAATTGAACAGAGTGGCTTGGGTTGATTTCTGGGATTAGAGTGGCTTTGTAATGTAACTTGATATCTGATATTGCGATTCCTCCAACTTTGTTCTTTTTCCTCACGATTGCTGCAGCTATTCTAGGTTTTTGTTTTGTTTTGTGTGTTTTTTGTGTGTTTTTTTGGTTCCTCATAAATTTTTGGAGTGTTTGTTCTAGAATTTTGAAACATGTTGATATTTTAATGGGTATTTCATTAAATCTATAGATTGTTTTGGATAATATGGACATTTTAATGATTTTGATCCTACCAATCCATGAACATGGTATATTCTTCCACTTGTTTATATCTTTCTCTTATCACTTTTTTTTCAATGTCCTGTAGTTTTCAGATTACAGTTTTTTTTAGCTCCCTGATTAAGTTTATTCCTCAGTATCTTAATTTTTTGTTATAATGGAAAATGGAATTTTTGTTTTAGTTTATTTTTCTGAGCATTCACTATTGGTGTATAAAAATGCGATGGATTTCTGGGTGTTAATTTTGTACACTGTTACGTTTTCAAATTCATTTATTAAATCTAGTAGTTTTGATGGAGTATTTTGGTTTTTATATGTAGAGTATCATGTCATCTGTGAATAATGAACATTTTACTTCATACTTTCTAACCTAGATGCCTTTTATTTCTTCTTCTTGTCTGATACCTATTGCCAGGACTTCCAGTACTATGTTGAATAAGAGTGGTGAAAAAAGGCATCCCTGTCTTGTTTCTGTTCTTAGTAGAAGTTGTTTTAGTTTTTGATGATTAAGTATAATGTTGACTGTAGGTTTTTCTTTATTTTTTCCCCCCCTCATAGCTCAGCTCCACCCGGTTCCCACCTCACCCTCTGCCCTTACCCACCCCCGACTGTCTTCATCCATAGGTGTCCAATTTTTGTCCAGTCTCTTCCTGCAACCCCACACCACTTTCCCCCCAAGATTTGTCAGTCCACTCCCTTTTTATGCCCCTGATTCTATTATATTCACCAAATTATTCTGTTCATCAGATTTTTTATTCACTTGATTTTTAGATTCACTTGTTGATAGATATGTATTTGTTGTTCATAATTTTTTTAAAAATATATTTTATTGATTTTTCACAGAGAGGAAGGGAGAGAGATAGAGAGTCAGAAACATCGATGAGAGAGAAACATCGATCAGCTGCCTCCTGCACATCCCCCACTGAGGATGTGCCCGCAACCCAGGTACATACCCTTGACTGGAATCGAACCCGGGACCCTTCAGTCCGCAAGCCGACGCTCCATCCACTGAGCCAAACCGGTTTCGGCCATAATTTTTATCTTTACCTTTTTCTTCTTCTTCCTCTTCTTAAAGAATACCTTTCAGCATTTCATATAATACTGGTTTGGTAGTGATGAACTCCTTTAGCATTTTCTTATCTGTGAAGCTCTTCATCTGACCTTCAATTCTGAATGATAGCTTTGCTAGGTAAAGTAATCTTGGTTGTAGGTTCTTGCTATTCATCACTTTGAATATTTCTTGCCACTCCCTTCTGGCCTGCATAGCTTCTGTTGAGAAATCAGCTGACAATCGTATGGGTACTCCCTTGTAGGTAACTAACTGTTTTTCTCTTGCTGCTTTTAAGATTCATTCTTTGTCTTTTGCCCTTGGCATTTTAATTATGATGTGTCTTGGTGTAGTCCTCTTTGGATTCCTTTTGTTTGGGGTTCTCTGTGCTTCCTGGACTTGTAAGTCTATTTCTTTCACCAGGTAGGGGAAATTTTCTGTCATTATTTCTTGAAATAGGTTTTCAATATCTTGCTCTCTCTCATCTTCTGGCACCCCCACAATTCGGATGTTGGTATGCTCGAAGTTGTCCCAGAGGCTCCTTACACTATCTTCATATTTTTGGATTCTTTTTTCTTTTTGTTTTTCCGGTTGGGTGTTTTATGCTTCTTTGTATTTCAAATCTTTGACTTGATTCTTGGGATCCTCTAGTCTGCTGTTGGACCTCTGTATAATATTCTTTATTTCAGTCAGTGTATGCTTAATTTCTAGTTGGTCCTTTTATATATCCTCGAGGGTCTCACTAGATTTATCAAGGGTCTCACTAAATTTATCGACAGTTTCTAGAAAATTTTTGAAAAACCTTATAACCTTGGTTTTGAACTCTATATCCAGTAGTTTGCTTTCCTCCATTTCTGTCATTTGTGACCTGTTTATTTGTCTCCACATTTTAGCTGCTTCCCTGTGTTGATAGAGTTGCTTTCTGTGCTAGGTGTCCTATAGGGCCCAGTGGCTCAGCCGCCCCAATTATCTGAGGTGGACACTCTTGGTGCACCGCTTTGTCAGCTTTGTGCACAGTCTTGTTGTAGTTAAGCCTTGATTGTTGTTGGTATCAGTGGGAGGAATTGACCTCCAGGCCAATTGGCTGTGAGATTCAGCTGTGTCTACAGTGGGAGAACTTCTGTGCTGGAGACACCCTTCTGGGGCAAGACTTGCTTCAGTGGGGCTTTGGTGCTGAGTCTGCCCCCTGACTGTGTCCCTTATGGATCTTAGGAGTTGTAATCTGGATGATCCCACTCTGACCACTGGGCACACTGTCTCTTGGATCTCTAAGGAGGTGCTAATTTAGCCTCTGCCTGATGCTACCCAGCAGGAACTATGGAGAGATCTGCAGATTCCTCTTCTTTGTTTGGGGTTCTGAGGTGCCCAGATGTGGCCCAGCTGTGAAGCAATGAAAGCTGCAGTGGGGCCTTGGGCCTTCTTTGGATGTTTTGGGTCTCTCTGACCCAGTTGCAGTTTGTTAGGTAATTTTATATTGCAAACGGCCAGCCCACTCATATGCAAAAGCCTCTGTGCACAGCTTGGGTGGGGCGGGGTCTCATGGAATCAACAGGGTGCAGCAAACAGCTATGGCTGATCCTAGCCCTCCCCTAAGAGGCTCAGTGTCTCAGTGTCCCGTGGTAATCGCTGCAAGCACCTCTGAGAGAAAGCTGCCCCCGTGTTCCGCCCGATGCCAGACAGTCCATTTCATCCTGTATGAGTCTGGGTCACCAGAGACTCGTCTGGAACTGGAGTTCAGAGCAGTCAGGAGCTTGTAACTCCCTCCCTATTGAAAAAGACAGCCACATCCTCAGTTGTCAGCCTTTTCCTGCACACCTCCATACCTCTGCACTTTATTTCTGCACCTCCTCTGAGTCTCAGTGTGCTTTTCTCTTTCCTTCTAGTTGTAGAATTTCCACTCAGCCAGCCTTCCTGTGCTTCTGGATGATGTCCGTTTTGTCTTTTAGTTGTATTTTTGAAGTGGTTGTGTGAGGCAGCAATTTCAGGTGTTTACCTATGCCGCCATCTTGGTTTCTCCGACTGTAGGTTTTTCATATATGGTCTCTATTATGTTGAGATATTATCCCTCTATTCCCACTTTGCTGAGAGTTTTTATCAAGAAAGGGTATTGGATTTTGTAGAATGCTTTTTATGCATCAATTGATATGATCATGTGATTTTATCTTGCAATCTGTTTATGTGATGTACCATTTTTTTATATATATTTTTAATAATCATTTTCTTTTTCTTTTAAAATATATTTTTATTGATTTCAGAGAGGACGGGAGAGGGAGAAAGAGATAGAAACATCAATGATAAGAGAGAATCATTGATTGGCTGCCTCCTGTGCATCCCCTACTAGGGATGTAGCCCGAAACCTGGGCATGTGCCCTTGACTGGAATAGAACCCAGGACCCTTAAGTTTGCAGGCTGATGCTCTATTCACTGAGCCAAACCAGCGACGGCCACACTTATTGATTTGGGAATATTGTACCTGCCTTGCATCCTGAGAATATATCTAACTTGGTCATGGTGTATGATCTTTTTTAATACATTTCTAGATCCAATTTGCTAAAATTTTCTGGATGCTAGTGTCTATGTTCATCAGGGATATTGGTCTGATATTCTCTTTTTTTGTCATGTCTTTATCTGATTTTGGAATTAGGGTAATGCTGGCCTTATAGAAAGATTTTGGAGGTGTTCCTTCTTCTTGAATTTTTTAGAATAGTTTGAGGAGAATAGTTTTTAGTTCTTCTTTGAATGTTTGGTAAAACTCTCCTGTAAAGACATCTGGTCTAGGGCTTTTGTTTTCTGGAAGTTTTTTTTTTTTTTATTATGGCTTCAATTTCCTCCATAGTCATTGGCCTATTCAGGCTTTTTGAGTCTTCCTGATTGAGTTTTGGAAGGTTGAATTTTCCTAGAAATATGTCCATTTTGTTCAAGTTGTCTCACTTGTTAGAATAAAGTCATTGATAGTATTTTCTTTTTCTTTTTTTTACTATCCTTTGTATTTCTGTGGGGTCAGTTATTACTTCACCTATTTCATTTCTGATTTTGTTTATTTAGGTCCTCTCTCTTTGCTTCTTGATGAGTCTGGCTAGAGGTTCATCAATATTGTTTATTCTTTCAAGAGTCAGCTCTTGGTTTCATTGACTTTTGTATTTTTTAGTTGCTATGTCATTTATTTTCACTCTGATCTTCATTAATTACTACCTTCTACTTACTCTGGCCTTTGTGTGTTGTTCTCTTTCTAAATCTTTAAGTTGTATGGTTAGAGAGCTTATTAAAAGGTTTTTTTTATTTTTTTTGAGGTAGGCCTGAAATGCTATGAACTTCCCTCAGGACTGCATTCACTGTTTCTCATAGATCTTCAGTTGTTGTGTATTCATTCTCATTTGTTTTCAGGATGTTTTTTATATTTGCTTTTATCTCTTTGGTAACCCATTCATTGTTTAATAGCATGCTATTTAGCCTCCATCTGTTTAAATGTTTTTATTGTAGCTGATATCTAATTTCCATTGTGGTCTGAAAAGATGCTTGACATGATTTCAATCTTCTTGACTTTGTAGAGATTTAGCTTCTGTCCTAGCTTTTGGTCTATCTTTGAAAATGTCACATGTGAATTTGAGAAGAATGTATATTCCATAGCTTTAGGGTGAAATGTTCTGAAGATGCCAATTAGTTCCATTGGTTCTAGAGTGTCATATAGGATTGCTGTTTCCTTGTTGATTTTTTTGTCTAGAAGATTTATCCAGTGATGTCAGTGGGGTATTACAGTCCCTTACTACTATTGTATTGTTGTTGATTTCTCCCTTGATATCCTCCAGAATTTTAAAAATATATTTGGATGCTCTTGCATTGGGTGCATATATGTTTACCAGAGTTATATTCTCTTATTATATTGATCCCTTCAGTTTTATGAAGTGGCCTCCCATACCTCTTCTTTTTAAAAAAATATATATTTTATTGATTTTTTTTTACAGAGAGGAAGGGAGAGAGATAGAGAGTTAGAAACATCAATGAGAGAGAAACATTGGTCAGCTGCCACCTGCACACCCCCTACTGGGGATGTGCCTGCAACTAAGGTACATGCCCTTAACTGGAATCAAACCTGGGACCCTTCAGTACGCAGGCTGATGCTCTATCCACTGAGCCAAACTGGTTAGGGCTCATACCTCTTCTTATGGCCTTCACTTTGATGTCTATTTTGTTAGATATAAGTATTGCTACCCCAACATTTTTTTTTTATTTCCATGTACCTGAAATTTTTTTTTCCATCCCTTCACTTTCAGTCTGTGTGAGTCTCTTGTTCTGAGGTGGGTCTCTTGTAGATAGCATATATTTATGGGTCATGTTCTCTTATCCACTCAGCTACCCTATCTTTTGATTTGACTATTAATTCATTTACATTTAAGGTTCTTATTGATAGGTACTGGTTTGTTACTATTTTTATTCATTATGCCTGTGTTCCTTCTTTCCTTTCTGTTTCTTCTTTTTACAACAGTCCATTTAGCATTTCTTGCATTGCTATTTTGGTGGTAATAAACTCTCTTAGCCTTTTCTTGTCTGCGAAGTTCCTGATTTCCCCTTCAATTTTGAATGACAGCTTCACTGGATAGAGTGTTCTTGGATTCATTCCCTTGCTTTGCATCACTTAGTATACTTCATTCCATTCCTTTGTGGTCTGATGTGTTTCTTTTGAGAAATCAGTTGATAGTATAATGAGAGATCCCTTGTAAGTAACTCTCTATCTCTCCCTTGCAGCCTTTAAGATTCTTTCTTTGTATTTTATGGTTGTCAATTTAATTATTATGTTTCTTGGTGTAGGTCTTTTTGGATTCATCTTTATTGGGACTCTCTGTCTTTCTTGTAATTGTGTGAGTTTTTTCTTCCCTAAGTCAGGGAAGTTTTCTGTCATTATTTCTTCAAATATGGTTTCTATTCCTTGCTCAGTTTCCTCTCCTTCTGGCACCCCTATTAAATGGATGTTGTTTTGTTTCATATTTTGTCCCCAAACCCCCTTTAAATCTCCTGCTTTTTAATTTTTTCCAGTTGCTACTCTGTTTGGGCGGGGTTTTTGTTTGTTTGTTTGTTTTGTTTTTTAATACCTTGGTTTCTAACTTGCTAATTCGGTTCTCTACTTCTTCTAGTCTACTGTTGAAATATTCCATTGCTGTCTTCATTGCAGCTATGTCATTCTTCATTTACTCATGTTGGTGCATTTCTCATTCAGCTCCTTGTAATTCTCATTGATTTGCATGTATTTCTCATCCAGATGTTTGAGCATCCTTATAGCCATGACTATGAATTCCTTCTCTGACATATTACTTGCCTCCATTTCATTTAGTTCCTTTTCTGGTGATTCCTCTTTTTACTTCATTTGAGGGTTGTTTCTTTGTTGCACCATTGTTACTGTTCCTTTGTCATTGTTTCTATGTATTGGATCAAACTGCTATGCCACCCAGATTTTTTGAATTGATCTTATGTACTAGATGTTTTGTGGGACCCAATGGTGCAGTCTCTAAGGTCTCCTGGGCTGGGTGTTCTAAGGTGGCCCCCTACTTGAGATATTTGGGTTCTCCTCATGTAGTTGGTTCTTGAATGTTATTGTCCCATTTATAGATGGAGTCTCCTCTCAGGGTGTCTAATTATGTGGCTTGCTCCCTACCACATTGTGATAGCCATTTTGGAGGTACTGATCGAACAACACAAAATAAAACATGAGAAGACACAACACAGAAGGAACAGAACATGAATATACACAAGATGCCTATAGCCCCAACAACAGTCACCACCAGAGGAAAGAGAATGAGAGAAGAGAAGAGAGAGCAGGAATGGTGAAAGAAGAAAAATATGGGAAGAAAAATCAATAAAATAAATAAATAAACCACAAAGCACAAACAAAAAACACCCAGTAAAAAAGGGAGGGGGTCTGAATCTTAAGTAAAGAAAATAATGTTAAAGAATTGGAGAAATAGGGGAAGAACTATGGTTTAAAATGAAGGAGGAAGAAAAGAAATCAGAAGACAAGGAAGAAAAATAATTGAAAGAAGAAGAGAGAGCAGATAGTCCTAAGTTTAGGAAGTGAAACAAGTCAAGAAATTAGAAAAAGAAAAGAGAAAGAGAAGAGAGAAAAGAATTTTAAAAATTGAGTAGTGAAAAAAAGAAGAGAAAAGGAAATTGATTAGGAGCACAGAAGACAAAATTAATAAATGAACAGGGGAGTAAAGATTGTGGCCGGTAGGATGGCAGTGAGGAAGAGAGTGTGAGTGAGGGAAAGTGGAGTGTGTGGTTTGTGTGTGTGAGTGAGGGACAGTTAGATCATGCAGGAGTCTTGGGGCCAGGCAGACTGGGCTCTGCTAGATGGGGAGCGCTTGTTACCAATGCAACCACTCTCAGGGCAGCTGGCTCAGGCACAGAAACCACACCATCTTGAAGGGGAGAGCAGCTGTGACTATGAACCCAGCCTCACCACCAGACTGGCCTCAGACACCATACAAGACCCTAAAGTCACTCTGGCCAAAGACATGCTACCTTATCTACAGACCCACACACTCTGGGACTCCAGCCTGCTCAGCTGCAGGCTCCTGTGAACCCTGGAGTGCCCAACCCTCCCACCAAGCCTGACTCTTCAGCCACAGGCCCTGCATGACCTGGTGCCCGTGCCCTCCAGCAAGACTCAGGGTGTGCAACCCTCCCACCAAGCCCACTGCTTTAGCCACAGGCCCTGTGCAACTCAACGCCTGGACCCTAAGATGAGAGCAAAAATGGGGAAACAAAGAAACAACCCCCAAAAGAAAGAAATGGAGGAATTTGCAGAAAAGGAACTAAATAAAAATGAGGCATGCAATATGTAAGAAAAAGATTTCAGAATAAGGGTCATATAGTTCCTAAACCAGCTGGATGAGAAATCAACAACTTATGTAAGAATCAAGAGGAAGTGAAGAATGATATAGCTACAAAAAAACACAATGAAAGGTTTCAACAGTATACTAGAAGAAGTGGAGGACCAAATTAGTGAGTTGGAAGACAGGTTGGGAAACACACCCAATCTTAACAGCAATTGGAGAAAAATATTATAAAGCAGGAGCCCCTAAGGGAGTTTTGGAACAATATGAAATGAAATAACATCTGTATAATAGGGGTGCCAGAAGGGCAAGAAGATGAGCAAAGATTATAAAACCTATTTGAACAAATAATGATAGAAAACTTCCCTGATTTGGGGTAGAAAAAAGTCACACAAGCACAGAGAGTCCCAGACAAGATGGATCCAAAAAGGCCCACGCCAAGACACGTTGTAATTACAATGACAATTGTTAATGACAAAGAGAATCTTAAGGCTGCAAGAGAGACAGAGAGTTACCTACAAGGAATCTCCTATTAGACTATCAACTTATTTCTCAGCAGAAACACATCAGGCCACAAGGGAATGGAATGAAGTATACAAAGTGATGCAAAGCAAGGGAATGAATCCAAGGATACTCTATCCAACAAGGCTATCATTCAAAATTGAAGGTGAAACCAGGAGCTTCACAGAAAAAAAAAAAACAAAAAAAAAACAAAAAAAAACAAAAAAAAACAAAACAAAAAAAAAAAAAACAGCTAAGGGACTTTATTACTACCAAGCCAGCAATGTAAGAAATGCTAAAGGAACTGTTGCAAAAAGAGGAAATAACAGGCATAAAGATTAAAAATGGCAACAAACCAGTACCTATCAATAAGAACTTTAAATGTAAATGGATTAAATGCTCCAATCTAAAGATATCCAGTGGCTGAATGGATAAGAAAATGTGACCCATATATCTGCTGTTTACAAGAGACCCACCTCAGAACAAGAGACTCACACAGACTGAAAGTGAAGGGATGGAAAAAATTTTTCAGGCAAATGGATAAAAAAAAAAAAGCTGTGTTAACAGTACTTATGTCTGACATAATAGATCTGAAAGGGAAGGCAATAATAGGAGATAAGGAAAGCCACTTCATAGTAATAAAGGGAGTGATACAACAAGAGACTATAACTCTGGTAATCATATATGCACCCAATGTAGGAGCATTCAAATACATAAAAAACTTGTGGAAGATATCAAGGGGGAGATCGACAGCAATACAATCATAATAGGGGACTATAATACCCCACTGACATCACTAGATAAATCCTCTAGACAAAAAAATCAACAAAGAAACAGCAATCTGAAATGACTCACTAGATCAGGTGAACTTAATGGATATCTTCAGAACATTTCACCCCAAAGCTATGGAATATACATTCTTCTGAACTGCACATGGGACATTTTCAAAGATAGGCCACATATTGGGATATAGGCAAAGTCTCAGAATCAAGAAGATTGAAATCATATCAAGCATCTTCTCAGATCACTATGGCATAAAATTAGAAATCAATTACAATAAAAACAATTAAAAAATTTAAACACTTGGAGACTAAATAGCATGTTATTAAACAATGATTAGGTTACCAATGAGATCAAAGAAGAAATAAAAAAAAAATATCCAGGAGATAAATGACAATGAAAACACAACAATCAAAAAACAATGGGTCACAGTGAAAGCCGTCATGAGAGGGAAGTTCATAGCACTACAGGTCTACCTCAAAAATCAAGAAAAACGAGTAATAAATTATCTTAAAGAATTATAAAGAGAGCAACGAGAAAAGCCCAGAGTGAGTAGAAGGAAGGAAATAATAAATATGAGAGTGGAAATAAATGACATAGAGACCAAAACACAACACAAAAGATCAATAAAACCAAGAACTGGTTCTTTGACAGGATAAACAAGATTGATGAACCTCTAGCCAGGCTCACCTAGGAGCAAAGAGAGAGGACCACAATAAACAAAATCAGAAAAGAGTCAAATAACAACAGACCCCACAGAAATCCAAAGGATTATTCAAAAATACTATGAACAATTCTCTTCCAACAAACTGGTCAACCTCAAAGAAATGTACATATTCCTAGAAAAATACAATCTTCTAAAACTCAATCAGGAAGAATTAAAAAATCTGAATAGGCCACCCTAACCGGTTTGGCTCAGTCGATAGAGTGTCGGCCTGCAGACTCAAAGGTCCCAGGTTCGATTCCGGTCGAGGGCATGTACCTTGGTTGCGGGCACATCGCCAGTAGGGAGTGTGCAGGAGGCAACTGATTGATGTTTCTCTCTCATCGATGTTTCTAACTCTCTTTCCTTCTCCCTTCCTCTCTGTAAAAAATCAATAAAATATATTAAAAAAAAATAAAAAATCTGAATAGGCTGATAACTATGGAGGAAATTGAAACCATAACAAAACAAAAAACAAACAACAACAACAAAAAAGAACTTCCAACAAACAGAAGCCCTGAGCTGGACAGCTTCACAGGGGAGTTTTACCAAACATTCAAAGAACTAAAACCTACCCTCCTCAGACTATTACAAAAAATTGAAGAGGAAGGAACACTTTCAAGCTTTTTCTTAGTAGCCAGCATTACCCTAATTTCAAACGCAGATAAAGACACCCCAAAGAAAGGGAATTATAAGCTAATATCCCTGATGAACATAGATGCTAATATGCTCAACAAAATTCTAGCAAATCCAATCCAGCATTACACTCAAATGATCATACACCATGGCCAAGTGGGATTTATTCCAGGGATGCAATGCTGGTATAATATCTGCAAATCAATCAACATGATACATCACATAAACAAATTGAGAGACAAAAATCACAGATGCAGGTATAAAAATCACGTATCAATTGATGCAGAAAAAGCATTTAACAAAATTCAACACCCTTTCTTGATAAAAACTCTCAGCAAAGTGGGAATAGAAGGATCATACCTCAACATAATAAAGGCCATATGACAAACCTACAGCCAACAGCATACTCAATGGGCAAAACCTAAAATCATTTCCCCTAAGAACAGGAATAAGACAGGGATACCCACTTTACTACTCCTGTTCGACATAGTACTGCAAGTGCTAGCCATAGCGATCAGTCAAGAAGAAAAAATAAAAGCCATCTAAGTTGCCAAAGAAGAAGTAAAACTGTCATTATTCACAGATGACATGATATTGTACATAGAAAACCCTAAAGACTCCATCAAAAACCTACTAGACTTAATAAATGAATTTGGCAATGTAGCAGGATACAAAATTAACACCCAGAAATGTATAGCTCTTTTATACACCAATAATGAACTCACAGAAAGAGAGAGAAAAAATAGAATTTACCATTGCAACAAAAAAAAAAACTAACATTCCTAGAAATAAACTTAACTAAGGAGGTAAAAGACATGTACTTGGAAAACTACAGGACATTGAAAAAAGAAATAGAGGAATATGTAAACAGATGGAAGAACATACCGTGTTCATGGATTGGTAGAATCAGCATCATTAAATTGTCCATACTACTCAAAGCAATCTATAGATTCAATGCAATCTCCATTAAAATACCAATGACACATTTTATAGACCTAGAACAAACTCTCCAAAAATTCATATGGAATAAAAAAGGACCCAGAATAGCTGCAGCAATCCTGAGAAAGAGGAACAAAGTTGGAGGGATCACAATACCAGATATCAAGCTGTATTTCAAAGCCACTGTTCTCACAACTGCTTCGTACTGGCACAAGAACGAACAGAACAGAGAACTCAGAAATCGACACTAGCCATTATGCTCAATTAATATTTGATGAGAGGCAAGAGCATACAATGAGTCAAGACTCTTCAATAAATGGTATTGGGGCCCTAGTGGGTTTGGCTCTGCAGATAGAGTGTCGGCCTGTGAATTGAAGGGTCCTGGGTTCAATTCCGGTCAAGGGCACAAGCCTGGGTTGCAGGTGTGATTCCCAGTGGGTGGGTGGGGGGGCGTGCAGGAGGCAGCTAATCAATGATTCTCTCCCATCATTGATGTTTTTATCTCTCTCTCTCTCTCTCTCTCCTTTCCTCTCTGATATCAATAAAAATATCTTTTAAAAAATGGTGTTGGGGGGGCGGGAGGTAGGGGGGTAAGAGATCAACCAAAGGACTTGTATGCATGCATATAAGCATAACCAATGGACATAAGACACTGGGGGATAGGGAGGCTAGGGGACTGTCTAGGGCGGGGCGGGGGGTAGGAAATGGACACATATGTAATGCCCTTTGTAATAAAATAAAAAAAAATAAAAATAAATGGTGTTGGGAAAATGGGACAGATACATTCAAAAAAAAAAAGAAAGAAAGAAAGAAAAGAAACTAGATCACCAATGTACACCATACACAAAAATAAAGTCACACAAAAATAAAATCAAAATGAATAAAGGACTTAAATGTAAGACAGAAACTGCCGGGAGCCGGTCCATCCTTGCTGTTTCAAGGGACCTGGTGTATATGGCATACTGTTCTTAATATGTTTGCTCACCTTCTCGGCGCTGTGTTTTAACCAAGGTCACCTCTCCGAGAAAGGTTGTTTCCCCAGGTAGGGATTTTCCCCTGAAGTTAGGGAGGGAATAAAACCTCTTAACTGCCAGGCGGGTAATTAATCACTTTAACTATGAACAATCATGCTTAAGTACATAATCTTTACTTCCTGGAATGGAGATAAGAAACGCCCTAACCTTTGGAATAGAGACTGATAGGATTAGAATCAACTGGTATAAATACAGATGCAACAAGACAGAGAGAGACAGAACTTAGTCAGAACCTGGAGAGGCAGACCGAGAGACAGACCCGAGACACAGAACTCAGAACCTACAGACAGAACTTAGGACACAGAACTTAGGAGACAGAACTTAGGAGACAGAACTTAGAACCTACACACAGAACTTAGAAGACAGAACCTACACAGAACCGAGAGACAGAAGAACTTCGCTGGAGAGAACATGGCAAAGATCCTGGACAGAAGCTGGCTACAGAACTTGGTGGGAGAACCTAGACAGAACCTGGCTGAAGAACCCGGCTACAGAACCTGGCGTCCGAACCTGGCTGGAGAACCTAGTGAGGGAACATGGCTAAAGAACCTGGCTGGAGACCCTGACAAGAGAACCCAACTATGCTGATGAACTGAACACTGCCTCTGTGCCATTCATTCCTTCTTCGCCTACTCCGTCCACACCTTTGGGGAACCCCTGGACCTGCTGGGGTTGGACCCCGGCATATGGCGCCCGAACAGGGACCCTTAGGTAAGCACCCCGCACTCGGAACGGATAGGACTCCACCGTAGGAAGAGGGTGGATAGTCTTCGCTGACTCCGTCCACACCTTTGGGAACCCCTGGAACAGGAATCCCATAGGTAAGCCCCCCCTATTGAGAACCCCCACATTCAGGACGGATAGGAATCCACCAGGGTGCTGCAAACCCCCCTATAGAAGATAAGTAGGGTAAGAAGGTGGATAGTACAGAACTTAGATTGAGAAGACGTGCCATACTGAGTCCAAAGAAAGAAGACTCTGTATTGATCTTTAGATTAAGAAGATATGCCATACTGAGTCTTAAGAAAAAGACTCTGTATTGATCTTTTAACACATATGCTTGCTAGCAGAGGAATTAAGGTTACTCCCAGTCAGACAGAATGTTTTATACAAGAAGTATGTCCATGCTTTTCTAAGGAAGGAAAGGTAAATGTAATGGCATGGGAGAAGGTAGGCCCAAGGAGCCTTATCCTTAATCCCACTGCAGCCCTTCCACCCCGGGAAAGTGCAGGATTGGCAAGCTCTCCCTGGGGTGATAGATCAGGACTCAGGTGATAGCAGAAAGTGCCAATCCTACTCTTAAAATGGATACAAGAGAGCATTTGGGATTTTTCTTTTTAATGCCTGCTTTTAAAAAATAAAAAAGGGGGAATTTGCCAGGAGCCGGTCCATCCTTGCTGTTTCAAGGGACCTGGTGTATATGGCATACTGTTCTTAATATGTTTGCTCACCTTCTCGGCGCTGTGTTTTAAACAAGGTCACCTCTCCGAGAAAGGTTGTTTCCCCAGGTAGGGATTTTCCCCTGAAGTTAGGGAGGGAATAAAACCTCTTAACTGCCAGGCGGGTAATTAATCACTTTAACTATGAACAATCATGCTTAAGTACATAATCTTTACTTCCTGGAATGGAGATAAGAAACGCCCTAACCTTTGGAATAGAGACTGATAGGATTAGAATCAACTGGTATAAATACAGATGCAACAAGACAGAGAGAGACAGAACTTAGTCAGAACCTGGAGAGGCAGACCGAGAGACAGACCCGAGACACAGAACTCAGAACCTACAGACAGAACTTAAGAGACAGAACTTAGGAGATAGAACTTACACGGAACTTAGAAGACAGAACCTGGCTGGAGATCCTAACCAGAACTTCGCTAGAGATCCTGACCAGAACTTGGCTAGAGGAACCTGGCTATGATGATAACCCGATGGCTGCCTCCGTGTCAAGAGAACCTGACTAGAACTTGGACAGAACCTGGCTGGAGAACCTAGCGAGGGAACATGGCTACAGAACCTGGCTGGAGGTCCTGACAAGAGAACCCAACTATGCTGATGAACTGAACACTGCCTCTGTGCCATTCATTCCTTCTTCGCCGACTCCGTCCACACCTTTGGGGACCCCTGGACCTGCTGGGGTCGGACCCCAGCAAGAAACCATAAAAATCTTAGAATAATACATAGGCAGCAAAATATCAGACATATGTTGTAGCAATATCTTTACTGATACAGCTCCTAGGGCAATGGACATTAAGGAGAAAATAAACAAATGGGACTACATCAAAATAAAAAGCTTCTGCTCAGCAAAAGAAACCATCAACAATACAACAAGAAAGCCCACTGCATGGGGAAACATTTGCCAATGTTATAACAGATAAGGGTCTACTTTTCAAAATTTATACATCTTAACCAAAGGAAGATAAACAATCCAATTAAAAAACTAGGCAAAGGACCTACTAGTAAATAGACACTTTTTGAAAGCGGACATACAAAAGGCCAAAAGACATATGAAAACATGCTCAAAGTCACTAATCATCTGAGAGATGCAAATCAAAACGACAATGTGGTACCATCTCACACCTATCAGAATGGCTATCATCAACAAATCGACAAACAACTGCTGGTGAGGATGTGGAGAAAAAGGAACCCTTGTGCACTGCTGGTGGGAATGCAGACTGGTGCAGCCACTGTGAAAAACAGCATGGGGTTTCCTCAAAAAATAAAATAGTGTATGGAACTCCCATTTGACCCAGTAATCCCCCTTCTAGGAATATATCATAAGAAATCAGAAACACCAATCAGAAAGGATATATGCACCCCTATGTTCATAGCACAATTTGCAATAGCTAAGATTTGGAAACAGCCTAAGTGCCCATCAGTAGATGAGTGGATTAAAAACAGTGGAATGTCTGCACAATGGAACACTATGCTGCTGTAAAAAAGAAGGAACTCTTACCATTCACAGCAGCATGGATGGACCTGGAGAGCATTATGCTAAGCAAAATAAGCCAGTTGGAGAAAGATAAATATCACATAATCTCACTCATTTGTGGAACATAATGAACAACATAAACTGGTGAACAAAAATAGACCCATAGACTTACAAGCATTGAACAGACTGTTAAACCTCAGGGGGAAGGCAAGGGAGAGTGGGATGGGGGAGAGGGGATAAAAGATCAACCAAAGGAAAAAAAAAATTAATATATGAACAAAACAACAGAGATAGAATAATAACAGATCAATAAAACAGATAGTTCAACTTTTAAAGGGGGAAAAATAAAGGAAACAGAAAAAAACAAAAAGGAGAAAGGATAAGAAAAATGGGAGGAAAAAAAGAGAAAAGAGGAAGAAAAGTTGCAAAACACAATGGGAATAAAATAAAAAATAAATAAATGAAGTGTCGTTCGCTTCAGCCATGTTTTACTGCCCCTTGGGGGCTGGTTCAGGACCTCACTCCTCTGTTCTGTCTGTGGATGCTGGGCTTCCTGTGAGGACCTAAGTGCTGGCCACTGCTGTGTCTGTCTCCACAGGCCTTGGCTGCCAGCAGGAGGGGCCCATCTGCCCTCCTTGCCTGTCTGCCAGCTGTCAATCTTCATCACTCCAGAGTCTGTTTGTGACTGGCTTTAGGAGGGGTTGGTGCTGTTTCAATTTCAGGGACTATGATGGGTGATTTTCCTGTGTCAGAGCTCCTCCTCTGTCAGTGGCCCAAAATGTGACTCTGGCCTTGGTTGGTCAGAGGTCCTTGCATGGAGACCAATGGGGTCAGCTGGGACCTGGAGCTTTTATCAGTCTGGTTCCTAGAACAGCGGGCAGATGGCCCCTTTTCCCACCCGGTCACCGAGGCTCCTTGAGACTGTTCAGTCCTGCAAGCTTGGCCTCTGCCTTTGTTTCTCAGTAACCCTCCAAGTGCAGGTGTGGCAGGCTGTATGGGGAGGGGGCGGTCCCCTTTACCTGCTCTCTGGGTGTTGGGAGCAAGTAGCTCCCCCCAGGGAAAATGGCCTTTGGTTTGGAAGCCTATGGACGGCCCGATGCAGGACTCCTGGCTCCCGCTTTTCCAGGTCTCCTGGCCCTGCTTCTCTCCCTGCCTCCCTCGGGCGCCTCAGTCAGTGTCTCCCTCCCTGCGCCACTGCCTGGGTGTGTAGCTGCAAATGAAACTCCTGTGCTCTGGGTTTAGAGATAAAAGAAAGAAAAAGGGGCAAAGGAGGAATCAAAACTGTGGCTCTCTCCCCACTGGGTCCTTCTGTGGGTGTGGACTCCACCGCCGCCAGCAGCCACCGCCTTTTTGCTGCTGCATGGATGATGCGTCGCCCCACGGGTGCCACAGGCGGTGTGTGTGTGTGTGTGTGTGTGTGTGTGTGTGTGTGTGTGTGCTCTGAGCAACTCCTCTTGCGATCTCGCCCTTGCTACTGGTCTCCAGCTGCCTTCTTCCTTCCTGGTTATGTCACCTCCTCAGCTGGACCACAGCTGGAAATTCCGGGGGAATGCTCTCCAATGTAGTGGTCGCTCCAGCCTGGCCCCACGCGAGGCTCCCGCAGGTTTTTCCTCTCTCTGCATCCCTCTTAACATGACACGTGGGGAGTGAACATTATGATATTCTCACAACAAGGAAAACTGAAAAAAAGTTCCAATAAAAGTGGCAGAAATGATAAATTGTGAGTCACTAGAATAGTAAAATGTGGAAACTAAAGATTATTTTTAAATGCAAATCAGCTGAGTAAATTTAAAATAACAGGATCATGCAAGAAAAAACAAAGTGAGTACTGTAAGTTTTTAATAGTGCATGGAAGTTGTATGCTATTATATGAAGCTAGACTTCGATAAGTTAAAGACAAATGATAAATCTTAGACCATGACTGAAACAATAACAGTCATAAAAACAATAATACTACCAATAAAGCCATTGCTGATAGGTCAGCAGAAGACATGAAATGGAGTTCAAAGATAATCCATGAGCCCAAAGGAAAAAGTTTGAGAGAGAAAAAGTTAAATGAGTGAGCCAATAAAAACAAATTGTAAAATGATAGTAGAATTAAATCTCAGACAGGCAAATATTTCATCAAAAATAAATGGACTAACCTTGGCCAGTGGCTCAGGTGGATGGAGCATCGTCTGATACACCAAAAGGTTGAGTGTTTGATTCCAGGTCAGGGCACTTACCTAGGTTGTAGGTTCCATATTTTCATATTTCTCTGCCACATCAATGTTTCTGTCTCTCTCTTTCTCCCTCTCTTGCAAATAAATGAATAAATAAATAAATAAATCAGTAAACATATCCTCGGGTGAGGATATTAAAAAAACAAAATGAAATGAAATAAGAAGTGGACTAAATCGCCAAATAAAAAAGGCAGACAATGTATGACTGCATTAAAAGACTCATTGAGATGCTTAGTACACACACACACAAAAAAAAACAACACCTAATTTTATTTTAGTTTTTTAAAGGATAGTTCTGAATTTATTAAGTGAATTAATTCTTCATAAATAGACCCCCTTTTTCTTTCTTTAATCTTTATTGTTCAAAGTATTACAGATGTCCCCCTTCTCCCCACCTCACTTTTTAATATATATTTTTATTGATTTCAGAGAGGAAGGGAGAGAGAGAGAAAGAGAGAGAGAGAGAGAGAGAGAGAAACATCAATGATGAGAGAGAATGATCGATTGGCTGCCTCCTGCACGCCCCACACTGAGTATGGAGCCCGCAACCCGGGCATGTGCCCCGACTGAAAATCAAACCTAGGACCTCCTGGTTCATAGGTCAACGTTCAATCACCGATCCATGCCAGCTGCCCCCTGCTCCCCACATTTTAATTTAAAGTTATAAAGGGACCAAGAGGTTTGCAAGTAAAATGATTTCTTTAAAATGACATAAAAATTCTTATAAGAAAGCTATGGTGGCTACATTAATATAAGAAAAGTGAAGTAATTATATGAATTAATATTAAAGAAATCTTAGAACAATGAAAATCATCAGTGTTAAAAAGGGCTATTCCATAATAATGAAAAGATCATTTCAACAAGAAGATACTCCTAAATGTGTATGATTAAATAATATAACTTCAAAATACTCAAAATTGACAAAATTGAAAGAAGCAATAGACAATTCCAGAAAACCTTGAGATTTTAACACTCTTCTCTCAAGAGTGTTAGAATTTGATAGAACAAATTAGGGGAAAAAAACCCAACAAGGATATAGAATATCTGAACCTGAGAGTTATGGTTTATGACTTGATTTAAGTTCATTGTCATTTATAGAAACCTCTATCCAACAACAGTAGAGAGCATTTTCCACCCAAATGTATTCAGAATATTCACCAAGATAGACTACATTCTAGGCCACAGAAATGTCTCAATGGAAAAGAATTGAAATATATAGTGTACGTTCTTTCATACAAAATAATTAGTTTAGAATTCAGCCACAAAAGTAGCTGGGAATAAAACTACAATCTTCTATATCAGGGTTGGGAAAGGTCTTGCCTGCAGGCCTTTATAAGGCCTGAGAAATCATTGGATCTGGCTCTGCCATGGCATTAGGGGAGGGTTAATTAACTGTGTGACCAAATATAACAGGCTAATTTTTAAGTTCATAACTTTGGATGTTAAAAATATCCAAATGGCCCTCGGTATAAAAGGGTCAAAGAAAAAAATCACAAGAAAAATTAGACTATGTTTGAAACTGAATATAAACACAACCCATTAAAATTTGTGGAATGAAATTAAATAACTAATTAAGAAAAATTTCAAGTCACAAGTGGTTATAGTAGATGCAAAGAAAAGCATAAAGTCAGTAGCCCTAACTGCCACCTTAAGCTAGAAAAATGAGCAAACTAGGCCCAAGGTATATAGTTGAAAGAGTTAGACAAAGACATGAGTACTCGTGAAAGAGTAAGTAAACAAACACTATACAAATGTACTGAAACCAAATATTGTTTATTGGAAAAAATCAATAAATGTTATCCAACCCTAACTAGACTAATCAGGAAGAAAAAGAGAAAACACAAATTACCAATTGAGGTTTGAAGTAAGTGACATAAACAGTTTCCTAATACTAGTCTCCACAACTTAGAAGAACTGTATAAATTCCCTGACATTCCCAAAGTGCAGAAACTGCCTGAAGAAGGAAGCAGCATGGCTGGGACCTGAGTGGGGAGGGGAGCAGGGTAGGAGCTGAGGGGAGAGGAGAGTAGGGGAGGAGCTGAGGGGAGAGGATAGCAGGGGGAGGAGCTGAGGGTGGTGGTGGTGGTGGTGGGGCTGCCTATGGGGTTGTGGTCAGGGGAGAGCTGGTGCCACGAGTGAGGCCAGCTTTCTCTGCTCACTTTTGTTACTTGGAGTTTTGTTTCTCCCGGAGGCACAGCGCCCCTGGGCTCTTATCTAGAGAGCAATGTGCCCCTCCTAGCTCTCTCCTGTTCCTTCTTCTGTGCTAAGCTACTTTTTGTTTTGCTCTCCCCAGCTTTACAAAAACAATGATGATGTATGTTAGCTACTCGGAAACCTGTGTAGAGCTGCCAGTCGGCTGGACTGTCCTCCTGTGCACATCAGAGGGTGAGGCTGGGATCCCAGCAACCAATCCATGTTTCTCTGTCACATGGATGTTTCTCTGTCTGTTTCCCCCTTTCTCTCTCTCTGTAATTAGTGATGATTAAGTGCAAACACACACACATATATAGACAGTTTAAGCTTGGGGGAAAAACATGAAGAAATATAATGTGAAGAGGTAGAAAAATTTTCTTTCTTAAGAGAATTTTCAAGTTTCAAGTTTTTTGATGATTAAATAAAGTAGGAACAACTTCCTTCGAATTTAAAATGAGGTCAGGGTCTGGACGCATGGTGTTCTAGAAATGAGAAGTTTATGTAAATGAAATTGTATCCCCTGTAGGTAATCTGAGAAAGTGACAATATGACAAATTTTACAGTTTCAAAGGGGGAAACTTTTGATGGCGAATTCTGGAAACTAAAAGATCAAGCTCATTGATTCTTAGTTATTGTATAGAACGGTCCTTAAAGAGTGAGCATTTGAAAAGAATAGCAACAATATCCAGATGCCTGCAGTTTCTCCCAGGGGGTCATGTTCTTGGCAAGGAGCACCTGAGTTTCCTCTCTGACCCACATGGCTCTTGTGCCGTCAGCCTGTGGTGTTGGCGTCCAGTGACTGCCCCGCAGCTCAGCCTGGCCAGGAAGCCAGCCCCAGACACTTCTAGCTGCCTCAGGTGGCACCATGTCGCTGAGGCCGGCCCATGTGCCTCAGCAGACACTAGGCAGCCGTGGGCAAACTACGGCCCTCGGGCCGGATCGTTTGAAATGAATAAAACTAAAAAAAGACCGTACCCTTTTATGTAATGATGTTTACTTTGAATTTATATTAGTTCACACAAACACTCCATCCATGCTTTTGTTCCGGCCCTCCGGTCCAGTTTAAGAACCCATTGTGGCCCTCGAGTCAAAAAATTTGCCCACCCCTGCACTAGGGGCATCTCCATAGGACCGGGGCCATCTCCACAAACCTGAGGATAGATGAGGCAGAAAGAGTGTCCGCCTACAGAGGACCAGCAGGAGGTGGCTGGTGTGGGAAACGGTGTGTGTGTTAGTGTATTGTGTGCTGTGATATAGTGAGAGTTTGGGTGAGGAGTGGGGTTACTGAACATAGATTTATTCATGCTTTGCTTCATCTTATAGAGGAACTAAAGACATTGGGACTATTAGCAAACATGTCCTGTGGAACATAAAAAATTGTACTATGAGAGAGTTTATTTCTAGAAAGGAGTTTGTTCATACATTTACCGGTCTAAAGAATAGGTGTCACAGACAATTCACATTCCTTATGAAGGGATCAAAATTCTGCCACCTGATGCCGATACTTGGAATCTTGATCTTAAGCTGTTTATGGAGGAGCAGGACTCAGAAAGAACCTGTGGCCCCGCCCCTTTTCCTGCCCTCAGAAATGCTTTTCTCTGCTGCCCCCTAGTGTACATATTAGGAATAGCATCTCCTAAAGCGCCTGCTCATGTCATTTTGCAAGGACTGGAAGGCCCCAAGCTCCAGATGCCTTCTGTACCCATGTTTTCTTTCTATTTCAGCCTCTCCTGTAGGCAGGGTCTCTGACTCACGTATGTGAGGGGCCTATCCATACGTGTGTCTTACAGGTGGTTATTTTCTGTTGCTAATCTGTGTCACATCTATTTGATTATTAGACCAGAAAAGAACCTTGAGTTTAGAGGGAAGTTTGTTTCTCCCCCACATAAGCCACTAACCAGATATTTCATAGAGTGTAAATTTTGGAAGTACATCTACTTCACCCTGTCCTGAACTACGATTTATCAAGTTATCTAAAGAAACATTTTTGGGCCTGGATGATTTTATCAATGAAATTTGGAACGATCTACTAGTTTAGTTAATAAAGAGGACACAGCCTTGCATTATGCGTGTTGATTTTAAATTGTCGGGTAAGTTAAGAAAGAACTTGTAGTTCTCCCCCATTTCTTTCTAAGAGGTTTCCATGGCAATACCTGGTTCTAGGAGGGAACGTTAGCCTACTTGCCTTAGCTTTAGGCCTTAAGGCTCCAAACAGGAGCCTGTTGACCACCCCCACCCGTACATGTCCTGTTGCTTTCGGGTTGTCTTAGAAACATAACCTGCCAAGTGTGCTGTGCTTTTCCTAAATATCACCCTGCTCCACCATTTCCCAAAGCATTTTATATACCAAATATTACCTCATTGTTTTTCACATTCATTTGTATGCAAATTAATTGAACAGAATAGACGGTTTAGTAAGTTACCGAAATCCATCAGTAAATTTTGTAAGATAAAGATGTCTACTTAAATCAGTTGTGAAAATGTGCCTTATAAAATAAACTAGTAGCCTGGTGCACAAAATTCGTGCACATTAAAAGGGAATTAATTAGCAGAAATATTTTAATATTGCTATTTGCCCTTTCTCTATAATAGAAGTGTGAAAATTGAAAGGAAATTAGTAAAATGTATATGAAAATAATATATAAATTTATTAATAAACAGTAACGAAAGGATATAACAACAGAGGCATGATATAAAAAAGACAAAAACATGATATGAAAACAACAAAAACATGATATAAAAACAACAAAAACAGTGATGCAAACAATGACTGATAAAGTGATTAAACTTATTCTAATATCTCCCTGTACATGACATTGAGAGTGAAAACACTTTTGGAGTGCTTGACTAATTTCCCTTGTACTGAAGTATTTAGAACTTTAACTGTAACGTCACATGCTCTTCAAACTTGAGAGAAAGCAACATATAACTGACCATGTGCAAAAATGGGTTCAGGTAGGAATACGCCTACTTTGTCTAGAGTTTGTCCTTGTGATTCATTAATAGTCATCACAAATGCTGGCATCACGGGAAACCGTTGTGAAATCAATTTAAATGGGAGTCCAGTGTCAGATGGGGACAAATTAATTCTTGGAATCAGAACAACCTCTCCCTCTGCAGATCCTGTTAATACTTCAGCTTCAATAATGTTAGGTTGTAATCTTTTGATAATAAATCTGGTACCATTACAAAGACCCCCATTTACTATTAAGATTTCTCAATAGCATGATGATTGAACCCACTTTCAATTTTAATTTATGGCACGGCATTCCCGAAGGAGTAATACTATTAAGAAATTCGATGGGAAAATTTTCCTTTTCAGCATCATTTGTTGAATCAATGGAATCATCACTCAAATATGTGTGAAAATCTCCATTGAGTATATCAAAAATTTCCTCATTTACTTTTTGAACATGCTCATTTTTTGGACAAAAAATTGCACGTTTAGATATATTTTTAATATTATCTATAGATATAATATTTCTAAAGGTAGCTTCAATAATAGATCCATTACAAATCATTTCACAGGGGATTTCAATAATATCCATTCCTAAATGAAAACTGCTATCAAGTTTGCCATCTCCAAGTTTTACTAACCATCCACTATAAGCAGAATCCTCTGATCTCATGTTTGTTTTAAGAGACAACTTTCTGAAACATCCCCCAAACATTACAGTACTTTAAACTTGTTTGTACTATGGCCAATTGCATAGCGTGTGGTACAATACTGAGACATTGTTGAAAATCCCCTCCAAGAAGGAGAACTTTCCCACCAAATACAACATTCAAATTCATAATTTCTCTTAGCAATCTGTCTATGGCGTTTATAGCATGACTAGATGCCATGGTGCATTCATCAATAATGGGAAGTTGGGCCTTTTTAATAGTTTTAGCAACTTCACTGTTTATATTGAGTCTAGAAATTGAAGTTTCATTTAATGGAATCAGTAATTTATATTGGGAATGAAAGGTGCTTCCACTGAGAAGTAAATTTGCAGCAATTCCTGTAGATGCTGTGGGTGAAACTACCACCACAACCTCTAATATACTGTATTAAAACTTTGTACAGATATGCAGGTGAATAGGATTCCTAGCTGGCAGGCCCCTGACAGAAAGCTGGCCACCTGTCGATTCCGTGAGGAATGGGGATCCCTCCTCCTTCTTGTCAGGGTCCGGGGTGCAGGCGAATGGGGTTTCTGGCTGGCAGGCCACTGACAGCAAACTATCCAACAGCAGATTCTGTGAGGAATGGGGCTGCCTCCTCCCTACTGTCAGGGTCTGGTTTGAAGGCCAGACTCAGTACTTCCAGGCTCTGCTCCGAGGGCGGGTTCCTGCCTGAAACTTCGCCCTCCAGGAAACAGCTGGGGAGGGTGCAGCCGTTTCCACGATGACCCCTACAGGGCTGACTTTCTTCCGGTTGGTCAAGCTTCAGACGTGATGTTACACCCAGGGTTTTTATGTAAGTAGATGGTGTTGGGACACAGGACAAACAGCAGGTCACAGATACAGGACAACCAGCAGGATTTTTCCTGATTCGAGAGGCAGGTGGACATTAGTGAGCGTTTCCCATGGGACCACTTTTCATGAGTATGTCTTGCAGCTGAACACTGGCATCTGGAGTGCACTGCTTCCCTGTCAGTCTACTGAGCTGTGTGGTCGCATCTTACAGTCTCTCTGGAGGCAGAGCCAAGGCGCTGAGGCGCGGTCTGTCAGCAATGAATGTTCTAAGCTATAAAACAGGAGAATTTGTCTAGCCAGTGTTGCTCAGTGGTTAGAGGGTCAGACCGCATGGGAAGGGTCGCACGTTTGATTCCCAGTCAAGGGCATGTACCTGAGTTGCAGGTTTGATCCCCCATGAGGACCGGAGGCAAACAATCGATGTGTCTCCCTCACATTGACTTTTCTCTCTTTTTCCTGCTCCCTTCCTCCCTTACACTCTCTAAAAGATCAATGGAGAAAATATCCTCAGGTGAGAAGTAACAAAAAAAAAAGCGATTTTTTCCCAAGTTATAAAATGAAAACCCTAAGAAATCTGTTCTGTTTTCAAAAGAACATCGCTTGTAAATGTTAGAACCAGGCTCAGGTAGATCCCAGGGACCCCAAGCTTTAAGGGTTCCCTTTCTCAGAACTGCTGGGATTACACATGAAGAGGTGCAGACTATGAAAGGAACTACTTTGGGCTAAACAATTAGGAAGATTTTTTATTCTCTTTAGACTAAGAGACCAGGCTTGGTGAGCAAAGAAAAAACTTGTGTTGCCGTCACAGCAGTCTAGCTTATCATTTATAAACTAGAGGTCTGTGCATGAAATTCGTGCACTGGGGGGGTGTCCCCTCAGCCCAGCCTTCTACCTCTCCCAGTCCAGGAGCCCTCGGGGGATGTCCTACTGAGGGGCCTAAGCTGTCAGTTGGACATCCTTAGCACTACTGCAGAGGTGGGAGAGGCTCTCGCCACCACTGCTGCACTCACCAGTGGTGAGCCCAGCTTCTGGTTGAGTGGCACTCCCCTGTGGGAGCACACTGACCACCAGGGGGCAGCTCCTGCATTGAGCGTCTGCCCCCTGGTGGTCAGTGCACATTATAGCGACCAGTCATTCTGCCATTTGTTTGATTTGCATATTAGCCTTTTATTATATAGGCTTATCTCATGTTTTCCTCTAGAACATTTTTCCTAAAATGAAAATAGCTTTGTGTGTGCAGTTTACTTAAGCAATAAAATATAGAGTTAATTCAAAATTCTACCCCAAGAGTTAAAAAAAACTGCTATCATTTTAAGTATATCCCCCTTCAGACATCTCTACATGCACACATTTTCTTTCTTCTGTTTTCCCTCAATTTAATTTACTATTTTAGGTTTTTAATATGGCTGCAAAACGTAAATTTTCAACTTTTATTCCTAATATGTGCATTTATGAGTGCACATTTTTTCATAAGTTTTGGTATGTGATATTATCGTTCAGTTTGACTTATTTTCTAACTTAAATTGTGATGTATTTTTTGGGTTAGATGTGTATTTCACAACTTTTAAATATAAGGAGTTTCTAGATACCTCTGTTCCTGATTTCTGGATAAACTACAATGACAACAAGAAACATATTGTATATAATTTCAATTCTTTGAAGTTAGTTGAAACCTGCTTCATAGTCCAGCAGGTTCACTTAAAAAATAAATGAAGGGCTCCTCCGCTGCCATCTCGTGTGCATCTTGGGAGTAGCACTTCAGTGCAGGTTAGCAGGACAAGGGGGTGGCTATAGTGGAGCATGTCTAAGTGCTGATTGAAATGCTATTTAGGAGTGTGTTTCAGAACTTTTAAAACTAAGAACTTTCCTATCATCAACAAACAACAAGTGCTGACAAGGATGTGGAGAAAAAGGCCTCAAAAACTTAAATATGGAACTCCCATTTGACACAGTAATCTCATTTCTAGGACTATATCCCAAGAAATCAGAAACACCAATCAGAAAAATTATATGCACCCAGCACAATTTACAATAGCTAAGATTTGGCAACAGCTAAGTGCCCATCAGCAGATGAGTGGATTAAAAACTATGGTACATTTACATAATGGAATACTATGCAGCTGTAAAAAGAAAGAACTCTTACTATTCACATTAGCATGGAGGGACCTGAAGAGCATTATGCTGAGCTAAATAGGCCAGTCAGAGAAAGATAAATATCACATGATGTCACTCATTTGTGGAATCTAATGAACAAAATAAACTGATGAACAAAAATAAATCCAGAGACTTAGAAGCATCAAACAGACCGTCAAACCTCAGAGGAAAGGGAGGGGCGGGTGGGGGGAGGGGGAGAGATCAACCAAAGGACTTGTATGCATGCAACTTGGGAATAACACCTTCGTGCCTTTCAGCAGGAAAGGTTGTTGGGTACAGTGGGTTATCTGGATGTTGAATGCAGTTTGCTGCTCAGGTTGTTGAAGTGTTTTACATCCTTACTGAAGTCTTTGTGTGAGGCTGTTGGTTCTGAGAGAGGTATGCTCTGTCTCTGAAGGAGAGCGGTGTATTAAATGTATTATGATTGTAAATGTATCTAGTTTCCCTTGTAGCTCTCTTGTATGTACTTTGATTGCATGTCATGAAGTGCTTGTGAATTTGGATGTTCCTGGTAAAATGAAATTATTGATATGAAGTGCTCTTTATTTATAGTAATGCTTTTTGCCTTCAAGTCTCCTGTGTTATGATTTACTTTTTATTTGGTTTATGTTTGCTTAATATATTTTTTCCATTCTTTTACTTTTGATATCTTTGTACCCTTGGGTTTTCGGTAGCTTTCAGTTTTTATGTTAGTTATGAGTAAAATGAGTTGATTTTAGTTCAATATTTTCCCCCATTCAGTTGTTCCAACATTCTTTATTATATAATGCATATTTTCCCAGTGATCTAAGGATATATTTTTGTTTTATCAAATTTCCATATGTATTTGAGTCTATTACTGGGCTTTGTTTTCTGTTCCATCAGTTTATCTATTTACAGGACATTGCCCAAGTTTTTAAATTACTGTAGCTTTATAACACAATATATTATTCTATCTGGTTAGGGTAGCTTTTATACATTCATTTGTTTTTTTCAGAATTCTACTTAAAATATTTTTATTAATTTCAGAAAGGAAGGGAGAGGGAGACAGAGAAACATCAATGATGAGAGAGAATCATCAATCAGCTGTCTCCTGCATGCTCCCCACTGGGGAGATCAAGCCTGCAACCAGGGCATGTGCCCTGACCAGGAATCGAACTGTAACCTCCTGATTCGTGGGTCAACCACTGAGCCATGCTGGCTAGGCCAGAATTTTATTTTACATTTTTCATTTTAACATGTGAACTTAAATGAGCTTGTTTTGGTCTTAAAAATCTTGCTGATATTTTAATCAAATCATAATAAATTTATAATCAACATTGGGAGATTGAAATCATTATGTTTTTTTCTTCCCAAGAATACGATATTACTGTCCAGTTGTTCAAGGTCTGTTATTGGATAGCATTTTAAAATTTTATTTATACAGACTGTGCACATTTTTGTGAAGATTATTCCTAGGCATCTTTTGTGTTTTGTTGCCATTGTACATTTTCTTTGATTATATATTTCATGTACTGCTTTAAAGGATATGTATTTATATGCGTGTTATCTCTCCCTCTCTGAAATAAATAAAAAAGATATTAAATGAGTAAGATTATTGATTGTTAGTAAAAAATCGATATGAACTTTTGTTTCTTCACCATATAAGCAAGTATTCAGACGTTTTGGGAGTACATGTCCATCACCATTTTCTGAACTAAGATTTTTTAAAAATATATGGTGCCCTAACAGGTTTGGCTCAGTGGCTAGAGAGTCGGCCTGCAGACTGAAGGGTCCCAGGTTCGATTCTGGTCAAGGGCATGTACTTTGGTTGAGGGCACATCCCCAGTGGGGGCTGTGCAGGAGGCAGCTGATCGAGCTTCTTTTTTTAGTCCTCACCTGAGGATATTTTTTTTCCATTGGTTTCTAAAGAGAGTGCAAGGGAGGGAGGAGGGAGAGAGAGAGAGAAACATCAGTGTAAGAGAGATACACCAACTGGTTGCCTCCCACGTATATCCCTACAGGGGTTGGGGAATCTTGACTGGGAATCGAACCCGGACCATTTGTTCACAGGCTGATGCTCTAACCCAGGGGTGGGCAAACTTTTTGACTCGAGGGCCACAATGGGTTCTTAAACTGGACCGGAGGGCCAGAACAAAAGCATGGATGGAGTGTTTGTGTGAACTAATATAAATTCAAAGTAAACATCATTACATAAAAGGGTACGGTCTCTTTTTTTTTTAGTTTTATTCATTTCAAACGGGTTGGATCCGGCCCGCGGGCCGTAGTTTGCCCACGGCTGCTCTAACCACTGAGAAACCAGCTAGGGTGAGCTTCTTAAAAGGTAAACAAAATGAAAACATTCCCCTGTTTAAATCTGAAACAAATGCAAATTCTTAACCTCGACTGACCTGGCCCTACAGGATCTGATTTTACCCTGCTCAGGGCTCCTACCTGGTCTTGAACTCCTCTATTCCCCTAGCCCTCACTCACTCTGCTGCAACCATGCTTGCCATCTTTCACTTCTTTGAAATCTCTGAGCAGTTTCCTACCTCAGGGGCTCTGTCTTTGCTGTCCCCTCTGCCTGGAATGACTACTCTTGAAGCAGCCATTTCGTTCTCATGCTTCAGTGATGAGCCAAGAAGTCACCCCCACAAAAAAAGCCTTCTTCACAAACCTATGCCAATCCCCTCTCCTCTCTCATGTCTTTCCCCCAGTTAGTTTCTGTTTACTTCCTTCAGAGCACTTATAACAACACTAGTAGCCCTGCGCACGATTCCGTGCACCAGTAGCTTGCCAGTAGCTTGCTGCCACCCTCCAGTAGCTCTCCACCCACTGCCCTGCCCTCCTGTAGCTCTCTCCACCCTTTCTCCGCCCTACTCCCCTGATAGCTTGCTGCCCTGCCCACTCCTGTAGCTTTCTGCCTCGGGCTTGTAGCTCACTGCCCCACCCTCCTGCTGACCCGTGACCTGGTCTTTACCCAGTCTGTCGTTATGCTTCACAGCGTAATGACCATTTGCATATTACATCTTTATTATATAGGATAATTATATTGTGTTTTTTTGTTCATTACTAAATCTTGGCATATAGTGAGGTGACTGACACACATAAAACCTGACATTCACTGAATGAATAAATAAATGACAGCCCTAACTGGTTTGGCTCAGTGGATAGTCAGCCTGGGGACTCAAGGGTGCCAGGTTCAATTCCGGTCAAGGGCATGTACCTTGGGTGCTGGCACATCCCCAGTAGGGAGTGTGCAGGAAGCAGCTGATCGATGTTTCTCTCTTATCGATGTTTGTAACTCTCTCTCCCTCTCCCTTCCTCTCTGTAAAAAATCAATAAAATGTATTTAAAATATATATATGGTAATATTGATTTTCAGAGAGAGAGGAAAGGAAAGAGAGAGAGAGACTGAAACATCGATGAGATAGAGATATCACTTAAATCAGCATCCTCCTGCATGCCCCATTCTGGGGATTGAGCCCACAACCCTAGCATGTGCCCTGACCAGGAATCGAACCAGCGACCTCTGGGTGCCTGAGAGAATACTCAATCCACTGAGCGACACCAGCCAGGCTGAACTAAGATTTAACAATTAAACTAAAGTAACTTATTCTCAACTGAATGATTATGTCAATGAATGTGGAACAATCTACTAATTTATCTTGTGGATGTAAAACTTTTATTTAAAGTTTCAAAGGTGGGAGCGCAGCATTGGACCTGTAAGGATATAGGCCAATTGAGGAGGGGAGCGGGCAGACCACCTTAGACAGTGTGGACTAAAGGGGCCACATGCTGACCTGACAAGCTCAGGAGAGGCCTGCATAGCAGTCTTGCAGACTCAGAGACCTACAGTAACCACAAAAGATGGTCTGAAACTAAACTTTTACTAAAAGCAGTTATGGTCCTGGGCCAGTATCTTCATTGACAAGATCAACTTTACCTTAACTGAGCCTGTCTGTCTTTTTGATCTATGATAACATACCCTTAAAATGTCTGAGTAACTTGTGACTTCCCATTATCTGGAGCCCCTGGGGCACAACCAGTTGTGCTGGGTCCCAGGACAGATACCACAAATCCCTTCATCATCATGTTAATTGTTCCTGCAACCACCTAAGTATGTGTCCATCATTTTACTTTTTATTCAATCCCAGGAGTTTCCCTGCTTTGCTTTATCCTTCCTCCTTAATCTATCACCAATGAATTTCATGTAGCCCACCTATGTTCCTCCTTTGATTGGAATGTATAAATACAAATGTAACCCCGCCATTCTCCGCAGCACTATCTCAATTCACTGAGGTTCTGCTTCCTGGCATATGTCGACAGTTTGGCTCAAATAAACTGACAAAAAATTCTTTACAGGTTTCAATGGTTATTTTACGTTAACATTAATTGGCGTAGTTGCGTCAGGATTTCAAAGAAGCTCACCCGGGACCACCTTGCGGACTCGGACTCGGTGCTAGGATCCAGCAAGGGGCCCATTGAGCCCGCCGGCTCCCCGCCGTACTAGGTGAACTTGGGTGAGTTGTCTCTTGGATCCAGAACCTTCCCTTCCTTTGGTCGAAGGTCGGACTTTATTTGAGCTGTTTAAAATCCTCTAGGTGGAACCAGGGTTGATTAGGACCCCAGGCTAAGGGTTCACAGCCGAACCCAGGGTAAGGCAGGAATGGAGGAAAAAATGGGTGGCTGGGTTTGATTTCAGCTTTTTAATTAGAACTGCTTTCTAGGAGTTTGAGCAAAAAAAGAATACCTTCGCTGTATAAATGAACTGAACTCATTCAGCTCCAAAGATAAAGGGGCAACATTTCTTTTTAGAATAGTTCCATTCTGGGGTGTTCTTAGGTGATTAAGAATTTTTGTGGAGGTTTCAGAAATGTTGGAGCCCCATAGGGAAGTCCCGACACAACTGTAATTAACTAAATGGTTTATCTAGGGGGCCACCTTAAGGCTTGGTCTGCCTGGGCCCTAAACCTTTCCTGTGGTTTTAGACAGCCGGGAGAGAAACTGAGGCCACATTTGACCCACTGCATAACATGTCTAGAAAGTTGCTCGACTACAGATATCAAAAAAAAAAAAAAATTAACATGGGAAATTGTGCCTCCAAGGCCTGAAGCTCCCATGACCCTAGCCCTCATTTAATACTCCTGATAGGAAGAGTTTACTTGCAAGTACTTTACAGAAATGGGAAGATTTAGCTAGAAAATATTAACTGAGAAATGGCTAAAATGCAGTTTGTTTGTGGTACCTATGTTAATATTTTGCATGCAGAAATTAGAAAATGCCGGCTCTGAAATTAAACTGAATGAGTACATGGGAAGCATATCTTGATTTGGAAATTAGAAGCTTCTAGAGAAAAGCATAGAAAAAATTTATTCTAATAAGATGGAAATTAATAAAACTTTAGAGACTGTCTCAGAACTACTCTGAAGTTAATTAATGTCTACACCCTTTTTTTCCTTTAGCCCATTGTTTGTTTGTTTTTTGAATAGTCCATTGGGAATATACTGAAATTCTAGAGAGGGGAAGTTCCCTAACCAGGGACAAAAGACACTGCTTTGGTAGTTTCTAATGTTAGACATTCTCTGGTGTAAACTTTTAGTGTGCTCTGTGCGTCTGTATAAGAGTGATGTTTTTGTGTCTCTTTGTTGTTGTTTAATTAGTTTAAAGAGGAGGCAAGTTTAAGCATGACTTTGGAAAAAATACGCCATTTGAGTCACTTGCTGAAACTTCCCCCAAAGCAGGATGTGGTGAAGGGAAGAAGGGAGCACATGGCGATCCAATATGGACGCCTCCTCCCCAAGTATTCTAATTTAAAATCTCCTTCTCGTAATTGAAAGGTTTTACAAAATTTAAAAATGTGCCTGGTACTTCTGTTCACATACATCAAGAACACACTGGAAGGCATTAAAAGTAGATTGGATAAAGCAGAGAATCAAACCACTGATTTTGAAGATAAGGTAGAAATAAATACATAATTAGAGCATAAAATAGAGAAAAGAATGAAAAAAACAAAACAGGAAGATAGCTTAAGGGAGCACTGGGACAAGAAGAAATGTAACAGAATGACATCTGTATTATAAAAATACCAGAAGGGGAAGAGGGTGAGCAAGGAACAGAGACATGTTTAAAGAAATAATGACAGGAAACTTCCCCAACCTGGTGAAGAAAAATGTCACACATGTTCAGGAGGCACAGAGCCCCATTCAAGATGAATGCAAAGAAACCCACAACTAGACACATCATAATCAAAATGGTAAATGTTAAAGACAAAGAAAGAATCTTAAACGAAGCAAGGGAGAGAGAGAAAATTACCTACAAAGAAGTTCCCATTAGAATGTCTGCTAATTTCTTAATGGAAACACTTCAGGCCAGAAGGGAATGGCAGGAAGTATTCAAAGTAATGAAAAACAAGGGCCTAAACCCAGAACTACTGAATCTAGCAAGGCTATCATTTAAAATTTAAGGTGAAATAAAAAGTTTTCCAGACAAAAACAAATTAAAAGAGAACATTACCACGAAACTAGCAATGCAAGAAATGTTAAAAGGACTGTTTTAAGAAGAAGAAGAAAAGGAGGAAGGATCATAGGCATAAAGAAAATAGCAATGGAAATAAGTAAATAACTACCAATAATAACCTTAAAAGTAAATGCATTAAATGCTCCAGTCAAAACACATAGGGTGATTGAATGGATAATAAAACATGACCCATACATATGCTGTCTACAAGAGACCTACCTCAGAACAAAAGATACACACAAACAGAGTGAAGGAATGGAAAAATATAATACATGCAAATGGAAAGGGAAAAAAAGATGGGATAGCAATACTTATATCAAACAAAATAGACTTCAAAACAAAGGCCATAACAAGAGAAAAAGAAGGCCACTTCATAATACTAAAGGGAATGTTTCAACAAGAAAATATAACTATTGTAAAGATGTATGCACCAGTATAGGAGCACCCAAGTTCATAAAAAAGACTCTTGATGGACTTTAAGGGAGAGATTGAGAGCAATATGGTCATAGTAGGGGATTTCAAAACTACACTGACACGACTGGATAGATATTCCAGACAAAAAATCAACAAGGAAACAGAGGCTTTAAATGGCACATTAGATTATATGTATCTAACCAATATTTAAAGAACATTTCACCCCAAAGCAACAAAATATACATTCCTCTCAAGTGCATATGGAATATTTTAAAAGATAAAACAAATGTTAGGACACAAAATAAATACATGAATTGAAAAAAATGGATATAATACCAAACACCTTCTCAGATAACAGTGGCATGAAGTAAGAAATCAACTACAATGAAAAAACTCAAACACACTCAAATACATGGCAGCTAAATAGTATGTTATTAAACAGTGAATAGGTTACTAATGAGATCAAGCAAGGAATTAAAAACTTCCTGGAAACAAATGAAAATTAACACAAAACCACCCAAAACCTATGGGACATGGTGAAAGCAGTCTTGAGAGGGAAATTCATAGCACTACAGGCCTACCTCAAGAAACAAGGAAAAGTACTAATAAAATTATTTAATCCTACAACTAAATGAATTAGAAAGAGAACTGAAAGAAAAGCCCAGAGGAGGTAGAAGGAAGGAAATAATAAAGATCAGAGCAGAAATAAATGACATAGAGAATTAAGAACAGTATAAAAGATCAATTAATCCAAGAGCTGGTTCTTTGAAAACATAAACAAGATTGGTGAACCCTAGCCAGACTAATCAAGAAACAAAGAGAGAGGACCCAAATAAATAAAATGAGAAATGAAAGAGGAAATATAAAATGGGATCCACAGAAATACAAAGGATTATAAGCAAATACCGCAAACAATATGCCAGCAAACTGGACAGCCTGGCCAAAATGGACAAATTTCTAGAAACATACGATCTTCCAAACTCAATAAGAAATAATGAGAAAACCTGAGTAGGCCAATAACAACTGATGAAATTGAAGCAGTAATTTAAAAACTCCTAGCAAACCGAAGTCCTAGACTGTATGGATTTACTAGAAAATTTTACCAAACATTCAAAGAAGAACTAACACCTATCCTCAAAGATGAAGGAACCCTTCCAAGCTCTTTTTATGAGGCCAGCATTATCCTAATTCCAAAACCATATAAAGACACTACAAAGAAACTAAATTACAGGCCAATATTCGTGATGAACACAGATGCTAAAATTCTCAAAGAAATATTAGTGAGTTGGATACAGCAATATATTAAAAAGATCATGCACCACGATCAAGTGGGATTTATTCCAGGGATGCAAGGCTGGTACAATATTTGCAAATCAATAAATGTGATTCATCACGTAAACAAATTTATTTATCTAAAGGCCTAATATGCAAATTGTCCCCTCTTGAGTTCAACCGGAAGACTGGGGTTTTGATCGCTTGCTATGACGTGCGCTGACCACGAGGGGGCGGCACGGAACATGGTGGGTGTTTGGTGATGCAGCACTGGCAGTGGGCAGCAGTGGATGCACTGCTGGCTCCGATGGGCCCCGAAGAGAGCTGGACTGTGGCGGGATAGTAGAGCAGATGAGCAGGTGGCGCCAGGCCAAGGCAGGGTACCAGGTGAGGCTGCACATCTGCAAGGCTGGGGGTGCAAACTGGGGCTGCGCGAGCTTGGGCTGTGAGGCTGGAGACACAAGCTGGAGCTGCAGGGGCGAGATGCGGGGTGGTGGCTTGACACACCCTGAGCCCCTCCTGCGGTCCCTTCCAGGCAGGCCAATCTCCCATGGTCCCTCCAGAGCTGGCTGGCCCCAATTGTACCTCTGCAGCCGAAAGAAGCCAGTATTGTCGACAGAATATTTCTAAAGACCAACTATTGGCACAATATACCTCTGTGGCCGAAAGAAAGTTGTCAACAGAATATGTCTGAAAAAACTGTCATCGACAAGTACTATCAATACTGGTAGGAACTGCCTTCACAGCAAAAATGAAGTAAATGAGGATGCAATTGTTGTGGAGCCTGAGTGACAGAATGACCAGAATTCCAGACTGATTAAAATTTAGAGAGCTTTTATTGACTGTCCAGTGTCCGCTCCTCCACTCGGGAAGCCCAAGAGAAAAGCGGCCACAACCATCTGCAGAGTCCAATATTTAAAGGGGACAACTACATCCGTGTTCAGGTTCCCATAGCAAGCAAAGCCAAGTTACAAAAGCTAATTGCGTAGTTTTAGCCAAGCTATTCATCATCCTCCTGTTATTCATTTCTGGGTAACTTAAATGTCAGGACTGTTCTTAATTTTGATCTCTCTGTGCTTTGTAAGCCGTTGCTCAGGTGTGTTGATCTGTTTGTTCTTTGTAGGCCATTGCTCAGGTGTGTGAGCTCAGTTCCTAGAAACTTAGCACAGGTTGTCAAGCTGCTGAGGTGGCTAGGTAATTAAAAAGGCCTAAAAAATTTTTCTACGCTGTAACACAATTATCGAACACAGTTGTGGTGCAATGACTGTTACATGTCAATTTTGCCTATCACTAAATTTCTCTGATGAAAAACCATCTGATGGAAAATTTACCCAATGTTGCAGCAAAAGTAAAGTTTGTAAAATGATATAAATTTTCCAGAATACCTGGCATATTTTAAAAAATTAATGATAAATGAAGATTCTGACAGTAAAAATTTTATGGAAAGTATTCGTTCCATAAATAGTCCTTTTGCTTTTGCTTCAATGGGTACAAATATCACATTACCATCAGAAGATGGGCCATACTATTTTAGAATACATGGTCAAGTTTATCACTGTACTAGAACTTTACATCCTTCAGATGGTGTTTCTCGGAAGTTTGCTCAACTCTACATTTTAGACACGGCCGAAGTGATGAGTAAAAGATTAGCAATGTCAGAAAACCAAGGTTGCTCATAAAGACTCATAATCAACATCAACAACCTCATGCATGAAATAAATTAATTAACAAAATCATAAGATGCTACATGAGGTAGAAAAGGAAGCCCAATCTGAAGCAGCAGTGAAAGGTATTGCTCCCACGGAAGTAAGAATAGCAATTAAATATAATTGTAATAGTGATCTGGGTAGACATAATTATCCCTGTGTAACCAAAGTTGCCATCATATTAAGAAACAAAGATGGAGAACCGCCTTTTGAAAGGGACCTGCTTATTCATTGTAAACCAGATTCCAATAATCCGAATGCCACTAAAATGAAACAAATCAGTATCCTGTTTCCTGCATTAGATGCGCTGATGTATCCTATTGTTTTTCCACATGGTGAAAAAGGCTAGGGAACGGATATTGCATTAAGACTCAGAGACAACAGTGTAATCAACAATAATACCAGGCAAAATGTAAGGACACGCGTCACACAAATGCAGTATTATGGATTTCATCTCTCTGTCTGGGACATGTTCAATCCTATTTTAAATGCAGGAAAATTAACTCAACAGTATATTGTCAATTCATATTCAAAAATGGAAGCCAATCAGATAAATTTCATTAAAGCAAACCAATCTAAGTTGAGAGTTGAAAAATATAGTGGTTTGATGGATCTAGCTCTGAAAATGACAATGTGCCGATTGGTAAAATGATAATATTTCCATTGTCTTTTGAGGGTAGTCCCAGAAATATGCAGCAGCGATATCAGGATGCTATGGCAATTGTAATGAAGTATGGCAAGCCTGATTTATTCATAACTATGATGTGCAATCCAAAATTGGCAGATATTACAAATAATTTACAGCACTGGCAAAAAGTTGAAAACAGACCTGACTTGGTAGACAGCGTTTTTAATATTAACCTGAATGCTCTTTTAAATGATATATGTAAATTCAATTTATTTAGCAAAGTTACAGCTAAAATTCATGTCATTGAATTCCAGACACAGACTGCCTCACGCTCACATATTATTGATATTAGATAGTGAATCCAAATTATGAACGGAACATGACATTGACCATATAGTTAAGGCAGAAATTTCTAATGAAGACCAGTGTCCTCGACTTTTTCAAATTGTAAAATCAAATATGGTACATGGAGCATGTGGAATATAAAAACAATATTAAATATTAAAATATTTCTTCTAATTATTTTCTTTTCAATGTGCATGAATCTGTGCACTGAGCCACTGGTTGAAAGATAAAGACCACATGATCATATTAATAGATGCAGAAAAAACATTCGACAAAATCCATCACTCTTTTCTGATAAAAACATTCTGTAAGATGTAACTAGAGGGATCATAGCTTAACATAATAAAAGTCATATATGAAAAACCTATGCCCAGTATCATACTCACTGGGCAAAAACTAAAAGTGTTATCCTTAAGAACAGGAACAAGACATGGATGTCTGCTTTTAGCACTCTTACTCAACATTGTACTGGAAGTCTTTGCCACAGTGATTAGAAAAGAAAAAGAAATAAAAGGCATCCAAATTGGAAAGGAGGAAGTAAAATTGTCATTATTTGAAGATGACATGATATTGTACATAGAAAATCCTAAATATTTCACCAGAAAACTACTGAACTTAATAAATTAATTTGGCAAGGTAGGAGGATACAAAATCAACACCCAAAAAGTGATGGCTTTTTTATGCACTAATAATGAACTCTCAGAAAGAGAAACTAAAAAAGCAATCCCATTTACCATTGCAACAGTAAAAAAATAAGATACCTAGAAATAAACTTAACCAAGGAGGTAAAAGACCTGTACTTGAAAAACTATAGAACATTGAAAAAAGAAATAGAGGAAGATACAAAAAAATGGAAATGTATGCCATGTTCATGGATTGGGAAAATTAACATAATTAAAATGTATATACTACCCAAAGTAATCTATAAATTTAACGCAATCCCCATTCAAATATTAACACACACTTCACAGAACTAGAATAAATAAACCAAAAATTTATATTGGAACCATAAAATACCCTGAGTAGTTGCAGGAATCTTGAGAAAGAAGTATGAAGTTGGAGGGATCACAGTACCAGATATCAAACTATACTACAAATCCATTATAATCCAAACAGCCTAGTACTGGCACAAGAACAGACATATAGACCAATGGATCAAAACAGAAACCTCAGAAAGTGACCCACATCATTATGGTAAATTAATGTTTGACAAAGTGAGAAAGAACATATTATGGTGTAAATACAGCTTCTTCAAAAAATGGTGTTGGGAAAACTGGGAAGACACATGCAAAAAGATGAAAATAGACCACCAACTTATACCATACACAATAATAAACTCAAAATTATAAAAGACTTAAATGTAAGGCATGAAACCATGAAAATCTTAGAAGAAAACAAAGGCAGTAAAATCTCAGAAATCTAACATAGCAGAATTTTTTTTATTTCTTTTTTATATATTTTTTATTTTTTTAGTTTTATTGCTTAAAGTATTACAAAGAGTATTACATATGCCTCATTTTTTCCCCCACTCTTGACAACCCCCTGGCCTTCCCTGCCCCCTAGTGTCTTATGTCCATTGGTTATGCTTATATGCATGCATATAAGTCCTTCAGTTGATCTCTTACCCCCCCTCCCGCCTGCCCCCCAATCCTCCCCGGCCTTCCGCTGCAGTTTGACAGTCTGTTTGAGGCAGCTCTGCCTCTGTATCTATTTTTGTTCATAATTTTATAATGGTCTTTATTATCCATGAATGAGTGAGATCATGTGGTATTTTTCCTTCATTGACTGGCTAATTTTACTTAGCATAATGCTCTCCAGGTACATCCATGTCTTTGCAAATGGTAAGAATTCCTTCTTTTTTACAGCAGCATAATATTCCAACGTGTAGATGTACCACGGTTTCCTAATCCATTCTCTACCGATGGGCACTTAGGCTGTTTCCAGATCTTAGCTATGGTGAATTGTGCTGCTATGAACATATGGGTGCATATATCCTTTCTAATTGGTATTTCTCATTTCTTGGGATATATTCCTAGAAGTGGGGTCACTGGGTCAAATGGGAGTTCCATTTGTAGTTTTTTGAGGAAACTCCATACTGTCTTCAATAGTGGCTGCACCAGTCTGCATTCCCACCAGCAGTGCACGAGTGGAGTGTTCCTTTTTCTCCACATCCTCTCCAGCACTTGTTGTTTGTTGATTTGTTGATGATAGCCATTCTGACAGGTGTGAGATGGTACCTCGTTGTTGTTTTGAATTGCATCTCTTGGATGATTAGTGACTTTGAGCATGTTTTCATATGTCTCTTGGCTTTCTGAATGTCCTCTTTGGAATAGTGTCTATTTAGATCCTTTGCCCATTTTTTTGATTGGATTGTTTATCTTCCTTTTGCTAAGTTGTATGAGTTCCCTGTAAATGTTGGAGATTAAACCCTTATTGGTGATAACATTGGCAAATATGTTCTCCCATGCAGCGGGCTTTCTTGTTGTTTTGTTGATGTTTTCTTTTGCTGTGCAGAAGCTTTTTATTTTGATGTAGTCTCATTTGTTCATTTTCTCTTTAGTTTCAAGTGTCCTAGGAGCTGTATCAGTGAAGAAATTGCTTCGACATATGTCGGAGATTTTGTTGCCTTTGGATTCTTCTAGAATTTTTATGGTTTCTCTTCGTACATTTAAGTCTTTATCCATTTTGAGTTTATTTTTGTGTATGGCGTAAGTTGGTGGTCTAGTTTCTTTTTCTTGCATTTATCTGTCCAATTTTTCCAACACCATTTATTGAAGAGGCTATCTTGACTCCATTGTATGTTCTTGCCTCCTTTGTCAAATATTAATTGAGCATATTGATTCGGGCCGATTTCTGGTTCTTCATTCTATTCCATTGATCTATATGTCTGTTCTTGTGCCAGTACCAGGAATTTTTGAGAACAGTGGCTTTGTAATACAGCTTGATATCTGGTATTGCGATCCCACCTACTTTGTTCTTTCTCAAGATCGCTGCAGCTATTCAGGGTCTTTTTTTTATTCCAGATGAATTTTTGGAGAGTTCGTTCTAGATCTGTGAAATATGCCTTTGGTATTTTAATGGGAAGTGCGTTGAATTTATAGATTGCTTTGGGTAGTATGGACATTTTAATGATGTTGATTCTACCAATCCATGAACACGGTATGTTTTTCCATCTGTTTATGTCTTCCTCTATCTCTTTTTTCAACATCCTGCAATTTTCTGAGTAGAGGTCTTTTACCTCTTTAGTTAAGTTTATTCCTAGGTAGCTTAATTTTTCTTGTGTGACGGTAAACGGGAATGTTTTTATAATCTCTCTTTCTGAAAGTTCACTATTGGTGTATAGAAATGCCTCAGATTTCTTGGGGTTAATTTTGTATCTTGCTACATTGCAAAATTCATGTATTAAGTCTAGTAGCTTTTTGATGGAGTCTCTAGGGTTTTGTATGTATAATATCATGTCGTCTGCAAATAAGGACAGTTTTACTTCCTCTTTTCCAATTTGGATGCCTTTTATTCTTCTTCTTGCCTAATTGCAATGGCTAACACTTCCAGTACTATGTTGAACAGGAGTGGTGAGAGGGGGCATCCCTGTCTTGTTCCTGTTCTTAGGGGAAATGGTGTTAGATTTTGTCCATTGAGTATGATGCTGGCTGTGGGCCTGTCATATATGGCTTTTATTATGTTGAGGTATGATCCTTCTACTCCCGCCTTACTGAGAGTTTTTATCAAAAATGGGTGTTGAATTTTGTCAAATGCTTTTTCTGCATTGATTGATATGACCATGTGGTTTTTTTCTTTCAATTTGTTTATGTGATGTATCACGTTTATTGATTTGCAGATATTGTACCATCCTTGCATCCCTGGGATAAATCCTACTTGGTCATGGTGTATGATCTTTCTGATGTACTGCTGGATCCGATTTGCTAAGATTTTGTTGAGGATTTTGGCATCTATGTTCATGAGGGATATTGGCCTGTAATTCTCTTTCATTGTGTTGTCTTTACCTGGTTTTGGTATTAGGGTGATGCTGGCTTCATAGAATGAGCTTGGAAGTGTTCCTTCCTCTTGAATTTTTTGTGGTAGTCTGAGGAGGATAGGTTTTAGTTCTTCCTTGAATGTTTGGTAAAACTCCCCTGTGAAGCCGTCTGGTCCTGGGCTTTTGTTTGCTGGAAGCTTTTTGATGACTGCTTCAATTTCTTCCATAGTTATTGGCTTATTGAGATTCTTACATTCTTCCTGATTGAATTTTGGAATGTTGTATTTTTCTAGGAATTTGTCCATTTCCTCCAGGTTGTCTAGTTTGTTGGAGTAGAGATGTCCATAGTATTTTTTTTAACAATCATTTGTATTTCTGTGGGGTCTGTTGTTATTTCGCCTCTGTCGTTTATGAATTTGTTTATTTGGGTCCTCTCTCTTTGCTTCTTGGTGAGCCTGGCTAGTGGTTTGTCAATCTTGTTTATCCTTTCAAAGAACCAGCTCTTGGTTTCATTGATTTTCTGTATTTTTTTTTTTGGTCTCTATGTTATTTATTTCTACTCTAATCTTTATTATCTCCTTCCTTCTGCTCACTCTGGGCTTTTCTTGTTGCTCTCTTTCTTATTCTTTGAGTTGAAGAGCTAGATGATTTACTATCATTTTTTCTTGTTTTTTTGAGGTAGGCCTGTAGAGCTATAAACTTCCCTCTCGGAACTGCTTTCATTGCATCCCATAGGTTTTGGATTGTTGTGTTTTCATTGTCATTAGTTTCCAGGATGTTTTTAATTTCTTCTTTGATATCTTTGGTAACCCAATCAATATTTAATAACATGCTATTCAGCTTCCAAGTGTTTGAGTATTTTGGGTTGTTTTTATTATAGTTTATTTCTAATATTATGTCATTGTGATCTGAGAAGATGCTTGGTATCATTTCAATCTTCTGGAATTTGGGGAGACTTTGTGACCCAATATGTGGTCCATTTTTGAATATGTCCCATGAGCACTTGAGAAGAATATATATTCCGTGGCTTTGTGGTGAAGTGTTCTGAATATGTCAATTAAGTCCATCTGATCTAGTGATTCATTTAGGATTTCTGTTTCTTTGCTGATTGTTTGTCTAGAGTATTTATCCAGTGATGTCAGTGGTGTATTAAAGTCCCCTACTAGGATTTTGTATTGTTGTCGATCTCTCCTTCGATATCTTCCAGGAGTTTTTTAATGTATTTGTGTGCTCCTGCATTGGGTGCATATATGTTTTTCAGGGTTATATCTTCTTGTTGTATTGATCCTTTTAGTATTATGAAGTGGCCTCCCTTATCTCTTGTTATGGCCTTCATTTTGAGGTCTATTTTGTCCGATATAAGTATTGCTACCCCAGCTTTCTTTTCCTTTCCATTTGCCTGAAAGATATTTTTCCATCCATTCACTTTCAGTTGTGTGAGTCCTTTCTTCTGAGGTGGGTCTCTTGTAGACAGCAAATGTATGGGTCATGTTGTTTTATCCATTCAGCCACTCAATGTCTTTTGGTTGGAGCATTTAGTCCGTTTACGTTTAAAGTTATTATTGAAAGGTACTTGTTTGTAGCCATTTCTTTTTTTGTGTGTGGCTGTTTTCTTTCTGAGCTTTTTATTTCTTCTTTTTACACCAGTCCCTTTAGCATTTCTTGCATTGCTGACTTGATGGTGATAAACTCCTTTAGCCTTTTTTTTGTCTGTGAATCTTCTTATTTCCCCTTCAATTTTGAATGATAGCCTTGCTGGATAGAGTATTCTTGGATTTAGTCCTTTGCTTTGCACCACTTCGTAAATTTCCATCTATTTTTTTCTGGCCTGATGTGTTTCTGTTGAGAAATCATTTGAAAATCTAATGTGAGATCCCTTGTATGTAACTTTCTGTCTCTCTCTTGCAGCCTGTAAGATTCTCTCTTTGTCCTGAACATTTGCCATGGTAATTATGATGTGTCTTGGTGTGGGTCTTTTCTGGTTCACCTTTTAGGGACTCTCTGGGCTTGTGTGAGTATTTTCTTCCCCACTTCAGGGAAGTTTTCTGATATTATTTCTTCAAATAGGTTTTGTAACCCTTGTTCCTCTTTCTGTTGTTCTGGCACCCCTATTATTCGTATGTTGATTCCTTTCATGTTGCCCCAAAGCTCCCTTAGGTTCTCCTCTTGTCTTTTAATTTTTTTCTCCAATTGCAGTACAGATTGGGTGTGTTTTGCTTCCTTGTCTTCTAATTAACTAATTTGGTCCTCCGTTTCTCCTAGTCTACTGTTGAAACTTTCAGTGGTGTTTTTTATTGCAGATATATCACTCTTCATTTCTTCTTGGGTCTTACATAAGTTATTGATTTTTTCATGTTTCTTCTTGCTTCTTGCATATGTTATTGATTTTTCCCTCCATCCGGTTTATGCACTCTAGGACCCTTATTCTGAATTCTTTTTCTGTCATGTTGCATGCCTCTGTATCACTTAGCTGCTTTTCTGGCGAGTCCTCCTTCTCTTTCCTTTGGGGGTTTCTTTGTCTACCCATGTTTGATCTCACTGACATATCTAGATGTTGAGTTGTTCACTGGCTGCTCCCTGGGTAGCAGTGGCTCCTCAGGCTGTGATTGTTCCTAGGGCAGTTGCGGTAGCAGCTGCTCCTCAGTTTGAAGCAGCTCCTCTGGTGAGTGCTGTTCACAGCTGTGGTGGCTCATCTGGCTGGTTGGGGGAGGCTTCACATACAGCTGCTGTTTCTCAGACAGAGGGTGTGGTCATCAGGAGGCTGCTGTTGCTTGGATCTGCTGCGTTGATTTAAAGGCACAGAATACAACACAACAAGGCACAATGTACCAGGCACTGAACACAACTGTATTCACAATATTAATAACCCCAAATAAAGGTGACCACCCGAATTAAGAGAATTAGGAGATAAGGAAGAAAGAAGAGAAAAAGATAAAGGAGAAAAAAGAAAAGAAAGAAAAATAACAAAGAAAAAAAAGGAGTGTAAAAATGAAATTGGGAAAAAGATGGGGGAAAATAAAGAAAAAAGAAAGAGCGAAAAGAGAGAATGAAGTAGAAGAGGGGATGAGACTATTTATATGAGGAGAAAACTCTTATAGAACCGCCACTAATCCCAACAAATTCCAGCAACAGATCCCTTGAGATGAATGCAACTACAAACAACCAATAATATCAAGTGAGGCAAGGGAAAACAGAAGCACAAAAATACCGGGAGGAGGGGTGGGAGGGAGGGGAAAAACCAGCAGAAAAAAGAAAAAGAAAAAGCAAAACAACCTCCCAACCAATCCTAAAACAAACAAACAAACAAAAAACCTAATATACTCAGCAATCAAGCAAACAGCAACAAAACAATAGAAAGATAAAAGAAGAAAAAAATTTGGATAGTGAAGAAAGATAAGGGAGAGGTGTATAAGGATTTAGAGCAGTGGATTGGAAATAGGATATATAAGTAGGGTGAAATTTTGACAGGGGGTAAAAAGAAGGAATAGGGGAAATATAAAACAGGAATAGGGTAAGAGAAATAGGACAACAAAAGGGGAAAAGTGAGGAAGAGTGTTTTAGCATAGAGGTAAAATTGAGATAGAGAGAAATGATGCTAAAGGAACGATGAAAATAGAATGGAGAACACTAATCCCAAAATAAAATAAAGAGAAAATAAAATGGCACTTTAAAAAATGGTAAAATGGTAGCAGTAATAATACTGGTTAAAAATTAAAATGTAGTAATTAAAAGGGTAAAATCAGGTGATGGAAAAAGAAAAAAATTGGTTTCTTAGTTAAAAGGTGAAAAAAGAATAAAAAAAATTTGCAGTAGTCAAGGTCCTTTGGTTCTTCTACTCTTCAGTTTGGCTTGCCTTAGTATTGCCAGGTATTCAGGAGAGTGTTGAATTTCCCTGCGATACACTGTTTCTCCGTTTGTAAACCACAGTCCTGATTTTAAAGCAGGCTGTATTTGTTTCCCAGACTGCCTTAATTTGTGTTTACATCAGAGTCAGTTTGTGGCTCAGCCTCTGGGTGGCAGTGTTTCTGGATTGACCTCCAAGGCTATATGGCCTCTGTATCCAAAAGATGGGGTTTATTTTCTCTATTGCACTTAAAACTTGTTAGAGGAAGTCCACTGCCCAGAGTTGGTTCTTTAATCGTTACCCCACTCTGTTCCCCAGATTCCACAAAGACAACTTTCCCCTGCAGTCTCTGCGAGTGCCCCCAACTGGGCAATCCCATGCAGTGGGTTTAATAATCAAATGCAAAGATTTAAGGAGAAGAGAAAGAAGAGAAAAAGAGAGAAAGAGGAAAAAAAAAAAAAAGCAAGAGCCTACAGAGTTGCACGAATTCGCAACCCTGGACCTTCCAGCCCACGCAGTCTCTTGCGTGCGCCCTCTCTCTCCTTACTTTGAGTAGCCTGCACACTGGCAAAATCTGAGGTTGCCTTTTTGCATCCAGTCCAGCTATGGGCTAATTTTAAGCGTTCCCTTCTGCCAGCAGCCCTGTGGGAGCTCTTCCACACTCGGGGATCATGCTGGCCCCAAAGGCCTTGGTCTTTGTGGGGCGCAGACCTTCCCGCGCACACTCCTCTCCCCAACCTGAATTGCCAACTGCACCTTCAGGTGAAACCTGACCTTTCCGTGAGAAGCAGGACTCCACGTAGTCGCGCTGTCCCAGATCCTGTGTCTCCGGGTTAGCAGCCAATCTCTGGATGCCGGGTCTTTGGGTGTACAGTATACATTTCCAAAAAACAGCCACTCAAGATGGCGTGGTCTCTGCAGCTGAGCCAGCACTCAGGGAGAGATTTCAGCCATAGTCTCCAACTTTCAATCTGCTTTCTCCAGGATTCCTCCACCGTTCCCGGCTGCAAACTGTCTCTCAGCTGAATATCCTCTGCTTATTCGGGCTGTATGTTACCCACTTCAGCTGCTTACCCTAACAGCTCTGGGACAAGGCATGGGACACATCCATCTATACCTCTGCCATTTCCCCCCCCCCCCCTCTAACATAGCAGAATTTTTACCGATACATCTCCTGGGGCAAAGGAAATAAAGAAAACAGTAAATAAATGGGACTACATCAAAATAAAAAGCTTTTGCACAGCAAAAGAAACCACCACCACAATGGGAGAACATAAATGTGATTCATCTGAATGTTCAACTGAGAAACAAATAAGCCAGTTTTCAATTATTGTCACAGGAGTCAAATAGGGAGAATGATAAGGGGTTAATATCCAAAATATATAAAAACTCATACAACTCAACAAAAGGAAGACAAGCAATCCAATTACAAAATGATCAGAATACCTGAATAAACATTTCTCCAAGAAGGTCATGCAAATGGCCAAGAGACATATGAAAAAAGATTTTAAGTCCCTAATCATCAGAAAAATGCAAATTAAAACCACACGGGATATCACCTCATACCTGTCAGAATAGCTATCATGAAAAAAATCAACAAATGTGCTGGTGAGGATGGGGTCAGGGAGAACACTAGTTCATTGCTGGTGGGAATGAATATTGGTGCAACCACTGTGAAAAACAGCATGGAATTTCCTCAAAAAATTAAAAATGACAGTTCTGTTTGACCTGCTTCTGGGAATATATCCTAAAAAAAAAAAACCAAAACCGAAACACCAATCAGAAATAATATATGCACCCCTATCTTCATAGCAGTGTTGTTTACAATAGCTAAGATCTGGAAATAGCCCAAGTTCCCATTAGTAGATAAATGGATAAAAATGCTGTGTGACATTTACACAATGGAATACTATGCAGCTGTAAAAAGAGAGACCTCTTACCCCTTGGGACACCATGGATGGTCCTGGAAAATATTATGCTAAGTGAAATAAGGCAATCTGAGAAAGACAAATATCCCATGATTTCACTTATTTGTGGAATCTAATGATCAAAATGAATTGACCAATAAAATAAGACTCGAAGTATGGAGACATGGAATAGACTGACATATCTTGATGTGGGGTTGGGGAACAAGAAGAGGTAAACAGAAGAACTTATATACTTACTAGAGGTCCAGTGCATGAAATCCGTGTTTGGGGGGGGGTGTCCCTCAGCGCGGTCTGCACCCTCTCCAATCTGGGACCACTCGGGGGATGTCCAGCAGTTGGATAGCCCTCTCACAATCCGGGACTGCTGGCTCCTAACCACTCACCTGCCTGCTTGCCTGATTGCCCCTAACTGCCTCTGCCTGCCAGCCTGATCGCCCCCTAACTGCTCCCCTGCCGGCCTGGTCACCCTAACTGCCCTCCCCTGCTGGCCCAATCGCCCCCAACTGCCCTTCCCTGCTGCTCTGATCACCCACAACTGCCCTCCTCTGCTGGCCATCTTGTGGCGGCCATTTGTGATGATGTGGGGGTGGCCATCTTGTGATGATGTGAGGGCATTGCATGAGAGTTCAAGGGCCACCTAGGCTTTTATTAGTATAGATATGCATAGCCCATGGACACAAGCAGTAGTGTGGTGAGGAACTGAGAGGGGATAGGGACTGGGAGGGTGGAGTAAAGGGGGGTAAATGGGAGACATTTCTAATACTATAAACAATAAAAATATATATTAAATTTTTTATTTAAAGAACCAAATCCATCTAAGATATCAACACATGCACAGGCCTTAAGTGCTCCACATTCAGGAAAGGGGATTTGGGTTTGTTTTGAGAAAGGCTTATGAACAGGGAGCCCCTCTCTGTCATCCCCAGTCACTTTTCCCCCACTGGCATTCACATTTCTTCATTCCCAGGGCCTCAGATTGTTTCAAACACACAGAGGCCATCTTCTTGGAGATAAACTGTATGTGCTCACATGTGATTCTATATGCTGGGAGCAGGAAATGGAGGAGTGTCTGACAAAGCAGACAAATGAGAGAACAAGAGCAGGCCCATCCCCTCTCATTTCATCTCCTTTCTTTTTTATTGTTTTCTTGTTTGGGAGAGTAGAGCACTCTCTTCCTCAATGTTCCCCTCCACACACATTTAATGAGCACTGTTTTCACTCTTTTTTAAAAATATATTTTATTGATTTTTTTTTTTACAGAGAGGAAGGGAGAGAGATAGTTAGAAACATGGATGAGAGAGAAACATCGATCAGCTGCCTCCTGCACATCCCCCACTGGGGAAGTGCCCGCAACCCAGGTACATGCCCTTGACCGGAATCGAACCCGGGACCCTCCAGTCCGCAGGCCGATGCTCTATCCACTGAGCCAAACCAGTTTCGGCTGTTTTCACTCTTTTTATTTACTGACCAGTAACCCCAAGCGTAGGCCTTGTCTGTTCCCAGAGATAAAGTTTTATCATGCCGAACAAGCACCATTCTCTTTGTTTTTCACAGTGTTTCAGAGAGATAAGAGGAAACGACCCAGTAATGATGCATGATTAGGGAGGTTTTGAAATATAAACTCATTCTCTATTCTGAGCTATGGATTAGGAATGGGAAGAACGGGAGACTGTATATATATATATATATATATATATATATATATATATATACATACATATATATGGTTTTATATATATATATATATATATATATATATATATATATATATATATAAAACCACATATAATGTAAGTCAATTTTGTTTTCTGAGTTGAAAACAAGCAGGTGAACACACAGAGAGAGAAAGATGAATAAATGTTCAACTGAGAAATGAATAAGCCAGTTTTCAATGGCTCAAGAGAGAGGTAAAAAATTCAAATGGGGAGAATATTAGTAATTCAAATGAGAACATACCCCAAAAATTCAGTGATCTTTTCCTATCACAAAAACTCCCTCTTTCACATGGTTTTAAGACTAATATTGGCAGATAGGACCAAAGTTCAGTTGAACAGCCAGGTATATTCCCAGGAAAATATGGGATATGACCAGGTTAGACTCCTATTAAGTTTGTGTCCTTCAGGGTTTAGCAGGTTTCTGTGAGTGAGCCAGGATGGAGAGGTTGATATGAGACTGGTGCTGCCAGATATTAAGTTGAGTAAGACTAAACCTAAGATTAATTGGTACTGTTAAAGGCCTAAAGAGTAAGATGTTTTTAATAGCAAATGGAAAATTTTAGTAGTAATTTGAAAAGATGCAGAGTAGGAAATAATTTAGGAGAAATTTTGTTTTTCAGCTAAGAAAAGATCTGAGATTGAACCCTGAAATGATACTAGGAATGCATGGGAAGGTAGGGTGTTTGGGAATTTTGGGCAGAAAGGAGGAGTAAAGCCAAGAGACAAAATTTGTAGCTAATAAAAGGAAAATTGAAGTAACGAAAACCACAAAAAAATTGTTCCTGAGCAGCCAGTTGGAAACCAAGCAGACAGTAAAATTCTGGTCAAGCTGAGTAGTGCTTCATTGTCTGCATGCTATACTCTGCATTACTGTTTCTCTCCATCCCTAGGCTCATGAACTTTAATTGCTCTATTTTTTCTCTCCAGTGCTGATTAGTATGTTCCCTGTAAGGAAAAAATATGTCCTAGGCTTTCTAGAATTTCCCCCACAATACCTAGCACAAGGCCTTACTGGAATAGTAGCTCAGTAAATGTTATTTGGCAGAATTAATTAATGAACAGCTTTCACTTTATGTAATTAATTTTCCAAATTAAATACTAGATTTCAGTATTCCCAAACCTAGATTATATTTTACCCTTCTAATGTTGGGTAAATCAGAGGAGAAAGTTATGAATTAAGAAGTCATTAATATTTCATTTCAAAAAGAATTAGTGAGTCAAATGGCAGAAAGCAGGTAGGAAAATAAAATTTGATGTCTTAAGAGAGAGGTAAAAAATCCAAGACACTTTTTTTTCCTTGATCCCAGATTCAGTCAATCAGGCTAAGGCCAAACTTTAAAATTTAGGTAGTGTGTGTGTGTGTGTGTGTGTGTGTGTGTGTGTGTGTGTGTGTTTACTCTGACTGGTACTTTTCTTGTGCAGGTCTGCCTTTTGAAAAGATTGACTTTATGAAAGCAGAGGTCTTGTCTATTTTGTTTACTGTTGTATCTCCAGCATCTAGAGTAGGCTTTCCTGCCATATAGTACTGGTTTAAGAAATAATTGTGGAAGGAAAGGAAAGAGGGATGGACTGGTGAGGTTAGAGAGGGAATAAAGGAAAGAGGGGAGGGAGGGTTCTGCCTTTCGTGCCACTAAACATGCCACTTACTCATCAGTTACCAAAGACCCTTCTCAGTTTCTGTGTTAGGAAACAAGGATACCAAAATGATGAGATGCCATAATCTTTGCCCTCAAATAACTGATTGTTTAGTAGAGAGAGATATAATACACCAGGTGGTAAGTGCTACACCAAAGAGTTTTGGTGATACAGGATTGTGCTAAAGGAAGCATCTGATGTGCCCAGAGGAAGAGTGGGAGACAGAAAACATTGCAAACCTGAGTATCTATAATTATAAAAGCATAATATGCAAATCAACCAAATGGCCAAATAGCAGAACGACGTTCCAGATGACCACACTATGACACGCACTGGCGCCAGGTCAGCCAAGGTGGGTACGATGCAATTGGTGCGGGGGGGGGGCCCGCCATTGCCCCATGATCATCCCACAGAGGAAGGCCCAAGCCACCAGCCAGCAGGGCGATCAATTGGGGGGCTCCGATTGCCCCAAAGAGGGAGGTCCAGGCCATCCTCTACAGGGCGATCAATTAGGGGGGCTCCGTGGAATTACAGAACCAGTGGTGTGTGGTGGTGGATGCGGGCAGCACCAGGCCAAAGTGGGTGTGAGCGAGGGACAGGGCCACGAAGCTGTGAAGCCGGCAGCAGGGAAGGAAGGTCTACCCTTGCATGAATTTCATGCATTGGGCCTCTAGTAATCCTAATAAACTCACTGGTGCTTTGTAGGCTTAAGAACATTATAATCTCTATAGTCCTAAAAATGTGATTAGATTGAATAAAATAATAACAACTGCAAATCATTGCATTTTAGCTATAATCGATTCAGAATCATTTTGATATTAAAAGTTATTTTGCTTTGGTACTTATTGTACTTTGGTTTCATTCAGGAATGCCAAAGGCCACAAGTGAATCTGTCATACAGCAGCTTATCATAGAATTGTGGCTTTATGAGCACTGTCTAAATGACACAAATTGAAGGCCCATTGTCTGGACCAGACCTGCACCATGCACCAGGAGTAAAAGCACAGTCGATTAGGACCAGTCTTTGTTCTTTTCTGAGCAAATTTTCTGAAGAGGGTAGATAAATGACAAGGAGAGAATCAGTGGTTAAAAAAAAAAGTTATGATTGGCAAAGCTTATATACACCTAGGAAAAGATATTTGGGGGATATGTTCATTGATTTTTAAGCAAGAGAATCCAGTGTCTAAGGAAAAAAGATCCTGATTTGACTTTTGCTTCTTGATTTCCTTACACAGGTGCTGACTCCAACACAGATCAAATCAATTTGCCAAGCAATTCTTGACTCCAGAAAGCAATATGCCATGAAAAGGAGGAAACCATTCCCTCTGATGTATTCTTACTATGGATCTGAATACTTGGGTGAGTCAAGGTGCTGGCAAAAGATGGAGTCTCTAATATCAGCATTGACTAAATACTGGAAGATCTGTTTTTGAGATAGCTCATCATTACTCATTTAAGTAGAAGTATATTAAAATGTCATTAAAAACAAATAGTGATCAATTTAATATTTGTTTCCACAGTCTACCTGATGAAACATAGCTATTTTAACAACTACTTTTCTTATTCTAAATTGTGAGTTCATTGGCCTAAGTTTGCTGAGTTTGTGAATAGTTCACACACCTATTGCAAATAGTGCCTCTGCACAAGGAAATAAGATTCAGCCATTAACATTCTCAAGTTTTAATATTAGTTGATTAATAAAAGACTGCTGAAAAACAATGGTGACTTTTGAGCTATGGGGCATGTAACTGAAAATTAGTTACTCCCCTTACCCCTGAGCATGACTTGGAAGGCTCTTTGTAGACCACCTGTCTCCTTCTCCAAACTCAGACTTTATCTCTCCCCCTTGCTGGTTCTGTCCAGCATAATCTACTATAAGCAAAATGTTCTCATGTCTTAACTTTTGTGCCTGCTTCTTTTGCCTAGAATGTCTGACTGTAATACTTATACCCAGACTTCAAGACTCTACTCAAACATCATTAGATCTGTTGAGAAACTTTGTGCTTTGGGGAAATGGGTTTATTGAACCCTCTCTAGAGAAATGTTCACCAGTTCAGGTTTTGCTCTGAAACAAAATTGGCTCGTATCACATTACCCTGCCATATTTCTATTGGAGCCCTTATCACATTAGACTGTATAATTAGTGGCGTACCTGTCCAACTGCCTTAATGGGCTCTGTGCACCTATAGGATAAGGCCTTCCGCTTATCTTTTTGATCTCTGGACCTTTACCAAGAGCTTGTACAAAATGAGGGTACCCAAATGAATGAATAAATGACTGATAAACAATGAGCTTATAGATCAGCAGTTCTCTGAGAGTTTTCTAAAAGAATCTTTAAGTTCCTGTCTAACTTTCCTTAGAATCAGACCTTGAGACAAGATGTAAATTATTTAATTGGGAAGTGATCAGAGAAAGTGTTGGTAGAAGAATGAGGCAGTAAGACAGGGTAGACAAATAAGTTAAGTGAATATGTAGTAATGAGCAATTGTGGCTAACTGAGGCTCAGTGCCACTGGGGATTCTTAGAGATTTTATAGAACATGCATCAGAATTGTCCCAGCCAAAGCTGGGGTATTCATCCACCAACTCCCTACTTTTTTCAATAAAGAAGGGATTTGGTCTGTTTTGTTCACTGATCTATATTCATTCAGCCACTAAACAATATCTGGCACATAGTAGCAATTCAGATAATAATGAGTATGAGATCTGGGCTGCCATGGCAATTAATTAGTATGTTTTTAATGAATAATAAATGAATGAATGAATGAATGTTTAGGATACCAAGAATTATTTTAAAGCACTTTAAGAGCATTTTCATAAAAGCTATCAATATGTTAATTACAATTTAAAAAATATTTTCTCTAAAATGGGTTGATTACTAAACTTTTGTTTTATTTATTTATTTATTTATTTATTTATTTATTTATTATTTTGTTAATACTCATCTAAGGATATTTTCCCATTGATTTTTAGAGAGAATGGAAGGGAGACAGAGAGAAATATGTATGTGAGAGAGACACATCAATTGGTTGCAGGGCCAGAGATCAAGCCTACAACCAAGGAAAGTGTCCTGGACTGGAATCGGACCTAGGAATCCTCAGTCCTCGGACAACACTCTATCCAAAGTCCAAACCAGGTAAGGCTGAGCTGTTTCTTTAAAGAATAAATAATACATATTTTAGGCTTTTTGGGCCCTATGATCTCTTTCACAAATACAACTCCGCCATTGTAGCACAAAAGTTGCCATAGAGAATAGATCAATGAATGAGCATGGTGTGTTTCAATAAAACTTTACTTGAGCAATGAAAACTAAAGAGAAAATAAACAAATGGGACTACATCAAAATAATAAGCTATGCACAGCAAAAGAAACCATCAACAAAACAACAATAATGCCCACTGCATGGGAGAACATATTTGCCAATGTTATCACTGATAAGGGTTTAATCTCTAACATTTACAGGGAACTCATACAACTAAACAAAAGGAAGATAAATAACCCAATCAAAAATGGGCAATGGACCTAAATAGAAACTTTTCAAAAGACAGAAGGAAGGCAAAGAGACATATGAAAAAATGCTCAAAGTCACTAATCATCCTGGAGATGCAAATCAAAATGACAATGCGGTACCATCTCACACCTATGAGAATGGCTATCATCAACAAATCAATAAACGACAAGTGCTGGCGAGGATGTGGAGAAAAAGGAACCCTTCTGCACTGTGGTGGGAATGTAGACTGGTGCAGCCAGTGTGGAGAACAGTATGGAGTTTCCTCAAAAAACTAAAAATGGCACTCCCATTTGACCCAGTGATTTCACTTCTAGGACTATACCCCGAGAAACTTGAAATGCCAATTAGAAAGGATATATGCACCCCTATGTTCATAGCAGCACAATTCACCATAGCTAAGATTGTTCCCATTAGATGAATGGATTAAAAAACTGTGTTACATCTACACAATGGAATACTACGCTGCAGTAAAAAAGGAGTTCTTACCATTTGCAACAGCATGGATGCAACTGGAGAGCATTATGCTAAGTGAAATAAGCCAGTCAGAGAAGGATAAATACAACATGATCTCATTCATTTGTGGAATATAATGAACAACATAAACTGATGAACAAGAACAGATCCAGAGACGGAGGGGCATCGATCGGACTGTCGGCCCTTGGAGGGAAGGTAGGGGAGGCTGGGGGTAAGGGGGAGAGATCAACCAAAGGACTTATATACAAGCATATAGGCCTAACCAATGGACATGAACAACAGGGGGGTGAGGGCATGAGTGGGGGGAATAGGGGGTAACATGGGGATAAGGAGACATATGTAATAACTTAATCAATAAAAAAATTAAAAAATTAAAAAATAAAACTTTATTTACAGCTCTAGTCAGCTTGCTCAGTGGTTAGAGCATTGGCTCTTGGACTGAAGAAGGGTCATGGGTTTGATTCTGGTCATGGGCCATACCTTTGTTGCAGACTCGATCCCTGACCCCAGTCCGGGCATGTGTGGAAGGCAGCCAATCGATGTGTCTCTCTCACATCGATGTTTCTGTCTCTACCCTTCCCTTCTACTCTGTCTAAAATGAAATGGAAAAATATATCTTTGGGTGAATATTAATTTTTAAAAAGTTAAAAAAATAACTTTATTTACAAAAATAGGCAGTGAGCCAGATTTGGCCTACAAGCTATAGTTTGCTGACCCCTGCTTTAACCCATGTTTTGTCAGAAACCTAGTTTTTTGACAACTCAACTATTATATCACTATGTGTGCTTGGAAGTAATTTGCCATTCTTTTTATTTTTACTACTAGAGGCCTGGTGCATGGATTTGTGCACCGGTGGGGTCCCTCAGCCTGGCCTGTGCCCTCTCACAATCAGGAACCCCTCGGGGGATGTCAGAGAGCCGGTTTAGGCCCAATCCCTGAAGGCCAGGCCAAGGGACCCCACCAGTGCATGGCATCGGGCCTCTAGTATGCATATAAGATCTTTTTTAAAAAAAAAATTAAATTTTTTTAAAATATATTTTTTATTTATTTTTTTTACAGAGAAGAAGGGAGAGGGATAGAGAGTTAGGAACATCAATGAGAGAGAAACATCGATCAGCTACCTCCTGCACACTCCCTACTGGGGATGTGCCCGCAACCAAGGTACATGCCCTTGACTGGAATCGAACCTGGGACCCTTGAGTCCGCAGGCCAATGCTGTATCCACTGAGCCAAACTGGTTAGGGCTGCATTTAAGATCTTTGGTTAATATCTTTCTGCCTTCTCCCCTCCTCCCTTCCCTCTGAGATTCATCAGTCTGTTACATGTTTCCAAGGCTGTAGTTTCTGCTCCTGTGTTGAGCATCTGCCCCCTGGTGGTCAGTGCACATCATAGCTACTGGCCGTTGGCCAGTTGACCAGTCGGCCGGTTGCTTATGCTTTTATATATATCGATGATTGTTTTTACACTAAATTAAACTGTGTGTATTAATTATGCTTTGTTTGTCAATATAGGAGCAGCTCATGGCCTATCATCCATTTTCCAGATGCTTCTTTCTTAGTATGAGCACATCAAGCCCTCAGATCAGGAGCTTGTATGGCAGAGTGTGGACTTCCTCATGGAGCAGGAGCAGAACTGCAACTGGCCACCTGAGCTTGGCGAGGCCATTGAAAGAGAGAACGAGCTGGTACACTGGTGCCATGGTGCCCCAGGTCTCACACTCATTATTATCTGAAAACAATGCCTTTCATCAAGCTTAGATAAAGACAGATGTATTTTCTGAAAGTGAGGTTATTTCTCATCTTATTTCATTACTACATGAGATAAAAAGGTCAATATGAAAATTTTTTAAATGGTATTTATTAAATTGATTGGGCTGACATTGGTCAACATGAACATATAGGTTCCATGTGTCAATTTTTATGTTTCAAGATCTGTATATTGCACCATGTACCCACTACCCAAAGTCAAATCTTCTCCTCTAACTTCATATTAGGACTCCCTTCTCCCTTCTCTCTGGCAACCACCACTCTGCTGTTTATGTTCATAAGTTTCAGATTTATGTTGCACATATGAGTGAAACCATATGGTTCTTAGCTTTTTCTGTCTGACTTACTTCACTTAGCATAATGTTCTCAAGGTCCATCCATGTTGTTGCAGATGGTGCTATTTCATCCTTCCTTATGGCTGAGTAGTATTCCATTGTGTGTATGTACCACATCTCCTTTATCCAGTCCTTTATCACAGGACAGTGTGGCGCATACTTTTTCTCACTAAATGCAATAAAGTATAGCAGGCATATTCATATTACTTCATCATAGCCTTAATGATTCTGCAATAAAGGACAAAAGTCATTTTAAAACCATTAAAACAAATGCTGTGGCTAAAATAAACTCTATATTGCATTATGTTACATCATCCCTGTGGTAATACTGACAGGGCATTTCCTTTCCTCTGTGTGAAACACAGGTGTGGCTATTTTAAAAAATAATTCCACAAGGACACCCGGGTAGGTAACTTTGAATTGAGAACAAGAAGGGCTTGTGCAGTACAGATGTTGCTGTCACTAAGCTTTGTAATGCAATGCAATACCTGACTGCATGAAATTATTGATCCCAGGGTGGACCTGCCTGGTGATCCCCAGTATGTTGAAACTGTATGTGCCACTTCTGGCTGTCACAAGGCTGTGCTACATTGTATGTTTTCAAATATCTAGTCTCTAAAATCATAGTTCTTAACTAATAATTCCCTCCTCTAATTGTCTTTGGCAAAAGCATATATTGTTGCTGACTCAGGATTTTTTTTATTATCACTGCACCTTAGCATTCCTATGATGAAATGTCACAGTTCCCATAAAAATCAAAGAAATCCAACATTCCTTCCTTTTAGACTAATCAGTCTTATTGTGGATTTCATTAGGTTTGGTTAGGAGACAATAGTTTTAGAAGAGTTCCAACGTTCCTTCTATGTACCATTCCATGACCCAAACTGCAGGAAGAGGATATTTCTCTCTTGCCAGAACCATAGGATCAATACCTATTAGCTGTCTGGGATTAATGGCCTGGTATAGTAATTGGACCATCTCAGCCCTTCTTCCTTTCACATCTCTCATCGTCACTCAGTGTTGGACTGTGTTGGGATGAGAAATGAGACATTACAGGGTCAGTAGACATTTGTGAACCCCTTGCCATGTGTTACAAATTAGGGGAGCAAAATTGAACAAGAAAGAGGTCCTGCCCTTGGGAAGTTTGCACTAGGTGAGGCAGATATGCTCACAGAAAATTTTAATATGATACTGTATAAGTGCTAAGGTTTGTATAGGGAGTGATGGGAGCTAAGAGAAGTGATTTCTGATATTCCTCCAGGTTCAGGGAATGCTTCCTGAAGGAGGTGATGCCTGAGATAAGTTGACCAGGCCAAGAAAGGTGGAAAAATTGTTTTAAAAAAAAGTCAGTCAGGGGCATGAGACCATATAGTGAAGGAAGGGGAACTATAAATAGTTTAGTTTTACCAAAGTAGAAAGTGTTAAGTAGGGAATAGAGGAAAAATAGCAGGGGAACAGAGTAGGGAGCTGGGTCACAAAGGGCTTTCTATGTCTCATCTGGAGACTAGCTTCACCTGGATTTTGAGTGGAAGCTAAGAGGCACAGATTACACCATGGAATTGGTTTGTCTTTTGTCTTAAGGCTAAGCTTTTGTACCCTGTGTCAGTCTCTGGCTGAAATCTTCTGGTGGGTGGGCACATAGCCTAACCTCCCATTTGGCTGAGGGCAAATCTTCCAAGAAGAGGGAAGCTGTGAACTTTGTTAGCAGCCAGCTCATAGCAACTGGGAGATGGGTGCACCTGCTGTCAAGGTCAAGGAGATCCAGTAGAGCACCAAGGGCCTTCAATTCACGTGGCTAATTTCTCCTCAACCTTTGGTACTCAGGATAGATGGTGCCACTACCCCTCATGGGCCTTTCATACCTGCAGGTGTGGGTTAGGAGCCTTCCTGTGTGCTTCAACATAGTCTAATTTTCCCCTTCACATATCCTAATTAATGCCTCTAGTTAGGTGGTATACACTATGAAGGCAGAGGCTTTTTAAAACCTTAGCATCTACTACTGTGCCTGGCATATAGTAGGTATTCATTGAATATCTAAACAGCTACCAAATCCTGTGAGCTGTCTCTTTCATTAGCCTCTTTGCCATCTTTCTGACAACATGATTAGTTCATAGCTACCCCATTGCCCTTCTTTAGGTATCTCCTGACACCAGTGTGGGCCATTTTGTCTATAATACTAATCACATCATTAAAAATAAAAAGCAGCCAATCCCCAACCAAAAAACTTCCACTGGTTGGTTTCCTGTTGCCCAGAGAATACAGTCCAAATGCCTAATTTGATTTGTAAAACCATCCTTAATGTGAACCCAGTCTATCCTTCCAACCCTCTGTCCTGTTGGTTAGAATACTGCTCAACTGGGCTTCATGTAGCTTGTTTGTCCAGGCTCTGAATCTTTGCCCTTGCTGATCTTGATACCTAAAAAGCTCTCTCTCCCTAACCTTGAGCCTGGAATTTCCTATACATCCTACAAAGTCCTGAAGAAAAACCTACTTCACTTGACTGTCTCCCTCAGGGAACTTGCACTTTTCCAGTCCCTCTAGTATAATTGACAGTACCATTCATTTTATTCTCCAAAACCATAATGAACTACATTTCCTATTATGTGTTAGTCACATGTATATAATTTTCCCTCCCTTTCTAGACATTGCCTTCCTGGAGGGCAAGAGTCATGTTTAGCACTTATTTTGTAATACCCAGGGCCAGGACTTGCTACATAATTTGAAAATGGTTTTAAAAACTATTAAGAATTTCAAGATGGCAACAGCAGAGCATTAAACACAGCATCAGATCCTTGTGAGACTGTACAGGTTACATGCCCATGAAGCCAGCCATGCTATGCATACAGTAGATAATCAATGAACACTTTCAAATGAACAGATACAGTGAATGAATATATAGGGCATTCCCCAAAATGTGTACACACACACTTTGAATAATTGTAAGGGCAGTTTCTATTAAAATACATTTCATTTTCAAGATTGAGCTATCAGCTGTTAAAGCCTGTATATATATTTTGGGACACCCTGTATATATAACTAAATAAGTTCATTTCTTTTAAAATCATCCTTTAGTTGGTGGGAGACACTTTGTTCCTAAAACTGAAGAACAATTCTATAGATGACCATTTTCAGTGGTTGATTGGAAAGCATTAGCTGAAGAGAGCCTGTTATGTAAGTGTTAATCATAGAAAGTGTTAAAGGATAGTTTTAAAAGAGAATAAAGTCATGAGTCTCAGACAAATATAAACACGTGAATGATTTTATTTGCTCATTAATATAAGGCAACTAGAAAGGTGTTACAACTGGTTCAAAGGAAAATCCAAAAAGCAAATATATTTATAGACCATTAGGAATGCTGACATGAATTTGCTTAGCAGATGCAAAACTTGCTGCTTCCACAAAGGCTGAGGAAAGTCAATCCAACCTCTATCAGGCAGAATTTGAGTTTCTAGGGACAGGATTTCTTTATATATTGCTACCAGTTTTCTACACAGTAATCCTATTTCTGCAGAATTGTAGAGCCCAGTGAAAGAAAATGAAAGGGAGAAAGAATCTTGATGAGTTAGTTAAATACTTCCAGTCTTTTCTACTTTATATAAGAATAAGGTAGGCCATGCAGGAGAGAGAGTGATCTTGGGTTACTAATCTCCTCTATGAATATGAGCACCAAAAACTTGAGGGAAATGTTTCTATTAATAGTTGTCACTTCTCTTGTTTCTGTTCCTGCCTGTGTAATTGAGATTGCCTCTGTTGAGAAGTCTTTCCTTGGAACAATCAAGTTAGGAAGAACTAATTTCATAGCTGCAGTAGAAGTCTTGGCTAAGTCATTTGGGATCATTATTATTTTTGGCAGGACTCCCAGTTTTGCTCTTAAAAGGTGTATAGTTATAAGTATTTTAACATTACAGATTCTGAACCTTGGGGGAGGAGAATAATGGGCAAACTATAAACATTTAGCTATTCCAAATAGCCAAATATGCATAATACTTACCAGAGTATGCATTATTAAGTATTTATAAATTATGAATTTTTATCAATCTCTGTAATTGTTGTTGTTTCTCCAGGGATTAATACCACAATATAATTCAAATAACTTAAAATAAATTTCACAGGTAAAATAAGACTCCCTTATAGGAAATTCTATAGCCTTGCTATTCAAAATGTGGTCTCCAGTAGTACACTTGTTAGAAATGCAGTAACTCAGGCCCCGTCTCAGACCTACAAGAATAGAATGGATATTTTACCAATACACTGGTGATTTGTGAGCCTTTTATAGTTGAGAAGTTTTGCTCTATAGTATTAAAACCTGAAAGTAACCTCTAATGCAGCTGTGGGCAAACTACGGCCCGCGGGCCGGATCCAGCCCGTTTGAAATGAATAAAACTATTGAAAAAAAAGACCGTACCCTTTATGTAATGATGTTTACTTTGAATTTATATTAGTTCACACAAACACTCCATCCATGCTTTTGTTCCGGCCCTCCGGTCCAGTTTAAGAACCCATTGTGGCCCTCGAGTCAAAAAGTTTGCCCACCCCTGCTCTAATGTTTTGGATGTTTTCACAGGAATTGCCTATCTGTTTGCCAAAGCTTATCTGGTTTCCAAGAAACCACAGTACCTGGACACATGTATCTGGTGTGGGGAACTCACATGGCAGAAGGGCCTACTAAAGAAGGTGCCAGGAATTTGCCACGGTGTAGCTGGCAGTGCCTAGGTCTTCCTGTTGCTTTATCGGCTCACAGGAAACTCTAAATACATCTACCGAGCCCAAAGGTCAGCCATTCTTCACATGTATTTTTTGCAGATGTTAATCTAACTAACATTCTGAGTAGGTAATCCTATCTAATAATAGACAAGCATGGTGATTGACCATACCTTCGCTATGCCTCCCATTGGCTAATCAGCATGATATGCAAATTAACCGCCAACAAAGATGGCAGCTAATTTGAATACTGCAGGCAAGGCAGGACAGCGCCATCCCGAATGCCCTGCCCCAATCCGGGCCTGCTATCTGCGACCTGGGGTGGTGGGCATCCATGTGTGACCTGACCCGGGGCGGCTGGACGGTGCAGCAGCGATCAGCCAGCCTGCCCGGCTGCCATCCAGGCATCCCATGTGCGACCCGACCAGTGGCAGCCGGGTAGGACATCAGTGATCCCCCGGCCCACCCGACTGTCCCGTGTGTGACCCGACCTGGGGCAGCGCCCCAACCCCCAGATGGGCCCTGCCGTGTGTGCAACTGGGGGAGGTGGGTTAGGCACTGGGGGATCGGGCCTGCCATCTGCCACCGGGGGAGCAGGCCTAAGCCAGCAGGTGGTTATCTCCCGAGGGGTCCCAGACTGTGAGAGGGCACAAGTGGGGCTGAGGGACACTCCCCCCACCCCCTTCCCCTGCCAGTGCACAAATTTTTGTGCACCAGGCCTCTAGTAGTTATAAAGTTTAAAAAATGTAAAAATAATATATCAACTATGCACTCTTAATAAATGTATAACAGTATTTTTTATACTGTTTGCAATCTATGTTTTAAATAAACAATTTTAAGGGATACCTTTTCAGTTTGTATAGATCTATCTCATAATTTTAATGACTATATAATTACTAACTATGGATGTACCATGATTAATTTAAACAACCTTTAAGTAGTGGACATTTGTGTATGTTCAGTATTCACTAATACAAACTAAATTGTCCCAAATATCCAGTACATACATTTCTATGCACTTGTGCAAGGATTTAATTTTCTTTTTCTTTCTTTCTTTCTTTTTTTTTTTGCAAGCATTACTTGTACGAGAAATTTTAGAAGTGAAGTCATTAGACCCATTTTATTTCTAGCCCATCTTTGCCCATTTTTCCTATTATGATGTTTATATTGAAGATTGTAACTCTTTGTCAATATACTCTGTCAATACTTTCCTACTTTGTATTTATCTTTCAATTTAGTTCATGGTCCTTCACCAAACCAAAATTTTAAGTATTTTTCTTGTCATAGTTGTCAAAGTTACAAGATTTTTGGATTTTAGATTTTTCTTAAAAAGACCTTTCCTACTCTAAAATTACAAAAAGGGGGGAAATATTAATTTACATTGATATATGGGTTTGTTTCTGGATTTTCTATATTTTATCATTCATTTATTTCTAATTTTTCTTAGCTAGTCTCTCATTCTTCCAATTGGATTTTAGAATCAATTTTTCTAGTTAAAATAAATCCTATGACAATTTAATTAGAATTTCAATTAATTAATAGGTTACTTTAGTGAGAATTAACATTAAAATACTGACTTTTTCCATCCAGGAATCTGGTATATTGTCTGTTTATTTCAATTTTTAAAAATATCATTTGGTAAAGTTTTGATCTTATGAAGATCATGTCTATTTCTTGTTAATTTTTTTAAATTCTTTATTAGTTAAGGTATTACAAATGTGTCCTCATCCCCACCACCCCACATTAAACCCCCATCCTCGCCCCCCCCCCCCCCGCCCCCCGACTCATGCTCTCATCCCCCTGTTGTCCATTTCCATTGGTTTGGCTTATATGCATGTCTTGTCAATTCTATTCCTAATGCTTTATTTCCAGGTTTGTGATGGGAATCTTTTCCTCTACTATATTTTCATGTCATTTATTACTGGTATTTATGAAAGCTTTTAAAAACATACATATTATTGCAGTTTAGCAATCTAAAAAGCATTTCTTCCATATAAATCTGCATTTCATCTTATAACTACCTTAGTTTTGATAAATATCATAATGATATATCTGCCCACCTTACTGAACTACATTTTCTATGAGATTTACATTATATTTGACTGGGTTTTCTAAATAGACACTCATATTATCTGCAAATAGTTAAAATTTTGTTACTTCCTTTCTCATTTATATACTCTTTTTATAAAAATTTCTTATTGCATGGGTCAGAGTCTCCAAAACAGTGTTCAATAATAAGAGGCATAGTAAACAGCCTTGCCTTTATACTGATTTAATTAGGAATGCTTTTCTGTTTCACCATGATCTTTTAAATTCACTTCTTATAATGTATATGTATGTCAGATTATGACATGCCTCTATTCATAATAACTCAGTGGCTTCCCGTTTGACTCAGAGTAAAAGCCAAAGTCTATCCTTTGAGCAAAATGCCCTAAAGGATTTGCCTCCCTGATATCATCCCCTATTTACTCTTCTTCTTGGTTGTTTCCACCATAGTAGCTTCCTTGTGATTTTGTTAGCATGACAGGTACAATCTACCTCAAGGCCTTTGAAATTTGGTTCATTCTACCTGTAATGCTCACTTTTTACATATATCTTCCAGCACCCTCACTTCATTCAGAACTTCACTCAAAAATAATTTTCTCCGAAAGGCCTTCCTAAGCCAACTTATCTAATAGTCAGTGTTAAACATAAAATACCCTTTATGATATTCGTGTATATGCACTGAAGAAAAAATACTAATCTATGTAAGTCCTCTGTTTGAAGCTCCATTGTTTAGTAATTCTGTTAACATACTTTTACTCATGGCTCCCTAATCTGTTCAGGTTGCAGCCTTACCCTTAATTTCCCAAATGTAGAAAAAGAAAGTCATTTTGGATCTTATCTAGGTTAATGCTATATGACCTTTGGAATAAATTTCATCAGAGGTTGTCAAGCCCTAAAAAGTCTATTTAAAAAGTCAGAACAACCCTTTATTTTTCTGGCAGACCAGTTCTAGCTTACTGAGTCTTAGTTATAAGGTTCTGGAGTCTAGGCGCCTTTAGACAACTTAAATTTCTCACAGTCATAGAATGAAAATTTTCAGGTAATACCTGAATATTATGTGGACATTGCATTTAATTGCACAGAATACTAAAATTTCCACTTTACTATAATTCAAAGTTAATATGGTGTGGCCCAAAATGGGGAGACTTCTTTCATTTTGGCAGTTCCTGAGACAATAATGTCAAACAATATGTACCTCTCTGGAATAATTATTACTTGGTCATCACCTATTACTCTTAACCTACAGTTGGAATTGATGGTCACAGAAAAATAGTTAACAACTTTTACTGTCTCTTCTATGAATATTTATTTTTTCAGGTTTACTATCTCTTCTTAAATTATTTTTTGGAAGTAAATATATTACTATAGAAACATCTAGTTTATATAGATTTTCAAATGTTTGAGGTAAGGCTCTAACAGTATAGTTCTATGATATTTTAAATCTTCCATATCATTGCTTATATGCCCCCTTTGAATTCCTAATCCTTTTCCTTTTTGGTCAGACACACCAGCATTTTGTCTATGTTGTTCATGCTTTCAAAGAACGGGCTTTGGTTTTGTTTATTAATTATTTTTGTTTTTCTCTTTTGCTTTCCAATTCATTATTTCCTGCCTATGTTTTGACTTTCTAGTGTTCCTTTCCTTTAATTTGTTATTTCAAATAGTTTTAAAAATATATTAACTAGAATAATTCCATCTTTTCCATCTTTCTAATTAAAAACTGAGATCAATGAATTTTCCTCTGAGTTTAGTTTTAGTCATAATCATCAGGTTTTGATATATCATGATCTCAGTGTCTGTATTTTTTTAGTTTTATATTACCATTCTGACTTCTGTTTTGACATAATTTTTTAGTAAAAGGAGTTTGCTAGCCCTAACTGGTTTGGCTCAGTGGACAGAGCGTCAGCCTGCAGACTGAAGGGTCCCAGGTTCAATTCCAGTCAAGGGCATGTACCTTGGTTGCGGGCACATCCCCAGTGGGGAGTGTGCAGGAGGCAGCTGATCGACGTTTCTCTCTCATTGATGTTTCTAACTCTCTATCCCTCTCCCTTCCTCTCTGTAAAAAATCAATAATATATATATACTTTTTTTTAAAAAAAGGAATTTGCTATTTTGAATTCTGCACCATTGTGTGGAAACAATCATTTTTACTTTAATATGATAACACACTATATACAATTAAACTGCTACTCTCATACATTGATAGTACACTTGTAAATTGCTGTATATCATTTAGAAACTATTTTGAAAAGCACAAAAAGTTTATCAGATTATTATTAAGTAAAACAACATATGATACCAAATATTACCTTATACACACTAATATCAATGTCATAACTCAATTAAACTAAGGGGGGAAAGGTTGGAAGAAGAGAAAGCAAAATTAACTATGGGTTTCTTCTAAAGTATGGTAGAATGTTTATCTCTTTTACAAATGCTCTGCTATAATGTGTTTATGTGAAAAAATGAAATTTATCATGTATTGAATGCTTGCTATATGCTCAGAGCCTAACATATAGTATCTTTAATCTTTACAGGTAATTATATGCAATTCTGTAACTTCATAATTTTAAAGTCAGATTTTAAAATTTTCCAAAGGTCATATAACATGAAATTACCAGAGTTGAGTATTGCAACTTCAATGTTCTTCTTTCTACTACAGCAGGGCTTCTTAATCTGGGGTTTGTGAATTTACTTGAGAAAAGTATTACATCTCAAATGAAATGTAGCATTTCTTTCAATTCTGAATGTAGGTAATAAGCCATAGGAAAATAGCAGTAGCTGTGACTCTGCCACCAATAGAAGTCACAGATATTCACATGTCATCATATTACTCTTGTTACTGATATTGTGAGATTTATTTCACTCCCATCACTACTTAGAAATGTCCACAATTATTAGCTCTACTACTGTTTAATGTGTTAATAAAGAAAACATATATTATTAAATTACAAGTTTGATTTTAAAAATTTTTGCTGTTCTTTTTAATATAATTAATTTCCCTTTAATTTCCCTTGGAGTCCTATGTGTCTTATTTTATGTATTGGAAGACTTTTTTTTTTTTGAGTTGGAGTTCAAACTGCCCAATGATCCCCTGCTAAGATTCCTTGAAGCTCTACCATATGAATCTCTACTTTGTATCAATATCCTGGGCACATATCATAAAAAGGCTAAGATTCCTTGAAACTATACCATGAAGCTTCATTGTACAATTACAAATTTTAGTTAACTCGTAAGAAGGCATCATTATTCTACTATTTAAATATTTTAATTTTATTTATAAATTGTTGCATATATAGGAAAACAGTTGATAGAAAATTTACACTAAACAGAATTGCAATAGGTGCCCTGCTGATTTATTTTAATCTGCCATCAATAATTCCAAGAACCTTAAAAACATCCAATAAGTAATTACTCTTCATAAGATTCCCTATGCAGTAGCAATTATCTACATTTTATGGCAATATCAGCTGTCAAGCCTTACCACCCCATGAGCTCCAGCCTCTGAATTGGTGGTTATTTTTGTTGTTGATGGGAATAAGGAGAACAAGTCAGTAAAAAGATGGCATAGGTAACAGCACTTTAAATGCTGTTAACTACTAAAAAGTTTCTCATTCTAAATAATTTCAATAGGATTTGTGATAAATACCAGTAAACAGATAAAGCTTTTTCATAGAGAATTTAGATGCCAGTGATTTATTTTTAAAGCATATGTCCTAAAAGCAATCTGTCTTATAGCTGAGTTTGCTATTTGATGTCATGACTATAAAATGTGGTTTGCTTATTCTCATTCATCTTATCCCTTTGTTTACCCAAAGCACAGATTGTATAAAATCTTGCGCATATAGTTTCACAGTCTCTGCTCTCTGTCACATATAAATGAAACCTAGCTCCGAAATAATATGCCTGCAGAAAAACAGCATATTCATTTTTTAAAGGAGCAGTCATTCTTACAATATTATATAATTCTGGAAATAAAATGATGCTAACATTTTAACTTAGCAGAGAGGAGGAAGAAGCAACCCAAAGCCAATTATGTGGAAACACTAATGTTAAAACTCTTCATATTTTCTTCTTTTAGGTTTGCTGAGTTTGTATTTACTGAGGAATTGAAGGCCGGTTCTCACGTCCTTGAAAGTATATATAGCTCGTATGAATGCTTCTCTGGGACGGTGTGCTTTCTGATTGATCTGCTGCAACAGTCAGGCTGAATTCCCTCTCGTCAGCATCTTTGTTTAGAAGGATCCATCTCCCACTGTGGCCCTGTAGAAGGTTCCTGAGATTTCCTGAGCTACTCAAGGCAGTTTCCACACAAGCCACATTCAATGGTATCACAACCATGAGCCTTAACATTGCCACAGGAAGAAGGGAAGAAAGAAAGGAAGGCAGGCAGGTGAAGGCAACATGATACCAGACTTAAGGGAGAACTGTCTGAGAACCTGCAAAATGAAGACACTACAACTCTTCTAAACCATAGAAATTCAATATTTCAGAGACTAGGAATGAAATTAGTGATCAGAGGAGAAAGGAAAAAATAAATTTTTCATTTTTTAGTTAGGACATAAAAAAACTGAAATGTGGACAAAGGCAATAAAATGTCAATATCTTTGCAATTGGAGAGAGAAGTTGACTATTTGTGGGTGCTCTCCACCCATAAATTTAGAAATAAAATTGGGAGGAGTTGGGGAATAATCTAAAACTAAAGTAATTGCCCAGCTGAAAGCTTCTAGGAGGGATGCAGTGTCAGGTTGCTGAAGGACAAAAAAGGAAACTTAGTTTTCCTATGCCTTTACTTATTGAAATGTATTCTTTTTACTGAATAGAGAGATTTTCATATGAATCTCTACTTTTTATCAATATCCTGAGCACATATCATAACTTTGCTTAAACCCTGAAATTTGAAGTTTCTTTAACCATCTTTTCCTGGTTCCCTCTTTCCCCAAAGCTCAATTAGAATAGTAAAATTCATAGACTAGCAAATACTGTAGCAACTGTTACTGTCAACTATTTTTCTCAGTTTGAAGTGTGAGCTGTTAATGTCTATTATAATTTTTAAATATAATTCTTATGAAGCTATTAGCTGAACTGTAAAATATACTCAGGATAAAAATCACTCATTCAGGGTAACCACTACAAAAGTGTGTCATTTCTACCTTTGATGGAATACCGTGTTCCCTAGAACAGGCACGCACTGGCAGAGAAAGGGACTAGTGATGTGGAAAGAATGTTCCTCAACTTTATACTGTTAGATTAAGAGATGAATGAACTCCCTGGCTGATTACCTTATCTCCCAAGACATAATTTCCATAGGAAATTGTCTACAATACCCACCAATCCAAGTTGTCATATTGAATTCAACCCTGCTGTAAACACATACAAGTTTTAAAATGACTTCAAATAAATAGTTGTTTTCAAAACACTATAGAAGCATTTGTCACTTCAATACTCAGAACACTAGTTTATCACTTTCCATAGAACTTGGTCACTGACAATTTCATATCTAAGTGGAGGAGGAAGTTTTATATCATATAAGATTTTACAATTATTAAATGGTCACTAAATATTTACATATGTAAAGTATGTACATACTAGAGGCCCGGTGCATGAAATTTGTGCATGGAGGGGGTGGTCCCTCAGCTCAGCCTGCACCCTCTCCAGTTTGGGACCCCTTGGGCGATGTCTAACTGCCACAATCTGGGACCACTGGCTCCTAAATATTCACCTGCCTGCCTGCCTGGTTGATCCTAACTGCCTCTGTCTGCCTGCCTGATCACCCCTAAATGCCCTCCCCCTCTGGCCTGGTTGCCCCCAACTGCCCTCCTCTGCTGGCAATTTGGTTCTGATTGGTCGGTTTCTATGCCACTCAGCATCAAAAGCTCCACCTCCTAGGCAGCCACTGGCTCCCCACAGCACCCAGATTTGGTTCTGATTGGTCAGTTTCTATGCCCATCAGTGTCAGAAGCTCTGCCTCCTAGGCAGCCATTTGTCTTTCACAGCACCCACATTTGGTTCTGATTGGTCAGTTTCTATGCCAGTCAGCATCTCTGGGCCTATCAACGGGGCCTGATAAGAAAGGTGGGGCTGCTGATCAGACTGGCAGAGAAATAGAGAGGCAAGTGCTGATCAAAAGCTGCTACAAAGGCAACCGATCAGTCCCTTCTTCTCTCTTCAGGCCTCTCTCTGGCCCTGATTCACATCCCCTCAGCAGTCAGTGCTGGGGCACCACTCCTGCAGCCAGGCAACCCAGCACTGACTGCAGGACTGACTTATGGTTGGTCCAGCCTCTGTCCTTACTGGTCGTTAAGACCCAGGGTTTTTATATATTAGGATTAGGATAGCCTCATGTACACTCAAACATTTACTTAATTCAGTAGTTTTCAAATTCTTGATTCATAAATGAACTTTGGGAGGAGTTGGGGAATGCTTTGTTGCCTAAAAATATCTGTGTGTGTATGTGTGTGTGTGCATGCTCATTTTGGGGGGGGAAAAGGATCTTTAGCATTCATAAGATTCTCAAAGAATTCTGTAGATGACAAAAATGTAAGAACCACCTTTGTATATTTTATGATTGTTTATGTTTTCATTCACCAGAACAAAGTAGGACAAAATGGTTTTGAAAGCATGCACCTTTTTAGCTTGTTGTTTCATTTTCACATCCTTAGATATGAATATATAAAATTTGCCTCAATTTTCCATCTTGGAACATAATCAGGTTGGGGCAATACTCCCAAAGTTGGGTTCTTGAAGTTCTTTCAAATACAGTGAAGGACCTCTCTGAAATCTTTTTTTTATTGTCTGAAGTTTTACATATGTCTCCTTTTTCCTCAATTGATGCGCCCCCCAGCCATTCCCACCCCGGGAAAGCCCCCACCACCTCAGTGTCTGTGTCCATTGGTTATGCTAATATTCATTCATATAAATCCTTTGGTTGCTCTCTAACCTCCCTCCTCTGCCATTTGTCTCTGGATCTATTCTTATTCATCAAAGAATAATGTTGATCATTATATCCCACATATGAATGAGATCATGTGATATTTATCTTTTTCCAACTGGCTTATTTCACTTAGCATAATGCTCTCCAGTTCCATCCATGCTGTTGCAAATGGTAAAAGTTCTTTCTTTTATATAGCTGCGTAGTATTCCATTGTGTAGATGTGCCACAGTTTTTTAATCCACTCATCTGCTGATGGGCACTTAGGCTGTTTCCAAATCTTAGCTATTGCAAATTGTGCTCCTATGAACATAGAGTTGCAGATACCCTTTCTTATTGGTGTTTCTGGTTTCTTGGGATATAGTCCTAGAAGTAGGAATTCCATTTTTAACTTTTTGAGGGAAACTCCATACTGTCTTCCACAGTGGCTGCACCAGTCTGAAATCTTTAAAGCAAAAATGCCTTCTACAAAATAGTTTCTTTTTGGGACAATAGTGATACTTGCTTTTCAAACCCAGGATTTCACTTCCCAAGTGTATTTATTCAGTAATATAGACTAGATGCTAGGAATACAGCAATGAACAGAACATCCCTATGTTACCTTCTGTTTCTGTTTGCTTATTCTTCCACCATTCATCCTTGAGACCTAAAACCTAAACCACTAAGAAATGAAAATATATCTCAACATATCAGTTCCATTTCTAGGAACATTCAGAAAAACATGACTCTTTCTTGACCATCTGTGCTTTCAAGATCCAGTAAAGTGACTGATATTATTATGCTGACCATTGTGAAAAGGTAACCCTTTTGCATGTCAAATCCAGCAAAGGCCGTGTTTGAGTGTGTCTTTATAAATTGACACAGTAGATTAGAAATAAGGGTAAGCTTCTTTAGTGTGTAAACCTGTTGTAAGTTTTCATTTTCCCTGAAAGAATTATAGGTTTGGGAAGGTCTTCTTCTATCTTTTCATTTTCCCAAGAGTTGGGAAAATACACCTAAGTGTTGCTATAGAAAAGTGTGGCATCTTACTTCTTGTTTTTAAAAAATATTTTATTGATTTTTTACAGAGAGGAAGGGAGAGGGATAGAGAGTTAGAAACATCAATGAGAGAGAAACATCGATCAGCTGCCTCCTGCACGCCCCTTACTGGGGATGTGCCCACAACCAAGGTACATGCCCTTGACCGGAATCAAACCTGGTTCTTTTCAGTATGCAGGCCGACGCTCTATCCTCTGAGCCAAACTGGTTAGGGCTGTCACTTTTTATTTAATTAACCAATTTGTTCCCTTCTATGTACTAACATTATTGCTTGAATAGTGATTAATTAAGCATTTTGTCTCTTGAAGTCTATGGGGCAGTTTTACCACTAGTATAACTATAATATTATTTAGTATATGGGACATGAACAATTATAAACCCTGAAGGTAACACTGAAAATATGTGAAGATAGATTGAAAGAATCTCTCAATAATGTGGAGACTGCATTATTCTTTAAGAACAGAAAGTTTTTTTCTTATTATTTTTAATATATTTTATATTGTTGATAGTATTACATGTATCACATTTCCCCCTCATTCCCCCCCTACTCTCAGCCCCTCTCCTCCCCAAGACTTGAATAGCCTATTGCATGTGTTCATGGGCTATGAATATAAGTATATATGTTCTTTGGTTTATCTCTTCTCATCTGTCCAACCCCACATCAAAGTATGTCAGTCTGTTCCATGCCTCCATGCTTTGGATCTTGTTTTTTTATTTTTCCATTATTGATTAAGGTATTACATATGTGTCCTTATCTATCCCCCAATTGTCACCCTCATGCCCTCCACCCTGTTGTCTGTGTCCATTGGTTAGGCTTACATACATGTATACAAGTCAGTTGGTTGATCTCTCCCGCTTCCCTCCATCCTCCCCTACCTTCCCTCTGAGGATTGATGGTCTGATCGATGCATGCTTCCTTGTCTCTGGATTTGTTTTTGTTCATCAGTTTATGTTTTGTTGGTCAATTCCTTTTGTTCATTAGATTCCATAAATAAGTGGAATTATATGATATTTGTCCTTCTAAGTTTGGCTTATTTAACTTAGCATAATATTTTCCAGGTCAATCCATGCTGTCCCAAAGGATAAGTGATCCTTCTTTTTTAAGAGCTGCATAGTATTCCATAGAGTAAATGTTCCACAGCTTTTTTGTGTGTTTGTGGGTTTTCTAAATTTTTTTCTTTATTGATTAGGTATTACATATGTGTCCTTATAGCCCCATTTCCCCCACTCATGCCCTCACCCCCCTGGTGTCTGTGTCCATTAGAAAGTCTTATATGCATGCATATAAGTCCGTTGGTTGATCTCTCCCCCTTATGCTCACCCTCCCTCACCTTCCCTCTGAGGTTTGACAGTCTGATTGATGCTTCTCTGTCTCTGGATCTGTTTCTGTTCATCAGTTTATGTTGTTCATTATATTTCATAAATGAGTGAGATCATGTGATATTTATCTTTCTCCAACCGGTTTATTTCACTTAGCATAATGCTCTCCAGTTCCATCAATGTTGTTGGTACGAATCCCTTATTTTTTTACCACAGCATAGTATTCCATTGTGTAGATGTACTACAGTTTTTTAATCCACTCATCTGCTGATGGGCACTTAGGCTGCTTCCAAATCTTAGCTATGGTAAATTGTGCCACTATGAACATAGGATTACCTATATCCTTTCAGATTGGTGTTTCTGATTTCTTGGGATATATTCTTAGAATTGGGGTCACTGAGCCAAATGGGAGTTCCATTTTTAGTTTTTTTGAGGAAACTCCATGTTCTCCACAATGGCTGCACCAGTCTGCATTCCCACCAGCAGTGCTCAAAGTTTTATTTTTCTCCACATCCTTGCCAGCACTTGTCGTTTGTTGATTTGTTGATGATAGCCATTCTGACAGGTGTGAGATGGCACCTCATTGTTGTTTTGATTTGCATTTCTTGGATAGTGACTGAGCATGTTTTCATATGTCTCTTGGCTTTCCTTATGTCTTCTTTCGAAAAGTATAGTATCTATTTAGGTCCGTTGCCCATTTTTGATTGGATTATTTATATTCCTTTTGTTAAGTTGTATGAGTTCTCTGTAAATGTTGGAGATTAAATCCTTATCCAGGATAACATTGGCAAATATGTTCTCCCATGCAGTGGTCTCTCTTGTTGTTTTGTTTATGGTTTATTTTGCTATGCAAAAGCTTTTTATTTTGATGTAGTCCTATTTGCTTATTTTCTTTTTAGTTTCCATTTCGCTAGAAGCTGTATCAGTGAAGAAATTGCTTCAGCATATGTCTGAGATTTTGCTGCCTGTGGATTCCTCTAGTATTTTTATGGATTCCCATCTTATGTTTCAGTCCTTTATCCATTTTGAGTTTATTTTTGTGTTTGGTATAAGTTGCTAGTCTAGCTTCATTTTTTTTTTTTGCATGTATCTGACCAATTATCCCAACACCATTTATTGAAGACACTATCTTGACTCCATTGTATGCTCTTGCCTCCTTTGTCAAATATTAATTGTGCATAATGGCTTGGATCGATTTCTGGGTTCTCTATTCTATTCCATTGATCTATATGTCTGTTTTTGTGCCTGTATCAGGCAGTTTTGAGAACAGTGGCTTTGTAATACAGCTTGATATCTGGTATTGAGATCCCTCCTACTTTTTTCTTCTTTCTCAGGATTGCTGCAGCTATTCCGGGTCTTTTTTTGACTCAGGATGATTTTTTGGAGAGTTCGTTCTAGGTCTGTGAAATATGCAGTTGGTATTTTAATGGGAACTGCATTGAATGTATAGATCAGCAGTTTTCAACCTGTGGGTCGTGACCCCTTTGGGGGTCGAATGACCCTTTCACAGGAGTTACCTAAGACCATTAAAAAACACATATATAATTACATATGGTTTACAGTAGCAAAATTACAGTTATGAAGTAGCAACGAAAATAATTTTATGTTTGGGGGTCACCACAACATGAGGAACTGTATTAAAAGGTTGCAACATTAGAAAGGTTGAGAACCACTAGTATAGATTGCTTTGGGTAGTATGGACATTTTAATGATGTTGATTCTACCAATCCATGAACACAGTATGTTCTTCCATCTGTTTATGTCTTCCTCTATCTCTTTTTTTCAGTGTCCTGTAGTTTTCCATATACAGGTCTTTTACCTCCTTAGTTAAGTTTATTCCTAGGTATCTTAATTTTTATTGGTGTGATGATAAATGGAATTGTTTGTTTAATTTCTCTTTCTGTAAGTTCACTATTAGTGTATAAAAATGCCATATATTTCATGGCATTAATTTTGCATCCTGATACATTGCCAAATTCATTTATTAAGTTTAATAATTTTTTCATGGAGTTTTTAGGGCTTTCTATGTATAGTAGTATCATGTCACCTGCGAATAAGGACAATTTTACTTCTTCTTTTCCAATTTGGATCCCTTTTATTTCTTATTCTTGTCTGATTGCTATGGCTAGCACTTCCAGTACTATGTCAAATGGGAGTGGTCAGAGTGGGCATCCCTGTCTCATTCCTGTTCTTAGGTGAAATGGTTTGAGTTTTTGCCCATTGAGTATGATGTTGGCTATAGGTTTGTTGTATAAGGTTTTTTTTTTATGTTGAGGTATGACCCCTATATTCCCATTTTGCTGAGGGTTTTTATCAAGAAAAGGTGTTGGATTTTGTCAAATGTTTTTTCTGCATCAATTGATATGACTATGTGATTTTTATCTCTCAATTTGTTTATGTGATGTATCACGTTTATTGATCTGTGGATATTGTACCATCCTCGCATCCCCGGGATAAATCGTACTTGATCATGTTGTATGACCTTTCTGATGTAACGCTGGATCTGATTTGCTAGAATTTTGTTGAGGATGTTGGCATCTATGTTCATGAGGGATATTGGCCTGTAATTCTCTTTCAGTGTGTTGATTTTAATGTGGTTTTGGTATTAAGGTAATGCTGCCTTCATAGAATGAGCTTGGAAATGTTTCATCCTCTTGAATTTCTTGGAATAGTCTAAAGAGGATAGGTTTTAGTTGTTTTTTGAATGTTTGGTAAAACCCCCCTGTGAAGCTTTCTGGTCCCAGGCGTTTGTTTGCTGGAAGCTTTCTAATGACTGCTTCAATTTACTCCATAGTTATTGACCTATTGAGATTTTCCTATTCTTCCTGATTGAGTTCTGGAAGGTTGTATTTTTTCTAAGAATATGTCCAATTCCTCCAGGTTGTCCAGTTAGTTGGACTAGAGTTGTTCACAGTATTTTTAAACAATCCTTTGTATTTCTGAGGTGTCTGTTGTTATCTCAACTCTTTTATTTCTGATTTTGTTTATTTGGGTTCTCTCTCTTTGCTTCCTGGTGCAACTGGCTAGAGGTGCATCAATCTTCTTTATCCTTTCAAAGAACTAAGCTCTTGGTTTCATTGATCTTTTGTATCGTTTTGGGGACTCTATGTCATTTATTTCTGCTCTGATATTTATTATCTTCTTCCTTATGCTCACTCTAGGCCAGTGATGGCGAACCGATGACACACGTGTCAGAGGTGACACACAAACTCATTTTTTTGGTTGATTTTTCTTTGTTAAATGGCATTTAAACATATAAAATAAATATTAAAAATATAAGTCTTTGTTTTACTATGGTTGCAAATATCAAAAAATTTCTATATGAGACACGGCACCAGAGTTAAGTTAGGGTTTTTCAAAATGCTGACACGCTGAGCTCAAAAGGTTTGCCATCACTGCTCTGGTCTTTCCTTGTTGCTCTCTTTCTAATTCTTTAAGTTGTAGAGTTAGATAATTTATTAACAGTTTTTCTTGTTTTCTGAGGTAGGTCTGTAGAGCTATTAACTTCGCTCTCAGGACTGCTTTCACTGTATACCATAGATTTTTGAATTGTTTTGTTTTTATTGTCATTAATTTCCATGATGTTTTAAATTTCTTCTTTGATCTCCTTAGTAACCCAATCATTTTTTAATAGTGTGTTATTCAGTTTCCAAGTGTTTGAATTTTTTTGATTGTTTTTACTGTAGTTTATTTCTAATATTATGCCATTGTCGTCTGAGAAGATGCTTGATCTGATTTCAATCTTCTTGAATTTGGAAAGACTTTGTCTGTGACCCAATATATGGTCTATTGTTGAAAATGTCCCATGTGCACTTGAGAAGAATGTATATTTCATGTCTTTAGGGTGAAATATTCTGAAGATGTCAATTAAGTCCATCTGATCAAGTGAGTCATTTAGGATTGTTGTTTCTTTGCTGATTTTTTGTCTAGAGGATTTATCTCGTGATGTCAGTGGGTTATTAAAGTCCGCTCCCATGATTGTATTGTTGTTGATCTTTCCCTTGATATCTTCCAGTTTTTTTATGTATTTTTATGCTCCTGCATTGGGTGCATATATGTTTACCAGGGTTATATCTTCTTGTTGTATTGATCCCTTTAGCATTATGAAGTGGCCTTCTTTATCTCTTGTTATGGCCTTCACTTTGAGGTCTATTTTGTCAGATGTAAGTATTGCTACCCCAACTTTTTTTTCATTTCCATTTGCCTGAAAGATATTTTCCCATCCCTTCACTTTAAGTCTGTGTGAGTCCTTTGTTCTGAGGTGGGTTTCTTATAGACAGCATATATGTGGGTCATGATTTTTTATCCATTCAGCTACTCCATGTATTTTGATTGGAGCATTTCGCCTGCTTACATTTAAAGTTATTATTGATAAGTACTTGTTTGTAGCCATTTTCATTTTTTGTGCCTATGTTTATTCTTGCATTTGTATTTCCTCTTTTTACACCAGTCCCTGTGGCATTTCTTGCATTGCTGGTGTGGTAGTGATAAAATCCCTTAGGCTTTTTTTTTGCCTGTGAAGCTCCTTATTTCCCCTTCAAATTTGAATGATAGCTTTGTTGGATAGAGTTTTCTTGGATTCAGTCCCTTCCTTTGCATCACTTTGTTAATTTCCTTCCATTCCTCTCTGGCCTGATGTGTTTTTGTTGAGAAATCATTTGATAATCTAATGGGAGATCCCTTGTAGGTAACTTTCTGTCTCTCTTGCAGCCTTTAAAATTTTCTCTATGTCCTGAACATTTGCCATCGTAATTATGATGTGTCTTGGTGTGGGACGTTCTGTGTTCATCTTGTTTGAGACTCTTGGTGCTTGTGTGACTTTTTCTTCCCCATATCAAGGAAGTTTCCTGACATTATTTCTTCAAATAGGTTTTCTAGCCCTTGTTCCTCTTCCAGTCGTTCTAACATCCCTATTATTCGTATGTTGCTTTGTTTCATGTTGTCCCAGAGCTCCCTTAGGCTCTCCTCCTGTCTTTTAATTTTTTTCTCCAATTGCAGTTCAGTTTGGGTGTGTTTTGCTTCCCTGTCTTCTAATTTGCTAATTCAGTCCTCCATTTATCCTAGTCTGCTAGGAACTTTCCACAGTGTTTTGTATTGAAGCTATATCACTCTTTATTTCTTCTTGATTCTTACATAAGTTGTTGATTTTTTCATTCATCTCATTTATGAACTGTATGATTCTTATTCTGAATTCTTTTTCTGACATATTGCATGCCTCTGTTTCACTTAGTGGCTTTTCTGGCTATTCTTTCTTTTCTTTTCTTTGGGGGTTTCTTAGTCTCCCCATTTTGCACTCACCAAAGGATCTAGGTGTCGAGTGGTGTCGGGGCTGCTTCTATAGTTGCACCGGCTTCTTGGGTGGCAGCTTCTCCTTGGGTGGTCACAGCAGCGACTGCTCCTCTGTTGGCGGTGGTTCCTCTGTTGGGCGCTTCTCACAGTAGTGGTGGCTCTTCTGCCTTGTGGGGGCAGGCTGCTCACGCAGCTTCTGCTCCTTATATGGGGGTAGGCTGCTGCTCCTCAGACAGGGGCGGGCTGCTCACGAGGCTTCTGCTCCTCCAATGGAGTTAGGTTGCTCGTAGGGCTGCTGCTCCTCGTATGTGGGAGGGCTGCTCACGTAGCTGCTGCTCCTCTGTCTGGTATGGGCTGCTCACAGGGCTGGTGCTCATGTGTTTATTGTGCCCTGGGCTAAAGTGTTGAGCTGTCCACGGGTGAGTGCACTTTGGAACTCACAGGAGCCCACGCCTTGGTGGCTGGAATCTTGGTGACTGTGGGACTGTAGGTGAGGCAGCAGGTCCCTGGAAGGGGTGGTTGTAGAGTCCCAGTTGGTGTCTGAGGGCACCCTGTGTGGAGGTGAGGCTGGGCTTCCAGTCACAGCAGCTCTCTCCTTCAAAAAGGCATGGCCTCTGTGGAAGATCCGGCTGCTCCAGGACTGATAGCAATGGTAGCAGAGGCTGCCTAGTTAGGTGAGCCCAGTCAGCCTGCCCCCAAAGGTCCTGCGGGATCTAACAGTGCCTCACTCACACAGACACCCCCCCCACACACATCCACACACTCCTCTTTCACTCCCTCACTCACTTTTGCTCTCTCCCTCACTACTGCCTTCTTCCTGCCTCTTTAATTCGTCTGGAGTGTTATTGACCCATTCGTGGATGGAGTCTCCTCTCTGGGTGTCTGGTTATGTGGCTCTTCTCTGGGTATCTCTCTACCACATTGGCCAAACAGGACAAAATGCAACTCTCCAAGGCACGACACAAAGGGAACAAAACATGAATGTACTCACGACACCAATAACCCCAATATAAGTGACCACCAGAGAAAAGAGAATTAAGGGAGAGAAAAGTGTGCACAAATGACATCAAAGAGAGAAAAAATGGTATGGGAGAAAAAAAAAAAAAGAAGAAGGAAGAAAAACAGGAAAAAAAGATTATACATATGGAGAAAACACCAGAGAACAAACAGATAAACCAAAACATACAAACACCAAATACTGAGTAAAGAGGGTGGGGGCAGAATCTGAAGAGGCCAAGCTTATATACAGAAAGTGAGGTTATGGAAGTGGATGAATATGGGGAGGACCTCAGTTCAGTATAGAGGAAGTAGAAAGAGGATGAGTGGATAAGAAGAAAGAGAAAGAAGAGAAAATAATAAAAATAAGATAAAAATAAAATTGAAATGATAAAAAAATAATGCTACAAGAAATAGAAAATAAAGAAAGAAACAAAAAGGAAAATAAAGAAAAAAGAGATTAAAAAAATAATAAAATAAAAATGAAAAGGTGAAGTGTCGTTTCTTTCCACCGAGTTTTAATTCCGCATGGGGCTGGTTTGAGATCTTACTCTTCTGTACTGTCTGCTGCTTCTCAGTTTCATATTGCTGGGACTGAAAAGCCTCTTTTAGGCCTGTCCCTGAGCACTCTCAGGGACTATTCAGATTTTTTTTTGTATCCTGTGTATCACTCAGGGTGTAGTCTGGGTGTGGCTGTATTGGTTGCCTGGAGACTGCAGGGAGGGGCTCTCTCTTCAGGAGAAAATGGCTGCCTAGGTCCAGGATGGCAGGTATGACTCAGCGCCAGACTCAGGCCACCTCTCCCTGACCCTTTCCTCTCCTAATCCTCTCCCCAGACTCCACAAGTCTGCACCTCCACCTGCACCTCAGCCATGTGTGAGTGTTTATATTTGAAAGGTCCTATTAACTGGGTTTAGTGGATAAAAGCAAAGACCAAAAAGAGGGGAAAGAACTGCATTACTGTGAGCCCTTCTCCCCGCGGCATCACACGGCTTAGACAGCCATCCAAGCTGACCCCTCTGGGCACAGCCTTTCCTGGCTGTGGGTTTATATTCAGAATCCTCTGCCACCAGCAGCCCTGTGGACCTCCTTTACACAGTCAGATGCTACACCTGTCCCAAGGGACATGGCCTCAGTGCCATGCGGCTTTCTTTTGACCCTCTGGGCTTGGAAGTCTCTCCAGCCCAGATCCCTGATTTTACCATTCTCCAGGCATCTTCTGCCCTTCCAGGCTGCGAATTGTCTCACCAGCTGTGTCTACTTCGCCAATTTGAAGTGGATGTTATTCGATTTAGTTGCTCGTTCTATCTGCTCTGAAACAAGGCTCAGGACATGTCTGCCTATTCTTCTGCCATTTTTTTTTCTCGCTCCCAAAGTGTATATTTTTATATTCTAGAAACAATCCTGACTATAGCATTTGTGCCTTAGAAGGTTCTGATTTACTGGGGCTTAATATATAGGAATAGGCCGGTTTAGCTCTCGAGCTCCTTTTAATGTAAATATTTATTTTGCTGACTGAAACAAATGATTAAGGTGCCATTGATGCAAGAAAAGGAGTTGGCAATCTAGTTCAAAGAGCAAAAATGAACTGGGAAATAAAGTATATTTGCTTGAATTTGGTCTGCACTTTAATCCAGGCCTCAAAACTTCATGACATACACTAGTAGTGATAGAAATATACTCTATATTGTATATAAGGCCTTCCTTTGGGGACCTGGGTTATTGATTCAACACTGTCCCAAATTAATAGCTAAATGAGTACACCTCAGATTCACCAAGGGCATGTGACCTTGGCATAAATTTGGCAAGGAAGACAAATCAGAATGCAGGCAAAAGGGTGGGTTGGGGGAAGCTTGCTGCAGCTCAGCATCTCAGTGTGAGTTGTGGATGCACATTTAATGCTGCTAAGAACTACTCATCTTACTCATAGTTTTATTGCTTTCTGGGATCTCTAATTGTGGGCCACTTATCCCCAATTCAGCAATTTCTTGTCCTCTTCTTCTTTAAATAGTTACATTCTGATATTTTTTTTTTCCTGTGTGCTTAATCATGTGACCTACTTTTGCCTGGGCAGGCAGTTTTCTCCTTATCTCCATCCATATCAGTTCATAGCTAAGAGCTACAGGCTCAATAAGGCCAGACTTCACTTGGGACAGAATGGCTGACCTCGAGGTTAGTAGAAGAAGAAGCTGGGCCCATTCTGTAGCCAGATCACAGGTCCAGGACAGCCCACCCCAAGTATATGTGCATAAGAGAGTAGAATGGCAGCTGCATTTATCTTGCTTTCTTCCAAAAATAAACCTGGCCATTTTATTTTTACTGTGGTGGAAACAACAACAACAAAAAGTTCATGATAACAAATATCTGGGACTTCTGTGTTACCCTCTCCTGGTTTCTCTAATTGAAAGTGCTAATAAATTGAGGCCTGATGGATGATGCCTTTAGGGTTTAAAAATATTTGCTTTTTTTTATTTTCTAAAAGTGTTGAATCTTATCATTCCCACTCTCTAAAAGTCTGACTCTTCCACAAATGGCAGTCTCTTGTTTGCAGAATTTCCTGGATCTTCTTTGCCTTTGTGCACATGTTACCCCTCTGAACTGAATTTGAAAAAAAAATATTTTAAATGAGAACCAAATCACCCATATTTTTGTTCTTTGAGGTGGGGGTTGTTGGTGAGCAGTATGGTTAAAAGAGCAGACTATCTTTTCTTTACCTTGCCTTTCTCCTCCCCTTACAATACGGAGAAAGAAGAGAGAGAAAAGATACAAAAAACTTGATTGAAGACAGTTTGCAAGGGCTTCCTGTTTGTTTCGCTTTTGTATTTTCTTAGCCCATGTGGGCAATTGTGCATGTGTGCCTGTGTGCCTGTGTGTGTGTGTGTGTGTGTGTGTGTGTGTGAAGAGAGAGAGAGAGAAAGAGAGAGAGACTTAGGAATAGTCAGTATCACATCCTATACTAATAAAAGAGAAAAATGGTAATTGGCGTACGACGATACCCTTTTCATTGGCTAATCAGGGCTATATGCAAATTAACTGACAACTAAGATTGGCAGTTAACTGCCAACTAAGATTGGCAGTTAACTGCCAACAAGATGGAGGTTAATTTGCATATGTAGGCACAATGCAGGGAGGCGAAAGGGAAAGCAGGAAGAAGCCCCCTGCCATTGACAGTGATCAGAAACCCAGGGGGGAGCTAAGAGCTGGGGGGCAGGGCAAAGGCGGCCCCATGATCGGAGAATCAGGCGCCTTTTCCGCCCTGGCCAGTGATAGCAGGAAGTAGGGGTGGAGCCAGCGATGGGAGCTGGGCAAGGTCGAAGCTGGCAGTCCCAGGAGCTAGGGGTCCCTTGCCTGGGCCTAAGGTGGAGCCCACGATCGCGGGGCCGCTGCAGCTGCGGGTCCCCGCTGCCCCGGCCGGACGCCTAGGCCAGAGGCGTCCTGCAGGGGCAGGGGCGGAGCCTGCGCGATCGCGGGGCCCCCCCGCTGCCACTGCAGGTCCCCGCTGCCTAGGCCGGACACCTAGGCCAGAGGCCTCAGTCCTGGTCAAGGGGCCGATCCGGTGATTGGTGATCGGAGGGTGATGAGGGTCAACTCCTCTGGCCGAGGCATCAGGCCTGGGTGGGGGGCGGAGCTGGGGATTAGGGGATATGATGGTCCCCTTGCCCAGGCCTGATGCCTGGGCCAGAGGTGTCAGGCTTGGGCGGGGGGTGGAGCAAGCGATCAGAGGTTGATGGGGGTCCCCTGCCCAGGCATGATTCCTGGGCCAGAGGCCTCAGGCCTGGGCGGGTGTCAGAGCCAGTGATCGGGGGGGAGAGGGGGGGTCCCCTGTCCAAGCCTGACACCTCTGGCCGAGGCATCAGGCCTGGGAAAGGGGCAGAGCCAGCAATCAGAGGGGTCTGGGGGTCCCCTGCCCAGGCCTGATGCCTGGGCCAGAGGCATCAGGCCTGAGCTGGGGGCAGAACCAGTGATGGGGGGAAATGAGGGTCCCCTGCCCAGGCCTGACGCCTCTATTAGAGGCGTCAGGCCTGGGCAAGGGGCCAATCCTGCGATTGGAGAATGATGGGGGTCAACGCCTGAGGGCTCCCAGTATGTGAGAGGGGGCAGGCTGGGCTGAGGGACACCCCCCCCCACCCAGTGCACAAATTTCGTGCACCGGGCCCCTAGTATGAAATAAAACTCAACATATATCTATTAGATATATCTGAGTGAATGCATATATCAAGCACGCATTTATTAATGAGCTAGGGGCCCAGTGCATGAATTCGTGCACCTTTAAAGAAACTGTGGGCCACAAGGCAGTGGGTATGAGTGGTGGCTGCTGGTCCTGATTGCCCCTGAGGAGCAGAGGGAGGTGGAGAAGCCCTGAGGGGTGATTGTGGCTGGCAGCTGCCGCTTGCACATGCTGACGGTGCTGAGGGATCAGGGCCAGCGCTGGGTGCGGGCAGCGGGTACGAGCAGTGGCTCCAGCGCTGGCAGCAGGTGCGAGTGCCAGGCGGGACTGTGACATGTGGGAGCAAAGAATTTTCAGTAATCATCAGTGGCTCACCATGATGACAGCGACCGGCACCCTGCCTTGGTCTGGTGCCCCCGCGCACCTGCTCCACCATCCCGCTTCAGCCGATGCCTGCCATGTTCCGCATTCTGCCTCCTGCTGCTGACACCCGCCATGTTCTGCACACGACCCTTGGTGGTAACTGCACATCATAGTGACCGGTTGTTCGGTTGTTCTGCCATTCGGTCTATTTGCATATTAGCCTTTTATAGGATGGGTCTGCATTGTATGTTGAGTGCTCTCTAATAAATTAGAACATAATTAATGAGGGCCCTAGTTAAACTTCTAATTGTCTATCTTAATCACTCATTTTCATGAAAACTTATTCTTTTTTTCTTTTTTTTAATATATTTTATTGATTTTTTACAGAGAGGAAGGGAGAGAGACAGAGAGTCAGAAACATCGATGAGAGAAACATCGACCAGCTGCCTCCTGCACATCTCCTACTGGAGATGTGCCCGCAACCCAGGTACATGCCCTTGACCGGAATCGAACCTGGGACCCTTCAGTCCGCAGGCCGACGCTCTATCCACTGAGCCAAACCGGTTTCGGCGAAAACTTATTCTTCAGGTTAAAGCCACTAGCCATCTGTAGAAGATAACAGATGTGAGTTTCACAGAGCCACAAATGAGCTATATATGTAATTTTTAAATTTTCTAGTAGTCACATTCAAAAAGTGAAGACAAACAGGTGAAATTACTTTTAATAATGTATTTGATTTAACTCAGTATACCTAAAATATTATCATTTCAACATGTAATAATATAAAATTATTGAGCTATTTTATTTTACATTTCTTTTGCACTGAGTCTTCAAAATCTGGTATGTCCTTTACACTTACTGCTCATCTCTAATTGGACTAGTCACATTTCAGTGCTCAAGAACCACTTGTGGTGTGGCTACTGTATTGAACAGTGCAGGGCTAGCATTCCACTGCTGTTTCACAGTAATAATAAGGTCTTCATACAGCTTATGTATAATTTTTTCTTTTTCTTAAATTTTGTTTTATTGCTTAAAGTATTACAAAGAGTATTATATATTTCTCCTTTTCCCCCCCTTCTTGACATTCCCCCAGCTTCCCCTATCCTCCAGTGTCTTATGTCCATTGGTTATGCTTATATGCATGCATACAAGTCCTTCGGTTGATCTCTTACCCACCCCCTCTTGTCCCCCAACCCTCCCCAGCCTTCCTGCTGTAGTTTGATAGTCTGTTCGATGCTGCTCTGCCTCTGTATTTATTTTTGTTCATCAGTTTATAATGGTATTTATTATCCACAAATGAGTGAGATCATGTGGTATTTTTCTTTCATTGACTGGCTTATTTCACTTAACATAATGCTCTCCAGTTCCATCCATGCTGTTGCAAATGGTAAGAATTCCTTCTTTTTTACAGCAGCATAGTATTCCATTGTGTAGATGTACCACAGCTTTCTAATCCATTCATCTGCTGATGGGCACTTAGGCTGTTCCCAGATCTTCGCTATGGTAAATTGTGCTGCTATGAACATAGGGATGCATATATCCTTTCTGATTGGTGTTTCTCATTTCTTGGGATATATTCCTAGAAGTGGAATCACTGGGTCAAATGGGAGTTCCATTTTTAACTTTTGAAGAAACTCCATACTGTCTTCCATAGTGGCAGCACCAGCCTGCATTCCCACCAGCAGTGCACGAGTGTTTCCTTTTCTCCACATCCTCTCCAGCACTTGTCATTAGTTGATTTGTTGATGATAGCCATTCTGACTGGTGTGAGATGGTACCTCATTGTTGTTTTGATTTGCATCTCTTGGATGATTAGTGACTTTGAGCATGTTTTCATATGTTTCTTGGCTTTCTGAATGTCCTCTTTTGAAAAGTGTCTATTTAGGTCCTTTGCCCATTTTTTAATTGGATTTTTTATCTTCCTTTTGTTAAGTTGTATGAGTTCCCTATAAATGTTGGAGATTAAACCCTTATTGGTGATAACATTGGCAAATATGTTCTCCCATGCAGTGGGCTTTCTTGTTATTTTGTTGATGGTTTCTTTTGCTGTGCAGAAGCTTTTTATTTTCATGTAGTCCCACTTCAGCTTATGTATATTTTTGTTGTCACACAAAAAAAATGTAAACAGAACACTGAATTCTATTTGAGTACCTCAGTGTTTCGCCAAATGCAGAACAGAGTGCCAAGAGCTGACCTGTGGAAAAACAGGTTCTGTGATTAAATAAGTTAGGAAGGTTATATCCTTTTACCCCGCTTTGGAGATTTATATGGTGTATTAAGATAACACAGACTCGCCGAAACCGGTTTGGCTCAGTGGATAGAGCGTTGGCCTGCGCACTGAAAGGTCCCAGGTTCGATTCCGGTCAAGGGCATGTACCTGGGTTGCGGGCACATCCCCAGTAGGAGATGTGCAGGAGGCAGCTGATCGATGTTTCTCTCTCATCGATGTTTCTAACTCTCTATCTCTCTCCTTTCCTCTCTGTAAAAAATAAATAAAATATATTAAAAAAAAAATATAACACAGACTCAGAAAACCCTACTGGGTAAAAAAACCTGTTTGAGGTTATTGAGTTCTGTGTCTGTAAGGTTCAACCTCCTGATTGTGCTGTTGCCCAGCTACCACCATAAAAACATGGCTAGTCTGGCCTAGTTCATTTATAGTATGCTTATAATATTTATTTATTTTCTACAGAGGAGTTTTAACCCCTTCTCTTACTTTCCCCTCCAGGCCCATTAAAGATACAACAATTGATCTGAGCCAGAGTATTAAACCTACTAAATCTTGCTCTTACAGAAACCTGAGGTTGGGACAAAAAATTTGGAAAATGACGCAAGTATCTCCAAATAACAAAAATTTTGTGTCTTCTCTTTCTCCACTCTTTTTTGAGCCTTCTCTACTTAGTCTTTGTATTCAGAATCACCTTAGGACCAAGATATATATATCTTCTTGTTCTGGAACCTCCTACTAAATTAAAACCAGCAGATGGCTTTAATGTCTTACACATGGGTATTGATCTTCAAAAAGTACCTAAATACATACCTTCCTCTCATTTAAGAAAGCATGAGCACTCTAAAAAGGTAAGGGGAGAAACATCTGGATGTGTATACCTGTGTGTAAACACAGAATACAGTTTCTTAACTAGAGTAATATCATTCCTGCTGATGCTTTCTTTTTGTATTTTGTGTGTGGCATTACTTTACAATGCTTTAATGTGTACTGTTTTTGTAGTGTGTGAAGTAGCTGTAACTTAGCAATTAGTTTGAAGAAGATACAGACCAGTGATGGCGAACCTTTTGAGCTCGGCGTGTCAGCATTTTGAAAAACCCTAACTTAACTCTGGTGCTGTGTCACATATAGAATTTTTTTTGATATGTGCAACCATAGTAAAACAAAGACTTATATTTTTGATATTTATGTTATATACTTAAATGCCATTTAACAAAGAAAAATCAACCAAAAAAAAATGAGTTCGCGTGTCAGAGGTGACATAGGTGTCATAGGTTCGCCATCACTGATATAGACTATACTTGACAACGGTCAATCTTCAGCAAACAATCTTTTGCCTTTGTTTTAATGGGACCTCTGATGCTGCCCCTCCTCCCCCGTTTTGTTTTATGTGGCAATTAACAATTAAAAATTAACTTCTGATACTGAATTTGGTCCAAGATGACTTTAGTAACCTTATATGTGGATGCATTTAAATAAGATTGATTTAAATAATCAGTTTTGTCTGGTTTTTTTTAGGACTTTAGGATTTAAATATTATAGATGTCTTCTTAAGACTATAGAATCCCTTTGCTCTTGAAAATGCAAAGTATACCATCAGTTTTATATAGATTTTCCAGGAGCAGGAGTGGAACATTCTTAGAGCAAAAGTTTGGTTTTAGAATCTGTCTGATAAGTAAGGGCAGTCCATTCTCTAAAAAGTTATCAGCTTTCCCAAATTTGAACATTTGTGATAGCTGTATTTGGAAAGGAAGTCAGATTTTTTAATCTTATGGATTTAATGGTGCTAAATTAACAAACATTTTAAAAATGGATTTTGTAGAATCCAACGATTAGGAGAAACTTTGCAAAGCCATATACAGGAATAGTCAAACGCCACGTGTTAGTTTCATAATGTGCATTTCCCAAGTGAATAGAATTTATTTCACCAAAAGGATTTTTTGCACAATTCACAATACTTACAGAAATATAATTTTATCATTGGCGGGAAAAACAGCTCACCTTCCCAATGATACATTTCACATTTACTAGTACACTAGTACAATTCCTTAATTATTTTGGGGGATACCAAAGAATAATCTGTCTATAGGATATAATTGCTTATTCTTAATCTAGGAATTAATACATATATTAAAGTTTATTGAACTTTGAAGAACTTCTCAATAAATTAGTATTTTAATAAAATTGTACTCTTTGCAAGTGGATTTGTCTCAGCACAAAGGCAGTTAAAAACATAAAATTATGAAAAAATACCAAAAATAAAGATTAGTTATTATTACCTTAAAAATCGTATTAATTTCCATCAGTATTAAATCCAACACCATTTATCTGTAGTATATAACTAAAATTTTGGAAGTTTTGCACACAAATCAAGAGACTTCTTTTAAAATGCCTTGTCTGGCCTGTGTTGCTCCCTAGTTGAGCATCAACCCATGAACTAGGAGATCACAGTTCCATTCCCAGTCAGGGCACATGCCCAGATTTCCTACTCGATCTCCAGTAGGGGGCATGAAGGAGGCAACTGATAAATGATTCTCTCTCATCATTGATGTTTCCATCCCACTCTCCCTCTTCCTTTTTCTCTCTGAAATCAATTTAAAAAAACATTAAAAAATGCCTTTGTGTAAAAATAGGTCCTATGACCTCTTACTTATTATTACTAGTATTAGAGGCCCAGTATATGCAACTTGTGCATGGGAGGAGGTCCCTCAGCCCGGCCTACACCCTCTCGCAATCTGGGACCCCTTGGGGGATGTTGGCAGTAGGACATCCCTCTAGCAATCCAGGACCGCTGGCTCCTAACCACTCTGCCTGCCTGCCTGATCACCCCTAACTGCTCGCCTGCCTGCCTGATTGCCCCTAACCACCTCTGCCTCAGCCCCCGCCACTGTGGCTTTGTCTGGAAGAACGTCCGGAATGATGTCTGGAAGGTAGTTTGGCTGTCTGGTTAATTAGCATATTACGCTTTTATTATTATAGATATTTCTTTAGAGGTACTGTGAGGCGCTTTCAAAGACATGTGTAGTAATTAGGTCTAAATATAGAGCAGAATATTCTGTCAGATATTTTACTATATCACAAAAAGTTGTAATACTGTATTTTATAAGAAAACCAAATCCTCAAATATTCTGGTATATTACATATTATTATACTAAAAAAACTCACTTTCTATAAGCCTATTATTGTGCATATAATATTTTTTAAAATGATGGTATTTCCATCCTAGCAAGAAAATATAATGCAATATGTGACATTAAATTGATCTTTAGTTTAAATCCATTTGTGTATTTGACAGGGAAACTAGCAATCATAAGCTCAAACATATACATTTTTCTCAAGGATAAAAAGGCAAATGATAATACATAAAGACATGGTCACTGGGGTAAGTTAGCTGGTGTGCAGACTAACAAGGATCAACTTGCAAATGCTCATCAGATTTTAGCTTTTGTTATCAGTTGATCCTAGAGGGGGAAGTGCTGCAGTCAGTTAGTATTGCCTCCCCTTCATGTCACTGCATGGTGTAATGAAATTTCTTTAGAGGCAAGATTGAGTCAGAAGCTTTGAGATGCACCTTACTGTTTTTTAAAACTGCTGTTATAATATTCTAAATACTGTGATCTTTCCAAATGTGTTTTCTTTATTTATTCTGTACTGTAGAAAATAATTTGCTGTAAACTGGACTTTGTTTAAAGTGATGTTGTTTATTGGCTTATTACCACTCCCATTTATATACAGTCTACTTAATAAAATCTGTGATAATGCTTTTCCTTAAAATAAACTCCTAATGCTAAATGTTAATTGCACTCTAATAATTCTAAGCTACAAATGAATGTTTCCTTTAAAGTTTAAGACAGCATCAAATAAAATATTATAAAAATACTTTGTGGAGTGTTGCTGCCTATTCTGTATTTGTGACAGTGTGTGTATCTTGATCCAGGACATGGTGGCTGGCTGGATTCTATAAATAGACATTAGTAATCCTTTTAGAGAATGGGCCTGTTACCTCTCAGCTGTTGGCAGAATCCTCCCCTTAACCCTTAAAAATAGGTTCTCCCAGGGCATACAAGAATGAAGAAACACAGCTATTCATGTTTTCTCCCCTTACAACTTTTGTCTTGATTCCTACGGAATGTTCACATTCTATTTGTGTTGACATCATTTTCCAAAGGAGAAAAATGCTAAAGATTACTGCAGATTGATGGAATCATGTAATTTCAGCAGGAAAAAAGGACCTTGTCACTCTTAAAGTCTAGTCCCTTGGAACAGGTTAGAACCTGAATTTTAGAGAGATTTGGTGGCCTGCTCAAGTTCTGAGGGAAAAGATGGATTGAGCTCATCCTGATGTCCAGAAGGTTGTCACAAATTCAGTGAGTGGAAAGAAATTGTGTTAGTCTTGGGGCTGGCACACACCAGCAAGGCTAGAAAACCATTTCCTTATTAGGCCTTGGTCTTTGCCCCGAGTTAGTCAGTTATAGAGAATTAATTTTATAGGCAGTTTTACTGGGAAAGATGGTGTTGGCTCCTAAGGATTATCTCTGGTGCTGTTTCACCACCAGCAGCAATGCTTCAGACCACTGTATTTGAAAGACCCTCAGGGCATGCTTACTTGGCCCAGTGAAAAGGTAATCCTGGGGTGCATGACAATACACTTGTGCTTTGTGTTGTGTTTTGTTTTAAGGTATTTTATTGATTTCAGAGAGGAAAGGAGAGGGGGAGAGAGAAATCAATGATGAGAGAGAATCATGGATCAACTGCCTCCTACACGTCCCACACTGGAGAGCGATCCTGCAACCCTGGCATGTGCCCTGACCAGGAATCAAACCGTGACCTCCTGGTTCATAGGTCCATGCTCTATCCTTGTACTTTGAAAGGTATGTGTGGTCAGGTTATTTTTAAATAACCAGAAACGCAGGCCCTTTGAGGAATTAGGTGTTCCTTAGGCTCAGAAAATAGAAACTGGAAAGGCGGCCAGACCCTAACTCTGTGCGCGACGCCCCCCCCCCCCCCCCCGCCCCGCGTTGGTTGCAGTTTTTCAAAGGGATGTGAAAGGTTCCTAACGTAAACGGCGGCCAAGGGGCTCTAGGACCCAGCGGCCGCGCGCGGGGCCAGCAGGGCCGCGGCGCCTTCAAAGCCCTGGCGCCGGCCGTTGCAGGGCACCGGTTCGCGACCCGCCCTGGGACTGTCGCCTCAGGCGCGGGCACTGGGGCGCTGAGGCGGCGCACGGCTGCGCGCGTGGGCGTGTCCCAGCGGGGCCGCGGGTGCCGCCTCAGAGCCGCGGAGTAGGTCGCCCCTGGAATCAGCTCCAGCGCTCAGGCGGGCAGCGCGGAGCGTGGAGAGCGGGAGCTGAGGTGCCGGCCGTGCCGCGAACCCCTCGGGCCGCCCACGCGGGGAGCTCCCCTGACCCGCAAAGATGAAATTCCCGGGCTCGGTGCTGGCGTCCGTGTTCCTGTTCGTGGCCGAGACGATGGCGGCGCTGTACCTGAGCAGCACTTACCGCTCGGGCGGGGACGGCATGTGGCAGTCCCTGACGCTGCTTTTCTCGCTGCTGCCCTGCGCGCTCGTGCAGCTCACACTCCTCTTCGTGCACCGCGACTTCAGCCGCGACCGGCCGCTTGTGCTGCTGCTGCACCTGCTGCAGGTCGGACCCCTCTTCAGGTGCGTGCGGGACCCCGGGTCCCAGGCCCAGATCCCGGCCGCCTCCCCTTCCCGCGCCGGCCCGGGAGGTGGGAGGCGGCCTACCAGAAGGGACAGGTGGTGGGACTGGGGACAGGGCCCAGGGCGGCCCACCTCCACTCTCAGCCACCGTTGTAGACCCAGGAATGAGACAGACTCCTGGGATAGTGGCAATGAAGCTGGGCGTACTGTGTTCCTGTTAGGTTCTTGCCTATGAAATTACCGACATTCAACGGAATTTGACTGACAAAAATGGCAATTTCATGTGGTTGGACCTCCTAAAAATCCAGGCTTTCTCTGTGGTCAGGTGGGCTCTGGCAGGTTTGGCTTGGGTCCTGACGAACCCTTGGGAAGTGTGTCCTAAATTGCAGTTGGAGCAAAAGCGGGGACAGATTATTTAATTTATTCAACACGTGGAGTTTACTGTGTGACAGGCATTGTTCTGAACGCTTTACAAATATTAATTTATTCAACTCTCATACATAACTCTAGAAAGCCACACATCAGTCTTGTTTCTTGTGTGTGGAAACATACGGGGTTGTAGAACCATCTTCCGCCCCAGCCTGACTTATGAACCTGGTCCTTGAAGCTGGAACACAACGTGCCACGAAGACAAACACTTGTGGTGTGTTAAGGAAAAAAAAACTAGTTTTTATTAACACAAAGCAAGAGAAATACATGGTAATGAAGTAGACTTTGGCTTATCCAAGGACCTTGAAGAGAGTTTAAAATGTGTTGTTTTGATGTCTTTCATCTCTGTAGGAAAAGCAAAACCAAGGGTTTCTATCTGGATTAGAAATAAATTTATATTACTGAACTTTAGACATAGGTGACAGAGGAATTGAAAGACAGAAAGACCAAAGAGGCACCTCAGCAGCCATAAAATTCAGCTATTCAGCTGGCCATGAACCTAGGGAGGCCCCAACGCCACCACTACCCCCACATACACAACACAAAGTTAAGCAGCAAGATAGGTTTTACTAAGTGTTTAATAAAGCATTGCACTTCATATTAAAGACAACCATTCTAGCTGACACTCAGAATGTTGACTTGTAGTTTACACACAGTCAGGGCAAAGTGGACGAACACATTTTCCTGAAGCTGCGGAATTCTAGAAAGGAAGAGAAACAGGTACATTGGCAGAAGTAATAAGTAGCTACTGACATCTTGAGAGCAAGGGAAGAGTTAGGGGAGAAAGGGGAGGCGGGGGAGAGGGAGAGAGAAACAGAAAAGGAGACAAAGTGGGTGAGGGAAATTTTAAAACTCCTGCAACCTGGAGCCATTTGATGAGGAGAGAGTTCATCTTCCCTGGCCTAGTATGCCATAGCACCCTGATTGTATTCCTCTTCAGTAAAATCAATGTTATATGACTTTGGGCAAGGCTCTCATCATGTCTCAACCTGATCTGTGAAAAGAAAACTCAGTACTGGCAGATATTTAAGTAAAGTGACAGAGAAAAGGGAACTGACATTTGTCAAATGCTTCTTGTGCTAGATGGTTTGGTAGGTGTTTATATGCCTCAGTTCATCAAATCCTCATCATGAACTAGATGTAATTGTCCCCATTTTATAGATGAGGAAAATGAGACCCTGTCCACAAGGCTTCTTAGAAATAGAGTGGAGTGAATTATGTTCTTTACACTCTGTGAAAGAAGGCAGAGGAGTGTGGAGTGCATTTTATCAGTAGTTCAGTCTTAAGAAAGTTTGGTCTTCTTGGAAAAATTTAAAAACAACCTAAACAGTTATCCAGGTCAATGATAATACCCTATCATTTCTGTCATTTAATATTTTTAAAATATATTTTATTGAATTTTTACAGAGAGAAAGGGAGAGGGATAGAGAGTTGGAAACATCAATGCGAGAGAAACATCAATCAGCTGCCTCCTGCACACTCCCTACTGGGGATATGCCCGCAACCAAGGTACATGCCCTTGACTGGAATCGAACCTGGGACCCTTGAGTCTGCAGGCCAACTCTCTATCCACTGAGCCAAACCAGAGAGGGCTCATTTAATATTTTTGTAAATACTAAGAGTGACTTATGATAAAGCTAATTATATAATATTATGTATAAAACAGGATGGCAAAGATAAAAGTGGTAATTTCTGATGGTGGAGTTATGGGTGATTTTAATTTTCTCCTGAAAAATATAGAAAGTGCATCATTTCCTCTTTTGGTATATGCTTCTCTACATTTTTCAGTTTTTACAGTGAAAATATTTAAACTTTATTAAAAAATAAAGTTGGTGCTTTGAAGAGATTACTAGCCATATGAAAAGTTTCAACCCCATAAAAAGACATATTTCCAGAAAATTCTGAATAAGTCATTTTTTTTTTGTGGAACAACAAAATAAAATATAAAAAACAAACATTCCCCTTCTGTCAATAAGAACTCTATCATTCTAATGCAGCTGATTTATTTCCAGGAGATATCGAACCCATGATCTTAGAGCTGAGATACACAAAATGCAGTTACAAGCCTCTTAGCTTCCAGATGAAAAAAAGAGCAATTTAATGTTGTGTATTAGCGTGACTTAATATGTTATGGAAGTTTTTTTTGTTGACTGTTTCTATTTTAACTCTAAGATTTTACATAGGATCAACATTGCTCCCCCCCCCCCCTACAAAGGAGAGTCATGGTGTGTTTCTTTTCCTGCCTTATCAATTAGACTTAGTAATATTTTGAAATTGCTTTTGGAAAATTTAGCTCTGTTTATTTTTGGGTGCACACTAACTGGCCCAACATATTCTTTTTAGGTGAGATGCTGTGTTTGAATTTACTCAGTTAAACTGAATTATAATGATGATGGGCTAAATACTGCAATCTAGACCCTGCTGTTCTTTCCTTTGGGGAAGCAGTGGAGAGCAGCATATTTCATTTATATCAGTATTACATTTAAAACTAGACTTGCAGTTTGTGTGGTTATTTCCTAATTAAGGCCAGGTTTCAATAATAAGAACACAGAATAAATAATGCCTTGATTTTTTTATTTTATTTTAAGGGCAGTGTTATTGTGAATAATAATAGATGTTCTGAAAAACCAGAGGGTGGGTGGAAATACCTCTTAACAGCAACAACAAAATTTGTTTATGCTTTTACAATAGGTTGATTTTAGAAATTAATTGGGAGAAGGAATGAACATAAATGAGTTACTAGTTCAAGTAATTTTCCTCTATTTTCATTTACTGGCGAGGAAAAATGGCTCATAAAAATCTATGTTTATAATATAAAAGCTAAGAAGTTCCAGTAATATTTTATAGAACATTGCAGAATTATTCACTATAGTATTTTTCTTTATTGTATACCTTCAAAAGACTTTAAAATAATAATACCCTATTTTTAAAGACCACTTTTTGTTTGCAAAGTGCTTTTACATACAATATTTAATTTCATCCATTGTAAAACCCTGTGAGCTGTCATTATCTCTTTTTCACAATTTAGGAATTGAGGCTCAGTGAGATTATGCAAGTGCTTTTTCAGAGGTCACATGCCACTTTTTATTGTTTGGTTCTTAGGTAGCCTCATCAAGCATGTGTGTCTTACAAAGATAACATGATAGAAAAAAATCATAGTCAGCATTTTTTTGGAAATGTGTTTTTATTAACTACCTTCAAGGCTTTCTGTTACCGTTGGTTATTTAGGCTGACACCAACATGCATGGTTTTACTATGGTACTTGAAAATGAGATAAAGTTGGAGGGTAAAGGGGATCTACCTGCTAATTATCTGCATTAGGGGTTGGCAAACTATGCCCCACAGGCCAAATCCCCCCACTGCCTGTTTTGTAAATAAAGTTTTATTGGAACAGCCATGCTCATTCATTTATGTACTGTGTATGACTTCCTTTGCACTACAGTGGCACAATTGACTAGTTGCAATAGAGGCCATGACCTGCAAAGCCTAAAATAATACTCTTTGTAAATACTTTACAAAGTTTGCCAGTCCTTGGTCTACATCAAACACATAAAACTCAAAGGCTAACATGGGCCAAACAAACAAGGTTTAAGTTTATGTGGTCTGCAAAAAAACGAAAGCTCCAATTTTCATAGAAACATAGGTTTATTTCGATAGAGACATGCTGAATACAAAGGGCTGAAATAAATGAGTAATCATTTAACATAAAATAATAGAACATTTTAATAAAAAGTAATGTTTTTTCTTGAACATTAACTTACCAGAAACTGAATAACTGCACAAATTAATAAGCGTAATGCAAATAAACCTATTTTTCTTGTTCTCAGAAAGCGAAACATTTCCTGTTGTGCACACCAAACAAGTCAGTACAAGACTAATGACATGGCAATAGGCTGCTAAAATATTTTCTGCTATCATTAGTGGAGAGAAATGGTGCACCTATGCATAAGTGCGTGAGGGAAATGAATGCAACATGATTATAGTAATCAGTCATTAGTGAACGTTGTAGTTCGTTAATAATTATGTATAACAGGATATTGTGAAAATTAAGTTACGAAATTTTTATTAAGATGTTGATTGCATACCACTATATTTGCTGGGCTGCAAAAATATTCATTGTGGGCCGCATGTGGCCCATACACTGTGAGTTTGACGTGCTTGGTCTACATGATATGGAAAAACTATCTTGAATGATTTTGATGAAAATATTTAATTTATGGCTATATATAGACAACCTCTCAGCAAAAAAAACCAACAAAAAACAACAACAACCCAAAACAAATAAAAACAGCAACAACAAAAACCCACGATTGGTGTAATTGGATGAGTCAGAGAATTTCAATAAGAAATAGAAATTTGTTTATCAGTTTCTTAACCAGTAGTTAAGGTCTTAGGCAAGTAGTGGAGGTCTTAGGGCAGTGATGGCGAACCTATGACACAAGTGTCAGAGGTGACACGCGAACTCATTTTTTTGGTTGATTTTTCTTTGTTAAATGGCATTTAAATATATAAAATAAATATCAAAAATATAAATATTTGTTTTACTATGGTTGCAAATATCAAAAAAAAATTCTATATGTGACACGGCACCAGAGTTAAGTTAGGGTTTTTCAAAATGCTGACATGCCGAGCTCAAAAGGTTCGCCATCACTGTCTTAGGGCCTTTCACAAATGTATCAGATACCTATAATGTGTAAAACTCAGTACTAAGATAAATGTATTTTCTTAGGAAAAACAATGGATTGCGAGGGGTCCACCTGGGCTTCAGGGCCACCTCTGTGATTAACTCTTTCTGGGACATTCTTTAATTTGCATTGGTAGACAATGAAGTTTCATTTCATTTACAATTTTGTAAGTTCTTGTTTAATGCCACCTCCTCAGCATCAAGAGAATTGCTTTGTCCTCTGACCTTCTGTTTCATTCACTCCTTTCTTAGCATGTACCTGTGTTTCATTTTTTTGTTTGCTTTTTTATTTAGTCTTTAAAAATTCTAAGCTTGCTTTCATTATTGAGGTAAAACATTTGTTGCTAAAAATGACAAAAGAGCAAAAAATACATAAGCACAATTTAAAAATGTAAAAAAACCCTTTAATTTGACTGACTAAAGAGAACAATTCTTAACATTTTGTTGTACATATATCCTTACTAATATTTTACAGTGATAAGCTAATAAACTTTCTTTTGGGGGAAAAGGCCATGATTGCAGTGTTTGCTGATTTATGTGATGTAAAATTCCCATTATGGCCTATTTCAAGCTACCAGTTGGTTAACAACTGGCTCACAAAATTCATAACTCTTTTTTTATTGTTTTATTGCTTAAAGTATTACAAAGCGTATTATATATGTCTCCTTTTTTTTTCTCCCCTTGACCATCCCCTAGCCTCCCATGCCCCCCAGTGTCTTGTGTCCATTGGTAATGCTCTTATGCATGCATATAAGCCCTTTGGTTGATCTCTTACCCCCCACCCCTGCCGCCCCCGAACCCTCCCTAGCCTTCCCGTTGTAGTTTGACAGTCTGTTCGATGTTGTTCTACCTCTGTATCTATTTTTGCTCATCAGTTTATAATGGTCTTAATTATCCATAGGTGAGTGAAATCATGTGGTATTTTTCTTTTTTTAAAAAAATATATTTTATTGATTTTTTACAGAGAGGAAAGGAGAGAGATAGAGAGTTAGAAACATCGATGAGAGAGAAACATCAATCAGCCGCCTCCTGCACACCCCCCACTGGGGATGTGCCCGCAACCAAGGTACATGCCCTTGACTGGAATCGAACCTGGGACCTTTCAGTCCGCAGTCCGACGCTCCATCCACTGAGCCAAACCGGTCCCGGCATGTGGTATTTTTCTTTCATTGACTGGCTTATTTCACTTAGCATAATGCTCTTCAGTTCCATTCATGCTGTCGCAAATGGTAAGAGTTCCTTCTTTTTTACAGCAGCATAATATTCCATCGTGTAGATGTACCACGGTTTTCTAATCCATTCATCTGCTGATGGGCACTTAGGCTGTTTCCAGATCTTAGTTATGGTGAATTGTGCTGCTATGAATATAGGGATGCATATATCCTTTCTGATTGGTGTTTCTGATTTCTTGGGATATATTCCTAGAGGTGGGATCACTGGGTCAAATGGGAGTTCCATTTTTAACTTTTTGAGGAAACTCCATAGTGGCTGCACCAGTCTACATTCCCACCAGCAGTGCATGAGTGTTCTCTTTTCTTCACATCCTCTCCAGCACTTGTCATTAGTTGATTTGTTGATGATAGCCATTCTGACAGGTGTGAGATGGTACCTCATTGTTGTTTTGAATTGCATTTCACGGATGATTAGTGACATTGAGCATGTTTTCATATGTCTCTTGGCTTTCTGAATGTCCTATTCTGAAAAGTGTCTATTTAGGTCCTTTGCCCATTTTTTGATTGGATTTTTTATCTTCCTTTTGTTAAGTTGTATGAGTTCCCTATAAATGTTGGAGATTAAACCCTTATTGGTGATAGCATTGGCAAATATGTTTTCCCATGCAGTGGGCTTTCTTGTTATTTTGTTGATGGTTTTTTTTGCTGTGCAGAAGCTTTTTATGTTGATGTAGTCCCATTTGTTTATTTTCTCTTTAGTTTCCAATGTCCTAGGAGCTGTATTAGTGAAGAAATTGCTTCGGCATATGTCTGAGATTTTGTTGCCTTTGGATTCCTCTAGTATTTTTATGGTTTCCCGTCTTACATTTAAGTCTTTTATCCATTTTGAGTTTATTTTTGTGTATGGTGTAAGTTGGTGGCCTAGTTTGATTTTTTTGCATGTATCTGTCCAATTTTCCCAACACCATTTATTGAAGAGACTGTCTTGATTCCATTGTATGTTCTTGCCTCCTTTGTAAAATACTAATTGAGCATATTGGTTCGGGTCTATTTCTGGGCGCTCTATTCTATTACATTGATCTATATGTCTGTTCTTGTGCCAGTACCAGGCAGATTTGAGAACAGTGGCTTTGTAATACAGCTTGATATCTGGTATTGAGATCCCACCTACCTTGTTCTTATTTCTCAAGATTGCTGCTGCTATTCAGGGTCTTTTTTTATTCCAGATGAATTTTTGGAGAGTTCATTCTAGCTCTGTGAAATATGCCGTTGGTTTTTTAATAGGAAGTGGGTTGAATTTATAGATTGCTTTGGGTAGTATGGACATTTTAATGATGTTGAGTCTACCAATCCAAGAACATGGTATGTTCTTCCATCTATTTATGTCTTCCTCTCTCTCTTTTTTCAACATCCTGTAGTTTTCTGAAGAGGTCTTTTACCACTTTAGTTTATTCCTAGGTATCTTAATTTTTATTGGTGCAATGTCAAATGGGATTGCGGTTTTAGTCTCCTTTTCTGTAGGTTCACTATTGGTGTAGAGAAATGCCATAGATTTCTTGGGGTTATTTTGAATCCTGCTACATTGCCAAATTCATTTATTAAGTCTAATAGTTATTTGATGGAGTCTTTAGGGTTTTTATGTATAATATCATGTCATCTGCGAATAAGGACAATTTTACTTCTTCTTTTCCAATTTGGATGCCTTTTATTTCTTCTTCTTGTCTAATTGCAATGGCTAACACTTCCAGTACTATGTCGAACAGGAGTGGTGAGAGTGGGCATCCCTGTCTTGTTCCTGTTCTTAGGGGAAATGGTTTTAGTTTTTGTCCATTGAGTATGATGTTGGCTGTGGGTTTGTCATATATGGCTTTTATTATGTTGAGGTATGATCCTTCTATTCCCAGAAATGGGTGTTGGATTTTGTCAAATGCTTTTTCTGCATCAATTGATATGACCATGTGGTTTTTTTTCTTTCAATTTCTTTATGTGATGTATCACATTTATTGATTTGCTAATATTGTACCATCCTTGCATCCCTGGGATAAATCTTACTTGGTCATGGTGTATGATATTTCTCATGTACTGCTGGATCCAATTTGCTAAGATTTTGTTGAGGATTTTGGCGTCTATGTTCATGAGGTATATTGGCCTGTAGTTCTCTTTCCTTGTGTTGTCTTTACCTGGTTTTGGTATTAGGGTGATGCTGGCTTCATAGAATGAGCTTGGAAGTGTTCCTTCCTCTTGAATTTTTTGTAGTAGTCTGAGGAGGATAGGTTTTAATTCTTCCTTGAATGTTTGGTGACACTCCCCTGTGAAGCCGTCTGGCCCCGGGCTTTTGTTTGCTGGAAGCTTTTTGATGACTGCTTTAATTTCTTCCATAGTTATTGGCCTATTGAGATTTTTAGATTCTTCCTGATTGAGATTTAGAATGTTGTGTTTTTCTAGGAATATGTCCATTTCCTCCAGGTTGTCTAGTTTGTTGGAGTAGAGTTGTCCATAGTATTTTTTAACAATCATTTGTATTTCTGTGGGGTCTGTTGTTATTTCCCCTCTATCATTTCTGATTTTGTTTATTTGGGTCCTCTCTCTTTGCTTTTTGGTGAACCTGGATAGAGGTTCATCAACCTTGTTTATCCTTTCAAAGAACTAGCTCTTGGTTTCATTGATTTTCTGTTTTTTTTTCTTTGGTCTCTATGTCATTTATTTCTACTCTGATCTTTATTATCTCCTTCCTTCTGCTCACTCTGGGCTTTTCTTGTTGCTCTCTTTCTAATTCTTTGAGTTGAAGAGTTAGATGATTTACTACCATTTTTTCTTGTTTTTTGAGGTAGGCCTGTAGAGCTATAAACTTCCCTCTCAGGACTGCTTTCATTGTGTCCCATAGGTTTTGGATTGTTGTGTTTTCGTTGTCATTAGTTTCCAGGATGTTTTTAATTTCTTCTTTGATCCATTGGTAACCCAAACAATATTTAATAATATGCTATTCAGCTTCCAAGTGTTTGAGTATTTTGGGTTGTTTTTATTATAGTTTATTTCTAATATTATGTCATTGTGATCTGAGAAGATGCTTGGTATCATTTCAGTCTTCTTGAATTTGGGGAGACTTTACTTGTGACCCAATATGTGGTCTATTTTTGAAAATGTCCCATGTGCACTTGAGAAGAACGTGTATTCCGTGGCTTTGGGGTGAAATGTTCTGAAGATGTCAATTAAGTCTATCTGATCTAGTGAGTCATTTAGGATTGCTGTTTCTTTGCTGATTGTTTGTCTAGAGGATTTATCCAGTGATGTCAGTGGTGTATTAAAGTCCCCTACTATGATTGTATTGTTGTTGATATCTCCCTTGATATCTTCCAGGAGTTTTTTTATGTATTTGGGTGCTCCTGCATTGGGTGCATATATGTTTTTCAGGGTTATATCTTCCTGTTGTATCGATCCTTTTAGTATTATGAAGTGGCCTTCCTTATCTCTTGTTATGGCCTTCACTTTGATGTCTATTTTGTCTGATATAAGTATTGCTACCACAGCTTTTTTTTCATTTCCATGTGTATGAAAGATATTTTTCCATCCCTTCACTTTCAGTCTGTGTGAGTTCCTTATTCTGAGGTTGGTCTCTTATAGACAGCAAATATATGGGTCATGTTGTTTTATCCATCAGCCACTCGATATCTTTTGGTTGGAGCATTTAGTCCATTTACGTTTAAAATTATTATTGAAAGGTACTTATTTGTAGCCATTTCTATTTTTTGTGCCTGTTTTCTTTGTTAGCTTTTTATTTCTTCTTTTTACACCAGTCCCTTTAGCATTTCTTGCATTGCTGACTTGGTGGTGATAAACTCCCTTAACCTTTTTTTTGTCTGTGAAGCTTCTTATTTCCCCTTCAATTTTGAATGATAGCCTTGGTGGATTGCGTATTCTTGGATTCAGTCCTTTGCTTTGCATCACTTTGTAAATATCCATCTATTTTTTTCTGGCCTGATGTGTTTCTGTTGAGAATTCATTTTATAATCTAATGGGAGATTCCTTGTATGTAACTTTCCGTCTCTCTCTTGCAGCCTTTAAGATTCTCTCTTTGTCCTGATCATTTGCCATGGTAATTATTATGGGTCTTGGCGTGGGTCTTTTTGGGTTCATCTTGTTTTGGACTCTGTGCTTGTGTGACTTTTTTCTTCCCCACCTCAGGGAAGTTTTCTGATATTATTTCTTCAAATAGGTTTTCTAACCCTTGTTCCTCTTTCTGTTGTTCTGGCACCCCTATTAAAATTCATAACTCTTTAACAGTCTCTGTTTTACAGATATGTAATTTTGTTTTTACAAAAAAATTTGGAACTTTCTATATAAATTCTATTGTAATTTGCTCCTTTCATTTATCAAATATAGCAAACATTTTTATATATCAGTAGATATATGTGCATACCATCTAATTTAAGGACTAGATAATATTTTATTGAATACACATATTATAATTTATTTAATCATTGTTTTGGGGGGACCTTTAGAATATTGCTAGAATTTTGCTATTACAAATAATGCTTTATTTCAAATTCTTTCAATTGGCTTTCTTTTTTAAAAAATATATTTTTATTGATTTCAGAGAGGTAGGGAGAGGGGAGAAAGAGATAGAAACATCAATGATGACAGAGAATCATTGATCGGATTCCTCCTGCACACCCCCTACGGGGGATGGAGCCCACAATCCGGGCATGTGCCCTTGACTGGAATCAAACCTGGGACCCTTTGGTCTGCAGACCGACGCAGTATCCACTGAGTCAAGCTGGCTAGGGCTCAATAGGCTTTCTTTCAACATGAGTTAATATATTATAAATATCTTATAAACTGAAAGTGCTGTATACATATTAATTGTATTTACTATACTTTATTTTTATTATGTATATGTCCCATTTTCCCATTAGATTGTGATCACCTCTGAATGAGGCATTGGAATCCAACTGTCTTTGCAGTCCTCACAGCACATAGCAAAGTGCATCTTCATTCATCACATATTTGAAAGTAAAGATGATGGTCAGTCCTTGCTGTGGTCAGTGGTCCAATAGTGTGAAGTTGCTAGGCCTCAAACAAATTTAAGTTTTTCCTCAGACAAATATAGTTGCTTCAGGTTGCATCTGGTGGACTTGAACTCATAACCTGAACTTCATTATTTTCAGGTTAACAAATTGGTTCAGGCTGTTTTACATGTTTTCATGTAATATGTTAACATGTCATGACCCCACTGGACAAAATGTAGCTGACAAACCACACACACACACACACACACACACACACACACAGGAACTGCTATGTACCTTCTTTTTCCCAAGAACAAATGAACAAAGATGATAACAAAATATGTCCAATTTGTATTCTCTAGAGAGTTTCCTGCATTTCTTCTCTTACATCAAGTTTTATTATTTCAAATTATGAATTTACTAGAGGCCCAGTGCATTCATGCACTGGGGGCGGGGTGTCCCTTAGCCCGGCCTGCCCCTTATCCGGAAGCCCTCAGGGGATGTTCTACTGGCAGCTTAGGCCCGCTCCCTGGGGAGCAGGCTTAAGCCACAGTCTGGCCTCCCTCTGTGGGAGGTGATCCGGTGATCAGGGGAAGGCACCGCCCTCATCACCCTGCCGCTGCTGCCACTGCTGGCCACCTCAGTTGCCTGCCGTTGGCCCTCACAGCCACTGCAGCTTTGTCTAGAACAGTGGTTTTCAACTTTCTGGCCCTTTAAATACAGTTCCTCATGTTGTGACCCAACCAATAATTATTTTCATTGCTACTTCATAACTGTAATGTTGCTATTGTTATGAATCGTAATGTAAATATCTGATATACAGGATGGTCTTAGGTGATCCCTGTGAAAGGGTTGTTCGACTGCCAAAGGGGTCGCGATCCACAGGTTGAGAACCACTGGTCTAGAAGGACATCTGGAAGGATGTCTGGAAGGACATTCTGCTGTCTGGTCTAATTAGCATATTATGCTTTTATTATTATAGATTCTTCTTGCCATAGTTGCCTTGGGGTGAGAGTACAAAGTTAACAACATTCAATAAAATAAGTGAAACCATAAAAACTTCCGTCAGCATTATAAGGTTGTTATAAAAATGCATGTTTGGGGGTAAATGTACTATGAGCATTTTTCTCATTCTTAGGAAAAACCCATTTTTTCCCAGCATTTTATTATGAAAAAAAGTTTTCATTGAATTTATGGGGGTGACATTGGTTCACAAAGCCATACAAGTTTCTAGTGTACAACTCAACAAAATATCTTCTTAACACTGCATGTTAGCTCATCACCCCAAGCAAAGTCTCTTTCTGTCCCCATTTCTTCCTCCTTTGCTCACCTCCACCTACCCCCACCCTCTTTCCCTCTGGCTATCACTACATTGTTGTCTGTGTGTATGTGTGTGATATATGGTTTTTTTTTCTTAATCCTTGCACATTATTTCATCTAGCCCCCAAACCCTCCTCCTCTCTGACAGGAAAATTTTTGAACATAAAGAGGACAACGTGAAAGAACTGTATGGTGAACACCCAAGTACTAGACACCTAGATTCTGTAATTAACATTTTATTTCACATATTTATCCATATTTCTATCAATTTGTGTATGTGTATATTTCAAAGTAAATCAGACACATCAGTACTCTTCCTCCCTTCAGTGTCCATATCATTACCTAAAGAGGAAATCCAATTTTAAAAGCCAGGTACTCTGTCAGTGTAAAAAGGTGACTGGTTACAGCTCCTTCCTCAGGTAGGCTTGAAATTCTAAAGCTGGTCAGCCCCCAGGTATGATTGACTTTAGTCATGTTCCACAATGTCTTATGAGAGCAGAGAGATAGGAAATATATTGTGGTCTTCCAGGGAAATGCTAAATGGCAAATTGTTCTGTGATTGGGGGAGGAATCTTTCAACCATAGCTGCTGCTTTAACTAAGGAAATTTGGGGCATCTCTTGGATGTGGAAAAGAAAATAGAGAGATATTTATAGATATAGATATCTGTGTGCATATGTGTGTATATATATGTACATATATTCTGTGTACATATATGTATGTACACAGAATATATGTACACACACACACATATATATGTATATACACGTGTGTGTGTGTGTGTGTGTGTGTGTGTGTGTGTATACATATATTCTGTGTTAACTCCATAACAGTGTGGCAAGGTAGATTTTATCTCTGCTTTATAATTGAGGGAAATGACTCAAGGGTTAAATTACTTGCCCAAGACTGCACAGCTAATAAATGTCAGGAAGACAAACTGAATATTTTTCTAGAGACTTGGTTTGCTTGTCTCAGTGGGCTTCAATGTCACCTCTCAATTTGGTTCTCAGTCAGTCCCAGTTGGCCTGCTGGAGGGACTCAAGAGGACTGCATACTCAGAACTGGCCCTTGGTGTGGATGATTTTCTAGGAGGGGCTGCAGTCCAGAGTAGCCAAGTCAAGGCTTTAAGAATCAGGCTAAGTGTAAGCAGGGTAACTGAAAAAAGAGAATCCTGTCTGCCTCTGATTATCATGACTTGCTGATTTGTTTCCAGGTGTTTTGAAGTCTTATGCATCTATTGTCAGTCAGGCCACATTGAAGAGCCTTATGTCAGCATCACCAAGAAGCGACAAATGCCAAAAAATGGCCTCTCAGAGGAGATTGAGAAGGAAGTGGGCCAGGCAGAGGGCAAGATGTTCACCCACCGATCTGCATTCAGCCGGGCATCAGTGATCCAGGCTTTCCTAGGCTCAGCCCCCCAGCTGACCCTGCAGCTATATATAAGCACCTTGCAGCAGGACATCACTGTTGGAAGAAGTATGTATATCTTTTATCTCTGCCTTAATTTAGGGATCAACATGGGGAGCAAAACATAAAGTTTATTTTGTTTTAGGTAAAATTCATTCATAGGTGCATTCAGTCCTGAGTTTGCATTCCAGTTACTAAGCTCAAATATTAGTGAGTTGAAACAGTAACAGTGTTTATTTGCTTATGAATCTGCAATTTTGGGAGGGCTAAAAGTACTCACCTATGCTTTACTGTGCTTCAGCTGGTGTGGCCCAAAGATGGGAGGCTAGAATCCACTGGAGGCCCATTCACTTATATTTCTTACTAGAGGCCTGGTGCACGAAATTTGGCACCTGAGGAGTGATCCCTTAGCCCGGCTTGTGCCCTCTCGTGGTCCGGGAGCCCTCGGGGGATGTCTATCAGGCTTAGGCTTGAGCCTGGCTTCTGGCTGAGCCTCGCTCCACCTGTGGGCAGCTGACCACCTGGGAGTAGCTCCTGCATTGAGCATCTGCGCCCTGGTGGTCAGTGTGCATCATAGCGACCTGTCATTCCACTGTTCGGTCGACTTGCATATTAGCCTTTTATTATATAGGACTAGAGGCCCGGTGCACAAAAATTTGGGCACTCGGTGGGGAGGGGGAGCCCCTCAGCCCGGCCTGTGCCCTCTTGCAGTCTGGGACCCCTCGGGAGATAACGACCTGCTGGCTTAGGCCTGCTCCCGGGTGGCAGAGGGCAGGCCCAATCCCTAGGTGCAGCCCCTGGTCGGGCTCCGAGCAGGGCCGATTGGGGAGTTGGGGGTGCCGCCCCCTGTCATGCACAGAGCAGGGCGGATTGGGAGGTTGCGATGCCACCCTCAGTCACGCTCAGGGTAGGGCTGATTGGGGGGTTGGGGCACCGCCCCCTGTCACACTCAAGGCAGGGTCGATGGGGAGGTTGCAGCGCCACCCCCTGTCACTCACAGAGCAGGGCCAATCAGGGGGTTGGGGTGCTGCCCCCTGTCACTCACAGAGCAGGGCCCATAAGGGGGGTTGGGGCTCCGTACCTTGTCACACACAGAGCAGGGCCCATCAAGGGGGTTGGGAATCCGTACCCTGTCATGCACAGAGCAGGGCGGATCAGGGGGTTGGGGCGCCACCCTCTATCACCCACAGAGCAGGGCCGGTCAGGGGGTTGGGGCACCGCCACTGTCACACTCAGGGCAGGCCAATGGGGAGGTTGTGGCTCTACCCCGTCACACACAGAGCAGGCCCATGGGGGGGGGGTTTGGGGTGCCACACCCTGTCACACACAGAGCAGGGCCAATCAGGGGGTTGGGGCACTGCACCCTGTCACACACAGAGCCGCAGGGTGATCAGGGGGTTGGGGAGCTCCCCACTAACAGGCACAGAGCAGTGCTGATCACGGGGGTTGGGGCGCCTTCCCCTGTCATGAACAGAGCAGGGCGGATAGGGAGGATGTGGCCCCGACCCCTGTCACACACAGAGCCACGGGGGATCAGGAGGTTTAGGCACTGCCCCCGTCACACTGATCCCAGTGCCGGGAGGCCTCTCAGCTCCACTGATCCCGGTGCTGGAAGGACTCGTGGCTCCTCTGATCCCGGTGCTGGGAGGCATATTACCCTTTTACTATATAGGGTAGAGGCCTGGTGCACGGGTGGGTGCCGGCTGGTTTGCCCTGAAGGGTGTCCTGGATCAGGGTGGGGGTCCCCACTGGGGTGCCTGGCGAGTCTGGGTGAGGGGCTGAGGGCTGTTTTCAGGCTGGCAGGTGACTGAAGCTCCCAACTGCTCCTTTTTTTCTTTTTTTTTTTTATTCTGGGCCAGCTTTAGCTCTGGCTCCAGCTCTGAGGCCTCTCCTGCTGAAAGCAGGTATCTGGTTTGTTTGGGTTCTATAATCGAAACACTGTATCAACTCCAGCTCTGAGATCCCGGTAGGCTGAAAGCAGGTTTCTGGGGTTTTGTTGAGCTTCTATATTTGTAAGAATGTTTCAAACTGCAAGCTCAGAGGCCGGCAAGGCAGGCAGAGAACGTTGGTTTCCTCCATCACTGAAGCAAGCAAGCCTCATGTTAGCTTCAAGCTGCCTGGCTGCCAGCCGCCATCTTGGCTGGCAGTTTCTTTGCATATCTCACTGATTAGCCAGTGGGAAGGGTAGCAGATGTACGCTAATTACCATGTTTCTCTTTTATTAGATAGGATTGTTGATGCTGGCTATTGCTCATGGTCTCAGATCTTCTTTGTTTCATCTCTCTGTTTGGGCTGGTTTGGGCTTCTTAGCTTGGTGGCTGCTTTCAAGGGTCAGTGTCCTAAGACAAGAGAGAGGACCAGGTAGAAGAGTATCACCTTTTGTGATCCAGCCTTGGAAGTCCTGTGACCTCATTTATGCTGTATTTTCTTTGTTGACGCAGTTAGGAATCCTTATGAAGTTGAAGGGAAGAGGAGGGCAGGAAACTGATTCTTGTTGGGGAAGAGTAAATAGAGTTCTGGAAGTTCACTGCAGTGACCATTTTGGAAAATACAGCTTGCTGTAGGCTGAAAATCCTCTTTGGATTTTGCCTCTGTCTTTCAGTGATAGTTGTAAACCACCTGACACAGTTGGTTGTAACAGCTTCTTTATGGTAAATAATGAAAACAAGAGCACTCTTCTGTCTTCTTTCAGTTTGCATAGTTATCTTAGCTTTTAAATGAACAGTTCTCTAACCTTTGGGCTACTCTAACATTATCAAATTAAGGGCAGGTTTTGGTTAAGCTAGATCCCCTCCCCCGAAAAAAGCCCCACCTTATGTGCATGGACATAGTTGAAAACTTTCATATGAGAAGAGGAGATAGCCCCTTTCAAACATTAATATTATCCTATATAATGAAACCCTAATATGCAAATTGACCAAATGGTTGGACGACCAGTGGAATGACCGGTCGCTATGATGTGCACTGACTACCGGGGGCAGATGCTCAATGCAGGAGCTGGCCCCTGGTGGTCAGTGGGCTCCCACAGGGGGAGCGCTGCTCAGCCACAAGCCGGGTTCACAGCTGGCAAGCACAGTGGCGATAGTGGGAGCCTCTCCTGCCTCCACAGCAGCGCTAAGGAGCAGTGAGCAAGTGGGTGGTAAGGAATAAGGGGTCCCGGACTGCAAAAGGGCACAGGCTTGGCTGAGGAAACCTCCCCCCATCCCGTGCACAAATTTAATGCACCGGGCCTCTAGTTAGTAAATGAAAACTAGATGCTCTGATAAGTTTTACTACATAGATAAACAAAAATGAGTTAAAAGCCTTAAGTTGAAAAATACATATTGAAGATAATACTAAACTTAGAATTAAAAAATAAATCACTCATTAATTTTACTTCTCTTAATATTATCTTCTTTCTGCCTACATTACAAACTAAGTGGTAGAATTTCTTCATTTATGGCTGGGTCACAGGACATTTGCATGTTACAACTATCTCCTCATCCTGGTTACCTCAGAGTGAATGTGATTCTTAAGATATATCAGGGCCTAAACTTGAGGTCTTGAACCTTGGTGTATTAACATTTATGTTAAAATACCTTCCACAGCCACAGGCAGGTAGTAAGTGCTCAAAAAGTACCAGAGTATCTCTGCTTTCTAAGGACTTATAACTGGAATGGGCATTGACCAAGGTGAGTCATGTATGTGTATGGCACTATAGCCTTTTCCCAGTTTCATTCTTTTTCCATGTGGCAGTCAGGGACAAAGGGAAAGACCAGGTGTGATTATAGTCTGTTTAATTTTTACAAGTAGACCCATTTTTTTCTCAGGTTTTTGAAAATGAAGATTGTCTTATAGTTCAGAGGTCAGCAAGAAACAGCACATTGGTCCAATCAAGCACTGCTAGTTTTTATATTCTTTTCAGAAAAATAAAATGTATCTTGTAAATGTCAGTGTCACAAAAAAAAAAAAATATCTGTGTGATGCCCTCAAAGGATTTGGAAAAATATAAGTCCTCTGAGAGTTAATAAATCAAATATATATGGAAAAAGGAAATGGCTATGGTCCTCTTAAAAATTCAGATGGCTGCAATTTATGCAGGTCTTGACTAATCCCAATAATCTCCTTAACATCTGTGGAAGGAATTCCTCACCAAGAAGGAGAAAGGCAGTTATAATTAAAACATGGGTTGGGGTGTGTTGCAGAGGCAAACATTGATTGTGTCCATTGTGTCATTGTTACAGAATTTACCAGGTGACCGAAAAATACACAGGCATACTTGGAGGTCCAGGATAAACCCATTTATTTTCAGATGTTTCACATGTATTAGTAGTGACTCTGGGGGTCAGTTCTCCAAATCCTGAGTAAGCCAATATGGATGAAGCTTTCTCTTTATACCCTTCGGTTTCTTTGTCTCCCATATATGGATCATACTTCCAGGTCTTTCAGAGGCTTTGCAAACAGCCCCATGTGTTGGGATGGGGGACGTGAGACCACACCTAAAGGCCTGACCTGGTGCCAGCACTGATAACCCCCAGAGGGGGTTGTGTATTGTTCATGATTTATGGCTTCTATAAAATGTGAGTATTTAGGTAAATAGGTCTTGCAAGACCAGATAATTAAGGAAGGGCCAGTGACTAGACTATAGGCCAGTGATGGCGAATCTTTTGAGCTTGGCGTGTCAGCATTTTGAAAAACCCTAACTTAACTCTGGTGCCGTGTCACATATAGAAATTTTTTGATATTTGCAACCATAGTAAAACAAAGATTTATATTTTTGATATTTATTTTATATATTTAAATGCCATTTAACAAAGAAAAATCAACCAAAAAAATGAGTTTGCGTGTTACCTCTGACACGCATGTCATAGGTTCGCCATCACTGCTATAGGCTAACAGGAATGTACTGATTAACTAGGTACAGAGTCAGGCTGCTGGTCTCCCCCCCAAAAATGTCTTAATTTCCTCAGCATTTGCTGCAAGGGACTACACTTGACTACAGGTTTAAACACCTGGGGTTTATTTTGCTCATATAACAAGAAATTGGAGGGAGACAGTTGTTTGTGGCATTCTTTCAGCTGCTCACAATGGCAAAGTTGATGGCCTTGAAATTCCATTTATCTTTTAGCCAGCAGCACTTCTCATGAACTTGTAGAATGCTAAGAGGTGGAAGGGATCTAAGAGGTCATCATGTTTGACTTTACATTTTATGTAGAAATCCCATCTTTAATGTCTCTGAAAGGTGATTCATTAGTCCCTATTTGACTGTGTTTAGCAGTGGAGCTCTCAGTACTCAGAAGACACTGTTCCATTTATAAAACACTTGCTAGAACATTGTTCTCATATAGTGAATTAAATAGGACTTTTTCTTTTTTTCTAGAAGTGATTTCAGGTCCAAGTGCTGGATATGCTGCATTCAGAAAAAAAGCCACTAAGTATTGGCCAGATTCTTTTTTTCAGGATCTTACAAGAGTTACAAATCAGCCCAACATCCCCAACCTCATATTCTATAAGAAATACCTGTAGGGAAGAGGTGAGAGAATAGGGCAGTGATGGCGAACCTATGACATGCGTGTCAGAGGTAACACGCGAACTCATTTTTTTGGTTGATTTTTCTTTGTTAAATGGCATTTAAATATATAAAATAAATATCAGAAATATAAATCTTTGTTTTACTATGGTTTCAAATATCAAACAATTTCTATATGTGACACGGCACCAGAGTTAAGTTAGGGTTTTTCAAAATGCTGACATGCCGAGCTCAAAAGGTTCACCATCACTGGAATAGGGACTTCTATAACAAGCCACCTAAAGTAGGGTTTCAAAATGAAGGGTACTCATAACATGGGTAGCCAAGTACTTCACTCCTTGTCTTGTAAGCTGGGAACCCATAGACCCATCCCAGTGATGTTTCCTTCAGAGATAGCTTGTTGTGTGTACCCTGGATTTTAGTAGCATCCATGGGCATAGAGGCTGAGGCCTGATTCTTATTTGTAGATTTCTGAAGGAAGGAGTCTTGAGGGAATAGTCTGGGGTAAGTAGAGATTCTGTTGCCATTTGCCTGGAAAGGTGACAAGAGGTCATCACTGTGTCAGCTAGCTATTGTGAGTACCCAAGATTTAGTGGTTTAATTAATAAGCATTTATTATTGTTCAATAATATACGGGGAAACTGAGAAGTTCTGGTCTGGGTCAGGCTATGCTGATCTTGACTGAACTTGCTCATTAGTACACACTTAGCCTGTGGGTCATTTGGGAATGACTAGTCTAGGACAGCTGTACTGGTCTAGGAATGGCTCACGTCCATGTGGTCTCTACTTCCCAAGCCTGTTAGTCTCATGGTGGCAGGGCTCTGAGAAAGTCAAAGCATGCAGAACTGCAGAGCCTTTGTGGGTGGTCTAGGCTCAGAACTGGAACACTGTCACTTCTTTCACATTCTATGTCCACAGTTGAGTGGAGATTGGAGGGGTGGGGACAACAAATCCCTTTCATGATAATATCAAGTTGACAAAACTAAATAGAGCATTTTCACTTAAATGATATGGAAATCAGCCTCCTTTCATCTTCAGCCTGATTTTTCCCACTAAAGCAACACACACACATCTACTCCCCCTTATCACATGACAGATCCCTAAATATTCAAAAACTATCCTGTGTCTTTTTTCTTTTCCATTCTCCAGATCCTTCAATCATTTCTCCAATGACATGCTTTGAAGCTGAAGCCATCAAGGTTACTGTAGTTGAGATGCAATCTGACTTGTCATTTTTTTTCTTAAAACATGATATTCATAATAGTATGTGACATTGAATTTATTTTGACAAGGGCTGTTAGCAGTAGGATTATGTTTCATTTTCTTGTTTTGCTTTAATCTGAACTCTGATTTTATTTATGTACCCAAATGTAGCTTTTGGGGGAGTTGAATCACACAGTTGGTTTATATTGATGGTTCAGTGAATTCTCCCAGTTCTTTTTTATACTGAGAGCAGCTAAACCAAGATTTACCCATCCAGTACCTATACAGTATATTTAGAAATGTTTACCTCTTCCTTAGTCGACGGCTTCTCATCCTTGAGATGAAGGTGAAGGTCAGAGAGAGGGGCAAATGTCTATTAGTGCTTAGGTACCTGATAAGGTAAGGTCCCTTTAACACTGTTGAAGAGGGCCTTTAATTAATTGTATTTCCCAGTGGACAAAAAATCTCTGGGTTGTTGTGGTCTTTGAATCTTTGTCTCCTGGGAGTACTGGGAAATGAATGTTATTAATTTATTAGCTCCTGTAATGCAGAATGTCTGCTTTTTACTTTTCCTTATATTTGGGAAACAAAATATTTAAAAATCAACAATATTGTAAACAAAGTCATAAGAATAATTATTCTCAATTCAGTTAGTTCATAACTACTTTTGTTTATTCTGTTTATTTGCCAGTAGTTTTTTTGAACAGAGTAATTCCTTGAAGTTTTATAAATCTTCATCCAGTTCAAAGATATGAATGACCTGTTTAGAAGCTTGCAATTCAGAGTAGGTCAGAGTCCTTTTCATGGATTTTTCTAAAGATATACCTGCAAATGCATCAGAGTAAAGCAATGACTGTCCATGAATGACAAGACTTAAAAGCAGCATGGTTATAGATTTGATTATAATGCAATTGATAAAAACTTTGCTTTTCTATAAGATATAACATTCCAAGACAACAATTTCTTGGTAAATGATAATTACTATAAAATACATAGAAAATATAAAATCTGTATATATGTAGATTCAATATATAATTTTAGCATATAAAGAAGAAATATGTAAGATTTTAAAACATGGGACATGGCTTATTGCAAGGGGTATGTTGAGCATTGAAAGTAATTCATGAACTTCCAATATGTGAAACACAGATACCCAGAGTATCACCAGCAGATGCCCTCTTCCCGCCACCCTGCCCCCACCCCCCCACCAAGAAATCATTTTTGGCTTGCCTGGTGTCCTGGACTGGACACCTGCTACCCCTGAGAGTTTTCTGTTTGAACTTGGCTCTGAATCTTTGCAAGTTCCTTTCTGAAAGAGACTGAAATTTCTATAACATTCATTTTAACAAAATATATGTATATAAATAGAATATAGTTATTATTAATTTTTATTTGACAAAGCTTCCCACGTAATTTCAAGTATATTAAATCAGCCTAATTTAGTTCAAAAGTATTTCTTTTAAGAAGAGAGAATAAATCCTTTAGTTATTCCAGGGCCCATTGGAATGGCTCAAAGTCATCTCTTGGTTAAAAGTCTTAAAATTTAAACTTTGGAAAGATTGTCAAATATACTTAACCAAAAGATTATATCATAAACTCTTTGTAAATCTAGGAAAAAACATGTATTTTATGGTAATAACTCTAAAAGACATTAATCAAACTTAAACCAGTTTTAATATTAAAATTTTTGTCCAGACCACAGAATTCTGCTTCATTTATATAAGTATTCAATCTTTTTTATCTAATTAGGCCAATAAAAGGTTATATTCTAGTAATGCCATCCAAAGGTTGAAAATTTACCATAGGTAATATACAGACAAACGCATGCCACATAAAGACCATATACATAAATACCATAGCATAATTTGAATTACTAATTTTTGTCCGGAAAATGCAAGATTATTTTTTTCCTCTCAAAAATGAATCTCCATACCTCATGCATTCTATTATCACAACCATATAATTTATCCCTACTTAATTTGAATTTTTAACTCTTAGAAGCCTCAATTTCCAATAATAAAAATAAAATAAGTTACCAGCATTCCTTAGATTGATGTTTATGAACACATTTTAAACACACTCTCACTTTCAAGAAACACACCTCACGCACCAGATATTCTGTCAAAAGTTCAAATCCATTTTACAGACTTCGGCAATAAAGACAAAAGCAAGCGAATTTAAAGACCTATTTAGCAATCAATGTTTCAGTATTTCATGTTATTTCAAAATACCTAGAAATTCAATAACCTTAATTAAAATGTACTAATTTAGAAAGGAATAGTTGAAATAAGTTAAAAGTGATTTGTTTAGGGGGGTATTTTCCAAAGATTTATACTTTAAAAATGGCCCAGACTAGAGTTCCTGGTATTTGCATTTCAAAAGTCCTGGATCTTTGGTTTTGGAAAGCCAATTATAGCATTTTGAGATGAATAGGGGAGATTTAAGGAATGTAAAAGGAAGGATTTAGTGGGCTTTGATATTCTGAGTCACACACCTCTTGTTACAGAATTTACCAGGTGCAGCCACTATGCAAGACAGTATGGAGTTTCCTCAAAAAACTGAAAATGGAACTCCCATTTGACCCTGTGATCCCACTTCTAGGAATATATCCCAAGAAACCAGAAACACCAATCAGAAAGGATATATGCACCCCTACGTTCATAGCAGCACTATTCACCATAGCTAAGATCTGGAAACAGCCTAAGTGCCCATCAGTAGATGAATGGATTAGAAAGCTGTGGTACATCTACACGATGGAATACTATGCTGCTCTAAAAAGGAAGGAGCTCTTACCATTTGCAATGGCATGGATGGAACTGGAGAGCATTATGCTAAGTGAAATAAGCCAGTCAATGAAGGAAAAATACCACATGATCTCACTTATTCATGGATAATTGAGACCATTATAAACTTTTGAACAATAATAGATACAGAGGCAGAGCTGCCTCAAACAGATTGTCAAACTGCAGCGGGAAGGCCGGGGAGGGTTCGGGGGCGGGAGGTAGGGGGGTAAGAGATCAACCAAAGGACTTGTATGCATGCATATAAGCATAACCAGTGGACATAAGACACTGGGGGATAGGGGAGGCTAGGGGACTGTCTAGGGCGGGGGGAAAAATGGACACATATGTAATACCCTTTGTAATACTTTAAGCAATAAAAAAAAAAAGAATTTACCAGGTGACCGAAAAATATGCAGGAGTATCGGAGACACAGGAAAACCCATTTATTTTCAGATGTTTCGCATGTACTAGTACAGGACTCAGGGGAGACTGTTTCTCTCCAAATCCTGAGCAAGTCAATATGGAGGAAGCTTTCCCTTTACACCCTTTGGTTTCTTTGTCCCCCAAATATGGATCATACTTCCAGACCTTTTGCTGGCTTTGCAGAAAGCCCCGTGTGTTGAGATTGGGGCCTTGAGACCACACCTAAAGGCCTGGCCTGGCACCAGTGCTGATAACTCCATCTGGGGGTTGTGTATTGTTCATGGTTTATGGCCTCTCTAAAATGGGAGTAGTACTTAGGTAAATAGGTCTTGCAGGCCCAGATAATTAAAGAAGGCACAGTGACAAACTATAGGCTAACAAGATTATGCATTAGGTTACTGGCACAGATTCAGATTGCTAGACCCCCCAAAATGTCTCTTTTTCTCCATCATTCTGACCCTGTAAACACTGCATAGTAAAACAAGGACAGTACTTTAATTCCTCAAGGATTGGAAAATGTTGGCAAAAGGACTAACAAATTCACCCATGTTGAAATGTTTCTTTCATTTGAGTATATTTTTCTCTGAGGCTCTGTAGCAATTATAGAGAGATCTAGTTTACAGGTAGCATATATCAGTGCCATTTCTGACTCATAAAGGCTTGCATGTATGGAAAAGACACATTGATCTAAGAAGGCTTCTTTCTCCATTCACTTCCCTGGGAATTAGAAAACAGACCTAGCTGCAGGCAGGGTAGCATTTAACTTAGTGGTACCATTAACTGGCCAAACCTCTTCACTGTCCACTTTATAGTGGGCATCACTAATTTTAAAAATCTCTATCTGGTAAATTGGGACTGAATTGACCAGTAAAATATGTTGCCCCTTAACATGCCCTAATTGAAAGGGGACAGATTCTGATTTGAAAACAGCCATTTGTTGCTTAGACACCCCTACCATTTGTACAGAAGCTTTACTCTGAGGAAGGAGGAAACTTAGATGGGTAGGGTTAATAGCAGACAAAGTAGCCCCAATATCAGCAAGAGCTGTAGTAACTTCCCCTTTTTCAAAAAAATTTGTTTTATTGATTAAGGTATTACAAAGAGTATTACATATGTATCCTTTTTTTCCCCCTTGACCTTCCCCTGGCCTCCCCTTACCCCCAGTGTCTTGTGTCCATTGGTTATACTTATATGCATGCATACAAGTCCTTTGGTTGATCTTTTACCCCCACACCCACCCCCGAACCCACCCCGCTGTAGTTTGACAGTCTGTTCGATGCTGCTCTGCCACTGTATCTATTTTTGTTCATCAGTTTATAATGTTCTTTATTATCCATAAATGATTGAGATGATATGGTATTTTTCTTTCATTGACTGGCTTATTTCACTTAGCATAATGCTCTCCAGTTCCATTCATGCTGTTGCAAATAGTAAGAATTCCTTCTTTTTAAAAGCAGCATAGTATCCCATTGTGTAGATGTACCACAGTTTTCTAATCCATTCATCTGCTGATGGACACTTAGGCTGTTTCCAGATCTTTGCTATGGTAAATTGTGCTGCTGTGAACATAGGGATGCATATATCCTTTCTGATTGGTGTTTCTGGTTTCTTGGGATATATTCCTAGAAGTGGGATCACTGGGTTAAATGGGAGTTCCATTTTTAACTTTTTTAAAATATATATATATATATTTTATTGATTTTTTACAGAGAGGAAGGGATAGGGATAGAGAGTTAGAAACATCAATGAGAGGGAAACATCGATCAGCTGCCTCCTGCACACCCCCCACTGGGGATGTGTCCGCAACCCAGGCACATGCCCCTGACTGGAATCGAACCTGGGACCCTTCAGTCTGCAGGCCAATGCTCCATCCACTGAGCCAAACCGGTCAGGGCCCATTTTTAACTTTTTGAGGAAACTCCATACTGTCTTCCATAGTGGCTGCACCAGTCTGAATTCCCACCAGCAGTGCACGAGTGTTCTCTTTTCTCCGCATCCTCTCCAGCACTTGTCCTTTGTTGATTTGTTGATGATAGCCATTCTGACTGGTGTGAAATGGTACCTCATCGTTGTTTTGATTTGCATCTCTCAGATAATTAGTGATTTTGAGCATCTTTTCATATGTCTCTTGGCTTTCGGAATGTCCTCTTTTGAAAAGTGTCTATTTAGTCCCTTTGCTCATTTTTTTTTTTATTGGATTGTTTATCTTCCTTTTGTTAGGTTGTATGAGTTCCATATAAATGTTGGAGATTAAACCCTTATCGGTGATATTGTTGGCAAATATGTTCTCCCATGCAGTGGGCTTTCTTGTTATTTTGTTGATGGTTTCTTTTGCTGTGCAGAAGCTTTTTATTTTGATTTAGTCCCATTTGTTTATTTTCTCTTTAGTTTCCAATGTCCTAGGAACTGTATCGGTGAAGAAATTGCTTCGACATCTGTCTGAGATTTTGTTGCCTTTGGATTCCTCTAGTATTTTTATGGTTTCCTGCCGTACATTTAAGTCCTTTATCCACTTTGAGTTTATTTTTGTGTTTGGTGTAAGTTGGTGGTCTAGTTTCATTTTTTTGCATGTATCTGTCCAATTTTCCCAATGCCATTTATTGAAGAGACTGTCTTAACTCCATTGTATGTTCTTGCCTCCTTTGTCAAATATTAGTTGAGCATATTGGTTCGGGTCTATTTCTGGGTTCTCTATTCTATTCCATTGATCTATATGTCTGTTCTTGTGCCAGTACCAGGCAATTTTGAGAACAGTGGCTTTGTAATACAGCTTGATATCTGGTATTGAGATACCGCCTACTTGGTTCTTCTTTCTCAAGATCGCTGCAGCTATTCGGGGTCTTTGTAACTTTCCCTTTTATGATCATTTCAATTTCTCCTAAAGTATTAGTAAGAAGGGGAAAATACCCTGTCATAGTCCTGGAGCTACCCTATGTTTGGTTTTGTTTTCTCTTTGTAAATCACACTTCAGGTTTTCCTTTTAAATAATTTTTTTATGGTGACCTGGCTTTTTATAGCAAAAGACTCCTCTAGTTTCATAGCAGACCATATTTAGTAATTCTGTTGCCTTGCTCTCATAAATCAGTAGGTGTATTGATTGGAGTAGGTCAGAATAGCCAGGATTACATGTTCTAACAGTTAAATTTTTGTGAATCCATCAGGGTCCCACATAAAGTCGGGAATAATTGCTGGTTCCTCTCTAGCTTCGACTAGCTTTTTTTTTTTTCTTTTTTTTTTATCCCAAAGGGAGCTGTTAGAATTCCTATTGTCATTTTCCTTCTGGTCAGTGGTAGTAGAGGAGAAGGAAGGGAAAGGAAGAGGGGAGATGAACGGGCAAGTCAGGACAAGGAAGCTCAGAAAGGAAGGGCGGAAAATGGGGTATAGCCATTTATTAGCTTCAGAATAGTTCTGAGACAGTCTCTAAAATTTCTTATTAATTTCCAGTTGGGGGGGGGGGAGAACTTTTTCTATGCTTCTCCTTAGAAGCTTCTAATTTCCAAGTCACGATATGTTTCCCATATAGTCATTCAGTTTAATTTTGGAGCTGGCATTTTTCTAATTTTTGCATGCAAAATATTGATTTAGGTATCCAAAGACAACTGCATTTTGGCCATGTTTAAGTTGGTATTTTCTAGTTAAATCTTCCCATTTCTTTAAAACACTTGCAAGTAAAGGTTTCCTATCAGGAATATTAAATGAGGGCTGGGGTCTGGGAGTTTCTGGCCTTGGAAGAACAATTTCCCATGTTAATTTTTCATTTATTTTTGGATATCTATATTTTGAGCAAATTTTCTAGACACATTATGTAGTGGGTCAAATGTGACCTCAGTTTTTCTCCCAGCTGTCTAAAACAACTGGAAGGGTTCAGGGCCCGGGCAGACCAAGCCTTATGGTGGCCCCTGGATGAGCCATTAATTAATTATAGTTGAGTTGGGACTTCCCTTTGGGGCTCCTGCACGTCTGACACCTCCACAAAGATTCTTAGTCACCTAAGAACATCTGAGAATCGGACTGGAGGGAGGATGTGCTCCTTTATTTTCGGAGCTGAATGAGTTCAGCTCTCATTTTTACGGCAAATGTTTTTTGCTCAGACTCTCAGGAAGCAATACCAATTAAAAAACCAAAATCAAAACCAGCCAACTATTTTTTCCTCCACTCTGGCCTTAGCCTGGGTTCTGTCAACCCTTAACCTTAGTTCCACCTTGAGGATTTTAAAATACAGCTCAAATAAAGTCAGACCCTGTATCAAAAGTAAGGGAAGATCCAAGAGGCAACTCACCCAAGTTCACCCAATGGGCGGGGAGTCAGCAGGCTTAATGGGCCCTTTGCTAGAGGCCCTTGGGATGGTCCTGGGTGAGCTTCTTTAGAATCATTCTGCCTACACCAAGTGATGTTAACGTAAAAGCATTACAACCTGTAAAGAATTTTGTGAGTTTATTTGAGCCAAACTGTTGACAATTGCTGGGAAGCAGAATCTCAACAGATTGGGATAATGCTCTGGAGAATGGTAGTTTTTCACCTATTTTTATACATTACAATCAAAGGAGGAGACATAGGTGGGTTACATGAAATCCATTGGCGATAGATTAGAGAGGCAGGAGAAAGCAAAGTTGGGAAACCTCTGGGATTCCATAAAAAGTTAAATAATAGACACATTATTTAGGTGGGTACATGATAGTTAAAAGTCAACAACTAACATGATAACAATAACAATGAAGGAATTTATGGTCTCCTTTCTGGCACCCAGGAGCATTTGGTTGTGCCCCAGGTGTTGGGGGAAAAAGGGAAGTTACAAGTTACTCTGACATTTCATAGGTATGTTATCTTAGATGCAGAAAGGCAATAGGCTCAGTTGAAGTAAAAATTGACCTTTTCAGGGAAAATACCTGCCTAGGACATGGCTACTCACCATAACTGCTTTTAGTTAAAGTTTTAATTTCAGAGCATCCTTTGTGGTTACTTTAGGTCTTTGAGTTAGCAAGACTGCCATGCAGGCCTTCCCTGAGCTTGTCAGGTTAGCATGTGGCCCCTTTCCTCCACAAATACAATGTCCTTGGTTGATTACCTCCCACCCACCCAACCTCCCCCACCTTCCCTCTGACATTCTTCACTCTGTTCCATGCTTCCATGTCTCTGGATCCATTCCCTTCATCAGTTTATTTTGTTACTTAGATTCCACATATGAGTGAGATCATGTGATACTTATCTTTTTCTGACTGACTTATTTCATTGAGCGTGATACTCTCCAGGTACCGCCATGCTGTCTCAAAGGGTAAGATATTCTTCTTTTTACTGCTGCATAGTATACCATGCTATAAATGTACCACAGCTTTTTTACCCACCTATCTACTGATGGGCACTTGGGTGGTTTCCAGATCTTGGTTATAGTATATTGTGCTGCTGTCATCATAGGGGTGCATACATTCTTTCTGATTGCTATTTCAGGTTTCTTATTATATACTAGAGGCCTGGTGCACAAAAATTTGTGCACTCGGGGCGGGGGAGGGGGGTCCCTCAGCCCAGTCTGTGCCTTCTCGCAGTCTGGGACCCCTTGGGAGATAACGACCTGCTGGCTTAGGCCCACTCCCTAGGTGTCTGCCCCGTAGCCCCTGGTTGGGCTCAGAGCAGGGCTGATTGGGGAGTTGGGGTGCCACCCCCTGTCATGCACAGAGCAGGGCGGATTGGGAGGTTGCCATGCCACCCTCAGTCATGCGCAGGGTAGGGCCGATTGGGGGGTTGGGGCACTGCCCCGTGTCACACTCAAGGCAGGGTCGATGGGGAGGTTGCGGCGCCACCCCCTGTCACGCACAGAGCAGGGCCCATCAGGGGGGTTGGGGCTCTGTACCCTGTCACGCACAGAGCAGGGCCCATCAGAGGGTTGGGGAGCTCCCCCCTGTCACGCACAGAGTAGGGCTGATAGGGGAGTTGGGGCACCGCCCCCTGTCACACAAAGAGCAGGGCGGATCAGGGGGTTGGGGTGCTGCACCCTGTCACAGTCAGGGCAGGGCCGATGGGGAGGTTTGGCTCTACCCCGTCACACACAGAGCAGGGCCCATGGGGGGCGGTTGGGGCGCTGCCCTCTATCACCCAAAGAGCAGGGCCGATCAGGGGGTTGGGGCGCCACCGCTGTCACACTCAGGCAGGGCCTATGGGGAGGTTTGGCTCTACCCCGTCACAGAGCAGAGCCCGTGGGGGTGGTTGGGGCGCCGCCCTCTATCACCCACAGAGCAGGGCCAATCAGGGTGTTGGGGCACCACACCCTGTCACACACAGAGCCGCAGGGCAATCAGGGGGTTTGGGCGCTGCCCCATGTCACACTGATCCTGGTGCCTGGAGGCCTCTCCGCTCTGCTGATCCCGGTGCTGGGACGTCTCGCGGCTCCGCTGATCCTGGTGCTGGGAGGCATATTACCCTTTTACTATATAGGATAGAGGCCTGGTGCATGGGTGAGGCCGGCTGGTTTGCCCTGAAGGGTGTCCTGGATCAGGGTGGGGGTCCCCACTTGGGTGCCTGGCCAGTCTGGGTAAGGGCTGTTTTCAGGCTGGCAGGTGACTGAAGCTCCCAACTGCTTCTTTTTTTTTTTTTTTTTTTTTTTAAATTCTGGGCCAGCTTTAGCTCTGAGGCTTGGCTCCAGCTCTCAGGCCTCAGCTGCTGAAAGCAGGTATCTGGTTTGTTTGGGTTCTATAATCGAAACAGTGTTTCAACTCCAGCTCTGAGATCCCAGCTGGCTGAAAGCAGGTTCCTGGGGTTTTGTTGAGCTTCTATATTTGTAACAATGTTTCAAACTGCAAGCTCAGAGGCCGGCAGCGGCAGGCGGGGAAGTTGGCGTCCTCCGTCACTGAAGCAAGCAAGCCTCATGTTCGCTCAAGCTGCCTGGCTGCCGGCCGCCATCTTTGCTGACAGTTAATTTGCATATCGCCTTGATTAGCAAATGGGAAGGGTAGTGGACGTATGGCTAATTACCATGTTTCTCTTTTATTAGGTAGGACTAGAGGCTCAGTGCACGAATTCGTGCACCAGTGGGTTCGCTTGGCCTGGCCTGTGGGATTGGGCCAAAACTGGCTCTCCAACATCCCCGTATGGGTCCCAGATTACAAGAGAGCACAAGCCAGGCCAAGGAACTCCACTGGTGCACAATCCAGGCCAGGGATGGACACGGAAGGTTGGCCAGCTGGGAAGGGACCACGGGAGGGCTCCAGAGCATGTCCAGCCCATCTCGCTCAGTCCTGATCAGCTGGACCCCAGCAGCAAGCTAACCTACTGGTCAGAACGTCTGCCTCCTGGTGGTCAGTGCACGTCATAAAGAGCAGTTGAAGGGCCTTAGCATATCATTAGCATATTATGCTATGATTGGTTGAATGGACAACTGGCCGACTGGACACTTAGCATATTAGGCTTTCATTATATAGGAATAGAGGCCCGATGCACGAAATTCATGCAAGAGTAGGCCTTTGCAGCAGTGGTAGCTGCCTGGATCCCTCCTTTGCACCCGTGGTGGCTGCCTTGATTCTGCGCCTGCAGCCCTGACTTCGCTTTGTCCAGAAAGACATTGGTCTAATTAGCATATTATGCTTTTATTATTATACTAGTGGCACGATGCATGAAATTTGTGCATGGTGGGTGTCCCTCAGCCTGGCCTGCAACCTGGGAGCCCTCAGGGGATGTCTGACTGCCGGTTTAGGCCCGATCCCTATGGACATCCCTCTTGTAATCCGGGACTGCTGGTTCCTAGCCACTTACCTACCTGCCTGCCTGATTGCCCCTAACCACTCTGCCTGCCGGCCTGCTTGCCCCCAAATGCCCCCCCCCACCAGCCTGCTCGCTCCCAACTGTCCCCCACAAGCCTGATCACCCCAACTGACCCCCTGCCATCCTGCTCACTCCCAACTGCCCCCCCTGCCAGCCTGCTTGCCCCCAACTGCCCCCCTATCGGCCTGTTCGCTCCCACCTGCCCTCCCCACTGGGCTGCTCACCCCCAACTGCCCCCTGCTGGTCTTCTCACCCCCAAGTGCCCCCCGCTGGCCTGATCACACTCAATGGCCCCCCCACCGGCCTTATCACCCACAACTGCCCTCCCCTCTTGGCCCCTAACCTCCTCTACCTCTGCCCCACCACCATGGCTTTGTCCAGAAAAATGTCCAGAAGGTCTCCTGGAAGGTTTCTCAGTCTAATTAGCATATTACCCTGTATTAGTATAGCTAGAGGCCTGGTGTATGGGTGGGGGCTGGCTGGTTTGCCCTGAAGAGTGTCCCAGATCAGGGTGGGGATTCCCTTGGGGGACGGAGCAACCTGGGCAAGTTCCTGTGGTGGATTGCAGGCTGGCCACGCCCATATTGGAGTGAGAGTCCCCACTGGGGATGGTGCTGGCATGGGCGAGGGGCTGGGACAGTTTGCAGACCAGCCATGCCCCCATGGGGTGAAGCCCCCACAGAGGGGGCCTGGCAAGCCTCGGTAAGGGGTTGAGGACCGTTTTCAGGCTGGCCCTGCCCCCCCCAGTGGGAACCCTCACCCCAATAGTGGCTTGGCCAGCCTGCGTGAGGGGCTGAGGGCCGTTTGCAGGCCCTTCCCTCGGCAGCTGGCCTGGGCAACACAAGCCTCACACATGCTCAGTCCGGCTCTGTGGCTGCTGCAAACAGGCCCCTCCTTCAATGGCCAGCCAGGGTGGGTGGAAGCTTGGCTTCCTCCATTGCCAGGAGCGACCCAAGCCTCCTGTCTGCTCCGGCTGGCTCCATGGCTGCCACCATCTTTGTCCCGCTAATTTGCTTATTCCCTCTTGATGGGCTGTGGGGCATTGCAGAGGTACAGTCAATTTGCATATTTTCTATTATTCATGTAGATTACTAAACATAGGATAACTGGGTCAAATGTAGTTCCATATTTAATTTTTTGAGGAACTCCATACTGTTTTCCATTATGGCTGCGCCAGTCTAGATTCTTACCAACAGTGTTCTAGGGTTCTCTTTTCTCCACATCCTCATTAGCATTTGTCATTTGCTGATTTGTTAATGGTAGCCATTCTGACAGGTGGGAGGTGAGAACTCACTGTAATTTTAATTTGCATCTCTCTGATGATCAGTGACTTTGAGCATTTTTTCATATGTCTCTTGGCCATCTGTATGACCACTTTGGAGAAGTGTCTATTTAGGCACTTTGCCCATTTTTAAATTGGATTGTTTGTCTGCCTCTGTTAAGTTGTAGGAAATACCCATATATTTTGGATATTAATCCTTTATCAGATGTATCATTGCCAAATATGTTCTCCCATCCCTTTTCATTTTGTTGATGGTTTCTTTTGCTGTGCGAAAGCTTTTTATTTTCATGTAATCCCCTTTGTTTATTTTTTCCTTAGTTTCCTTTGCCCTAGGACCATGGTCAGCAAACTGCGGCTCACGAGCCACATGCGGCTCTTTGGCCCCTTGAGTGTGGCTCTTCCACAAAATACCACGTGCGGGCACGCATACAGTGCGATTGAAACTTCGTGGCCCATGCGCAGAAGTTGGTTTTCGGCCTGGGCGAGTCTATTTTGAAGAAGTACTGTTGATATTTGGCTCTGTTGACTAATGAGTTTGCTGACCACTGCCCTAGGAGATGTGTCTGTAAACATATTGCTACAAGAGATGCCTGAGATTATGCTGCCTATGGTTTCTTCTAGGATTTTTATGCTTTCCCAACTTCCATTTAAGTCTTTTATCCATTTGGAGTTTATTCTCATTTATGGTATAAGTTGGTGGTCTAGTTTCATTTTTTTGCATATATCCAATTTTCCCAACACTATTTTCTGAAGAGACTGTCTTGATTCCATTGTATGCTCTTGCCTCCTTTGTCAAATATTAATTGAGCATAATGCTTGGGATGATTTCTGGGGTCTCTGTTTCTGTACTGTTGATTTATATGGCTGTTCTTGTGCCATTACATGCTGTTTTGATTACAATGGCTTTGTCGTATAACTTGAAATCTGACATTGTGATTCCTCCAACTTTGTTCTTCTTTCTTAAGTTTTCTTCTGCTATTGGGGTTTTTGTTTTTTTTTTTTTTTTGGTTCCATATAAATTTTTGTACTATTTGTTCTAGATCTATGAAATATGCCATTGGTATTTTTTTTAATATATTTTTCTGATTTTTTACAGAGAGGAAGGGAGAGAGATAGAGAATTAGAAACATCGATGAGAGAGAAACATCGATCAGCTGCCTCCTGCACATCCCCCACTGGGGATGTGCCCGCAACCCAGATACATGCCCTTGACCGGAATCGAACCCAGGACCCCTCAGTCCGCAAGCCGACGCTCTATCCACTGAGCCAAACCAGTTTCGGCAATGCCATTGGTATTTTAATAGAGATTGCGTAGAATCTGTAGATTACCTTGGGTAATATGAACATTTTAATGATGTTGATTCTACCAATCCATGAACACAGTATATTCTTCCACTTATTTATATCTTTTTCTATCTCTTTTTTCAACATCCTATAGTTTTCCAAGTATAGGGCTTTTTCCTCCCTGGTTAAGTTTTTCCTAAGTACTTCAATTTTTTTGTTGTAATAGTAAATGGGATTGCTTGTTTAATTTCTGTTTCTGAAAATTCTTTATTGATATATAAAAAAAACATTGTTTTTTGGGGTGTTGATTTTGTATCCTGCTACATTGCCTAATTCATTTATTAAATCTAGTAATTTTTTGATGGAATTTTTAGCATTTTCTATGTACAATATTATGTAATATGCTAATAGTTAAAGTTTTACTTAAGCCTTTCCAATTTGAATGCCTTTTATTTCTTCTTCTTGTTTGATCTCTGTTGCTATGACTTCCAGTACTATCTCTCTATATAAAAGAGAAACATGCAAATTAACCATCCCTCCATGATGCCCATCAGCCAATGAGGAGTGAGTATGCAAATTAACCCAACAAAGATGATGGGTTAATTTGCATACACAGGTGCTGGGGAGCCGGGTTCGGGGTGGTGTACATGGAAGCCGGGGGCAGAGCCTGGAGCCTTCTCCTGCCCCTGCAGCTGCAGCTCAGCCCAGGAGAGAAACAAGCCACATGTCCCATTGTCCCAGGCACCAGCAGATATGCCTGCAGCCCAGGAGAGGGACAAGCCACATGCCCCACAATCCTGTGCATGTGTGGGCACCGGTGGAGGTTCTCACTCTGCGGCTGCCTGTGCGCTCACCATCACCCAAAGGCCTGTGTCCCTGGGACAGGTGACCTCGGGAGCCAGGCCACCCCAAGCCTGTAGGCCTGCACCTATTCCTGGAGCAGCTGAGGCTCCGGAACGTGACAGAGGGTGCACTTTGGGCTGAGGGTACTGCCCCCCCCCCCAATGCACGAATTTCGTGCACCGGGCCCTTAGTGTTGTATAAGTATGGTGAAAGCAGACATGCCTGTCTTGTTCCTGTTCTGAGGGGAGGTGGTTTTAGTTTTTTCCCATTGAGTATGATGTTGGCTGTAGGTTTGTCATATATGGCCATTATCATTTTGAGATATACTCCCTCTATTCCCACTTTGCTGAGAGTTTTTATCAAAAACGGGTATTGGATTTTGTCGAATGCTTTTTTTTGCATCTTTTGGTATGTGTCTGAGTAGAGTATATGGGGCATTATCCAAGACATCCCTTGAGTTAAACTTAACTGTGCAGGTGTTCAGACATTAAGTAGTTGCTAGCAATGAGACTACTGTAAGCAAGCAGGACTGAGGGTAGACATTATCATCTGACCTTATATTAATACTAGAGGCCTGGTTCATGAAATTCATTCGGTGGTGGGGGAAGTCCCCTCAGCCCGGTCTGCACCCTCCCCAATCTGGGACCCCTCAGGGTATGTCCAACTGCCTCTCGCAATCCGAGACTGCTGGCTCCTAACCGCTTGCCTGCCTGCCTGGCTGCCTGATCACCCCTAGCCCCTCTGCCTGCCTGTCTGATCACCCCTAACTGCTCCCCTACCAGCCTGATTGCCCCTAACTGCTCCCCTAACCGTCTCTGCCTCGCCCCACACCTGGGACCCAGGATTCCCTCCTCTGGCTGGTTGCAGGCACCCAGGACCTGGGCCAGCTTCGCCCAGGCTGGCTACACCCGTAGGGGACTGTGGGCAGGTGGCTTGTCTCTCTCCTGGGCTGCAGCTGCAGACACTGGTTCCCAGGACTGTGGGGCATGTGGCTTGTCCCTCTCCTGGGCTGCAGGCATATCTGCTGGTGCCTGGGACAATGGGACATGTGGCTTGTTTCTCTCCTGGGCTGAGCTGCAGCTGCAGGTGCAGCTGCTGGCACCCGGGACCACAGGGTAGGCAGCTTGTTCCTCTCCCGGGCCACAGCCCAACCACTGGTGCCCGAGACTGTGGGGCGGGTGGCTTGTCCCTCTCCCGGGCTGCAGGTGCAGGCGCAGCCACTGGCACCCAGGACCGCGGGGCAGGTGGCTTATCCCTCTCCCGGGCCACAACCTCAGTAGCTGGTGCTCAGGATTGTGGGGAAGGCAGATTCTCCCTCTCCCCCCGGGCCACAGCCTGGCTGGTCCCCATTCCTCTCTTGTGAGCTTATTTGTGCCTGGCTGTTCCCCATTCCTCTCTCCCCAGTGTTTAGTGTTTAAGCCATTACAGTGTGACGGCATGAGGGCGTGATGGACGTTTGCATATTAGCTCTTTATTATATAGGATAGTTAAGACTGCCAGAGGAATTACGCCACACAAAAATACACAGTTGCAAATCACACAGCACACTTTATTACTCACGTTTCCTGATGCCGTGGGCTCAGATTTAATGGGGTCCCTGGGGAAGAGTGCCATTCTCTGTGGGCAGCGGCGGATCTATCTTTGGATGGCTTGCCGTCTGGTTGTTCTAGTCAGCAGGAGGAGGGCAACCGAAGTCTTGCGATTGGAGGTTCAGCTTTTCTGCTGTCTGGCATGGAGCAAGGCAGCATGGAGTGTGGATCAAAAGGATGATTGATGTCTGAAGTCAGGGACCTGTTTTTTAAACCTGTTCTGGCCCACGGCAGTCCAGGTGGCTATAGTGACATATATCATCACACAAGTGTTAATCAGAATACAAGCTGATTATCAGTAACATGCATCATTCCTATGGGTGGAGTACAAGAGGAATATGGGGTAAATTTTATCTATGTCTCACACACACACAGGGAGGTGGCTACCTAAGTGGTCAAGTCTGACACTTTATATGTCACTCTAAGAGTTCACCCTAATATTACAGTATGATCATATGATTTTTGTCTTTCAATTTGTTTATGTGATGTATCTCGTTTATTGATTTACAAATATTGTACCAGCTTTGCATCTCTGGAATAAATCCCACTAGGTCATGATGTATGATGTTTTTGATGTATTGCTGGATTCCATTTGCTATTATTTTGTTGAGGACTTTAGCATCTATGTTTATCAGGGATATTGGTCTGTAACTCTCTTTCTTTGTAGTGTCTTTATCTGGTGTTGGAATTAGGATAATGCTTGCCTCATAAAAAGGACTTGGACGTGTACCTTCCTCTTGGATTTTTTGGAAGAGTTTGAGGAGCATAGGTGTTCTTTGAATGTTTAATAAAACTCCCCTGTGAAGCCATTGGATCCAAGCTTTCGTTTGGTGGGAGTTTTTTGATTACTGCTTCTATTTCATCATTTGTTATTGGTCTATTCAAGGTTTTCTGATTCTTCCTGATTCAGCTTTGGGAGATTGTGTTTTTCTAGGAATTTGTCCCTTTCATCCACATTGTCCAGTTTGTTGGCATATAGTTGTTCATAGTATTTCCTTATAATCCTTTGTATTTCTCTGGTGTCAATGGCTACTTCTCCACTTTCGTTTCTGAATTTATTTATTTGGGTCCTCTCTCTTTGTTTCTTAATGAGTCTGGCTAATAGTTCATCAATTTTGTTTATCCTTTCAAAGAACCAGCTCTTGGTTTCATTGATTTTTGTATTGTTTATTTAGTCTCTATGACATTTATTTCTGTTCTATATTATTTCCTTCTTTCTACTTAATCTGGGCTTTTCTCGTTGTTCTCTTTCTAGTTCTTTAAGATATAGGGTTAAATAGTTTATTGTTGATTCTTCTTGTTTTTTGAGGTAGGCCTGTAGTACTATGAACTACTCTTTCAGGACTTCTTTTTCTGTGTCCCAGAGATTTGGGGTCCTTTTATGTTTATTTTCATGAAGTTTTTTCTTTCTTTTTTGATCTTGTTGGTAACCCATTCATCTATAATAATAAAAGGGTGATATGCTAATTAGATCCAATGTCTTCCGGACATCATTCTGGACGTCCTTCCTGATGAAGCTGGGGATGGAGGGAAGCCAGCTGGGTCCCAGATGGCTGCTGGTGGCCCAGGGGAAGCTAGCCTAGGGGAAGCTAGCCTAGGGGAAGCCAGCCCAGGTCCCAGGTGCCTGTGAGCAGCCCAAGGGAAGCCAGCCGGATTCCCGGGTGCCTGTGGGCGGCACAGGGGAAGCCAGCCTGGGTGCCTGGTGTCTGTGGACAGCCCAAAGGAAGCCATCCCAGGTCTCGGGTGCCTGCAGGTGGCCTGGGGAAGCCAGACTGGATCTGGGGTGCCTGTGGGCAGCCCAGGGGAAGTCAGACTTGGGGAAGCCAGCTGGATTCCTGTGTGCCTGTGTGTGGCCCAGGGGAAGCCAGCCCGGGTCCCAGGTGTCTGCTGGCAGCTGGAGCAGGGAAGCCTGGGTGCCAGAGGGAAGCCGATGCTGGCAGCGGGGGGAAGGAAGGCATACACTTGCATGAATTTTCATGTATCAGGCCTCTAGTCCTATCTAATAAAAGAGAAACATGGTAATTGGCGTACGACCGCTACCCTTCCCATTGGCTAATCAGGGAGATATGCAAATTAACTGTCAGCCAAGATGGCGGCCGGCAGCCAGGCAGCTTAAACTAACATGAGGCTTGCTTGCTTCAGTGACGGAGGAAACCAACGTTCCCTGCCTGCCTTGCAGGCCTCTGAACCTGCAGTTTGAAACATTTTAACAAATATAGAAGCTAAAAAAAACCCCAGAAACCAGCTTTCAGCGAACTGGGATCTCAGAGCTGGAGTTGATACAGAGTTTCGATTATAGAACTGAAACAAACCAGATACCTGCTTTCAGCAGCGGAGGCCTAAGAGCTGGAGCCTCAGAGCTAAAGCTGGCCCAGAATTTAAAAAAAAAAAAGAAAAAAAGGAGCGGTTGGGAGCTTCTGTCACCCGCCAGCCTGAAAACAGCCCTCAGCCCCTCACCCAGACTGGCCAGGCACCCCAGTGGGGACCCCCACCCTGAATGGTGTGTGACCAGCTGCAAACAGCCCTCAGCCCCTCACCCAGGCTGGCCAGGAACCCCAATGGTTACCCCCACCCTGAATGGTGTGTGACCAGCTGCAAACAGCCATCATCCCCTCACCCAGGCTGGCCAAGCACCCCAGTGGGGACCCCCACCCTGAATGGTGTGTGACCAGCTGCAAACAGCCCTCAGCCCCTCACCCAGGCTGGCCAGGAACCCCAATGGTTACCCCCACCCTGAATGGTGTGTGACCAGCTGCAAACAGCCATCATCCCCTCACCCAGGCTGGCCAAGCACCCCAGTGGGGACCCCCACCCTGAATGGTGTGTGACCAGCTGCAAACAGCCATCACCCCCTCACCCAGGATGGCCAGGCACCCCAGTGGGGACCCCCACCCTGATCCAGGACACCCTTCAGGGCCAACCAGCCAGCCCCACCGATGCACCAGGCCTCTATCCTAGATAATAAAAGGGTAATATGCCTCCCAGCACCGATTCAGCGGAGCTGCAAGGCCTCCCGGCACCGGGATCAGCATGACAGGGGGCAGTGCCCAAACCCCCTGATCACCCTGCGGCTCTGTGTGTGACAGGGGAAGGCGCCCCACTCCCTGATCAGCCCTGCTCTGTGCCTGATACGGGGGAGCTCCCCAACCTCTGATTGCCCTGCGGCTCTGTGTGTGACTGGGTGCGGCGCCCCAACCCCCTGATAGGCCCTGCTCTGTGTGTGACAGGGTGCGGTGCCCCCCCCCCCCCCATGGACCCTGCTCTGTGTGTGACAGGGTAGAGCCATAACCTCCCCATTGGCCATGCCCTGAGTGTGACAGTAGTGGCGCCCCAATCCCCTGATTGGCCCTGCTCTGTGGGTGATAGAGGGTGGCGCCACAACACCGCCCCCCAACAGGCCCTGCTCTGTGTGTGATGGGGTAGAGCCATAACCTCCCCATCGGCCCTGCCCTGAGTGTGACAGTGGCAGAGTTCCAACCCCCTGATCGGCCCTGCTCTGTGGGTGATAGAAGGCGGTGCCCCAACTCCCCTATCGGCCCTACTCTCTGAGTGACAGGGGGGAACTCCCCAACCCCCCTGATGGGCCCTGCTCTGTGCGTGACAGTGGGGAGGTCCCCAACCCCCTGATCGACCCTGCTCTGTGCGTGACAGGGGGGAGCTCCCCAACCCCCCTGATGGGCCCTGCTCTGTGCATGACAGGGGGCAGCGCCCCAACCCCCAGATTGGCCCTGCTCTGTGCGTGACAGGGGGTGGTGCCAGAACCTCCCCATCGACCCTGCCTTGAGTGTGACAGGGGGCGGTACCCAACCCCCCCAATTGGCCCTACCCTGAGCATCACTGAAGGTGGCATCGCAACCTCCCAATCCGCCCTGCTCTGTGCATGACAGGGGGCGGCGCCCCAACTCCCCAAACAGCCCTGCTCCAAGCCGACCAGGGGCTGCACGTAGGGATTGGGCCTGCCCTCTGCCACCCGGGAGCAGACCTAAGCCAGCAGGGCGTTATCTCCCGAGAGGTTCCAGACTGTGAGAGGGCACAGGCCAGGCTAAGGGACCCCCGCTTCCCCCCGAGTGCACAAATTTTTGTGCACTGAGCCTCTAGTTGTTTAATAACATGCTATTTAGCCTCTATGTGTTTGAATGTTTTCGGTTGTTTTTACTGTAGTTGATTTCTTATTTCATTACACTGTGATCTGAGAAGATGCTGGATAAAACTTCAGTCTTCTTGAACTTGTATAGACTTGTTTTGTGTCCTAACATGTGGTCTATCTTTGCGAATGAACCATGTGCACTTGGGAAGAATGTATATTCTACAGCTTTGGGATGAAATGTTCTATAAATTTAAATTAAACCCATCTAATCCAGTGTGTCATTTAGAGTCATTGTTTCCTTGTTCAGTTTTTGTCTGAAAGATCTATCCAGTGAGTTCAGCGGGGTGTTACAGTCCCCTAGTATGACTGTATTGTTGTTCTCTCCCTTAAATCCTCTAGAAGTGTTTTTATAAACTTAGGTGCTCCTATATTGGGTGCATATATTTTTACCAGGGTGATATCCTCTTGTGGGACTGACCCTTTTAGTATTATGTAGTGTCCTTTGTTGTCTCTTGTGATGGCCTTCATTTTGAAGTCTATATTGTGGGATATGAGTTTGGCTATTCCAGCTTTTTTGTCTTTTTCATTTGCATGGAAATTTTTTTTTCCATCGCTTCATTCTCTTCCTGTGTGTATCTTTTGTTCTGAGGTGGATCTTTTGTAGTCACCATGTAGTTGGGTCATGTTTTTAATCCACTCAGCTACCATGTGCCTTTTGATTGGAGCATTTAATTCATTTACATTTAGGTTATTGTCGATATATACTTATTTATTGCCATTTTAATTCTGTGTGCCTAGGTTTCTCTCTCTATTTCCTCTTCTCATTATAGCAATCCCTTTAGCATTTCTTGTAATGCTGGTTTGGTGTTGATGTACCCCTTTAGCCTTTTTTGGTCAGGAAAGTTCTTTATTTGACCGTCTATTTTGAATGATAGCCATACTGGATATAGTAATCTTGGTTTCAGATCTTGCTTTCCATTACCTTGAATACCTCATGCCATTCGCTTTTGGCCTATAGAGTTTCTGATGAGAAATCAGGTGTCAGCCTTATGGGAGCTCCTTTGTAGATAACAGTTTGCTTTTCTCTTGCTGCCTTTTTGATTCACTATTTGTCCTTATTTTTGGCATTTTAATTATTATTTGACTGAGTGTGGGCTCATTTGGCTTCTTCTTACTTGGGGTTCTCTGTGCCTCCCAGACTTGTGTGACTTTTTCCTTTACCAGGTTAGGGAAATTTTCTTCCATTATTTCTTCAAACACGTTCTGTATTCCTTTCTCTCTTTCTGCCTCTTCTTACACACTTGCTATTCTAATATTGTTACATTTCACATTGTCCCACAGCTCCCTTAAACTGTCCTGTTTTTTAATTGTGTGTTTTTTTTTTCTTTTTGGTTCTCTGATAGAGTGATTTTTTTCAATTCTGTCTTCTAAATTCCCTGATTGGATTCTCAGCTTCCCCTAATCTGCTCTGTATTCCTTATAATGTGTTTTTTATTTGTGCTGTCATTCTTTATGTCTGTTTTAATGGTTATTATATCTTTTCTCATGCTGTTGAGCATCTTTACCATTATTATTCTGAACTCTGTATCAGATAAATTTCTTTTTTTTTTGAGCATTCAAGCTATATTTTATTGTGTTTTTTTTTTATTGCTTAAAGTATTACAAAGGGTATTACATATGTGTCCTTCCCCCCCCCCCAACCCTAGACAGTCCCCTAGCCTCCCCTATCCCCCAGTGTCTTATAGATAATTTTCTTATCTCCATTTATTTATCTCTTCTTCTGGAGCATTCTCTTATTCTTTCATTTAGGAGTTGTTCCTTTGCCTCCTCATTTTGGCTGCCTGTTTGGATTTGTGACTATGTATTAGGTAGATCTGATACGCTTCTCAATCTGTAGTGTAAGACAGTGTCAAATGATGTTTCTGACTAATTAAATCAGGCAAAGATTCAAAGCTTCCAGAGACCACCTCTCTCAACCCCCTGATGGGCCCTGCTCTGTGCGTGACAGGGGGGAACTCCCCAACCCCCCTGATGGGCCCTGCTCTGTGCGTGATAAGATTTTGTCCTTACTTGCCCTCAGTCAATCATTCACAGGTGTGGCAAGAGTTTTTCTTTTTCAACAGTGTGGGGGCAATTGTTTCTGCTTGAAGGCTATTTGTAGTCTCTTACTGGACCTGAGTAACTCTGCATAGTGGGGCAAGGTATTTTCCAATAGGTGGATCAACTATCTTCCCCCATGTATAGCAAATGTCTGTGTGAGAAAGATGACCTCCATAGCATGAGGGAATGACTCGGCACTGGAAACCTTTTGTCTGCCTTCTGAGCTCTAGCCCCAGAGTCCCTGATACTGACTTCTGCTCACACAGCTCTAGTCCATACCTTCCTCCCTCTGCTGGAGCACAAGGTGGATGGCTCAACAGGGAATTTTGTACATTAGCCCTTTAGGAAGGTGCCTGCATTTCTTGCTGTCTCTCCCCGACTGACAGCAACCTTGTTGCTTTTCATAGCCAGATGTTATGTGGGTACCCTTCTCAGTTCTGGTGCTCTCTGATGGGGGAGGGAAGCTTGGGGTTTAGACCCCAGAGTTCTCAGTGGCAATCCCCCACAGCTGAGATATCTCTCCTGAACTTCACTTGCTGTCTGTGGGGACCCGGCCAGCCCTTTTGCACCTCTGTCCCTCCTACCAGCCTCTATGCAGTCTCCACTTTTGGACTTCAGTTATCAGGGTTCTCTCCAGAGAGTCTTCTGTTGATTATTCAGGGAGTTGTTCTGTATTCTAGTTATAATTCCAGATTGGTCCTGGGAGCATGTCCGTGCAGCATCCACTTAGTCTGCCGCCATTTTTAATCTCCCCTCAATGATTTTTTTGTCTGTTCATCTATAAACGGCATCTGTTAACATAGGTTTGACAGGATTATTATGAAAATTAGATGAGATAGGCTGAAAACACGGGCATGTGATGCAAGTTCTTGGGGAAATACTCACTAGAGGTTAATTTACTATAATATTAATCATTTATTTATGAACGGTCTCCTTTAAGATCACTGTACTAAAAAGCAATGTTGCTTGGGCTATGTGCCTACTTTTTTTGTATAAAAATGTTAACTTTAATGGGTTTTAATGAAATTTTTAACCTTACTAAAGGCAATTAAAATGAGCTTTTAGTCTATGTTTTGGCTTTCTCTAGTCTTGATACAAAGTAGTGATGAATTAATATTTCTTCATGGGAAGATTTTGCTAATCAATTTAATTCCTTTAATAGATAAATGGCTATTCAGGTTTTTAACCTCATCTTGTGTCAATTTTAGTAAGTTTTGTTTTTCCAGCAATTTGTTCATTTCGCCTAAGTTACTGAATTTTCTGGCAAATGTTAATGTTTCCTTAATACAGTGAATGTCTATAGGACTATACTGGTATCCCCTCATTTCTGATATTAGCAATTCATATTGTGTCTTTTTTTCTTGATCAGTCTAGCCCAGGGGTGGGCAAACTTTTTGACTCGAGGGCCACAATGGGTTCTTAAACTGGACCGGAGGGCCGGAACAAAAGCATGGATGGAGTGTTTGTGTGAACTAATATAAATTCAAAGTAAACATCATTACATAAAAGGGTACGGTCTTTTTCTTTTTAGTTTTATTCATTTCAAACGGGCCAGATTCGGCCCGCAGGCTGTAGTTTGCCCACGGTTGGTCTAGCCAGTAGTTTATTAGTTTTATCTTTTCAATGAACCAACTCTTTATGTCTACTTAAAAAACTATCCCAAAGTAGGTACTTTGTGAAAAATATGAATAAACTAGAGGCCCGGTGCACAAAATTCGTGCATTGGGAGGAGGGGGGGGTATCCCTCAGCCCAGCCTGCATCCTATCACAATCTGGGACTATTGGCTCCCAAATGCTTGCCTGTCTGCCTGCCTGATTGCCCCTAACTGCTTCTGCCTGCCAGCCTGATCAACGTCTAACTGCTCCCCTGCCAGCCCAGTCACCCCCAACTACCTTCCCCTGCTGGCCTGGTCATTCCTAACTGTCCTCCCTCCCCTGAAGGCCTGGTTTCCCCCAACTGCCCTCCCCTGCTGGCCTGGTCGCCCCCAACTGCCCTCCCCTGCTGGCCCGGTCACCCCTAACTGTCTTACCCTGCCAGCCTGGTTGCCCCTAACTGCCCTCCCCTGCTGGCCTGGTTGCCCCCAACTGCCCTCCCCTGCTGGCCTGGTCACCCCCAACTGCCCTCCCCTGCTGACCTGGTCAACCCTAACTGCCCTCCCGTGCCGGCCATCTTCTGGTGGCCATCTTGTGGTGACATGGGTGCGACCATCTTGTGTCCACATGGGGGTGGCCATCATGTGAACACATGGAGGTGACCATCTTGTGCAAGGGCGTGGCAGCAATTAGCATATTACCACTTTATTATATACGATGATAGTGTTTTTGGAGAATTGTATGGATGGAATTTCTCTGTTGCTAGTGGGAGTGAGGGATCCCTTTCCGCAGTGGGTGCTGGGGGTTTGGTTCTTATGGTATCTTGAGAAAAAGAATTTTCTAAGACTTGCTTGGGAGAGTGAGTGATTTTTATTTGTATGAAGTTATACCCCTCAATTTTCAAATTCCCATTTCCCTTAAATCAGTCCTAGAAAAGGTTCAGCTTTGGATTCACCAGAGCTAAAAGCAAAGCCAGTGTCCAGAGTTTCCATGATGAAGCTGAATCTGATGTAGCATCAGGCTGGTTAAAGTCCATTAGTCCACTGTGTGGGGGGTCCACATGGCTCACGCTCTGTGAGTGCAGAGCGTGAGAGCCCCACAAGCCAGGAATCAGGTGCAAGCAGCAAGGGAGAGAGAGAGGGGGGACTCCTTTGTTCAGGAGCTTATGTATTTTAGATTTTGTGTCCTTGCAATGGCCATGCCTATTCTGGCCAATGACCTGCTCCCAGGTATGACTGACAGGAAAGTACCCTCTCTAGTTCTTGGGCATGAGTACATTCTTTCTTTGTCTAGTTCAAGCATGTCAAACTCAAAGGCTAACATGGGTCAAATACACAAGGGTTAAATTTATGTGAGCTGCAAAAAAAAAAGCTTTAATTTTCATAGAAACATAGGTTTATTTTGATAGAGACATGCTGAATACAAAGGGCTGAAATAAATGAGTAATTTTTAACATAAAATAATAAAACATTTTAATAAAAATTAATATTAATATTTTTCTTGAATATTAATTTACCAGACACTGAATAACTGCACAAATTAATAAGCATAATGTAAATAAACCTATTTTTCTTGTTCTCTGAAAGCAAAATATTTCCTGTTGCACACACCAAACAAATCAGTTCAAGACTACTGATGTGGCAATCGGCTGCTAAAATATTCGCTGCTAGTATTAGTGGAGAGAAATGGTGCACCTGCGTGTAAGACGTGTGAGGGAAATGAATGTGACAAAATTATAGTAATCAGTCATTAGTGAACATTGTAGTTCATTATTAATAATTATGTATAACAGGATATTGTAAAAATAAGTTACAAAATTTTTATTAAAATGTTTCTTACATACCATTATATTGGCTGGGACGCAGAAATATTTGTTGTGGTCCACATGTGGCCTGCAGGATGCAAGTTTGACATGCTTAGCTAGTCCCTTCCCTCAGGATCTGTGGGGGACAGACCTGGAGAGTATTAAACTGAAGCTTTCTGGCAAAGATGTACAAATGGAGAGCCTATGTTACCTGGCCTTCCCTTTGCTCCTTTCCTTGGTTAATTACAATGGTATCATTAGTATCCTTCATACATTATTGAAAACATCTTTTTTATGCCTTTAGCCCATGTGTAATAGGACCTAGCCTGATAGGCATTTGGACACACTAAAGACTATTTTCAAAATTGAGTTGAATTCACATTTTTGTTTCTTATGTGGGCCATATTCAATATTTCCTCATCCACTGCAGTCAAATATCACCCAGACTGCCAAGTGGGGGAATTAAAGGTTGTCTAAGGGCTGCAGATTTTGAAATGGGCAAGGGGAACATGTGGAAGGTTTCAAACTGGCTGACACAGCTATATTATAATGTGGACTAGAGACCTGATGCACTAATTCATGCATGAGTGGGATCTGGCGGGCCCTCCTCAATGGAGGGAGATCAGGGGCGAGGCTGGCCAGGCCGAGGGGCCATGGGAGGTTGGCCAGCTGGCCCTGCCCCTGATTGGGGTGGGGGGCAATCAGGGGTAAGGCCAGCCCGGGGGGGGCACAGGGGGCTGGCCAGGTGTATGTGCTGTGGGCAGTTGGCCAGCCAGCCCCTCCCCCGATCTGGATGGGAGGGCCAATTGGGGGCTGGGCCAGCTGGGGGGAGGGGCCACAGGAGGTTTGGGGGCCTGATCGGGGCCCCAATAGCACCAGTTGGCTGCCACAGTGCATGTTTAAGTGACAGGTCATCCTGGTCATTCCAGTCGCACCATCATTCAGGTCACTTGGCTTTTATATATAGATACATATAGATATAGATATAGATATAGACATCCTATATAATAAAAGAGTAATATGCAAATTAACTGTCACTCCTCACTCCGTCAGTCCATCACAAAGATGGCTGTGCCACAGAATTGGAGTGAGCAGGAGTCTTGCGTTACCCCTGGCAATGGAGGACGTCAAGCTTCCTGCCTACCCTGGCCAGCCCTGAGCTCTGCTCAAGGCTACAAAGTTTCAATGATAAAAGATAAATAAATCCCAGATACCTGCTTCCGGCCGGCATGGCCTCCGCTCAAGGAGGGGCTGGGAACCTCGGTTGCCAGGGGCAACCCAACCTGGGCTCCGCTTAAGGCTACAAAGTTTCAATTATAGAAGTTAAATAAATCCCAGATACCTGATTCCAGCCTGCGGCCGTGGCCAGCCTGAAAACAGCCCTTAGCCCCTCACCCAGGCTGGCCAGGCATCCCAGTGGGGACCTCCACCCTGAAGGGGCTGTGGCCAGCCTGAAAACGGCCATCAGCCCCTCAACAGGCTGGGCAAGCACTCCAGTAGGGCCCCCCACCCTGAAGGGGCTGTGGCCAGCCTGAAAATGGCCCTCAGCCCCTCACCCAGCTGGACAGGCACCCAGCAGGACCCCCTCCCACACTGAAGGGGTGTGACCAGCCTGCAAACAGCCATCAGCCCCTCCCCCAGGCTGACCAGGCACTCCAGTGGACACCCCCACCCTGAAGGGGGTGTGAATAGCCTGCAAACAGCCATCAGCCCCTCACCCAGGCTGTCCACACCCCCTTGGGATGAGGGTCCCCACTGGGGGCTTGACCAGCCTGAAAATGGCCCTCAGCCCCTCACCCAGGCTGGCCAGGCACCCCAGCGGGACCTCCACCCTGATCTGGGACACCCTTCAGGGCAAACCAGCTGGCTCCCACCCATGCACCAGGCCACTATCCTATATAATAAGAGGGTAATATGCAAATTGACCCTAACAGCAGAATGACTGGGAATGACTGGTCACTATGACACAAACTGACCACCAGGGGACAGATGCTTAATGCAGGAGCTGCCCCTTATTGGCCAGTGTGCTCCCACAGGGGGAGCTCTGCTCAGCCACAAGCCAGACTGATGGCTGCCAGCACAGCGGTGGTGGCAGGAGACTCTCCTGCCTCCTCAGCAGCGCTAAGGATGTCTGACTGCAGCTTAGACCTGCTCCCCGCTGGCAAGTGGATATCCCCCGAGAGCTTTTGGGATGTCTGACTGCCAGCTTAGGCCAGATCCCCTGGGGAGTGGGCCTAAGCCAGCAGGTGGACATCCTCCAAGGGGTCCCAGACTGCGAGAGGGCACAGGCTGGGCTGAGGGACCCCCCCCCCCCAAGTGCAGAAATTTTTGTGCACTTGGCCTCTAGTATATATAAATTTTAGTTGTTTTGTGTTTCTGGCCTTTTTTAAAAAATTAAGGTTGTTTCTGCAGTTTTTCAGCATGTAGGAGACAGAGAAATAACATTGAGAGAATCTTTATATTTCCAGAAATAAGTAGTTTTTAAAAATTTATTGATTGATGAGAGGGAGAGAAAGGGAGAGGGATGGAGGGAGGGAGGGAGGGAGGGAGAGAGAGAGAGAGAGAGAGAGAGAGAGAGAGAGAGAGAGAGACATCACTTTGCTGTTCCACTTATTTATGCACACATTGTTCGTTTCTTGTATGTGCCCTGATCAGGGATCGAAGGTATCTGAATGATGCTGTAACCAAACTAGCCAGCCAGGTCCCAGAAAGAAGTAGTTTTTAATGCTTGTTTAGATTGCAAGTTAATTCCGGTATTTCTAATTCTGCCTCAAGAGACTCAAAAGTAAGTTAGAATCAGTGGCTAGAACAAATTTGAATTTTCTCTAAAGAAAATAATATTTAAAAAAAGAAAATTATATTCTTTAAAATAATAAATTCAAAGCATCTTATAACAAAGTTATTACAATGACATATGTTCTCTATGTTTAGTAAAAATAAATAAATAAATTCATGACTTATGACTTCCAGGAATTGGCTACTTTGAGTTCAACTTAAGGACATACAATCGTTATCATCTGCTTCTTTTAACATTTTCTAAGTTCTTGTATGTGTGCTCCAGGATCCAAAGTTTAAAGGAAGTGTGTGAGTGTGTGTGTGTGTTTGTGTGTGTGTGTGTGTGTGTGTGTGTGTGTGTGTAGAATGATGAATATCTAGAAAGAATCTACAAAAGTTCCTAATTGTTTTAATGTTTCATTATTCACTTTTACACCTTCTATAAGTGCATTTGAATTACTTTAGTTAATGCTTAGTAAAAAGGATGATAATACATTGAACAGAGAGTTGGCTAACCAATTTCTTCTCTTTCAAAGAGTAACTATCAGTACAAATGTGCCATGAAACTCACTCACTTAGTACAAAGAAAATGGAGATTTCTGGGCATTTGATTTTCTAGTAAATATGGGCCATGCAGAAAATATTTTGCTTATATATTTTTAGCCTTATATATTTTATCTTTCTGCCTTTCTTTGGAGAAGATTCCATACATATTAGCAACATTCTTCGGGGATTGAGGTCAGTGCACCATTTGGAACATGTTTGTACCATATGATTTGGTAAATGAAAAAGATATGTAAACACTTGCTTAAATAGAGTGCTTTTTCAAACCAATTTTAAAAAAATGGGCAGAGAACCTCAACAGAAACCTCTTCCAAGAAGACATACACACAGCCATCAGATATATGAAAAGATGTTCAACCTCCTTAGCAATTAGAGAAATGCAATTCAAAACTACAATGAGATACCACCTCAGACCTGTTAGAATGGCGATTATCAATAAGACGTGTAATAACAGGTGTTGTAGAAGTTGTGGAGAAAAGGGAACCTTCATTCACTGCTGGTGGGAATGTAGACTGGTACAGCCAATATGGAAAACAGTCTAGCAATTCTTCAAAATATTAAGAACAGAGCTATCATATGACACAGAAATCCCTCTCCTGGGTATATACCTGAAAAGATATATGCACCCCTATGTTCATTGCAGCATTATACACTGTGGCCAAGACATGGAGACAACCAAAGTGTCCTTCAATAAACGACTGGATAAAGAAGATGTGGTATATATACACAATGAAATACTATTCAGACATAAGAAAAGACAAAATACTGCCATTTGTGACAACATGGATGGACCTTGAGGATATTATGCTAAGATAAGTCAGTCAGGCAGAAAAAGCTAAGAACCATATGATTTCATGCATATCCTATACTAATAAAAGAGAAAAATGGTAATGGGCATTCGAGCTACCCTTTTCATTGGCTAATCAGGGCTATATGCAAATTAACTGACAACTAAGATTGGCAGTTAACTGACAACTAAGATTGGCAGTTAACTGCCAACAAGATGGCGGTTAATTTGCATATGTAGGCACAATGCAGGGAGGCAAAAGGGAAAGCAGGAAGAAGCCCCCTGCCACTGACAGTGATCAGAAACCCAGGGGGGAGCTAAGAGCTGGGGGGCAGGGCAAAGGCGGCCCTGGGGCTGCCTTTGCCCTGCCCCCCAGCCATGATCGGAGAATCAGGTGCTTTTTCCGCCCTGGCCAGTGATAGCAGGAAGTAGGGGTGGAGCCAGCGATGGGAGCTGGGCACCGTCGAAGCTGGCAGTCCCAGGAGCTAGGGGTCCCTTGCCTGGGCCTAAAGCGAAGCCCACGATCGCGGGGCCGCTGCAGCTGCGGGTCCCCGCTGCCCGGGCCAGACGCCTCAGCCAGAGGTGTTAGGCCTGGGCAGGGGTGGAGCCTGCAACCGCGGGGAGCTGGGGGTCCCCAGCCCAGGCCTGACACCTCTGCCGGAGGCCTCAGGCCTGGTCAAGGGGCCAATCCGGTGATTGGTGATCGGAGGGTGATGAGGGTCAACTCCTCTGGCCGAGGCATCAGGCCTGGGTTGGGGGTGGAGCCGGGGTTTGGGGGGATATGATGGTCCCCTTGCCCAGGCCTGAAGCCTGGGTCAGAGGCGTCAGGCTTGGGCGGGGGGTGGAGCAAGCGATCAGAGGGAGATGGGGGTCCCTTGCCCAGGCCTGAAGCCTGGGTCAGAGGCCTCAGGCCTGGCCCGGGACCAGAGCCAGTGATGGGGGGGGGGGAGATGGGGGTCCCCTGTCCAAGCCTGACACCTCTGGCGGAGGCGTCAGGCCTGGGCAAGGAGCTGATCAGGCGATCGGAGGGTGATGGGGGTCTACGCCTCTGGCCGAGGCATCAGGCCTGGGCAAGGGGCAGAGCCAGCAATCGGAGGGGTCTGGGGGTCCCCTGTCCAGGCCTGATGCCTGGGCCAGAGGCATCAGGCCTGGGCTGGGGGCAGAACCAGTGATGGGGGGAAATGAGGGTCTGTCAGAGGCGTCAGGCCTGGGCAAGGGGCCGATCCTGCGATTGGAGGGTGATGGGGGTCAACGCCTGAGGGCTCCCAGTATGTGAGATGGGGCAGGCTGGGCTGAGGGACACCCCCCCCCATACACCCAGTGCACGAATTTCGTTCACCGGGCCCCTAGTGTAGAATATAAAACAAACTCGTAGACACAATCAGCAGTGTGGTAATTTTCAGACCGAAGGGGATGTGTGCGGGTAAAGGGGGTCTAATATATAATGACAAAAGATGACTTGACTTTAGGTGGAGGGAACACAGTGCAATATATAGATCTTGTAACATAGAAATCCATGCCTGAAACCTTTATTAACTATATCACCCTAATAAATTTAATAATAGTGTTTTTTACTTAATAATAAATCCTTATTATCAGTTAACTTATTCAACAAATATCTATTGAACATTCACTATGTACCAGGCACTGTACTTGTTGCCAGGCATCAGTGAACCAAACAAAATTTCTGTTTTTGTTGAGCTTCCATTCTATTAGGGACATGAACGTCACAAATTTCTCTTGTGCAGAAAAGCACAACATTGGTTAATTGGAAAATCTGGTTAAATACTGGCTAATTGAAGTTTGTGGTTATTTTAGTTACTAAAAATTTTACTTGCCCATGTCCAAACTCATCAAATTGTACACAATAAATGTTTGCAGTTCTTTGAATATAAATTATACCCCAATAAAGCTGTAAAAAGTACTGTAGTTTGTTTTCTTCTTACCCTAAGGTTGATTTAGGTATATTGTATTGGTTTTGCTTCACTATGGAAGTTTCTGAAACCTCTGCTCCATGTTAGATGTGTGTGATTTGTATCCCACACTGCTCTCATCAACCCATACCCAGATGAATTTATTTGACTATTGAAAATCCAAGAAAGAAGTGATATATATTTAAATATTTTTCTGCACTGAAGAGCATTTTCAACTATACTCAGTATAGTGTACATAGCTGCTATACTATAGTGATCTAAACAATAGTCTATATATGATTGTGTAATGGGCATATATCAATGTGTAAGACAATAGGAAATCTGCAAGTCTTCACATCCATTCCTCCTCACTTGAGCTCATCTCCAAATGCACTGGGGGAAACATGCTTCTGTATACCCCTAAGACTTTTCATTCAGGCTTGGATTTTGCCTGAGTGTAGGCTTCAATTTTTTTCTGTAATCTGTGGCCACAGCCAGTTGAAATTACTTACTACTACTCAGTGGAAAGACAGACTACTCTCCTTCATATGAGTGTGTTGTCAAGGCTGTGCTTCAGTTCCCTGGAGCATGGAAATGCTGCTTATAAAACTTCTCAGGTTTACTTCTAAGAAAAAAAAAACACACACACACAAAACTGTATAGAACCTTCTGATTCCTCACGCATTTCTGTAAAGTAAGTAGGTCTTGGTTGTGGAGCTTAGAATTTGGAGCATTGAGCAGAAGGTGAACTGAAGTCTTCTTTGCAAGGTCCAAGCCATTTATTTAACCATTTTAAAATTTATTTATATCCTACCTGTTTCTAAAAGGTTTCCCAGCTGTTTACAACTATAAATTCATTTACAACAAGACCATTAAATAAGAAGAACAGAATAAAGCATTGGAGAAAATAGAAGGGAAAATAGTTTTGGGGAAAAATTATACTGAGAATTATTGTAGCAATTGAAAGACTAGTGGAGGTAAGGATGTGTGTGCAAATATGTGTGAGTGTCTAAGGTTCAAGTGTTGGCAAAGGCAGAAAATGCATGATATTATGTTAGTTGTAGAGGGTCAAGTGGCCATGCCTGATTACTTACAAAGTTCACTGTACATGAATTACAATGCTTTAAGACAGTTTGCCATTCCTTGCCATAGTTGAGACTCTGCAGCAAAATGCAGAACTTTGTCTTGGGGTTCCAAGTAGTCCTGTTACCATTGCACTGTTAGACATCCTGATAGAGGGTTCCCAAACATGGGTCAGTACTAACTTCCTTTGTCTGGCTAAGAAGCACAATGGTTGTCTTTTCTCTAGTTCAACTCACTGATGCCTCTTTTCTCTCCCTGAGGCAGGATGACAAGGAAGTTGGTAGGGCAGATTGAAGAGCTTGCCCCACTTCTTTCTGATCATTGGTTGTGCCTTGGAGTGCCATTACCAGAAACCATCTTAAGTGTAATAAGGCTTACCCATTCCCAGGTGCCTAGACAGCACACTTTCAGGAAGCCGTTATATTTAAATACTCATGTAAATAGAAAATATTTATGAATTTTTGGCTCAGTGGGAGCAAGGAAGAATTGGAAATTATCCAGCATACTCTAGGGAGATTCTTCAGACTCTGGGCCTTGGGCAATTTCAAGTGTAGCTGACTACTGCTTCTTGCCTCCTATTGATGAAAGAAATTAAAAAGTGGGGCTTAGACTACTGTTAGGGAAATAACCCTCATTATATTTATGTAGACAGAATTGCCTACTAGTTCTATATAGTTAAGACTCTAGAGCAGGGGTGGGCAACCCCTGGCACGCATGCCAAACATGGTACGCCAGTAACTTTTGCTGGCACGCGAAACCCTCTCTTATAATCTTCCATTTACAATTTTTTTCTTAATATTGACTTTTTTATTTTTCAGATAAATTCAGTTTAGCTGCATCTTAGATAAATAATTTTACATAACAAGTTATCTTAAAGACCATAGACATGGATTGACAAAAGAGGGGAAGAGAAATTTCAATAGTGTCAAAAACGAACTATTGAGGACTTGGAATGCCATTCCAGAAAATTTTTTCTGTTAAAAAAACTTTGCAACAGCGTTACTCTCCATGTTTTCATCCACATACGCTTGTGAATATTTGTTCTCAGTGATGAATTTTGTTAAGTCTCATAATAGGAGTAGCCTGACGGATGAAAGTAGTAGCTCATGAATATCTCTGAAGGTCACGAAATATAAACCTGATGTAAAATCTCTGTCATCTGTGATGCAGCAGCAAAAGTCCCACTGATAATATCAAACGGAGTCATAAAGTTTTCTGTTGTACTATCATTGTACATGTATACATTAAAAAATAAATGTGCCAAACCGGTTTGGCTCAGTGTATAGAGCGTCAGCCTGCGGACTGAAGGGTCCTGGGTTCGATTCCGGTCAAGGGCATGTGCCTTGGTTGCGGGCACATCCCCAGTGGGAGGTGTGCAGGAGGCAGCTGGTCGATGTTTCTCTCTCATTGATGTTTCTAGCTCTCTATCCCTCTCCCTTCTTCTCTGTAAAAAATCAATAAAATATACTTAAAAATAAAAATAAAAAAATAAATGTATTTTTCATCATCATATATTGTGTTTTTGTCGCTCGAATGAATTTTATTATTTCTTCAAGGTTCTTCACATATGTACACCTTAAGAGATATCAAGTAGGCGTAACATGTTCTCAAAAAATTAGGGTTGGCATGCAGAAGAATTTTGAGTCAGAGATTTTGCTGGTTTTCGCATGCACTTACAAAAAGTTTGCCCACCTCTGCTCTAGAGCAAAACTGCTTAGATTTTAATTTCAGTTTTGCCAGCTGAGTAATTTCTGCAGTTATTTAGCATTTTTGTATCTCTGGTTTCTCATCTGCATAATGAGGCTAAAAACAGTATCAACTTTATAGAATTGTTATAATTAAGTATTTAGCACTATAAAGTGCTTACAATAGTCACTAGCATGAAGTAAGTTTTTTAGCATAAGACTGATGAACCAGAACAGAATTTATCATCTAGTTTCTTTAGACAAGTATTCAGAACAATGTGTAGAGAAAAATAGCAAAATTGTTCAGGATCTCTGGTGATTGTAGAGTAGACAGTAATAATCATATCATGTGTGCTTATTATATTTGTCCTGAAAATTCTGAGTGCTAATCAAATATATAAATATGTATTGAAAGGCCTCGATTTTTTACTAAACATCTGGTAAACTGGCAGATGTTCCAAGAGAGATTTTGGTGAGCATAAGGTCTTAGTCACTAGAACTTTAAGATGTATTTTTTACAGTATTAGGGTGTCATTATGGTTATATATGTAGAACTATAGTTTTACTATAGTGATCTAAGTAGGGTTTATACTATGTTTGTTTCCTACTTGGCATTTTGCCAGGGTAGGGAAGAAACTGTTTCTGAAACAATTTTATTACAGTAATGGAAGAGTAGCCCTTTGCCCTAGAAAATTCAATTAAACAAACATTTATTGAGTGCCTAGTAAGTATAGTAGTAGTACACCTGGTTGTTTTTAAATAAACATTTTTATTGGTGTGAAATATATACAGAAAACTATATTCACCATACAGATGAAGCTTGATGAATTATCATAAATTAAATACACCCATGTAGCCCTTTACCCAAGTAAAACAGAAAAGTACCTACACATCTAGAAGCCTCCCCTGTACTTCTCAATCACTTTACCAATATTCCTTCCCAAAGGGTAATCACTAAGTAGAAAGCAGACATCTAACATTACAGAAATCTAGTTTCTTTTATTCAACATTGTATTTGTAAGAGTTATCCATGCTGTGGCTTGTAGAAGTTTGTTCATTAGCATTGCTGTGTAGTATTCCATTGTATGAATATACCATAATGAATAGATACACTTTTCTTTATTAATATTTACGTTACTTCCAGCTGGGGGTTATTAAAAATAATGCTACTGAAAATATCCTTATACGTGACTTTTAGCAATATATGTATGCAGTGCTGTTACATCTATAGGTATACCTTGAAGATATTGCAGGTTTGGTTCTAGACCACCACATCAAAATGAATATCTCATTAAATTGAGTCACAAGGAATTTTTGGTTTCCCAGTGCATATAAAATTATTTATGTTTACATTATACTGTAGTCTAGGAAATATACAATAACATTATGTCTAAAAAATGTACATCCTTAATTTGAAAAAAAAAATTATTGCTAAAAAATGCCAACTATCATCTGAGCCTGTTGGAAAAATGGTGCTGATAGACTTGTTTGATGCAGGATTTCCACAAACCTTCAATTGGTAAAAAATGCAATATCTGCAAAGCTCAATAAAGAGAAGCACAATAAAATGAGATAATGCCTGCACTCAGGAGTACAGTGGTTGGGCCATAGGGAATGCCTATCTTAAGCTTTAATAGAAACTGCAAAAGTGGTTGTACCACTATACACGCCAACAAGCAGTGTATAAGAGTTCCAATTGCTCCACATCCTTGTCAACATTTGGCTTTACTTTTAGTAATGCCATGGGTGTGCAGTTGTGTCTCATTTTTTAAAATTTTATTGTTTAAAGTTTTACACATGTCTTCTTTTTCCCCCCTATTGACCACCCCGCTGGCCACTCCCACCCCCGAGGCCAAGTCCCCACCGCCCCAGTGTCTGTGTCCATTGGTTATGCTAATATGCATGCATACAAGCCCTTCCATTGATCTCTAACCCCCTCCTCCCCTGCCATTTGTCTCTGGATTATTTTTGTTCAGTTTCTGTTGATCATTATATTTCACATATGACTGAGATCATGTGATATTTATCTTTCTCCTACTGGCTTATTTCATTTAGCATATTGCTCTCCAGTTCCATCCATGCTGTTGCAAATGGTAAAAGTTCCCTCTTTTTTATAGCAGCATAGAATTCCATTGTGTAAATGTACCACGGTTTTTTAATCCATTCATCTGCTGATGGGCAGTTAGGCTGTTTCCAAATCTTAGCTATTGCAAACTGTGCTCCTATGAACATAGGGGTGCATAAATCCTTTCTGATTGGTGTTTCTGGTTTCTTGGAATATAGTCCTAGAAGTGGGATTACTGCTTCAAATGGGAGTTCAATTTTTAATTTTTTGAGGAAACGCCATACTGTTCCACAGTTGCTGCACAAGTCTTCAATCCCACCAGCAGTGCACAAGTGTTCCTTTTTTACCACATCCTCACCAGCATTTGTCGTTTCTTGATTTGTTGATAATACCCATTCTGACAGATGGGAGATGGTACCTCGTTGTTTCGATTTGCATCTCAGATAATTAGTGACTTTCAGCATGTTTTTATATGTCTCTGGGCCTTCTATATGTCCTCTTTCAAAAAGGTCCTTTACCCATTTTTTGATTGGAATGCTTGTCTTCCTTTTGTAGAGTTGTATGAGTTCTCTGTAAATTTTGGAGATTAAACCCTTATCTGAAATAGCATTGGCAAATATCTTCTCCCATGCAGTGAGCTTTCTTATTTTGTTGATGGTTTCTTTTGCTGTGCAGAAGCTTTTTATTTTGATGTAGTCCCATTTGGTTATTTTCTCCTTGGTTTCCATTGCCCTAGGAGCTGTATTGGTAAAGATGTTGCTACAACATATGTCTGCAATTTTGCTGCCTATGGAGTCTTCTAAGATTTTTATGGTTTTCCATCTTACATTTAAGTCCTTTAGACATTTTGAGTTTGTTTTTGTGTATGGTGTAAATTGGTGATCTACATTTGCATGTATCTGACCAAATTTCCCAGTACCAATTATTGGAGACTGTCTTGACTCCATTGTATGCTCTTGCCTCCTTTGTCAAATATTAATTGAGCATAATGCCTTGGGTCAATTTCTGGATTCTCTTCTGTTCCATTGGTCTATATGTCTGTTCTTGTGCCAGTACCAGGCAGTTTTGAGAACCGTGGCATGGTAATATAGCTTGATATCTGGTATTGTGATGCCTCCAACTTTGTTCTTCTTTCTCAGGATTGCTGTTGCTATTCAGGGTCTTTTTTTATTCCAAATGTATTTTGGGAGAGTTTGTTCTAGGTCTTTGAAATATGCCATTGATATTTTAATGGGGATTGCATTGAATATGTAGATTGCTTTGGGTAGTATGGAAATTTAATGATGTTGATTCTACCAATCCATGAACATGGTATGTTTTTCCATTTGTTTATGTCTTCCTCTATCACTTTTTTTCAATGTCCTGTAGGTTTCCAAGTGCAGGTCTTTTACCTCGTTAGTTAAGTTTATTCCTAAGTATCTTAATTTTTTTGTTGCAATGGTAAATGGGATTTTTTTTTTAGTTTCTCTTTCTGTGAGTTCATTATTGGTGTATAAAAAGGCCATAGATTTCTGAGTGTTAATTTTGTATCTTGCTACATTGCCAAATTCATGTATTAAATCTAGTAACTTTTTTATGAAGTCTTTGGGTATTTCTATGTCATCTGCGGATAACGACAGTTTTACTTCTTTTTTTCCAATTTGGATGCCTTTTATTTCTTCTTCTTGTCTGATCGCTATGTCTAGCACTTCCAGTACTATATAGAAAAGGAGTGTCGAAAGTGGGCATCCCTGTCTTGTTCCTGTTCTTATGGAAAATGGTTTTAGTATTTGCCCATTGATTATGATGTTGGCTGAAGGTTTGTCTTATAAGGCTTTTATTATATTGAGGTATGATCCCTCTATTCCCAGTTTGCTGAGAGTTTTTATCAAGAAAGGGTGTTGGATTTTGTCAAATGCTTTTTCTGCATCAATTGTTATGATTATGTGGTTTTTGTCTCTCAATGTGGTGTATCATGTTTATTGATTTGTGGATATTGTACCAGGCTTGCATCCCTGGGATAAATCCCAATTGGTCATTGTGTATGATCTTTCTAATGTAATTTTGTTGAGGGTTTTAGCATCTTGGTTCATCTATGTAATTCTCTTTCTTTGTATTGTCTTTATCTGGCTTAGGGATTAGGGTAATGCTGGCTTCATAGAAAGAGCTCAGAAGTGTGCCTTCCTCTTTAATTTTTGGAATAGTCTGAGGAAGGTAGGTTTTAGTTCCTCTTTGAATGTTTGGTAAAACTCCCCTGTGAAACTGTCCAGACCACAGCTTTTGTTTGCTGGAAGTTTTTGGATTACTGCTTCAATTTCATCCATAGTTATCAGCCTATTCAGATTGTGTTTTTCTAGGAATATGTACATCTCATGTAGGTTGTCTATTTTTTTGGAATAGAGTTGTTCATAGTATTTTTTTTTACAATCCTTTCTATTTCGTTGGGGTCGGTTCACCTCTTTCATTTCTGATTTTATTTATTTGGGTCCTCTCTCTTTGTTTCTTGGTGCACCTAGCTAGAGGTTCATTAATCTTGTTTTAGCCTTTCAAAGAAATAGCTCTTGGTTTTATTGATTTTTGGTTTTTTTTTTTTTTTTTTTTTTTGGCGTGGCGGGGAGGGTGTGGTGGGAGCGTCTCTATGTTATTTGTTTCCACTCTAATCTTTCCTTCCTTTGCATACTCTGGACTTTTCTTGTCTCTCTTATTCTAATTATTTAAGTTGTAGGGTTAGATAATTTATTACCATATTTTCTTTTCTTTCTTTTTTTTTTTTTTTTTTTTTTTTTTTTTTTTTTTTGAGGTAGGCCTGTAGAGCTCTGAATTTCCCTCTCAGGACTGCTTTCACTGTGTCTCACAGATTTTGGATTGTTGTGTTTTCAGTGTCGTTTGTTGCCAGGATGCTTTTTTATTTCTTTTTTGATGTCTTTGGTAACTCAATCGTTGTTTAATAGCATGCTATTTATCTTCCAAGTGTTTGAATTTTTTCATTGTTTTTTATTGTAGTTCATTTCTAATTTTATGCCATTGTGATCTGAGAAGATGCTTGATATGATTTCTATATTCTGGAATTTGAAGAGACTTTGACTGTGTCCCAATATGTGCTCTATCTTTGAAAATGACCTGTGTGCCTTGAGAAGAATATATATTCCGTGTCTTTGGGATGAAATGTTCTGAAGATGTCAATTAATTCCATCTGATCCAGTGAGTCATTTAGGATTGAAGTTTCTTTGCTGATTTTTTGTTTAGAGGATTTATCCAGTGGTGTTAGTGGGTTATTGAAGTCCCCTACTATGACTGTATTGCTGTCAATCTCTCCCTTGATATCTTCCAGAAGTGTTTTTTTTTTTTTATGTATTTGGGTGCTCCTGTATTGGGTGCTCATATGTTTACCAGAGTTATATCCTCTTGTTGAATTGCTCCCTTTAGTATTATGAAGTGGCCCTCCTTATCTCTTCTTATGGTCTTCACTTTGAGGTCTAATTTGTCAGATATAAGTATTGCTACCCCAGCCTTTTTATTTCAATTCGCCTGACTTTTTTTTTCCCATCCCTTCATTATCAGTCTGTGGGGGTCCTTTGTTCTGAGGTGGGTCTCCTGTAGATAGTAGATATGTGGGTCATGTTTTCTTATCTATCTGCTACCTTATGTCTTATGATTGGGGCATTTAATCCATTTATGTTTAAAGTTATTATTGATAGGTACTTGTTTGTCACCATTTTTATTCTTTATGCCCATGTCCCTTCTTCCCTTAGTGTTTTTTTCTTTTTACAGCAGTCCCTTTAGCATTTCTTGCATTGCTGGTTTGGTGGTAATAAACTCCCTTAGTCCTTTTTTGTCTGTGAAGTTTCTGATTTCACCTTCAACTTTGAATGATAGCCTTGTTGGTTTTAGTATTCTTGGATTCAGATCCTTGCTTTGCATGACTTTGTATATTTCATTCCATTCCCTTCTGGCCTGATGTGTTTCTGTTGAGAAATCAGTTGATAGTCTGATGGGTGATCCCTTGTAGGTAACTTTCTGTTTTTCTCTGGCAGCCTTTAAGATTCTTACTTTGTCATTGGTGTTTGCCAATTTAATTATAATGTGTCTTGGTGTCAGCCTTTTTGGGTTCATCTTGATTGGGAATCTGTGAGCTTCTTGGACTTGTGTGGGTTTTTTCTTCCCAATATCAGGAAAGTTTTCTCTTGTTATTTATTCAAACAGGTTTTCTGTTCCTTTCTCAGTTTACTCTCCTTATGGAACCCTTATGTGGATGTTGTGTCATTTTGTGTTGTTTCAAAGCTTCCTTAGGCTCTCCTCCTGTTTTTTTAAGGTTTTATTTCCAGTTGCTGCTCTGCTTGGGTTTTTTTCCTACCTTGTCTTCTAGCTCACTGATGCAGTCCTTAGCTTCTTCTAGTCTACTGTTAATGCTTTCTATTGTGTTCTTTATTGCAGCTATGTAATTCTTCATTTTTTTCTGGCTCTTACACTTGTTGTTGAATTTGTCTTCCATCCTTTTCAGTATCCTTATGATCATTGCTCTGAATTCTTTCAATGACAAATTGCTTGCCTCCATTTCATTACTTCCTTTTCCATTTCATTTCCTCCTTTTCTTTTGTATGGGTTCTGTTTCTTTGTCTCCTCATTTTCACTCCTCTTAAGGTGTCTGGTTTTGTGGCTCACTCTCTGCTGCATTGACTTAAAGACACAAAATATAACTTAACAAGACACAACATAGAGGGCACCAAAAATGAATGTATTTATGATACCAATGACCCCAAAAGGTAAGAGAGAAAAAAAGAAGAAGAAAGAGGGGGTGAAATATATGCATATGGGGAGAAAATACTAAAAAACCAACAACTAATCTAAAAAATGCAAACAACAAACACCCATAAAAGAGGGAGGGAAGCTAAATCTGAAGAGATAGAACTTATTTCCAGAAGGTAGGGTCAAGGAATTGAATGAATGGGGAAATGGCCACGATTCAGTATAGAGGAGGTAGAAAGAGAATAAGTGTATAAAAAGAAAAGTAAAAAAGTACTAAAAAATAGAAAATAATAATTGACAAAAATAATAATAATTGAAAAAAGAAAAAAATTATATATATATATATATATATATATATATATATATATATATATATATATATATATATATATTAGATGTACCAGTTAATGCAGATTTTTTCAATAGATGGAGTTACACATATGTTGATATATATGCGATTTGATATGTATGCTATCTTGTTTATTGAAAGCAAGCTTCAAAACTTCATATGTTAAATTTGCTGAAGGTATTAACATCATAGATATTTCATGCTTAAAAATGTTGAATTTGTGCCCCCAAAAAGAGCATTTATGGGCAGTTTTAATTCATTACTTATTTTGAAGAAAAAGTTATCATATACTTCAGGAAGCTTATGGTGAACATGCTCCATCTCAAGATGCTTGTGAATGCTTGTTTAAAAGCTTTAAAAGTGATGATTTCTATAAAAGACAAATAATGTACAGGACAAACAAAAAAGTTTGAAGACCAACAATTACAAGCATTATTGGATGAAGATGTGTGTCAAACTCAAAAACAACTTGCAGAAAGATTAAACATTGCTCAGCAAACAATTTCTGATCATTTACAAGCAATGGGAAAGATTTTAAAGGAAGGAAAATGGTGCCACATCAACTGAATGAAAGACAAATGGAAAACCGAAAAGTCATCAGTAAAATGTGGCTTCAATGGCATGAAAGAAAGTCTTTTTTGCATCGAATTGTGACTGGCGATAAAAGTGGATTTATTTTGAGAATCCCAAATGCACAAAATCATGGGTTGATCCAGGACAACCATCAACATCGACTGCAAGGCCAAATCACTTCAGAAAGAAGACAATGCTCTGCCTTTAGTGGGATCAGGAAGGTGTGGTGTATTATGAGCCTCAAAAATCAGGTGAAACTGTTAATACTGATCGCTACTGACAACAAATAATCAATTCGAACCACACTTTGATTGTGAAACGACCAGAATGGGCCAGAAAACACGGCAAAGTAATTTTGCTTCATGATAACGCACCATCACACACTTCAAAACCAGTTAAAGACACGTTAAAAGATCTTGCCTGGGAAGTATTAACCCACCTGCTGTATTCACCACACCTTGCTCCTTCAGATTACCACTTGTTCCAATTGATGGCACACACACACTTTCTGAGCAGCACTTCAAAATGTATGAAGAAGTGAACAATTGGGTCTCCGAATGGTTTGCCTCAAAACAAGAAAAGTTTTATTGGGATGGTATGCACAAATTACCCGAAAGATGGGGGAAATGTGTAGCTAGGGATGGACATTACTGTGAATAAAGCACTTTTGATGTTTCTCTTGAAATTATCATGTTTTCTTTTATTACAAAATCTGCCATTATTAACCGGTACACTGTGTGTGTGTGTGTGTGTGTGTGTGTGTGTGTGTGTGTGTGTGTGTGTATTTTCCCCCTCCTTCCTTTAATCTATATATCTATGTATTCATCTATTTTTGGAAAAGGAAAATAGAGAAGATAGGCCTGAGTTGGTAATTGAAACTACGTAAGCTATTAGTAGAGGAGGGGAAGAAACGAGGAGAGGAAAAACAAAAGCATAAAATAAAATAAAAAACTAATAAACAATCAAATAACAACAAGGAAGAATGAAAGAAAAAGAAAAAAATTTTGCTAGTGAAGAAAGAGAAAACAGACGTGTGCATGGATTTGGAGCAAGGGAGAAACATTAGACATATGAGTAGGCCAACAGAGACTATTTTAATAGGAATGTGTCAATAAAGCAGATAAAGAAGATCAATTTTTAACAGGGAGGAAAAAGGATAGAGAAAAAGTAAAGTAGGAGCTGGGGAAAAGAAACAGGATGAAAAAGTAGAAAAGTGTGGAAGAAAGTGTTGGCATAAAGGAAAAATTGAGATAGTAAAATAATGATATAAAAAATAAAAATAGAATGTAGAACAGTAATCCAAAATAAATAAATAAATCTTAAAAACGGTAAAACAATAATAATAAATAAAAATATAATAAAAAATAAAGTGAGAAAAAAATTTAGTTTCTTATGTAAAAGATAAAAATTAAAAAAGTAAAGTAATGAAGTTCGTTTGCTTCAGCGGAGCTTCAATGTCCCATGGGGGCAGGTTTAAGACCCCTTTCTAATGATCTGTCTGCCACATCTGTTTCCAGGTAGTCAGCACAGCGTTGAAGTTCCCAGCAATCCACCGGTCCTCTGTGTCATACTCCACAACCTTGGTTTTTGGCAGGCAGTATCATTCTGTCTACTCTGTTTTTCTGTCTGTTTTCAGTTGTCTTTATACAAGTGTCTATGTCTGACATGAACCCTGGGTGTCAGTGTTTCTGTATTAGTTTCTGGGACCAAATGTCCCCTCAACCCAGTCCCCCAGGGCTCCCTGGAGGTATTTCGAATCTTCCTTTCCCTGCTGTGCTTCATACTGGGTGTAGCTGCACTGCTAGGAGGAGCCTAGTCTTCAGGAGAATGTCTGTTCAGGGTTGTAGGGATAGACAGTCACAGAGCTGGTTTCCTCCTCATCTCTCTCTATTCGCCCCAGTTTCCACAAAAACCATCTTCTCCTGAAGTCACGGTGAGTGTTTTTATTGAAAGATCCTATGCACTGGGTTTAGCAAGTAAAAGCAAAGCATTTATTAAGACAGAACAACCATACCACTTCGCATCTTTCTCTCCCCAGCACTGCACAGCCAGTATAGAACTTCAGGCTCTGGGTGCAGTCTCCCATGGCTGTGGGCTTAGAGTCCCCAGCTAACAGTAGCCCTGTGGACCCCCTTCCACATTCGAGGGCTACACTGACCCCAAGGGGCACAGATTTGGTGCAGCACAGTATCCCTCTGAGAATCTAGTCCCTGCTGTGTGCGTTTCTCCCTCCAGTCCAGATCCCTGATCCCACCCCTCTCCGGGTGATCTCTGACCTTTCCATCCACAGATGGCCTCACTAGCTGTGGATGTTATTTGATTCAGCTGTTTCTTCTATCTGCTCTGTGAGAAGGTGCAGGACCCATCCACGTATTTGGCCGCTACCTTGTCTCCCCCTGGACAATCTTTTTAGGTGCACATTGCCAGGGAGACTGGAGTCTCATTTTTCATTGGTTCACAGCTGAGGCATCTGGTCCTTGGGTGTTGTGGTTGTAGGGTCCTGGGTGTTATTCAAGGTTTCCGAAGGTGAAGGTAAGGCTGGGCTTCTAATCACAGCTGCTCTCCCCTTCAAGATGGTGCAGTCTCTGTGGCAGAGCTGGCTGCCCCAGGATAGATTTCAGTGGTAGTAGAGGCTGCCCGGCCAGGGGAGCATGGTCTGCCAGTTCCTGACAGTCCTGTGGAATATAACTGCCTCTCACTCACAAATATACACACTCCCTACACATCCACACACTCTCCTTTCGCTCTCTCACTCACTCTATCTTGCTGACTGCCGTCCTGTCGGCTGCCATCTTAGATCCTTCAGTAGTGTCTCATTTTTGTTTGAATTTGCATTTCCTGATGCCTAATGAGTGCGTTAGTTTTCATGTCTTTAGTGGCCATTTTGATGTGTGTGTGTGTGTGTGTGTGTGTGTGTGTGTGTGTGTGTTTGTGTGTGAAGTAAATGTTAAAATCTTTCTGCCCACTATAAAAATTGAGTTGTACTGCCAGGCCAGTGTAGCTCAGTGGGTGAGTTTCGGCCTATGAACCAGGAGGTCATGGTTCGATTCTCAGTCAAGGAACATGCCTGGGTTGTGGGCTCAATCCCCTTAGGGGGGTATAAGAAGCAGTTGATCAATGATTTGCTCTCATAATTAATGTTTCTCTTTTTTAAAGGGTATTTCAAGGACTTTATTTTTTAAATGTATATATATCATTACTTTTGATAGTATTATATATATCTCTCATTTTTCCTCCTTTACCCCCTCTTCCCAGCCCCTACTCACACTCCCAGGTCTTTAGCACCCTATTGTCCATGTCCATGGGCTATGCATATAATTATATAAAATTTTTTGCTTATCCTCAGTCACATAACCCCATATTGAGGTATATTAGTATGTACCATGCCTTCATATTTTGTTTTCTTAATTTGTTGGTCAGTTCATTTTGTTAATTAGATTACACAAATAAGTGATATCATGTAATATTTGTCTTTCTCAGATTGGCTTATTTCACTTAGTGTAATAGTCTTCAGGTCTATCCATGCTGTTCCAAAAGGTAAGATATGCCTCTTTTTTACAGCTGCACAGTATTCCATTGTGTAAATTTCCCATGCCTTTTTAAAAAAATCTATTCACCTATTGATTGGCTCTTGAGATGTTTCCAAATCTTAGCTATTGTAAACAATGCAGCTATGAACATCGGGGTGCATGCATTCTTTCTGATCAATGGTTAGAGGTTTTTAAGATATATTCCCAGAAGTGCAATCACTGTATCAAACAGAGGTTCCATTTTTAATTTTTTGAGGAAACTCATATTCTTTTCCATAGTGGCTGCACCAATCTGCATTCCCACCAGCAGTGAACTAGTGTTCCCTTTTCTCCACATTCTCGCCAGCACTTGTTGATTTATTGATGACTAGAGGCCCAGTGCATGAATTCATGCAACAGTGGGGTCCCTCTGCCTGGCCTTTGGGATCAGGCCAAAATCGGCTCTCTGACATTCCCTCAGGGTTCCCAGATTGTGAGAGGGTGTAGGCCAAGTTGAGGGACTCCACCAATGCACGCCTGGGGCCGGAGAGGGACATGAGAGGTTGGCCAGCCGCGGAGGGACTGCGGGAGGGCTCCAGGGCAAGTCCAGCTTGTCTTGATCAGTCCAGATCGGCCAGACCCCAGCAGCAAGCTAACCTACTTGTCGGAGCATCTGGCCCCTGATGGTCAGTGCATGTCATAGTGACTGGTCGACCAGTCGACTGTTCCCTGGTGGTCAATGCATATCATAGCAAGCGGTTGAGTGGCCTTAACATATCATTAGCATGTTACACTTTGATTGGTTGAATGAACAACCTATCGACTGGACACTTAGCATATTAGGCTTTTATTATATAGGATAGCCATTCTGACAAGTGTGAGGTGATATGTCATTGTGGTTTTAATTTGCATTTCTCTGATAGTTAGGGACTTTGAGGATCTTTTCATATGCCTCTTGGCCATTTGTACATCCTCTTTGGAGAAGTGTCTATTCAGGTTTACTGCCCATTTCTTTATTGGATTGTTTATCTTTCTTCAGTTGAGTTGTATGAGTACTTTTTATATTTAGGATATTAACCCCTTATCAGATGTTTCATTGGCAAATATATTCTCCCATAAAGTGGGTTCCATTTTCATTTTGATGGTGGTTTCTTTTGCTGTGCAGAAGCTTTTCAGTTTGATGGAGTCTCATTTATTTGTTTTCCTTTGTTTCTTTTCCCCAGGAGAGGTATTGGCAAAAATTCTGCTACGTGAGATGTCTGAGATTTTACTGCCTATGTTTTTTTCTAGGATTTTTATGGTTTATGGCTTACATTTAAGATTTTTTTTTATCCATTTTGAGTTTATTTTTATGTATGGTGTAAGTACTGGTCTAGTTTCATCTTTTTACATGTGCCTGTCCAGTTTTCCCAACACCATTTGTTGAAGAGATTGTCTTTACTTCATTATATGTTCTTGCCTCCTTTGTCAAATATTAATTGACGATAATGGTGTGAATCCACTTCTGGAGGCTCTGTTCTGTTCCATTGGTCTGTATGCCTGTTTTTGTATCAAGACCAGGCTGTTTTGATTATAATGGCTTTGTAGTATAGTTTGATATTTGGTATTGGGATCCCTCCAACTTTTTTCTTTTTCAAGATAGCTGCAGCTATTCAGGGTGTTTTATGGTTCCATATAAACTTTTGTAGTATTTGTTCTAGTTCTGTGAAGTATGCCATTGGTATTTTAATAGGGATTGCATTGAATCTATAGATTGCTTTGGATAGTATGGACATTTTCATAATGTTAATTCTTCTAATCCATGAACATGGCATTTGCTTCCATTTGTTTTTATCTTCCTCTATTTCTTTTTTCAATGTGCTATATTTTTTCAAGTACAGGTCTTTTTACCTCCTTAGTTATGTTTATTTCTACGTATCTTATTTTTGTTGTTGTTGAAATGGCAAATCGTATTTTTTTTTTTTTTAGTTTCTCTTTCTGAGAGTTTGTTATTGGTGTATAATAATACCACCAGTTTCTTGATGTCAATTTTGTATCCTAGAACCTTGCTGAATTTATTAATTAATTCTAGTAGAATTCTGATAGAATCTGTAGGGTTTTTTTTTATGTACAATAACATGTCATCCAAAAATAATGAGAGTTTTACTTCCTCCTTTCCAATGTGGATGTCTTTTATCACTTCTAGTCTGACTGCTGTGGCTAGGACTTCCAGTACTATTCTATATAATAAAGAGGTAATATGTAAATTGACCCTCACACCCTCACAAGATGGCTGCCTACCACCAGGCTGGCAGGAGGGTTAGTGAGGGATGACCAAAGACTAAACACGCAGGCTGCATGGGGTGACCAGGCCGGCAGGGGGGTTAGTGAGGGATGACCAAAGGACTGAACAGCAGGGTACATGGGATGACCAGGCCGGCGGGGGGGGGGGGTGAGGGGTGACCAGGCTGGCAGGGGGGCAGTTAGGGGCAGCCAAACCAGCAGGGGGGCATTTGGGGGAGACCATGCCAGTAGGGGGGCAGTTAAGGGCAACCAGCCAGCAGAGGGGGCCTGTTAGGGGTGACCAAGCTGGCAGTGGGGGCAATAAGAGGCTACCAGACTGGTGGGAGGGCAGTTAGGGGTGACCAGGCTGGCAGGGGGTGAAGTTGGGGCCAACCATGCCAGCAGGGGGGGAGTTGGGGGCAATTAGGCTGACAAGGGAGGCAGTGAGGGGAGACTAGGCCAGTGGGGAGGCAATTGGGGGTGACCAGGCCAGCAGAGGGGAAGTTAGGGGTGACCAGGCTGGCATAGGGGGGGCAGTTGAGGGCAACCAGGCTGGCAGAGGTGGCAGTAAGGGATGACCAGGCTGGCAGGAGGGGCAGTTAGGAGTGACCAGGCTGGCAGGGAGGGGGCAGTCAGGGGCGACCAGGAAGGTAGGCAAGTGAGCGATTAGGAGCCAGTAGTCCAAGACTGTGAGAGGGATGTCCGAATGCTGGTTTAGGCCTGATCCCTGGGATTGGACCTAAACTGGCAGTTGGACCTCCCCCAAGGGGTCCCAGATTGTAGAGGGTGCAGGCTGGGCTGAGGGCACGAATTTTGTGCACGGGGCCTCTAGTATTGAATAAGAGTGGTAAAAGTAGAAATCCTTGTCTTTTTCCTGTTCTTAATGGAAATGCTTTTAGTTTTTGCTCAATTGAATAGATGTTGGCTGTGGGTTTGTCATATATGGCCTTTATTCATATATGGCCTTTATTATGTTGAGGTATGCTCCCTCTATTTTCACCATGCTGAGAGTTTTTATATAAAAATGGTGCTGGATTTTGTCTAATGCTTTTTTATATCTATTGATACAATCATGTGATTCTTATCTTTTATTTTGTTGATTTGTGAGTCACATTTATTGATTTTGGAATATTGTACCAGCCTTGCATCCCCAAAATAAATCCCACTGGATAATGGTGGATGATCTTTCTTTTTTTTTCAGACTCTCTCTCTCACACTCTAATATTTTCACTTTCCCATAAGTCTCTCATGCTTTTTATTTCTCCATTTTCTTCTGATTTGCCTTCTATTTAAATATTAATTATTTTTATAACTATTTCTAACCTATTAAACTCATTTGTTGATTTATTAATTGTACTTATTGTATTTTTCAGTTCTAGAATTTTCACTTGAGTTTTAAAATAGTTTCCAGTCTATGATAAATTCTCCATCTTGTCATATAATTTCTGAACATATTAGTTACAGATATTTTAAAGTCCATGTTAGATAATCCAATATCTCCTATGTGTCTCTATTATCTATTTTTATCCTTGGAATTTGATCATGATTTTGTTTTTTGTTGGCATGCCATGTTATTTTTAATTAAATGTCAGATATTTGTATTGAAAGTAGAGATAATTTATCCTGGCCAGTATTGTTCAGTTGGTTGGGCGTCATCCTGTGCACATGCATCAAAAGGTTGCCTGTTCCATTCCTCGTTAGGACACATGCCCAGGTTATGGGCTCAAATCCCAGTAGGGGATGTGCAGGTTACAGCCAACTGATGATTCTCTCATAATTATTTTTCTCTATCCCTTCCTCTCTGTCTAAAATGAATTTTAAAAGAATAGAAATAATTTAAGTGAGTTATCTTTGTCCAGGAAGATATTACTTTTGTTTATGACAGGTAATTAGATTAGCTACAGATCAACTTGACTCATTCACAACTTGAATTAGTTGAAATTTGTACTTTATTCTCTGGGAGGACTTATCTATTTCTGTTCATCCTTACTTCCAGTGCCTCATCCTTTAGGTTCCCACCAGAAAGTTTTAGGTGCATAAAAGGACTATTCAGTATAGATCTGGAATGTTACAATTTGCTCCCATACCCACCAGCTTTGAGAGACTTCTACAAGCTGGGTTTAAATTCTTAGTCTCTTAGTACCCATTATCTTATGGGCAAACATCCAGGGGAAAATTAGCTTTAGAATTTTCTTTTGGGACTTTTCTTCTCTTTGAGATCTTGATCCCAAAAGCACTCACTGCTTTCTGATGCCTTTGAACAGATGTTTGTGCAGTTGCTATTGGCAGACAAATTGAACCAAAACAAACTATTCTGCCATTGCCACCATGGTAATTTTCTTTTTGCTCCTTAAAATATTTTTAGGGAATTTAAAAAGCATGAGAAGATTGAATTGTACATTTTTTAAAAAGTTAAATGTTTAATTATGGCTGTGTGGAAGGCTAATATATTGTTCTGAAATTAGTCTATGTATACTGGATGCAATAGCTTTGGAAAACAGTTTGGCAATTCTTCAAACAGTTAAACATAAAGTTACCATATGGCCTAGCAATTCTACTCCTACAGACACAAGACAAATGAAAACATTTGTACAGGAATGTTCATAGCAGTATTATTCATTGTAGCCATACAGTGGAAATACTGCAAATTTTCCTCAAGTGATGAATGGGTAAACTAATGTTGTATATCCACATGTTGGATTATTATTTGACCCTAAAAAGGAATGAAGGCCCTGACCAGATTGCTCAGTGGATTGGAATGTTGTCCTGTGCACCAAAATGTTGCGGGTTTGATTCCCTGTCGGGCCGTAAGGGAGGCAGCTGATCAATGTTTCTCTCTCTTTCTAAAAAAATGTAGAAATATATCCTTGGGTGAGGATTTTAAAAAAATAAATGAAGGACTGATATATGCTATAATGTAGATGAACTTTGTAAACTTTATACTAAGTGAAAGAAACCAGTTACAAAAAATCACATACAGTTTTACTTCCTCCTTTCTAATTTGGATGCCTCTTTTGTTTTCTTCTTGTATGATCTCTGTGGCTAGGACTTTGAGAACTATTTTGAATAAGAGTGGTGGAAGAGGGCATCCCTGTCTTGTTCCTGTTCTGAGGGGAAATGGTTTAAATTTTTGCCAATTGATTATGATGCTGGCTGTAGGTTTGTCATATATGGACTTTACAATGTTGAGGTGTGATTCCTCTATTCTCACTTTGCAGAGAATTTTTATCAAAGAAGCATGCTGAATTTTGGCGAATGCTTTTTCTGCATCAATTGATATGATCCTATGACTTTTGTCTTTCCATTTATTTATGTGATGTATCACATTTATTGATTTGGGAATATTGTACCAGCCTTGCATCTCTGGAATAAATCACACTTGGTCATGGTGTGTGATCTTTTTAATATATTGCTGGATCTGATTTGCTAAAATTTTGTTAAGGATTTTAGAATTTATGTTCACCAAAGATATTAGCCTATAATTCCCTTTCTTTGAAGTGTCTTTATCTGGTTTTGGAATTAGGATAATGCTGACTTCATAGAAAGAGCTTGGAAGTGTTCTTTCCTCTTGAATAGTTTGGAATAGTTTGAGGAGTATAGATGTTAGTTCTTCTTTGAATGTATGGTAAAACAACAAAAAATAGATACTTAGGAATAAACTTAACCAGGAGGTAAAAGACCTGTATTTGGAAAATTACAAGACATTGAAAAATGAGATAGAGGAAGATATACGTAAGTGGAAGAAGATAGCGTGTTAATGGACTGGTAGACTTAACATCATTAAAATGTCCATACTATCCAAGACAATCTACAGATTCAATGCAATCCCTATTAAAAACCAACAGCATATTTCACAGAGCTAGAAAAAATTCTCCAGCAATTTATATGGAATTAAAAAAAGACCCTGATTAGCTGCAGCAATTTTGAGAAAGAAAACAAAGTTGGAGGAATCACAATGCCAGATTTTAAGTTACACCACAAAGCCACCATAATCACAACAGCTTGTTACTGGCACAATAATAGGTATATAGAGCAATGGAACAGAACAGAAACCTCAGAAATCGACCCCAAGCCATTACGGTCAATTAATATTTAACAAAGGAAGCAAAAGCATGCAACGGAGTCAAGACAGTCTCTTCAATAAATGATGTTGGGAAAATTGGACAGATACATGCAAAAAAAAATGAAACTGGACACCCAACTTACACCATACACAATAAAAATCTCAAAATGTATAAAAGACTTAAATATCATTCATGAAATCATAAAAATCCTAGAAGAAGCCTAGGTAGCAAAATCTCAGATATCTCTCATAGGAATATGTTTATGGATACATCCCCTAGGGCCGTGGTCAGCAAACTGCGGCTCGCGAGCCACATGAGGCTCTTTGGCCCCTTGAGTATGGCTCTTCCTAAGCCTTAGGAATACCCTAATTAAGTTAATAACAATGTACCTACCTATATAGTTTAAGTTTAAAAAATTTGGCTCTTGCCAAAACCGGTTTGGCTCAGTGGATAGAGTGTCGGCCTGCGGACTGAAAGGTCCCAGGTTCGATTCCGGTCAAGGGCATGTACCTGGGTTGTGGGCACATCCCCAGTAGGAGATGTGCAGGAGGTAGCTGGTCGATGTTTCTCTCTCATCGATGTTTCTGACTCTCTATCTCTTTCCCTTCCTCTCTGTAAAAAAATCAATAAAATATATTTTAAAAAAATTTTGGCTCTCAAAAGAAATTTCAATCGTTGTACTGTTGGTATTTGGCTCTGTTGACTAATGAGTTTGCCGACCATGCCCTAGGGCAAAGGAAAACATGGAAAAAATAAACAAATGGGACTACATCAAAATAAAAGGCTTCTGCACAGCAAAAGAAACCATGAACGAAACAAAAAATGAGCCCACTGTATGGGAGAACATATTTGACAATGATACATTTGATAAAGGGTTAATATCCAAAGTATATAAGGAACTCATGCAAATTAACAAAAGGAAGACAAACAATCCAATTACAAAAATGAGCAAAGGACCTAAATAGACACTTCTCTAAAGAGGATATAGAGATGGCCAAGAGTAATATGAAAAAATGCTCAAAGTCACTGATCATCAGAGAGATGCAAATTAAAATGACACTGAGGTATCACCTCACACCTGTAAGAATGGCTACCATCAACAAATCAACAAATGACAAGTGCTGGCAAGAATGTGGAGAAAACGGAATCCTAGTTCACTGCTGGTGGGAATGCAGACTGGTGGAACCATTATGGAAAACAATATGGAGTAGTTTCCTCAAAAAATTAAATATGGAACTGCCATTTGACCTAGTGATCCCACTTCTAGGAATATATCTTAATCAGAAAGAATATCCCAAAACACAATCAGAAAGAATATATGCACCCCTATGTTCATAGTAGCAGAATTTACAATTGCTAAGATCTGGAAATAGCACAAGTGTACATCAGTAGATGAGTGGATAAAAAAGCTGTGGTACAGTTATACCATGGAATACTATGCAGCAGTAATAAAGAAGAATATCTTACCCTTTGAGACAGCGTGGAGAGTTATCATGCTAAGTGAAATTAGTCAGTCGAATAAAGACAAATATCACATAATCTCACTCATATGTGGAATCTATGTAACAAAATAAACTGGTGAATGGAGTGGATCCAGAGACATGGAAGCATGAAACAGAGTGGGGAATCTCTGAGGGAATGTGGGGAAGGTGGGTGGGTGGGAGGTAATCAACCAAAGACCTTGTATGCATATATGCTTAACCTATGGACACAGACAATAGGATGCTGAAGACCTGGGGTGGGGATGGGGAGATAGGCTGGAAGGGGGTCAATGGGGGAAAAAGGGGTACATACGTACTACTTTCAACAATAAAGAATTATTTTAAAATGATATATAGATACAAAGGAGAATGACAGTACAACACAGCAAAACCTCTGGGATGCAGCAAAAACAGTAATAAGAGGGAATTTTATATCATTACAGGCCTATCTCAAGAAATAAGAGAAATTCCAAGTAATCAACCGAACATTGCATCTTACAGAACTAGTAAAGGAAGAACAAAAACAACCCAAAGTCACCAGAAGAAATGAAATAATAAAAATTAGAGCAGAATTAAGTGAAAGAGAGAACAAAAAGATTATACAAAAAATTACTAAAAGAGCTGATTCTTTGAGAGGAATAATAAAATTGATAAACCCCTGGCTAGACTCACTAAGGAAAAAAGTGAAAGGGCCCATATAAACAAAATTAGATATGAGAGAGAAGTTACCACAGATATCACAGATATACTAAGGATCATGTTAGAATATTATGAAAAGTATATGCCACCAAATTCAATAATCTAGAAGAAATGGGTAAGTTCCTAGAAATATATAACCTTCCTAGATTAAATCATGAAGAATTGGAAAATCTAGCAGTGAGGAAATTGAAACAACCAGCAAAAACCTCCCCAAAAAAACAAAAGTCCAGGACCAGATGTCTTCACCAACCAATTCAAAGAAGATTTAAAACCTATCCTCAAACTGTTCCAAAAAATTGAAGAAGAGGCAATACTTCCTAACACATTCTATGAGGCCAATATAGTCCTGGTACTAAAACGTCGCAAATATAACAGAAAAAAAAAAAAGAAAACTAAAGACCAATATCTCTGATGAACACAGATGCAGAAATTTTAAACAAAATACTGGCAGATCGATTACAATAGTATATCCAAAAAATAATAAATCATAGTCTAGTGGGGATTATTCCAGGGGCACGAGGATGATTCAACATACTCAAATCAATCAGTGTAATATACTACATTAAAAAGCAAAAGGATAGAGAGAGAGAAAATGGCATTGGAATAGATGGATGTGTCCTGAGCCTTGTCTCGGAGCAAATAGAATGAGCAGCTGAAACAAATAATATCCAACACGAATTGGCGAAGGAAACTCAGCTGGGAGACAGTTTGTACCAGGGAAGGACAGAGGATCCCTGGAAAATGGTGGCCACTTATAGTGGGGTTATTGGTGTCGTGAGTACATTAGTGCTTTCTTCCCTTTGTGTTGTGTCTTGTCAAGGTGAATTTTATCCTGTCTGGCCAGGTGCTCGAGAGTGAGCCTCAAAACCAAACACCTGGAGAGGAAACTCCATCCGTGAACAGGTCAATAAAATCCCAGACCCAACTACAGAGGCAGGAAGAAGGCAGAAGTGAGGGAGAGAGCACAAGTGAGTGAGGGAGCAAAAGAGGATTGTGTGGTCATGTGGGGTGTGTGTGTGTATATGTGAGTGAGGCACAGTTAGATCCCACAGGACCTTTGGGGGCAGGCTAACCGGGCTCGCCTAACTAGGCAGCCTCTGCTACCATTGTAAACAGTACCAAAAAGCCAGCTAGTCCTCAGAGGCCAAGCCTTTTTGAAGGGGAAAGCTGCTGTAACTGGGAGTCCAGCCTCACCTCCACCCAGGGTGCCCTCAGATAACACCTGCGACTCTACAGACACCCCTGCCAGGGACCTGCTACCTCAGCTGTGATCCCATGGTTAACAAGTCTCCAGCCACCCTGGGCGCAGGCTCCTGTGAGTTCTGAAGCATACTTCCCTCTGACTAGCCCAACGCTTTAGCCCAGGCCACTGCAACCATGTGAACAGCAGACATGTGAGAAGCCCACTCCTGTCCAAGGAGCAGCAGCCCTGCGAGCAGCCTGCTCCAGGCCTAAGAGCAGCAGCCTCATGTGGCCTGCCCCTGTCCAAGGAACAGCAGCTGTGTGAGTGGCTCGCTCCCCCGTCCAAGGAGCAGCAACCACGTGAGCAGCCCACCCCGTCCAAGGAGCAGCAACCTGCCCACAATTGAGGAACACCAGCTCCATGCAGCCCACCCCCGTCTGAGGAGCAGCTGCTGCACACTGCCTGAACCCTGCACCTGTCTTAGAAGCAGCAGCTGTGCAATCAACCTGTCCCTGTATGAGGAGCAGCAGCTGCACAAGTAGCCTGCCTCCATTTGAGGAGCAGCAGCTGTGTGAGCATCCTACCCTCTCACGAGGAGCAGCAGGGCCGTGAGCAGCCTGCCCCATTTGAGGAGCAGCAGCTGCGCGAGCAGCCCGTCCCAGTCCGAGGAGCAGCAGCCACACGAGCAGACCACCCAAGTCCAAGGAGTGGCAGCACTGTGCAGTCCGCACTGATCTGAGGAGCAGCAGTCACATGCAGCCTGCACCTGTCTGACAAGCTGCAGCTGGGAGAGCGGCCTGTCCCCATCTGAGGAGCAGCAGCCACATGTGTAGCTCAATCTTACCTAAGGATCAGCAGCTGTGCAAGAAGCCTGTCCCCCATCCGAGGAGCAGCAGCCGCATGAGCAGACTTCCCCTGTATGAGGAGCAGCAGCCTCACGTGCAGCTAACTCCTGCCTGAGGAGCAGCAGCCACCCAAGCAGCTGGCCCCGGTCTAAGGAGCAGCAGTCACACGAGCAGACTGCCCATGTCCGAGGAGCTGCAGCCGTGCACAGCCCACACTGGTCCAAAGAGCAGCAGCCACATGCAGCCTGCACCTGTCCGACAAGCAACAGCTGTGTGAGCGTCCCACCCCTGTCCAAGGAGCAGTAGCCACATGTGAAGCTCTCTCCCGGCTGAGAAGCAGCAGCCATGCAAACAGCTCATACCCCATCTGAGGACAGCAGCTGTGTGAGCAGCCTGCACCCATATGAGGAACAGTAGACCTGTAAGCAACCTGCCCTTGTCCAAGAAGTGGCACCCTCACCAGCAGCCTGTCCCATCTGAGGAACAGCAGCAGTGTGCAGCCAGCCTCAGTCTAAGGAGCAGCAGCCACATGAGCAGTCCGCCCCCATCTGAGGAGCAGAAGCCACGTGACTAGCCCACCCCCTTCCAAGGAGCAGCAGCCTTGTGATCAGCCCACCCCTGTGCAAGGAACAGCAGCTATACGAGCCACCTCCCCAACCAGCCAGAGGAGACACCACTGCTGCGAACTGCACCCAACAGCAGCACCTGCCAACTGAGGTGCAGCCACTTCCACGACCAGCTAAAGAGCAACCGCAGCCCGAGGAGACACTGCCACCCAAGGAGCAGCCCTGGATGACTCGACATCTAGATCAATCAGAGAGACCAAAAATAAGTAGACAGAGAAACCCCCAAAGGAAAGAAAAGGAGGATCGCCAGAAAAGCAGCTAAGTGAAACAGAGGCATGCAATATGTCAGAAAAAGAATTCAGAATAAGGGTCATACAGTTCATAAACCTGATGGAGGAAAAAATCAACAACTTATGTAAGAATCAAGAAGAAATGGAGGTAGGGGAGGCCAGGGGATTGTCAAGGGCGGGGGGAAAAAAGGAGACATATGTAATGCCCTTTGTAATACTTTAAGCAATAAAAAAAAAGAAGAAATGGATAAAAAAATCAATAACTTATGTAAGAATCAAGAAGAAATGAATAGTAATATAGCTGCAATAAAAAACACCGAGGAAAGTTTCAACAGTACACTAGGAGAAGCAGAGGACCGAATTACCGAATTAGAAGACAGGGAAGCAAAACACACCCAAACTAAACTGCAATTGGAGAAAAAAATTAAAAGACAGCAGGAGAGCCTAAGCGAGTTATGGCAAAAAATGAAACAAAGCAACATACATAGGGGTGCCAGAACAACAGGAAGAGGAACAAGGGTTACAAAACATATTTGAAGAAATAATGTCAGAAAACTTCCCTGAGGTGGGGAAGAAAAAAGTCACACAAGCACAGAGAGTCCCAAACAAGATGAACCCAAAAAGACCCACCCCAAGACACATCATAATTATGATGTCAAATGTTCAGGACAAAAAGAGAATCTTAAAGGCTGCAAGAGTGAGAAAGTTCATACAAGGGATTTCACATTAGATTATCAAATGATTTCTCAACAGAAACACATCAGGCCAGAAAAGAATGGATGCAAATTTACAAAGTGAGGCAAAGCAAGGGACTAAATTCAAAAATAATCTATCCAGCAAGGCTATCATTCAAAGTTAAAGGGGAAATAAGGAGCTTCACAAACAAAAAAAAAAAGGTTAAGGGAGTTTATCACCACCAAGCTAGCAATGCAAAAAATGCTAAAGGGACTGGTGTAAAAAGAAGAAATAAAAACTAAGAAAGAAAACAGGCACAAAAAATAAAAATGGCTACAAACAAGTACCTTTCAATAATAACTTTAAATGTAAATGGACTAAATGCTCCAATCAAAAGTCATAGAGTAGCTGAATGGATAAAAACAAACAAACATGACCCATATATATGCTGTCTACAAGAGACCCAACCCAGCTCAGAATAAGGGACTCACACAGACTTAAAGTGAAGAGATGGAAAAATATCATTCAGGCAAATGGAAGTGGAAAAAAAAAGCCGGGGTTGCAATACTTATATCTGACAAAATAGAGCTCAAAGGGAGGGCCATAAGAAGAGATAATGAAGGCCACTTCGTAATACAAGAGGATATAACCCTGATAAACATATATGCACCCAATGCAAGAGCACCCAAATACATAAAAAAAACTCCTGGAAGATATCAAAGAGAGATCGACAATAGAATCATATTGGGGAACTTTAATACCCCACTGACATCACTGGATAAACCCTCTAGACAAAAAATCAGCAAAGAAACAGCAATCATAAATGGCTCACTAGATCAGATGGACTTAATTGACATCTTCAGAACATTTCACCCCAAAGACACAGAATATACGTTCTTCGCAAGTGCTCATGGGACATTTTCAAAAATAGACCACATATGGGGTCTCAACCAAAATCTCCCCAAATTCAAGAAGATTGAAGTCATATCAAGCATTTCCTCAGACCACAATGGCATAACATTAGAAATAAACTACAATAAAAACAATTCAAAAAATTCAAACATTTGGAAGCTGAAAAGCATGCTACTAAACAATGATTGGGTTACCAAAGAGATCAAAGAAGAAATAAAAAGCATCCTGGAAACTAATGACAATAAAAACACAACAATCCAAAATCTATGGGACACAAATGGAAGCATTCCTAAGAGGGAAATTTATAGCTCTATAGGCCTACCTCAAAAAACAAGAAAAAACGGTAATAAATCATCTAACTCTACAACTCAAATAATTAGAAAGAGAACAACAAGAAAATCCCACAGTATCCAGAAGGAAGGAGATAATAAAGATTAAAGCAGAAATGAATGACATAGAGACCAAAGAAAACAATACAGAAGATCAATGAAACCAAGAACTGGTTCCTTGAAAGGATAAACAAGATTGATGAACTTCTAGCCAGGCTCACCAGGAAGCAAAGAGAAAGGACCCAAATAAACAAAATAAGAAATAAAAGAGGTGAAATAACAGCAGACCCCACAGAAATACAAATGATTGTTAACAATTACTATGGACAACTACATTCTAACAAAATAGGCAACCTGGTGGAAATGGACATATTTCTAGAAAAACACAACCTTCCAAAACTCAATCAGGAAGATTCCAAAAATCTCAATAGGCCAATAACTATGGAAGAAATTGAAGCAGTCATCAAAAAGCTTCCAGCAAACAAAAGCCCAGGGCCAGATGGCTTCACAGGGGGGTGTTACCAAACATTCAAGGAAGAACTAAAACCTATCCTCCTCTGACTATTCCAAAAATTCAAGTCAAAGGAACACTTCCAAGCTCATTCTATGAAGCAAAAATCACCCTAATACCAAAACCAGATAAAGACAAGACAATGAAAGAGATTTATAGGCCAATATCCCTCAAGAACATACATGCCAAAATACTCAACAAAATTCTACCAAATCAGATCCAGCAGTACATGAGAAAGATCATACACCATGACCAAATAGGATTTATCCCAGGAATGCAAGGATGGTAAATATCCTCAAATCAATAAATGAGATACATCACATAAAAAATTGAGAGATAAAAATCACATAGTTATATCAATTGATGCAGAAAAAGCATTTGACAAAATCCAACACACTTTCTTGATAAAAATTCTCAGCACGGTGGGAATAGAGGGATCATACCTCAACATAATAAAAGCTATATATGACAAATCCACAGCCAACATCCTCCTCAATGGGCAAACACGAAAACCATTTCCCCTAAGAACAGGTACAAGACAGGGATGCCCACTCTCACCACTCCTGTTCGACATAGTACTGGAAGCACTAGCATTGCCATCAGACAAGAAGAAATAAAAGGCATCCAAATTGGAAAAGAAGAAGTAAAACTGTCCTTATTCTCAGATGACATGATACTCTACATAGAAAACTCTAAAGACTCTATCAAAAAATTATTAGACTTAATAAATGAATTCGGCCATGTAGCAGGATACAAAATTAATGCCAAGAAATTTATGGTATTTCTATATACCAATAATGAATTTACAGAAAGAGAGACTAAAAAGCAATCCAATTTACCATCACACCAACAAAATTAAGATACCTAGGAATAAACTTGACTCAGGAGGTAAAAGTCCTGTACGCAGAAAACTACAGGACATTGAAAAAGGAGATAGAAGAAGACATAAACAGATGGAAGAACATACCGTGTTTATGGATTGGTAGAATCAACATCATCAAGATGTCCATACTACCCAAAGCAATCTATAGATTCAATGCACTCCCTATTAAAATACCAATGGCATATTTCACAGACCTAGAACAAACTTTCCAAAAATTCATCTGGAATAAAAAAAGACCCCAAAAACCTGCAGCAATCCGTAGGCAGGATCTCAATACCAGATATCAAACTGTATTACAGTCACTGTTCTCAAAACAGCCTGGTACTGGCACAAGAACAGACATATAGATCAATGGAATAGAATAGAGAACCCAGAAATTGACCCAAACCACTATGCTCAATTAATATTCAACAGAGGAGGCATGAACATACAATGGAGTCAAGACAGCCTCTTCAAAAATGGCGTTGTGAAAATTGGACAGATACATGCAAAACAAAATGATACTAGACCACCAGATTACACCATACACAAAAAAAATAAACTCAAAATTGATAAAGGACTTAAACATAAGACGGGAAACCATAAAAATACTAGAGGAATCCACAGGCAGCAAAATCTCAGGCATATGCCAAAGCTATTTCTTTACTAATACTGCTCCTAGGGCAATGGAAACTAAAGAGAAAATAAACAAATGGGACTACATGAAAATAAAAAGCTTTTTCACAGCAAAGGAAACCATCAACAAAACAAGAAAAAAGCCCACTGCATGGGAGAACATATTTGCCAATGTTATCACTGATAAGGGTTTAATTTCCAACATTTACAAGGATCTCATACAACTTAACAAAAGGAAGATAAACAACCCGATAAAAAAAATGGGCAATAGACCTAAATTGATACTTTTTGAAAGAAGACAGAAGAAAGGCCAAGAGTCATATGAAAACATGCTCAAAGTCACTAATCATGTGAGAGATGCAAGTCAAAACGACAATGCAGTACCATCTCACACCTGTCAGAATGGCTATCATCAACAAATCAAGAAACGACAAGTGCTGGCGAGGATGCAGAGAAAAAGGAACCCTCGTGCACTGCTGGTGGGAATGCAGACTGGTACAGCCACTGTGGAGAACAATATGGACTTTCCTCAAAAACTAAAAATGGAGCTTCCATTTGACCCAGTGATCCCACTTCTAGGAATATATCCCAAGAAACTAAAAACACCAATTAGAAAAGATATTTGTATCCCTATGTTCATAGCAGCACAATTCACCATAGCTAAGATTTGGAAACAGCCTAAGTGCCCATCAGTAGATGAGTGGATTAAAAAACAGTGGTACATCTACACAGTGGAATACTCTGCTGCGGTAAAAAAAGGAGTTTTTACCATTTGCAACAGCATGAATGCAACTAGAGAGCATTATTCTAAGTGAAATAAGCCAGTCAGAGAAAGATAAATATCACATTATCTCACTCATTTATGGAATATAATGAACAACATAAACTGATAATCAGTAACAGATCCAGAGACAGAGAAGCATCAATCAGACCATCAAACCTCAGAGGGAAGGTAGGGGAGGGTTGGGGTAAGGGAGAGAGAACAACCAAAGGACTTATATGCAGGCATATAGGCTTAACCAATGGACACAGACAACAGCGGGGTGAGGGCATGAGTGTGTAGGATGGGAGGTAATGTGGGGATAAGGACACATATGCAATAACTTAATCAATTAAGAAATTTAAAAAAAAGAAAATTAATTTAACAGAAAATAAAACCCAAAAAACGAAAAGATAAAAGTCACATGATGTTATTATTAGATGCAGGAAAAGCACTTGATAAGATACAATATCCATTTATTATTAAAACACTGAAAATAGGAATAGAAGGAAAATACTCAACATAATAAAGTCCATCTATGATAAACCCTCAGCTAATATCATACTCACTGGTAAAAAACTGAAAGCTTTTCCTCTAAGAGCAGGAATAAGACATGAATATCCACTCTCACCACTCTTCCCACTCTTATTCAGCATAATACTGGAAGTTCTAGCTAGAGCAGTAAGGCAAGAGAAAGATATAAGTCATCCAAATAGGGAAGGAAGAAGTCAAACTGTCACTTTTTGCAGATGACATGGTTCTGTATATAGAAAACCCTAAAGGCTCCATCAAAAAACTATTAGAAACAATAAACTAATACAGTCAAGTTGCAGGATACAAAATCAATATGCAAACATCCATTGCCTTCCTGTATACTAACAACAGAACTTCAAAAAAAGAAATGAAAAAAATTCCTTTTGCAATAGCAACCAAAAGAATAAAATATTACCTATGAATAAACTTAATAAAGAACATGAAAGACCTATATACTGAAAACTACAAAGCATTATTAAAAGAGATTGAAAAATACAGAAAAATTGGAAACATATTCCTTGTTCATGGATTTTAGAATCAACTTAGTTAAAATGGCCATATTACCCAAAACAATATATAGATTTAATCCAATCCCCATCAAAATCCTAATGTCATTTTTCAAAGAAATAGAATGAGAAATCATCAGATTTGTATGGAACAACAAAAGACCCCAAATAACTAAAGCCATCCTAAGAAAAAGGAATGAAGCTGGAGGTATCATGCTACCCAACCTAAAATTATACTACAGAGTTATGATGATTAAAACAGCATGGTATTTGCATAGAAACAGACACACCTATCAATGGAACAGAATAGAGAGCCCAGCTATAAAGTCACATGTATATGGACAGGTAATTATTGACAAAGGAGCCAGAAATACACAGTGGAGTAGAGACAGTCTCTTCAATAAATGGTGCTGGGAAAACTGGAAAGCCACATGCAGACGAATGAAAATGGATTACAGTTTGTTCCCATGTACAAAAATTAATTCAACATGGATTGAAGACCTAAATATTAGACCCAAAATAATAAGTTACATAGAAGAAATTATAGGTACCAAACTTATGGACCTTGGTAATAGAGAACATTTTTTTAACTTGACCCCAAAGGCAAGGGAAATAAAGGCAAAAACAAATGAATGGGACTATATCAAACTAAAAAGCTTCTGCACAACAAAAGAAACTGACAACAAAACAATCAGGTAGGCACCCAAATGGGAGATATTTGCAAACAGTTTCTCTGACAAAGGTTTAATTTCCAAAATATATGGATAACTCATAAAACTCAACACCAAACTATCCAATCAAAAAGTTGGCAGAGGACCTGAAAATACACCTCTCCCAAGAAGACATGAACAGCCAATAGATATATGAAAAGATGTTCAACCTCACTGGCAAGTAGGAAATGCAAGTCAAAAGTACAATGAGATACCACCTCACACCTGTTAGATTGGGCATTACTGCAAGACAAGCAATAACAAGTGTTCCAAGGTTTTAGAAAAAGGGAACCATCATTCACTGCTGGTGAAAATGTAGACTGGTACAACCACTTTGAAAAACAGTCTAGCAATTTCTCAAAAATTAAGAATAGAACTACTTTAAGACCCAGAAATCCCTCTCCTGAATATATACAAAAAAAGCCCAACAACTCAAAATCATGTATTCACAAAGATATATGTACCCCTTATGTTGATTTCAGCATTATTCATGTTGGCCAAGACATGAAAATAACCAAAGTGTCCCACAATAGAGGACTGGATAAAGAAGTGATAGATATACACAATTGAATACTACTAAGCTGTAAGAAAGGATGAAATAGCACCATTTCCAACAACATGGATGGATCCTGAGAACATGTTGCTAAGTGAAATAAGTCAGTCAGAAAAAGCTAAGAACCATATGATTTCACTCATATGTGGGGTATAAAACTGAAACTTATGAATACAAACAGCAATGTGGTGATTGCCAGAGGGAATAGTGTGGGGGAGAAGGGGGTCCTAATATGAAGTGACAGGAGAAGGTTTGACTTTGTGTGGTGGTCACATTGTGCAATATAAAGATCTTGTAACATAGAAACGCACATCTGAATCCTATATGTTCATGTTGAGCCATATTTCCCCAATAAGTTTAATCCTATATAATTAAAGCCTAATATGCAAATTGTCCCCTTGACTAGTGTTCCTCTGGGAGTTAACAGCTCAACCAGTCACTGTGACGTGCACTGACTATCAGGGGGCAGACGCTCCAACCCATAGGTTAGCTTGCTGCAGGGTGCTGGTGGGCTGGACTAGAAAGTGAGGTGTGAGGTGAGAGCTGTCAGGAAGCTCCAGGGTTTGGCCCAAGCCCCTGGTGGAGGCATGCAGGAGCAGGAGCCAGGAGAGACCAGGTGACATGGGAGGCTGCTAAGCATGATCTGAGAGCCATGGGCTGCACAGCCCTCCGCAGTCTGTGGTGTTTTCAGTGCGCAATTCATAATCTTCAGAGCTGCTTCTTTTTATTTGTTAAGTTTCACTAACTACTCCAGGAGAGTGGGTAGCTCCATTATTGGGGACAGGCCAAGTGCACCTGCCTGAGGCCAAGGGGCCACCTAGGGCTCCTGGGGACACAGTAGAGGGGGGGGCGGGGCTGAGTCAGAGAAACCGAGTTCAAAACTTGAAAGGAAACAGGAGGCAGAGAGGGGAATAGGGTGAGGAGCCCAGTGCCTCTCCCACAGGACAGGATCCACATCCTTCCCTCCTTCTCCCCCTCCTCCTCACCATGACCCGTCACCCCAGCTCTCCTCCAAGGTCCCTCCTGGGCTTGCCCCACACAGTTCCACACCACTGCATGGCCTGCACAGCTCTGCCCTGCCCTGCACAACCTTTGGGGAGCTCTTCCCTGGAGGAGAAAGGGGGGGCTGCAGACAGGAGGTTGTAGGAGGAGGGGCAGAGCAGGGACCACCAAGTTCAATGGAGGGGAGGGAGGGAGAGACCCCACAGGACTGGGGACAGAGATGGGTGGGGAAGGAGGGCCGTGTGGAAGTATCGCCCTTGGTTGAAGTAGAAATTCTGACCCCATTTTACAGACCCCAGCAGAGTGTCTGTGTGTGTGTATGGCGGAGGGGGGTGGGAGACAAAAGAGGTTGTGAGGGGACTGGTTGGATGGAGAGCAGCGATGTTTGATTCATGGCCTATTTATTTTTATTAATATGTTTTTATTGATTTCAGAGAGGAAGGCAGAGGCAGAAAGAGATAGAAACATCAATGATGAGAGAGAATCGATCTGCTGCCTTCCACATGCCCCCTACTGGGGATTGCGCCCACAACCCAGGAATGTGCCCTTGACCAGAATTGAACCCAGGGCCCTTCATTCTGCAAGCTATGGCTCTATCCACTGAGTCAAACCATGTAGGGAGACCCATGGCCTATTTAAAACTGCTGCAGTAGGCTGAGCAGGGGACTTACCACTATGGTATTACCAGATAACGAGGGTATCTCTCCTTATGTTGGGGTAATCAGAACTGCAGTGAAGTAAAGACATACCCATGGAGCCTGCAAAGGGTTTCCATGCACATGATGCAATTTACTTCGTGTGGCAGTGGAAGAAGGTGAGTAGAGCCTTGGAAGGACATGAGGTCTCCAAGACCAGGGGCTAGAGGGAAAGTGTGATGGCTGCCAGCACAGCGGTGGTGGTGGGAGCCTCTCCTGCCTCCTCAGCAGCACTAAGGATGTCCGACTGCAGCTTAGGCCTGCTTCCCCGCTGGCAAGTGGACATCCCCTGAGAGCTCCCAGGCCTGGGTTGGAATTAAAACAGAGCACTGGGTCCTAGAATAAGTGGTCAAGGATAACTCCAGGGTGTAAACCATGGAATACAGCAAGAACAGTGATCTCAAGAACTAGCCAGGAAGATACAACACTGCCAAGATAATCCAGACATAATTCTGGTTGGTTCCCACATCCTGAAACAGTACTTGGATTCCTTAGTTACTCTGTGGTCAGAGAATCTTGCACTATTCCTACATCATCCTGTTTTGCAGTCCTTTTATGTCCCTTAAATAAAATATTTTAGGGTAAGACAAATCTCAAAACCCTTTTTCTAATTTGGATGCTACTTCTCAGGAAATGTTGGAAACAGGTACAACTTTGTTTTTTAAAGGTATAGTTGACATACAATATTGTACTAATTTCAGGTGTACAACATAGTGATTCAGTATATACATACCTTATGATATCACCACAAGAAGTATAGTAACCATCTGTCACTGTAAAAAGTTATTATGATATAATTGACTATATTCCCTATGATTTATTTATTTTAAAACTGGAAGTTTGAACTTCTTATTCCTCTTTACCTTTTTTACCTATCCCCACCCCAGGTGTAACATCTTAATTGAGAAAGGCATATGAAAGCAGATGTATTTGCATAGGAACCCCATAACCCCAGAAGTCATCCTCTGGTAAGGGGCTATGAGAATCCCCATTGCTCACTTCAATTATGTCTGTGAGAGATTTGGAGCCTAAATATCTCATTCCGTGGTGAAAAAAGGGCAGTTCACAGATTGTACAATTTTTAACTCCTTCACTTATTCAACATACATAAATCATAACTTACTCTGAGCCAGTAACTGTATTATGTTCTGTGATAGTGATAAAAATATTCATGAACCTCTAGGAGAGTGCATTAAATTAAAGGTATCAAGTGATGAAATTAAGGTATGCATAGGTGCCTGTGAGACCCCAAAAGAGTGAGTTAACTGAGCTTGGGAGAATCTTGGAAGCATTTAGCACAACTGAATGAATGTCATCAAATAAAGGCTGAGGAAAAGCATCACTAATGAGGTAACACTTTAACTGAAACTTGAAGAACAAGTATGATTTATTCAGGCAGACAAAGAGAAGAAGGCTGTTGGTAGAGAAACAAATGAATTAGTACCCTGTGGCAAGAAGCATATGTAAATTATCAAGGGACAGAACCAGAACAGAAGGAGGAAAATAGCTTAAAGCACTACTTCCCCAACTTTAATGGTCACACATATCACCTGAACAATCTTGATAAAATGCAGATTCTGACTCAGTGGGTCTGAGGTGGAGCACTTCTAACAAACTCCGTCAGTGATAGAGTTGCTGGTCAATGAGCTACACTTAGAGATCTGTTTGGGTGTGATAGGAGAGGAAGGTGAAAAGTTCAAGTTAACACATAGATTTTTTGATAGAATGATCTGCAGTAGTAGTATCATGGACTTCTAGAGGAAATTTAAGAGGAGATTTTCAGGAAAATACAAGTTTTGTTTTTGTGGGTTTTTTTTTAGTCACCTCTAAGATCTAGGAAAAGATATCTATCTGGTAGGCCCTTGGATAGAAGGGGAAAATAAAACTATGGTACAAAATGAGAAGGGGTACAAAGACAGTGAGAGGATGATTAGAAGAAAATGATATGATCAATTCTACAGGAAAAATTTCAAGAAGGTGAGGAATGAACAATGTCACATGTTGCAGAGACATCAGGTAGGTGCAAGACCGGAATCCAGATTGCAAGGAGTTGAGGATTAGAAAGTGGGTGTTTTGATTAACGATAACTCCAGATGGTTGACTGGAAAGTGTCAAGGAGAGTGCAGTAATGGAGTGGAAAGAAAGAAATGCAGAGTGAAGAGAGGGGTTCTTCCTCCCTCCTACCCTCATTTTCCTTTGCCCTTCCTTCTTTCCTTCTTCCCTCCTTTCCTTTTAGTATTGTTTTAGAAATTTTCCAACATACAAATAGATTGAGAGGATATTATAATGAATTTCCATGTATCTATCACACAGCTTCCACAATTTTGTACATTTTTGCCAAGTTGGGATTTTTTTTAGATGCAGCTGACTTAGGTATATTTATTTATACACTCAGGAATAAGTCAAGACAGAAGGAACAGTTGAAAGTTTAGAAGAGAAAAATGATAATTGATGGAGCAAGATTTTTGAGAAGGAGGCAGTAATGGAGTATAGTACAAGTGATGATTCTGGCTCAAGATAGTGACACAGACACTTTGTCTACTGAGTTGAGACAAAAAGTACCTTCAGAAATCTGGTTAAAATTTCAATTCCCAGTCCCACTGCACATCATATCCCTTCAGGCTTCTTCAGTTCCTTCCTTGAATCCATTCACAATTTTTTTTCAAAAATCTATTCCACCCAAACATTTCACAAGTTTAGTCATTTTACTGAAGATCCAGTGCCAACTGAGAGTGGTCACATTACAGAGAACAGTCACTTAGCATCTTCCATCTTGGGAGTAGCCTCTATTATCTCTCTAAAGCAACAGAAAAAGTGTTCCTTTTGTCCTACAACTAAAATTTCTTCCTAAGAAACCCAGGGGAAGAAATTGTTTTAATCACTTAACATGGAGATTAAGTTTTTGGTATCAAGTCAAGAAATGAGCAAATTCATTCCTAATACAAATTAATTTATTTGTGAACTATGAAGAGAATTCATTTGGAAAGAGTTCATTTGGCTGGAATTGTGTGGAAAGAAGTTTTATAAGTGTGGCAAGGGTTTGGAATATTGCCAAAGCCGTCCTTTTAGCTTTACCTAAAGTGATGTATTGCATTCTAATAAAAGATGAAAACAGCAAAATGCACCTACACACACACACACACACACACACACACACACACACAAAATAAGAATATAAGTATTAGGGAATATTAGACTTCTATGAAGTGCCACTTATATAGGTGGGTCTGTCAACTGGTCCCCTTTTGTGTTTACTGTTGGAAGATAAAGTTGGGGAACTTTTTTTTTTTCACTTAAGTCTGAATAAGTAGATATTTGTGTGAGCATCATCCTAGCCATTCATTAGATAACAGCTTAATTCTACAGGTTGAAATGTACATTCCAAATATTTTCTACAAGCTTCTTATCTCCCAAGCGTATCTCTTACTGCCTCCCTTTCTATCTGTGATATTTTGCATTGAGCACCCAATACTGAGAGTGATAATTTAAGTCAGTAATTTCAAGATTATTTCAATTGGGTAGTAATTTAGTAACTCTCTTGATAGAGAAAAAGATATAATTTAACTCTTTTGATAGAGAAAAAGATAATTTGGAAATGATCTAATAAAAGAAAAATGGATAGATGCTTAAAAATCGCTTGGGTCATTACATTGCTAAAAGCAATAAATAATTTGGAGCTTAAGTACCATAAATATAAACAATATAAATACTGTATGTGTATAAATTCATAATTTACATTTTAATTATTTATACTTAGCTCATCTGCATTTGAAATATTTTTCTTGTAGTGGAAAATCATAAGGACTAAAAGTAAAGGATTCAATACTAGATTCTTATGTATAGAAATTTGTAAGCATACAATATGTACTACTTTACAATATTTTACTGAATTAACCTCTCAAGAAAAATAACTCAGTCCAATTACCTCCCAGTCTATTCTTGTGATAGTATTTCTATCTTTTAAATTTGATTAGTAGACAACAGTCTTTCCAGTGAATGATATTGATCACTTAAATCAGTTCCAAAGACTAAGAAATATTGATGCTTTGCATAAAACTGAGCTTCTCCCAGGCAAATAAGTACCAAGGCTTCAGAGTTTTTATGCCCACCAAAATATAGATTTTTCCCCATTGATTCAGAAAAATAAAAACAAACAAACAAACAAACAAACAAAAAACCCGACAACCTTTATTCCCATGCATTTAAAGTTACACATTTAGGAAGAGGCAATTATATTACAATGACATTGCATTTTAAGAAGCAGGCGTGAAAGATGTTACCTCAATTTTATGGATCAGAAAACAGAACCCAGAGAGATTGCTATTTCCCCAGTGTGGCCTGGCAAGACAAGACTAAAACCAGAGCCAGATTCTTGGTTCCTAACTCCAAGCCCTGAGCCCTGTCCAAATTCGAGTATTTGGACTTGGTGGCAGGCTTATGTTAAGTGATTATGTTTTGACCTCACAGTTTGTGCCCTTGAGTTGACAGCATATTTCTTAGATAGTAGAACTCATAGCCAGCAGTGTCGTGCTATCAAACACGGCATGGTGCTCCACTTATATGAACCATATCTTCCTCTGCTGCTTTGTATAAACCTGGATAAACCCATTAGCCATAAGTCATTTTAAGAAAAAAAAAAAAAAAGCTTAGATTTGAGACTTGTTAAAGCACAGGTCTTTCAGCCCAAGGCAGATTGACTCAGTAACTGTGAGGTTCTCATTTCTTTAGCAATCTGTAGAATTTAAGAATATAACTGAAGAGTAGAGAAAAGTAAAGAATAGTTAGTATGTAAATATAAAAAGTCCTGCAGCTAGAGCTATTTATTATTGAGCTCCTTCTGTTGTGTACCTTCTACTGGCATATGTTGAGATCAAGAAGAAATATCAGACATTGCACTCTTGACTCCTCAGGAACTCAGAAGCCAATTGAAGAAACAAAACACACCATGTAATGGGCTCTATGGATTCAGGCAGAGCAACGGGGTCAGAAAGGTGTTTTAGTTTGAGTTAACCCAGAGGTAGACTCCAAGACAAGGATTTGAGTGCATGTATGTTTGGTAGAGGTGGAAAGAGCATGGGAAAAAAGAAAGGAAACAGGAAAGAGAAGATAGCCAATAAAAGGAACATTATTAGCTATCACCATGAGTAGAGGGCTGACACATGTCTGCCATAGTAGGATTCTTGGTGGAGGTGAGACTTGACAATGCTCTTTCTCATCTCTCCCCAGGTGTCTGCATGTTACTATCCCTATTGTCCATTGTGTATGGAGCCTTGCGCTGCAACATCCTAGCCATCAAGATCAAGTATGATGAGTATGATGTAAAAGTGAAGCCTCTGGCCTATGTCTGCATCTTTCTCTGGAGGAGCTTTGAGATTGCCACTCGAGTCATTGTCCTGGTCCTCTTTACATCTGTCCTGAAGGCCTGGGTGGTACTGGTAATACTCATCAACTTCTTCAGCTTCTTCTTATACCCCTGGATCCTCTTCTGGTGCAGTGGTTCCCCATTTCCTGAGAACATCGAGAAGGCCCTCAGTCGAGTGGGCACCACCATCGTGCTGTGCTTCCTCACCTTACTTTATGCCGGTATCAACATGTTTTGCTGGTCAGCTGTGCAGCTGAAAATCAACAGCCCAGACCTTATCAGCAAGTCTCAGAACTGGTACCGGCTACTGGTGTACTACATGCTGAGATTCATTGAGAACTCCTTCCTCCTCCTTATGTGGTATCTTTACAAGACTGACATCTATATGTATGTGTGTGCACCTCTGTTGATTTTGAAGTTGCTCATTGGATATTGCACAGCCATTCTATTCATGCTTGTATTCTATCAGTTCTTCCACCCTTGCAAAAAGCTCTTTTCCTCCAGTGTTTCTGAAAGCTTTCAGCGGTGGCTAAAATGTATTTGCTGTCACTGCCAGTGGCAGAAATCCTCAGATCCTGTGGGAAAGACAGATGTAAGGTCATCCGGAGACAGAGATGAAACACCTTCTAGTAGTAAAATAAGTTCTATGCCTAGCCAGATCTTGAATGCTGATGATCTCTGCTCTGCTTAATAGGACCTGAGTTTCTTGGGCCAAAGACATATTGTTTTTTGGGTTGATTACTATTCTTCATACAAGTGATGAGCCCCACACAGTAAACAAAGCAGGAAGTTAGCTCTCACCTCCTTGTGAGTTACTCCCATTTAGAGAATACTTGGGTGTGTGAGAACTATGGAGAGAAGCCAGGGAAACTTCTGAGGGTTAGAGGAGCAGTATAAGGCACCACCATTCACAGTCGACCATGTTCACCCAGGCATTACTGTGTGTGTGTGTGTGTGTGTGTGTGTGTGTGTGTGTGTGTGTGTGTGTGTTTCACTGACAAAGTACTCATGATATCTAAGTTGAGCTGGTTAGATTTATAATGAGGAGGACAGGGGCTTTCTTATTTTCTAGTTTTCTAGACTTCTAGTCTGTGTAGCCTAATTTTTTTATTATCCCTGAGCATAGTTTTCATCCAAGAGCTGGCTTGATGATCAGATAAAGTGACTGTGTTTTGCCATTGGCAACATCATTACTGTCAGAGTTTTCAGAGAGGGCTGTTCAAGTTTCATTTTTGAATAGACAGGTGTTTCATTTTCATTTCATTAGGGCTCTTTTTATATAACCAACTGTAGCCACCTTGGTCTGCTATCTCTAATTGATTTAAAAGTCTAGATTTGGAGACTTTATACCCAAAGATCCATGGATACAACATTGATTTCTAAATTTCATTATGGAAGCCCTAGAATTTTAGGAAAGTTATGCGTTCCTTCAATATGTTGAAGTTCTGGAACAAGAGGGTTGTTAAAACATCAAAATTATGTAGGCTTTTGTAAGCAGAATCCTTAACTTCTTGGGAAGGTTGAAGATGTGAATTAGTAAGAAGGTAGGCTTAAACCTCTTCAAGGTTTAGTCCTGTCCTACAATTCTGGGGAATTTCTAGTAGAATTTTCTAGGATTTGCCTTCTTAAGAAAGAAGAAAATAAAACTCATAGTCTTTACTCCACTTCTTCCTTACCTGTTAGGAAATTTGAAGACAAGATGTACTTTGGTTAGGTTAAAAAAAAGTTATTTCGGTTAAGTTTTTCTAGAAAACTCTACAGAAATCTTTCATCTACACAGGTATATAGGACATTTCATTTTTAATTAGTTGAAGGAAAAAGATTGTTTTTTCTCCCCCCAAGTTAGATGTTGACTTCAGAAACTTAAATTATAGAAAGTGATGAAATGACCAGAAGATATTTGTCTTTAACTGAATGTATTTTGATTTGGTGTTGTTATTATTTAATTTGTACAAGATCTCCAATTTTATCCTTCTATACTCTCCGATCTTCAGTATAATTTCTGAATCCTATTTGTTTCATAAAAGGATTGTGTAGGATATCCTTAGTTGACTTGGGAAAATGCCTGGATTTAATGCCCACCATAAGAACCTTGATAATGAAATACCTAGAAGCAGGTGGCCTGTCATTAAGTAGGCTGTACATTACAGGTCAATCAGGGTTGACAGTCTAAATACTTGGCTGAACTTTCTGACCAATCCAAATTCTAATGGCCAGACTCTGAGGGGACAAGTTAAAAATTGTTGGTTTGAGCAGGAATAGTTGTCAGAATTATACAGGGATGGAAAGACTGGTACTTCCCAGCCTTGGTTTGGAAGCTTGTCTTCAAATACATTTTAAATCATTTCAATGTAGAAAATAAGCATTTTTGAGTGATCTCAAATCAAACTAACAGTGATGGCCTGTCAGATTCCCAAAGCCCAATTATAAGCCACTTATATCAGGACAAAGAAGTTTGGTAACTAAATTGGACATTTTGTCATCTTTAAGCCTTATATACAGATACCCTTGCTTTGGAGCCATGTGTGTCCATTCATTTTGGGGGAGAGAAACCACTAATTTTTTTTCTGTATGGTGAAAATTTGTCATGGTGAACTGAAATGGTAAAATTATAGTTCATACTGCAGATCTAGGTTGACCTAAAACAAACAAACCAGCAAATTCCCTCACATGTTGAGAGTTAAAATGTGGTTTTCAGTTAGAATTCCAATTTTAAAAACTCTCAATGCTTTGTCTAAATTATATGCCACAACTTGTCATGACAGCTGCTCCAGTTGAATTATTATGATTTCGCTGGTTAGAAGTGAAGTATTTCCCCAAAATATATTGAAATAAGATCTTCAAACATATTTAGACCTTCTTCATTACTGGAGACAGTGCAGTATAGAGATTGGCATCTCCTTGTTAAGCCCTACAACTGCTTTATGCCTCAGTTTCCTTATCTACCAAATTTGGATGATATACTTGCCCAGCCTACCTCACAAGGTTGTTGAAAAGATCAAATTAGTTATAGATTTGGAAATATTTTTAAAGTGCCATGTATATTGAAGGAGTTTTATTATAGTTATTCAAATCCATAAACAGGTTATTATTATTTTTTTACTGTTAGAAAAGAAACATCATCATCCACATGAGTGTCTCTAGTAAATATGTTGGCATTTGGCCTTATGGAAGGGCAAGTGTAAATTGCCTTTACTTTTGGAGAAAACTCAGCCCTTGCCCATCTCTTACCATTAGTTACTTACAAAAATTCTCACACAGTTCTTGGAGTGAAAAGGCCAACTGCAACCTGAGAAATTGTTTTTGATGGCAGATGAGTATCATTTTTGTATCTTATCATCTTTCATAAGGAACATGATAGTCTCTTTTGGTAATTTACAACTTGAGTGCTTGAGATCCTGCTCCACTTTAACTGAATGTGGGTTTAATCTTTTCAGCCTTGTAAATGGGAAAATGCTGCATTTCCTTGGAAACCACCTTGGAAAATTAGTGCTAATGTTACGTGTGAATGTGTCAGTACTTCTCAGCCAGTAAATTGTGAATGTGAGTTTTATAGGCTGCTTCTCTGCAGCCATTGATGCTAATAAATGTTGTTTATGTTTCTTCATTTAATAAATTACTTTTGCAATTTCCCCTTTCTTTTTATTCCTTATATAGTCCTTTTATGGCTTTTTTACTTTAGGGAATGTTTTAAAAACAGGATTTTGAAAATGATTTTGTTGTGATTAATTATGGTTTTGTAATTATGGTTTTGTAACCTAACCTGGAAATTCTTTCTGTAGGATGAGAAACTTGAGTATTCTAGGATTCTGTCTTGTGAGACTAACAGTTCAGGTAATCTCCTCTGATTGTTTTTTATAAGCATTTACTCTATTTGTTAAAGCTGCATTGCTGTTTCCTAAGATTCGGCTCAGCTATCTGTCAATTGCTGTGTGTGACACAAAAGAAGTAAGATAATAGAAATCTCTTCTAGACAAATATAAATAGTGTACTGATTCAGAAATATAAAATACCAAAGGAGTGACTTGATATTAACATAAACAAATAATCAAATGTAAGTGGTGACCCATGGTTGGAAAAATCATCAGTTATGAGACAGACATGGATTATTTCAATAATTCCTTTTCTTCTAAAGGTGGCCTTACAATTTAAAAGACTTAACTATAGGATGCATATTTTAAAAGAGATCTCTTGGTGTTAAATCAATCCTTGGAGAAAACTGAATATCTACAAGTATAGTGTTAAGTATATTAACCTAAAATTACTTCATTCAGTGTTTGTAAATGTTTTATTTTGAAATAATTTAAAGGTAAGTAATAGAAGATCATAAAAATCGTTTCAGGAGCCCCGGCCAGTGTGGCTCAGTTGGTTGAGTGTCATCCATGCACCAAGAGGTTGATGGTCAGGGCACATACCTGGGTTGCAGGTTTGATCCCCGGTAGGGGGAATGCAGGAGGCAGGTGAATGTTGTTTCTCTCTCACATCATTGTTTCTCTCTCTCTCCTCCCATCTTCTCTCTCTAAAATCAATACAAACATATTTAAAACATAATAGTACAAGAAATTCCTTTGTATCCTTCACCCAGATTCACCTATTAACATTTTGCCAAGGTTGCTTTATCATTCTCTTTCTTTCACCTCTCTTTTCCTAAATACTTTGGTGTGTATTTCTAAAGAACAAAGGCATTCTCTTACATAGCCACAATACAGTGACCAAATTCAGGAAATTTAACATAGATACAATACTAGTATCTAATCTTGAGTCCTTATTTCACTTAACAATTGTTCCTATCACTTCATTTGTTGTCACAAAACTTCTTCAACAATGTAAACCCACTCAGTTCTCTTCTATGGGTTCTTTTTGTTTAAACTTATCAGTAAGTTTTAACTTGCCTATGAACACTGGGAAAACTACAGCAGACTTTGAAAAGCTATTTGAAGAGAACATATGTTATCACTATTGACTAATATGTTAAAACCATAAATTTGGAACGGTTACTGGTGAACTGTGAGTAATTCTTTTTCATGGATATCTATTTTAGGCATCAAGTGTTTGCTTCTTAGTATGTGAGCCTGTAGTTCTGTCACCATCCTTGCCCCACTGTTTGACAAAGTTTGGTCCCAAGTTTGTAAAAATTAGGAAGGAGATAAGGGAAGTATATATTATCCCTCTATGGGCACATTTCTCCAGGTTCTGCCTTCTGGGAGACTGTATTCTCTATCAACATCTTTACAAATGGAGAAGAGCTCAGAATTGTCAACTATATACTGTAATTAAACGAGTAACATTTTGAACCTTTTCTCTCTCTCTCTCTCTTTTTTCAGAAAAAGGCACTTTATAGAAGCATAGATTTTACAGAGCTGGGAATTCAGAAACACCTCAATCCCACCTTTCCCAGCACATAAGACATCCTGTCAGGCTAGACCCCCTAACCTGCTAAGAAGGTGTGTCTGCCTCAGAAGCCTGCTTGAGGGAATTTCTCACTCCTTCTTGTCACCCTGTATGCATGGTTGTTTCTCTGAAAATTATTAGGCCAAGAAGGTCTAAAACAGTGTTGGTTTAAGCCAGTTTTGTATCCCAGAGAAGTATGCAGCTGCATCTCTTTGTCGCAGATTATCAGGAAATTTCTTACCTAGAGTCTACTGCAGCATACACTTTCATGTGAGGGGGTTTCAGGGTTTGCCCCCTACCAAGGAGAGATTCATTCAGAAAGATTTTTGAAATTCTTCTTCTTCTCCTCCTCCTCCTCCTCCTCCTCCTCCTCCTCCTCCTCCTCCTCCTCCTCCTCCTCCTCCTCCTCCTCCTCCTCCTCCTTCTTCTTCTTCTTCTTCTTCTTCTTCTTCTTCTTCTTTTCTCTCTCTCTCTCTCTCTCTCTCTCTCTCTCTCTCTCTCTCTCTCTCTCTCCTCATCTTCCATTCTGAATTAATTCTCTTTCTCTCTGAATGTTGAGTTCCTGATTAAAGCCTGATTAGTATGCTTCCTAGAGCCCTGGGAATATCATGCTCCTTAGACATCTGTATTATACATCCTGGTTTAATGTCTTATCAGTCAGCTTCCTATTTTAATTACCTAAACTCTATGGTTAATAAGTCAGGTTTTCAGGGTGGTACTGTAAGACCATTCCCCCACCACCCAGTGAAGAAGAGTGTTGAGTGTTTCCTTCCCACGTCCCGCGTGGGTCAGGGTTCAGGAACTGGAAGCAGAGCCGCACACAAGTGAAAATGAAGACAAGAGATAATTTGGAATATTGGGGGATCAGGCGGGAAAGTCCAACTCAAGGGGAAGGACTTCCTCCCGTGCTCAGGCCTCACCAAGCTTTTTTTGATCTGGGATGCACCCATAGCATAGCCCTTAGGCAGGTGACCCCCTGCAACAGGCAGACTAGCTCATCAGCAAGGATTTACATAATAATAAATGGGGGAGTAGTTTCAGCTACCACTGTCTGGACAAACAGAGGTGGCGCCTAGCTCCAACCTTTGCTAGGGCTTCAAAGGCACCCAGCCTTCGGAGGGGGGGGGGGGTCTCTATCTATGCTTATCAGATAGTGAAGGCAATAAACTTTCCCACAGAAGAGAATGGTTCTCTGTTGACCTCCTTAAGTTGAGTGGCAAAATCTTTTAAGAACAACAGTGGCCAGCTGTATGGCTGCAGAGCTCCAAGAATTGGAAAGTTATCACTCACTCCTCTCCACTAACTAGAAATGTTTGCACACTAACCAGAGATGTCTGGCATACACTCTATAATTATTTTTAAACTCATGGGGATGCTGTTGTGAGTAATAGAAAAGGACTGATTTAAATTGTCACTATATTTAAATTAACTTTGTCATTGACCCCCCAACCCCTACCATGTACAGTTGCTAAAATCCAAGCACTATTATGTAGGAAAGGACCTTAAAAGACCTCCTTTGTCATTGGAAATGTTTGGAACTGCTACCCTGGAAGGTTTTTGTTTTTTTTCTCTGCTGGAATGTTTTATCATGTGTGCTCATACTAGTACACTTTTCCTTTTTTTAAAAAAAATATATTTTATTGATTTTTTACAGAGAGGAAGGGAGAGGGATAGAGAGTAGAAACATCCATGAGAGAGAAACATCGATCAGCCGCCTCTTGCACACCCCCTACTGGGGATGTGCCTGCAACCAAGGTACATGCCCTTGACCAGAATCAAACCCGGGACCCTTGGGTATGCAGGCTGACACTCTATCCACCGAGCCAAACCAGTCAGGGCCACTTTTCCTTTTAAGAAGATGGTTGTTCACATGCAAACCACTTGGCTTTTCTATTTTCCAGCTTGATACAGAGTTAATAAAATGTGAATGTTCTATCTTCAAAAAGTAAATTATCTACCTTTACACAAAGTAGGTTATTAAAACAAAATGCAAAGCACTAATAAATGTGTATTACAATAACCATCAAAATAGTGATTTATTGAATTAATTGCGGTGACATTGGTCAACATGAACATATAGGTTTCAGGTGTGGGTTTCTATATTACGAGATCTTTATATTGCACCATGTGATCACCACTCAAAGTCAAATCTCCTGTCACCATATATTAGGATCCCTACTCCCCCCACCCCTTCACTCTGGCAATCACCACACTGCTATTGGTGTTCACAAATTTCAGTTTTATATACCACATATGAGTGAAATCATATGGTTCTTAGCTTTTTATGACAGACTTATTTCACTTAGCATAATGTTCTCAAGGTCCATCCATGTTGTTGCCAATGGCACTATTTCATCCTTTCTTATGGCTGAGTAGTACTCCATCGTGCATATATACCACGTCTTCTTTATCCAATCCTCTATTGTGGGACACTTTTGTTGTTTCCATGTCTTAGGCATCATGAATAATGCTGCAGTGAACCTAGGGATGCATATATCTTTGCGAATACATGATTTAGATTTTTTGGTATATACCCCGGAAAGGGATTGCTGTGTCATAAGGTAGCTCTATTCTTAATTTAGAAGGAATCACCAAACTGCTTTCCATAGTGGTTGTACCAGTTACATTCCCACCAACAGTGAATAAGAGTTCCCTTTTTCAAAACCTCTCCAACACTTATAATTGCTTGTCTTGTTGATAATGGTCATACCAACAGGTGTAAGATGGTATCTCATTGTAGTTTTGATTGGCATTTCCTACTTACCAGTGAGGTTGAACATCTTTTCATATATCTATTGGCTGTTCATATGTCTTCTTGGGAGAGGTGTATTTTCAGGTCTTCTGCCAACTTTTTGATTGGATAGTTTGTTTGGTATTTAATTTTACGAGTTATACATATATTTTGGAAATTAAACCTTTGTCAGAGAAACTGTTTGCAAATATCTCCCATTTGGTTGCCTACCTGATTGTTTTGTTGTCAGTTTCTTTAGCTGTGCAGAAGCTTTTTAGTTTGATATAGTCCCATTCATTTGTTTTTGCCTTTACTTCCCTTTCCTTTGGGGTCAAGTTAAAAAAGTTCTCTCTGACCAAGGTCCATAAGTTTGGTACCTATATTTTCTCCTATGTAACTTATTGTTTTACGTCTTATATTTAGGTCTTTGATCCATTTTGAATTAATTTTTGTACATGGGGACAGACTGTAATCCAGTTTCATTCATTTGCATGTGACTTTCCAGTTTTCCCAGCACCATTTATTGAAGAGACTGTCTCGACTCCACTGTGTATTTCTGGCTCCTTTGTCAATAATTACCTGTCCATATACATGTGACTTTATAGCTGGGCTTTCTATTCTGTTCCATTGATTGGTGTGTCTGTTTCTATGCCAATACCATGCTGTTTTGATTATCATAGTTCTGTAGTATAATTTTAAGTCAGGTAGCATACCTCCAGCTTCATTCTTTTTTTCTCAGGATTGCTTTGACTATTTTTGGGTCTTTTGTGGTTCTATACAAATCTGATGATTTCTCATTCTATTTTTTAAAAAAATGACATTGGGATTTTGATGGGGATTGCATTAAACCTGTATATTGCTTTGGGTAATATAGCCATTTTAAACATGTTGATTCTTCCAATCCATGAACATGGAATACTCTTCCATTTTGTTGTGTTTTTTTCAATCTCTTTTAATGATGCTTGGTAATTTTCAGTATATAGGTCTTTCACATTCTTTGTTAAGTTTATTTGTAGGTATTTTTTACTCTTTTGGTTGCTATTGCAAAAGGAATTGGTTTTTTCACTTCTTTTTCTGATGTGTTATTATATAAGAAGGCAATGGATTTTTGAAGATTGATTTTGTATCCTGCAACTTGACTGTATTTGTTTATTGTTTCTAATAGTTTTTTGGTGGATCCTTTAGGGCAGGAGTCCTCAAACTATGGCCCGCGGGCCACATGCAAATACAAATATTGTATTTGTTCCTGTTTTGTTTTTTTACTTCAAAATAAGATATGTGCAGTGTGCATAGGAATTTGTTCATAGTGAACTGGCCCCCTGTTTAAAAAGTTTGAGGACCCCTGCTTTAGGGTTTTCTGTATACAGAATCATGTCATCTGCAAAAAAGTGACAGTTTGATTTCTTCCTTCCCTATTTGGATGCCTTATATCTTTCTCTTGCCTTATTGCTCTGGCTAGGACTTCTAGCACCATGTTGAATAGTAGTGGTGAGAGTGGACATCCTTATCTTGTTTCTGATCTTAGAGGAAAAGCTTTCAGTTTTTCACCATTGAGTGCCGGGCTTCTTGTCCCAGCATCAAGAAGGGTTCAGGAATCTGGAAAAGGCTGTGCTGGAGCGAGCAGGAGCCGGCTCTGAGTTCCAGTGAAGGCAACAAAGTTTCAATTATAGAAGGTAAATAAATCCCAGAATAAAAAAAAGAAAAAAAGGAGAGGCTGGGAGCTTCCGTTGCCGGGGTGCTTGGCCAGCCTGAAAACAGCCCTCAGCCCCTCACCCAGGCTGGCCAAACCTCCATGGGGTGAGGGTCCCCACTGGGGGGGTGGCTTGACCAGCCTGCAAATAGCCATCAGCCCCTCACTCAGGCTGTCCAGGCACCCCAGTGGGGACCCCCACCCTGAAGGGGGTGTGGCCAGCCTGGAAATGGCCCTCAGCCCCTCACCCAGGCTGGCCAGGCACCCCAGCAGGACCCCCACCCTGATCCGGGACACCCTTCAGGGCAAACCAGCCAGCCCCTACCCGTGCACCAGGCCTCTATCCTATATAATAAAAGGGTAATATGCAAATTGACCCTAATATAGCAGAAGGACTGGGAATGACTGGTCACTCTGATACACACTGACCACCAGGGGCAGACGCTTAATGCAGGAGCTGTCCCCTGGTGGTCAGTGTGCTCCCACAGGGGAGCTCTGCTCAGCCAAAAGCCAGGCTGATGGCTGCCAGCACAGCAGTGGTGGCGGGAACCTCTCCTGCCTCAGCAGCGCTAAGGATGTCTGACTGAAGCTTAGGCCTGCTTCCCTGCTGGCAAGTGGACATCCCCTGAGGGCTTCCGGGGGCTGCCAGAGGGATGTCTGACTGCCAGCTTAGGCCCAGTTCCCCAGAGAGCGGGCCTAAACCAGCAGGTGGTCATCCCCCAAGGGGCCCCAGACTGCGAGAGAGCACAGGCCAGGCTGAGGGACCCCCCCAAGTGCACAAATTTTTGTGCACCGAGACTCTAGTCTATTTATAAGATCATATGATTTTTATCCTTCCTTTTGTCTATGTTGTGTATTAATTTCATTGATTTGTGTATGTTGAACCATCCTTGTGCCCTTGGAATGAACCCCACTTTATCATGTTTTATTTTTTAGATGTACTATTGTATTAGATTTGCTAGTATTTTGTTTAGGGTTTTTGCATCTGTGTTCAAGAGAGATATTGGTCTGTAGTTTTCTTTTTTTGTGTTATCTTTGCCAGGTTTTGGTATCAGGGTTATATTTGCCGGGGTTCTTGTCCTAGCATCAAGAAGGGTTCAGGAATCTGGAGAAGGCTGCGCATAGATTTAATAGGAATCCAGAGACTAATAAAGAGTCAGGAGACAAGATATAGTTTTGAAAGGCATTGGGGGTCAGAGGAGCTTAGCTAAAGGTGTCGAGTAATACTCCCTCCACGTTCTGTGTGGAGTAGGGTTCGGTATCTGAAAGAGGAGCCGCACAACAAATGAGAGAAAAAGACACGAAATAATTTGGAAATGTCGGGGAGCCAGGCGGGCAAGTCCAACTCAAGGAGAGAGAGAGACTTCCCCCGATGCTCTGGCCGCTCCAACCTTTTATTTGGTCTGGGGTAGCCCTAGGGTAAGGAGGTTTGTCTGGGGTAGCCCTAGGGTAAGGATGTTTCAATGACACACAGATTAGGTCATAACATGAACCTTAGGCAATTTACATGATTAAAGGTAGGGAGGTTGCTTCAGCTACCATTATCTAGATTAACTGGGTGGTACACAGCCTTGACCTTTGCTAGGGCTTCAAGGTTACTAACTTTTGGGGTCTCTGTCTATACTCAGCTAATGAAGACAGTAAATGGACTCCGGCAAAAGGAGGTAAGATCCAAGATCTTAAGTCTAAGGTCTTATGTTCTCTCCGTCCCCAGGAACCCATGCTTTTTATTAACACAACTTGTCCTGAGGCGAGGCAGAGATATACACTTCAAGGGGTATACAGAAACATTATCAGAATGGGGAAATTAGCTCACGGCTGTTCAGGTGTTTGGCCAGTAGGAGGCAATAACATGTAGATTAAGATGCCCTTTAACTGTCTGGCAGCCAAGCAATTATCCCTTTTCAGGTTTGGGGAAATGCCTTCAGCCATTCCCAACAGGTGACTACATGAGACTCAACCCTGTTGAGTCCCCAAGTATGGTAGCAATCATCTCAGGTAGAAACTATAGTTTAACTTTAACCCTGCTGTTTGGCTTCTGTACTTATTTGCTTTGGTTAACAATAGAAAAGTTATTTTGATTTTCTGAATTATATAAATCATCCCATTCGATTGAATACCTTATTGATTGTAATGTGAATACCCCATTGGTTGTGGTCATAGTGGTTTTAGAAAGCAAATTCTTCTGTACCTGGGAACCAGGACAGCACAATTATACCAAGACCCGAAGGCTCCAGATAATGTGTCCCTGTTGACTCAGTGGTCCCAAGACCCGAGGGCTCCAGGCAATGTGTTTCTGTTGATTAAGTGATCAGGAGACCTGAAACTATAATTTAGCTAACATGCTTAATTCTGCTTCTGTAAACTGCTTTTTTGAAAACCAGGTTCCTCATTCAAAACCCTGGGAGGTAATCAATACCTTTGTGATCTTTGCCTATATAAATCTGGTGTTGGGGCTGGGGAGGGTACTGCGAGATTTGGGAGAGCAAAATGCCCCCTCGTAGTCCCGGATTTTCAATAAATGTGACTCCGTAATTCGACTTCTTGAGGCGTCCTTGTGTGATTTGCGGGGTACATTACAACACCTTTTGATGAAACTCTTGAAATTATGACATGCTGGAATTGGTCTCCTGCAATATTGGTCTCATAGAAGTATTGCCTTTTCTTGAATTTTGTTTGTAAGAGTTTGAGAAGGATCGGTTTTAAATCTTGTTTGAACATTTGGAAGAATTCATTGGTCAAACCATCTGGTCTTGGACTTGGAGGTTTTTGATGGTTACATTAATTTCCTACTGCTGATTGGTCTATTCAGATTTTCCATTTCTGTATGATTTAGTCCAGGGATATTATATATTTCCAGGAATTTATTCATTTATTTAAGGTTATTGAATTTGGTGGCATATATATTCTAGTATGATCCTTTGTATATCTGTGATGTCTGTGATGGCTTCTCTCTCATTTCTGATTTTGTTTATATAGATCTTTTTCCTTTTTTCCTTAGGGAGTCTAATCAGGTCCTTGTCAATTTTATTAATCTTTTCAAAGAACCAGCTCTTTTTTGTATTGATTTTTTCTTCTCTATTTCATATAATTCTGCTGGCTTTCAGTTGCTTCTGTTCTTCTTTTTCTAGCTTTTTAAGATGTGATATTAGGTTGTTTACTTGGGATTTCTCTTGTTTCTTCAGATAGGCATGCAATATTATAAAATTCCCTCTTTTACTGCATCCCAGAGATTTTACTTTGTTGTATTATCATTTTCATTTGTCTCTGCATATCTTTTGATCTCATCTTTTATTTCTTCTTTGACTAAGTCATTTTTTAGTAGTATGTGGTCTAATCTCCACATATTTGTGGGTTTCTTCACTTCCTTTTTGCAGTTAATTTCTAATTTAAAGACATCGTGATCAGAGAATATGCTTGGTATAATTTCAATCTTCTTGAATTTGTTGATGCTAGTTTTGTGACCCAACATATGGTCTATCCTTAAGAATGTTCCACGTGCACTGGAGAAAAATGAATAATCTGATGTGCTGGGATGAAAGGTTCTGGGATGGTCATTATGTCTATTTCACCTAATGTTTCATTTAAGGCTAATATTTCTTTATTGATTTTCTGTTTGGTTGATCTATCTAGAGCTGTCAATGGAGTATTAAGGTCCCTAATTATGATTGTGTTTTGATCTGTTTCTCCCTTTAGTTCCATGAGTAGTTGTTTTATATATTTTGGTGCTCCCTGGATGGGTGCATGTATAATAAGTGCTATGTTTTCTTGATGTAGTGTCCCCTTTTCTCTCTATAAAATATCCATCTTTGTCTAGTAATGTTGAATTCTATTTTTTTCAGATATAAGTATGTCTACACCTACTTTTCTGTGGATGTTATTTGCTTGGAGAATCATTTTCTATGCTTTTACTTTCAATCTACATTTGTCTTTGTAGTTTAGATGTGTCTCTTGTACACAGCATATGATTGGATTTTTGACCACTCACTATTCTGTGCCTCTTTATTGGTGAATTCAGACCATTTACATTTAGGGTAATTATTGATGTATGAGGATTTTCTATAGCCATTTTATCTTTTATTTTCTGGTAGCTCTGGGTCTCCATTGGTTATTTTCCTTTGTGTTTCTGTCTGTTGTTTTTGTTTGGTGCTATTCCATACTTCTTTATTCTTTTTTAAAGCTATTTGTCTTAGTTTGGGGATTTTTGTGTGTGGTTACCATTAGGGTATAAAAAATGAAGTTACATATATACCATAGGTGTTTTATTTTTGAGTGCATTTGATCTTCATCTTCCTTTGCCAGTTCAGACCTTTACCTCCTTCCCTTTTATGTTTTTGTTGTCACAAATTATCCTTGTTTATGTTTAAGGTTTTTGGTTATTTTACTCGTAGTGTGACCTGATGTTCTTTATTTCATGTAGAATAACTCCCTTGCATATTTCCTTCAATGGAAGTTTTCTGGTGGTAAAATCCCTCAGCTTCTGCATGTATGGAAATGTCTTTATTTCTTCTTCATATTTAAAGGATAATTGTGCTGGTAATTAATTATTCTCTTTCAGACATTTGGTTCTACTCTCTTCTGGCTTGTGGAGTTTCTGCTGAGAAGTCAGATGAAAGTCTGATGGGTTTTCTTTTATAGGTCACTTCTTTTCCCTGGCTGCTTTGAGAATTTCTTATTTGTCATTAATTCTTTTTCTAAATTTATCTTTATTGTTTAAAGTATTACAAATATCCCCTTTGTTTGTTTATTTTTCTTATTGACCCCCTCCACCCCACACTTTCCCCTCCCAGGCCTTCACCACTCTATTGTCTGTGTCCATGCATTTAAGTTCCCCAGTTAATCACTCCCCATCCCCCACACCCACCTTCCTTCTGAAATTTTTCAGTCTGTTGCATACTTCTATGTCTCTGGATTTATTTTGTTCATCAGTTTATTTTTTTCTTGCTGTTGTGTTTTTTTTTTAATTCTTTATTGTTGAAACTATTACATATGCCTCTTTTTTCCCACATTCTCTCCTGCTCCCTCCCAGCACATGTCCTTGCCCCTCCCTATTGTCTGTGTCCTTTGAGTATGCTTATATGCATGCATTCAAGTTCGTTGGTTAATTTCTTACCACCACTTCTGAGGCTCAATGGTCTGTTCGATGCTTCTATGTCTCTGGATATATTTTAGTTCATCAATTTATGTTGTTCATTATATTCCACAAATGAGTGAGATCATGTGGTATTTATCTTTCTCTAACTCATTTATTTCACTTAGCATAATGCTCTCCAGGTCCATGCATACTGTTGCAAATGGTAAGAGTTATTTTTCTTTCTTTACTGCTGCATAGAATTCCATCATGTTAATGTACCACAGCTTTCTCCTCCACTCACACTATGACTTTAATTGCAATATCAGAGGACATTTTCTTCTTTTTTTTAAAGAGAAAAACATATCTTTTAAAATTCTTTATTGTTTAAGGTATTATATATGTCTCTGCCCCTCCCCCCACTGACCTCTCCCTGGCCACCCCCAACCCACTAGCACATGCCCTAACCCCCCTAGTGTCTATGTTCATTGGTTATGCTTATATGCATGCATACAAGTCCTTTGGTTGATCTCTTACCACCCCCACTCCACTGCCTTCCCTTTGAAGTTTGACAGTCTGTTTGATGCTTCTCTGTCTCTGTATCTATTTTTGTTCATCAGTTTATCTTGGTCATTATATTCCACAAATTGAGTGAGATCATGTGATATTTATCTTTCTCTGACTGGCTTATTTCGCTTAGCATAATGCTCTCCAGTCCATGCATACTGTTGCAAATGGTAAGATTTCTTCTTTTTTCTTTTTTACTGCTGCATAGAGTTCCATCATGTTAATGTATCACAGCTTTTTTATCTACTCATATGGTGATTGGGCTGTTACTAAATCTTAGCTATTATAAATTGTGCTGCCATGAAGATAGGGGTGCATATATTCTTTCTGATTGTTGTTTCTGGTTGCTTAATATACACTGAGTGGCCAAATTATTATGACCACCCCATCAGTACTTCGTTGGGCCACCTTTTGCCTTCAATACTGCGGCAATTCTTCTTGGCATTGACTCCAAGAGATGTTGAAAGGTGATGCGAGGAATCTGACACCATGCCTGATGAATAGCACTGTCCAGTTTTGTGAGATTTGATCGTTGTGGAACCGGCTGCCTGATGGCCCTTTTAACTTCATCCCACAAATGCTCAATTGGATTGAGATCTGGTGATTGTGGGGGCCACCTAAGCAAGGTACAGTCTCCCTCATGTTCTTGAAACCACTCCTGCACAATACGAGCACTGTGGCATGGCACATTGTCTTGTTGGAAGAAGCCATCTCCATTGGGATACGCCATCAACATGATAGGATGAACTTGATCAGCAATGATACTTAGGTATGTTGTGCTATTCAGAAGTTGTTCCACACTGCTGGAAACCAAGATCAACAGTAATTGATATCAATGTGAGAGTCCAGCAGAAGGCTGGCCAGAACTCCTTTTCATATTCACAGGGTGAATATTTACATTTTATTACCTACTGCTGACTCAATGGCCTAAAGCAACCCCCACCCCCCAAAACCTGACAATCTTACTGTTTACTAAACATTACCATTGGTATGTCTGTTTGCATTTCTAAAAGGCAATTGTGTATTCTAGTAAATAAAAGCAGATGGGAACAGAGACTCAGTGAAACTTGACTTCTCCAGTCAAGTCTTCCCCTGGCTTTCCCCCTCTTAATTTCAAAATTAATATTTCATCTTGTGTGTCAATTTGTGCGTCAGCTCTTTCTCCAAGCCTTTGAACCCAAAAGCTATGTTGGCCATGGCCTTTCACACCACATGAATTAAAGGGCCCAAATCATGCCAGGAAAACATGGCCCAAACCATAACACTGCCTCCAAAATCTTGAAGGGTTGTACTCATGCATGTGGGGTGCATGCTTTCATACTGTTTCCACCAAATTCTCACTCTACCATCTGCATGATGCAACTGGAAATGTGATTCATCGGATCACATGACTTTTTTTCAATGCTCGACTGTCCAATCCTTGTGTTCCTGTGAGAATTGGAGACATTTTATCTTGGTAACTGCAGACAGCAAAGGTGTTCGAACAGGTCTTCAGCTTCCATATCCCATATGATGCAGTGTATGGCTAATTTGCCTACAAACGTCAGGTGGTCATAATAATCTGGCCACTCAGTTTATATTCCTAGAGGTGGGATACTGGGTCAAATGGCAATTCCATATTTAATTTTTTGAGGAAATTCCATACTGTATCCCATAATGGCTGCAGCAGTCTATATTACCACTAGCAGTGTGCTAGGGTTCCCTTTTCTCCACATCCTTTCCAAGGTTTGTTGTTTGTTGATGACAACATTCTGATAGTTGTTATGTGATATCTCCTTATTGTTTTAATTTGCATCTCTCTAATGATTAGAGCCTTTGAACATTTCCCCATATGTCTCTTGGCCTTCTGTATGTCCACTTTGGAGAAGTATCTATATTGTTCCTTTGTCCATTTTTTAATTGTATTGTTTGTCTTCCTTTTGCTAAATTGTATGAGTTCCTTATATATTTTGGGAATTAACACCTTATTAGATGTATTATTGGCAAATATGATCTCCCATGCAATGGGCTCTCTTTTCATTTTGTTTATGGTTTCTTTTGCTGTGCAGTTTGTGTGTGTGTGTGTGTGTGTGTGTGTGTGTGTGTGTGTGTGTGTTTAATGTAGTCCTATTTGTTTATTTTCTCCTTAGTTTCCTTTACCCCTTGGAGATATATCAGTAAACATATTACTATGCTAGATGTCTTTTGCTTCCTATGGTTTCTTCCAAGAGTGTAATGATTTCACAACTTACATTTAAGTCTTTTATTTATTTTTGGTTTATTCTTGTGCATAGTTTAAGTTGGTGGTCTAGTTTCATTTTTTTCATGTATCTGTCCAATTTTCCCAGGACCATTTATTGAAAAAAGTGTCTTTACTCCGTTGTATACTCTTGTCCCCTTTGTCAAATATTAATTGAGCATAATGGCTTTGGTCGATTTCTGGATTCTCTGTTTCATTCCATTGACCTATATGCCTGCTCTTGTACCAGTACCAGGCTTTTTTGAGTACAGTGGCTTTGTAGTATAACTTGGTTTATGGTACTGTGATTCCTCCAACTTTGTTCTTCTTTCTTAAGATTTCTACAGCTATTTGGGGTCTTATTTGATTCCATATAAATTTTTAGAGTATTTGTTTTAGGTCTGTGAAATATGCCAGTGGTATTTTAATATGGATTGCATTGAATCTGTAGATTGCTTTGGGTAATATGGACATTTTTATGCTAATTCTACTAATCCATGAACATGGTATATTTTCCCATTTGTTTATATTTTCCTCTGTCTCTTTTTCCAACATCATGTAGTTTTTCAAGTACAGGTCTTTTACCTCCTTAGTTAAGTTTATGCCAAAGTATCCTAAATTTTTTGTTGCAATATAAATGGGACTTATTTTATTATTATTATTATTATTATTATTATTATTATTATTATTATTATTTTTAGTTTCTCTTTCTGAGAGTTCATTACCAGTGTATAAAAATGTCATTGATTTTGGGGTGTTAATTTTATACCCTGTTACATTGCCAAATTCATTTATTAAATCTAGTAGGTTTTTGGTGGAGTCTTCAGGGTTTTATATGTACAATGTCATGTCATCTGTGAATAATTACAGTTTTACTTTCTCCTTTCCAATTTGGATGCCATTTATTTTTTCTTCTTGTCTGATTGCTATGGCTAGCACTTCTAGTACTATATTGAATAAGAGTAGTGAAAGTGAACTTTCACTGTCTTGTTCCTGTTCTTAGGAGAAATGCATTTAGTTTTACCCCTTCAGTGTGATGTTGGCTGTAGTTTTTTTCATACATGGCTTTTATCATATTGAGCTATGATCCCTCTAATCCCACTTTGCTGAGAGTTTTTATCAAAAATAGGTGTTACATTTTGTCAAATGCTTTTTCTGCATCAATTGATATAATCATTTGATTTTTTCTTCCTATCTGTTTATGTGCTGTATCACATTTATAGATTTGTGAATATTGTACTAGCTTTGCATCTGCATAATAAATCCCACTTGGTCATGGTGTATGATCTTTTTAATGTATTGCTGGATCTAAGTTGCTAATATTTTGTTTAGGATTTTAGTATCTATATTTATCAGTGATACTGGCCTGTAATTCTCTTTCTTTGTAGTATCTTTTTTTTCACATGTGCAAACTGTTTTATTTTATTTTTAAAGAAGATTTAATAATTTAAGAAAAATATTCAACTTACAGACTTAATTGAAAAAACAGAACCATGATACAATGCTCTATATACAGTGGTCCTAATTGTGTAAAAGAAAATACATTTATATATATATATATATATATATATATATATATATATATATGAGAGAGAGAGAAATGACAAAGACATATTTATATGAACTGGTACAAATTTCATTATTAGAAAACATAATAAATATTCTTGAAACCTCACTTTATAACAAATTCCCTTTTTCTCTTTACATGCTCTTTGGCCCTCTTGCAGTTCCTCAAATTTAAAACTTGTGGTTCCTATGCCTCAGATGACCTCCTCATTCCCTCCAGCTATTTATTTATTTTTAATTTAAATTTTGTATTGTTTAAAGTGTTACATATGTCTCCTTTTTTCCCCTTGACCTCTCCCCGGCCGCTCCCACCCCCTCCCCAGCACATGCCTTAACCCCCTACTGTCTGTGTCCATTGCTTATGCTTATATCCATGCATACAAGTCCTTTGGTTGATCTCTTACCCCAATCCATCCTTCTCTGCCTTCTCTCTGAGGTTGGACAGTCTGTTTGATGTTTCTATGTCTCTGGATCTATTTTTGTTCATCAGTTTATGTTGTTTATTATATTCCACAAATGAGTGCGATTACGTGATATTTATCTTTCTCCAACTGCCTTATTTAGATTAGCATAATGCTCTCCAGTTCCATCCATGCTGTTGGAAATGGTAAGAGTTTTTTTTCTTTTCTACAGCAGTGTAGTATTCCATTGTGTAGATATACCACAGTTTTTTAATTCACTTATCTGCTGATGAGCACTTAGTCTGTTTCCAAATCTTAGCTATTGTAAATTGTTCCGCTATGAACATAGAGGTGCATATATCCTTTCTGACTGGTGTTTCTGATTTCTTGGAATATATTCCTAGAAGTAGAATTACTCGGTCAAATGGGATTTCCATTTCTAAGTTTTTGAGGACACTCCATGCTGTTTTCCACAGTGACTGTACCAGTCTATATTCACGCCAGCAGTGCATAAGGGTTCCTTTTTCTCCACATCCTCGCCAGCACTCGTCATTTGTTTGTAGTATCATTATCTAGTTTTGGAGTTAGGGTAATGGTGGCCTCGTTATAAGAGCTTGGAAGTATTCCTTCCTCTTGATTTTTTTTTTTTTTGGAATAGTTTGAGGAGAATAGATGTTCCTCTTTGTATGCTTAATAAAACTCCCTTGTGAAGCCATCCGCACCAGGACTTTTGTTTGCTGTGAGTTTGTGATTATTGCTTCAATTTCATCAATAAGTATTGGCCTATTCAGTTTTTCAGATTCTTTCTGATTTTGAGTTTGGAAAGATTGTATTTTTGTAGGAATATGTCCATTTCATCCAGGTTGTCCAGTTTGGGAAATATATTGTTTCATAGTACTTTCTAACAATCATTTATATTTCTGTGGGGTCAGTTGTTACTTGACCTCTTTCATTTCTGATTTTATTTAAGTCCTCTCTTTTTGTTTCTTGATAAGTCTGGATAATGGTTCATCAATGTTGTTTATCTTTTCAAAAAACCATTTCTTGGTTTTATTGATTTTTTTGTATTGTGTTTTTGGTCTCTAGGACTTTTATTCCCCTCTGATCTTTATTATTTCTTTCCTTCTACTTACTCTGGTCTTGTCTTGTTCTCTTTCTAATTCGGTAGGGTTAGATAATTTATAAAAAGTTTATTTTGTTTTTTAATTTTTTTGTTTGTTTGTGTTTGTGGTTTGTTTGTTTTTTGGATTTTTTTTTTTTGTAGGCCTATAATGCTATGAACTTCCCTTCCAGGTCTTATCGCACTGTGTCCCATTGATTTTACACTGTCGTGTGTTCATTTCCATTTGTTTCCAGGTAGTTTTTTATTCCTTTCTTATCTCATTTGTTGCCCATTCATTGTTTAATAATATACTATTTAGCCTCTGTGTATTTGAATGTATTGTAGTGTTTTTATTGTCATTGATTTCTAATTTCATGCTATTGTGATTCAAGAAGATGCTTGATATGGTTTCAGTGCTCTTGTAGTTGTAGAGACTTTTTTTGTATCCTAACATGTGGTCTATCTTTGAAAATGTCATATGTGCACTTGAGAAGAATATATATTCTATAGCTTTGGGAAATGTTCTGAAAATGTCAATTAGTTCCATCTGATCTAGTGTGTCATTTAGGTTTTCTGTTTCTGTATTGATTTTTTTTGGCCTAGAAGATCTATCCAGTAATGTGTATTGCTTTTAATTTTTCCTTAAAGTTCTCCAGAATGTGTGTGTATATACATATATATATATATATATATATATATATATATATGTATATACACATATATATACATATATATATATCCTATATAATAAAAGAGAAACATGCAAATTAACCATCCCTCTGCTATGCTCAAGCCATGCCGACAAGCCACGCCCACAAGCCAATCAGGAGCAAGTATGCAAATTAACCCAACTAAGATGGTGGTGGCCATGGAGCCAGAGCCAGCAGGAGGCTTGGGTTGCCCCCAGCAATGGAGGAAGCCAAGCTTCCTGCCTACCCTCCCAGCCTTGGGCTCTGCTCAAGGCTACAAAGTTTCAATTATAGAAGATAAATAAATCCCAGATACCTGCTTCCAGCCAGCCCGCTGGAAAAAAAATAAAGAAAAAAAGGAGAGGTTGGGAGCTAGGGTCGCCAGGGGTGTGGCCAGCCTGAAAACAGCCTTCAGCCCCTCACCCAGGCTGGCCAGGAACCCCAATGGGACCCCTCACCCTGAAGGGGCTGTGGTAAGCCTGAAAATGGCCCTCAACCCCTCACCCAGGCTGGCCAGGCACCCCAGCAGGACCCCCACCCTGATCCAGGACACCCTTTGGGGCAAACCAGCTGGCCCCTACCCGTGCACCAGGCCTCTATCCTATATAATAAAAGAGTAATATGCAAATTGGCCCTAATATAGCAGAAGGACTGGGAATGACTGGTCACTATGACACACACCACCAGGGGGCAGATGCTCAATGCAGGAGCTCCCCTCTGGTGGTCAGTGTGCTCCCACAGGGGGAGCTCTGCTCAGCCACAAGCCAGGCTGATGCCTGCCAGCACAGCGGTGGTGGTGGGAGCCTCTCCTACCTCAGCAGCGCTAAGGATGTCCTACTGCAGCTTTGGCCTGCTTCCCTGCTAACAAGTGGACATCCCCCAAGGGCTCCCGGGCTGCCAGAGGGATGTCTGACTGCCAGCTTAGGCCCGATCGCCCCAGGGAGAGGGCCTAAGCCAGCAGGTGGACATCCCCCGAGGGGTCCAGACTGTGAGAGGGCACAGGCTGGGCTGAGGGACCCCCCAAGTGCACAAATTTTTATGCACCAGGCCTCTAATATATATTGGGGTACATATATGTTTACCAGAGCTATAGCTTTTTGTTATATAGATCCCATTAGTATTATGAAGTGGCCTTCATTATCTATTGTTATGGCCTTCACTTTGAAGACTATTTTGTCAGTTATGAATATCGCTATCCCAGCTTTTTGTAAATTCTTATTTGCCTGGAATTTTTTTTTCTAGCCCTTCACTTTCATTCGATGTGAGTTCTTTGTTCTGAGTTTGGTCTCTTGTGGACAACATATATATGGGTCATGTGTTCTTATCCATTCAGCTGTCCTATGTCTTTTTATTGGAGCATTTAAACCATTTAAGGTTATTATTGATAGCTACTTATTTATTGCCATTTTTATTCTTTATGCCTGTGTTCTTCTCTTTCTATTTCTTCTTCTTACAACAGACCCTTTAGCATATCTTGCATTGCTCTTTCGGTGGTAATAAATTATTTTAGTCTTTATTTGTCTGCAAAATTGTTTATTTCACTTTCAATTTTGAATGATAGCCTTCCTGAATAGAGTAGTCTTGGTTTCAGTCCCTTGGTTTTCATTTCTTTATATACCTCATGCCATTCCCTTCTGGCCTGAAGTGTTTCTATTGAGAAGTCAGCTGACAGTTCAATGGGAGCTCCCTTATAGGTAACTTTATATCTCTCTCTTGCAGCCTTTAAGATTCTTTATCTTCAGTTTTTGCCATTTTAATTATTATGTGCCTAGGAGTGGGTCATTTGGGGCTCGTTTTGATTGGGACTCTGTGTTTTCTGAACTTGAGTGACTTTTTCCTTCACCAGATTAGGGAAATTTTTTTCCATCATTTCTTCAAACAGATTCTCTATTCCTTTCTGAGATGCTACTCCTCTTGGTATCCCTATAATGTGAATGTTATTACATTTCACGTTGTCCCAAAGCTCCCTTAGACTGTCATACTTTTTAATTTCTTTTCCCATTTGCTGAACTGAATTAGTGTTTTTTTCTACCTTGTCTTGTATTTCACTTATTAGGTTCTCAGTTTCTTTTAGTCTACTGTTGAATCATCGCAGGGTGTTCTTTATTTCAGCTGTCATTCCTCATTTCCAATGGATTCTTATTTATTGTTTCAGCTCCCTTTTCATGATGGTGAAGCTCTCATTAAGTCCCTTATAATTTTCTTTAAGTTGCTTGTAGTTATTACTGAATTGTTTGAGCACCCTTATTACCATTTCTAAATTATTTTTCTGATATATTGCTGGCCTCTAATTCATTTTGTTTCTTTTCTGGTGACTCATCCTTTTCTTTCATTTGGGGGTTGTTTCTTTATCACCCCATTTTTGCTGTCCCTCTGTTTTTACTTCTATGTATTAAATCAAACTGCTGTGTCTCCCAGACATTGTAGGGTGGTCTTATGTTAGAGGTGTTTTGTGGGACCCAGTTGTGCACTCTCTTGTATGTCCTGAACTCAGTGCTCTAGGAAAGGCCCTTTCTGGAGTTATTTAAATTCTCCTGTTAAAGTTGGGTTTTAAGTATTATTGTCCAGTTCATGGATGGAGTCTCCTCTCAGGCTGACTATGTGGCTCACCCCTGGCCACATCATGTGAGCTGTTGTGGGTGTGCTGACTGAACATAACAAAATACAACACAGCAAAACACAAAACAAAAACATACACAGGACCCCTACAGCACCAAAAAAACAACCACCAGAGAAGAGAGAATTAGGAATGAGAACACAGAGCAACAATGATATAAAAAGGGGGGGGGGTATGGTGAGAAATCAAAAGAAAACAACCAACCAAACAAACAAAAAATCACAAACAAAAAGGGGCAGGGAAGGACTATATAGATGCAGATATAAAATAAAGAAAATAAGAATAAAGAATTAAAGGAAATTTTGAAGGAAAACGGTTCAAAATAAAGGAAAAAGAAAGAAAAGAAACATGTTGCAAAGGAAAATACAGGAGAAAGCAAATAGACCCAAAATAAGAAAAGGAAAAAAGATGAAATAGCACGGAAAAGGAAAAGAGATAAACATTTAAAAAAAACACAAAGATTGAGTGAAAAGGGAACAGGAAAAGTAGATATATGACAGAAACAATAGAGATTAGAATAATACATCAATCAAGCAGATAGATAAAGAAGATAAATTTAAAAACAACAGACATAGAAAACAAAAAGAAAAGAGAAGGGGATCCCTTTGGAGAGGCCCTCGGGAGCTGGCGGCGGGGCTGGGAGTGGCGTGGATATTTAATGAAAAAGAAAAATTTCGGAGACACTAAGATGGTGGCATAGATAAACACCGGGAAATTGCTGCCGCTCACAACAATGGAATAATACCTCAGAAACACAATACGAACATCATCCAGAACCACAGGAAGCCTGGCTGACTGTAAATTCTACAACTAGAAGGAAAGAAAAGCACACTGAGACCCAGAGGAGCTGCAGAAGTAAAGCGCAGAGGTAGGGGACTCGCGCGCGGAAAGGGTCTGGCACCTGAGGACGCGGCTGTCTTTTTGAATCCGGAGGGAGTCACAAGCTCCCAACGGCTCTGATCTCCGGTTCCGGGAAGTCTCTGGGGACCCAGGACTCATACAGGGAGAAACTGGACTGTCTGGCAGTGGGCGATCTTGAGAACGGCTTTCCCTCAGAGGTGCTTGCAGCCCTACAGGACACTGAGACTCGCGGCTCCTTAGGGCAGGGCTGAGGCTCCGCCATAGCTGCTTGCTCCGCCCTTTGATTCCTTGAGACCCCGCCCCACCCAGGCTGTGGCAGAGGCTTTTGCATATGAATGCCCCGGCCATTTGCAACCTGTAATTACCTAACTGCAGCCGGGTCAGACAGACCCAGAAATTCTAAGAGAAGGCCCAAGGCCCCGCAGCGCTTGCATCCTTCACAGCTGAGCCTTATCAGGGCACTTCCAAACTCCAAAAAAAAGGAAGTGGAATCTGTAGCTCTCTTCTTAGTTCCTGCTGTGTAACCTCAGGCAGGGGCTAAATTAGCACCTCCTTAGACTCAAGAGCCACTGTACCCAGTGGTCAGAGGGGGACCATCCAGATCACAACTCCTCAGATCCATAAGGGACACACTCAGGGTGCAGTCTCAGTGAGCACCAAAGCCCCACTGAAGCAAGGCTTGCCCCAGAAGGGTGTCTCCAGCACAGAAGTTCTCCCACTGCAGACACAGCTGATTCTCACTGCCAATTGGCCGGGAGGTCAATTCCTCCCAGTGATCCTACAACAACCAAGGCATAGCTACAACAAGACTGTGCACAAAGCCCACAAGGGGGTGCACCAAGAGTGTCCACCTCAGGTAACTGGGGAGGCTGAGCCACTGGGCCCTACAGGACACCTAGCACACAAAGCCACTCTGTCAACACAGGGAAGCAACCAAAATGCGGAGACAAAGAAACAGGTCACGAATGGCAGAAATGGAGGAAAGCAAACGACTGGATATAGAGTTCAAGGCCACGTTTATAAGGTTTTTCAAGAATTTTATGGAAACCGCCGATAAATTTAATGAGTCCCTCAATAAGTATAGTGAGACCATGGAGGACATGAAAAAGGACCAACTAGAAATTAAGCATACACTGACTGAAATAAACAATAATTTACAGAGATCCAACAGCAGACAAGAGGATCCCAAGAATCAAGTCAAAGATTTGAAATACAAAGAAACAAAAAAAAAAATACCCAACCGAAAAAGAAAAAGAAAAGAGATTCCAAAAATATGAAGATAGTGTAAGGAGCCTCTGGGACAACTTCAAGCATACCAACATCAGAATTATAGGGGTACCAGAAGAAGAGAGAGGGCAAGATATTGAAAACCTATTTGAAGAAATAATGACAGTAAACTTCCCCTACCTGGTGAAAGAAATAGACTTACAAGTCCAGGAAGCACAGAGAACCCCAACCAAAAGGAACCCAAAGAGGACCACACCAAGACACATCATAATTAAAATGCCAAGAGCAAAAGACAAAGAGAGAATCTTAAAAGCAGCAAGAGAAAGACAGTCAGTTACCTACAAGGGAGTACCCATACGACTGTCAGCTGATTTCTCAACAGAAACCATGCAGGCCAGAAGGGAGTGGCAAGAAATATCCAAAGTGATGAATAGCAAGAACCTGCAACCAAGATTACTTTATCCAGCAAAGCTATCATTCAGAATAGAAGGTCAGATAAAGAGCTTCACGGATAAGAAAAAGCTAAAGGAGTTCATCACCACCAACCCAGCATTATATGAAATGCTGAAAGGTATTCTTTAAGAAGAGGAAGAAGAAAAAGGAACTCTTACCATTTGCCACAACATGGATGGAACTGGAGAACAGATAAATACCACATGAACTCACTCATTTGTGGTATATAAGGAACAACATAAACTGATGAACAAGGAATGATCCAGAGATGGAGAGGCATTGATTGGACTGTCGGGCTTTGGAGGGAGGGTAGGGGAGGGTGGGGGTAAGGGGGAAAGATCAACCAAAGGACTTACATGCAGGCATATAGGCCTAACCAATGGACACAGACAACGGGGGGGGGGGCAAGAGCGGGGGGGGTAGAGGGTAACGTGGGGACAAGGACACATATGTAATATCTTAATCAATAAAAAATATATTTAAAAAAAAGAAAGAAAAGAGAAAAAAGTGAAGTGTCACTCGTTTCAGCCAAGTTTAGTGCCCCATGGGAACTATCTTTGGATCCTGATATGTTTTGTCTGCTAATTCTGGGCTTTCTGTGAGGTACTTAGTTGCTAACCACTGTCAGGAACTGTCCTCCTTGGCTTTCAGCAACTTGTTTGAAGGTCCAAGTGAGCCACTGATCCATTATTTGTGTGTCTTCACAGAACTTGACCACAAGCAGGAGGGGCCAATCTTCCCTCTAAAGCAGTGGTCGCCAACCTTTCGGATATCACGGACCACCAGTTTACCAGCATGGCTCCCAGGGCTTGGTCAGCAAAGTCCTTTTCATTCCCCAGGCATTGCCTCTGTCCCCCTTTGCCTACTAGCCAGCCGCCAATCTTAATCACTCAGTAGTCTATTTCTGAAAGGGCTTTAGGCAGGGATGTGCTGTTAAGCATTTAGGGAATGTAGGTGGTGTATTTCCCTATCCCAGAGCTACTCCTCTGTCAGTGGCCCAAAATATTACTCTGTCCTAGGCTGGACAGAGATCCTTGTATGGAGACCAGTATGAGGTTGGTTGGAAACCTGGAGTTTTTATCTGCTCTCCTCTGTGGGGAAAGTACCAGTCTGGTTCCTAAGAGCATGGGGCAGGCAACCCCGCCCCCAATCCAGTCTGAGGTTCCAAGACTGTTCAAACTTGTAGGCTTGGCCTCTGCTTTGGTTTGCTCTGAAAAGGTCAAAATGTAGGGTGTGGTATGCAGGGCTCCTGAGGGTGGGACAGGCTATCACCTATGATGTTTGGGTTTTTTTTTTCTTTTCCTGCCCTGTTGGCTACTGGGAGTGGCTAGCTCCTCTCCGGAAAAATGGCCATTTTGGTTTGGGGGGCCTATGACCAAATACTCCTAGCAGCTGTTTTTCTACATCTCCTAGCAATGCTTCCCACCCCAGCCTCTCCTTAGGTACCTCTAGTCCACACCTCCCTCCTTGCACAAAGCCTCGGGTAAGAAGCTGCAGATGAAATTCCTGTGCTCTAGGTTAAAGAAAACCCAAAACAAAACAACAACTGAAATGCAGCTTTCTCTCTGAATGGCTCTTGTCTACTGACTCCAGGCTCTGCCTAGGCCAGCAGCCCTTCAGCCTTTCATGGCTGGATGTTCCGTGGGCCACTGGTCTCGGCTCTGGTGCTCCAGGCTGTGGAGCCCAGTCTGGGTTCTGTGCCTCTATCTTCTGAGGGAACAGACCCTCCCTTATCCAAGAGCTCCCTCCTCACTCTTGGCCCTGCCACCCCTGGGAGTTGGGTCAGCTCCTCTCACAACCTCACCTATCTACCGGTCTCCAGATGTTTCCTGCCCTTCCTTAATACGTCTCCTCCTCAACTGGATCTCAGTTGGTAACTCCAGGTGAATGTTCTGCAATTTCATTGTATTTTCAGTCTGGCCCTGGAAGGAGGTGCATGACAGGTCTGCCTATTGGGCCAGCATTTTTTCTCCCCTTTGTCATTAATTCTTGACAGCTTCAATACCAAGTTCCTTGAAGAGGGCCTCTTTGCATTGAAGTAATAAGATGTTCTGTTTCCTTCTTGGATTTGAGGATCTAATTCGTTTCATAGATTTGGGAAGTTCTCAACAACTGCTTGTTTTAATAGATTCTCCATTCCATGTTCCCTCTCTTCCTCCTCAGCAATGCCTATAATTCTACTATTGCTTTTTCTGATGGAGTCAGATAGGTCTCATAGAGCTCTTTGATTTTCCTTTATGCTCAAGTGTCTCTCTTCCTCATTCTGTCATTTTTTAATTCCTATCTTCGATATTACTAATTCTTTCCTCCATCTGGTTGATTCTGTATTCTGTGCTCAATAGTTCACTTTTATTTTTTTTTTTGTTTCTTTTTTTTAATTAAATCTTTATTGTTCAGATTATGACATTAGTTACTCTTTTTTCCCACCATAACTCCCCTCCACCCAGTTCCCACCCCACCCTCCGCCCTCATTCCCCACCCACTGTCCTCATCCATAGGTGCACGATTATTGTCCAATCTCTTCCCTCACCCCATACCCCTTCCCCCCCAAAAGAATAGTCCATTCCCTTTCTGTGTCCCTGATTCTATTACAATCGCCAATTCATACTGTTCATCAGATTATTTATTCCCTTGATTTTTAGATTCACTTGTTAATAGATGTGTATTTGTTGTTCATAATTTGTATCTTTACCTTTTTCTTCTTCTTCCTCTTCTTAAAGGATACCTTTCAGCATTTCATATAATACTGGTTTGGTGGTGATGAACTCCTTTAGTTTTTTCTTATCTGTGAAGCTCTTTATCTGGCCTTCACTTCTGAATGATAGTTTTGCTGGATAAAGTAGTCTTGGTTGTAGGTTCTTGGTATTCATCACGTTGAATATTTCTTGCCACTCCCTTCTGGCCTGCAAAGTTTCTGTTGAGAAATCAGCTGACAGTCGTATGGGTACTCCCTTGTAAGTAACTGATTTTCTTTCTCTTGCTGCTTTTAGGATTCTCTCTTTGTCTTTTGCTCTTGGCATTTTAATTATGATGTGTCTTGGTGTGGTCCTCTTTGGATTCCTTTTGTTTGGGGTTCTCTGCGCTTCCTGGACTTGGAAGTCTATTTCTTTCACCAGGTAGGGGAAGTTTTCTGTTATTATTTCTTCAAATAGGTTTTCAATATCTTGCTCTCTCTCATCTTCTGGCACCCCTATAGTTCGGATGCTGATATGCTTGAAGCTGTCCCAGAGGCTCCTTACACTATCTTCGTATTTTTGGATTCTTTTTTCATTTTGCTTTTCTGGTTGGGTGTTTTTTGTTTCTTCGTATTTCAAATCTTTGACTTGATTCTTGCGATCCTCTGGTCTGTTGTTGGGAGTCTGTATAATGTTCTTTATTTCAGTCAGTGTATGCTTAATTTCTAGTTGGTCCTTTATCACAACATCGAGGGTCTCATTAGATTTTTTGAGGATCTCACTACATTTATCGGCAGTCTCACTAGTCTTTTCTAGGGCCTTATAAAGTTTATCGGCGGCTTCTAGACAGTTCTTTAAAGACCTTAAAAGTGTGGTTTTGAACTCTATATCTAGCAGTTTGCTTTCCTCCAATTCTGTCGTTTGTGTCCTGTTTCTTTGTCTCGGCATTTTTTATGCTTCTCTGTGTCGATAGAGTACCTTTCTGTGCTAAGTGTCCCAATTACCTGAGGTAGACACTCTTGGTGTACCCCCTTGTGGGCTTTGTGCACAGTCTTGTTGTAATTAAGCCTTGATTGTTGTAGTTATCACTGTGAGGAATTGACCTCCAGGCCAATTGGCTGTGAGAATCAGCTGTGTCTGCAGTGGGAGAACTTCTGTGCTGGAGACACCCCTCTGGGGCTAGACTTGCTTCAATGGGGCTTTGGTGCTCACTGAGTCTTTCCCCTGAGTGTGTCTTTTATGGTTCCACAGAGCTGAAAACTGGATGGTCCCTCAATAGTTCACTTTTAATCTTCTTAATTGCATGATTCATTTACAGGCTTTCCAATTGGCTCTTTTTTAAAGTTTAAATCTCTTTGTTAAAGGACTCCTTTTGTTCATTGATTTGTTTTCTGAGTGCACTGAATTGCCTATCTGTATTTTCTCAAATTTTGATGAGTATTTTCAGGACTGCAATCTTGAAATCTCTGTCATTTATATCACATATTTCCATGTGTTCCAGCTTGCTTTCTCGGGATTTTTCATTTTCTTTTTGGTCATCCTCATTGCTGTGTTTCTCCATGGTATTTGCTGTCCTTCTTTGCTTATGCATTTATCTTTGATGAGGTCTTTCTATTATTTTCAAGTAGATGGCACCAAATCATGAGATGTTTTGTCTTCCGATTCCCCTCCATGGCTTCCATATGACAGTACAACCATGCTGCTTGGAAGTGGGGTTTGTTTTGCCCTCACCATAAAGGTGACTCCTGACTCCATGGGGTCCTGCCCCAAACACCCATCCTGGGGATCAGTCACAGAGAGAAACAGCAGTTCTACTGCAACAGCTTTTGATTTATAGATAATATGCTCCTGGACCAAGGGTAAAGGGAGAAGAGTTTGGGGAGTCCAAGTGGCGGTAGGGCTCTCTGGTTATGTTTCTTAGTTTGAAACACCACTGCCGACCCCACAGTGGAGAGCTGCAAGGCAGAACCCCATACTCTGTTGGGCATCTGCTGGCTCAGCCAGTGTTCACTCCATCGCCACTCCCCCTTCCTGGCTGCATGCCCCCTTTGGACTCCACACCAGCAGCACCACCACTCACCACCACCACCGCACCACAGCTCTCTTTTCCTTCAGGCTGATGGAAGTGCCTGCTACTGCAGGCTTTCTCCCTCTCCTGACTGGCTGAGCCATAAGCTCCCAGCTGCAGGGCTGTGTCCTCAGGCCATCTGTGCTTTCCTCTCTTCTCGTCTTCCCATTTATTTCCGGTTGCCCACATTTAGATGTTTCAGTGTGTGGGTCTCTCAGGTGTGCATCTATGTTGAGCAGAGATTTCTTTGTTGAATTATAGTTGGTTAACTTTTTGAAATTCCAGGGGTAGAGGAAAAGGTGCAGTTTCATGCCATTCCTCTGATATCCTAAGATGAAGTGATTTCTAAGCATTCTTTAATTCACATTCCCATTTGCCTCTTTGGCTGTATTAGAAATTATATCAAGGTGTTTTCACCTATAATTTGTAGAACACCTGGTTTAAAAATGGCTTAAACAAAAGGATTTTGTTATTTAAATGAATAAGACGTTTGGAGAGAAGTGATTCTAATTTCCAGTGGACCAAACATACTCAGGTGCCAGAGGCTTTCTAGCTTTCCTTTCTGCCATCTACAGCCCATTGCTTTCTCTTCACACTTGCCCAATGATTGAGAGGTGACAACCTGTGCTCCAGGTATTACATTTACACAACTGAATTCACAATTAGAAAAGTTATTTCTCTTTAGTTTCTATTATTTCAGGAGGAAAATATTAATGAGAAGGTACCCATCCTCCACTGCAGAATTTCCCAAATTTCTTATTGGCCAGAGTTGAATCACATCCCATTTCTAAAGCTATCTTTGGCAAGGAGAATGGAATTTCCATTACTTCCTTTGACTACACAACATTCACCCTTTGAGGTTGGAAAAGGGGCCAGCATCCCTTAGCTTTGTGGGAGGAAGAATGCCCACAAAAAAATAGCATCCGACAAGAAACAATGAGTGGGGAAAATAACCATTTGCAGGGTGACTTGTAGTGTCTTTCATTGGCATTTTTGAAAAATAAAGACCCAGATAAGCTGATGAATTGGGGCAGAATGTGCCCTATCCCCTCTTTACAAAAAATATCTCATACTTACCTCATGTCTTCTTGTATTATATATTGCTGGTTACGAAGCTCACTGGAAGAAATCATATGTTGAATAAATGGTGACAATTATACCCAATTATCCTGTGAGAATACCTACCAGTGGGATTATTTTAGTGTTGGAGGATTGAAATTGTGAGGCTGTGGTCATCTAGAAAGAATTATTCTCAGCTCTTGAGAATCAGGGTTCCCTGTGATTAGAGGGGGAAATTAGATATCCCTTCATTAGTTCAACAGATATTTAAAGAGTCTTCCATGAACCCAGAGCTGGACTAGGCACTAAGGGTTGACTGGCATGCAAGAAATTAGCCCTGGTTTCCATATCTCATAGTTTATTTGGAGAGACAGACACCTGACCTGGTAATTTCAATGCACAGAGGAAACAGCTATGATGAGACTAAACCCAGGAAGTCCTAGGGACAAAGATAAGGAGCCCATATCTGGTCTTGGGGGTTTAGAGAAGACTCACAGAGAAAGTGACATAAAACCTGAGACCAGAGGTGAATTTTCCCTGAAGTTTATAAAGCTTAAGCCTCAGTCACCACAGTGAATACTGGGAATTGTAGCATGTTCTCGGTGGAAAGGAGAAGTCAAGATGCAATGTGGAATCTCATTTACTAAGCATTTCTACCACATTGTCCAAGGAGATCACAGAAGGAACCTGGATCTCTAAGCCACTAGTAATTTGTTGTGATTTCCTTTTCATTCTAAATATTCTCTCATTTCATATCTAATGTTGAATTTGTTTTAAAATCATTTTTTCAAAGCCTCTTCTCAGACCAAATTGTCTATGCTTCATGCCTCATAAAACTTGTATCTGTCTCTGCTTGAGAACTGAAGAATGAATAGGCACTTACATGTTGAAGGCACTAGAAATAAATGTTCCTGGTAAAGGGACATGTGCAGAAGCCTGGAATTAGTAAAAACAACTTTTATCATTAGGTAACAGCCCTGTAGGCTAATGTTGCTGACCATGGGAGTTAGATGAGATTGGAGAGGAGACCAGGAGGCACATTGTGAGAGGAAGAATGTCAGGGCCAGCCTGACAGGTTGAGCCGGGCTGAGGTAGGGAGGTGGGAATTGAGAAAAGAAAGAAAGACAGGAAAGTGGGTCAGGAGGACTCCAGTTCTTGAAGAACTGAAGTAACTTTATTAGCCACACAATCCTATTTATACATAACACACTGAATAGGAGGTCTGTCAAGAGGAATGTATTCTTTGTTCCTCTTACTCTCTAAGGGAGAGACACAGCAGAAGGACAAGTTCTCAGTACAGCATATATCAGTAAATAGTTACAGACTTCTTGGTAAGCTATGAAAGGCTGTTCTTATTCTACAAAGGTTGCTCTCATTCTACTGATAATCACCATCCAAAGAAGTCTGGGAAAACTGTGTGGGTAATGGTCCCAGACTTGCTAGCTCCTACAGGTGCAAGGACCTTGCCAGCTTATATCTGGCCCCCAACAGATCCCCCTTCTTTGTTTTTTAGGCAAAGTTCATGTTTCAGTGTCCGACAGTTTCTTATGTGTACATGTCAGCAGTAATATTTCAGTTCTGGATGGTGGACAAATGGTGGCAATGCAGGTCCGACCCTCTCTGGTTTGATCCGGGCAACCTGCAGCGACGCACAGCTGCTGACTGCTAGCATGATAAGACGTCTTCACCATCTTTATTTCTGGACTGCTTCTCTTCTCGTCTCACGGGGCCACTGCTATTCTGTGGCTGGAGCAGTCCTGATAATTCCTCTCTGTTGCAGGAGTCCACATGGTCTTGGAGTTGTTTTCTGAAAATATACAAATGTATTCTCGACCAAAGGTTAATAAAGGAATCATATCTATAATTTAGACTTGGGATTCTTTTATTTTTGTCTAAATGATTTTCCTTTTGCTTATTTTGACACCACGTATGTTTTTCATGGGTGTCTTGCTATTAGCATTATAAATGAAAAAATTAATTTTCAAGTAAAAATATTAAAGCAATTAAGGCATTTCTTAAAAGGTTATTATTCCACTATCCCCCCTTTTTTATTTTTTAATATTAGGAGGTTTTTGGAAATTTTTTAGTGTAGTCTTGATAACTTTTAATTTTTTTGTATAAAAATATGACTGCTTTAGGTTTATAGTATGTTAAGCAATTTATCCATGAAATGAAAATTTTGGTTAATACTTCTTGAGTTAGTTTTAATTAATCTGAAAACTTAACTATTATTTTACTGTCAAATTTAATACTTTAATAACAATCTTAGTTTATACTGTAAATATTAATGGAAAGGATTATTTTGCATCCATGAGAAGGCCCTGAGCATTCCTGGTGTTAAGCTGGATTTAAATATAGGGTAGCTGCTGTTAGCTAAGTCTCTGTTATCTGGGTATCAATCTCAGCTGGTCTAAGTCTCTTTCTGTTACCTGGGTCCTGATTTGAGCTGGGCATGGGAATTGGGAAGCAGCCATGGGGACGGGACACCTCCTTCAGAAGGGGCGAGTGTTCAAGCCCCTGCATAGTTGGGGGGGTGAGGATCTGTGCCCCACCTCTGTTGACCCCCAAGTTCTCCCCTGAGGCCCCCCTGCGACTGTGTCTGTCTTAGGTTGCCCCTCCCTAAGGGGGGGGTCTTACCCATCATTGACTAACCAGCCATCCTCCGGGGCCAAGCAGGATGATGTGAGGTTTAGTTCTGTCTCCTTGATAGTCCATGTCCCTGTGGCCTCCATGCCCAGTAACTGCCTTTGGATCCCCTCGTCTGCTGGCGGGGCCCCGGCATTGATCATAGGGAACCCAGATTTCTTCTACAGAGAGGGCCCAGCTTACGCCATTGGGCAAGAGACAGATCTATGGTACCAGCCACCATGAGGCTTCAACCTCAATATGAACAGAGAGCTTAGGTAGCAGCTATGGGCAATTGGAAGAGGGACCCCTTTGGTAAAAAGGTCAAGAGAGGTCAATATAGAATGCTCAAGTGCCTTCCTTGGGGGCTTTCCACACAGTGGAAGGGATAATATCCTTATTAAATTGCTGCTAAATATTTAAAGAATTAGTTTGTAAGTTTGTTTGGGATAAATGTACAATATGCCATTGTAAAATATTAAAAATTATTAATGAGCTTTTGTAGAGTAATATCATGTAAGGATATTCTTTGCTCTAGGCCATGGCAATTCAATTTTAAACTGGCTGTCAATTTCTTTTTGTATAGACAAGCTCTTAGTTATATTTTCTGTACCTCTCCCAGGAGCAAGTAGTGGTGGTCCCCTATTTCCTTGCCCTATTTATGTTCCTACTGGATACTATATTAGGCGGGGGATCAGCCCACGTAAGGGTTCTTACCTATGAAGGGTCAGGAGCATAAGTTTGAAATACTTCTATATTTGTTCTAGGTAATATTACCGTACAGATGATTACTGCTAGCATGGCAAGAAACATGTTCTCAGGCTTCACGCATCTTCTTTACTATGCCCCAGGTGGTCTCTGGGCTGTTTGTTGTCTGGCTCATCTTCCTCCTGCTGGGTTATACTTGGAGAACTTCAATTTAAAAAAATCTTTTTCTTTTATACTAGGTAATCTACAGGTTACTTCTTGGATGTGGATTGATAGTGCCGTAAGGCTATGTATATTAAGTCAAAGTTATTAAATATTTATGGTGATTGTACTTATTTTTAGATTTGGTATTTTAATAGTAAATCATTAGATTATCTTATAAATATTAGTGGAAGATACTTCAAAATTTTAAAATTTCTTCTTTTTATTAAATTTAAGATAATATTTTTAAATAACATTCCCTTTTGGCTTATTTGTATATACAGAGGGATTATGGGAAGTCTTCAGTAACTGTTTTATAAGAATTTACTTTACTAGGATTTAATTGCTTATAAAGATATTGGCTTCTTATGGTAGGTACTTTTATTAATAAAGTTAGTAAAGTTTTATGTCTGATTTACAAGGTATAAACACTGCCTATCTCTAGCCTAATTTAAAATGTAGCAGCGAGGAGCTTTTGTTATTTTAAATTACATCTTAAAATTCTATTGCTGTATTTTAAGAAATTTTAAATAAAATAACTTGTTTTGCCTTTTCTTAGAGGCAAAAACTTAAAATATATATTTATTAATATTTATTTGATAAATCTTTCTATGTGATTTCAAGTATATTAAATTGGCTTTATTAAAAAATCCTTTAAGAAAAGAGAATAAACTTTTGAAAACATTTCAGGGCCCATGAAATATCCTAAAGTCATTCCTTAATTATAGTTTTGAAATCTAACTTAAAAGACTATTAAATATATATGTGTATATATGATTTAAAGATTATATACCTTTTATAATTATTAAGAGATATCAATTAAATTAAAACTAATCTTTGTATTTAAACATTTCGTTTGGGATAATAGAATTTATCCTCTTTTTTTCAATTAGATCAATGTTGAAATTTTATTATAATTATATGATTTCTCCCAATTTATTTAACCAGAACTTTAAACTTTTAGCTGGTAAGTTAAATATTTAGCATTTCTCAATCAGTAATATTTTTAAGAATAAACTTTAAAAATACATGACATAATCAATAGATTTAATTCTGTCCTCTAGATTTTTCGTGAGGTTCATTTAGATTAATATTTTAGCATTTTGTTATTTCAGAATATCTAATTCAATTTAGCAAACTCCTAAGCCTTGGGGTGCCATTGACTGAAAACAGGTAACTATTAAAATGCAAATTAGTTACATTCTTTCTACCAAGGATGGGAAACTGGGAAGCAAGCCTCTCTTTAGAAGTTGCCATTGGTAAGAAATTTTTGGCCTACCTGCTCTGTTGGATGAAGGGAGGCTAGCCCTTCCTCTATTAGAAATTGCTTTGGGAAGCCAGCCTTAATTAAAGGGCATAGCCATCTTTTACCTAGGCTACTTAGATTTTTATAATTAGTATATTTTAATAATTCTTGAGATTTAAATCTAATTTATTATTTTAAGGCATATTCTTAGCAAATTTTTGTAACAGAGACAATTTTACTGAATTTCCTTTTTGGCCTTGAAATTAAGTTTTTTAATATTCTTCATTAGTATTTAAAAACTGTTCTTTATTATGGAAATGCCAATCCTGCTGCTAGAATCTACCAGTATCTTTTTTCCTTTGGGTTAAATTTTGCCATTTTTCTTAGGAAATAATCAGTGTTGGGTTTTGTTTTGTATATTTGTAAAGAGATTTCAGCTCAAAACTCTATCTAAATGTCCAAAATCGGACAATGCATGCATTAGTTTCAAGCCAGTTTTCTCTTTACATGTGTACAGAAATCCCAGATGTATTTTTAAATTTCAGATCCGGTGGCATTTGCTATAGCTGTATTGGAAATGTGGCAGCACCCAGGGCAGATAGAATGTTTTATTTCTATGGATCCAAGGTCCCTACACAGACCATCTACCTCTTTCTCTAAAGTCCCCAAAGAGAGTGTTTCCTGAGAGAAATAAGCAAGATGTCTTATCTCCTTCAACCCCAATGCAAAACTCTATTTAGTTGGTCTAACTCATCTAGGAGGATACTTTTCCCCACAATAGAAAGGTTTAAGTAGCTTAAATGTTTAACAGCAGGCTGTAAAGACTACCCTATATATTTTCTCTCACTGCCAATACTCAACTCTTGAAATTCCAAGACCAATGGGAGAAAAAGTTCAACCACTTGTTCCAATTGTTTAATGGGCTTACTGTGGACTAATTTTGACCCTGAAATCTGATCAATTGTCCTTGGACATCTTGAAGGATGGAGAGGGTCCCAGAAGTTGTGAAAGGAAACAGAGTGGTCTTCTTCAGCTTCCAGAGTCACACACCTCTCCTAGTATCATGGGTTATGGGGCGGGGTGGGGGGGGGCGGATATCCTAATTCCTCTGCCTAAATGTTGACCTCACTTTTTACGTCTTAGAACTCCTTTGGATTGCTTTAAATTCACCTCCCAGACTGAATTCATCCTCTAATTTTCTGGAAAACTGATTCTGAAGGAAATAAATAAGGTTTCTATTGCCTGAGGAGAGAACTCCTCAGGTAAGGCAGGTCTCTTTGTAACCTAACAGAGCTAGCTGGGATTATGGGAGGAAACAAATATTCCATTCTCAGCATCCTGATATCATTAACATGTCTTCAGAGGGAAATACATTTTATGCTAATGTGCCATTTCCTTAGATAGCACTGTGATTCAGCATTTAATACTGATGAATGCCATCATGTCTAAACCAGCACTATCCATCCAGTGTGGTAGCCACTAGCCACATGTAACTATTGAGCACTTGAAATGGTCTGAGTGTAAATTGTGATATGCTACAAAACACATGATTTTGAGAACTTAATACAAAAGCATATAAAATATCTCATTTTTATATTGATATATTGAACTGATAATATTTTGACTATATTGGGCTAAATAGGGGGTGGGGAAGCAAAGGATAAAGGGGGTCAAATATATGGTGACAGATTATTTGACTTTGCTTTGACTTTGTGTGGTGGGCACCTAATGTATATTTGAAACCTATGTAATTTTATTAACCAATGTCACTTCATAAATTTAATTAAATTCACTTATTTCTAGTTACTTTTTCAATGTGGTTATTAGAAAATTTAAAATGTCATTTGTGGTTTGTGTTGTCTGGAACAGTGCTGCTCTAGACACTTAGATGGACCTGCTTTTCTGTGGAGAACACTAAGTGCACCAGAAAAACGCTGGATCTGCAAGATCTGCTCCTTAGATGGCATTTTCCTCCCCTCATGTCAGGAAAATTGTATTTACAGTAAGAACATCTACTCCGCACTCCATTATTTCTGTATTCAGTGAGAATATCCTGAGCAACAGAGAAAATGTTTTTCTATATAGTGGTTCTCAAACTTGGTTTCCCATTAGAATCACCTCTGGGGCTTTAAAAATTTCTACAAATTTAATTAGTTTGAGACTACAGTCCAAACTAATTAAATGGTAATGTCTTTGGGTGGTACCTGGGCATCTGGGTTTTTTGAAGTTCTACAGATGGTTACAACAATGCACCTGGGCTCTCCAGCATTCCAGAAATCTCTTTATAAGCAAAGTCAGGAGTCAGGGGCTTAACAGCAGGTGAACTTTAATCATATGTGTTTATCTAAAGGTAGCAGAGTCATGGATTTCCTCCACTGTGATCAGATGTCTGAATAAAATGTAGCTTTTATATTCTAGATTTGAACTTCCTCATGAGTCCCTGTCCCCATTTGGCACCAAAAACAAAACAACAAAAAACTCTGGCAAAGCCTAGTGACTTCCATCTCAGCTAAATTGAATAGTGGCTTTGGAATAACTGGACATCTTAAACTTAAAATGCTCTGTCTTTCAGAATGCCTCCCTGCCATATTCCTTTACTAAGATGGGGCACCTGGGTGTGTAGCAGAGGGACTATGGACAACCTCATGGCAGAGGGGCAGCTGGACCTTCTGGCCTGAGGTTGAACCTGGGGCCAGGTCCTGCCAGTGTTTGCTCACATCTGGGCCTTACACATTCTGTGGAGTCTGCTCCCAAAGTCTGTAGCTGTTGGGGCCTGTCCTCTCCTTGCTTCCTAGGCCTCCCTTGGCCCACCTCGGCTCACTGTGAGCTGCACACCATTGGAGCCCACACCATCGCTTCCTAGAAGAGGGCACAGGAAGGCTTGCCACACATCCCACATCCCTTGGGCAAGGCTGGGCTTCTGGGTCCCTGACCTCTCTGCCCTCTTCTCCTCCTTGGTAACTTGTGATTAGGTAGGGCCCTGGACAAGTGTCCACCAGAGGGTCACCAATGGGAGGAAGAACAAATCCTAAACCTTTTGTATTCTCTCAACTGATTCAATAGGCCCCTTTCTCAGCTTAGGTCAGGATGCAGGGGGATCCCTCTTCCTACAATCCCCCAGGGCCCACTCTCTACTTCCCCTCCCTCATATCCTACCTTTGTCTGGGGCATCAAGTCTGCTGTTCCAGATGCTCTGTGCTGAAAGGGTGTCCTCTCTGCTCTCCTACAACAATGTGGCCTCAACCCTCAGGATGTGTTTTGTGCTAAGTTTGAGCCAAGGAAACTTAGAAAATGGTTTTCTCTCATAGCAAAGCCTGGATTTCAAGATCATGGCTTCAATTTTTAAAAAAATCTTTCTTTTGCCAACCTCAAATGGAAACAATACCTTCTTCTCTCCCATTCTAGCAAAAATCACATCCTTCCATTTACAATCCCAGGCAGCTGCCTCAGGATGAAGAGGGACAGGGTCAGCCACATGGAGATGAAAAAGAGAAAAGTTCATTAATATGCATTTTAAGATACAAGTATTACTCTTATCCTACATAATAAAGAGGGGATATGCAAATTGACCATCACTCCACCACAAAGATGGTAGTGCCCACAGCGAAGGTGGCGGTTTCCGTAACACAAGCTGGCTGCACCCACAGCAAAGGCCAAGTTCCCATAATGAGCCTTAATGAGCAATCAGCAGGGACCTGAGGCTGCACCCGCCCCCCTGTGGAGCTTGACAGGGTACCTCAGGCCACGCCCCTCACCCTGGTGCCAGGCTGGGGGACCTCAGGCCACGCCCCCTGCCTGATGGGGCTTGATGGGGAACCTCAGCCTGCCCGCACCCCCTGCTCAGCAGGGCTTGACAGGGGACCTCAGGCCATGCCCCCAGCCCGGTGCCAGGCCAGGGGACCTCAGGCCATGCCCCCCACCCAGCAGAACTTGACAGGGGACCTCAGGCCATGCTCCCCACCCAGCAGGGCTTGACAGGGGACCTCAGGTGAATCCCCCACCCCGGTGCTGGGCTGGGGGACCTCAGGCTTCTCCGCCTGCCCCGGCGCCAGGCCAGGGGACCTCAGGTTGTGCCCCCTACCCTGGCACCAGGCCAGGGGACCTGAGGCCCCATCCCCCGCCTGGCGGGGCTTGACAAGGGACCTCAAGGTTCACCCCTCGCCCCAGTACTGGGTCAGGGGACCTCAGGCTACTCCCCTTGCCCTGGGCAGGGGGACCTCAGGCTGTGCTCCTCATCCAGCGGGGCTTGACAGGGAACCTGAGGCTGCACCCCCCTCCTGGTGGGGCTTGATGGGAGACCTGAGGCTGCACTCCCCACCCAGCAGAGCTTGATGGGGGACCTCAAGACGTACCCCCTGCCCAGTGGGGCTTGACAGGGGGCCTCAGGCCACGCCCCCTTCCTGGTGGGGCTTAACAGGGGATCTTAGGCCATGTCCACCACCCGGTGGGGCTTGACAGGGAACCTCAAGGCATGTCCCCACCCGGCTCAGGCTGCTCCCCCTGCCCTGGCGCTGGGCTAGGGGACCTGAGGGTGCACCCCTCCGCCTGGCGGGGTTTGACAAGGATGGGTCTGGCCGGGTCTGGATCTAGCCCAATGGGGGCAGGCTGGTCAGGTCTGGGTCTCGCACAATTTTGAGGCACATGTGGATGAGCGGGGATTTGACTCGGTCCCATGGTGTGCCCCAGACTCTGACAGGAGGAAGATTTTCATATACATTTTACTAATTTTCTTTCATCTCTGACACTTCTATTATAGAGAAAGGGCAAATAGCAATATTAAAATATTTCTTCTAATTAATCCCCTTTTAATGTGAACAAATTTTGTGCACTGGGCCACTAGTTACAATTATATAGGAACAATTTGCTGAGTGCCAGTACTGGTTCTGTGTGCTTTACATGAATTAAATCATCTTGATCCTGATCACAACCTAATGAAGATATAGGCACAGAGAGTTTAAGTAACTTGCCCAAAGTCACACAGCTGCCAAGGTCAACCAGGGATTTGATCTAGACCAACTCCAGAGTCTGTGCTCTAGACCACTGAACTCTACTCTCCACCCCCCATCCCGCAGGGTCCCTTTCCCCCTGCACACCCCCACTGCTCTTTTTGGGAGTCACAAAGATGAATTGCTACCAAAAAAGCATTCTTTTGACATAGGAGACCCAGGAGATCTCACTACTGAAATACTTTTTGGAAGGACTTGGAGTACAATATTTATTTCTATTTTAAAAAAATATATTTTATTGATTTCAGAGAGGAAGGGAGAGAGAAATAGAAACATCAATGAGAGAAAGAATCATTGATCAGCTGCCTTCTGCACACCTAACACAGGGGATTGAGCCCACAACCTGGACATGTGACCTGACCAGGAATTGGACATGACCTCCTGGTTCATAGGTCTACACTCAACCACTGAGCCACACCAGATGAGCTGGAGTACAATATTTAAAAAGTAAATAAATGTGCAGGAAGATGATTTCAGTTGGGTTTATGAGTGATGATTAAAGCTCCCCTCCCAACAGTAGTTAATCTCTCACTGGGAAGTCCAAACTCTTTGTATCAGGCTCATTTGAATTTCAGACACTTCCATTGACCTAGTGTGGCTTATTATACAGTATCTGACCCCCCACTCAGCCTTACTCATTGCTGCCTCCTAATTTCCTCTGTTCATCAGCATTACTCGGACCTGCACAGTTTACACCATCTTTTTTGCAGTTATATGTTGCATTCTGATTGTGTCTTACATGTGTATTTTATTTCCCTAACTTGACTGTGAACTCTTTGAGGATGGGAACTGTACTGTACCCCATATGAGACTCACAGACCCCATAGTACCTAGCACAGTAGGAAGTACAGAGTTGTGGCTCAGTAAATGTTTGTGGAGTGATCTCCTTGTCTTCATTATTAATTCAGCTCATTTCCCTACTTATTCTACACACCTTTGAAATTTATACTTAATCTCTGGCTTCCTTTACATTTTAAATATATGTGCTGGGCTCTGGCTAAACTGCCAGGTGGAACTTATAGCACTACCAGTTCCTTGCTGAGTGACTTTGGGTTACATGCATTCACCCCTCTATGCCTCAGTTTTCACAAATGCACTATGGGAATATAATTGTTTTATTTCATAAAGGGGTGTGAGGAGTAAATTAAATAATACACATTCAACCTTTTGACTAGTGCCTGGCACTTTGTAAACATTCAGTAAATGTCATCTGCAAGGAAAGGATGTGTGTTCCTTGTTTACCCTCTGGTTTCTATACCCAACTCACATTTACATGCACATGGAAAAAACACATTTTAAATATTTTAATTTTTTTTATCCATTCACTCATTTTCTCACATTTTTCAAAAATATGACTGGAAAGGGCCTTGTAACAGTCACACTGTCCTTGGCCACCAGGGGGCAATATTTTATCAGTTATGTACAGAGTGTTGGCAGTTGCCGTGCCCTGGGGCCCAGCCTGACTTTTGGATGCTATCTTAGATGTTGCACATGTTCTTTTTCCTTCCCACTTATTCTCTTTGTTTTGTGAGTGCCTGTTCTTTTTTCCTTTCCAGTTTTTTTTTCCTCTACTGCTTGACCCAACTCCATTATGCATCTAACCATTTCCAGAAATATGCACCTTGCAGAAACGTTGTTGAGGCTTACATACCACCCAACAAGGTGCCCATCAGAAATGATGTTTTTTAAAGAGCAACCTTAAAAATCCTGGGGAATTAAAGACTACTAGTAAATCACTAAATATTAGGTCACTAAAGGAGCAGGGAAGGCAAATGCTCAACTGGTCTCTCTACTGCAAATTCTTCACTCTTCTCCACCTCAAACCCACTGCAGGCCAGGATAACAATCATGACATCTTTTGCCTCACTGACACTTGCCATGGCTTCAGAGTCTTTCTCAGAACAACTTGCCTAGAAATTTCTAGTAGCCAACAAGCCATAAAGACAAACCCGTGTTTGCCATCCAGGTAGAGCAAGTTTATGGGTTTGAGTTTAGTATAACTGTCCCCCATATCCAAGGTTTGGTTGCCATTATTTCAGTTACTCATGGTAAACAACAGTCTTAAAAAATTAAATGGAAAGTTTGAGAAATAAATAATTAAAATTATTTTGAGAGAAAGAGGCCACATTCACATTTTAATCACAGTACATTATTAAAATTAATCTTATTTAATTATTATTGTTAATTTCTGTGCCTAATTTATAAACTTTATCATAGTTATGTAAGCACTAGAGGCCCAATGCACAAAATTCATGCAAGAGTAGGGCTTCCTTCCCCCGACTCCAACACCGGCTTCCCTCTGGCACCTGGGGCCCGGGCTTCCCTCGCAGCCCCAGCTTTGTCCAGAAGGTTGTCCAGAAGGATGTCCTGTCTAATTAGCATATTATGTTTTTATTATTATAGATAGGAAAAAACATAGTATATAGGGTTTGGTACAATTCATGTTTTCAGGCATCCATGGATAAGGAGGGACTATTGTGCAGTTCCCAAGCATTCCATCCTGCATTTAGCTGCTTTCCAGAGCCACTGCCTAGGCCTCTCTATCATTTTCTCTTTCCCAATATGATAACAGCAAAGTATTAATGACAGCAGCTATTGTTAGCCAATTCTGAGTGCCAGGCATTTAGTAATTCACATGCATTGTATAATTTCATCTTCAAAAGAAGGCTGAGAAGTAGCATTTATACCTGTGGAAACTATGGCTGATGTTAAACAATCAGTCAAAGTCATGCAGCTAGGAAGTGAAAGAGCTGGGGTTGAGTCCAGGCCATCTAACTTTAAAACCCTTGCTCTTAACCACCCACTCCCTTGAGGTCCTACAAAACATCATATGTTCTTGCTTCAGCAGCTAAAAGTAGAACAATGCCATCACCCTCATGCCCACCCCACACCCACAATTCCTAGATGTCACTCCCCTTCACCACTTGCAGGATGGGAAAGAACCCTGATAATACCCAGATAGGTAAGTCAACCCAATGGTAATGGGTAGTTGGATACATGGTGAGATAGGTGACACTCACAGTCTGCAGTGCTGAGAAGCTGAGTGATCTTGGGAATGTGGGGAAAACACAAAAGGTGGTTTATGAGAATGCAAAGCCTCTGACTCAGAGCTGAGGTTTGATTTCTCCGAGTCATCAATAATTCCTCCACACCCTGGGGAAGGGCCAGCTCAATAAAGAAATAAAGAAATTCTCCTCTGAGCAGCTGTTGAGGTAAGGGAAGGGGTCAGCTCTTCTATAGCCTGGATGAGATATGTAGACAAACCATTTCTGGGACATTAGATTTCCTTCAGAGATAGGTCTAGATTTTCTCTGAGAGCACTGGTAAGAGATCCCACATTTTGGCTGCTTCAGTTGTGTGCTGCATTTTCATCCCCAAGAAAGGAAGGAGTAGACTGCTATGATAGTTTTGATTCATTGCATGGCTGAATTTATTGGCCTAAAAATTGGGCATAGAAACCGTGGGAGACTTGTCTTATAAGGGCTCCATTAGTCTAGTTATTGCCATCCATATCTTTGGTAACCCACTTTCCAGAATTCTACCACCTGTGGGTTACAGACTATTCATGGATCCCAAAATGAATTTAATGAGCCACAACCAGAATTTTCTTTTAAAAAGGAAATAGACTAGAATTGAATACAAAGAAAATATCACAGTGCCTTACACATTTCAAGCCATTCTTTGTGGGAGTTTTTGTTTCAGTTTTATACATTTATGAGTGTACTAAATCACAGTATAAGATGTAGTCTTATTGTGGCTGTGGTCAGAAATGTTTGTAAACTGCTTCTAACCTGAGTCTCTCTTTGGCAGAAGAAAACCCTCCTTTTTTTCACAGGACATTTGTAATAGTCAAACACTGGACACAAATCAAATGGCCATCAACAGTAGAAGAGGAAAATAAATGTGGCATAATTATACAATGAGAATACTATACATACAACAAAGAAAGTGAATAAACTAGTTATGTGCAACAACATGGATGAATCTTAGTAACATTGTATTGAACATAAGAAGTAAGATTAAAAAAATGCCTACATATTTATATAACTTTTTTAAAAGGCAAAATTAAATTTTATGACTTAGCAATGAATTCATAGGTAATAAAATTAAAAATGAAAGTAATAATTACCTAAAGTCAAGCTAGTGATTACGCTCTGGAGGGAAGAAGGTTGGAGTATGATCAGGAAAGGATATACCAAGTGAGGGATACAGAGGACTGGCAGTGTTCTGTTTCTTAGCCCTGCTGGTGCTTACATGAGTATTCACTTTTAAATCATTAGTTAAATTAAATATTATATTCACTTCTAGCTATGCATGTTTCATAATTTTAAAAATGATTTTAAAACACAGGGATGAAATTTTTACCTCTCCACATTTTTATTAGTTGCTATAAAACATCTAGTTAATGAAAGATTCAGAGAACCAATTGTGCAATTAAATTATGTCAGAGCCTGTTAGTTCTAGACCAGCAATGTCCAATAGAAATTTCAGTGACAGGTTGTTGGAGAAAGGAGAAAGGAAAGCACAATAAGCCCAAAGAGACAGGGCTGCTGCCCCACTGTACTTTCCTACTGCAGGCTCTCAAGTCCTCCAACTCTTTCCAATAACCTGTTAAAATATGGTGGATTACTATGAAGTTCTAGGTGTGCAAAAACATGATTATAGAGATAGAGATTCCAAGTTAAATACTTTTTATCAGCTACCCTGACTCAATTTGTGAAGTTTATATTAAAATATACTGGTGTTGGAAGTTGATTGCACACTTCTATGTGAGCCAATACTGTGAGGCAAAACTAAAAGGATAGCACAATTTGTCTGTTATTGTGTCATAAACATGTTATCTCCACAATGATAGGAAGCCAAGATCCCTTTCCAGTCAGACCACAACTAGAACATCTTTCTCAAGTCTGTGAACCACATTTAAAAAGGGAGGTAAAACTCATGCATTATGCAGCTACTGTGTCAAGCACTGTGCTATGTGCATTGTATACCATTCATCATCTCACCACCCAACTAGGTAGGTATTAATACCCCCCTTCCATTTTACAGAAGAGGAAACTGAGTCTAAGAGGTTAAATAGGATGCCTATGGTCATACAGCTGATAATTAGAGGGTCTAGATTCAAACAAATTCTATGTAACTTCATTGAACCTCTTTCTAATGATAGTAGGGCCTTCATTCTGGGTAACTTAAGTGGATCCAGAACCTTGCCTCACTCTTCCTTTTGCCTTCTCATTCAGGGATCTTCACTTTACCCACCTTCTCCCATAGCCACATTGTGGTCTTGATAATCTCTCAGAAGTGCATCGTATTTAAAATGCCCCATCAGACCACCACCTCCTGCTCCTCTCTCTTCCTCATTCACTTGTGCCCAGATAACTGTCCTTCAACCTTATCAAGACCTTCAGTTTCTTTTTGACCCTTTGACTTTGCTTCCCTCTTGTGTTTATATCTTGGTATTCTACCCATGTTAGACTCTACCACCCATCACTTCAGCCATTCTTTTGAACATATCCTGAATTCACTCACACACTGTCATTCTGTACCCTCTGCCAGGTAAATCCCAACCCCAATCACCTCAACTGCCTTTTTCCTCTACTTTTGCACATGGGTTTCAAAGGAGAGCTATGAAAATTACCCACAGGTAAGGGGAAGAGATCAACCAAAGGACTGGTATGCATGCATACAAACCTAACCAATGGACACAGACACCAGTGGGGTGAGGGCATGAGTGGGGGTAGGAGGGCAATGAGGGGATAAGGACACATATGTAATACCTTAATCAATAAAAATAATTTAAAAAAGAAAATTACCCACAGATTTATACTACTATTATTTATTACCTCAGACTCAAATGAGTCCTTAGGTCTGTCTGGAAATCATTTTAGCTTCTACTGCCAAGCCCCAATTCCTAACAACAGAAACAAAACCTGAAAACGTCCTTCATTTTCCTCAAACGTTAACATACCACTTCATTTTTAACAAGTGACCTTTTCTGCTCTTTCACAAAGAAAATGGAAACCACAAAGAGGAAGTCCCTCAACCTCCTGCCACCAACCCTACAAACCTTCCTACATCTGCTCTCTCTTTTCCTCTTTTTACAAGAGAAGAGGCCCCTCCTCCTGTCTAAGGCTCTTTCCATTTTCTTCCTTCCATGTGCTCAGGAAACTTGCTCTATCAAATATCCTTCCATGTTTAGCCTCTCCCTTTGTCCTAGCTCCTTCTCAACAACATTTACAGGCTCTTATTTATAAACAAAATGAAACCAAATCCCTCTGGTGTCTGTATGATTTTTATTTTATCCCATCCAAGATCTCCCTTCCCTATCACAACCAGTCCCTCACCTCAATCCATTAACATCTGGCTTCTCTCCTTGCTGTCCACTGAAATCTCTTCCTGAGGTCACTAATAGCTTTCTTATTGTGAGACCCAGTGGTCACATCACACTGTCTTATACTTAAACTCTTGGCATCAAATGACTGGTACCTGAAACTCCAGTGGGTGCCAAGCACCATCATTGCAGGTTTGCCTTCTCTTCTCAGACTGCCTTTATTCCTCTCCATTTCAGACTCTTCCTGCTATCCTTTAAATCAAGACCTTCAAGAAGTGTCTGCCCTGAGCCTCCTTCTCTCTTGCTGCAGCATTCTCTCATAATCTTGTTTGCCTTCTACTTACTGAGGACACCCATACCTACATCTCCACATCTGTACATCCAACTAACCAGCCAACACTTCCCCTCAGAGCAATCACCTTCTCAACCAATGTAAATTCAATCTGTGCAAAACCTACTTTCCTCCACATAATGGTTGTTCTTTGTATGCATTTTTTTCTTCTGAAATGTCATTATCGTTAACCCAGCTGCCCAAGCCAGAAACCAGAGGTCAGCAGTGACTCTTTCCTGACTCTCAGTCTCATCCTAGTTTATTTCTCAGTTAAGAAATCCTGGCAATATTACTTATTAATCCTTCCATTTATCTCCCTTGCCATTCTTTCTAGTCTAATTCATATCACTACCCTCTCTCAGCATGTTGGTACACTATATATTTCCTGTATTGTTTGAGAATATTCAATTCTTCTGTAGAAGACAAGAAAATAAATGGGATGGGAGAAATTCATAGGATGTGTTAGGCATAGATATGTGTCTTAGCTCAGCCTGCCATACCATAGACTAAATAGCTCAAACAAAATAACTATTTTGTCACAATTCTGGATACTGGAAGTATGAGATCAGAGTTACAGGATGGTTGAGTTCTGGTGAAGTCTCTCTTCTTGGCTTGAAGATGGCTGCCTTCTTATTGTGTCCTCACATGACCTTTTCTTGGTGTGTATACATGGAGAAAGCTCTTTCTCTCTTCTTATAAAGACAGCAGTTGAATCAGTTTAGGGCCCCACCCTTAAGATCTCATTTAAACTTAATTTCCTCCTAAAAGTACTATCACCCTGGAGGTTAGGGTTTAGCATATGAATTTCAGGGGACATGATTCAGTACACAGCAGTAAATAAGTTATTAAGCTGGAAGACATGAAATAAGGAAACAGCATATTAGTACATGTATAAAAACAGAAAATGATGGAAGGGCAAAGGAAACACTAATACTCATGATATATATGATACATAAAGGCATACTATTTTTATATAAGGACTAGAGGGCCAGTGCACAAAAATTTGTGCACTCGGGAGTAGGGAGTCCCTCAGCCCGGCCTGTACCCTCTCGCAGTCTGGGACCCTTCGGGGGTGACCACTAGTGGACTTAGGCCTGCTCCCCTGGGGATTGGGCCTAAGATGGCAATCACATCCCTCTGGCAGCCCGGCAGCCCTCGGGGGATGTCCATTTGCCAGCGGGGAGCAGACCTAAGCTGCAGTCAGACATCCTTAGTGCTGCTGAGGAGGCAGGAGAGGCTCCCACCACCACCGCTGTACTGGCAGCCATCAGCCTGGCTTGTGGCTGAGCAGACCTCCCCCCTGTAAGAGAGCACTGACCACCAGAGGGCAGCTCCTGCATTGAGTGTCTGCCCCCTGGTGGTCAGTGTGTGTCATAGTGACCAGTCATTCCCAGTCTTTCTGCTGTTAGGGTCAGTTTGCATATTACCCTTTTACTATATAGGACAGAGGCCTGGTGCACAGGTGGGGGCCGGCTGGTTTGCCCTGAAGGGTGTCCTGGATCAGGGTGGGAGTCCCCGTGGGTTGCCTGGTCAGCCTGGGTGAGGGGCTGCTGGCTGTTTGCAGCTGGTCACACCCCCTTCAGGGCGGGGGTCCCCACTGGGGTGCCTGGCCAGTCTGGGTGAGGGGCTGAAGGCCGTTTTCAGGCTGGCGGGTGACTGAAGCTCCCAGCCTCTTTTTTTCCCCTTTTTTTTAAATTCTGGGATTTATTTACCTTCTATAACTGTCACTGGAGCTGAAAGCCAGCTCCAGCTCTGAGGCCCGGCTCCAGCTCTGAGGCCATGGCTGGCTGAAAGCAGGTATCTGGGTTTGTTTAGCTTCTATAATTGAAACTCTGTTGCCATCACTGGCGTTCTAAGCTCTGAGGCCCTGACTGGCTGAAAACAGGTATCTGGGGTTTGTTTAGCTTCTATAATTGAACAATTGTTGCTTCTGAAGCTCAGAGCTGGGCCGTGGCAGGTGGGGAACCTTGGCTTCCTCCATCACTGGAGCAAGCAAGCCTCATGTTTGCTTCAGCTGCGTGGCTGCCAGCTGCCATCTTTGTTGGCAGTTAATTTGCACATCCTGCTGATTAGCCAATGGGAAGTGTAATGGAGGTATGGTCAATTATCATGTTTGTCTATTATTAGATAGGATTATAAGGCACTCCATATTTATGAAGTCTTGTTTCAGACATCAACTAGTGATATCCATCCTGGCCACATGTATCTTCTTTCTAAGAACTACAAATAAAATCCTTAGGTGTTAAGCAGATTTATTGAAAGCTCCATCGGTGGCTAGGGATACTTGTCTCTGCATCTGTCAGAGGAAGTGTATGCCATTGGTCCAAGGCACCTTCTGTCTGCAGACCCCTGACTCAAGCCTCAACTCTGGTACTCATAACCACACTATTAGAAGAAAAGGCTGATGCAAGGGAGAGAGTGAGAGATTCTGAAATTGTGGTCCTTCTGCTTGTTTATACACTGTATTCAACGTGTGAACCTACCTAAGCTCTTTCCCCTTGCCATTTGCTGTGTATTTTAAAGTTTATTTGATAAACTATGTGAATCAAGCTTTTTATATGTCTGTGGGTCTGTCTTTCTTGTGACCTCTGGGATAGCTTGCCTGGAAGTGTACATGGAGGTTACCATTACATTAAGATAATTTACCACCATTATATTAAGGTAGTTTCCCACATGGCAAGTGGTTGCATTAATGGCCTCAATTCTTCCCCACTACCTATATGCACAGCCTTTGTTATATGTCTTTATAGCTTCTCCCATCAAGGGATTAAATGTATTTTCCTGCTCTTTGAAATTGAGCTCAACCATGTGATGTGCTTTGTCCAATGGGATGTTAGCAGAAATGATGCTAGCAGAGGCCTGAAAGAGAACTTGTCCATTTTGGCTTGCTTTCATGTGCCTCTTCCATCTCTATGAGAAGGATTTGCCCAAGTTTGTCTGCTGTTCTCAGGAAGAGGATAAAAATTACAGGTATGAGGACATGTAAGACCGCCCTAAAGAAGACAAGCTTAAAAAAAAAAAAGACACACTTGGAGTCCTACAACTACCCTGGCTGCAGAAAAGCTGCCATTACAGTGTAATGAGAAAGAACCAGCTCTTGAGAGAAACCAAGATGGTGGCATAGGTAAACACCGGAGTTTGCTGCCTTGAACAACCACTTCAAAAATACAACTAAAAGACGAAACGGACATCATCCAGAACCACAGGAAGCTGGCTGAGTGGAAATTCTACAACTAGGAGGAAAGAGAAAAACACTGAGACTCAGAGGAGGCGCAGTGCGGAACTGAGATACTAAGGTGCGGAGTGCATGCAGAGCGGGCTGGCGGCTGAGGGCGTGGTTGTCGTTTTAAATCGGGAGGGAGTCTCAGGCTCTGAGCTCCAGCTCCAGGCGAGTCTCTAGGGACCCAGACTCAAACGGGAGAAGCGGGACTGTCTGGCATCACTCAGAACCCTAGGGCACCTTTCTCTCTGTGGGGCTTGCAGCGATTACTGGGACACTGAGAAGCAGAGCCTCTGAAGGCAAGACTGAGAGCAGCCATAACTGCTAACCCCGCCCTGTTGATCCTGTGGGACCCGCCCCACCCAAGCCCCTGCAGGGAGGCTTTTGCTGGATAGCCTCAGGCAAAGGCTAGATTAGCACCTCCCTAGAGATCCAGGAGCCAGGAAGACCAGAGGTCAGAGTGGGACCATCCAGTTTGCAGCTCGGTGGAATCATAAAAGACACACTCAGGGGGCAGACTCAGTGAGCACCAAAGCCCTAAGTCTACCCCAGAGGGGTGTCTCCAGCACAGAAGTTCTCCCACTGCAGACACAGCTGATTCTCACAGCCAATTGGCCTGGAGGTCAATTCCTCACAGTGATAACTATAACAATCAAGGCTTAATTACAACAAGACTGTGCACAAAGCCCACAAGGGGGTACACCAAGAGTGTCTACCTCAGGTAATTGGGACACTTAGCACAGAAAGGCACTCTATCGACACAGAGAAGCATAAAAAATGCTGAGACAAAGAAACAGGACACAAACGACAGAATTGGAGGAAAGCAGACTGTTGGATATAGAGTTCAAAACCACACTTTTAAGGTCTTTAAAGAACTGTCTAGCAGCCGCCGATAAACTTAATAAGGCCCTTGAAAAGACTGGTGAGACTGCCGATAAATGTAGTGAGATCCTCAAGAAATCTAATGAGACCGTTGATGTTGTGATAAAGAACCAACTAGAAATTGAGCATACACTGACTGAAATAAAGAATATTATACAGACTCCCACCAGCAGACCAGAGGGTCGCAAGAATCAAGTCAAAGGTTTGAAATACGAAGGAGCAAAAGACACCCAACCGGAAAAGCAAAATGAAAAAAGAATCCAAAAATATGAAGATAGTGTAAGGAGCCTCTGGGACAGCTTCAAGCGTACCAACATCCGAATTATAGGGGTGCCAGAAGATGAGAGAGAGCAAGATATTGAAAACCTATTTGAAGAAATAATGACAGAAAACTTCCCCTACCTGGTGAAAGAAATAGACTTCCAAGTCCAGGAAGCGCAGAGAACCCCAAACAAAAGGAATCCAAAGAGGACCACACCAAGACACATCATAATTAAAATGCCAAGAGCAAAAGACAAAGAGAGAATCCTAAAAGCAGCAAGAGAAAGAAAATCAATTACCTACAAGGGAATACCCATACGACTGTCAGCTGATTTCTCAACAGAATCTTTGCAGGCCAGAAGGGAGTGGCAAGAAATATTCAAAGTGATGAATACCAAGAACCTACAACCAAGACTACTTTATCCAGCAAAGCTATCATTCAGAATTGAAGGTCAGATAAAGAGCTTCACAGATAAGGAAAAGCTAAAGGAGTTCATCACCACCAAACCAGGATTATATGAAATGCTGAAAGGTATCCTTTAAGAAGAGGAAGAAGAAGAAAAAGGTAAAGATACAAATTATGAACAACAAACATGCATCTATCAACAAGTGAATCTAAGAATCAAGTGAATAAATAATCTGGTGATCATAATAGAATCAAGGACATAGAAAGGGAATGGACTGACTATTCTTGGGGGGGGAAGGGTGTGGGAGATTCGAGAAGAGACTGGACAAAAATCATGCATCTATGGATGAGGACAGTGGGTGGGGAGTGAGGGCGAAGGGTGGGGTGGGAACTGGGTGGAGGGGAGTTATGTTGGGAAAAAAGAGTAACTAATGTAATAATCTGAACAATAAAGATTTAATTTTAAAAAAAATTACAGGTATGGAGTCCTGGATAGCCAAACTCAGACTAGATCAGCTGACTCCCAGATTGCCCAGCCTAGATTAGCCATCCATTAACTCACCCAAGTACTCACAAGAAATGATATTGGATATTGTTTTAAGCCACTGGGTTTGGGGTATTTTACTTTTTTAAAAAAAATTTGTTTTATTGCTTAAACTATTACAAATAGTATTATATATGCCTCCTATTTATTTCCCCTTTGACATTTCCCCAGTCTCCCCTACCCCCTAGTGTCTTGTGTCCATTGGTTATGCCTATATGCATGCATACAAGTCCTTTGGTTGATCTCTTACCCCCCCCCCCAACCCTCCCCTGGCTTCCCACTGTAGTTTGACAGTCTGTTCGATGCTGCTCTGCCTATGTATTTAATTTTGTTCATTAGTTTATAATGGTCTTTATTATCCATAAATGAGTGAGATCATGTGGTATTTTTCTTTCACTGACTGGCTTACTTCACTAAGCATAATGCTCTCCAGTTCCATCCATGCTGTTGCAAATGGTAAGAATTCCCTTTTTACAGCAGCATAGTATTCCATTGTGTAGATGTACCACAGTTTTCTAATCCATTCATCTGCTGATGGGCACTTAGGCTGTTTCCAAATCTTAGCTATGGTAAGTTGTGCTGCTATGAACATAGGGATGCATATATCCTTTCTGATTGGTGTTCCTGGTTTCTTGGGCTATATTCCTAGAAGTGGGATCACGGGGTCAAATGGGAGTTCCATTTTTAGTTTTTTGAGGAAACTCCATACTGTTCTCCACAGAGGCTGCACCAGTCTGCATTCCCACCAGCAGTGCACAAGTGTTTTCTTTTCTCCGCATCCTCTCGAGCACTTCTCATTAGTTGATTTGTTGATGATAGCCATTCTGACAGGTGTGAGATGGTACCTCATTGTTGTTTTGAATTGCATTTCTCGGATGATTAGTGACTTTGAGCATGTTTTCATATGTCTCTTGGCTTTCTGAATGTCCTCTTTTGAAAAGTGTCTGTTTAGGTCCTTTGCCCATTTTTTGATTGGATTTTTTATCTTCCTTTTGTTAAGTTGTATGAGTTCCCTATAAATGTTGGAGATTAAACCCTTATTGGTGATAACATTGGCAAATATGTTCTCCCATGCAGTGGGCTTTCTTGTTATTTTGAAGATGGTTTATTTTGCTGTGCAGAAGCTTTTTATTTTGATGTAGTCCCATTTGTTTATTTTCTCTTTAGTTTTCAATGCCCTAGGAGCTATATTGGTGAAGAAATTGCTTTGGCATATGTCTGAGATTTTGTTGCCTTTGGATTCCTCTAGTATTTTCCCGTCTTACATTTAAGTCCTTTATCCATTTTGAGTTTATTTTTGTGTATGGTGTAAGTTGGTGGTCTAGTTTCATTTTTTTGCATGTATCTGTCCAATTCTCCCAACACCATTTATTGAAGAGACTGTCTTGACTCCATTGCATGTTCTTGCCTCCTTTGTCAAATATTAATTGAGCATATTGGTTTGGGTCAATTTCTGGGCTCTCTATTCTATTCCATTGATCTATATGTCTGTTCTTGTTCCATTACCAGGCAGTTTTGAGAACAGTGGCTTTGTAATACAGCTTGATATCTGGTATTGAGATCCCACCTACTTTGTTCTTCTTTCTCAGGATCGCTTTCTCAGGATCAAAACTGTGGTACCTCTACACAGTGGAATACTATGCTGCTGTAAAAAAAAAAACACATCGGGGTCTTTTTTTATTCCAGATGTATTTTTGGAGAGTTCGTTCTAGGTCTGTGAAATATGCTGTTGGTATTTTAATGGGAAGTGCATTGAATATATAGATTGCTTTGGGTAGTATGGACATTTTAATGATGTTGATTCTACCAATCCATGAAGATGGTATGTTCTTCCATCTGTTTATGTCTTCCTATATCTCTGTTTTTCAATGTCCTATAGTTTTCTGAGTAGAGGTCTTTTACCTCTTTAGTTACATTTATTCCTAGGTATCTTAAGTTTTTTGGTGTGATGGTAAATAGTATTGCTTTTTTAGTCTCTCTTTCTATACATTCACTATTGGTATATAGAAATGCCATAGATTTCTTGGCCTTAATTTTGTATCCTGCTACTTGGGGTATTTTCTTATCCTTCAATAACCAATTTATATACTCACCTAGACACTTTCTGTTACCTCCTAACTTTTACTGCTGCCTACAATGCTCTCTTCCAACCCATTTCCTACTGAAGTCGTAGTACTCTTGTAAGACACAAATCTGACTATCTCATTCCCCTTCTTAAACCATTCAATGATTCTTCTATTTATCTTTAGGGTTAATTACATGCTTGTGAATAATTCATCTTGATTGTTCATCTTGTCAGCCTTACTTCTCTCTCTCAATTTCAAATACACTGTACTATTCCTAGTTCTCTGACTAAGCCCTTGTCACTCATACCTCCAGGTCTTTGAACATGTTGTTTTCTCTACAAGGGACATGTATTATTTATCCTAGGACTGCCATATCAAAGTATCACAAACTGATTGGCTTAAAACAAAAATTTATCATCTCATGGTTCTGGAGGCTAGAATTCCTAAGTCAACTTGTCAGCAGGGCCATACTCCTTCTGAAAACTGTAGGGTAGAATCCTTCCTTGCCTTTCCTTAGGTTTTGGTAATTTCCAGCAATTTTTAGCATTCCTTGCCTTTCAGCTCCTATACTTCAATTTCTCATCACATCATCTTCTCATTCTCTTCAGATCCTTTTCTTATAAGGACACCAGTCATAATGGATTGAGGTCTTGGTTCATTTTGCTCAGTTGTAAGCTAGTTGATTGACAGAGATTTCCTTAAACACCTGCAGCCAAATTTGAAAGAAAGGAAGGAAGGATTAAGTTGTGGTGAGAACAACTTTCAAGTATATAATACAGTATTGTTAACTATAATTAACACACTGTATATTAGATCCCCAGAACTTATTTATTCATTTTATAACTGGAAGTTTGTACCCCGTTTGAACTGTGTGGGTCTACTTATATGCAGATAATTTGAAAAAAACTCACAGAGGAAATACTTAGCCTACAACGATGTGAACTTATGATATTGATAAATACATTCCAGGCCTAAACATGTTTTCTCTTCCCTAAGACTTTATTAACAACATTTTCTCTTCTCTAGTTCACTTTATTGTGAGAATACAGTGTAAAATATATGTTAATCAACTGCTTATGTTATCACTTAGGCAGTAGGCTCTTAGTAGTTAAGTTTTTGGGGAATCAAAAATTGTACATGCCTGGCTGGAGTGGTTCAGTTGGTTGAGCATTGACCTGTGCACCAAAAGTTGCTGGTTTGAGTTCCTTTCATAGCACATACCTGGATTGCAGGTTCAATCCCTGGTTGGAGGATGTATGGGAGACAATGGATCACTCACATTGATCTCTCTATCTCTCTCCCCCACCCCTCTCATTCTCTCTTCCTTCCATTTTCTAAGCATGTCTTCAGGTGAGGATTTAATATAAAAACAAAAAGAAGTTATATGCAGATTTTTGACTGTGTGGAGAGTCAATGCACCTAAACCACACCACACTTTGTTCAAGTGTGAGAACAATATATATATTAGTATTAGAGTAGAGGACTGATGCAAGAAATCCGTGCACAGGTGCAGCCCCTAGGTCTGGCTGGCAATCAAAGTGCAAGCGTCTGACATGGAAGGGCAGGTCCCACCTGACCTCTGGGCCCTGGGCAGAACCTGGGCCCTGAGCCCCCATCGCTGCTGGTCATGGTCTGGCTCCCTCAGTACCTGGGAGCTGAGTGGCAGCTCCGCCCTCCACCACCACCACTGGTTGCGGTCTGCAGGGTGATCGGCGGGGCAATCAGGCCCCGCTCACACCCGCCTTGGCCTGGTGCTGCCCACTCACCTGCTCCACCATCCCGCCATGATCCTGGTCTCATCAGGGCCCATCAGGGCCAGCAATGCCTCCACTGCCAGCACCGCGTCAACACCCTCCATATTCCGTGCCACCCCCTGGTGATCAGCGCTCGTCATAATAAGCGGTTGAACTCCTGGTCAAACTCCCAATTGAGAGGACAATTTATATATTAGGCTTTTATTATATAGGGTAGTTTATATTTTTATCCATCTATATGGGCCATACTTTTTTGTTTCTTTGTATGCCTTGTAATTTTTTGTTGAAAACTGGACATTTTGTAATTTAGATTCTACCCCTTCCCCCAGGGATTAGTTGTTGCTCAATGTGGGTTCTAGTTGTTTGTTTAGTGTCTTTTCTACATTGCTTAAGTAAAGACTCTATTCTTTGCCATGAGTAGTATATGAGGTCTTGGTTCCTTTTGCTCAGTTGTAAGCTAGTTGATTGACAGAGATTTCCTTAAACACCTGCAGCCAAATTTGAAAGAAAGGAAGGCAGAAGAAGGAAGGAAGAAAGGAAGGAAAGAAGGAAGGAAGGAAAGAAGGAAGGAAGGAAGGAAGGAAGGAAGGAAGGAAGGAAGGAAAGAAGGAAAAGATATACTGTCCAAGTCCTTGGCTCTGTGTTGGGACAATGCTTCAATTTTTTTTATAATATATTTTTATTGATTTCAGAGAGGAAGGGAGAGGGAGAGATAGAAACATTAATGATGAGAGTCATTGATCAGTTGCCTCCTGTACACCCCACACCAGGGCTTATGCCCTGACCTGGAATTGAACCGTGACCTCCTGGTTCTGCTATGCCCAGATTTCAAGATCCCCAATAGACCCCCAGGGAGCCAGCTGAGTCCGATGCAAAAGCAGATAGAGTCTTTATTCGAGCTAGCTCGCCTCCCTGACCACACTCGCCGATGCCGCGGCAAGGGGCAGAGAGAGAGTGAGCTCTGTGGGGGAGGGGTTTTATAGGGGGGTTGGAGTAAGGGGAGGAAAGAGGACTGTGGGCCCTGCCAATTGGCCAGGCGCAAGTCGGTGTCTTGTTACACAGGATGTGGTCATATCTATGGTGCGCACTTCCCTTGATTATCATTGGTTAGTTTAAAGAAATCCTAAGTGTGGCTAGCAGAGGCTTGGGCTTCCGGGAAGAAGCTCCTTGCCGAGCACATGGCTAATGGCAGTTGCCCCAAAATGGAGGATCCAGGGTAAGATGGAAGGCGTAGCCCTCGCCCTGGGGCAAGATGGAGGGTGTAGCCCTCGCCCTTTCATTCCTCCTTTGTCTTGAGACTTCTGGCTCAATGATGAGATGGACTGTATTTCTATTTCACCGTTGTTAGAGGCCTGTACTGGGCATGCAGAACTATCAACTGAACCACCCCTATAAACTTCTTGACATATTGGACTAGTCTGTTAATAATGCAAGGGCCGAAAGTCAACAGCATTAGGAGAATTACAAGGGGTCCGGCAAGGTCCGCTGTCCTCCCGAGGGTGATCTGCAGTGGGCGTGTCTGGTTAGAGGTCATCTTCCACTCAGGCTCCCTGCTGTCCTGGGCACAGAAGGAGCTGGGCTTGTGACCTGGCAGGGACAAACTATAACAAATGGTCCGGTGGAAGGGAAAGAAAACATTTCAATTTTAACAACTTAAACACAACAAGAATGGTAACTGACCACCTTCCAGGACAGCTAATACATAACTATAACAATGTCCCTCAGTGTGCGAGACTGGGCACTTGCCAGTTACTCCCAAAGACTACCAAGGATTGTAGACCATCACTGGTCTACAGCAACTGCTGGCAGCTACAGCAACATTTAAACCTGTAAGAGAATCAAAGGTTAATACAACATATTAATATAGTGAAACATAATATTGGCACCATGGCCACTTCAGGCAGCCAAATCCTCTTCTACTAAACATGAGACATGGCAGGGCTACACAAACATCTTAGGGAGGTGACTAAAGTCCACTCCTGACCCTCCTATATAAGGCAAAATTGTCCTCGTCTCTCTGGAGCCATGTCCATGAAGATGTAGGCATCACCTGAGTCTATTATACAGTTTTCTGCAGGTCACTGTCAGGGCTGTGCACTGCGGCCAGTTCTTCTTTCTAGTGATACACACAGTCTGTTCAATTTCCTTAATATGTATTCTGGCACAGGAGAAAGTTGTTTTGCTGTACACAGGTAACTTAACCCCTAAACCACTAGGCTTGGACCTCTGCCCAGCAAACTGCAGTCTACAAGTTCAATACGCAGCCTCCAGTTCTCCTAACCCAACGAGGTTTAGGCCAGTCTCTGAGTCAGACTCTTCCTCTCCTTGGAGAACTTCAAAGTCCCGATGGCTTCCATGTCCAGGGAGAGTGCCCCTTTGTTAACCCTGCCCATCAGCCACAGTGCTCCGCTCTCCTGCCTTTCCACCAGTTCCCTTTGTGGCAGAGCAGCAACCAGGCCTCCTCCATGAGGATTCCAAAAAACAATTGGAAACAGCAAGTAAAACAAAACACAGTCACAGGCAGGGTTAGGAATGATAGGGGGTGGCCTACCAAACATGATTGCATAGGGAGTAAAGCCCAAGGTGTAAGGGGGGTTCCTTACCTGGTAAAGGGCATATGGTAGGAGAGCCACCCAGTCCCCACCAGTCTCCATGGTTAATTTGGTAAGGGTCTCCTTTAGAGTTCTGTTCATCCTTTCTACCTGCCCTGAACTCTGGGGCCTATAAGAATTTCTAATTTTCCCCAATAGCCCTGGCTACTACCTGCGTTACCTGTGAAATAAAGGCTGGTCCATTGTTGGATCCTATAATAACAGGAAAACCATACCTGGGTAAGATGTCTTCCAACAGCTTACCACGAAATGAAAATTTTGGTTAATACCTTTTGAATAATTACCTATTTCAAGTTAGCCAAATTTAATTAATTTGAAAACTTGACAACTATTTTACTGTCAAATTTAATATTCTAACAATAATTTTAATTTACATCCTTGTGAAGGCTCTGAGCATTCCTGTTGTTAGGCTAGATTTAGACATAAGGTCTGTTAGCCAAGCCTCCATTTATCTGGATTCTAATTTCAGCTGGACCAAATCTCTTTTGTTATTTGGTTCCTGATCTGTGCTGGGCATGGGAAGCAAGAAGCAGCCATGGGGATAGGAGACCTTCCTCAGAAGGGGCGAGTGTTCAAGCCCCTGCACCATTGGGGGGGGTGAGGATCTGTGCCCCACCTCTTTTGAACCCCAAGTTCTCTCCTATTGGCCTCCCTGACTGTGCCTGTCTTAGATCGCCCCTCCCTGAGGAGTCTTACCCGTAATTGACTACCAGCCATCCTCTGGGCCCAGTAGGGTGATGTGAGGTTCAGTTCTGTCACCTTGTTAACCTATGTCCCTCTGGCCTCCATGCCCAGTAACTGCCTTTGGATCCCCTCGCCTCCTAGCGGGGCCCCAGCATTGATCATAGGGAACCCAGGTTTCTTCTCCAGAGAGGGTCCATCTTCGCCATTGGGCAAGAGACAGATCTATGGTACCAGCTTTTCATGATCTCAGCTTGAACGGAGAGCTCAGATAACAGCTGTAGACAATTGGAATCCTCTTGGCAAAAAAGGTCAAGAGAGGTCAATACAGAATGCTTAAGTGCCTTCCCCAGGGGACATTCCACACAGTGGAAGGGAATAAATCCTTTCATGTCCTTAAAACATTCAGAGAGTTCATTTGTAAGTTTGTTTGGGATAAAGCATCAAAAAAAAAATTAATGACCATACTTCACTTTAGAAATTGGATTACTGCTATCAGTCCCTTATAAAGGCTTTGACATAAGCTACTTAACTTTTGTTTAGGGAGGGAGCATATAACCTTTAATTTTCCTTAGTTTAAGGAAAGCAGGGTTTTCTAGATTCAAGAGATTAGCTTAAAAAATAGTATTAAATAAATCTGAGAGGCAAGCACACTTCCTGCCCCATCCACATTTCTGTAGTAAAACTCCACCTTAAAACTCCACCCCTGAAATACCATCCTGCCTCAGTAAGCAGACATTCCTTTTGTGATTGGCTAAGTCAGAGGGAGGGGCCTTTGCTGTTTCAAGATGGCGGCCCCCAGGGAAGCGGCAAGCCATGCGGCCAACATGGTGGCTGCCAAGTCACGCAGCCCAACATCGTGGCTGTCTACACTGTTCTCTGACAGAAAAGATGATTTCCTCATTCTCACAATAAACAAGGGAAGAGCAAACCAAAACCCCTAAAAGATAGATGGCCAACATTATATTGCAGACAAACAGAAATCTCATTAGCTGTTTATACATTTTATAACAAGGGTGGGCAAACTTTTTGACTCGAGGACCACAATGGGTTCTTAAACTGGACCGGAAGGCCGGAAAAAAAGCATGGATGGAGTGTTTGTGTGAACTAATATAAATTCAAAGTAAATATCATTACATAAAAGGGTATGGTCTTTTTTTTTTTTAGTTTTATTCATTTCAAATGGGCCGGATCCAGTCCGCAGGCCGTAGTTTGCCCACGGCTGTTTTATAATTATCTTAAAGAATATTAAATGTAAACTGGTTTTTGTCTTAAAAATTTCAGTTGAGGTCATAAAATTAATCCTCTTTTTTTAATCAGACCAATAACCAAAGGCATTTAGCTACCACAACACACAATTTTGCCCAATTCAATCCGAACCTTAAACTTTTAGCTGGCAAGTTAAATATTCAGCATTTCTCAATCAGTAACATTTTTAAGAAAAAACTTCAAAAATGCGAGACATAATCAACCAACAGATTCAATTCTGTCCTCTAGATTTTCATGAGGCAAATTTAGACTAATATTTTAGCATTTGTTCAATTTAGAAAACTCCCAAAGCCTTGGGCTGCCATTGACTGGAAACAGGTAACCATTAAAATGCAAATTAGTTACATTTTTTCTCCCAAGGATGAGAAACTGGGAAGCAAACCTGTCTTTAGAAGTTGCCACTGGCGGGAAATTTTTGCCTACCTGCTTGTTCTGTTGGGGAAAGGGAGGGTAGCCCTTCCTCCATTAGAAATTACCTTGGGAAGCCAGCCTTAATTAAAAGGCATAGCCATCTTTTACCTGGGTTACTTAGATTTTTCTTGAGATTCAAATCCAAATTATTATTTTAAGGCATATTCTTCAGCAAATTCCCATAACAGAGACAATTTTACTGAATTTCCTTTTCAGCCTTGAAGTCAACCTTTTAACAACCTTCATTAGCATTTAAAAACTGTTCTTTATTATAGAAATGCCAATCCTGCTGCTAAAATCTAGCCAGCATCTTTTTTCCTTTGGGTAAAATTTGCCATCTTTCCTAGGAAATAATCAGTCTTGGGGTTTTATTTTGTACATTTGTAAAGAGATTCCAGCTCAAAACTCTATCTAACACCCAAAATCGGATGATGCGCACATTAGTTTCAAGCCACTTTTCTCTTTACACGTGCACAGAAATCCCAGACGCATTTTAGATTTTGTAAAGCTTTTCAATTACAAGAAGGACTTTAAATTATTTCCTACTACCACCAAGATCTGCACCTGTGACGGCTCCACCCGAGCCTGCACCCTAGGCTTCAAGGCTCACCACAGCGGCCCTGGAAAACCACACCTGAGGTTGGCAAGCAGGTTTGGCCCAGCCCTTGACTTTAAAACGACCATAATGCTTAAAGGAGTAGTTTGAGTCTGTCCCATAATGTCCGTCCAGTAAGTCTACAGAAAAAAAACACAAACACAGACAACTAAAGGGCCCGAAAGTACAGTCTTGCAACTCCATGGAAGCAAAACCGAAAACTAGACGATGGCCGTACGCCAACATACGGGAGCAACCTGCCTCGTCTCAGATCCTTGAGGGGAAGCCACATCCCTCATGAGGGGAATACACGTCCCTCCTGAAGAGCAGAACGTCTTCCGACTCTCCCCGCCCATGGTCTTTCAGCAGTGCGTCCACTGAGACCGCTTCAGGCACTACAGAATTTCAGAAGTGAGCTCACACAGGACAGAGCATATAACACACAGAACAGAATACACAACACACAGACACCTACCCCAGCCAGTCAGATTCTGCAGATCAGGGGTCCCTCGAGGGTCTTGGGGATCCCAGATGAGCCTCCAAATGTTTTGCCGAGATTTCAAGATCCCCAATAGACCCCCAGGGAGCCAGCTGAGTCCGATGCAAAAGCAGATAGAGTCTTTATTCGAGCTAGCTCGCCTCCCTGACCACACTCGCCGATGCAGCGGCAGGGGGCATAGAGAGAGTGAGCTCTGTGGGGAGAGGGGTTTTATAGGGGGGTTGGAGTAAGGGGAGGAGAGAGCACTGTGGGCCCTGCCGATTGACCAGGCACAAGTCGGTGTCTTGTTACACAGGCTGTGTCATATCTATGGTGTGCACTTCCCTTGATTATCATTGGTTAGTTTAAAGAAATCCTAGGTGTGGCTAGCAGAGGCTTGGGCTACCAGGAAGAAGCTCCTTGCTGAGCACATGGCTAATGGCAGCTGCCCAAAAATGGAGGATCTGGGGCAAGATGGAGGGCATAGCCCTCGCCCTTTCATTTCATAGGTCAATGCTCAACCACTGAGCCACACCAGCTGGGAAATCCTTCAATCTTTAGGCAGGCCATTTACAATTCTGTCGTAACCATAACTTCCTACTTGCTCAGAGCCTAAAGATGAGCCAGCTGTGCAAACTTATGGTTTTCTTAGGTCTTTTCTGAGCATGCATCTTCCCTAGACATGTGCCTGGCCTTCTAGTTTCCCTAATCTACAGGACAGCTTGTCAAATCCTATTAGTCAAAGAATCTCATATATTGGATTTTCCTGTCAGGCTGTCAATATCTATTGTTTGCCCCAATTGTTATTTTTTACCCCAGGTGGGAGTGGTTTTCCCTTCAGTATTTTTGATGAAGGAACTTTGCATAGCCACATCTCCACTGTGAGGGTACTATAATTTAAGGGAAACAAAGTCAAGTACCTTTGTTAGTGATACAGGGAACCCCCAACAGCAGTCAAAACAGATACACTATTCCTTGGGAATCAAGTCTGCTATGATCCTTTTACAATCAGATACCTACAAGTGGGAATGCAGGCTGCTGTATTCCAGATCACTACTGCCACATTGGGGAGGAGGATGAGACAAGGATAAGTAAAATTGCCACAAAGCTCTCCTATTGTGTTTTAGTGACTTTTCTCTTAGTGAACTATCTGCTTAGTTGCTGTAAAACTTTTATTATCTTCCACAGTTCTGATATGGTTTAACCTAACAGTTTCTCTCAGGCTTTTCAATGATTCTAGAATGGAAAGGCCCCTGGATATCCTTACTCTGCCTGTATTAATTTTCTCAGGCTGCCATAACCAAATACCACAGACTTGGTGGCTTAAATAATTCAAATTTACTTTTTCACAGTTCTGGAGACTATAACTCTATTATCAAGGTGCCATCAGAATTTATTTCTGATGAAGCCTCTCCTAGTGGCTTATACATGGCTGCCTTCTCACTGTGTCCTCAATGGTCTCTTCTCTGTGCACATGCAAAGAGAGAGGTGAAGCTCTCTGGTAACTCTTTCTCTTCTTTTTGAAATAAAAAACTTTATTATTGAGAGTATTACAGAGTATTGTATAAAAGTGTTTGAAACCACATGGAAATTACTGCTACAGAGCTGGAAACTGTGCTTGTCCCCTTCTACCTTGTTCCTACCCACCCCACCCATGCCTTCACCCTATTGCCTGTGTCCATAGGTAATCCATATATGCATATAGGATCTTTGGTTAATCTCTCTCCTACCCTCTCCACACTTCCCTCTGAGGTTCGTCAGTCTGTTCCATGTTTTCATGACTCGGGTTCCATTTTATTCATGTTTATTTTGTTCATTAGATTCCTTATTCATTTATTTTTATTTTTATTTTTAGATTCAGTTGTTGGTAGATATATATTTACTAGAGGCCCGGTGCACAAAAATTTGTGCACTGGGAAGGGGGTGTCCCTCAACCCGGCCTGTGCCCTCTCGCAGTCTGGGAGCCCTTGCGGGATGTCCACCTGCTGATTTAGACCTGCTCCTCGGGGGATTGGGCCTAAGCTGGCAATCAGATATCCCTCTGGCACCCTGGGAGCCCTCGGGAGATATCCACTTGCTAGCGGGGAGCAGGCCTAAGTTGCAGTGTGACATCCTTAGCGCTGTGGAGGAGGCAGGAGAGGCTCCCGCCACCACTGCTGTGCTGGCAGCCATCAGCCTGGCTTTTGGCTGAGCAGAGGTCCGCCTGTGGGAGCGCACTGACCAACAGGGGGCAGCTCCTGCATTGAGCATCTGCCCCCTGGTCGTCAGTGTGTGTCATAGTGACCAGTCATTCCCAGTCATTCTGCTGTTAGGGTCAATTTGCATATTACCGTTTTTATTATATAGGATAGAGGCCTGGTGCAAGGGTGGGGGCCGGCTGGTTTGCCCTGAAGGGTGTCCTGGATCAGGGTAGGGGTCCTTCTGGGGTGCCTGGTCAGCCTGGGTGAGGGGCTGAGGGACATTTTTAGGCTGGCCACACCCCCTTCACAGTGGGGGTCCCACTGGGGTGCCTGGCCAGCCTGGGTGAGGAGCTGATGGCTGTTTTCAGGCTGGTCAAGCCCCCACCAGTGGGGACCCTCACCCCATTGGGGTGTGGCCAGCCTGGGAGAGGGGCTGAGGGCTGTTTTCAGGCTGGCCACAGCCCCTTCAGGGTGGGGGTCTCTACTGGGATGCCTGGCTAGCCTGGATGAGGGGCTGATGGCCATTTTGAAGCTGGCCATGGCCCCCAGCACAACAAGCTCCCAGCCTCTCCTTGTTTTCTTTTTGTTCTGGGATTTATTTATCATCTATAATTGAAACTTTGTAGCCTAGAGCAGAGCCCAGATATGGCTGGAAGCAGGTATCTGGAATTTATTTATCTACTATAATTGAAACTTTGTAGCCTATTTTTGGATTGTTTAATTGCTAAAAGTATTACAAAGGGTATTACATATGTGTCCTTTTTTCCCCCTCCCTTGACAATCCCCTGGCTTCCCCTAGCCCCAGTGTCTTATGTCCATTGGTTATGCTTATATGCATGCATACAAGTCCTTCGGTTGATCTCTAACCCCCCTCCCTCCTGCACCCAACCCTCCCCGGCCTTCCCGCTGCAGTTTCACAATCTGTTTGAGACAGTTCTGCCTCTGTATCTATTATTGTTCAAAAGTTTATAATGGTCTCTATTATTCATGAATGAGTGTGATCATGTCGTATTTTTCCTTCATTGACTGGCTTATTTCACTTAGCATAATGCTCTCCAGTTCCATCCATGGTGTTGCAAATGGTAAGAGTTCCTTCTTTTTTACAGCAGCATAGTATTCCATCGTGTAGATGTACCACAGTTTTCTAATCCATTCATCTACTGATGGGCACTTAGGCTGTTTCCAGATCTTAGCTATGGTGAATTGTGCTGCTATGAACATAGGGGTGCATATATCCTTTCAGACTGGTGTTTCTGGTTTCTTGGGATATATTCCTAGGAGTGTGATCACAGGGTCAAATGGGAGTTCCATTTTTAGTTTTTTGAGGAAACTCCTTACTCTCTTCCCTAGTGGCTGCACCAGTCTGCATTCCCTCCAGCAGTGCACGAGTGTTCCTTTTTCTCCACATCCTCTCCAGCACTTGTCGGTTTTTGATTTATTGATGATAGCCAGTCTGACAGGTGTGAGATGGTGCCTCATTGTTGTTTTGATTTGCATCTCTCAGATGATTAGTGACTTTGAGCACGTTTTCATATGTCTCTTGGCTTTCTGAATGTCCTCTTTTGAAAGGTGTCTATTTAGGTCCTTTGCCCATTTTTTGATTGGATTGTTTATCTTCATTTGTTAAATTGTATTGTATGAGTTCCCTATAAATTTTGGAGATTTGGCCCTTATCATATATGACATTGGCAAATATGATTTCCCACGCAGTGGGTTTTCTCGTTGTTTTGTTGATGGTTTCTTTTGCTGTGCAGAAGCTTTTCATTTTGATGTAGTCCCATTTGTTCATTTACCCTTTAGTTTCAAGTGCCTTAAGAGCTGTATCAGTGAAGAAATTGCTTTGGCATATGTCTGAGATTTTGTGGCCTTTGGATTCCTCTAGAATTTTTATGGTTTCCTGTTGTACATTTAAGTCCTTTATCCATTTTGAGTTTATTTTTGTGTATGGTGTAAGTTGGTGATCTACTTTCATTTTCTTGCAGATATATGTCCAATTTTCCCAACACCATTTATTGAAGAGACTATCTTGGCTCCATTGTATGTTCTTGCCTCCTTTGTCAAATATTAATTGAGCATATTGGTTCGGGCCAATTTCTGGGCTCTCTATTCTATTCCATTGATCTATATGCCTGTTACTGTGCCAGTACCAGGCAGTTTTGAGAACAGTGGCTTTGTAATACATCTTGCTATCTGGTATTGTGATCCCACCTACTTTGTTCTTTCTCAGGATTGCAGTAGCCATTCGAAGTCTTTTTTTATTCCAGATGAATTTTTGGAGAGTTCGTTCTAGGTCTGTGAAGTATGCCATTGGTATTTTAATGGGAAGTTCATTGAATTTATAGATTGCTTTGGGCAGTATGGACATTTTAATGATGTTGATTCTACCAATCCGTGAACACGGTATGTTCTTCCATCTGTTTATGTCTTCCTCTATGTCTTTTTTCAACGTCCTGTAGTTTTCTGAGTAGAGGTCTTTTACCTCTTTAGTTAAGTTTATTCCTAGGTAGCTTAATTGTTTTGGTGCGATGGTAAATACGATTGCTTTTATAATCTCTCTTTCTGAAAGTTCACTATTGGTGTATAGAAATGCCTCAGATTTCTTGGGGTTAATTTTGTATCCTGCTACATTGCCAAATTCATGTATTAAGTTTAGTAGCTTTTTGATAGAGTCTCTAGGGTTTTGTATGTATAATATCATGTCGTCTGCAAATAAGGACAGTTTTACTTCCTCTTTTCCAATTTGGATGCCTTTTTTTTCTTCTTCTTGTCTAATTGCAATGGCTAATACTTCCAGTACTATGTTTAACAGGAGTGGTGAGAGTGGGCATCCCTGTCATGTTCCTGTTCTTAGGGGAAATGGTGTTAGTTTTTGTCCATTGATTATGATGTTGGCTGTGGGCCTGTCATATATGGTTTTTATTATGTTCAGGTATGATCCTTCTACTCCCATCTTGCTGAGAGTTTTTATCAAAAATGGGTGTTGGGTTTTGTTAAATGCTTTTTCTGCACCAAGTGATATGACCATGTAGGTGTTTTTTTTTCAATTTGTTTATGTGATATATCACGTTTATTGATTTGCGGATATTCTACCATCCTTGCATCCCTGGGATAAATCCTACTTGGTCATGGTGTATGATCTTTCTGATGTACTGCTGGATCCGATTTGCTAAGATTTTGTTGAGGATTTTGGCATCTATGTTCATGAGAGATATTGGCCTGTAATTCTCTTTCATTGTGTTGTCTTTACTTGGTTTTGGTATTAGGGTGATGCTGGCTTCATAGAATGAGCTTGGAAGTGTTCCTTCCTCTTGAATTTTTTGTAGTAGTCTGAGAAGGATAGGTTTTAGTTCTTCCTTAAATGTTTGGTAAAACTCCCCTGTGAAGCCGTCTGGTCCTGGGCTTTTGTTTGCTAGAAGCTTTTTGATGACTGCTTCAATTTCTTCCATAGTTATTGGCCTATTAAGATTTATAGATTCTTCCTGATTGAGTTTTATAATGTTGTGTTTTTCTAGGAATTTTTCCATTTCCTCCAGGTTGTCTAGTTTGTTGGAGTAGAGTTGTTCATAGCATTTTTTAACAATGATTTGTATTTCTGTGGGGTCTGTTGTTATTTCACCTCTATCATTTCTGATTTTGTTTATTTGGGTCCTCTCTCTTTGCTTCTTGATGAGTCTGGCTAGAGGTTTGTCAATCTTGTTTATCCTTTCAAAGAACCAGCTCTTGGTTTCATTGATTTTCTGTTTTGGTTTTTTGGTCTCTATGTCATTTATTTCTGCTCTAATCTTTATTATCTCCTTCCGTCTGTTCACTCTGGGGTTTTCTTGTTGCTGTCTTTCTAATTCTTTGAGTTGTAGGGTTAGATGATTTACTACCATTTTTTCTTGTTTTTAGAGATAGGCCTGTAGAGCTATAAACTTCCCTCTCAGGACTGCTTTCATTGTTTCCCATAGGTTTTGTATTGTTGTGTTTTCATTGTTATTAGTTTCCAGGATGTCTTTAATTTCTTCTTTGATCTCATTGGTAACCCAATCAATATTTAATAACATGCTATTCAGCTTCCAAGTGATTGAGTATTTTGGGTTGTTTTTAGTGTAGTTTATTTCTAATATTATGCCATCGTGGTCTGAGAAGATGCTTTTTATGATTTCAATCTTCTTGAATTTGGGGAGACTTTGTTTGTGACACAATATGTGCTCTATTTTTGAATCTGTCCTATGAGCACTTGAGTAAAATGTATATTCCGCGACTTTGGGGTGAAGTGTTCTGAAGATGTTTATTAAGTCCATCTGATCTAGTGTGTCATTTAGGATTGCTGTTTCTTTGCTGATTGTTTGTCTAGAGGACTTATCCAGTGATGTCAGTGGTGTATTAAAGTCCCCTACTATGATTGTATTGATGTCGATCTCTGCCCTGATATCTTCCAGGAGTTTTTTATGAATTTGGGTGCTACTGCATTGGGTGCATATATGTTTACCAGGGTTATATTTTCTTGTTGTATTGATCCCTTTAGTATTTTGAAGTGGCCTTCCTTATCTCTTGTTATGGCCTTCACTTTGAGGTCTATTTTGTCCGATATAAGTATTGCTACCCCAGCTTTCTTTTCCTTTCCATTTGCCTGAAAAATATTTTTCCATCCCTTCACTTTCAGTCTGTGTGAGTCCCTTTTAATGAGGTGGGTCTCTTGTAGACAGTAGATATATGGGTCATGTTTTTTTATCCATTCAGCCACTCGATGTCTTTTGGTTGGAGCATTTAGACCTTTTACGTTTAAAGTTATTATTAAAATGTACTTGTTTGTAGCCATTTCATGACATTATTTTATTATTATTATTATTTTTATTATTATTATTATTATTATTATTATTATTATTATTATTTCTTCAATAAAATAACAAGCTTTCCCAGTAATGCTTCATCTCCCTCCCACCTGAAAGAATTTTTTTAAAGTTAATTGTAAGAAAGTTTAGGAAGTTGGAGAATATAGGGAGACCTGATATTTATTTTCTTTTTTTTTTAATTTTATTTTTTATTACAAAGGGTATTACATATGTGTCCATTTTTTCCCCCGCCCAAGACAGTCCCCTAGCCTCCCCTATCCCCCAGTGTCTTATGTCCATTGGTTATGCTTATATGCATGCATACAAGTCCTTTGGTTGATCTCTTACCCCCCTACCTCCCGCCCCCGAACCCTCCCCGGCCTTCCCGCTGCAGTTTGACAATCTGTTTGAGGCAGCTCTGCCTCTGTATCTATTATTGTTCAAAAGTTTATAATGGTCTCAATTATCCATGAATAAGTGAGATCATGTGGTATTTTTCCTTCATTGACTGGCTTATTTCACTTAGCATAATGCTCTCCAGTTCCATCCATGCCGTTGCAAATGGTAAGAGTTCCTTCCTTTTTAGAGCAGCATAGTATTCCATCATGTAGATGTACCACAGTTTTCTAATCCATTCATCTACTGATGGGCACTTAGGCTGTTTCCAGATCTTAGCTATGGTGAATTGTGCTGCTATGAACATAGAGGTGCATATATCCTTTCTAATTGGTGTTTCTGGTTTCTTGGGATATATTCCTAGAAGTGGGATCACAGGGTCAAATGGGAGTTCCATTTGTTGCTTTTTGAGGAAACTCCATACTGTCTTCCATAGTGGCTGCACCAGTCTGCATTCCCACCAGCAGTGCACAAGTGTTCCTTTTTCTCCACATCCTCTCCAGCACTTGTCGTTTGTTGATTTGTTGATGATAGCCAGTCTGACAGGTGTGAGATGGTACCTCATTGTTGTTTTGATTTGCATCTCTCGGATGATTAGTGACTTTGAGCATGTTTTCATATGTCTCTTATTCTCTATATTTTGAGGCAGCACGTGAGAAGGAATTTGAGAAAAATATTTGGAGTAGTCTAAAACAATGCTGGTATTTCATTGGCTAAGATATCCTGTGGACAGGTAGGATGGATAGCCAGAGAGAACCTATTTGGATTGTGGGTTTTCATTACTCTTGTGCCTCTTTGATTTCAGTGATTTAATTAATGGCAGCAATTATACAGTCACCTGAGACCCAAGCATTGCTCATCATTGGGCCACATTGCTAGATATTTTATGAGAGTTTTTTGATATCTACAGTGAAGTGGACATTGCCAGTTTAGATAGGTATGTTTCATTTTTAAACCATATCAGTACTTTACAAACTGAATCACACTGATAGAACGGATAGTTAATCCAATGATATGTGTATGGAGATAGATATTTTAATTTCAAAGTAAATGAAGAAATTTTAAATGTCATTCATAGTCATCTAATCTTTTTTAAAATTGTGGTTTCATTTCCACCAAAACGTTTGCCTTTGTTAAAAATTGTTAATCCATTGATCTCAGGGACATTTAGTAAGTAAAATGAATGTGGTCTCTGAATTCTATAAAAATCTGCATTGCATCTGAATACCTTCACTTCCTTGAACTGACGGCAATATTCACATTTTTAGCTGTAGTTTCAAGTTCAGTGTGCACAGATGTCTTCTCACATCAGTGAGAAAATAAAACCTTATGATTAATTTGAACTCTTGTTGGTTGAGTTTCTCAGACTTCTTTACTTAGATCTGTCTCAAGAAAGCATTTCAGTAAACCTCACAAATGACCACAAATTAATAATCTCACTAAATTAAAATAAATATTTTTTAACATCATCCCTAAATTAGCAAAGTTTGAAAGTATACACATAGGAGAATTCTCATTCTTGATCCACCTCATCTGCAATGAATGACTTTTCTTTGTAAATCATTACTTGCCTAATGATTAGTGAAGTAAAAGGTAGGCACACCAACCCTCTTTTTTGGACTTGAATAAACAATTGCAACAATATTTTTTAACCATTTATTGCATGTGATCTATTTGTGGCAAATGAACACTGCTTTCCTGTATATAATCAAGTTCTTCAGGGCTTTGCAGTTTCTTCCCTTTAATATCCAAATCACTGTAAGTCAAACCTGAGAGAATGTCTGGAAGTCTAATATCTTTTCTCAAATATTTACAGGGATTTTTAGACTATTGATATTCTTCTGGTTGTTCCCTGCTGTTCCTCTGGGTCACCTCTGCTGATCACATCATTATTTCTCTTTGCTGCCTCAGCCCCTTCTAGCTTATTTCACCCCATGGCCAGGTTCTGTCTTATCTTCCAAGATGACCATTAATTCAAGGCTGATACTGTGTTGTGTTGGTTTATCAGCTTTATTGAAGATACAAACAACACAGAGGAATTACAATATAGGAAAAGGAAAACCAGAAATCATCATTGTGTGTCTCTGTTCTCTAAGATCATCACCATAAACAGGAAAGTCACTTATTAGCCATGTCCTCTCTTATTCTGGTCTGTCTTATTCTGGGGTCTATTCCTCATCTCTATGAGAATCACTTCTATCTACCATGATATTCTTTTCCACAATCCCTAGTGCAAGCCTCAAATCAGGTAATACTGTAAGTTTCTCCAACCAAGGACAGCATCATTTCATTTTACTGTACTCAGTAGTTTAGCTTTTCTTTGACTCAGCCTCTAACTCCTAGACCAGGTAGTGAATTTAAATTACTAAAAAAGCCTATCAATGTGTCTTTCCTAACAAAAGAGCAGAATCTCCCCCAAATTATTCTGCCCTCAATTCCAAGAGCAATCTGTACACAATGAAGACAGCTTCTAATATATCACATTCTTTAGCTGTGAAATAAATGCTTTTATTCTTTCCATAGGACAGATTTTCAAAAAATGTTTAGGTTAATAAGATGCTAGACAGATGAGTAGCCAAATCTAATCTAATAAAACACAAACATGAACATTGACTGTACCTTTGCTACATCTTAAGCCTCACCCACCAGAGGGACTATATGCAAATTCACCCAACCAAGATGGTGGCAGGCAGCCATGGAGCTGGAGCAAGCAGGAGGCTTGGTTGCTCCAGTTATGGAGGAAGCCAAGCTTCCCGCCTGCCGTGGCCAGCTCTGAGCTCCACTGAAGGCAACAAAGTTTCAATTATAGAAGGTAAATACATCCCAGAATAAAGAAAAAAGGAGAGGCTGGTAGCTTCCATCACCAGGGGTCTTGGCCAGCCTGAAAATGGCCCTCAGCCCCTCACCCAGACTGGCCAGGCACCCCAGTGGGGACCCCCCCACCCTAAAGGGGGTGTGGTCATCCTGCAAACAGCCATCAGCCCCTCAACCAGGCTGGCCAGGTACCCCAGTGGGTACCCCCACCCTAATCTGGGACACCCTTCAGGGCAAACCAGCCGGCCCCCACCCATGCACCAGGCCTCTATCCTCTGTAATAAAAAGGTAATATGCAAATTGACCCTAACAGCAGAAAGACTGGGAATGACTGATCACTATGACACACACTGACCACCAGGGGTCAGACGCTCAATGCAGGAGCTGCCCCCTGGTGGTCAGTGCGCTCCCACAGGGGGAGCTCTGCTCAGCCACAAGCCAGGCTGATGGCTACCAGTACAGCAGTGGTGGTAGGAACCTCTTTTGCCTCCTCCACAGCACTAAGGATGTCAGACTGCAGCTTAGGCCTGCTCCCCGCTGGCAAATGGACATCCCCCGAGGGCTCCCGGGCTGCCAGAGGGATTTCTGATTGCCTGCTTTGGCCTAATCCCCCAGGGAGCGGGCCTAAGCCAGCAGGTGGATATCCCCCAAGGGGTCCCAGACTGCGAGAGGGCACAGGCGAGGCTGAGGAATCCCCTCCCTGAGTGCACAAACTTTTCTGCACCGGGACTCTAGTAATGTTATAAAATAACAAAATCCCATCAACAATATATATAAAATTTACTGAGAAATCAAGATAATATGTGTTTATAGTTATACTAGAGGCCCGATGCATGAAATTCATGCACAGGTGGGGTCCCTAGGCCTGGCTGGTGATCAGGGCCAATCAGGTTCCCAGCTTCCCTGCCTCCCCACCTCTCTGCCTCCCCCCTCCTCCTTCCCTCGCTGCACATGTCCACTGCCACCCACCCCTGGTTCCCTATCCCAGCCCAGGGCCTGGCCCTGATTGGATGATTGGGACCTGCTGGCTGGGGGAAGGACAAGAGGTTGGCTGGCAGTGCCCAATCATGCAATCAGGGACTGCCAGCAGTGGGGAGAGGTCAACCACCACCACAACAGGCGGGTGGCAGGCTGGTCAGGGTCTGCCAGCCAGGGGAGGAAAAAGGGAGGGACCTGAGAGGTTGCCTGCCAGCTGCAAGGAAGGAGCTGGCCCTTGGCCCCCCTGGGAAAGGGGCTACATCCACCACCACCCACCCCCAGTTCCCCATCCCAGCCTGGGAGCCTAACCCCCATCAGGTGATTGGAGCTTGCCAGCTGGGGGGAGGGACCAGGAGGTTGGCCGGCAAGCCCCATCAGCGATTGGGGTCTGCAGGCTGGGGGCAGCTCTTGCCTTGAGCGTCTGCCCCCTGGTCATCAGTATGCATCATAGCAACTGGTTATTCCAGTCATTCCAGTTGTTTCTTCATAACAGTTGTTTAAGCTTTTATATATATAGATGGCTAAAAACAAGGCATTATTACAGTAATCAAGTCCATAGAACTATGGGGGAAAAGCTGTATGAGAAAAAGACCTTTCATTAAATGAACATACATGATAGGCAAACTAATTTTATATTTTAAGTATCTTATAGAATGTTTTTATTTTAAAATAATTTCAAGCATGCAGAAAAGTTACCAGGATAGTACAAAGAAATCCAATGTGCTATTCTCCCAGATTTATCAACTATCAACATTTTGTCACATTTACATTATCATTCTCTCCATATTATTTTGAATCATTTAAACATAAATTTTCATTTATTCTTAAACACTTCTGCGCCTATATCCTAAGAGCAAGGCCATCACCATTAATGTGACAAACCAATATCATGTGCCTCCCAATATAACCTCCCAATAACTTCCAAGGTGTTTCTGCCCCAAAAATGCATAACCTCAATCTAACCATAAATATATCCCAAGTGAGGCACAGCCTACAAAATAACCAGTTTATGTTCTTCAACATGCCACAGTCATGAAAGAAAATAAAGGATGAAGAATTGGTCCAGATTAAAGGAAACCATGATAGATGACAACTGGATTCCATGCATGATATTAGATGGGGCTCTGGAGTAGAGAGAAAAAAAAAACACACCTGGTGCATGATATTTGTGCACTGGGGGCGGGGGCGGCCATCCCTCAGCTCAGCCCAGCCCGCGCCCTCTTGAAGTCCAGGACCCCTTGGGGGATGTCCACCTGTGGGCCTAAGCCAGCAGGTGGACATCTCCCAAGGGGTCCTTAGTGCTGCTGGGGAGGCTGGAGAGGCTCCTGCCACTGCTGCTGCACTTGCCAGCCATGAACCTGGCTTCTGGCTGAGCAGCACTCCCCCTGTGGGAGCACACTGACCACCAGGGGGCAGCTCCTGTGTTAAGCGTCTGCCCCCTGTGTGCATCATAGCAACTGGTTGTTCTGCCGTCCTGTCAATTTGCATATTAGGGTTTTATTATATAGCATAGTTGGTAAACGCTGAATATGAACTGTTGATTAGGTAATAATATAGTATCCATGTTATATTTACTAATTTTGATAATTGTAGTGTGGTTATATGTGTTACCAGATACTTCACATGAGACTACATGCAATTACATGAAACATCTTCATTTTTTCACTAGCAAGAAATCAGACCCTATTAATTTTGTTAGGCCAACCATTATTTGCTGCAAGTATCAAGGGAACTAGACCTCAGGGTCATGTGAAATGAATATGCCTTTTCTCTTAGAGAGAATCCTATTACAATGCTGGCATTCCTAGAAGAGCTGACACTTGAATCTCTCACCTGGCTAACTCTTAAGTTATCTATTAACATCTTCATAAGGATGAGACTTTCTAAATGCCCCAGGTGGGACTATGGAAGTTCCCACACATAAATCCTGGGGCAAGGAAAAGTAATGGAGAAGACACAGAGACAGAACTTTTTTCCTTCAGGTCTAGGCAAAATATGCAGAAACTGGTTGTAGGTACCTAACACTTGCTGTTCAATAAACTTCTTCAGGCTTCTTGGGCTGGGCTGGTTCTGCATGCATATGGTCACAGCAGGAAACTGTCAGCAAAATCTAGGTTGTCATAAGGAGACTGGAAATCAAGGGCTCTTTGGATCAGTCTTGTGGGAAAGAGTATATTATGTATCCCAATCCAAGAGCAAGATAGAGTACGTAGCTGGTGCTCATGAAATGCTTTTATTATTTACAATGAATGCCTAGCTTTACAAAATGGTTCTGGTGGCTCAAATATACTGGGATACACTAGACTGTCCATATTCAAATCTCAGGTCTGACATTAAGCAGTCATGCTCTTATCTCTCATCTGTAAATGGCATATGTTTCCAATTGCTGCTGTAACATATTACCATAAACCAACTGCTTAAAACAGCATAAATTTATTTTCTTACAGTTCTGGATACCAGAGGTCTGAAATTAGTTTGACTGGGCTAAAATCAAGGTGTCATCAGGTAAAAATTCCTTCTCCAGGCTCTAGAAGAGAATCCATTTCCTTACCTTTTACAGATTCTAGAGCTGTATTCCTTTCATTCATTGGCTCCTGGCCTCTTCCTTCAACTTTGAAGTCAGCAGCATAGTCTTCTCTCCCCTCTAATCTCTGTTTCATTCTTCACATCCTCTCTTTAGTCCTCTGAGCATCCTGCCTCCCTCTAATAAGGACCTTTGTGATTGGGCCTACCAGGAATAATCTATGAAAACCTCCCCATTTTAAAATCTTTAACTTATTCACATCTGCAAAGTACTTTTAACTATGTAAGGAGTATACAAATTCATTTTTAAATAGATTACATAGGAAAAAAAATTTATTTAATAATTTTATTTTTAATTATAGTTGACATTACAATATTAGTTTCAGGTGTACAACCTAGTGATTAGACATTTATATAATTTATGAAGTGTTCACCCTGATAAATCTAGTACCCATTTAGTACTACACATAGTTATTACAATATTATTGACTATATTCCCTATGCTATATTTTTTATTTATTTATCTTTAGTTGTTGACACTATTACAGATGTCCCCCATCCCTTTCCCAGTCTTTGCCCACCTCCAACCAGCCTCTCCTCTCCCCCGCAGCCTTCACCACACTGTTGTTTGCTCCCATGGTCAATTCATATATGTTCTTTGGCTCATCTCTTCACCTTCTTTTATCTCAGCGGTTCTCAAGCTGTGGGTTGAGACCCCTTTGGGGGTTGAACGACCCTTTCACAGGGTTCGCCTAAGACAGTGATGGCGAACCTATGACACGCCTGTCAGAGGTGACACGTGAACTCATTGTTTTGGTTGATTTTTTCTTTGTTAAATGGCATTTAAATATATAAAATAAATATCAAAGATATAAGTCTTTGTTTTACTATGGTTGCAAATATCAAAATATTTCTATATGTGGCACGGCACCAGAGTTAAGTTAGGGTTTTTCTAAATGCTGACATACCGAGCTCAAAAGGTTCCCCATCACTGGCCTAAGACCATCGGAAAACACATATATAATTACATATTGTTTTTGTGATTAATCACTATGCTTTAATTATGTTCAATTTGTAACAATGAAATTGGGGGTCACCACAACATGAGGAACTGTATTAAAGGGTCGTGGCATTAGGAAGGTTGAGAACCACTGTTTTATCCAGTCCAACCACCTCTTCCCCTCTGACAGCTGTCAGTCTGTTCCATGTATCCATCTATCTGGTTCTATTTTGTTCATTAGATTCCACATATAAGTAAGATCATATGGTATTTGTCTTTCCCTGAGTGGCTTATTTCACTTAGCATAATTATCTCCAGGTCCATCTATGCCATCACAAAGGGTAAGAGTTCCTTCCTTTTTTTACAGCTACATAGTATTCCATTTTATAAATGTACCATAGCTTTTTTATCCACTCATCTACTGATGGGCACTTGGGCTGTATCCAGATCTTGGCTATTGTAAATTAAGTTGCTATGAACATAGGAGTACATGTATTCTTTCTGATTGGTGTTTTGAGATTCTTAGGATATATTCCCAGGAGTGGGATACTGGGTCAAAGGCAGTCCTACTTTTAATTTTCTGAAGAAACTCCATACTTTTTTTCACAGTGGCTGCACCAGTCTAAATTCCCACCAGCAATGTACTAGGGTCCCCTTTCCTCCACATCCTCTCCAGCAGTTATTGTTTGTTGATTTTTTTGTGATAGCCATTCTGACAGATGTGAGGTGATACCTCATTATAGTTTTAATTTGCATTTCTCTGATGATTAGTGACATTGAGCATTTTTGCATATGTCTATTGGCCATCTGTACATCTTCTTTGGAGAAGTGTCTATTCAGGTCCTTTGCCCATTTTTAATTGGATTGTTTGTCTTCCTGGTGTTGAGTTGTATAAATTCTTTATACATTTTGGAGATTAACCGCTTATCAGATGTATAATTGGCAAATGCATTCTCTCATACAGTGGGTTCACTTTTCATTTTGTTGATGGTTTCTTTTGCTGTGCAGAAGCTTTTTATTTTGATGTACTTCCACTTGTTTATTTTTCCTTTGTTTACTTTGCCCTAAGAGATATAGCGGCAAAAATATTGAAATACTAGATGTCCAAGATTTTATTGCCTATGTTTTCATCCAGGGTTTTTATGGTTTTGTGAGTTACATCTTGAGAAAGAACAAAGTTGGAGGGATCACAATACCATATATTAAACTATACTACAAGGCCATTGGAATAAAAACAACCTGGTACTGGCATAAAACATGTGTATATAGATCAACAGAACAGAATAGAGATCCCAGAAATCAACCCACATCTTCATGGCCAATTAATAATTGACAAAGCAGGCAAGAGCATATAATTGAGTACAGACAGTCTCTTCAATAAAATGCTGTTGGGAAAATTAGACAGCTACATGCAAAAAAAATGCAATGAGAACACCAACTTACACCATACACAAGAATAAACTTTAAATGGATAAAAGACCTATGCTATACTTTTTATATCCCAGTGACTATTTTGTAACTGCCAATTTGTGCTTCCTAATCCCTTCACCTTTTTCATCAAGCCCCCTCAAAACCCCTTTCTCCTTTTCTCCTCTGGCAACTGTCAAAATGTTCTCTGTGTCTATGAGTCTATTTCTGTTCTGCTTGTTTGTTAATTTTGGTTTTTAGGTTCCACATATAAGTGAAATCATTTGGCATTTCTCTTCCTCTGTCTAACTTATTTTACTCAGCACAAAACCCTCTAAGTCCATTTATGTTGTTGTTGATGGCATATTTCTTTATTTTTTTTATGGCTGAGTCGTATTCCATTGATTATAGGCACCATTTCTTTATCCACTCATCAATTGGTGGATGTTTAGATTGCTTCCATACCTTGGCTATTGTGAATAATGCTGCATATGGATGTAAATGTCTTTTCAATTTAGTGTTTTGGGTTTCTTTGGATAAATACCCAGAAGTAGAATTGCTGGGTTCTTCTTTGTCTTTTGTTAAAGGCTTTGTTTTAAAGTCTATTTTGTCTAGTATAAGTATTGCTACCACAACCTTTTTTGTTTGTTTCCATTTTCATAAAATATCTTTCCCCCATCCCTTTACATTCATTTTGTGTGTCTTTCTATCTGAAATGAGTCTTTTATACACAGCATATGTAACGGTCTTGTTTTGTTATACATTCAGCCACCATATATCTTTTGATCTGAGCATTTAATCCATTTGCATTAAAAGTAATTTTTGATAGATATATATTTATTGGCATTTTATTATTCATATTTTTATCTTTTTCTTCTTTTTAAGAAGACCCTTTAACATTTCATGTGATACTGGTTTGGTGGTGATGAACTCATTTAGTTAGCTTTTTCTTGTCTGTGAAGGTCTTCATCTGACCTTCAATTCTGAATGATAGCTTTGCTGAGTAGAGTAATCTTGGTTGTAGGTCCCTGTTATTCATCGCTTTGAATATTTCTTGCCACTCCTTTCTGGCCTACAAAGTTCTGTTGAGATATCAGCTGATAGTCTTATGGGTGCTCTCTTGTAGGTAACTAGCTACCTTTCTCTTGCTGCTTTAAGATTCTCTCTTGTATTTAACCATTGGCATTTTAATTGTGATGTTTCTTATTGTAGTAGTCTTTCTGAACTTGTATTTCTATGTCCTTCACCATGTTAGGGAAGTTCTCCATCATTATTTTTCAAATATTTTTGCTCTTTCTCCTCTCTTTCTGGTACCCACATGATGCAAATGTTGGTACACTTGATGTTGTCCTAGAGGCCCCTTAAATGAACCTCATTTTCTGGGATTCTTTTTCATTTTGCTATTATGATTGGGTGTTTTCTGCTACCTTATCTTCCAAATTTTTGATTTGATCCTCGCTTCATCTAATCTGTTTATATTCTTCATTTCAGTTATTGTATTCTTCATTTCTGACTGGTCCTTTTTTATGTTTTCTATCTCCACTTTTATGTTTATCTCTTTGTTGACATTCTCACTGAGTAGATTGTTTCTTCCTTATGTTTATTGAGCATCCTTATAACCAGTATTCTCAACTCTGCATCAAGTAGATTGCTTGTCTCCATTTTGTTTAGTTATTTTTCTAAAGTTTTCCCCTATTATCATTTGGAACATGTTTCTTTGTCTCCTCATTTTAGTTGTCTTCCTGTGCCTGTTTCTATGTATTCAGTATAGCTGCTATGCCTCCCAGTGTTGATGGGATAGCCTTATGTAGTAGGTGTCCTGTACAGCCCAGTGGTATGGCTCCCCAGTCACCTAAGTGAGGCACTTCAAGTGTGCACCCATGTGGTCTGTGTGTACCCTTCTATTGTAGTAGAGCTTTGATTGCTGTTGGCATGTCAATGGGAAGGATTAAACCCCAGGATGATACACTGGGAGGAATGGCTGTGACTATAGCAGAGGAGCCCACCCCATAGAGCAGAACTTGCTTCAGAGGGGCTCTGGTGCCCACTGAGCCCACCCCTTGAGTGTGTTGCTAATGGAGATTGTTGGGTGGTGCTCTGGTATGGTCTGAAGTTCTACACTGAGTATGCTGGCTCTGAGACCTCCTGGAAGTTGCAGGCCAAGGTCAGCCATGCTCTGTGCTCTTCTTGCAGCCATATGACATGAGTCACAGAGCAATCTTCAGATGGTTTCCACTTGTGCTGGGCTTGGAGTTCCCTGGGAGTGCTTGGCTTAGGGCTGCTTAGCAAGCGATACAGAGCATGCTGAGCCAGATGCTGATTGTTTGAGGTTTGTGGGCCTTTGAGATATTTTAGGAAAGACTACAGCTTGAGCCAAAACAGACAGGCCATTTGCATGGAAACACCACTGGTAGCTGTTTCGTGGTGGTGGTTGGGGTGGGCGGGGGAGGAGGGCCTGCAATTTGGGTGGGGCACATAAGGCACTTGAGGTGTATATAAACTGCTTTACAAATGTTAGCTGTTTTTAAGATCAAAATCAGTCTGAACAAATAGATTATTTTCAAGAAAAAAATAAAATAGCCAATTTACACCAGAGGCATAGAAAATTTTAAATTCAAATCAATGATTAGTGAAGGAAAATATGTAAGCTTTATCATTTTCTTCCTTATTCTGATGAATTAATGAATGCCAATCATTTAATATAAAGAGTTCAATTTGAAATCCTCATCACAGAGATCTTTGAACTTTCTATTAAATGAAATACCAGTAAAACCATGTTCTTAATGCCTTTAGTCACCTAGAACAGTAAATTGCCTTTTCCTTTCTCAATGTTTCTTCTTTTTCTTTATTTTCTCTTTCAAATGGGAGATAAAACATCTGGATCCCATTCCAGCAGCCTTATTTAACTTTCACTAACCTTAGAGATTATGGTTATGGAATAAAAACTTACAATTTACAAGGGCCATAAACCAAGGATGTAACACAGTGGTTCTCAACCTTCCTAATGCCACGACCCTTTAATACAGTTCCTCATGTTGTGGTGACCCCCAACCATAAAATTATTTTCATTGCTACTTCATAACTGTAATTTTGCTACTGTTATGAATCGTAATGTAAATATCTGATATCAAGATGTATTTTCATTGTTACAAATTGAACATAATTAAAGCATAGTGATTAATCACAAAAACAATATGTAATTATATACGGGTTTTCTGATAGTCTTAGATGACCCCTGTGAAAGAAAGGGTTGTTCGACCCCCAAAGGGGTCGCGACCCATAGGTTGGCGACCGACAGGTTGAGAACTGCTGATGTAACAACTTAACTGGTGGGAGGTCACTGACGCCATCCAGGATGGACATTAGATACAATCTAAATTAACCATCTAACTGACTTGAGGGAGGCTGTGAGAGTCTACTACAGAAGCTTGGTAGTTAGGAAACAAAGAAACTCAGAAATATATAAGGAGAAAATCTCATTGTCTAAGTTGTTCAGGATCTGGATCTTTGAGTCCCCTGAACCAGCAGCTCTGATTTAAATAAAGGCTTACTTTCCTGTACCTCCCAAGTGTTCAACTGTCTTCTTCCACGCCAATTCCATAACAAGATAGAAGCATTAATGACGAGAGAGAATCTTTGATTGACTGCCTCCTGCATGCCCCACACTGAGAATCTAACCCACAACCCAGCCATGTGCCCTGACTGGCAATCAAACCATGACCTCCTGGTTCATAGGTCGACACTCAACCACTGAGCCATGCCAGCCCAGCAACCTGTCTTTCTAAGAGCGGTGCAAATTATGATTTACTAGCACAGTGTTTTCAAAAGGGAAGGCGCTTGCCATGAAATAAAGATTTTACTCTTCATTGTAACTGATACCTCTTCCTCCAGCTGTTAAACTGATTGAGGTTCTTAAAGCTCTCAAGAAATATCTACTCACAGTCCTGTGGTTACTTTTATAAAGAAAGAAAAGCAATAGCAGAGAATGGTTGATTACCCACAGAAAATATCCTTTTTTAAAATTTCTTCTCCAAGTGTAGAGTGGGAAGAGTTGGAAAATGTTCCAAAAGTAGGTTTATGTGAAACAAGGTACATTATTTCCTAGTATACAAGTGTTCACGGTCCCCTTTCCATTGCTTCTCCAGCAGAGCACAGGTCTCAAGATATAGATGAAAAAATGTGGGAGAGACTTGAAGATCTAGATAGAATAAAAGAAGATTGACCAGTAGTTTGGAAAGAGAAAAGAGGGGAGAAATAGAGAGGAGAAGACTTTGATAAATTTCAAAGAGCTCAATTGAGCAGTAGTCATTCCTATGAAAGAGTTTGAGGGTACCCTAACTAGGGAAAACAGATTTTAGATTTTTAATGTTTTTTATTTCTCATTAGGCATATTGCCTCACTTCTTTAATTACATGAAAAAATGAGTACATATCTGAATTAGTTTTTGTTTCAGGCAAAGTAAGTCAGAAGCCACCATATTTCAACAGAGGGGATTTCATACCAGTAATTTGTTACACGGATGATGTGAAAGTGGAGAATCCCAACATGGGTGGAGAGGCAACATAAACATTAACAATAAATATAAAATTGGTTGCAACCCTTATTAAATCCAAGAAGCCAGTACCATCTGGAAGGAGTTAGAACCACAGTAGCAATAACCAGCATGAGATTATGCTACAGAGGGAAAGGCTGGCTGGTGAGAGCTGGAGCCTCAGTGAAAATGCAGCCACTCCAGCGATGCCACTTGAAGGGAAAGCCAGGGGAAGAAACACTCTGGCTTCTCTACTGCTCCTCATTCTCCAGTTGGGCTGATCATATCAAAAGCCAGAGGCTAGGAACCTGACAAATACATTTCTCTCTGAAACAAGCAGAGCAAGGAAAGGGTGGGAACTAGATCTCAGAGGAGATGCAAATAACTAGTACATGTTTTTATTGTCTGTGTTTCTTTGAATTAATCTGTGTGCAATGGAAGCATGACAGCAATAATTCTTAATGTGGGTTATATATCATCCAAGAGTAATGGAGATGGTCACATTTGAGTATCTTTCTTTAAATACTAAAAAAGAAAAATAATATTACTTAACTAATTGTCATAATTCTGAAGGCTATCTCAAGTTGTTTGTAGATAACAACCAAAAGATTTCATGCCTCTCCTTCTCTTTTTACTTATTTCATTCCCTTTTGTTCCTCTAATGTCTTATTTTACCTCTAATAAGTATAGCTGTTGGACAACCACCCTTGTGCAATTAGTCAAGTTTAATCTCATAGTGGGGTTGCTTACAAGTTCATTGGTTGATCTCTTCTCATTCATCCCTCCCCCCTCCCCCCGCTTCCCTCTGAGGTTCAAAAACTGATTATTAAAAATAGACCCAGAGCCCTGACCGGTTTGACTCAGTGGATAGAGCGTCGGCCTGCGGACTGAAAGGTTCCAGGTTCAATTCCGGTCAAGGGCATGTACCTTGGTTGCAGGCGCGTCCCCAGTAGGGGGGTGTGCAGGAGGCAGCTGATCGATGTTTCTAACTCTCTATCCCTCTCCTTTCCTCTCTCTGTAGAAAATCAATAAAATATATTTTTTAAAAAATAGACCCAGAGTCATAGAAACATGAACATACTATTGAACCTCAGAGGTATATTTGTTATATTTTAATTTCCTATACTTGTATTTGGAGTGATTTTGAATGGGGTTGTCACAGTCAGGCTTTTTTGTCTGGTAACATGGTTAAAAGTATAGCCAAGATTTTATTTTGATGTAGTCCCATTTGTTTATTTTCTCTTTAGTTTCCACTGCCCTAGGAGCTGTATTGGTGAAAATATTACTTTGGCATATGTCTGAGATTTTGCTACCTGTGGATTCCTCTAAGATTTTTATGGTTTCCTGTCTTACATTTAAGGCCTTTATCCATTTTGAGGTTTTTTTTTTTTTTTTTTTTTTTTGTGTACGCTGTAAGTTGGTGGTCTAGTTTCGGGTTTTTTGCATGTATCTGTCCAATTTTCCCAACACCATTTATTGAAGAGACTGTCTTGACTCCATTATATGTTCATGCTTCCTTTGTCAAATATTAATTAAGCATAGTGGTTTGGGTCGATTTCTGGATTCTCTATTCTATTCCATTGATCTATATGCCTGTTCTTGTGTCCATACCAAACAGTTTTGAGAACAGTGGCTTTGTAATACAGCTTGATATCTGCTATTGAGATCCCTCCTACTTTGTTCTTGCTGCAGCTACTTGGGGATTTTTTTTATTTTAGATGAATTTTTGGAGAGCTCGTTCTAGGTCTGTGAAATATGCGATTGGTATTTTAATGGGGATTGCATTGAATCTGTAGATTGCTTTGGGTAGTATGGACATTTTAATGATGTTGATTCTACCAATTCATGAACACGGTATTTCTTCCATCTGTTTATGTCTTCCTCTATCTCTTTTTTTAGTGTCCTGTAGTTTTCTGAGTAGAGGTCTTTTACCTCCTTAGTTAAGTTTATTCCTAGGTATTTTAATGTTTTTGGTGTGATGGTAAATGGGATTGTTTTTAAAATCTCTCTTTCAGTAAGTTCACTATTGGTGTACAAAAATACCATAGGTTTCTTGGCATTAATTTTGTATCCTGCTACATTGCCAAATTCATTTATTAAGTCTAATAATTTTTTGATGGAATCTTTAGGATTTTCTATGTACAGTGTCATGTCATCTGTGAATAATGACAGTTTTACATCTTCTTTTCCAATTTGGATACCTTGTCTAATTGCTATGGCTAGGACTTCCACTACTATATAGAATAGGAGTAGTGCATGTGGGCATCCCTGTCTCGTTCCTGTTCTTAAGGGGAAATGGTTTGAGTTTTTGCCCATTGAGTATGATGATGGCTGTAGGTTTGTCATATAAGGCTTTTATTATGCCGAGGTATGATCCCTCTATTCCCATTTTGCTGAGGGTTTTTATCAAGAAAAAATGTTGGGTTTTGTCAAATGCTTTTTCTACATCAATTGATATGACTATGTGATTTTATCTCTCCATTTGTTTATGTGATGTATTATGTTTAATGATTTGCGGGTTTTGTACCATCCTTGCATCCCCAGGATAAATCCTACTTGATCATGGTGTATGATCTTTCTGATGTAATGCTGGACCCAATTTGCTAGAATTATTTGAGTATTTTGGCATCTATATTCATGAGGGATATTGGCTTGTAATTCTCTTTCATTGTGTTGTCTTTATCTGGTTTTGGTATTAGGATAATGCTGGCTCCATAGCATGAGCTTGGAAGTGTTCTTGTGGTACCATCTCACACCTGTCAGATTGGCTATCATTAACATATCAACAAATGACAAGTGCTGGCAAGGATGTGGAGAAAAAGGAACCCTCGTGTACTGCTGGTGGGAATGCAGACTGGTGCAACCACTGTGGAGGACATTATGGAGTTTCCTCAAAAAACTAAAAATGGAACTGCAATTTGACCCAACGATCCCACATCTATGATTATATCCCAAGAAATTAGAAACACCAATCAGAAAGGATATATGCAACCCTATGTTCATAGCAGCACAATTTACCATAGTTAACATTTGGAAACAGCCTAAGTGCCCATCAGCAGATGAGTGGATTAAAAAGCTGTGATACATCTACACAATGGAATACTATGCTGCTGTAAAAAAGAAGGAATTCTTACCATTTGCAACATCATGGATGGAACTGGAGAGCATTATGCTAAGTGAAATAAGCCAGTCAGAGAAAGGTAAATATCACATGATCTCACTCATTTGTGGAATATATTGAGCAACATAAACTGATGAACAAAAACAGATCCTGAGACAGAGAAGCATCAATCAGACCATCAAACTGCAGCAGGAAGGTAGGGGAGGGTGGGAGTAAGGGGGAGAGATCAACCAAAGGACTTGTATGCATGCACATAAGCTTAATGAATGAACACAGAGACCAGGGGAGTGAGGGCATGAGTGGGCAGGTGAGGAGGGCTCAATGGGTGGAAAAGCACACATATGTAATACCTTGATCAATAAAGAAAAAAGTATAGCCAAATTGCTTATGTTTCAAATCCCAGCTTTACTATTTCTTAACTGCATGAATTTTGCCAAATAACTGCTCTGGGTCTCAAGTTCCTCATCTGTAAATGTAATCATAATAATAGAGCCTACATTATGTGGCTTGAATTGTTACAATCAAATGAATTACACATACTGAATTAATATATGAGTGTGTCTTTGTATGTATATATACATACACACATATATATATCAAATGCACATATATATGTGTGTACATATATATGTATATATATATGTGTGTGTGTATGTATACACATTTATGTATTTTAGAAAACTGGCACAATATAAACATTCTATAAATATCAATAGCCACTATTGTTATTATTTTACTCAACAAGACTGAAAATGCTCTTCCAGCCTGTCAAAATATATCACATCTATTTAATGGTTTTTACCCAGCATGAAGACATGTTTAGTTGCATGACTTTTAAAAAATTTCTAGTTGATTACTGATTAGTAAAAAAATTAATTCACTGTGTAAAATACATCCCATGAATTACACTGTTATTTGTCTCTCAGTTGTAGAAATTAGTTTCATTCATATCCCACTACGTTTAGTTGTGATTGGATCATTATAGATCCTATTTCTGTAGTTTTTTGGGGTTTAAAGAGTTAATTTTTTTATGAAAATAAGTTCTTCAGTTGACCAATGATTAGCTAATTTCTGATTGTAGAAAAGGAACTAGGTTGCCCCAAGGCGCTATTTTCATTTCCTCATGGGGAAATGAAAGAAGAGCATAGCAGAGAAGAAAGGCTAGACACAAGCACTGAACCTCTGCCACTATGGGGAACTGGGCTGTGAATGAGGGTCTCTCCATCTTTGTCATTGTAAGTACTGATGCATTATGAATTCTCTGACTTGTCTGGGTTCTCTTGGGAACTAAAATAGAGAAAATCTTTTTTGTTTGTTCATTTTATTTATTTGATAAATTGTATTGAAACTGATTTATTGTGTGAACATGCATCCATTTGTGAGCCAACTGAGTTCATTCCCCCAAACTTACTTTTGGAAAGAATGTAACTATGGGCTCCCTTCACCTACTTTATTTCTTGAGTTTTTTGTAGTACTAAATTATCCAACATTTCACATGGGAGCAGAAGACACTTCATGTTAATGATTGTTGAGTCTGAATTGTTTATTAATGTTTACTCCAAAGGCAAATTTTTACTTTTTATGTGTTTGTTCCAACTCAAAAATGAGCAATTGAAATTTTATATCACTTTCCAAATAACAACTACAAGACTGGCTCATCTGTGGGAAATTGGCCTTTATTTCAGGAATTACAGCAAAAGTGATTGACATTCTCATATTTATTTCTTTAAAGTGCCTTCTTATCTCTGAGGTAAATTAAGTTATTTATAAGGTTTATAAAAATTTAAGGAAAGAATTGAAATTATATATCTAGACTCATATATACATTGTATATATAATATATACTATATATGATATATGTAAATCATTTTAATCTATCTTGAGAAATGATTTTTGTAAGTAAAGATATGGCTAATCTGCAAATAGAAATGTTAATTTCTTTGATTTTTAACATAGCAAAGGTCAACCATTATTTTATGATGGTGGTCTCAGCAAAGCAATCATGGACAGCTGGGAAGATAGAAATGTGATTTATAGCTATAGCTTTCCCAAATATCCAATGAAAGCATTATATATATGTTAAAAAGAACTCATAACTTTATGAACTTTTGAAAGAATTTATAAATTCTTTTGAAAGAATTTATTCTTTTGAAAGAATTTATCATGAAGTAAATATTGAGTCTTTGAGTTTTCTAGGTAGAGAGAAATTAGTGGCACAAGTATAATTGAAACAACAAGTATTTTGTCATTTAAAAATATGCCAAACCAACATTCTAATGCATGTAGAATTCTTCTGAGGATTCAGAGCCATTAACTTGAGTTATCACCATTTTATGAAAAGGTTACTCCTACAAAAAACAAGTTCAAATTAAACTTTTAGATCCTACCACACCTTCTAAATTTCACAAACTTGAAAGTGAAGGCACAGCTTGAAAAGCAAGAGTAAGAATGACAAGGTTAGGAAATGGAGAAGTTGTTTTTAAAGAAATTGTTCTCAGTGTCTATGACAGCGGTTCTCAAACTGTGGGTCACGACCCCTGAAAATACATCCTGCATATCAGTTATTTACATTATGATTCATAACAGTAGCAAAGTTACAGTTATGAAGTAGCAATGAAAATAATTTTATGGTTGGGGGTCACCACAACATGAGGAACTGTATTCAAAGGTCGCGGCATTAGGAAGGTTGAGAACCACTGGTCTATGAGCATTTAACAGCTTCAAAGCACAGTTAAGAAAGATCACTATGGAGCTGAAGGTAGAGACTAGATAGTGTCACCACTTGTTGCAGTCAGTGCTTCAGATGAAATAAGCATCAGAATCTAGAAGGTTCTTTAAAAAAAAAAATCCCAACGCCCTTCACCTCCTCATTCATGCTCAATAACGCTTGTCAAAATTTAAGCAAAACTTACCAAAGTAGAACTAAAGCAGTGATGTTCAACCTTTGTAAAAATTGAATGTTACACATAAATTAATTACTAAAATTCTGCAGCACACCAAAAAATATATTTTTTGCCAAACTGACAAAAAATATAGGTATAATTTTGATTCATTCACACTGGACAGCTATTATTGTATTAACTATTGTTATTTTTTTTATTTGGCAATCTAAGGGAAAATAAGTCAGTGTCTCTTACTAAATAGTCACCCATTTCATGTTTTAAAAATTCTTACAGCACACCAGTGTGTCTCTTGACCCCAATGTGCTGCGGCACACCATTGAAAATCGCTGAATTAGACTTGACATTTTAGCTGATGAGACTCCCACTAGCTGGGGTGGGATGCTGTGGGGTGGAGGGAGGTGATCGGCACCTGTGAGAGAATAACACCCTACTGGTGTCAGGGACAACATAACAATATATATTTTTTTCCTTCTCTTTTTAAGAAAAGTCATGTGCTATCATCTATCTATCTAAGGCTAAGCAGAAAAGAGAAGTTATTATCAGTCTTGGCATACTAGTCAAGTAGTAAAACAATCATGTGAAACAACACGGGGTGCAAGGGTTAATTATAGGGAAGCATAGTGTCACTGCCCTAGTAAAGATCTGGTTCTAAAATGGTTACATCCAGCTTTGTAACCATCTGTGTTAAAGGCTGGACTTGGGGAAGTCCTAACCTTGGTCTGTCACCAATATTGTGTGAAATCCACCGGTTGAGATGTGAAAACCTCATGTAACTGTTTCTGTTTGTGCAGCTGGTATGGCTGGGCATGAACGTCTTCCTCTTTGTCTGGTATTACCGGGTTTATGATATTCCACCTAAGTTCTTTTACACTCGAAAACTTCTTGGGGTAAGTATAAATTCCATCTCATGCAATATTGAGTGGCTCACATTTTAATCAAATATTCTTGTTCACATTCCTTTGAAATATTTCAGTAAATATCCTGACCAACCCAAATAGCACTATCAGCCTCACTTCCTCCATTGCAACCCCCTGGACAAGAGTTTTTAGGTCTTCTAGTGTAGGACAAACAAAAGTGTGGCAGGGGTCCCAGCAGCATCCCTCCTCTCCCCAAAACCTCTGGACAAGTGTTTAGCTTAAAAGAGAAATCTAGTACTGGCTCTGGAATGGAAGGGCAGGTTGGAGAGATGTATCCAGACATGACACAGTTGGGACAAGTGGAACTTTTCATATGATTCTTACCACTTGTGTACATAGAAAGCCCTAATCCTAGTGCAGTGATGGAGAACCTATGACACGCGTGTCAGAGGTGACACGCAAACTCATTTTTTTTGGTTGATTTTTCTTTGTTAAATGGCATTTAAATATATAAAATAAATATAAAACATATAAGTCTTTGTTTTACTATGGTTGCAAATATCAAAAAATTTCTATATGTGACACGGCACCAGAGTTAAGTTAGGGTTTTTCAAAATGCTGACATTCCGAGCTCAAAAGGTTCGCCATCACTGTCCTAGTGGAATGTTATGAAATGATCTGAAGGAAATATGAATTTCCCTATATATGGAGTCTTAAGGGATGTGCCCAAGAATCACATTCATTGATTAGGCCAGCAGAATAAAGGCTCCCAACAGTCCTTGGGTCTATTAGCATTCCCAGTTTCGTTGAACTGCCTGGTCTCTTCTTCATCACAGATGAAAATAATTACACCTATAGCTGCCCCCAGAGGATATTATTTGCTACATCATGCTGAAACCATGAATTTATTACTTAATAATAATGTTAATTGTAATATATATTATAAATCATACATATTAATAATTATATCATTATACTATATTATTATGGTTGTTGGTACCTTATTCAGGTTGATGCTGAGAAGGATGATTTCTCTTCACTTTCCCCCTCCAAAATATGCAACTTCTTTAGGTATTTCAAAGAACAATTATAATGGAAAAGCATTATACAATACCAACTTAAGTTAGTGTTGAGGTTAGTCTAAGTGCTTAGAAAAGACTCTTTAACAACCCCAGTTTCTATACTGAACTCTAGTTAATGATATGCATTTTAAGTATTTAGAGGAAGTGAACTAATGTCTGCAATTTACTTTGAAATGCATCAAAAGTAAGATATGTTGATGGATGGATAGAGGGATGGGTAGATAGACGAATAGATGGATAGATATGTGATAAAGCAAGCAGAGTAAAATGTAAAAGATGTAATCTTGGAGATAGGTAAACAGTATTCAATATGAAATGATTTAAAATTCTCTTTATGTTTGAAATTTTTCATTTAAAAATGGGTGGGGGGTAAGGGCCAAATTAAAACAAAGGGTCCCAGCAGGCCCTAAAGGTAAACCTTCCTTTCCAAGTAACTAGATCTCTCAGGTGTGTGGGGCTCATGCTGGAAACCTTGGGGAACTTGGGAGGTGTTATGTGCTCACAGGTACAACCCTACTCCCTCTTCTGCCTCTTTTAGTCAGCACTGGCCTTGGCCAGGGCCCCTGCGGCCTGCCTGAATTTCAACTGCATGCTGATCTTGTTACCAGTCTGTCGAAATCTGCTCTCCTTCCTCAGGGGTTCCAGTGAGGTAAGAACAAACGTTCACAAAGTTTGAGTTCCTCAAAATCTCAAAGACCATCAAGCTAAGTGTCTTATCTTAAGAATAGCAAATCAATGGTTTATTAGGATTTCAATCTCTGTAGACTATTCATGAGCCACGCCATGCTTGATTCTGTAGTTTATTTCTTTTTTTTAATTTTTTATTACAAAGGGTATTACATATGTGTCCATTCCCCCCCCCCCCCGCCCTAGACAGTCCCCTAGCCTCCCCTATCCCCCAGTGTCTTATGTCCATTGGTTATGCTTATATGCATGCATACAAGTCCTTTGGTTGATCTCTTACCCCCCTACCTCCCGCCCCCCAACCCTCCCCGGCCTTCCCGCTGCAGTTTGACAATCTGTTTGAGGCAGCTCTGCCTCTGTATCTATTATTGTTCAAAAGTTTATAATGGTCTCAATTATCCATGAATAAGTGAGATCATGTGGTATTAACTGTTGGTGGAGCTCCCTGGGACATCCATTTAACCTGAAACGAACATTAAAAAAACCCAAAAAGAACCAATCAACCTATACCTCAGTAATAGCAATAAAATCCATGTGCATGCACACACAGAGACATACATAATATAATATGTATGTATATGTATATGTATATGTATATGTATATGTATATGTATATAAACACAGCTTTATGAGGCTGATGTGAAACGTGGGAATTAATCTTACAGTGCCACACTTTTCAAACTCAGAGAAAATCTGTTTTGTGGATAACATCCCAAGCAAATGGAATCAATGGGCAATGAGTCATACTATAATGAATGTGATGAAGAGGTGTTGGGTCTGAGGAACTGAGGAGTTCAGAGCTTTCCAATTGTCCAGGGCTCCTTTCACTTTCAATTCAACAATTTCATGAGCCCCTGAATGTACTATGCTTGAAGAAAAAAAGAGGTTATGTAGAAAGAACTTTTGTAACCTCTAAAATGGTATATTAATTTCTTATTGATATCATTATACAAAGATGCAAAGCACGGAACTTAGAACCTACAAATAGTACTCAAATAAATGGGTCCCACAAGATGTTACAAATAAGGAACTACAGGGAATCAAAGGAGGGGAAAATTATACCAGATTGGCAGAGGATGAAGAAAGGCTTTCTGGAGAAGGTGGCATTAGATATGGGCATATAAAGATAAAATGAGCCTCTAGGAGATGTAAATGAGAGAAAAAAAACTTTCTACCTGGAGAACATGGCAAGAGCAAAAGCACAGGAAATGATGAGGAAATTGTATTCTTGAAAGCCATGACTAAGCATGACCTCTGGCTTCCCTTTGGACATTTTTGCCATTCCTGATCACAATTGAATAGCTCTTCCAAACCTGGGATTGATATGCTGGTGGGACCCATTCTACTAGCTCAGCCTCTGATTTTTCTCTTAATAAAACATATGTTTTTAATATTAACTACTTTTTAAAAAAAGATGACTTATTAAATGCAGATAATGTCTAGAGGGGAGCAGCAAAAAATCTCCTTTAGGGGAATGTAGGTATTGTAAAGGGCAGATATATGCGATAAGGCTGACGTGGAAGCTGGAGCTTTTTTTTTTTAATGTATTTTATTGATTTTTTACAGAGAAGAAGGGAGAGGGATAGAGTCAGAAACATCGATGAGAGAGAAACATCGATCAGCTGCCTCCTGCACACCCCCCACCGGGGATGTGCCTGCAACTAAGGTACATGCCCTTGACCAGAATCGAACCTTGGACCCTTCAGTCCCCAGGCCGACGCCCTATCCAGTGAGCCAAACCGGTCAGGGCGGAAGCTGGAGCTTTGCTGATAAACTAGAACCTTGAATGTACAGCTGAGGAATTTAATACCTAATTTTGCAATCACAGAATATTTTGGGGAAGGAAAGTGGTCTAAACTGTCAATAACAAGGAGAACTTGCCTTGAACTCTGCCTCATTTTTCCTAGTTATACTAAATTCACATTTATCCTAAGGGGAATTTTTTAAGAACAATACAAAACTCGATTTACTAATATAGGATTAGAAGACTACAACTAAAGTAGACTTTGATTACAAAGATTTCCAAATAATCTCTTCAACGGAAGAAACCACAGAGGTAAAACCACATTTGCTTGAAAGTTTTATTGATGAGCCACCTATGAAGTACAATGTCTGATATACCATAGGTATCCAGTGAACATTTGCTAAATGAAGCTCATGCACTGTAGTTTTTTATTTTTAAGGAAACACAATTTTTATTCTTCCCCCTGCCTCTTGTTTGAATGCTTAGAGGAAGTAAGCCCTGAGAAGTGGGCAGTGTTTTCACCAGGATGGCCTATTAGGAAATCCTTGTTACCCCACAGGCCCAAATTGCACTGCCTTTGAACTGCCATGCCCCATGAGCAATGTCTGTTGTAATGGCCGATTTTAGGCTTCCTGTGGCCCAGGAAGGAATATCCTCATGAGGGTCTCTAAAGACAGGGATGAAATAAGGCTGCTCTTCAAATTACAGAGAAGCTCAGCTCTGTAACCAGAAAGATCTGTATGTCAAATAATATATGCTGCTTAATTTAGTAGCAAGCAACATTCTTTTATAGATGGGATGTGTCCCTCCTTCTAGGTCTCACAGCTTAAAACGTGAACTTTGTAAAGGAAACTTATTTTTCTGATTGAGATTAAAGTGAGTGAGCATGTTGTGACTAATGTTGGAAATCATATTAGCTGCCACTTATTGAGCCTTCATAGACCTCACCTAATGAAATATGTATGTTAAGTCAGTGAGGTGAGGAAACAATTAAACGGAAGTGTTAGAATTCAAACCACAGTCATTGTGCCCCCAGAGCCCATTCACTTTCCTACAAGCCACTTAAACTCAAAACTGTCCTATTTTGATATTATGGTCTTAGATAGTTATTCATATATATGAATGATTGGAGCATGCTGAATAACTTAAGCTAGAAATGGCAAAGATGTAACTTTAAAGATTTGTTAGTAGAACACTGTAATTTGTTAACAGTCACAGAACTTCTGTTCAGATTCTAGTGGTTTTAATCATTTAGACTTTGCATTATAATCCTTCTGGTTACCTAGAGAAAAAAATGTGTATGGTTGGTCCACCCCAGGAAAGATAGGTGTAAAGACTCATCCTGCTTTATTGAGGAAAATGGGGAAGAATAGGCCTTAGCATACAGAAATCCCCCAAATTTTTCAAAATGATGTCAGAAAGTAAAAATGAAAACAGTGTGACAAGTGTGGATATGTGGGTAAATACATCTGTGTAGGTTTAGAATAATCATCATAGATTCTAGTACAGTGAAAATGTAATTCATTTAAACAAATAATAATTAAAGGATTTTTAAAAATTCATGACATACTGCTCTACATACAGGAAACTTACATTCTAGCTGGGAGCCAAGCCATACTAAAGGAAAAGTTAAATAATGATACAAAAAAGCAAATATTTACTAAACACCACTCAATGAATCTATGAAAAGACTTAAGAGGAAAGAACTACGATAAATATATAGGTAAGGACACTGGTAACAGAGTAAATTGTTCAATGTCTCACAGCTAGGTGGTAGGACTGGGATACAACACAGGTATATCTCATGGCAAAAGTTGCTCTCTGAAATGTAATTCAGTACTGCTTTCTGACCCTACTAATTTTTATTCTCTCATTCATAGAAGTCCAATTATGTATCAGGATTCCAATAAGGACTGTATTAATTATCTATTACTGTGCAACAACTTTCCACAAACTCAGTGGCTTAAAACAACCCCAATATTTTAGCTCATTGCCCTGCAGTTCAGAATTTCATCTGTGGTTGGGTTCTCTGCTCAAGGCTGAAACCAAGGTGCCAACTGGGCTGAATTCCCATATGGAAACTCTGGGTAATAATCTTCCTCCAAGCTCATTCTTGTTAGAAAAATTCAATTCCTTGCAGTTTCAGGACTGAGGTCCCTATCTCCTTGCTGATGGTCATCCAGGGGCTGCTTTCAGATCCTAGATGTCCCTGTTTTCCTTGTCACGTGGCTCTGTAACTGCAGATCCAGCTCAAACTGTTTGTAACAAGACCCAGAACAAAAGTTTACACCAAGTTTACACTTGGGGATCCTTAACTGCGTCCTCCCCATAATCCTTCTGGTTACCTGGAGAAAAAAAATATTCAATATTGGCCCACCCAGGAAAAACAAAGGACCAGGACAGGACAGCAACCTGAGGACAGAAGTGAAGGGTCCATTGTCCAGGAAGATACGGCACTGAAACCCCTTAAAATACTACCTTGAACCCTGGATCAGGGAGCAGAATTGAGCCTTGCCTCCTGTCTCAATGCCAGTTGACTCAAAGATAAAAGCCTTTTCTTTTCTCAAAAGCCAGTGCCATGACTTTTAAGCACATTGAGCAGCGAGCCCTTGCCTGGTAATGGTCCCCTCCATCTTCAAGTCAGCAACAGTGCATCAAACACTTCTCATGCCTCTAATCTCTGACTTCTTTCAACTCTGACTTCTAGACCGAGACTTAAAGAGCTTTGGTGATTGGGTCAGACTCACACAAATAATCTCTCTCATAAGGTCAGTTTGGAACTTTACCACTGCAAAGTCCCTTTTGCTACATAATGTAACAAAATCACCGGAATGGCATCGATCATATTCATAGGTCAGGTTCTACCCACATTCAAAGGGAGAAAATTACATAAGGTCATTGGGAATCATCTTAGACTTCTGCTTACCACAGGGACTCTAAGAACAATTGGGAAATATGAAAAGATAAGTCCTCAAAATTATAAAGAATACAATGTAGTAAAACTAAGCACAGAACTTGAAATAAACACAAAAGACAATGAGGTTATATAAGAAATAAAAAAAAAGAAATAAAGGACAGTCAGGTTTTCATCAACAAAAGTGTAAAATAAGTTATTTCAAATAAGAAACCCTTGTTTTGAGAGCCTGAATCACTGCTGAACTTCACCCATTTTCCCTCCACACTGGCAATTCCAGTACATGGGCAACTGCCTTCTGGAAGCCCCAGTCATTCTCTGTCCGAGGATTTTTTTTCAGCCATTTACTGGGTGAAATAGCAGGGTGCTGATGCTCTGGGTACAGCCCTCAGCCAGTGATAGATGGAAATTGGTGGATGAGTATCAAGTTTCCTAACCCTTCAGGAAAAAATAAATAGAACAGAAAACAAAACTCTGTGGCATGTTCTATAGTCTCCTAGAGTTCACTGATATATGATATGATAGCGGTAGTTGATATGACACACCCTTTATAGGTTTTCTTCCTTTCCAAGTCTTACTTCCCCTAACCTTGATTTCTGTGATCATCTTCCAGAATTTACACTTAAATTCGTGTGTGTGTGTGTGTGTGTGTGTGTGTGTGTGTGTGTGTGTGTGTGTGTTTGACAGGTAGAATAATAGTGAGTATATTTTTACCTTTGGTTTGGTTGAAAAGGACATGAACTTTCAAGACAATTAGATGTAGATCCAAGGAACATGAGAGTTAGTACTATTATCTGTAAAATGAGGACAGTAATAGTTATCTCATTGTATTAAATGATGTAATGAGTATTGGTAACCTTCCTGGCTCACAGAAGCTCAATTATTTGTTCCTTTTTCTGGAATCCTCAATGTCTTACTAGTATTTCTACAGTTCTAGGAATCTGCTGTCCTAGTGAAAGTAGCCTGTCCTCCTTATATGTAGCTAACTGAGAGATAGTGGAGTAAGCAAAGTTTTTTATACAATTATATTTTTCTATAAAACCAGGACATTTTATTTAAAATTAGTAAGCCTAATATTAAACACCCCTATATTAAAATTGAATAATATGTTTAGAACCATATATTTATAATACCTAATTTTGTTTTGTTTTGTTGGTGTTTTTGTTTGTTTGGTATGTTTGTTTTGTTTTGTTTTTTTGGCGCTTCATTCTGCTCTCCTTAAAAGTTCTCTGAATCTCTATGGCAGTACATCTAGCCTTGGGGACAAAACAGCCATAGTGTGCATTTGAACAGTTTTCAGAAGAGCAAAACTCTGATTCAAACATAAACCAGGTTTTGTTTGGGGTTGGGTTTTTTTTCTACTTTGGGCAGTGATCTGAATCCAGATTCAAATCCACATCTTCTTACATACACTGGGAGAACAGTTACGCCAATGTATTGAACAAAATACTATTTTTAATGTCCAGGTAATCATATAAGGTATTGGATATCAGAATATTTATATCTTTGGCATCAGACATTATGAGTTTAAATCCCAGCTCTGCCACTTTAATTAAACTATGTGACCTAAGGCAAGGTAACCTCTCTATGCTTTTTTTTTTTTCTTCTCATCTCTTATATAGGCATAATAATGGTACCTCCCTGATAGGATTGAAGTAAGAATGAAATGACTCAATGCATGTAAAACAATTAAAGCAACTCCTTGCATAAGCTCTTTGTAAATATTAACTATTGTTATTTGTGTTATTATTATTTGGTTAATGAACTCCCCTTGTGATGTTGTCAACATAGGCAGGTGGACTATTTTTTCTCCTTTAGTGTATAACCTAGAAGGGTGTTGTTCTAAAGCTATTCACTTGTTCTAGAACTGTTCACTTGTCTGTGTCCCCATTAGACTGTCAGGTCTTTAAGGGAAGGCCTGTCCTTTGCTAATTTTTATATCCTCTGTTTATTTAATAAATTAATCTGAACTATAAACTATATAGTTAGATACGTTTTCTGTCCAAATTAATATTTTATATAATTAAGCAATGGATTCCAGGAGAAACTTTTTAGGACACTAGTAAGGGAACATAAAACATATTGGTTAAGCCAGTTATGCCACTTACTGGCCCTTTGACGTTGGGGCGATGATTACATCAATCTGAGCTTCAGCATTTTCACCTACCAAATGGGTATAATGACAGTTTTTATGGTGGTTGTGAGAATTAAATGAGATGATATGTCTCTAATGTCTGGCACAGAGAAAAACCTTCTTATTAACAATTACTATTTCATTATTTTCCCCTTAATCCAAAGTTTTGCTCAACAAGAATTCGAAGACAACTGGACAGGAACCTCACCTTTCATAAAATGGTGGCATGGATGATTGCACTTCACACTGGTAAATTTATTAAGATATTTGGGCTTTCAACGAAAACTTGGAACCAGAGATTTCTCTCTATTCTTACTTTTAAAAAATAGGTCAGCTTTTGTAGGCACACTAGGTGGTGATTAGATATATTGCATTTTTATGAGTTCTGTTAAAAATATTAAGCCCTCTTTCCACTATCCCAACATTAGGATTTATTCCTTCGGGTCTTAATACTTTCTAATCTTGGGCTTCTCTGATAAAATCCTAGCATCATCAACTTTTTTTCAACCCTTTTTATATAAAAAATATTGGTTAGTCCACATATGAGGGCTTTTATTCATTCATTTAAAAAATTATTGTTTGAACATGTAGATTCATGGATTTCTTGCAATAACTTTAGAGAAGCCACAGCCTATAAATTGAGAATCCCTTATAATAGAGTTTATCAGCTAAACACTTTATTTATTATTATTTATATATACATGTATATGCATGTATATATACATATATAATAAGTATAAAAGTGTTTATATGTGTTATGTACAATGTATTATTAGAATTATTAAGGTGGTGGTATTGGCACAAGAAGGGTTGTATCTGGCATGGCAACTATCATTAATAATACTGTATTTGAAAGTTGCTGAGAGAGTAGATCTTAAAAGTTCCCATAACAAGAAAATAATTCTGTAACTATGTGTAGTGATGGATGTTTTTGCAATATGTATAACTATTGAATCGTTATGTTATACACCTGAAACTTATATAATGTAAGTAAATTATATCCCCATTTTTTTAAAAAAAAAAGAAGGGATGGATCTGAGACCCTTATCAAATCTCTATTAGGTCACTTAATAAATAATTGATGTGCCAGACTATAGGCATGCTCACATACACAGTGATGAACAAAACAGACTTTTACTCTATCCTTAAGGAGTTTGTCCCTGAGTAAAATAGGCTTAGTTCTCAGACGTTCAGCTGGATTTCTCATTTCCTACTAGTAGATCATGCAGATTTTCTGAGCTGTGGCAAATGAAATATTTTAAAAGTGAAATGTATTAAAAAAGTGAAATATATGATAAAATCTTGTTAGAAAGCAACATAGTATAATGGTTAAGAGCACAGATTTGTGGGCCAAACTGCTTGGATTTGATTTTTTTAAAATTCTTTATTGTTTAAAGAATTACATGAATCTCCTTTTTTCCCCTCATTGACCTCCTCCCTGCCACCCCCTCCCCCAAGCACAAGCATTTGGAATTGGATTTGATTCTTAAACCTGTTAGTTATTAGCTTGGTGACCTTGGGCAAGATTTTAAAGCAATCTATGCCTCAGCTTTCTCATTGTAAGATGAGATGGTAATAAACATATCTAAATCATTGATTCTTAAGCATTAAGTATTTATAAAGCACAGCAGTGCTTGGCACCTAGTAAGTCCTATGACAGTGCTTGTTAATCAAAGAGTGAAATTTAAAAAAAAATAGATTAATTCTTATGCCCATTGGTTTGTATCAGTTTCACATAATTTTGTCATCTCTTTCTGGACTAATGTCAGAGTCCAGTGAATAGAACAGCTAAAGGTATATGTTACATGAGAGTCTTACTGTTTGAGCATAAATATATCTGGGGAAGAGAGACAACGACAGGACATCTAAATATCCTCAGAGACCAAGGTTATTTTGTAGAATCTTAGAAATTAGTTGAGTCTTTAGGATCATATAGTTCAACACCTTCATTTTGCAAATTAGGAAATCCAGACCAGAGAGGTTAAGTGATTTTCCTACATTCACACAACCAGAAAATAGCTTACTCACTAGAATTCCCTTGCCTCTCTGGTCCTGGAGACCCAGTTTTTGTTTATAAGTGTATTGGACCATACTTGTGTTTCCCTGTAACTTATCATAGAGTCAGAGGCTATAGGAAAACCCAGCTTACAATAAAATTGCCCACATTCTTTACCTCCTTTGTTTCTCTTCTCTGCCCTTTTTAGCGATTCACACCATTGCACATCTGTTTAATGTGGAGTGGTGTGTGAATGCCCGAGTCAACAATTCTGATCCTTACTCAATAGCACTGTCTGACATTGGAGATAAACCTGGTGAAACTTACCTCAATTTTGCTCGAGAGAGAATCAAGGTAAGCCTCTTATTTCCTGATTCTGATGTTCCCTAGACCTGTGGTTGGCAAACTGCAGCTCGCGAGCCACATGCGGCTATTGGCCCCTTGAGTGTGGCTCTTCCTAAGCCTTAGGAGTACCCTAATTAAGTTAATAACAATGTACCTACCTATATAGTTTAAGTTTAAAAAATTTGGCTCTCAAAAGAAATTTCAATTACTGTACCATTGATATTTGGCTCTGTTGACTAATGAGTTTGCCGACCACTGCGACCTAGACTATTAAAACTGAGGACTAGATTTCAATGAGAGAAGTACTTCGCTTGGCCAGAAGAGCAAAAGTTGACTATCAGATTAACAAGTCTGAAGGTTCTAAGAAGGTGGGAAGGTCTCCCTCAGAGAAAAGATCTCCCACACTCCTAATCCCATGTGTGGAGGGTCACTAGATGTTTATCAGTTCCTTAAGCTAACCTGTGAGACTCTGTGTGGGTGGAGCCTGGAGTAACTAAGGCTCACCCATGACAAGGCCCAACAGAAAGCCAGGAATACACATCTAGACAAATAAAATTGAATTTATTACTTTATTACTTGCTGCAGCAAAAGAGACCTTATACCACAAGGAAGTCTGAGGCATCTCAGAAGGATCTTAAGAGGGGCTTATCATAGAACCTGGGCTTGTGTTAGATAAATCTGGGAAAGGTTTAAGCAAGCTAGGACTTGCTCTAGATCAGGTATGGCCAGGAATTGGGGTTAGTTCTAGGATTGGGTATTTTCATTTCTTTCTAGGGGACATAAGGGAACAGAAAGGGGCTAAATATTTAATAGGTAAAGAAGCAGCAGTCACCCGTCTTTCTCATACTGGTTCAGACATGATTTTGGAGTGGTTTTGTTTTTGCCTCACTCTCTAATAGTCACAGAATGATGCTGGCATTCTATGAAATTGTCTATGTGATATAGGAAACACTCTGGTCTAGGTATCAGTACCAAGTCAGTCGCCAGTTGACAACTGTCAGTTATCCTTTTGTTCTTTTTTACCTACAGCATCTAAGGTGTGGCCTCCTATGTCTGCTAATTGTCATTCTTTGATATGCACAGTGCACTGAGAGTAACTCAGTAGTTCTCCAGGGGGATCCACTTGTGGTATCCCCAGGCAAGGTCTTCTCTACTTCCAGCAGTTGTTGACGCTTCCTACACTCAGAGGGAGAAGCTCCAAGTGGTCTTCATGTGCCCAGTGGCTTGGGAGAATGGCCAAATCACATCTCTGTGCACCAAATTTCAAACATGTTTCCTTCTGTTTAGAATAGATTATAAGAAAAGTCCCTTAATTCTGAAGAAATAATTATCCTTGGACTTGACATGCAAAAATTTGGCTCATCTACTTAGGAACAGAATGAAATAACATCAAACAAAACAGAAACTCTTTTTCTGTTATGTGTTGGATATTTTTATTTTATATTGTTCATTGTTTTGTACAATCATTTATAAGGGTAGCATTATTAACATACAAGATAAGCAAGCCAACCCTGCCTTGTTGTGCTTAGATCCCTTTGGATCACTTTTATTGTGTCTGTGTTGCCCCACCATTCTGTGTGCTTTCACTTCCAATTTCCTGTATAAGTGTGTCTTTCTCATAGGACCACCCTGGGGTTATCAGAGTCCCTTTGCCCACAAGCTCAGAGATCTAGAAAGGCCTGGATAGCTACCTCTCCATGTGCAGTCATTACCCAATAACTGATGGATGTAGGCCATGAAAGCCCAGCTTCCTTGCCTTGAGTCAGGATAAACTCTGAGTTGTAACTTACCATTTAGTTTCCCTGCAACATCAGAATGAAGCTACCCTCTATAAGACTTGGCCTGATATCACCTTCTTACTTGACTTATTCATCTTTCTTGTCCTTTTATCCATTCCCTTACCAGTTTCTTCTGAAGCACAACCTTTCTAAATCACTTGCCTATGAATCCTCATCTCAGGGTCTACTTTGGGGAAATGCAACCTAATATGTTAGATATACCCAGAATTTGCCAACAAAGCACTGTGGCCTTTTCCAAATCAAAGGGAAAAAGACCTTTAGGCCAGTAGACTGATTTGCTTTATGTGATACTCCCTTAGAACTATTTCAGTGTATCAATTCATATTTCCTATGACACCTCAACCACATAAGACTTTTTGAAACTGAGAAATATCTATTCCAAGTCTATATCTCTCTGTGAGAGATGATTAGGATTATGTAAAGGGGGAATGAAAATACCTATTGCCTTATACACTGGACACTTTATATATAGGTAGTCCTGGATGTGAGAACCTACAAATAATGTGTGTATGTATTTGCATTTTATAGAATCCTGAAGGAGGCCTGTATGTGGCTGTGACTCGGTTGGCAGGCATCACTGGAATTGTCATCACACTGTGCCTCATATTAATTATCACCTCTTCCACCAAAACCATCCGGAGGTCTTACTTTGAAGTGTTTTGGTACACACACCATCTATTTGTGATCTTCTTCATTGGCCTCGCCATCCATGGAGCTGAGTGAGTGTTTAAACTCCAGGGCCAAGTCTTTTATGTCACACCTCGTTTTCAGGTGTGATGCTCTGTTAGAGGCACGGTGACCTCCTTGTCTCTGTGTGGTCAACTGTCTTCTGAGAGAGTATGAGGGGACAACAGAGGTCAGTGTGATAGAAACCACTCAGCAGCACTTTAGTTTCTTGCATTCAATTTATAGCTATTCACAGTGCTGTAATTTATAGCAAACTTAAAAATACATAACAATTTGAGTATCTTTGCAAGCATGTTGAAAGTGCTCATACAGTCTTGGATGTCTGCTGTAATGTTTCCTGTGGCTTAATTACTAATATAGTAGACAAATCCCAAACTAAAAGAGTTAATGATTAATCAGTTGAAAAGATTTGCTATAGTTGAAAGTTTTTATTCAAGCCTATCATTAATTGATTGCCTACCATGTATGAGAACTGATCCAGGCATTATTAAGAATTCTAGAAGGAAAATACATGGTATTGCCTTCAAACATCCTATATAATTAAGAGGTAATATGCAAATTGACCATCACACCCTTGCACAAGATGGCCGCCCCCATGTGGTCACAAGGTGGCCGCCACAAGATGGCCGGCAGGGGAGGGCAGTTGTGGGCAACCAGGCCTATAGGGGAGGGCAGTTGGGGGGGACCAGGCCGACAAGGGGGGCAGTTGGGGGCAACCGGGCCTGCAGGGGAGGGCAGTTGGGGGCAACTGGACCAGCAGGGGAGGGCAGTTAGGGGCAATCAGGCTGGCAGGAGAATGGTTAGGGGGTGATCATGCTGGCAGGCAGAAGCGGTTAGGGGCAATCAGGCAGGCAGGCAGGCAAGCAGTTGGGAGCCAGTAGTCCTGGATTGTGAGTTGGATGTCCGACTGCTGGTTTAGGCCCGGCAGTCAGACATCCCCCAAAGGGTCCCAGATTGGAGAGAGTGCAGGCTGGGCTGAGGGACACCTGCCCCCAGTGCACAAATTTAGTGCACCAGGCCTCTAGTTCTAATATAATAAAGGCAAGAGTTAACTTCTAGTGAGTACTTGTTATAGACATGAAATGTTTCTTTTAACCCCCAAGAGGTAGGGATGCTCTTACTATACCCATTTCCTGGGAAAATTGTAGACAGGGGACAAGACTAAAAAAGGTATAATATGTAGCCCAAGCCACCCAGTTTTAAGTGACATAGCTGTGAGTGGATCCTAGGTGGTCTAAGGTACCTGAGAGACACAGTGCCAGAACATGAGGTTGGAAGACTTTGCCTTATTGGTCATCTTAAATGAACAGTTTCTCTTATTCTTTTGTAATTTCAACCCTCATTTTGTAACCTGTTACCCATATTGCCAGAAGCTCTTTGGGAGGATAGTTTCTATTTTTGTAATGAATTGCATTGATTTTTTTTTTATTATGCAAAGGGAATAGCTACTTTAAATTTCAGTTCTTCAAAGTGCAATTTAGAATCTTTAAGTGAGACTTGATCATGATCCAGCTGTTTCAGACAACCCTAGAGAGAGAAAAAAAGAATGTCCCCCCTCTCTTATTTAATCCACAATTGTACATTCCTGTAGTTTCATAGATAAGCACATTTCTTGGAGCAGGCAGAGGAGTTATATTTACCCATTTTTTATCTACTACTTATACTGGTGGACTGTTTGCTCACAGTCTTATGGCTAGGTAATAGCTGAACTGGGATTAAAATCCAGGCTTTCTAATTTCTGATCTTGGCATCAGGAAGAGAAGGAGAAAATAAAATTATTTTTCTATTTCTTCCTCTCCAAGTAAACGTGGGCATTAAGAACTTAAATAGTTATCATTTGTTGGATGCTTACTTTGTATCTGGAATTTGTTATGTGTCATGCCAATTGATTATTAAAATAAATATTTGATGAGGTCCTGGTGTACATATTTTATAGCTGAAGAAGCTGAGGCTCAAAAGAAGTTCAATACCTTGTCCAAGCTCACCAAACCAGTAAGGGGTGAATCTGGGATTTGAAACCAAGGCTGCTTGGCTTGGATACAGAACTATTTTCACCAGATCATTCTGCTTCTAGTTACCTAGTCTCTCTAAGCCTCATTGTCCTCATATGTGAAGTGGGAGTACTAATATTAACTTTCAGTCTTGTTATGAGGATTAAACCAGATAATTTGATACAGTGCCTTTTTCTAGGCCAGATATATAATAGATGCTCAATACATGGTAATTTCTTCCCCAAGATCTAGGGGTAGAAAAGGATGGTTAATGACCTTGAATTAAAAAATTATCAGAATATAACAAATGGCAGAATAAAATTTAGGTCCCTAAACAAACTTCTACACAGGACCTTCTATTTCTCTTCTTATTACATGTTCTGAAGATCCTGCTATCTATGTTTCTCGAGGTCAGGGACATGACTTCCTCAACCTTGTGCCTCCCTTGCTATATCCCACTAAGCCTATATTGTCTTAAGTTTTAGTAGTTGCTCAATTAGTATTTATTGAAGTGAATGGGCTCTGAGCACTTCAAGGGAGAAACCATTAGTGTTCATATCTGTGAGAATGTCTTAATCTCCACAAAGTTAAGTCATCTTAAATTGAACTCAAACTTTTGGTTTAATTTAGATAATTTTGAAACAAATAAAACACTTGTACCAAGCCTCATGGCTATTGTTTATGACTGCAGGGGTTGTCAACTACACAAAGGTGCCTGCCTAGAGGAATAAAAGTAGCCCATGTTCTGCTGGCCAACGTCTTTGCCTGTAGGACTGTCCTCACAGAGGGAGCATCTTGTTCTGAACTGCACAAAGGCACTGTATGCGTTAGCAGTTTCTTTGTTAGACTTGTAGTTTTGTTTGTTTGTTTGTTTATAAATGAAAATAATTCTAGAAAGACAAGCACAAATGCTCCCTTTAAGAAAACATATATTTATCTAAAACTTCTCGTTTATAAGGTTACATATAAATATTCTTTGTGCCATTGTACATGATTTTTTCTACTGCTAAAGATCATATATTTTCTTCCTTTTCTTTAATCTATTTGGAAGGAGCAATAAGATTTAACATTTTAGTGAAAAGTACAAGACCCATATTAGAATACTTAAAATATGCCCAGCTCTGGCTGGGTGGTTCAGTTGGTTGGAGCTTTGTCCCATACACCAAAAGGTTGCGGGTTCATTTCCCAGTCAGGGCACATACCTAATTTAAGGTTTGATCCCTGGTCAGGGTGAGTACAGGAGGCAACAGATGCAATAGATGGATGTTTCTCTCTCACATTGATGTTTCTCTCGTTCTTCTTTTTCTCCTTCTTCTTCCTCTCCTCCTCCTCCTCCTCCTCCTCCTCCTCCTCCTCCTCCTCCTCCTCGTCCTCCTTCTTCTCCTCCTCCTCCTCCTCCTCCTCGTCCTCCTTCTCCTCCTCCTCCTCCTCCTCCTCCTCCTCCTCCTCCTCCTCCTCCTCCTCCTTCTTCTTCCTCAAAAATCAATAAAAACATATCCTCAGGTGAGGATTAAATAAAATATGCTCAGACTGTCAAGAAATTTGCTTAATTTCCTGCTACTAAATGATCTGTACTTACATTTCCTCTCTAGGCGAATTGTACGTGGGCAGACCGCAGAGAGTTTGAAGGCGCACAATATAACAAAATGTTATCAAAACATCTCAGATTGGGGAAAATCAAAGGACTGCCCAGTCCCTCAGTTCTATGGCAACCCTCCTATGGTATGTACAATTCATTGTTGCTATTACAGTTTCATTATCAAAATCTTCCAACTGTGTCTAAGAAATACATACAAATGTCTTGGAGTTGTCCATTATAAATGTCATGGAACAGTTAGAATGTTATAAGTACCTACTTTTTTTTTCTACTGAAGTTAATATAGAATTATTTCTTAAAAAGTAAACTTTGCATTGGTCTTTTATGAACATCCTGATATAAAAATCAGAAAAGCATTGTTTTTAAAAGTGCTCTTTGGGTTCAAGAAGTTCTATCTTTTCTCTTCTGGATGTGCAGATCACAATAATACCAGTTAATGATTTTCAGAGGCATTCCATCATGAACTTAGTCGGGTAACTTAGATAATCACCTATAAGGAGCTAAAAAGTAAGGCTTTTGGATTTGTGAAGGAAATCGATGAGGTGACACATAAGGTTGCTGTTAGGCATCAGGAGGTCCTGTCAATGAGGCATAAAAAAGGTTGGACAGCCAGGTTCATACTAACATGCAATGGCATTGCATGGTACAGTGGGAGTGTGGCATCAGTGACAAAGGGGAAACATGCTGAAACATTTACTTTCTTTTGTTGGGAGCTACAAAGACCTCCATTTTGTGTATTATTTATTTTTTATTTATTTCTATTTTTTAATAATCACCCTAGGAGTGAGTATATTTTTTCCATTGATCCTTAGAGAGAATGGAAGGGAAGAGGGAGGGGAGAGAGAGAGAGAAAAAAAAACAACATTGACATGAGAGAGACACATTGATTGGCTGTCTTCCACTCGTGCCCTGACAGGGACCCTGGGATGCAACCTGCAGCGGAGGTATGTGCACTTGAGTAGGAATCGAACTGGCAACCCTTTGGTCCGTGGGCCAATCTCTAACCATTTAGAATACTAACCAGGGCCATTTTGTGTAAGCTTAATATCTCTGTTCTATAGAATTAGGAGTGGGCCCTGGGATGTTCATATCTTCCCCCCTCCCCACTTTGGAAAGCAGTATACATTATTGGTTATTATGCTAGCCATTTGTATAAAGCTAGCCAAAAAAAAATCAACATTTGTATAGGGCTTCTGAGCAGAATTATTATTTTATCCTTAAGCCCAGTATAATATAATGGTAAATTTCTCATTCCATTTTCTCTTCTTTTTTTTGTACTCTACTAGTATAGGACTACTCTTCCTTTAGACACAGCATGTTCTCTGAGACTTAAGATCTTTACGCATCCTTGCTCAATACTGAAAGCAACCAGACACCTCAGTGAACTGCCCCAACTACCTTCAGACATCAACAGAAATTATAAAAAGGGAACTGTATTTCAGGTTCTCTTTATAGGCTAGGAGAAGGCACATATCCTTGAAGACAGCTGGAGTCAGAGTACTACTATCTTAACAGGTGTCTACCTCAGAGGAGTTTCTGGGTTTTGAGGGATATTAGAGGCAATGTCTAAGACTTGGCTCCATTCAATGGAGCTCCATGGTGGCACCCAATAAATAGATAGATGGTCCCAGACTGTTTTAAAAACCTGTGCCATGAAAACAAAGTCCAGAAATAGAACAATACTGACTTTTGGGGTAGATACTCTTCAACTGTGGCTAGAGAGGGGAACATTTAGGTGATATTGCCTTCTAAAACTCTTTGCTACTTCAGGTATTAAACTAGGTGCTCTCAACTTCCAATAAAAAGTTTCTAAAAAAATTTAATAGAAAGATCATATGTGAAAATATGAGAAGCATTTCATGGTTTTATTTCCTTCTTGGAATCCATTCTGGAATGTCATCTTTTAGATGCTATTGCCTTCTAAAATTCTTTACTACTTCAGGTATTAAGCTAGAAACCTAACTTACTGAGTCCCAGAATGGATTTGTCTGGCATAAATGTTTTCATATAGCCAACAATGCTATAAGGTAATTTTAGTGTTCTGCAACACCACCGATTCTGACAAGAGGGGAATCTAAAAAAAAAAATCTGAAAATCTTTGGGTATGCCCCTATTCAGCAAGTGCATTGCATAGTTCCTAGGAACTTACCAGGATATTGAAGAAACAGATAAATTCTTACAAAAAATTTCCCATCTTGCAAAAGAATGCATTTTGACTACTTAACAATTGAAGGCATTTGCAATATTGCATTAAAAATACGGTGTTGCTGAAATGCTATCTTTTAGAGAAATGTTAATTCTGAAACCAACCTTGCTCTGCTGTAGGGTTATTGCAACTGCTGTTGCAACATTAGGAGGAAATCCCATTCTTGTGTACAGTTCCTCTTTGGAAAGTTTCATACTGTAGATATGAAACTTCATGGCCTTGCACAGTTCCACAATATGATCTTGGAGAATGTTCATTTTTACTAGCTCAGTTTTAAATTTAATTTTAGATGTTTTTATGCATTCTGTTGTAGAACACATTTACTAATATAAATTATTTTTAAAGCCTACAAAGATTGATTATCTTGACTTCTAAAATGTTTTGTCTCCGTGAATCTTTTATTAGCTATCACCCCATAACCCATCCCTTTCTAAAAATCTTTCTTTCTAATTACAGACTTGGAAATGGATAGTGGGTCCCATGTTCCTGTACCTCTGTGAAAGGCTTGTACGATTTTGGCGATCTCAGCAGAAGGTGGTCATCACCAAGGTATTAGCTGGTTTAGAAATTACTAATAGAATCTAATTATAGCATGGAAACATCTACCCAAGCTCTCTATATCATTGGTCAGAGCTCTTTTTTATTCATTTTTTTTTTTTTTACAAAGCTTAGAGCAGAGAGATGACCTAGTTAATTTCAATGCACTTAGCTTGATAATCAAATGGTTGGGCCTTTTAACTGGATAAACTAGAAGTTCACATTTTCTGTTGAAAAATGAGCCCAAATATTTTGTGGAAATAAATGTGGTGTGTGTGTGTGTGTGTGTGTGTGTGTGTGTGTGTGTGTGTGTGTAGAGGGGAGGGACATAAAGTGATAATGTGATTAGTTAAGAGTGGAGAAACAAGAGGAGTTCAAAAAGGCATACATTGAGCCTTAAAATAGTCAGATGCCAAAAGAACCAGGGAACTTCGGTTGAGGTTGAGAAAGCTTCCTAGCTCCCTTTACCTCCTTTTCTGTGCTTTGTATGTGATCATAGACTAAAAAATTAAAGTGCCCTCCCCCAAAAAATAAAAAATAAAGTACCTAAAGTCTTAAGCAAGTTACTAGCTGAACTGCATCAAGAATTGAGTCTCCTAGCTTCAAGTATATAGTGGCTTTCTCCCCAATAATCTATGCTGTTTCTCATCATTACATAAATAAATAATATCCAGCTATAGAAATATAAACTTCTTATTATTGTTTCAGGAAACACCAGACAAGACTATTTGAAATATATACTGATTTCAGAGAGAGGAAGGGAGAGGGAGAGAGAATCATTGTCTGCCTCCTGCATGCCCCCCGTCCCCTGACCCACTAGGGATACAGTCCCCAATCCGGGCATGTGCCCTGACCAGGAATTGATCCCTGACCTACTGGTTCATAGGTCGATGCTCAACCACTGAGCCACACTGGCTGGGCAGAAAAGACTATTTTTATCAAATAAAATTTAATTCAATTCACTTTAGTTCAAAAAGTATTTACCAAAACACTACTATGGCTTATTTTTGCAATATTCACAAATTCTTTCTGTCCTTCACCTTAACTTTTCTTTCTTGTCGACTAAGGAAGGTCATAGTAAAGATAGTCCATCTGGCATTAGAAATCTGAAAATACAAAAAGCCACAAAAGTTCTTCTTTTATGATAGTTATATTGTACTATCAGAAAAATCCCACAGATCAAAAGAGCTACCTCAAAATTTCCCTTACTAGACTAGGACTAACAAAATAAGTGTTTCCCTTAAACATATTTCTAAGGCAAAACTTATTTTCCTTTGAAGAAAATAGATACTCATTTTCTTCTCATATAAACATACATAAGAAACAATGCATGATCTATAAGTATTCCAGTCATAAAGCTGTCCCCTAGTACATTTTATTAAATTCAATCCTAATTCTGCCTGTGGTAGCAAAATTGCTATATGGTAAAAATTTGTTTCACCACACAATATTGCAACATGGTAAACATAATTTTCAAAATAATCTTTATAAATTTTTATTTTCTGTTTTCAAAATGAAGCTTTATAACTCTATTTCAGTGATGAAGGGAAGTTGGTTACAGCTTTATCATGTAAGATCTATTTAAATCACAAGTTTCAAAATGTTTGGCAATTTTTATTAAAAGGACTTCCCATTCTATTCTTCCTCACTGGTGAAAAGAAAAGCTCAGCAAGATTAGTCAACATTGGGAAACTGCTATTTTTTTCTATTGATTTTTCTTTCCTTGTATATCTCTTTTTTTAAAAAAAATTTGTTTTATTGCTTAAAGTATTACAAAGAGTATTACATATGTCTCCTCCCCCCCCCCCCGACATTCCCTCGGCCTCCCCTACCCCCCAGTGACTTATGTTCATTGGTTATGCTTATATGCATGCATACAAGTCCTTCAGTTGATCTCTTACCCCCCCCCTTCCCGCCCCCTAACCCTCCCCAGCCTTCCCGCTGCAGTTTGACAGTCTGTTCGATGCTGTTCTGCCTCTGTATATCTCTTGTTTGTTTTTAGTTGTACATATGAAGTCCTTCTAGGTTTTTCAGGAATCGTCAAAGAAACAATATATTACTTTCTGTATTAAAATGAAAGCTTTCTATTGTGTTCTATTTTTTAAAATTGTTTACTAACTCACCAATTGGTGTGCATTTGTACTGTTTCCCACTTTTTTTTGCTATTATAAACAAAGATGTTATCAACTTCCATGTATAGGGATTGATGGCAACAGGTAGGTAGGGCCTGGCTTTGAGAAAGATAGTGTATTCCTCAAATAGGTAGAAATGCCTGGAGTCAGACAGGTTTGAGGTGTGACTCAGGACAAAGGCAGATAAACACAGTTAGCCTTGGTTTGGGAGATGTTGCTATAACACACCAATAGGGTCTTCTTTCTCTTCTATCCAGATGCTAAGGCTCTCATTCCCTGGAGAGACAGGAAGACTGAGCAGGAAACCATCTCTTCTTTCTGTTTCTAGCCCCTGCCTTGCCTTCTTAAAGAAAAAAATATGATAATAAGCTGGTTCTTAGGTTCAATTCCCTTGTAAGACTCTCAGACAGAAAGCTACATGTAGAAGGTTTGTTGGAACATGTTCTCTGGAGATGAACCTATTAAAGAAAAGAAAGGCAAGATTGGGGGAGGAAAAAGCTGACCCTAAATATGGTTGCAATTGCAGTCTCAGATGATCCTGCAGAGTGCTGGAGTTAGTATGTCCTCTTGGAGTTGTCCCAAATAGAGGAGAGCAGCCAAGCCTCTCTTCTCAGGCATCAGCTCATCATTGGTCATGGGCTACGACTGAGGGCAATGCCCAATGCAAGAGATATCTGCTGCAGGAAATGCTGTGTTGGCCCTGAAGAAAGAACCTGGGTGTGGCATCTTAGTTCAGCCCTTTATACATACAGACACTGAAAAGGCAAGTTTTGGGGAAAGTGTAGTTTTCAGAGATATGTTTTGTTCCTTAGGTGGTGACTCATCCTTTCAAAACCATCGAGCTACAGATGAAGAAGAAGGGATTCAAGATGGAGGTGGGACAATATATTTTTGTCAAGTGTCCCAAGGTGTCCAAGCTGGAATGGCACCCTTTCACACTGACCTCTGCCCCTGAGGAAGACTTTTTTAGCATCCATATCCGCATTGTTGGGGACTGGACAGAGGGACTATTCAATGCTTGTGGCTGTGATAAGCAGGAGTTTCAAGATGCCTGGAAATTACCTAAGTGAGTACAAAGCACATATAACAAAGGCATATGAGTTCAGGAAAAATGACACTAAATAGCTCCTCTCCTCCCATCTCTCACTATCTCCTGAGTCTGACAAAACACACAGGTTCTACAAATATAGGTAGCTATCTCTATGTTCCCCATTTTTTTGTGTGTAGTGTGTTTGTGCATATATTCATAAATCTTATATGAAAGGTAAAATATTTGAATCAAATATGAACATTCCCAAATTCCTTTCAATATATAAGGATCAAGGCCCAAGGTATATTAACCTTTCTAACAAGCAAACATATTATACTAAAGATGTTCTTAAAATACAATTGGTGCATGTTATTTGAAGGTATATGGCATATATCATTCATTTTACCTCCTTCTCCCCATATGCCTAACATGGTATTAGGCACTTAGTGGATGCTGAAGAAAAGTTTGTTGAATAACTCAATGAGTACACAGATGAAAATTGGACAAATTAAAGCTACAAGAGGTTTTGATGTAGAAATTTCTCACTTTATTTCAATGCACAATATAAGCAGAAATTTCAAGCATGGGACACCCTGACAAGAAATACAGACATGTGTGTATGTGGGGAGGTTATGGGTAAAGGGGATGAGGAGATGAACAAACTACCCTTGAGAATTAGCAAATGTTTTCAGTAAGCTAACAATTCCTCTTCATACTTCCAACTCCAATGTCCATACTAAGTTGGTTACTTGAAAGTTGTTTCACAAAATAAAGTGCTCCATATCCTGGTTTGAAGTGACATATTGCACACCCCTAGGAATAATGTGTGCTCCATCACACTCTGAAGAGTAGAATATGTCTGTAACTGTCTCCTCTTATGCTTCCCTCCAGGATAGCTGTTGACGGGCCCTTTGGCACAGCCAGCGAAGATGTGTTCAGCTATGAGGTGGTGATGTTAGTGGGAGCAGGGATTGGGGTCACACCCTTTGCATCCATTCTCAAGTCAGTCTGGTACAAATATTGCAATAATGCCACCAATCTGAAGCTCAAAAAGGTAGGTTCCATTATTGTTCAGAAGGCTTGGAGCATTCATCACACTCTGACAAGTAAAGTCTGAGAGAGTCTTCGTGGCTGAGGGTGGCAGAGACCAAGGGAAGTGTAGGCCCTTGGTATACTGTATTTGTATATTACTATATAGAATAGTATATTACAAGAAATTTGGAAGAAAGAAAGTTGGGGTAGAGAGAAAGTATTTACAACCCCAATCCAATAGCTGTCCTTTTTGTATATTCTCTTTCAATATGCCCCACATTTACATATTTTTAGAAAATTGTAAATAATGCAGATGTACAATTTCATGTCCTGGTTTTCTAGAAACAGTGTTTTTCCGTGTTGCTGCCGGCTTTCAGTAATCATTTTAATGATTCCTTCATGTTCCATTGAGAGGATATAGAATACTTTTTCTATCATCCTAGGTTAGTGATCAAAATCAATTTCATTTTCAGCCTCTCAATACTTTTGTTGCAGGAAGAGAGCAGGAGACATCTTTTTCATGTAACTTTTACTTTCTTAGGATAACTCTTCAGAATAAATTCCCAGAGGATTTTGTTTGTCCCATGTAAATTTGGTTTCATTATATGATAAAGAACATCATTATTGAAACTTGAGGCATTCTAATAACCCTAGATATTACCGCTAATGGGAACATTAAGCTTATCATGACTTTTAATTCTTCCTTTTCCTATTTCCTATGTGAGGAAGGTTTGGGTAGAAATACTTTTTTCCTTAGGAACTCAGGAATGTCTGGTAGTAGCAGGCAGGGAATTGGTCCTGTGATTCAAGGTTCTACATTAGTCTAGCTCAGCGGTTCTCAACCTGTGGGTCCCGACCCCTTTGGGGGTCGAACGACCCTTTCATAGGGGTCGCCTAAGACCACCGGAAAACACATATATAATTACATATTGTTTTGTGATTAATCACTATGCTTTAGTTATGTTCAATTTGTAACAATGAAATTGGGGGTCACCACACATGAGGAATGGTATTAAAGGGTCGCGGCATTAGGAAGGTTGAGAACCACTGGTCTAGATTCTAGTGGTCTTTATGAGAGGAGATACAAGGGAATGCAGGGATTCTGGGAAGGCAAGAACAGACCCAAAGAGAAAGAGGTGGGCTAATATTTTTTCTTAAACTTTGTATGTTTGAAGCCAAGCTATTCATTTACTGCCTTGCCAATGTGAAGGCCAGAGCGGGTTCATGTGAACTAGCTTGTCAAATGTCTAGAACTTTCTGAAAACTTCTTTCTAAACCTTTTGAGCAACAAGAAAAAGTTGGGAGGAGGAAAGTAATCCCTGGGTCAAGGCTGACAGGGCCTATCTACACTAATAAAAGAGAAACATGGTAATTGGCATATGACTGCTACCCTTCCCATTGGCTAATCAGCGAGATATGCAAATTAACTGGCAGCCAAGATGGCGGCCGGCAGCCAGGCAGCTGATGCGAACAGGGAGGCTTGCTTGCTTCAGTGACGGAGGACTCCAACGTTCCCCGCCTGACTTGCCGGCCTCTCAGCTGCAACTCTAAGTAAATATATGGGCTTCAGCCAGCTGGACCGCAACATTGTATCAAATACAGATGGTAAACAAAGGCCAGAAACCTGTTTTCAGCAGCCGAGGCCTCAGAGCTAAAGCTGGCCCAGAATAAAAAAAGAAAAAAAGGAGCGATTGAGAGCTTCAGTCCCAGCCTGAAAACAGCCCTCAGCCCCACACCCAGACTGGCCAGGCACCCCAGTGGGGACCCCCACCCTGAAGGGTGTGTGACCAGCTGCAAACAGCCATCATCCCCTCACCCAGGCTGGCCAGGCACCCCAGTAGGGACCCCCACCCTGATCCAGGACACCCTTCAGGGCAAACCAGCCAGCCCCACCCATGCACCAGGCCTCTATTCTATATAGTAAAAGGGTAATATGCTTCCCAGCACCGGGATCAATGGAGCCGTGAGGCCTCCTGGCACCGGGATCAACGTGACAGGGGACAGCGCCCAAACCCCCTGATCGCTCTGCAGCTCTGTGTGTGACAGGGGGCGGGGCCCCAACCCCCTTGCCCCCCAACCCCCTGATCCGCCCTGCCCTGAGTGTGACAGGTGGTGGTGCCCCAACTCCCCTATCGGCCCTACTCTGTGAGTGACAGGGGGGAGCTTTTCGACCCCCTGATCGGCCCTGCTCTGTGCATGACAGGGGGGAGCTCCCCAACCCTCTGATTGACCCTGCTCTGTGCATGACAGGGTATGTAGCCCCACCCCCCCTGATGGGCCCTGCTCTGTGCGTGACGGGGTGGCACCGCAACCTCCCCATCGACCCTGCCTTGAGTGTGACAGGGGGCGGTGCCCCACCCCCCAATTGGCCCTACCCTGAGCATGACTGAGGGTGGCATCACAACTTCCCAATCTGCCCTGCTCTGTGCATGACAGGGGGCGGCGCCCCAACTCCCCAATCGGCTCTGCTCTGAGCCCGACCAAGGGCTGCACCTAGGGATTGGGCCTGCCCTCTGCCACCCAGGAGCAGGCCTAAGCCAGCAGGTCGCTATCTCCCGAGGGGTCCCAGACTGCGAGAGGGCACAGGCCGGGCTGAGGGACCCCCCCTCCCCCGAGTGCACAAATTTTTGTGCACCAGGCCTCTAGTTTAAATATAATCTGCTTTATGATCTTTCCTCTTTCAGATCTACTTCTACTGGCTGTGCCGGGACACCCATGCCTTTGAGTGGTTTGCAGACTTGCTCCAGCTGCTGGAGACCCAGATGCAGGAGAGGAACAATGCTGGCTTCCTCAGCTATAACATCTACCTCACTGGCTGGGATGAGTCACAGGTAAGGACAAGATCTCAAATTTCAGGTTCTTCCCACAGTGCCCAGGGCTTACTGACTTCCCTTTGGCTATTGAAGTGTCTTCTGCACTGTTTTTACTAAGAGCAGTTGATTGATTCTGGTGATTCAGCCCATTCACTCTCACTCAATATCCCCACACATTCAGACTGTTGAGATCATATTTTGAAGTTGATATCTGTGGAACAGATCAAAGCTAAGCTGCTGACAAGGAATAAAAGCCAAAACTGATCTTATAAGAGAAATGCTACCACCGGAGGTCTCAAACAAGGTAGACCAGAGGATCCACAGGGTAATGAGAAGATAGTATTAGCTCTCTTTCTTTCTCTCTTTATATCTACACACATACACATACATATACTGTATATACCTTTAATTTTCATTGTATGCATGTTTTATAATATACACAATACATATACTATGTGCCAGATATTCTTTTTTAAAAATACATTTTTATTTATTTCAGAGAGAGGAAAGGAGAAACATCCATGAGACAGAAACATTGATTGGCTGCCTCCTACATGTCCCCTATTGGTGATAGAGCCCCAACTGGGGCATGTTCCCTGAGCAGGAATCAAACTGTGACCCTCCTGGTGCATGGGTTGACGCTCAACCACTGAGCAACACTGGCCAGGCCCAAATATTGTTCTTAGAGTTGGTATAGTTTGTCTAATTAAATCCTCACAACAACCCTATGAATTAACCACTATTATTATTATCCACATTTCACAGATGAGGAAACCAAGGCCCAGAACAAGTTAGGTCATTTGTCCAAGGGTGTCCAATTAGTAATTAGCAGAGTCAGAATGTTCCAGAGCAGCACTCTTAGCAACTTCTAGTAGTTTGCTATTAGCACTTGTAGATAAACCAAAATATATCTAACAAAGGTGTATATACACACATACATATATGTTACATATATGTATGTGTGTATACATGTGTCTATATGTATGTATCCCCTCCCTCCAGGGACACTTAGCAATGTAAACATTCTACGATTCACAAAGACAACCCCTAACAACAAAGAATTATCTAGTCCTACATGACAAAATAGCTTCAATTGAGAAACTCTAAAACAAGTTAATTCCAAGAGGATAGCATTTATAAATAAGCAAACATTAATGACTTGCATGGAAACAGCATCAGCTGTCACTCTGAGAGGAGAGCTACAGCAAGAGTCTGCTTATTCCTGACCAGTGTCTCAGTGGCTCCTCAATCCTGGGCATCTTTCCCATGCACGATGTACCTTGAAAGTTAACTTTTTCTCATTTGGGTTTTGGCATATTGTTTAGCATGGATTCCCTGAGTCTTAGAAAAGTCTTCTTGCAAATGGGCCAGGGACACATGACCGTGAAAATTGCTAGTCAAAAAAAGTGGTTTCAAGATGCAACTTCTGCAATTCAAAAACAAAACAACAACAAATACTTGATAAAAATGAAACCTAGAAAAAAAATCTGTAATATAAAAATTGCTTTGCAGTTTTGATATTTAAAAAGCCAGATACAGTTTTTGATGGGAAATTTATTTGTATTGAAAAAGAATTATTTTGCTTTGCAAAAATAGTCTCTACAGTTTTATTAAAACAAGTAACCACCCTTTTTACCTCATTCATCCCTGGCCCAGATAATTTAAAATCTGATTTAATTTTAAAATAAATTTAATTAGCTACTTTTATGAAAAATATCTGTGTTCAAACTGAAGCTCCCTAGAATGGTAGCAGAAGTCAACACAAACACACACACATACACACACAGATTTGCTTTAGGCTTTATTTGATGTCTCATGATGTTATCAAAATATGAGTGCATTTTAGTCAATGATTGTTTTAGTTCTTAGTGATTCCCCTAAAGAAGAGGGAGTGGAAATATATTAGTGCAAATGAAGAAAGTCATAGAGCAGATGAGATACAGAACCAAAAGAAAAACAAGTGAGACAAAGAATTTGAATCCTACCCACACTTCAAAGACTGAATCAAATGCTGCCACCCTGAAACCATCCTATAGCCTCCCACCCCAACTCCTTCCTTTCCTCTCATTGAGATGTTTGTGTCTCTTCTACAGCACTCATCATACCTTACTCTATAAATATGATTATTCATGTTGATACTTCAAGGTCTGCCCTCCTAGATTATAAATTGCATGAGGAGACCTAGTTTTTTCTTTTTTAAAAAAATCCTCACTAGAAGATATTTTTTCCATTAATTTTTAGAGAGTGGAAGGGAGGGAGGAGGGGGAAGAGAGAGAAATATCCATGTGAGAGACACACTGATTGGTTGCCTCCCTCATGAGCCCTGACCAGGACCAGCAATCGAACCTGAACCCTTGGTTACATAGGCCGACACTCTAAGCATTGTGCACCAGCTAGGTTGGTCAACTTTTTTATCTTCTACCCTACAGGATGTTTTGCTCCAAATATATGTATAAATTTGTCCTTGCTTTGTGAGATATGTAAATATTTCAGAAAAAAAGAAACATGTTTTTACAGCATGTCTTTTTTTTTCTGAATTCATTTCCTATCCTGCAGGCCAATCACTTTGCTGTGCACCATGATGAAGAGAAAGATGTCATCACAGGCTTGAAACAAAAGACTTTGTATGGACGGCCCAACTGGGATAATGAGTTCAAGACAATTGCGAGTCAACACCCAAAGTAAGGCATTTCCTGCTTTAAGGTGTTCTTGAGGCTTGTGGTCTGTCTAAAAGCAGCAGCTCCCCAATATGGCTATATTTGTATATTGAAAATGAAACTACCCAGATTCCTATATTCCTAATGGAAGGTTCTACATATCTTTGACTTCAAGATGAGTCTTTCAATCACATCAAAATTACCTGGAGAGTTATTAGAAACAAAGATTCTCAGGCCCCCACCTTGGACATTTTGAATCCTGTTCCTCCCAAGTAGGACCATAAGTTGGTTCTTTTCTTTCACCTTCTAAATTTCACTAGTGTCTCTACTTCTTTTAATTCAATACAATTTATACATATTATTAAGGAGACACTGTCCCCATTTTCAGTTTTAGCTTTTGGGTCTAAAATCATAAATTGACAGACATCCCAATGTCCTTTCTGCCCTTACTAAAGCTTTAGCCATCAGGAAACTTTGAGGGGATACTTTATCTTGTTGGAATACATTATAAACTCAAGAAATCTGCAAATATACCCTTAAGGTGATTGCTTACATTTTAATGAGCATATGAATCACTCAGATGATCTTTTCAAAATGCAGGTGCTGATTTTAGTAGAACTGGGGAAAGGCCCAAGAATCTGTATTAATTAAAAAGCTGTCAATGAGGCTACTGGTCTTTCAGGGATTCAGACTCTCAAATATAGAGAGATAAAGCTACACCAAGCTGTGGGCAGAGTTGGTGTACTTAAGAGTGGACTTGTTCTTGATTTCAGGATGCTGGGGAGGGTTGGGAGGACACAGACCCCTGAAGGGAAGTAGCTCACAGACTCACAAATTCACCATGATTTTTTCTGTGGTAGAGGTTTCCATAAACCTTGCTTAAATGTGTTAGGTAGCTCAGGAGGTGGCATAGGAAATAAAAAGAGCCGAGTCAATCAGAAAAGAAAGAAAAGGAAAGATTTTATTCTGCGTCCCCGAGCGACCCACACACCCCAAAGACAGGGCCAGTGGATTCGCACCAACAGGGAAGGGGGGTTTCTTTTTATGCAGGTGTTTAATAAGGGACAGGGCATGAGCTGAGGAAGTTCCCGCCGCAGGAGTCGGTAGGGTATTCAGGAAGGAGTCAGTATCTGTGTGGGGTCGTCATGGATACCAGGGAGGAGCCAGTATCTGTGTCTGGCATGCTGATCTGTTAGAAATTCCAGGGAGGGTCCATTATCTCGTCACGCATCTGCATGCATCTGATCCTAGGCTCCCTCATTTTAGTATCCTGCTGCCTTCACAAACAGGGCTGAGCAGCTCTCCCATGGGGCAATCTAAACCCAACCATTTGTGGAAAAGACAAAGGAGCAGAGGGGCTCTTCCCTGAGGCCTAAAATCATTTGGAAATCCCCCTAGGTGCTGTGTAATCTATGGCATCCCAAAACCTGAAACTGTCTTTTCTTTCTTTCCTCAAAGTACCAGAATAGGAGTTTTCCTCTGTGGACCTGAAGCCTTGGCTGAAACCCTCAGTAAACAAAGCATCTCCAACTCTGAGTCTGGCCCTCGGGGAGTGCATTTCATTTTCAATAAGGAAAACTTCTAATTGGTTTCTTTCATGAGAAAATAAATGTGGGTTATACTGTTGAATGTCCAAATAGTGCTAGCTGGTTATGTAAGTTCCCTCCTTAAAAAATGGAGAAAAAGAAATTCTAATGTGAAAGTTTTCCCTGAAAGGAATGTCAAATTGTTTGATTGTAATAATCTGCATTTGAATGGGGCTTTATAGTTTTCAGACCACTTTTACAAACATTTTTTTTTCTGTCACTCATGCCAGAGAAAGGTAGGTCAATGATTCCTGGAGTTAGTTTTTAGGATAAAAAACAAATCGGGACTCAAATGATGAAGTAACTTCCCGAAGGTTATGAAGCTGAGATGCATCTGACTCCAGATTTGGTATTCTTCCCACAATACCAGCCTACCTGGAAATGGGTTTGTATATTCCCCAAAAGGAGAAGCAAACCAGAAAGTGGCTATTCATTTTCCATTTTGTATCATCTTTGTTCTCATTATTGTCATATGGAAGGAAATATTATGTGCTGACACATTTAACATGAATGTGTCAGTGTTAGACTTTTACCATTAACATTAAACATTTAACATTAACAGGATTGACAGGATTGACAACATTAACAGGATTGGCATTTGTTCATATTTCAGTTTGCCAATAGATCATATTAATTGTGTCAGATATTCTTCTTACAAAAGAATATTAGAGTAACTGAAATTGATGTATTACCCAACATATACAATCATGCTTGGCGCAGAGTAGATATTCAATGAAAATCTGTTGAATGAATGAATGAAAAGACATTTAGAACCATATATTGCCAGGGTAGAATTAATTTAAAGCCTTAAACAGAATTCTCTAAGGAAATAATTTCTGTTACTCTTATAGGCCAAAGGAACATGATGTTCCTGAAGGTAGGGAACAGGCTAAGGATAATAACCAATAGGGTGTCCTGGAGGTTCCCTCACATTCATATTTGAAGCATGGAGAGAAGGTAGATGGAGGCAGAGAACAGACCTTCTACTGTAACTCACTCAGGCTGGCTTCTCTAGTCTTGCTGTCTGTGTTATGAAAGAAATGCATACTTGAAAGGATCTCCCCCAATCATCACTTGTGAATTTAAAATTAAGAATTGTGACAAATATGTATCTGAATGTCCATCTGCCTTAAATAGCATCACCCCTTGCTTAACTTAAATACTCACATACAAAAATGGTTCTTATTGTGTGACTAATGATTTATTGTTTTATCATCATCACCATGAAATTTATATCCTAGAAACTAAAATACCCAGTTTATTCTGTAGGTATTGAATTCACACTCAATAGAATGGTCTCCATATCTATGTGTTCAAAAGAGTCTCTAAATCATTGTTAATATGGCCAGAAACTTTTTTCTTTTTCTTACAACTGCTCTTATAGCTGTTAACTAAAAAGTTTTCTTGGCCCAATCCTCTGGAGCCACAGATATTTAGAATTATTCAACTTCAGTAAGGAGGAAGAAAGAGAAGTAAGCAGGGGGAAGGGCAGAAGACAAGGTTTGGAATAAATGGGCAGGAAGGAGGAAAGAGAATAGAAGAATGAAAGAAAGCTAAAAAGGTAAAAGGTTAGGGTAGGGGAAAGGGACCTCACATTGCTCAGATTCTACCCCAGACTTAAAGTCTTATATGTACTGAATGTAAGTGAAGGAAGCATGCACATATTCATTTTATTTTGATTACATATGATATTGAATATGAGATTCTTATTACAAATTTTGATGTGAGTGAGTGTATTCAGGGTACTGGGATGAACTAGTAAGAACTCAGATTTTCTTTTGGGCTCTCAGGATGACCAGGACACTAACAAGTCAGGTCTGCTGCTGGTATGTCATCTTCCCAAAATGCCCCAGGAAAGTTTCCACGTAGAGAAATGTAGGTCCAGCCTGCTCACACTGCATGCCATGTATCAGTTCATTCATTTAACAAATTTTTATTGTGCTATTACAATGACTCTGGCTCTATCTTCCTGTTTTCAATTCTTGATACCAAGTGTGATGAAAGGAGGAACCACACTTATACGGAGTCTGGGAGTCTTGGCTACCACTAACCTATTTTGACATAAATAAAACCAACTCCATTTGTTGCTCTGAAAATGTTTCTCCCTTTGGCACTATAAAGGGTTTTCTCCCTTTGGCACTAACATGGTTACCAAAATCGAGAAATCTGTCCTGTGTTATGCTGGTTATGAGATTTTTAAAGATGAGTATAAAAGTGTTTGTCATTTTGAGAGCTTTCTTCATGCTTCTTCCAAGCCACCAGTGCATCTTTTTTTTTAATATTTAGTATTTAGCATTTAGTAACAATTACTGAGAGAATGACTAAGCAGTGTTTTAATCTCAACATTCTAAAGGCTTTTCTTAGTTCTTTTGTTTTTGCAATATTGCTTTTATGAAATTTGGATGCTTGTAGGTATGGTATGTGATTATCCTGGGGGTCCCTGGGAGATAATTCTTAGGAAGAACTATTAAAACTGTACTCAATATTAAAATTAATGAACTCTTTTGGTGTCTGTGTTGTTGATCTTTGTGTTAAAGGGTGGATTCAGATAGTAAAGATTTCTTTTCTTCCACAGTAGAGTTGAGATTCCCTGTGTTTTTGTATATGTCATGCCAAACACTGCACAATTTATGGATTGGGAAGGGAAAACTGAGTATAGAGTTCTGTGCTACTGTCCTGGTGACCATCACATCACTGATATAAGGAACAAGGAAGTATCACCTCACATCAGAATTTAAAAGGCAAAGAAGCCCTAGCATAAGACCTCTTTTTTTTTTCATTTCCTCTTGGGTTCTAACTATGCAATTAAGTGTCATCAAATCAGATTGTTAATATCCTATCTAATAAAAGAGAAACATGATAATTAGCGTACGACCGCTGCTACCCTTCCCATTGGCTAATCAGGGAGATATGCAAATTAACTGCCAGCCAAGATGGCGGCCGGCAGACAGGCAGTTTAAACTAACATGAGGCTTGCTTGCTTCAGTGACGGAGGACTCCAACGTTCCCCGCCTGCCTTGCCGGCCTCTGAGCTTGCAGTTTGAAACATAGTTAAAAATATAGAAGCTAAACAAAACCCCAGCCGGGCTTTCAGCCAGCCGGGATCTCAGAGCTAGAGTTGATACAGAGTTTCGATTATAGAACGCAAACAAACCAGATACCTGCTTTCAGCAGCAGAGGTCTCAGAGCTGGAGCCAGAGTTAAAGCTGGCCCAGAATTTAAAAAAAAAAAAAAGAAAAAAAGGAGCAGTTGGGAGCTTCAGTCACCCGCCAGCCTGAAAACAGCCCTCAGCCCCTCACCCAGGCTGGCCAGGCACCCCAGTGGGGACCCCCACCCTGATCCAGGACACCCTTCAGGGCAAATCAGCTGGCCCCCACCCATGCACCAGGCCTCTATCCTATACAGTAAAAGGGTAATATGCCTCCCAGCACTGGGATCAGCGGAGCCGTGAGGCCTCCTGGCACCGGGATCAGCGTGACAGGGGGCAGCGCCCAAACCCCCTGATCGCCCTGCAGCTCTGTGTGTGACAAGGTGTGGTGCCCCAACCCCCTGATCAGCCCTGCTCTGTGTGTGACAGGGTGCAGCGCCCCAACTGCCCCCCCCCACATCGGCCCTGCCCTGAGTGTGACAGTGACAGCGCCCCAACCCCCTGATTCACCCTTCTCTGTGTGTGACAGGGGACGGTGCCCCAACTCCCCTATCGGCCCTACTCTGTGAGTGACAGGGGGGACCTCCTCAACCCCCTGATTGACCCTGCTCTGTGCATGACAGGGGGTGGCGCCGCAACCTCCCCATCGACCCTGCCTTGAGTGTGATGGGGGCAGTGCCTCAATCCCCCAATCGGCTCTACCCTGAGCATGACTGAGGGTGGCATCACAACCTCCCAATCTCCCTGCTCTGTGCATGACAGGGGGTGGCGCCCCAACTCCCCAATCGGCCCTGCTCTGAGCCCGACCAGGGGCTGCACCTAGGGATTGGGCCTGCCCTCTGCCACCCGGGAGCAGGCCTAAGCCAGCAGGTCGTTATCTCCCGAGGGGTCCCAGACTGTGAGAGGGCACAGGCTGGACTGAGGGACCCCTCCTCCCCCCTGGGTGCACAAATTTTTGTGCACTGGGCCTCTAGTATATACATATGGTTCTGTGTTGGCCATTGTTCTAAATGAGTCAACCAGTTACAATCTCCACTGTCCAGGAAATGGATAAAGACATAGGCATATATTCCTGTGGGAGTCAGCAAATTCTGCCATGGTGGCTAAGGACATTACCTGAAACAAGTGTTAATAATAGAAATAGCTAGCTAACATTTAGCAAATACCTTCTACTATGTCAAACATTTTACATACACTTCAGCTAATCACTCAGGACACTGCAAGGTAGTGATTGTACTGTTGAAATCTATGAGATGTTACAAAAGCAGTTCTAAAAGGGAAGTTTATTGCAATAAATGCTGACATAAAGAAACAACTCAAATAACCTCACTTTACACCTCAAGGGAATAGAAAAAGAAGAACAAACTAAGCCCAAAGTTAGAAGAAGAAAGGAAATAACAAAAATCAGAAATAAATAAAATGGAGACCAGAAAAAAATATTAAAAAATCAGTGAAACTAACAGGTTTGTTTTGTTTTGTTTTGTTTTTGTAAAGATAACTGAAATTTACCTTTAGCTCAAATTCAAATAAAAAGAGACAGGACTCAAATAAATAAAATCAGAAATTAAAGAGGAGACATTATAACTGATACCACAGAAATACAAAAAAAAAAAAAAAGGTTCATGAGAGAATACTATGAACCATTCTATGTCAACAAACTGGATAACTTAGAAGATACAGATAAATTCCTAGAAACATATAACCTACCCAGACTGAAGAAATAGAAAATCTGAAGAGACCAAAAAAGAATAAGGTGATTGAATCAGTAATCAAAAAACCTCTCAACAGAGAAAACTCAGGACCAGATGGTTTCACTGGTGAATTCCACCAAACATTTAAAGAATAATTAATGCCAATCCTTCTCAAACTCTTGCAAAAATTGAAGAGGAAGAAACACCCCCAAACTCATTTTACAAGGCTAGCCTTTTTCTGATACCAAATCTAGATAATGAAACTACAAGAAAATATAAGCTAATATCCCTAATGAATATAGATGCAAAAATTCCCAACAAAATACTAGCAAATCAAATTCAATAGCACAGTAAAAAGATTATACACTATAACACTATTGTCCAGTAAGACTTATTGCTGAGATGCAGGGTGGTTCATCATATACAAATCCACAAATGTGATACACCACGTTAACAGAAAGATAAAAATCATATGATTTTCTCAATAGATGCAGAAAAAGCATTTGACAAAATATAGCATCCTTTCGTGATAAGAATGTTCAACGAAATGGATGTAGAAGAAACATACCTCAGCATAATAATGGCCATATATGACAAGCCAACAGCTAACATCATACTCAATGGTAAAAAATTTAAAGCTTTTCTTTTAAAATAAGAAATAAGACAAAAGTACTCACTGTCATCACTCCTATTTAACATGGTAATGGAAGTCCTAGCCAAAGCAATCAGACAAGAAAAATAAATAAGCAGTGTTCCTTCCTCTTCAATTTTTTGTAGTAGTCTGAGGAGGACAGGTTTTAGTTCTTCCTTGAATGTTTGGTAAAATTCCCCTTTGAAGCCTTCTGGTCCTGGGCTTTTGTTTGCTGGAAGCTTTTTGATGACTGCTTCAATTTCTTCCATAGTTATTGGCCTATTACGATTTTTAGATTCTTCCCGATTAAGTTTTGGAATGTTGTATTTTCCCAAGAATATGTCCATTTTCTCCAGGTTGTCTAGTTTCTTGGAGTAGAGCTGTCCATAGTATTTTTTAACAATGATTTGTATTTCTGTGGGATCTCTTGCTATTTCGCCTCTATCATTTCTTATTTTGTTTATTTGGGTCCTTTCTCTTTGCTTCTTGGTGAGCCCTTCTAGAGGTTTGTCAATGTTGTTTATCCTTTCAAAGAACCAGCTCTTTGTTTCATTGATTTTCTGTATTGTTTTTTTGGTCTCTATGTCATTTATTTCTGCTCTAATCTTTATCTCCTTCCTTCTGCTCACTCTGGGCTTTTCTTGTTGCTCTCTTTCTAATTCTTTGAGCTGTAGATTTAGATGATTTACTACCATTTTTTCTTGTTTTTTTGAGATAGGCCTGTAGAGCTATAAACTTCCCTCTCAGGACTGCTTTCATTGTGTCCCATAGGTTTTGGATTGTTGTGTTTTCATTGTCATTAGTTTCCAGGATGTTTTTAATTTCTTCTTTGATATCATCGGTAACTCAATCAATATTTAATAACATGCTATTCAGCTTCCAAGTGTTTGAGTATTTTGGGTTGTTTTTATTGTAGTTTATTTCTAATATTATGCCATCGTGGTCTGAGAAGATGCTTGGTATGATTTCAATCTTCTTGAATTTGGGGAGACTTTGTTTGTGACCCAATATGTGGTCTATTTTTGAAGATGTCCCATGAGCATTTGAGAAGAACGTATATTTTGTGGTTTTGAGGTGAAGTGTTCTGAAGATGTCAATTAAGTCCATCTGATCTAGTGAGTCATTTAGGATTGCTGTTTCTTTGCTGAGTTTTTGTCTAGCGTATTTATCCAGTGATGTCAGTGGTGTATTAAAGTCCCCTACTATGATTGTACTGTTGTCGATCTCCCCCCTGATATCTTCCAGGAGTTTTCTTATGTATGTGGGTGCTCCTGTATTGGGTGCATATATGTTTAAAAGGGTTATATCCTCTTGTTGTATTGATCCTTTTAGTATTATGAAGTGGCCTCCCTTATCTCTTGTTATGGCCTTCACTTTGAGGTCTATTTTGTCCAATATAAGTATTGCTACCCCAGCTTTTTTTTTTTTTTTTCATTTCCATTTGCCTGAAAGATATTTTTCCATCCCTTCACTTTCAGTCTGTGTGAGTCCCTTCTAATGAGGTGGATCTCTTATAGACAGCAAATATATGGGTCATGTTTTTTTATCCAGCCACTCGATGTCTTTTGATTGGACAATTTAGTCCATTTATGTTTAAAGTTATTATTGAAAGGTACTTGTTTGTAGCCATTTCTATCTTTTTGTGACAGTTTTCTTTCTGGGCTTTTTATTTCTTCTTTTTATACCAGACCCTTTAGCATTTCTTGCATTGCTGGCTTGGTGGTGATGAACTCCCTTAGCCTTTTTTTGTCTGTGAAGCTTCTTATTTCCTCTTCAATTTTGAATGATAGCCTTGCTGGATAGAGTATTCTTGGATTCAGTCCTTTGCTTTGCATCACTTTGTAAATTTCTGTCCATTGTTTTCTGGCCTGATGTGTTTCTGTTGAGAAATCATTTGATAATCTGATGGGGGATCCTTTGTAGGTAACTCTCTGTTTCTCTCTTGCAGCCTTTAAGATTCTCTCTTTGTCTTGTACACTTGCCATCGTTATTATGACGTGTCTTGGTGTGGGTCTTTTGGGGTTCATCTTGCCTGGGACTGTCTGTACTTGTGTAACTTTTTTCTTCCCCATATCTGGGAAGTTTTCTGACATTATTTCTTCAAATAGATTTTCTAATCCTTGCTGCTCTTCTTGTCCTTCTTGCAACCCTATTATGCATATGTTACTTCGTTTCATGTTGTCCCGAAGCTCCCTTAGGCTCTCCTCCTGCTTTTTAATTTTTTTCTCCAGTTGCTGTTCAGATTGAGCTTGTTTCTCTGCCTTATCTTCTAACTCACTAATTCGGTCCTCTGCTTCTTCTAGTCTGCTGTTGAAACTTTCCATGGTGTTTTTGATTGTAGCTATATCACTTTTCAGTTCTTCCTGATTCTTGCATAGGTTGTTGATTTTCTCATCCATCTGGTGAATGAATTGTACAACCATTATTCTAAATTATTTTTCTGTCATGTTGCATGCTTCAACTTCATTAATTTCCTTTCTTGGCGACTCCTCATTGTCTTTCCTCTGGGTGTTGTGTCGTCTCTTCATTCTGATTATCTCCCGATGGTTCAAACGTCGAGTTGTGTAGGTCTGGGCCATTTGCAGCGGGAGCCTCCCACCACCCTAGTGTCACTGAAAAGCTCTGACACTAAGATGTGTGGTTGTTTTGGGTTGGTGGGAACCAGGCTCGCTCAGAGTCAGTGTTGTCAGCTCTCAATGTGGCCTTTTACGCGCCCTTAGAATCAGGGACCCTGCCTGCACCATGCTGGAACAGATACCCCCCAAAGCGTGTTGAAAACCAGAGCCCCCTAGTGTGCACCAGGAGTCAGACATCCCCAAGAATCCAGTATCAGAGTCTTTGTTGCTTTGCGCGACCTTGCCTTGAGAATCAGGGTCCCTGTGTGCCCTTGCACCAGGAATTGGAGTCACTGGCTCTTAGTATGAATGCACAGGGAATCAGGATCTCAGGCGCAGGTGATAAGAAACACAGTCAAGTCACTGGTGCTTGGTGCTGCCTCCTGGCCAGAGAATCGGGGTCCCTGGGCCTGTGCTATGTGGGACAAATTCCCGGTGTTCACGCAAGTGCTCCCAGCCCAGGGCTCCGAAGCAGGCAGTGTGGGTAGGATCAGTTCCTGGGGTTCGTGCACTTTGCTCCCAGCCCTGGGTTCTTGGAGCAGGCAGTGCGAGCAGGACCAGTTCCCAGTGTTCGCAGGATTGCTCCCAGCCCAGGACTCCTGAACCCGGCCCTATGCGGGATCAGTTCCAAGGTGCTCCTGCACTTCCAGGCCAAAGTTCCTGCAGTGCTGAGGCCCAGGCAAGGGGTGGGTCTATCAGTTAGTTACTTGGCGCTGCCCGCAAGCCTGCGGGAAGGGGGGATGGGCTCTGTTACTCACGGATCTGCCGCGGGTATTTCTGAACTTTTGGTGTCCGCAGGCCTGTAGCTGTGGTCACAGGTCTCTGTCCCCAGTGGCTGCAGGGTCCTGGTATGCGTCTGAGATCAGACTGGGTGGTGCTGAGGCCAGGATCCTAGTCTCAAGCAGCTCTGTTTCCCAAGATGGCGCGGTCGCTGTGCCTGTGCTGGCTGCCCAGGAGTGTCCGCGCAGGGACCCTGACTCCGCCGCCTAAGACTGCCGGGTTTAGCAGCCCCTTAGAAGACCTGCAGAATCTAACTATCCCTAGCTCATACACACACACCACACACGTCCACACACTCCTCTATTACTTCCTTGCGCTCTCACACTCTCTCCCTCCCTACCTTCCTGCTGGTTGCCATTTTCTTCTCCTCAAGACCAATGTGTGTTATTTTTATTTGGTCTAAAGTATGGTTCAATTTCAATGTTTCCTTGTTGATTTTCTATTTGGATGATCTTTCCATTGTTGAGGGCGGGACATTGAAGTTTCAAATACTTCTATCTTATTTCTGTCTATTTCTCCCTTCAGATCTGTTAGCATATGCTTAATATAGTTAGGAGCACCAATGTTGGGTGCATTTATATTTAATTTTTTATATTTGTTTACCCCTTATCATTTTATAATGTTTTTCTTTGTCTCTTGTTACCATTTTTGGCATAATGTCTATTTTGTCTGATATATTTATAGTGACCCCTGTTCTCTTTTGGTTTTCACTTGCATGGAATATCTTTTTTCATCCCTTTACTTTGAATCTATATTTTTCCTTAAAACTGAAGTGAGTCCCTTATAGGCAGCATTTAATTAAGTCTTTTTTCTTAGTTTACCCATCTATGGGTATTCTATGGCTATTCTATGTCTTTTGATTGGAGAAGTCAATCCATTAACAGAGATATTATTGATAGGTAAGGACTTACTATTGCCATCTTTTAAAATGCTTTTTGGCCATTTTGTAGTTCCATTTTTCTTTACTTCCTTTCTTGCATCCTTCCTTTGTAAATGGATGATTTTCCATAGTGATATGCTTTGATTCCCTTTTCTTTATCTTTTATGTATATATTGTACATTTTTGTTTTGTGGTGCCCATGAGGCTTACATAAAACATTATATACATATAGTTTTTAGCTCACTGATTCTGTCTCCTGCTTGCTCAAGTCGACGGTAAAAGCTTTCTATTGAATTCGTTAGTTCATTCAGTATTCTTCAGCTCCAAATTTGTTTGATTGTTTTTGTGGGCTTTTTCTATGTCATTGTAGAACTTCTCATTTAGTTCTTGTATTGTTTTCCTGATATCATTAAATTATTTATCCATGTTCTCGTGTAGCTCTCTAAACATTTGTTGAATAATTATTTTGAATTCTTTGTTGGATAATTCCTGGATATCCATTTTTTTTTAGGGCAAGTTACTGAAGTTTTACTATATGCCTTTGATGGAAACATGTTTCCCTTATTCGTTATAATTCCTATAGCCATTCATAGGAGTCTACACATTTGAAGAAGCAATCATTCTTCCAGAGTTTATGGACTGAGTTTACTAAGAGAAGCTTTTCACCTGAGGATGGAGGCACATTTAATGACATTGTGACCTTTGGCCCATGGTGTAGGGTGCTAAGTTTGCCAGTATAAGGCAGCACCAGGTCTGAAGAAGTTTGACATCTCTTCATCTCAGGACACTGGGGTCCACAGTACCAAAACTGTGTGGTTTTTGGTGAGCAAAACAGAAAATCTACAGTGACTGTAAGGGCTATTGGGGTCCTAAATGGACCTCCAGCTCTGTAAGCTGGGCATCATGGTAATCAATGGTGGGGGGCAGAGCTGGTGGTGTGCACACACTTGGCTAGAGGGTGTCAGTTGCTAGTACCTATATAATGGGGCCAGTTTCAGACAGCCTCATAGTCATGGGGGCCAGGGCAGATAGCAAGTCCTGGGAACAACTATAAACTCACTAGCAGCTACAGAGGATATGACTATTTTTAAAACTTTTTTATTTATTGAATAAGGTATTGCATATGTGTCTTTATAATCCCATTGCCCACCACCCCCCCCACACACACACGTGCTCTCACCCTCCCCCCCCCGTTGTCTGTGTCCATTGGTTGGGCTTATATGCATGCATACAAATCCTTTGATTGATTTCTCCCTCTTGTCCCCACCTTCCCCTAATTTCCCTCTGACGTTTGACAGTCTGATTGATGTTTCTCTGACTCTGGATCAGTTTTTGTTCATCAGTTTATGTTGTTCATTATATTCCATAAATGAGTGAGATCATGTGGTATTTATCTTTCTCTGACTGGCTTATTTCACTTAGCATAATGCTCTTCAGCTCCATTCATGCTGTTGCAAATAGTAAGAATTCCTTCTTTTTTACCGCCACATAGTATTCCATTGTCTAGCTGTACCACAGCTTTTTAATCCACATATCTGCTGATGGGCACTTAGGCTGTTTCCAAATCTTAGCTATAGTGAATTGTGCTGCTATGAACATTGGGTTGCATATATCCTTTCTGATTGGTGTTTCTAGTTTCTTGGGATATATCCCTTGATGTAGGATCACTGGGTCAAATGGGAGTTCCATGTTTAGTTTTTTGAGGAACCTCCATACTGTTCTCCACAGTGGCTGCACCAGTCTGCATTCCCACAAGCAGCACACAAGGGTTTCTTTTTATCCACATCCTCGCCAACACTTGTAGTTTTTTGATTTGTTGATGATAGCCATTCTGACAGGTGTGAGATGGTACTGCACTGTCTTTTTGTTTTGCATATCTCGGATAATTAGTGATGTTCAGCATGTTTTCATATGTCTCTTGGCCTTCCTTCTGTCTTCTTTCGAAAAGTATCTATTTAGGTACATTGCCCATTTTTTGATTGGGTTGTTTACCTTCCTTTTGTTAAGTTGTATGAGTTCCCTATAAATGTTGGAGATTAAACCCTTATCGGTGATAACATTGGCAAATATGTTCTCTTATGCAGTGGGCTTTCTTGTTGTTTTGTTGATGGTTTCCTTTGCTGTGCAAAAGCTTTTTTATTTTGATGTAGTCAAAATACACCAACATTTATTTATTTATTTTTTATTTTTTATTTTTTATTTTTTATTTTTGTTTATTTTTTCATTAGTTTCCATTGCCCTAGGAGCAGTATCAGTAAAGAAATTTTTTCGGCGTATGTCTGAGATTTTGCTGCCTGTGGATTCCTCTAGTATTTTTATGGTTTCCCATCTTATGTTTCAGTCCTTTATCCATTTTGAGTTTATTTTTGTGTATGGTGTAAGTTGGTGGTCTAGTTTCTTTTTCTTTTTTTTTTTTTTTGCATGTATCTGTCCAATTTTCCCAACACCATTTATTGAAGAGACTGTCTTGACTCCATTGTATGTTCATGCCTCCTTTGTCGAATATTAATTGGGCATATTGGTTTGGGTCAATTTCTGGGTTCTCTATTCTATTCCATTGATTTATATGTCTGTTCCTGTGCTAGTACCAGGCTGTTTTGACAACAGTGGCTTTGTAATACAGCTTGATATCTGGTATTGAGATCTCACCTACTTAATTCTTTCTCAGGATTGCTGCAGCTATTCCGGTTTTTTTTTATTCCAGATAAATTTTTGAGGAGTTTGTTATAGGTCTGTGAAATATGTCATTGGTATTTTAATGGGGATTGCATTGAATCTATAGATTGCTTTGGGTAGTATGGACATTTTGATTATGTTGATGCTACCAATCCATCAACACAGTATGTTATTCCATCTGTTTATGTCTTCCTCTATCTCTTCTTTCAGTGTCCTGTAGTTTTTCGCATATAGGTCTTTTGCCTCCTTAGTTAAGTTTATTCTTAGGTATCTGAATTTTTTTGGTGTGATGGTAAATGGGATTGCTTTTTTAGTCTCTCTTTCTGTAAGTTCACTATTGGTGTATAGAAATGCCATAGATTTCTTGGTGTTAATTTTGTATCCTGCTACATTGCTGAATTCATTTATTTAGTCTAATAATTTTTTGATGGAGTCTTTAGGGTTTTCTAAGTAAAGTATCATGTCATCTGTGAATAAGGACAATTTTACTTCTTCTTTTCCAATTTTGATGCCTTTTATTTCTTCTTCTTGTCTAATCACAATGGCTAGTACTTCCAGTACTATGTCGAACAGGAGTGGTGAGAGTGGGCATCCCTGTCTTGTTCCTGTTCTTAGGGGAAATGGTTTTAGTTTTTGTCCATTGAGTATGATGTTGGCTGTGGGTTTGTCATATATGGCTTTTATTATGTTGAGGTATGATCCTTCTATTCCCACTTTGCTGAGAATTTTTATCAAGAAAGGGTGTCAGATTTTGTCAAATGCTTTTCCTGCATCAATTGATATGACTATGTAATTTTCATATTTCAATTTGTTTATGTGATGTATCACATTTATTGATTTGCAGATATTATACCATTCTTGCATCCCCGGGACAAATCCTACTTGGTCATGTATGATGTTTCTGATGTACTGCTGGATCTGATTTGCTAGAATTTAGTTGAGGATTTTAGCCTCTATGTTCATGAGGGATATTGGCCTATAATTCTCTTTCATTGTATTGTCTTTATCTGGTTTTGGTATTAGGGTGATGCTGGCTTCATAGAATGAGCTTGGAAGTGTTCCTTCCTCTTGAATTTTTTGTAGTAGTCTGAGGAGGATAGGTTTTAGTTCTTCCTTGAATGTTTGGTATAACTCCCCTGTGAAGCCTTCTGGTCCTGGGCTTTTGTTTGCTGGAAACTTTTTGATGACTGCCTCAATTTTGTCCATAGTTATTGCTCTATTGAGATTTTTAGAATCTTCCTGATTGAGTTTTGGAAGGTTGTATTTTTCTAGGAATATGTCTATTTCCTCCTGGTTGTCTACTTTGTTGGAATAAAATTGTTCATAGTATTTTTTAACAATGATTTGTATTTCTGTGGGCTTTGTTATTTTGTCTCTTTCATTTCTGATTTTGTTTATTTGGGTCCTCTCTATTTGCTTCTTGGTGTGCCTGGCTAGATGTTCATCAATTTTTTTTTATCCTTTCAAAGAACCAGCTCTTGGTTTCATTGATCTTTTTTGTTGTTGTTTTGTTTTTGTTGTTGTTGTGGTGGTTTTTGTGTTTTTTGTTTGTTTGTTTTTATGTCATTTATTTCTGCTCTGATCTTTATTGTCTCCTTCCTACAGCTCACTCTGGGCTTTTCTTGTTGCTCTCTTTCTAATTCTTTAAGTTGTAGAGTTAGGTGATTTACTACCATTTTTTTTACTTTTTCTTTGTGGTTGGCCTGTAGAGCTATAAAATTCCCTCTCAGGACTGCTTTCATTGTGTTCCATAGATTTTGGATTGTGGTGTTTTTATTGTCATTAGTTTCCAGGATGTTTCTAATTTCTTCTTTGATCTTATTTGTAACCCACTCATTGTTTAATAGAATGCTATTCAACTTCCAAAGTTTGAATTTTTTGGATTGTTTTTATTGTAGTTTATTTCTAATATTATGCCATCGTGGTCTGAGAAGATGCTTGGTATGATTCCAATCTTCTTGAATTTGGGGAATCTTTGCCTGTGACCCATTACATGGTCTATTTTTGAAAATATCCCATATGCACTTGAGAAGAACATATATTCCGTGGCTCTGGGGTGAAATTTTCTGAAGATGCCAATTAAGTCTATCTGATCTAGTGAGTCATTTAGGACTGCTATTTCTTTGCTGATTTTTTGTCTTGAGGATTTATCCAGTGATGTCAGCGGTGTATTAAAATCCCCTTCTATGATTGTATTGTTGTTGATCTCCCCCTTTATATCTTCCAGGAGGTTTTCTTTTTATGTATTTGGGTGCTCCTGTATTGGGTGCATATATGTTTATCAGGGTTATATCTTCTTACTGTATCAATCCCTTAAGTATTATGAAGTGGCCTTTCTTATCTCTTGTTATGGCCTTCACTTTGAGGTCTATTTTGTCCAATATAAGTATTGTTACCCCAGCTTTTTTTTCATTTCCATTTGTCTGAAAGATTTTTTCCATCCCTTCACTTTCAGTCTGTGTGAGTCCCTTCTAATGAGGTGGGTGTCTTGTAGACAGCATATATATGGGTCATGTCTTTTTATCCATTCAGCCACCTGATGTCTTTTGATTGGAGCATTTAGTCCATTTACGTTTAAGGTTATTATTGAAAGTTACTTGTTTGTAGCCATTTCTGGTTTGTTTGTTTTTTGTGCCTGTGTTCCTGCTTACCTTTTCATTTCTTCTTTTTAGAGCATTCCCTTTAGCATTTCTTGCATTGCTGGCTTGATAGTGATAAACTCCCTTAGCCTTTTTTTGTCTGCAAAGCTCCTTATTTCCCCTTCAATTTTTATTGATAGTCTTGCTGGTTAGATTATTATTGGATTCAGACCTTTTCTTTGCATCACTTTGTATACCTCCTTCCATTCCCTTCTAGCTTGATGTGTTTTTGTTGAGAAATCATTTAATTATCTGATGGGGGATCCTTTGTAGGTAACTCACTGTCTCTCTTTGCAGCCTTTAAGATTCTCTCTTTGTCATGAACATTTGCCATTGTAATTATGACATGTTTTGGTGTGGGTCTTTTGGGATTCATCTTGCTTGGGACTCTCTGTATTTGGGTAAGTTTTTCTTCCTTATATCAGGGAAGTTTTTTTCTGTCATTATTTCTTCAAATAGATTTTCTAATCCTTGCTACTCTTCTTGTCCTTCTGGCAGCCCTATTATGCATAAGTTACTTCATTTTGTATTGTCCCAAAACTCCCTTAGGCTCTCCTCCTGCTTTTCAATTTTTTTCTCTAGTTACTGTTCAGATTGGGCTTGTTTCTGTACTTTATCTTCTAACTCACTAATTCAGTCCTCTGCTTCTTCTAGTCTACTGTTGAAACCTTCCATGGTGTTTTTGATTGTAGCTATATCACTTTTCAGTTCTTCCTGATTTTTGCATAGGTTGTTGATTTTCTCGTCCATCCAGTGTATGAACTTTGCAACCATTACTCTGAATTCTTTTTCTGTCATGTTGCATGTTTCTGTTTCACTTATTCCTTTCTTGGCTATTCCTATTTTTCTTTCCTCTGGGGATTCTTTCGTTGACTCCCCATTCTGACTATCACCAGAAGGTTCAAACGTCAAGTTGCATGGGCCTGGGCCATGTGCAATGGGAGCTTCACATGCCCTGAGTGTCACTGAAGAACTCTGACACCAAGATGTGTGGCTGCTGTGGGTTGGTGGGAGCCACACTCACCCAGGATCAGAGTCACAGGTGCTTAGTGTGACCTCATGTGTGCACCTATGATCAGGGACCCTGCCTGTGCCACACTGAAACAGATACCCCGATGGCATTTGCCAAAAATCAGAGTCCCCTAGTGTGTGTCAAATTCAGAGCCGCCCCCCCCCCCCGGTGTTGGTGCCAAGATCGTGTATCAGAATCTCTGTTGCTTGGTGCAGTCTCACACCAAGAATCAGTGTCCCTGTGTACACATGCACCAAGAATTAAAGTCACTGGCTTTTAGTGCGAATGCCCTGAGAATCAGGGACCCCAGGTGTGCATGATGAGAAACAGAGTCAAGTCACTGGTTCACAGTGCTGCCTCTTGTGAGGAGAATCAGGGTCCCCAGTCTGCTTGGGAGATTGGGTTGCACAGTTGCACTGTGTCGGCAGGAGGTCCACTTCTGCCCTACGGAAAACAGCCTTCGATGTGCACTTGCCCTGAATCAAAGTCAGGTGGTACTGCCGCTCAGTGTTGGCATGGGGTCTGGTCACGCTGGTGTGCACTGCGGGAAACAAACTCCCCATGTCCATGCACCCAGGCTCAAATTCAGTGTTGCCTCCCTGTATGGGCATGGCGTCAGGTCACAGGAAACAAACTCCCCAAGTTCAAGTGCTCAGATTCAAATTCAGCTCTGCCTCCCTGCTTGGGCATGGGGTCTGGTCATGGAAAACAAACTCCTGCAGATCGTGCACCTAGGCTCAAATTCAGTGCTATCTCCCTGCGTGGGTGCAGTATCTGGTTGTGGAAAACAAACTCCCCCAGATCGCACACCTAGGCTCAAATTCAGCGCAGCCTCCCTGCTTGGGTGTATATTCTGGTCGTAGGAAATAATCTTCTGGTGTCCACGCACCCAGGCTCAAATTCAGATAGAGCCGCCACTACTGTGTGTTTGAGCGGAGAAGGTATGGCAGTTCCTATGCCACTGCTGCGGGGCCGGCAGAGAGGAAGATTGGCTCTGTGTCTCACAGAAATCTGCGGCCAGGGTGCCTAGGGTCTTGGTGTCCATGGGTTTGCAGCTGTGCTTGCAAGTCTTTTACCTGAGTGGCTGTAGGGACCTGGTTTGTGACTGAGACCAGATTGGGTAGCGGCGAGGCTAGGATCCTAGTCTCAAGCAGTTCTGTTCTTCAAGATGGCATGGTCTCTGTGCTGGCAGTGTCCTCCCAGGAGTGTTTGCAGTGACAGCGGGGTTTTGCCGTCTAAGACTTCCCATTTTGGCAGCCTGTTGGAAGATTTGTAAGATCTAGCTATCCCTAGCTCTAACTCACACACACCACCCACGTCTACACACTCCTCTACCACTCCCTCACTCTCTCACACACTCTCCCTCCCTATATTCTTGCCAGTCTCCATCTTTTTCCCAAAGGTTGTATTTTTCTAGGAATATGTCCATTTCCTCTAGGTTGTCGAGTTTGTTGAAATAGAGTTGTTCATAGTATTTTTTAACAATCCTTTGTATTTCTGTAGGGTCTGTAGTTATTTTGCCTTTTTCATTTCTGATTTTGTTTATTTGGGCCCTCTCTCTTTGCTTTTTGGTGAGCCTGGCTAGAGGTTCATCAATTTTGTTTATCCTTTCAAGGAACCAGCTCATGGTCTTGTTGATCTTTTGTATTATTTTTTTTGTTTTTGTTTTTTGGTCTCTATGTCATTTATTTCTGCTCTGATCTTTATTATCTCCTTCCTTCTGCTCACTCTAGGCTTTTCTTGTTGCTCTCTTTCTAATCTTTCTAATTCTTTAAGTTGTAGAGTTAGTTGACTTACTACCTTTGTTTTTTCTTGTTTCTTGTGGTAGGCCTGTAGACCTATAAACTTCCCTCTAAGGGCTTCTTTCATTGTGTCCCATAGATTTTGTATTGTTGTGTTTTCATTGTCATTAGTTTCCAGGGATATTTTTAATTTCTTCTTTGATCTCTTTGGTAACCCAGTCATTGTTTAATAGCATGCTATTCACCTTCCAAGTGTTTGAATTTTATTGATTGTTTTAAATGTAGTTTATTACTAATATGCTGCCATTGTTTTCTGAGAGGATGCCTGATATGATTTCAATATTCTTAAATTTGGAGAGACCTTGCCTGTGACCCAATATGTGGTCTAACTTTGAAAATGTCCCATGTGCACTTGAGAAGAACGTATATTCCGCAGCTTTGGGGTGAAATGTTCTGAAGATGTCAATTAAGTCCATCTGATCTAGTGAGTAATTTAGGATTGCTGTTTCTTTGCTGATTTTTTGTCTAAAGGATTTATACAGTAATGTCAGTGCTGTATTAAAGTCCCCTACTGTGATTGTATTGTTGTTGATCTCTCCCTTGATATTTTCCACTCCTTTTATTATGTATTTGTGTGTCCCTTCATTGGATGCATATACGTTTATCAGGGTTATATCCTCCTGTTGTATCGATCCTTTTAGTATTATGAAGTGCCCTTTTTTATCTCTTGTTATGGCCTTCACTTTGAGGTCTATTTTGTCAGATATAAATATTGCTACCCCATTATTTTTTTTTCATTTCCATTTGCCTGAAAGACACTTTTTCATCCCTTCACTTTCAGTCTGTGAGAGTACCTTGTTCTGAGGTGGGTCTCTTGTAGACAGCATATATACAGGGCATGTTTTTTTATCCATTCAGCCACTCAGTGTCTTTTGATTGGAGCATTTAGTCCATTTACATTTAAAGTTATTATTGATAGGTGCTTTTTGGTAGCCATTTTCATTTTTTGTGCCTGTGTTCCTTCTTACTTTTTATTTCTTCTTTTTAGAGCATTCCCTTTAGCATTTCTTGCATTGCTGGCTTGGTAGTGATAAACTCCATTAGTTTTTTTTGTTTGTTTGTTTGTTTGTTTGTTTTTTGTTTGTTTTTTTTTTTTTTTTTTTTTTTTGTCTGTGAAGCACCTTATTTCCCTTCAATTTTTAATGATAGCCTTGCTGGATAGAGTATTCTTGGATTCAATACCTTGCTTTGCATCACTTTTAAATTTCCTTCCATTCTTTTCTGGCCTGATGTGTTTCTGTTGACAAATCATTTGATAATCTAATGGGAGATCCCTTGTATGTAACTTTCCATCTCTCTCTTGCAGCCTGTAAGATTCTCTCTTTGTCCTGAACATTTGCCATCATAATTATGATGTGTCTTGGTGTTGGTCTTTTGGGGATCATCTTGTTTGATACTTTCTGTGCTTGTGTGACTTTTTTTATTCCCCACATCAGGGAAGTTTTCTGACATTTCTTCAAATAGGTTTTCTAAACCTTGTTCCTCTTCCTGTTGTTCTGACACCCCTATTATTCGTATGTTGCTTCATTTCATGTTGTCCTACAGCTCCCTTTGGCTCTCCTCCTGTCTTTTAATTTTTTTCTCCAATTGCAGTTCAATTTTTGTGTGTTTTTCTTCCATGTCTTCTAATTCGCTAATTCGGTCCTTCGCTTCTCCTAGTCTACTGTTGAAACTTTCCATGGTGTTTTTTATTGCAGCTATATCACTCTTTATTTCATCTCAATCCTTACATAAGTTTTTGATTTTTTCATCCATCTGGGTTATCAACTGTAGGACCCTTATTCTGAATTCTTTTGCTGACATAATGCATGCTTCCTTTTCACTTAGCTGCTTTTCTAGCAATTTCTCCTTTTCTTTCCTTTGGGGGTTTATTTGTCTACCCAATTTTGTTCTTACTGAAGAATCAAGATGTCAAGTTGAGTAGGAGCTGCTACTTGGGTGGCAGTGGCTCCTCGGGCAGCAGTTGATCCTTGGGTGGTTGCGGCAGCGGCTGCTTCCCAGTTGGCAGTGGCTCCTCTGGTGGGTGCTGTTCGCAGCAGTGGTGACTCCTCTGGATGGTGGGGGGAAGCTGCTTACACAGCTGCTGCTCCTCAGATGGGGGTGAGCTGCTCATGAAGCTGCTGCTCCTTGGATGCCTGCAGGCTGCATGTGGCTGCTGCTCCTTGGACGGAGTTGGGCTGCTCGCAGGGCTGCTGCTCCTCAGATTGGAGCAGACTTCTCATGGGGCTCCTGTTCCTTGCATAGGGGCTGGCTGTGTGTGGCTGCTGCTCCTTAGATGGGGCAGGCTGCTCGTGAGTCTGCTGCTCCTTGGATAGGAGCAGATTGCTTGCAGGGCTGTTGCTCCTCGTACGGGTGCGGAATGCTCATGCAACTGCTGCTCTTTGGGTGGGGCCAGGCTGCTTGCGCAGCTGCTGCTTCTTGGATGTTGGGGGGTAGGCTGCTCACAAAGCTGCTGCTCCTCGGATGGGAGCGAGCTGCACGTGTGGCTTCTGCTCCTCTGATAGGGGCAGCCACTTGCATGGCTGCTGCTCGTCAGATGGGTGCAGGATGTGTGCAGCTTCTGCTCCTTGAATGGGGGCTGGCTGTGCAGGGTTGCCACTCCTCAGACATGGATGGGCTGCTTATGCAGCTTCTCCTTGGATGGCGTTGGGCTGCTCATGAGGCTGCTGCTCCTTGGACAGTGGCAGGTTGCTTACACAGCTGCTGCTCCTCATACAGGGGTGGGCAGCTTGTGTAGCTGCTGTTCCTCGGATGGGGACAGGCTGCTCACACGGTGGCTGCACCTCAGACTGGGGGCAGGCTGTGTGGGGCTGCCTCTCCTCAGTCATGGGCGGGCTGCTCATGTGGCTGCTGCTCCTCTGGCTGGGGCATGCTGCTCCATGGATCAGGGTGGGATTCTCGCGTGGTTACTGCTTCTCAGATGTGGGGACGGGCTGCTCATGCAGCTGCTGCTCCTTGGACAGGGTCAGGCCATGTGAGGCTGCTGCTCTTCGGCCTGAGGCGGGTTTCTCATGGGGCTGTTGTTCCTTGGACTGGAGCGGGCTTCTCTTGAAGAAGAGATAGCAGTGCCCTGGGCTAAAGCGTTGGACCAGTCAAGGGGTGCACTCTTTGGAACTCACAGGAGTCTGTGCCTGGGGTGGCTGGAGTCTCGGTGACCATGTGACCACAACCTAAGTAGCAGGTCCCTTACAGGGGTGGCTGTAGAGTCCCAGGTGTTATCTGAGGGAACCCTGGGTGGAGGTGAGGCTGGGCTCCCAGTCACAGCAACTCTCCCCTTCAAAAGGCGAAGCCTCTGAGGAAGAGCCAGCCTATCTGGGACTGTTGCAATGGTAGCAGAGGCTGCCTAATTAGGTGAGCATGGTTAGCCTGCCCCCAAAGGCCCTGCAGGATCTAACTGTGCCACACACACACACACACACACACACACACACACACACCACATGACCACACACTCCTCCTTTGCTCCCTCACTCACTCACACTCTCTCCCTCACTGCCACCTTCTTCCTGCCTCTGTAGTTGGGTCTGAAATGTTATTGACCAGTTTGTGGATGGAGTCTCCTCTCTGGGTGTCTGGTTATGTGGCTCGCTCTCCAACACATTGGCCAAACAGGATAAAATTCACCTCGACAAGACACGACACAAGCATGGTTAGCCTGCCCCCAAAGGCTCTGCGGGATCTAACTGTGCCCCCCCCCCACACACACACCACACGACCACACACTCCTCTTTTGCTCCCTCCCTCACTCACACTCTCTCCCTCACTGCCACCTTCTTCCTGCCTCTGTAGTTGGGTCTGGAATGTTATTCACCCATTTGTGGATTGAGTCTCCTCTCTGGGTGTCTGGTTATGTGGCTCGCTCTCCAACACATTGGCCGAATAGGATAAAATTCACCTCGACAAGACACGACACAAAGGGAACAAAACACAAATGTAATCACGACACCGATAACCCAAGTATAAGTGACCACCAGTGAAAAGAGAATTAGGGGAGAGAAAAGAGAGTACAAATGATATCAAAGAGAGAAAAAATTGTATGAGAAAAAATAAAAAGAATAAAAAGGAATACAAGAAGAGGACAAATAGGTAAATCAAAACATACAAACAAACACCAAATTCCCAGTAAAGAGGGTGGGGGCAGAATCTTATATATAGAAAGTAAGGTAAAAATTGGATGAATATGGGGAGGACTTCAGTTCAGCATAGAGGAAGTAGAAAGAAGATGAGTGGATAAGAAGAATTAGAAAGAGAAGAAAACAATAATAATAATAATAATAATAGTAATAATAATAATAATAATTTTTTTAAAAATTGATTGAAAATTAGGATAAAAATAAAATAAATTGGAATGATAGAAAAAATAATGTGAAAAGAAATAGACAATATAAAAATAAACAGGAAAAGGAAAACAAAGAAAAAAGAGATAACAAAATAATAATAAAATCAAATAAAAATGAAAAAGTGAAGTGTCATTTCTTTGGCTGGTTTAAGATCCCACTCTTCTGTACTGTCTGTGGCTTCTCAGTTTCCTGTTGCTGTGACTGAAGGCCTCTCTTAAGGCCAGTCCCTGTGGACTCTCAGGGACTATTCAGGGTTTTTTTTTGTATCCTTTGTAACACTCAAAGTATAGTTTGGGTGTGGCTGTATTGGTTTCCTGGAGACTGCAGGGAGGGGCTATCTCTTCAGCAGAAAATGGCTACCTAGGTCCTGCATGTCAGATATGACTCAGCGCCAGACTCACAGCTGCTTCTCCTGTGTCTTTTCCTCACCCCAGCCTCTCCCCAGACTCCACAAGTCTATACCTTCTCCTGCACCTCAGCCACGGGAGAGTGTATCTGAAAAGTCCTATGAAGTAGGTTCCACAAAGAAAAACAAAGGCCACAAAGAGAGGAAAGAGCTGCACTTCTGTGAGCCCCTCTCCTGCCCCCTCTGGGCTCAGTCTTTCGTGACTGTGGACCCAGATCTAGAATCCCCTGCCACCAGCGGTCCTGCGGACCTCCTTTCCACAATCAGATGCTGTGCCTGTCCCAAATGATGCAGCTTGATGCCATGCAGTTTCCCTCTGACCCTCTGGAGTCAGAGGTCTCACAGTTCTCTCCAGCCCAGATCCTTGATTTTACCTTTCTCCAGGGGTCCTCTGCCCTTCCTGGCTGTGAATTGTCTTGCCAGCTGTGTCTCCTTCACTAATTCGGGGTTGATGTTATTCAGTTCAGCTGCGCATTCCATCTACTCTGGGACAAGATTCGAGACATGTCCATCTATTCCATTGCCATTTTGTGGACCCCAAGGATATGAGTTGACATGTTCATCTGTGGCTACCCTTCTCACTCTGGGCTAGCACACTGTTGTGGAGGTTGTTAGTGGTTTGGGACTAAAGATTTACAGGTGCAAATCTGGAGGGACTAGCTATAGGTGGGCATGGTTGTGCCAGCCACTGACAGAGGACAGGGCCTGAAATTGGCCCACAAGCAGCTATGGGGGCCCTGGTTGTTGATTCGCTAACCCGTGGCTGCACACTCTCCCCTTGTACTGGCAGGCTTCAGTGGAGACCAGTGACTGGTGGCAGGACAATGGCATGCAAGTGCACAGTTGGTGTCTTGTACTTCTCCAGCTGCAGAAGCCTGAGCTGGCTGTGAGCATGGCTCTTAGGCTCTGGTGAGGGAGGAGAGCGACTCTGGCAGCTGGCATGTTACACTTGCCCAGCTACAGAGACCTCAGTGACATCAGGTGCAGGTCTATGTCTCCAGTGGGAGTGGTGAGGGGAAGGGAGCAGGGAGAGACTCAGGTTGCTGGTGTGGTACATGTGAGACAACCCCTGGAAAAATCTGCAGAGCGTCTACTGCAATTGTGCTGACCATTGGTTTCATGAGTGGTGAAATATGCCTAGGTTTTCTTCAGAGCAGGTTTCTAAACCACAGTTGCTTCTGCTATATGTCTGTTAATAATAGCCTATGCCTTTCTTCATTGTTCCTAGCTGGCTTAACACATCTCAACTTTGCAGGTCTAGGTGGGATTAAACTAAAGTGGGAAGCTTGCATAGGCTTGGAAAGCTGATCAATCACCTTACTCTTCTTTTCCTGATGAGAACTCTTTCTAGCTGGGAAGTTCTTTCTTGGTGCTAAACAATGCCAGCGTGGGGGATGGGATGATGCAAGCAATATGAATTTGTTTTCCTTTTCTTTTGTGTGACTATTCTCAGGTTTTTTGTTGTTATTGTGGTTGTTTTGTTTTGTTTCACAGTGTTACTAAAATGTCCTAAGTGGACTGTAGAGATCTCTCAGAACTGTTTTTGTTCATGGATAGTGCCTAATCATTGATCTTTGTGGGAGTACAGGGAAGCTGGGTTCTCCTACCTCACCTTTCATTCCATGTACTCTAATTTTTACTTTTAGATTAAGATAAGATAGGACCTATAAAGAAGTGGAATTATCTGGCTAGATAAAAGAAGGATCTATTCTAGGGTGACTCAATACTAATTAATTAATATACTCTTTAAATATTTATTTATTTATTTTAGAGAGAGGAAGAGAAGGAGAGAGAGAGAGAGAGAGAGAGAGAGAGAGAGAGAGAGAGAATGATGTGAGAGAGAAACATCGATCTGTTGCCTCCTGTATGTATCCCGACCAGGAATCAAACCCACAGCCTAGGTATGTGCTCTGACCAGGAATCAAATCTGCAACCTTTTGGTGCACTATTGCACTATTGGCCATATCATAGGTGTGTGTGTGTGTGTGTGTGTGTGTGTGTGTGTGTGTGTGTGTATGTGTGTTAAAAAATAAAATTACATAAGAAAGAAACTAAGTTATAAAATGAAAGAATCTGTCAACTGTAAATGTTGTTGGGTAAAAAAATTGCTGACAGAGTCTAAGAAATCTGGCCCTTAGAGATTTCTAAAACTTCAACAAAAGATCAACCAGGTGGCCTGAGATTCTTTTAGAACTATAGTCTTTTTTATATTATTGTGGTGGCTAAGGAATGCAGTAGTCTCAACAATTGGATATTCCAGCTAATAATAATTATTGCTAACATATTAGCAGTTTTCAAGGAATTGGGATACTGTAAGGTATAAGCAGAAACTAAATTTAGATATATATTGTTTTGTGAACAAAATGAATTACTAAGAAATATTGTACATGAATAGTGGTCACTGTGAATTTATTTTGTCTTACTCTGAGAACTAATGACCTGGAGACTGTACCTGTCTAACTTTTGGAAACAGCCCTAAGTATTATATTCTGAAACTTCATCCTTCAGAGAAGACTGTTCCAAATACAGTAAAACTGATTTATATAAAAATGAGGCTCAAAAGATATTTATAAATTTCAGAATTACATTAGAATATTAATTAATCACCAAAATTGTTAAATATTGCTTTCTCTTTTCAGCCATGCAATTTCCAATTAAGTAACAATGAAATCACTAACCCACCTACATGCATAGAAAAAGCTAAACATCACTCTTTCAGGTCAGATGGGGTGAAATTCAGCTCATGAGGAATGAGTCTCGTTTGTCCTTCCAAAGGGATTTCAGAGAAAATTTCAGATTTCCTTGCATTGGTTGATAAGAAAGACAGCATTCTATCCTAAACATTTCCTGGGGATTGTTAATGTGAAAGTATGGGCTAAAAACCACCAGGACACACTATTGACATGGTATTTATTCCAGATCTAACTATTGAAGGTCAGGAGAGCTATCTGATCATCCTGTTTTACATTTGAGGCTTTGTATGGCCAAAACATTAAACTCAGACATCTGTGTTGTGAACTTCATGCTGCATTTATTAGCCAGTGTTTCATTATACTAGGGCAAATGTGCTATGACTTTACTGAGATCAAAGGCAATAGTGAGTTTGACCATGTCCAAATCACAGTGGAACTAGGCTGTAAAACACCCTTTAAAATGTATGTTTTTGTACTTTTTTCCTTTGTAGAAAATATTCGCCAAACTTTACTTTCCATTTGGATGACATAAAAGTACATTTTTGAGAAATCTTCTTTAAGATATTGTACATCAAAGAGTGAGGGTGGGGGAAAATAGTGAAACATAAATAGATGGCATCAGCATTAACTAGAAGGAACAAAACAAGGTAAGGAATATTAAGATAAAATGAATAGTGATTATTAATTTTATTAACCAATGTCATCTCAATAAATTTAATAAAAACAGTAAACAAATAAAAGATATCTCTTCCATTTGAAAAAATAAATAATGCTTAAATTGATTGCAATTTGCCATTAGTTTTCCACTTTTCTCTGTACCCATGTCCTCTGCAATGCAACTTTACAGTACTTTTCTGCAAGAGGAGTGGGCTATTTACTCACCCTGTTGAATCTGGGCTATTCTTGTGACTTGCACTGGCCAGATTAACCAAACAACATATATGCATATATGCATAGCCCATGGACACAGGCAATAATGTGGGGAAAGCCTGGAGTGGGGCAGGGGCTGGGTGGAGGGAGTCAAAGGGTGGGAAATGGCGGAAATCTGTAATACTACCAGCAATAAAAAATAAAAAATGAATGCAGCAAAAATGATATGTGAATTCCAGTCTAAGCCTCAAGAAACCTGGCATGCTTTTGTTGTCTTTCACTCCTCTGCTTTTTCCATGACACTATGCCCAGGCTAGCTTTCTCTGGAGTGAAACATGTAGAGCAGAGTAGTCAGCCTAGTAGTATCAGCAAAGACATCAGACATATGAAAGAGAGCCCAAGATTAACAGAACTTCTTAGGCAACCCACAGCTGACTGCAGTTGCATAAGTGAGCCTAGCTCACAACCACGAAATCACCCAGATGACCTGTAGATGCATGGGAGATGGTAAATAGTTTTTTGTTTTAAGCCACTAACTTCAGGTTACTTGTTACAAAGCTACTGACATAAAAAAAAATGATGAAAGAGATGGAAGTGTCCAGGATAAGAGTTGTAGCCAATTATACTTATGCTTACATTGCATGTTAAACTTTTCTGAGCTGTGCTGTAAAGAACATACTAACTTGCCTATGAAGAAAACACTATATCATTAGAATTATCATGATTTGTTTAGAGTCATACTTGTTTTAAATGTCCCTGGGCTCATGGAGCACAAAGATGTTGTCATCTAGAATGTAGCAGATAATTTATTTTAGACAATTCTACCTCAATAACAAGCATGTTGTCCCATCAATGTAGAAATAAGCTATCTGGCAATCTCCCTGTCTAAAATGGAAGTAGCAACAGGGAACGATGGCAGCAGGAAGTGGCTGGGCAATCAAAATGGAACTAAAATCCACAAACAGTAATATATTAAACTCTGGCATAGCTTATCAGAAATTCACTCAATACACACACACACACACACACACACACACACACACACACACACATACATACACACACACACACACACACAATGGTTTCAAGTGACATCTAAGAATCTAAAGAAAGGGCAATGAAAGAAACACTATAAGCATACTCAAAAATCTTAGAAGCATAGCAGTCTGGAGTCATTTAGTGTAAGGAAAAAGAGTTCCTTATACCTCAACAGACCTTAACAGCATCATTGTAATGCATTTCCTCATTCCTTCATTTATTCAACAAATGCTATTTGTCTGTGCTTTTTGCTGGTCAGTGTACTGGCCAGAACCTAAAGGACTGAGATTATTAATTAGAGCTTACAATTTGGTACAATAACATGTGTAATCACAGTGATGTGGGTTTTTTAAATATATTTTATTGATTTTTTACAGAGAGGAAAGGAGAGAGATAGAGAGTTAGAAACATCGATGAGAGAGAAACATCGATCAGCTGCCTCCTGCACACCTCATACTGAGGATGTGCCAGCAACCAAGGTACATGCCTTGACCAGAATTGAACCTGGGACTCTTCAGTCCCCAGGCCGATGCTCTATCCACTGAGCCAAACTGGTTAGGGCCACAGTGATGTTTTAATAGCCCATTCACTAAAGGGTTAAATCATGTTAAGCCAGCTAAAATATGAATGCACAATGGTTAAGATGTTTGCCTATGTTTAAAATGTAACTCTTCAGTTATCTGAAAAGTGCACACATGAGAATGACTCTTCCAGAGTGTTCCCACATGACTTAAATTTTGTATTATTAGTATGTCTAATTTTTTGTAAGTTTTGTATAATTAGTATGTACATTTCCAGGAATATCAATATTTCTGGGAGAAAGGAAAAGAGAACTTGTGTAGATTGTGCATAAAGAAGTAAAACTTGCTTACAAATTAAAGATAAAAACAAAATCTTAGGTTGTTTTTAAAGCGGGGAGGAGAAATCAAAATTTCATGATATTTAAGGCATTAAAAGGAGAAAAATGACGTTTCACTCTTTTAAAAATAATTCTTTTTCTTAGCTATTGTAAATTGCACTGCTATGAACATAAGGGTGCATACATTCTTTCTGGTTGGTGTTTTGGGTTTCTTAGTATATATTCCTAGAAGTGGGATCACTGGGTAAAGTGGTAGTTGAATATTTAATTTTTTAAGGAAATTCTATACTATTTTCCGTAATGGTTGCACCAGTTTGCATTCCAACCAGCTGTGTACTAAGTTCCCTTTTCTCCACATCCTCTCCAGCACTTGCCATTTGTTGATGGTAGCCATTCTGATAGGTGTGAAGTGATACCAAATTGTGCATAATTTGCATCTCTCTGATGATCAGTGATTTTGAGCATTTTTCATATATCTCTTGGCCTTCTGTATATCCACTTTGTAGAAGTATCTATTTAGGTTCTTTGCCCATTATTTTAATTGGATTGTTTGTCTTCTTTTGTTAAGTTATATAAGTGCCTTATATATTTTGGATATTAATGCTTTATCAGATGTATCATTGACAGATATGTTTTCCCATATAGTGGGCTCCCTTTTCAATTTGTTAATGGTTTCTTTTGCTATAAAAAAGCTTTTTATTTTGATGTAGTCCCATTTGTTTATTTTCTCCTTAGTTTCCTTTACTCTAGATGTATCGATAAAAATATTGCTACAACAGATGTCTGCGATTTTGCTGCCCATGGGTTCTTCTAGTATTTTTATGGTTTCCCAACTTACATTTAAGTCCATTTTGAGTTTACAGCCCAAGTGTCCATCAGTAGATAAGTGGATAAAAAAGCTGTGGTACATTTACACCATGCAATACTATACTGCAGTAAAAAAAGGATCTCTTACCCTTTGAGACAGCATGGAGGGACCTAAAGAGTATTGTGCTAAGCAAAATAAGCCAGTCAGAGAAAGACAAGTATCACATGATCTCACTCATTTATAGAATGTAATGAACAAAATAAACTAATGGACAAAATAGATACAGAGACACAGAAGCAAAAAACAGACTTATAAATCTCAGAGGGAAGGTGGGTGGGAGGGGGAGAAAGGGCTGTAAGAGATCAACCAAGGAATTTGTATGCATATATGCATAACCCATGGACACAGACAATAGGGTGGTGAAGGCCTGGAGTCGGGGGGGGGCAAGGGCAGGCTAAAAGGGGATAAGAGGGGACACATGTAATACTTTAACAATAAAGATTTAAAAAAAAAAAACAGAGCTGAGAACCAGAGGCATGCAAAATAAATAAATAAATAAATAAATAAATAAATAACTCCTTAAAAATGCTAAAAGTGGAGAGAAACCAAGATGGCGGCATAGGTAAACACCTGAAATTGCTGCCTCGCACAACTACTTCAAAAATACAACTAAAAGACAAAATGAACATCATTCAGAACCACAGGAAGGTTGGCTGAGTGGAAACTGTACAACTAGAAGGAAAAAGAAAAGCACACTGAGACTCAGAGGAGGTGCGGAAGTAAAGTGCAGAGGTATGGAGGTGCACGTGGAAAGGGCTGGCAACTGAGGACAGAGTTGTCTTTTTCAATCAGGAGGGAGTCTCAAGCTCCCAACTGCTCTGAACTCCAGCTCTGGGTGAGTCTCATACGGGGAGAAACTGGACTGTCTGGCATGGGTCAGAACTTGAGGGCGGCTTTCTCTCAGAGTTGCTTGGGGTGATTACTGGGACACTGAGACCCGGGGCCTCTTAGGGTAGGACTGAAGATCAGCCATAGCTGTTTGCTTCACCCTGTTGATTCCCTGAGACCCCACCCCACCCAAGCTGTGTGCAGAGGCATTTGCATATGAAGGGTCTGGCCTTTTTCAATCTGAAAATTACCTAACAAACTGCAGCTGGGTCAGAGAGACCCAGAACTTCTGAAAGAAGGCCCAAGGCCCCACAGCAGCTTGCATTGCTTCACAGTTGGGCCTCATATCAACAAAGAAGAGGAATCTGAATATCTCTCCATAGCTCCTGCTGGGTAGCCTCAGGCAGAGGCTAAATTAGCACCCCCTTAGAGATCCAAGAGCCAGTGTACACAGTGGTCAGAGTGTGACCATCCAGATTACAAATCCTCAGATCCATAAGGGACACACTCAGGGAGCAGACTCAGTGAGCACCAAAGCCCCACTGAAGCAAGTCTTGCCCCATAAGGGTGTCTCCAGCACAGAAGTTCTCCCACCCACCATAGACACAGCTGATTCTCACAGCCAATTGGCCTGGAGGTCAATTCCTCCCAGTGATACCTACAACAGTCAAGGCTTAACTACAACAAGACTGTGCACAAAGCTCACAAAGGGGTGCACCAAGAGTGTCCACCTCAGGTAATTGGGGAGGTTAAGCCACTGGGCCCTATAGGACACCTAGCACACAAAGCCACTCTTTCAACACAGGGAAGCATAAAAAATGCAGAGACAAAGAAACAGGTCACAAATGACAGAAATGGAGGAAAGCAAACTACTGGATATAGAGTTCAAAACCACAGTTATAAGGTTTTTCAAGTATTTTCTAGAAATCGCTGATAAATTTAGTGAGACTTTAAATAAATATAGTGAGACCCTCAAGGTTATGAAAAAGGATCAACTAGAAATTAAGCATACACTGATTGAAATAAAGAATATTATGCAGAGTTCCAACAGCAGACTAGAGGATCACAAGAATCAAGTCAAAGATTTGAAATACGAAGAAGCAAAAAAAACCCAACCAGAAAAACAAAAAGAAAAAAGAATCCAAAAATATGAAGATAGTGTAAGGAACCTCTGGGACAACTTCAAGAGTACCAACATCTGAATTATGGGGGTGCCAGAAGAAGAGAGAGAGAAAGATATTGAAAACCTATTTGAAGAAATAATAACAGAAAACTTCCCCTACCTGGTGAAAGAAATAGACTTACAAGTCCAGGAAGCACAGAGAACCCCAAACAAAAGGAATCCAAAGAGGACCACACCAAGACACATCATAATTAAAATGCCAAGAGCAAAAGACAAAGAGAGAATCTTAAAAGCAGCAAGAGAAAAAAAAGTTCAGTTACCTACAAGGGAGTACCCATACGACTGTCAGCTGATTTCTCAACAGAAACTTTGCAGGCCAGAAGGGAGTGGCAAGAAATATTCAAAGTGATGAATAGCAAGAACCTACAACCAAGATTACTTTACTCAGCAAAGCTATCATTCAGAATTGAAGGTCAGATAAAGAGCTTCACAGATAAGAAAAAGTTAAAGGAGTTCATCATCATCAAACCAGTATTATATGAAATGCTGAAAGGTATCCTTTAAGAAGAGGAAGAAGAAGAAAAGGGTAAAGATACAAATTATGAACAAGTACATATCTATCAACAAGTGCATCTAAAAATCAAGTGAATAAATAATCTAATGAACAGAATAAACTGGTGAATATAATAGAATCAGGGGCATAGAATGGGAGTGGACTGACTATTCTCGGAGGGGAAAGGGGTGTGGGGGGTGCAGGAAGAGACTGGACAAAAATCCTACACCTATGGGTGAGGGCAGAGGTTTGGCTGGGAACTGGGTGGAGGGGAGCTATGGGGGGGAAGAGGAATAACTGTAATAATCTGAACAATAAAGATTTAATTTTAAAAAAATGTTAAAAGTGAAAAATATAGAATTTACTACTTTTTTTGTTACCATACCAACCTTTTATTTTTATTTTAAATTCTTTATTGGTTAAAGTATTACATATGTCTCCTCCCCCCCCCCGGGCCCACCGACCTCTCCCTGGTTACTCCCACCCCCCAGCACATGCCCTCAACTTCCTAGTGTCTGTGTCCATTGGTAATGCTTATGTGCATGCATATAAGTTCTTTGGGTGATCTCTTTTTTTTTCAATTATTTAATTTAATTTTTCTTTATTGATTAAGGTATTACATGTGTCCTTATCACCCCCATTGTCCTTACCCCCCCACCACACACACTCATGCCCTACACCCATATTGTCTGTGTCCATTGGTTAGGCTTATCAACTCCTTTGGTTGAACTCTCCCCTTCCCCCACCCTCCCTTACCTTCTCTCTGAGGTTTGATGGTCTGATTGATGCTTCTCTGTCTCTGGATCTGTTTTTGTTCATCAGTTTATGTTGTTCATTATATTCCACAAATGTGTGAGATCATGTGGAATTTATCTTTCTCCGACTGGCTTATTTCACTGAGCATAAAGCTCTCCAGGTCCATCCATGCTGTTACAAATGATAAGGGTTCCTTCTTTTTAAAAGCAGCACAATATTCCATTGTGTAGAAGTACTACCGTTTTTTGTTTGTTTGTTTTATTGTTTAAAGTATTACATATGTCTCATTTTCCCATGATTGAACCCACCCCGGCCACTCCCACCTGCTGAAACAAGCCCCCACCACCACAGTATCTGTGTCCATTGGTTATGCTAATATGCATGCACACAAGTCCTTTGGTTGATCTCTAACTCCCCTCTCCCCTGCATTCTCTCTGAAGTTGAACAGTTTGTTCAGTGTTACCTTGTCTCTGGATCTATTTTTGTTCATCAGTTTATGTTGTTCATTATATCCCACACATGAGTGAGATCATGTGATATTTATCTTTCTCCAACTAGCTTATTTCACTTAGCATAATGCTCTCCAGGTCCATCCATGCTGTTGCACATGGTAAAAGTCCCTTATTTTTTATTGCAGAGTAGTATTCCATTGTGTAGATATACCACAGTTTTTTAATCCACTTATCTACTGATGGACACTTAGGCTATTTCTAAATCTTAGCTATGGTAAATTGTGCTGCTATGAACATAGGGGTGCATATATCCTTTCTGATTGGTGTTTCTGGTTTCTTGGGATATATTCCTAGAAGTGGGATCACAGGGTCAAATGGGAGTTCCATTTTGAACTTTTTTAGGAAACTCCATACTGTTTTCCACAGTGCCTGCAACAGTCTTCATTCCCACCAAAAGTCCACAAGGGTTCCTTTTTCTCCACATCCTAGCCAGCACTTGTCATTTGTTGATTTGTTGACGATAGCCATTGTGACAAGTGTGAGATGGTAACTCATTGTCATTTTGATTTGCATCTCTCAGATGATTAGTGACTTTGAGCATGTTTTCATATGTCTCTTTGCCTTCCTTCTGTCTTCTTCAAAAAGTATCTATTTAGGTCCATTGCCCATTTTTTGATTGGGTTGTTTATCTTCCTTTGTTAAATTGTATGAGTTCCTTGTAAAGGTAAATAATAAACTCTTATCGGCGATAGTATTGGCAAATATGTTTTCCCATGCGGTGGGCTTTCTTGTTGCTTTGCTTATGGTTTCTTTTGCTGTGAAATAGCTTTTTATTTTGATGTAGTACCATTTATTTATCTTCTCTTTAGTTTCCATTGCCCTAGGAGCTGTATCAGTGAAGATACTGCTTCAGCATATTTCTGAGATTTTGCTGCCTGTGGATTCCTATACTGTTTTTATGGTTTCCTGTCTTACGTTTAAGTCATTTATCCATTTTGAGTTTATTTTTGTGTATGGTGTAAGTTGGTGGTCTAGTTTCATTTTTTTTTTTGCATGTGTCTGACCAAATTTCCCAGCACCATTTATTGAAGAGACTGTCTTGACTCCATTGTATGTTCTTGCCTCCTTGGTCAAATATTGTGCATATTGGTTTGGGTCGATTTCTGGGTTCTCTGTTCTGTTCCATTGATCTATATGTCTGTTCTAGTGCCTGTACCAGGCAGTTTTGAGGACAGTGGATTTGTAATACAGCTTGATATCTGATATTGAGATCCTTCCTACTTTGTTCTTCCTGCTCAGGATCGCTGTGGCTATTCAGGGTCTTTTTGTATTCCAGATGAATTTTTGGAGAGTTTGTTCTAGGTCTTTGAAATATGCCATTGGTATTTTTTTTCTTTATTGATTAAGGTATTACATATGTGTTCATATCCCCACATTGCCATCCTACCCTTCCAATCCTGCCCTCACCCTCAGCTCCTGTTGTCTGTGTCCATTGGTTATGCTTATATGCATGCATACAAGTCCTTTTGTTGATCTCTCCCCTTTACTCCAACCTGCCCCTACCTTCCCTCATAGTTTTGAGCATCTGATCGATGCTTCTCTGCCTCTAGATCTGTTTTAGTTCATCGGTTTATGTTGTTCATTATAATCCACAAATGAGTGAAGTCATGTGATATTTATCTTTCTCTGACTGACTTATTTCACTTAGCATAATGCTCTCTAGCTCCATCAATGCTGTTGCAAATGGTAGGGTTTCCTTCCTTTTTAGATCAGCATCGTATTCCACTGTGTAGATATAACAAAGTTTTTTAATCCACTAATATGCTTAAGGGCACTTAGGCTGATTTTAAATCTTAGCTATTGTAAATTGTGCTGCTATGAACATAGGGGTGCATATATCCTTGTTATTGGTGTTCCTAGTTTCTTTGGATATATTCCTAGAAGTGGGATCACTGGGTCAAATGGGAGTTCCATTTTTAGTTTTTTGAGGAAACTTCGTACTGTTTTCTACAGTGGCTGAACTAGTCTGCATTCCAACCAGCAGTGCACGAGGGTTCCTTTTTCTGCTCATCCTCACCAGCACTTGTCATTTGTTGATTTGTTCATGATAGCCATTCTGATAGGAGTTCTTTTAGGTCTGTGAAATATGCTGTTGGTATTTTAATGGGGAGTGCATTGATTCTGTAGATTTCTTTGGGTAGTATGGACATTTTAATGCTGTTGATTCTACCTATCCATGAACACCGTATGTTCTTCCATCTGTTTATGTCTTCCTCTATCTCTTCCTTCAACGTCCTGTAGTCCTGTAGTTTTCTGAGTAGAGGTTTTACCTCCTTAGTTAAGTTTATTCCTAGGTGTCTTAATTTTTGTGTGCAATGGTAAATAGGATTGTTTATTTTAATTACTCTTTCTGTAAGGTCACTATTGGTGTATAAAAATACTATAGATTTCTTGGTGTTGATTTTGTATTCTGCCACATTGCCAAATTCATTTATTAAGTTTAGCAGTTTTTTTATGGCTTCTTTAGGATATTCTATGTAAAATATCATGTCATCTGCGAATAATAACATCTTTGACTTCTTTTCCAATTTGGATGCCTTTTATTTCCTCTTCTTATCTGATTGCTGTGGCTTGCACTTTCAGTACTATGTCGAATAGGAGTGATGAGAGTGGGCTACCCTGCCTTCTTCCTGTTCTTAAGGAAATGGTTTTAGTTTTTGCCCTTTGAGTACGATGTTGGCTGTAGGTTTGTCATATAAGGCTTTTATTATGTTGAGGTATGATACCTCTACTCCCACTTTGCTGAGGGTTTTTATGAAGAAAAGGTGATGAAAAGCATTTGTCAAATGGTTTTTCTGCATCAATTGATATGATTATGTGATTTTTATCTCTCAATTTGTGTATGTGATGTATCACGATTATGGATTTACAGATATTGTACTACCCTTGCATCCCTGGAATAAATCCCACTTGGTCATGTTGTATGATCTTTCTGAAGTAATGTTGGATCCAATTTGCTAGAATTTTGTTGAGGATTTTAGCATCTATGTTCATCAGAGATATTGGCCTGTAATTCTCTTACTTTGTACTGTATTTATCAGGTTTTGGAATTACTATAATGCTGGCTGCATAGAAAGAGCTTGGAATTGTGCCTTCCTCCTGAATTTTTGAGAATAATCTGCAGAGGATAGGTTTTAGTTCTTCTTTGAATGTTGGGTAAAACCCCCCTGTGAAGCCATCTGTTCCAGGGCTTTTGTTTGCTGGAAGTTTTTTGATGACTGCTTCAATTTCCTTCACAATATCCACCTATTTAGATTTTTTCATTCTTCCTGATTGAGTTTGGAAGGCCGTACTTTTCTAGGAATATCTCCATTTCTTCTAAGTTGACCAGTTTGTTGGAATAGAGTTGTTCATAGTATCTTTTTACAATCCTTTGTATTTCTGAGGTTTGTTGCTATTTTGCCTATTTCATTTCTGATTTTATTTGGGTCCTCTCTTTGCTTCTTGGTGAGCCTGGCTAGAGGATTATCAATCTTGTCTATCTTTTCAAAGAGAGAGGTCTTGTTTGTTGTTGTTGTTGTTGTTTTTTAATCTTTTGTATTGGGTTTTCCTTGTTTTTTATTTTTTTTGTTTGTTTTGTTTTTTGTCTCTATGTAATTTATTTCTGCTCTATTCTTTATTATATCTTTTCTTTCTCACTTGGGGCTTCCTTGCTGCTCACTTTCTAATTCTTTAAGTTTTACACTTAGTTGATTTATTACAAGATTTTCTTGTTTTTTGAAGTGATCCTGTAGTGCTATGAACTTCCCTCTCTGGGCTTCTTTCACTGTGTCCCATATATTTTGGATTTTTTTGTGTTTTCATTGTCATTTGTTTCCAGGATGTTTTTAATTTCTTCTTTTATCTCTTTGGTAACCCAATAATTGTTTAATAGCATGTTATTTAGACTCCAAGTGTTTGATTTTTTTTATTGTTTTTATTGTAGTGGATTTCTTATATTAGGCCATTGTAATCTGAGAAGATGCTTGATATGGTTTCAATCTTCTTGAATTTGGAAGACTTTGTGTCCCAATATGTGCTCTATCTTTCAAAATGTACATGTACAGTTGAGAAGAATGTATATTCTGTAGCTTTGGCATGAACTATTCTGAAGATATCAATTAAGTCCACCTGATCTAGTGAGTTTTTTAGGATTCTGTTAATTTGTTGATTTTTTGTCTGAAGGATATATCTAGTGTTGTCAATGGGGTATTTAAGTCCCCTACTATGATTCTATTGCTGTCAATCTCTTCCTTGATATCTAGTAGAAGGTTTTTTTTTTTTTTTAATTTGGATGATCCTGCATTGAGTCCATATATGTTTACCAGAGTTATATCCTTTGGTGTATTGATCCCTTTAGTATTATGAACTGGCCTCCCTTATCTCTTGTTAAGGCCTTTAATTTGAGTTTTATTTAGTGAGATACAAGTATTGCTACCCCAGCTTTTTTGTCATTTCCATTTGTCTGAGAAATATTTTTCCATCCCTTCACTTTCAGTCCATGTGAGTTTCTTGTGCTGAGGTGGGTCTCTTGTAGAAAGCATGTGAATGGTTCATGTTTTCTTAAAACATGCAGCCACTTAATGTCTTTTTAATGGAGCATTTAATCCATTTACATTTAAGGTTATTATTAATAGGTACTTGTTTGTTGCCATTTTTATTTTCTAAGCCTGTGTTCATTCTTGCCTTTGTATTTCTTCTTTTTAGAGCATTCCCTTCACCTTTTCGTGCATTGCTGGCTTGGTAGTGATAAATTTCCTTGGCCTCTTTTTGTCTGTGAAGCTCCTGATTTCCCCTTCAATGTTCAATTCTAGCCTTGGTGGATAGAATATTCTTGGATTCAGTGCCTTGCTTTGTGTCACTTTCTATACTTCATTCCATTCTGGCCTGATGTGTTTCTGTTGAGAAATAATTTGATAGTCTAATGGGAGTTTCCTTGTAGTTAACTTTCTGTCTCTCTCTTGTAGCACTTAAGGTTTTTTCTTTGTCATTAACGTTTGTAACTATGGTGTTTCTTGTTGTGGGTATTTTTGGGTTCATCTTGCTTGGGAATCTCTGTGCTTGTGTGACTTTTTTCTTCCCCAAATCAGGGAAATTTTCTGTCATTTTTTCTTCAAATGGGTTTTCTAATCCCCGCTCCTCTTCTTGTTGGTCTAGCAGCCCTATTATAAGTATGTTACTTCGTTTCATGTTGTCCCCGAGCTCTGTTATGGCCTTCTCCTGCTTTCTCATTTTTTTCTCCAATTGCTGTTCATATTGGCTGTGTTTTCCTGCCCTTTCTTATAATTCACTAATTCCATCCTCTGCTTTTTCTAGTCTACTGTTGAAACCTTCCATAGTGCTTTTTTTTTTATTGTAGCTATATCAGTTTTTATTTCATCTTGATTCTTAAATTAGTTGTTATTTTTTCTTATTCAGCTGGTTTAGGAACTCTCTGACCCTTATTCTGAATATTTTGTCTGACATATTGCATGCCTCCATTTCATTTAGTTCCTTTTATGGCCACTCCTCTTCTTTCCTTGGGATTGTTTCTTTGTTTCCCCATTTTTGCTTTCACAGAAGGTCCAGGCATCAAGACAGTGAGGCTTGGGGCTAAAACCTCGGTCTTGGTTGGCAGAAGAACACAGTCAGTGTCTCATCTGTGGGATATGTGGAACTGGGGCTGCCTCCAGAGTTTTGGTGAATAGGGATTGCAGTCCAAGGCTCAACTGCAGGATGTGGAAGGCCATGGCCAACACCGTGGGCTTGGCAGGTGGGGAGTGCAATTTGTGACTCACCGATGGCATGCATGGTGCCCAGGATGGACATGGTGTGCCATAAGGAGTGGGGTGCACTGCATGACCCACAGGAGCCTGCATCTGGGGAGACTGGAGTCCTGGTGTCCATGGGTCTGCAGCTGATGTAGCTGGTTTTTGGACAGAGTGGTTGTAGGGTCCAGGGTGGTGTCTGAGTCCAGGCTGGCTGGTAGTGAGGCTGGGATCCTAGTCACAGCAGCTATCCTCTTCAAGATGTCATGGCTTCTGTCAGAGTTGGCCACCCCGGATGTTATTTCAGTTGTAGCAGAGGCTCTCATTCTAGGAGAGCCTGGTCCGTGAGTCCCTGAAAGTCCTGAAGGATCTAACTGTCCTTCACTCAAACACATTCATACCACACATGTCCACACACACCCCTTTTGCTCCCTCACTTACTCACTCACTCACACTCTTTTCCAAATTGCTGTCCTGCTGTCTGCCATCTTCTATCCCTACTAATATATATATATATATATATATATATATATATATATATATATATATATATATATATATATATATATAATCTTTTCATTGATTTCAGAGAGCAAGGGAGAGGGTGAGAGAGAGAGAAACATCAATGATGAGAGATAATCACTGATTGCCTCCTGCACACCCCCAGTGGGAACTGAGCCCACAACCCCAGCATGTGCCCTTGACCACAATCAAACCTGAGACCCTTCAGCCCATAGGCTGACATTCTATCCACTGAGTCAAACCAGCTAGGGCCCCACTAATATTTTTTATGTTCTGCTTTCTTAATGGTATATAAAAACACAGTTATTTTAAGAAATGAGGAAGTTTTGACCTGCCTGCTGGCTAAAGGCCTGCTGCAGGTGGTGTTGATTGCTTAAGAGAGTGGAAAAATATAAACTCTTGTTTAAGTAAAGATTAACTGGCCAAATGAATCCAAAATATGCCTAAAAATTAGAAAAAAAAAAGTAGCCCAGCTAAACAGTCATGAAACCCAAAGTCACATGGAGAAGACAGATTCAGCTAGTTAATAAAATTTCAGAAACTTTCAGTTTAATATTATCAGAAATATATACACTGAGTGTCCAGAATATTATGACCACCTGACGTTTGTAGGCAAATTAGCTATAATTTTGCACTGAAGTTGCTAGAGGGCCGGATCATTATAAATGTCTGAATAGCATAACATACCTAAGTATCATTGCTGATCAAGTTCATCCTATCATGTTGATGGTGTATCCCAATGGAGATGGCTTCTTCCAAGAAGACAATGTGCCATGCCACGGTGCTCGTATTGTGCAGGAGTGGTTTCAAGAACATGAGGGAGACTTTACCTTGCTTAGGTGGCCCTCACAATCACCAGATCTCAATCCAATTGAGCATTTGTGGGACGAAGTTAAAAGAGCCATCAAGCAGAGGGTTCCACAACCATCAAATCTCACAGAACTGGACAGTGCTATTCATCAGACATGGTGTCAGATTCCTCACATCACCTTTTAACATCTCGTGGAGTCAATACCAAGAAGAATCACCGCAGTATTGAAGGCAAAGGTGGCCCAATGAAGCACTGATGGGGTGGTCATAATAATCTGGCAACTCAGTGTGTATATATATATATATATATATATATATATATATATATATATATCTCCTATCTAATAAAAGAGAAACATGGTAATTAGCCATAACTTCGCTACCCTTCTCATTGGCTAATCAGCGAGATATGCAAATTAACTGCCAACCAAGATGGCGGCCGGAAGCCAGGCAGCTGGCCGGAACAGGGAAGCTTGCTTGCTCCAGTGACGGGGGAAGCCAGATTCCCCACCTGCCGCTGCCGACCTCTGAGCTGCTCTCTAAGAAACATTGTTACAAATATAGAAGCTAAACAAAAACCCAGAAACCTGCTTTCAGTCAGCCGGGATCTCAGAGCTGGAGTTGCAACAAAGTTTCAAGTACAGAAAGTAAACAAAGTCCAGATACCTGCTTTCAGCAGCCGAAGTCTCAGAGCTGGAGCTGAGCCTTAGAGCTAAAGATGGCTCTCAGCTCCAGTGACAGCCATAAAAGGTAAATAAAACCCAGAAGAAAAAAGAAAAAAGAAATAAAAGAGAGGTTGGTAGCACCAGTCACCCACCAGATTGAAAATGGCCCTCAGCCCCTCACCCAGGCTGGCCAGGCACCCCAGAGGGGACCCCCACCCTGATCCAGGACACCCTTCAGGGCAAACCAACTGGCCCCCACTTGTGTACCAGGCCTCTATCCTATATAGTAAAAGGGTAATATGCCTCCCAGCACTGGGATCAGTGGAGCCGCAAGGCCTCCCGGCCTGGGATCAGCAGAACCACAAGGCCTCCCAGCACCGGGATCAGTGGAGCCACAGGCCTCCCGGCCTGTGATCAGTGGAGCCACAAGGCCTCCTGAACCCGGGATCACCTGAGCTGCGAGGCCTCACTGCCCTGGTGTCAAGTGGAGCCGTGAGGCCTCCCGACACTGGGATCAGCGGAGCCGTGAGGCCTCCTGGCCCCTGGAGCAGCATGACAAGGGGCAGCGCCCAAATCCCCTGATTGCCCTGCAGCTCTGTGTGTGACAGAGGGCGGGGTCACAACCTCTCTATCCGCCCTGCTCTGTTCATGACAAGGGAAGGGGCCCCAACCTCCTGATTGGCCCTGCTCTGTGTGTGACAGGGTGTGGCGCCCCAACCCACCCATGGGCCCTGCTCTGTGTGTGACGGGGTGGAGCCGCAACCTCCCCATCGGCCCTGCCTTGAGTGTGATGGGGGGAGTGCCCAAACCCCCAATTGGCCCTACCCTGAGCATGACTTAGGGTGGCATCACAACCCCCTGATCCGCCCTGCTCTGTGCATGGCAGGGGGGATCTCCCCAACCCCCTGATCTTAGCTGCTCTGTGAGTGACAGGGGGGAGCTCCCCAACCCATTGATTGGCCCTGCTCTGTGTGTGACAGGGTACAGAGCCCCAACCCTCCTGATGGGCCCTGCTCAGTGTGTGACAGGGGGCAGTGCCCCAACTCCCCAATCGGCCCTGCTCTGAGCCCGACCAGGGGCTGCGAGGCAGGCACCTAGGGATTGGGTCTTCCCTCTGCCACCCAGGAGCGGGCCTATGCCAGTAGGTCATTATCTCCTGAGGGGTCCCAGACTGTGAGAGGGCACAAGTGGGGCTGAGGGATACCTCCCCCCCACCAGTGCACAAATTTTTGTGCACCGGGCCTTTAGTATATATTATAAAAGTGAAACATGCAAATTGACAGCCTCTCTGCTATGCCCTAGCCACGCCCACCAGCCAATCAGAGCAACTATATGCAAATTAACACAACCAAGATGGCGGTGGGCAGCTAGGGAGCTGGAGGAAGCAGGAGGCTTGGTTGCCTTGGCAATGGAGGAAGCCAAGCTTCCTGGCTGGCTGAGACTTCCGCTCAAGGCAACAAAGTTTCAATTATAGAAGATAAATAAATCCCCAATACCTGCTTTCAGCCAGCCTCCACTGGTAGCTTAGGTGGCTGAGGGCTGTGCCAGCCTGAAAACAGATCTCAGCCCCTCACCCAGGCTATCCAGGCACCCCAATGGGGACCCCCACACTGAAGGGGCTGTGGTCAGCCTCAAACAGCCATCAGCCCCTTACTCAGACTTGCCAGGCACCCCAGGGGGAACCCCTACCCTGAAGGGTCTGTAGCCAGCCTGCAAACAGCCATAAGCCCCTCAACCAGGCTGGTCAGGCACCCCAATGGGGACCCCCACCCTGAAGGGGCTTTGGCCAGTCTGAAAACGGCCCTGAGCCCCTCACCCAGGCTGGCCAGACACCCCAGCAGGACCCCACACTGATCGGGGACACCCTTCAGGGCAAACCAGCTGACCCCAACCCATGCAACAGGCCTCTATCCTATATAATAAAAGGGTAATATGCAAATTGACCCTAACAGCAGAACGACTGGGAATGACTGGTCACTATGACACACACTGACCACCAGGGGGCAGACGCTCAATGCAGGAGCTTCCCCCTGGTGGTCAGTGCTCTCCCACAGGGGGAGCTCTACTCAGCCACAAGCCAGGCTGATGGCTGCCAGCACAGCAGTGGTGGTAGGAGCCTCTCCCACCTCCTCAGCAGTGCTAAGGGTGTCCGACTGCAGCTTAGGCCTGCTTCCTGCTGGCAAGTGGAAATCCCCCAAGGGCTCCCGGGCTGCCAGAGGGATATGTGACTGCCTGCTTAGGCCCGTTTCCCCGGGGAGCAGGCCTAAGCCAGCAGGTGAACATCTCCCCAGGGGTCCTAGACTGCAAGAGGGCACAGGCTGGGCTGAGGGAACCCCCCCCCCCAAGTGCACAAATTTTTGTGCACCGGGCCTCTAGTATATATATATATATATATATATATCTTTTCTATAAGTGGTGCTGCAGCAATTATATATCCCTATGACATAATATAAATCTTGACTTCTACCTCACACCACACCCACAAATCAAAGATTAGCATAGACCTAAGTGACCTAAATGGCAAAGGTAACAAACATAACTTCTAGAGTAAATCATAGACTATATTTTTGTCTTGTAGTTAAGCAAATACTTCATAAACACTACAAAACGAGCCCTAACCATAAAAGAGAAAAACTTAAATAGGGCTTTATAAAATTAGAAACTTCTGTTCACCAGAAGATATTACTACAAAAGAAGCAAGTCAGAGAAAGACAAGTATCACATGATCTCACTCACATGTAGAATTTTTTAAATTTCTTTTTTTAATTTTTTTTATTGATTGAGGTATTACATATGTGTCCTTATCCCGCCCCCTCATTGCCCCAGACACTCCTTGCTCATGCCCTCAACTCCTAGTGTCTGTGTACATTTGATAGGCTTATGTGCATGCATACAAGTCCTTTGGTTGATCTCTTCTCCTCACCTCTACCCTCCCTTACCTTCCTTCTGAGGTTTGACAGTCTGATTGATGCTTCTCTGTCTCTGGATCTGTTTTTGTTCATCAGTTTATATTGTTCATTATATTACACAAATGAGTGAGATAATGTGATATTTATCTTTCATTGACTGACTTATTTTGCTTAAGCATAATGCTCTCCAGGTCCATCCATGCTGTTGCAAATGGTATCAGTTTCTTCCTTTTTATAGCAGTGTAGTATTTCATTGTGTAGATATACCAGTTTTTTAATCCACTCATCTGCTGTGGGCACTTAGGCTGATTCCAAATCTTAGATGCTGTAAATTGTGCTGCTAGGAACATAAGGGTGCATATATCCTTTCTGATTGGTGTTTCTAGTTTCTAGGGATATATTCCTAAAAGTGGGATCACTGGGTCAAATGGGAGTTTCATTTTTAGTTTTTTGAAGAAACTCCATACTGCTCTCCACAGTGGCTGCACCAGTCTGCATTCCCACCAACAGTTCAAGAGGGTTCCTTTTTCTCCACATCCTCGCCATTACTTGCCATTTATTGATTTGTTGATGATAGCCATTCTGACAGGTGTGAGATGGTACATCATTTTTGTTTTGATTTGCATCTCTTGGATAATTAGTGACTTTTAACTTATTTTCATATGTCTCTTGGCCTTCTGTATGTTCTCATATGAAAAGTATCTATTTAGGTCCGTTGTTCATTTTTTTATTAGATTGTCTATCTTACTTTTGATAAGTTCTATGAGTTCCTTCTAAATGTTGGAGAATAAAACCTTATCAGAGATAACATTGGCAAATATGTTCTCTCATGCAATGGGCTTTCTTGTTGTTTTGTTGATGGTTTCTTTTGCTGTGCAAAAGCTTTGTATTTTGATGCAGTCTTACTTGTTTATTTTCTCCTTAGTTTCCATTGTCCTAGGAGTTGTATCAGTGAAGATATTGCTTCAGTATATGTCTGATATTTTTCTGCCTAAGGGATTCTTCTAAGATTTTTATGGTTTTCCATTTTACATTTAAGTCCTTTAATCATTTTGAGTTTATTTTTGTGTATGGTGTAAGTTGGTGATCTAGTTTCATTTTTTTTGTATGTATCTGACCAAATTTACCAGCACCATTCATTGAAGAGACTTTCTTGACTCCATTGTATGCTCTTGCCTCTTTTGTCAAGTATTAATTGAGCATAATGGCTTGGGTTGATTTCTGGGTTCACTTTTGTGTTCCATTGTTCTATAAATCTGTTCTTGTACCATTATTAAGAAGTTTTAAGAATAGTGTTTTTGTAATGTACCTTGGTATCTAGTATTGTAATTCCTCCAGCTTTGTTCTTCTTTCTCAGGATTACTGAGGTGATTTGGGATCTTTTTTTTATTCCAGATGAATTTTTAGAGAGTTTGTTCTAGGTCTTTGATATATGCCATTGGTATTTTAATGGAGATTGCATCGAATCTATAAATTGCTTCAGGTAGTATGGGCATTTTAATGATGTTGATTCTACCAACCCATGGACATGGTATGTTCTTCCTGTCCTGTAGTTTTCCAAGTCATTTACCTCCTTGGTTAAGTTTTTGCTTAGGTTTCTGAATTTTTTTAGGTGCAATGGTAAATGACATTGTGTTTTTATTTTCTCTTTCTGTAAGTTAATTATTGGTGTATAAAAAAGCCACAGATTACTGGGTGTTAATATTGTATCCTGCTACATTGCCAAATTCATTTATTAAGTCTAGCAGTTTTTTGATGGAGTCTTTAGGGTATTCTATGTACAATATCATGTCATCTGCAAATAATGGCAGTTTTACTTCTTTTTTTCCAATTTAAAAGCCTTTTGTTTCTTCTTGTCTGATAGGTATGGCTAGCACTTTCAGTACTATGTCGAATAGGACTGATGAGAGTGGGCTACCCTGCCTTCTTCCTGTTCTTAAGGAAATGGTTTTAGTTTTTGCCCTTTGAGTACGATGTTGGCTGTAGGTTTGTCATATAAGGCTTTTATTATGTTGAGGTATGATACCTCTACTCCCACTTTGCTGAGGGTTTTTATCAAGAAAGGATGGTGGAAAACATTTGTCAAATGGTTTTTCTGCATCAATTGGTATGATTATGTGATTTTTATCTCTCAATTTGTGTATGTGATGTATCACGATTATGGATTTACAGATATTGTACCAACCTTGCATCCCTGGAATAAATCCCACTTGGTCATGTTGTATGATCTTTCTGAAGTAATGTTGGATCCAATTTGCTAGAATTTTGTTGAGGATTTTAGCATCTATGTTCATCAGAGATATTGGCCTGTAATTCTCTTACTTTATACTGTCTTTATCAGGTTTTGGGATTACCGTAATGCAGGCTTCATAGAAATAGCTTGGAATTGTGCCTTCCTCTTGAATTTTTGAGAATAGTCTGCGGAGGATAGGTTTTAGTTCTTCTTTGAATGTTGGGTAAAACTCCCTGTGAAGCCATCTGTTCCAGGGCTTTTGTTTGCTGGAAGTTTTTTGATGACTTCTTCAATTTCCTTCATAGTTATCTGCCTATTCAGATTTTTTAATTCTTGATTGAGTTTTGGAAGGTCGTATTTTTTTTAGGAATATCTCCATTTCTTCTAGGTTGACCAGATGGTTGGAATAGAGTTGTTCATAGTATCTTTTTACATTCCTTTATATTTCTGAGGTTTGTTGCTATATTTCCTCTTTCATTTATGATTTTCTTTGGGTCCTCTCTCTTTGCTTCTTGGTGAGCCTGGTCAGAGTATCATCAGTTTGTCTATACTTTCAAAGAATCAGTTCTTGGTTTTTTTTTTTTTTATCTTTTGTATTGTGTTTTGTTTTTTTTTTTTGTTTGTTTCTGTTAGTTGTCTCTATGTAATTTATTTCTGCTCTGATCTTTATTATATCTTTCCTTCAGCTCACTCGGGGCTTTCTTTGCTGCTTGCTTTTTAATTCTTTAAGTTTTACAGTTAGATGATTTATTACAAGTTTTTCTTGTTTTTTTTTTAAAGTAATCCTGTAGTACTTTGAACTTCCCTCTCGGGGCTTCCTTCACTGTGTTCCATATATTTTGGATTTTTTGTGTTTTCATTGTCATTTGTTTCCAGGATGTTTTTAATTTCTTCTTTTATCTCTTTGGTAACCCAATAATTGTTTAATAGCATGTTATTTAGCCTCCAAGTGTTTGATTTTTTATTGTTTTTATTGTAGTGGATTTCTTATATTAGGCCATTGTAATCTGAGAAGATGCTTGATATGGTTTCAATATACTTGAATTTGGAAAATTTTGTCTGGGTCCCAATATGTGCTCTATCTTTGAAAATGTACCATGTACAGTTGAGAAGAATATATATTCTGTAGTTTGGCATGAAATGTTCTGAAGATGTCAAACAAGTCCACCTAATCTAGTGAGTTATTTAGACTTGTTGCTTCTTTGTTAATTTTTTGTCTGGAGGATATATCCAGTGCTGTCAATGGGGTATTAAAGTCCCCTACTATGATTGTATTGCTGTCAATCTCTTCCTTGATATCTTCTAGAAGTGTTTTTTTTTTTTTTATTTTGATGATCCTGCATTGGTTTTATATATGTTTACCAGAGTTATATCCTTTTGTTGTATTGATCCCTTTAGAATTATGAACTGGCCTTCCTTTTCTTGCTATGGCCTTCAATTTGAGGTGTATTTAGTCAGATGCAGGTACTGCGACCCCAGATAGTTTTACATTTCCATTTGTCTGAGAAATACTTTTCCATTCCTTCACTTTCAGTCCTAGTGATTCACTTGTTCTGAGGTGGATCTCTTATAGATAGCATATGTATGGGTCATGTTTTCTTAAACATGCAGCCACTTAATGTCTTTTTAATGGAGCATTTAATCCATTTACATTTAAGGTTATTATTAATAGGTACTTGTTTGTTGCCATTTTTATTTTCTAAGCCTGTGTTCATTCTTGCCTTTGTATTTCTTCTTTTTAGAGCATTCCCTTCACCTTTTTGTGCATTGCTGGCTTGGTAGTGATAAATTTCCTTGGCCTCTTTTTGTCTGTGAAGCTCCTGATTTCCCCTTCAATGTTCAATTCTAGCCTTGGTGGATAGAATATTCTTGGATTCAGTGCCTTGCTTTGTGTCACTTTCTATACTTCATTCCATTCTGGCCTGATGTGTTTCTGTTGAGAAATAATTTGATAGTCTAATGGGAGTTTCCTTGTAGTTAACTTTCTGTCTCTCTCTTGTAGCACTTAAGGTTTTTTCTTTGTCATTAACGTTTGTAACTATGGTGTTTCTTGTTGTGGGTATTTTTGGGTTCATCTTGCTTGGGAATCTCTGTGCTTGTGTGACTTTTTTCTTCCCCAAATCAGGGAAATTTTCTGTCATTTTTTCTTCAAATGGGTTTTCTAATCCCCGCTCCTCTTCTTGTTGGTCTAGCAGCCCTATTATACGTATGTTACTTAGGGTCTTCTCCTGCTTTCTCATTTTTTCTCCAATTGCTGTTCATATTGGCTGTGTTTTCCTGCCCTTTCTTCTACTTCATTAATTTCATCCTCTGCTTTTTCTAATCTACTGTTGAAACCTTCCATAGTGTTTTTTTATTGTAGATATATCACTGTTTATTTCATGTTGATTCATACTTAAGTTGTTGATTTTTCTCATTCAACTGGTTTAGGAACTCTCTGACCCTTATTCTGAATATTTTGCCTGACATATTGCATGCCTCCATTTCATTTAGTTCCTTTTCTGTTGCCCCTTTCCTTTGGGATTGTTTCTTTATCTCCCCATTTTCCTCTAAGAGAAGGGTCCATACATCGAGACAGTGGGGCTTGGGGCTGAAACCTCAGTCTTGGTCAGTGCAGGGCACAGTTAGTGGCTCACCTGTGAGACTCGTGGGGCTGGGGCTCCCTCCATAGTTTAGTTGTGCAGGGAGTTCAATCTGAGGCTCACCTGCATGATGTACAGGGCAACGGTCAACACCGTGGTCTTGGCAGGTGAGCAGTGCAGTTTGAGACTCACCGGTGGGATGTGTGGTGCCCATGATTGACAGTGTCCTGGAGGAAGTGGGGTGCATTCCAAGACCCACAGGAGCCTGCATCTGGGGAGACTGGAGTCCTGGTGTCCATGGGTTTGCAGCGATGTAGCTGGTCTTTGGCCAGAGTGGCTTTAGGGTCCAGGGTGATGTCTGAGTCCAGGCTGGCTGGTGGTGAGGCTGGGCGTCTTGTCACAATAGCTCTCCCCTTCAAGATAGCATGGCTTCTGTCAGAGTAGGCTACCCCGGATGTGATTTCAGTGGTAGCAGAGGCACTCATTCTACCGGAGCCTGGTCCGTGAGCCCCCAAAAGTTCTGAAGGTCTAACTGTCCCTCACTCACACACATTAACACCACACATGTCCACACACACCCCTTTTGCTCCCTGACTCACACTCTCTTCCTCATTGCTGTCTTGCTTCCTGTCATCTTCTATTCCTAATACATATCCTATCTAATAAAAGAAAAACATGGTAATTAGCGTACGACCGCTATCCTTCCCATTGGCTCATCAGGGCGATATGCAAATTAACTGCCAACCAAGATGGCAGTTAACCGCCAACAAAGATGGCGGTTAATTTGCATACATAGGGGCAATGATGGGAGGCCATAGGGGAAGGATGGTGATTGGAAACACAGGCAGCAGGCAAGAGCCGGGAGGCACTGCCCCTGGCCTTGGATCGGAGAACCGGCTGCCTTTGCCCGCCCCCCTGCCGGTGATCTGAGAAGCTGGAGGGGGGCAGGGAAAAGGCAGACGCCCGCCTGTTCCCTGGCGGCCCCTGCCAGGGATGAGCAACTGGAGATCCCACAGCAGGAAAGGGCGGCCTGCAGCCAGCCCCCCTGTGCACCTGACTGCCCATGGGATTTCGGATGGGATCCCACAGCAGGAAAGGGGGACCTGCAGGCAGCCTCCATGTGCGCCTGCACGTGGGATCGCTGCGGCTATCACAGAGCAGGAAAGGGTGGCCTGCAGCCAGCCCCTGTGTGCGCCTGCCCCTGGGTCGCCACTTCAATCCTGGAGCAGGAAAGGGCGACCTCTAGCCAGCCCCCCTGTGCCCCTGCTCCTGGGTTGCCACTGTGATCCCACAGCAGGAAAGGGGGGCCTGCAGCCAGCCTCTGTGTGCGCCTGCCCATGGGATCGGGCAGCGATCATAGAGCAGGAAGGGGCGGCCTCTAGCCAGCCCCCCTGTGTGCCTGCCCATGGGATCCCCAGGGCGATCACAGAACAGGAAAGGGCGGCCTGCAGCCAGCCCCTGTGTGCACCTGCCCCTGGGCGCTGCTGTGATCCCAGAGCAGGAAAAGGCAGCTGGCAGCCAGCCCCTGTGTGCCCCTGCCTGCCCATGAAATCGCTGATGCGATCCCACAGCAGGATAGGGTGGCCTCCAGCCAGACCCCCTGTACGCCTGTCCTTGGGTCGCCCTGGCGATCCCACAGCAGGAAAGGGCCCCCCACCCTGGCCACAGCTCAAGGAAGAGTACAACATGCAGTGGAGGCCAGGAGCCTGAGAGATCAACAGAGAGGGGTGCCTGCTCCAAGCCTCCAAGGTGTGACTGGGGGCAGGCCCCCAGCAGACACACACACACACACACACACACACACACACAGTGCCTACTCTGAGCTTCCAGTGTGGCTGGGAGCAGACCACCACTGGACACACACACAGAAACACACGGGACTCCTGCACTGAGCCTCTGCTGCCAGACTGTAGCCATCAATAGTACATCCACTGAGGGCTCCCGGGCTGAGGGGCAGGCTTGGCTGAGGGAACCCCATCTCCCAGTGCACGAATTTCGTGCACCGGGCCTCTAGTATATATATATATATATGAATATATATTAGTAGGAATATATTAGTAGGAATAGAAGATATATATATATATATATATAGATATAGATATAGATATAGATATAGATATAGATATAGATATAGATATAGATATAGATATAGATAGATAGAATATTTTTAATTTATTTCAAAGAGCAAGGGAGAGGGTGAGAGTGAGAGAAACATCAATGATGAGAGAGAATTATTGATTGGCTGACTCCTGCACACCCCCAGTGGGAACTGAGCCCACAACCCCAGCATGTGCCCTTGACCAGAATCGTACCTGAGACCCTTCATCCCACAGGTTGACATTCTATCCACTCAGCCAAACCAGCTAGGGCCCTACTAATATTTTTTATGTTCTGCTTTCTTAATGGTATTTAAAAGCACAGTTATTTTAAGAAATGAGGAAGTTTTGACCTGCCTGCTGGCTAAAGGTCTGCTGCAGGTGGTGTTGATTTCTTGAGACAGCAGATAATTACAAGCTCTTGTTAAGTAAAGATTAAACTGGACAAATGAACCCAAAATATGCCTAAAATTTAGAAAAAAAATGGCCCTGCTAAACAGTCATGAAACCCAGAAATCACATGGAGAATACATATTCAGCAAGTTAATAAAAATTCGGACCCTACCAGTTTAAAATAATCAGGAATATATTTGTGTGTGTGTGTGTGTGTGTGTGTGTGTATTTATACCAAACGTGCCATTGCAATTAAGTTGAAGAATAAATAGGATGGTCTTTTCCATAAATGGTGCTGTAGCAATTATATATCCCAATGGCATAATATAAATCTTGACTTCTACCTCACCCCACACCCTCAAATCAAAGATTAGCATAGACCTAAGTGACCTAAATGGAAAAGGTAAAAAACATAACTTGTAGAGTAAATCATAGACTATATTTTTTGCCTTGTAGGTAAACAAATACTTCATAAATACTAAAAAATGAGCACTTCCATAAAAGAGAAAAACTTACATAGGGCTTTATAAAATTAGAAGCTTCTGTTCAGCAGAAGATATTACTACAAAAGAAGCCAGTCAGAGAAAGGCAGGTATCACATGAACTCGCTCACATGTAGAATTATTTTTTAATTTATTTTTAAAATTTTTTTATTGATTACTAGTGGCCTGGTACATGAAATTCATGCATGGGAGTAGGAGGGGGTCCCTCAGCCTGGCCTGCACCCTCTCCAATCTGGGACCCCCTTGGGACTGTTGGCTCTTAACCGCTCACCTGCCTGTCCGCCTGATCCCCCTAACTACTCTCCCCTGCTGGCCTGATCCCCCTAACTGCTCTCCCCTGATGGTCTGATTCCCCCTAACTCAGCAGTTCTCAACCTGTGGGTCGCGACCTCTTTGGGGGTCAAACGACCCTTTCACAGAGGTCGCTTAAGACTATCGGAAAACACATATATAATTATATATTGTTTTTGTGATTAATCACTATGCTTTAATTATGTTCAATTTGTAACAATGAAATTGGGGGTCACCACAACATGAGGAACTGTATGAAAGGGTCACGGCATTGGGAAGGTTGAGAACCACTGCTCTAACTGCTCTCCCCTGCCGCCTGACTGCCTCTAACTGCCTGTGCCTCAGCCCTGCCACCATGGCTTTGTCGAGAAGGACGTCCGGAAGGTTGTCCGGAAGATGTTCAGTCTAATTAGCATATTACCCTTTTGTTAGTATAGTTGCCACCTTGTCCTAAAAATGCAGGTTGTTAGCAGGTTTTCCTATCAGGGTAGGGGAGTTCTCAGTAGCATCCTGGGTTCTGACCAGGGCTTATGCACTCGTGATTTATCTCAGCAGATGAGATTCCTAGAAGAAGACTCTTGGATGTACCTTGAACATTTCTATCGACTTTGCCAAATCATCCTCCAAAAATGTTGAACCACTTTAAACTCCCACCAGCAACCATGCATGTGCCCTCTGTCCTACTTTCATGCCAATATAATTGATTTCCTCCTAGAAGCTTCCATCCCCTCAGTCAGGACTGCTTGGCACTTGAGCCAACCTCACAGTTCAGCCCGGGACTTGATTTCCTGAGATAGAATTATGGAGGAGGAAAAATAGTTTTCCTCTACCCTTCTGAGGTCTTAGCGGGGGCCCTTGTAATGAAAGACAGATTTCCAAGAGAAAAAGAAAAGTTCATTAACATATGTACCTAGTGAATATGTGGGAGATCCCAGGGAAAAATGAATAACTCCCCAAGGTGGTTTAGAATCCAGATTTAAATACCTTCTTCCTAGGGAGAGGGGACGGGAGATGTAGGCCTCTTAGCAGAGAGTAAATGATTTTTAGGAAAGATGAATGGGGGTGGGGGGAGATAGTCTGTAACAAAGTTTGGGTGTCATGTCAACTTCTAGTCTCCTGTCCTGTGACAGGAGTCAGTCTTTACTGGCTGATGACACTTTTCCCATCGAGGGGACCTATGGCATGCAAGCTCTTTTTGGGGGGTCCGATTTTAGGCAGATAAGGAGACTTCAGTGAAAGCCTCTCCTTGCATTTGCTGTTTTTCAAGCATCTGCAGCTCAAGATCATCAAAATAACAACACAGCATATGTTAGGGTGGCCTGTTCTCTGACCTTCAGAATAAACCCAACAAAAGCTTGTTTCCTCTTTTAGATGATTTGCCACAGTAGCATTATTCCCTGGAGACAGTATTCTGACAAGACCTTCCTGGGAGTGGTCATATCATACCCTGTGATTGTAGAAAGGTGTGGGCCATATCACTAAGTAAATCAGGGTCAGTTTTCTCATCTTGTGGAAAGGGCAATAAAGTTATGATAATTTATCTGCTTTTCCACAGGTTTCCTGTGGGTTTGTCTCTGCTGCGGCCCCAGTGACCCCAACACTGCTGCAGCTGGCTGCGCGGCTTGGGGCTGCTGGGTGCCAGGCCCCCCTGCAGGCTGTGTCTCTGCTCCTCCCGCTCCAATGGCCCTAGTGCCTCCAGCGCCCCTAGCACCCCTAGCGCCACCACAGCTGTGGGGCTTGGAGCTGCTGTGTGCCGGGCCATCAGAAAACACATATATAATTATGTTCAATATGTAACAATGAAACTGGGGGTCACCACAACACAGGAACTGTAGTAAAGGGTCACGGCATGGGAAGGTTGAGAACCACTGCCCTAACTGGTCTGACCTGCTGGCCTGATCCTCCTAATTGCTCTCCCTTACCTGCCTGATCGCCTCTAACTGCCTCTACCTCTGCCCTGCCACCATGGCTTTGTCAGGAAGGACGTCCGGAGACCCTGTGAGCTTGTGTCTCTGCTCCTCTGACCCCAGCACCACCACAGCCATGGGGTTTGGGGCTGCTGGGTGCTGGGGCCCCCTGCGGGCTTCTGTCTCTGCTCCTCTGACCCCAGCGCCACTGCAGCTGTGGGGCTTGAGTCTGCTGGGTGCCGGGGCCCCTTGAAGGCTTGTGTCTCTGCTTCTCCACCCCAACAGCAGCAGCAACCAAGCATGCCCAGAGGCCATTCACCAGATGGTTGGGGCAGAATGCCTGCGTCATCGCCATGGCGATGACACAAGTGTCCAGGCCCAGCTGCTGCCATTTTGGCAAGGAGTGACAGCAATTTGCATATTCCCTCCTATTGGCTGTGGGGGCCGCCATCTTTGTCATGGAGTGATGGCTAATTTGCATATTACTCTTTTATAAGATAGGAAGATATTCTATATGTGTCCTTATCCCCCCATTGACCCGTACAACCCTGCTCACCACCCTAGTGTCTGTGTCCATTGGTTAGGCTTATATGCATGCATACCAGTCCTTTGGTTGATCTCTCTCCCTTACCTCCACCCTCCCCTGCCTTTCCTCTGAGGCTTGATAGTCTGATCCATGCTTCTCTATCTCTGGATCTGTTTTTGTTCATCAGTTTATGTTGTTCATTATATTTCATAAATGAGTGAGATCATGTGATATTTATCTTTCTCTGACTGACTTATTTTGCTTAAATATAATGCTCTCCAGGTCCATCCATGCTGTTGTAAATGGTAGCAGTTCCTTCCTTTTTATAACAGTGTTGTATTCCATTGTGTAGATGTACCACAGTTCTTTAATCCACTCATATGATGATGGGCACTTAGGCTATTTCTAAATCTTAGCTATGGTGAATTGTGCTGCTATGAACATAGGGGTGCATATATCCTTTCCTACTGGTGTTTCTAGTTTCTTGGGATATATTCCTAGAAGTGGGATCACTGGGTTAAATGGGAGTTCCATTTTTAGTTTTCTGAGGAAACTCCATACTGTTCTCCACAGAGGCTGCACCAGTCTGCATTCCCACCAACAGTGCAAGAGGGTTCCTTTTTCTCCACATCCTCACCATTACTTGTCATTTATTGATTTGTTGATGATAGCCATTCTGACAGGTGTGAGATGGTACCTCATTGTCGTCTCAATTTACGTCTGTCAGATAATTAGTGACTTTGAGCATGTTTTCATGTCTCTTGGCCTTCTGTATGTTCTCTTATAAAAAGTATCTATTTAGGTCCGTTGGCCATTTTTTGATTGGATTGTCAATCTTCCTTTTGTTAAGTTCTATGAGTTCCCTGTAAATGTTGGAGATTAAAACCTTATTGGAGATAACATTGGCAAATATATTCCCCCATGCAGTGGGCTTTCTTGTTGTTTTGTTGGTGGTTTCTTTTGCTGTGTAGAATCTTTTTATTTTGATGTAATCCCATTTGTTTATTTGCTCTTTAGTTTCCATTTCCCTAGGAGCTGTATCACTGAAGATATTGCTTTGGCATATGTCTGACATTTTCTGCTTGTGGATTCCTCCAATATTTTGTTGTTTCCCTTCTTACATTTAAGTCCTTTACTATTTTGAGTTCATTTTGTGTATGCTGTAAGTTGGTGATCTAGTTTCATTTTTTTTTTTTGCATTTATCTTTCCAATTTTCCCAACACCATTGATTGAAGACAGTGTCTTATCTCCATTGTATGTTCTTGCCTCCTTTGTCAAATATTAATTGAGAATAGTGATTTGGGTCAATTTCTGGGTTCTCTATTTTATTCCATTGGTTTATACGTCTGTTATTGTGCCAGTACCAGGCAGTTTTGAGAACAATGGCTTTTTAATATAGCTTGATATCTGGTAATGTGATCCCTCCTACTTTGTTCTCAGGATTGTTGCAGCTATTTGAGGTCTTTTTTTTATTCCAGATGAATTTTTGGAAAGTTCATTCTAGGTCTGTAAAATATTCCATTGGTATTTAATGGAGGGTGCTTTGATTCTGTAGATTGCTTTGGGTAGTATGGACATTTTAATGATGTTAATTCTACCAATCCATGAACATTGTATATTCTTCCATCTGTTTATGTCTTTCCCTATCTTTTTTTTTTTTCAGCATCCTGTAGTTTTCAGACTACAGGTCTTTTACCTCCTTAGCTCCTTAGTTAAATTTATTCATAGGCATCTTAATTTTTTTGTTGCCATGGTAAATGGTATTGCTTTTTAAATCTCTTTTTCTGTGAGTTCACTATTTGTGTATAAAAATGCTATAGATTTCTGGGCTCCCACATGGAATTTAATGAACAAAATAAACTGATGAACAAAATACATCCAGATTTATAGAAACATAGAACAGACTGTTGAATCTCAGAGCGAATGGGTGGGGGTTGGGTGGATGCGGGAGAGATCAATCAAAGAACATGTGTGCATATATGCTTAACCCATGGACACAGATAATCGGGTGGTGAAGGCCTGGGTTAGGGGTGTGGGATGGGCTAGAAGGGGTCAATGAGGGGAAGGGGGATATAGTATTATATAGATAATACTTTCAATAAAAAATATTTTTAAAAAATGAAAAAAATAAAATAAAAAGACAAGTCACAGCCTTGTAGTAGATATTTACAATGCACATATATCCATACAGGATTCATATTGTGAATATATAAAGACCCTACACAGATCTACAACCAAGAGGCAAAACATTTAAAAATGAACAAAGCAATTGAGCAGTCACTTCACAACAAAACATATCTAAATTTCCAATAAGCATGAAAAATTCTCAATTACACCAGCCATCAGAAAAATAAAAAATAATATCACAAGGACCACTTCAGGTACCAATAAAGCTAAAATTTACAAATATTGGTGTCGGCGAGGACATGGAGCAACTGGAACTCCCAGACATTTTCAGATTTTTAGATATATTAAAATTAATCTCCCATAAATCTTGAGAAGTCACTTAAGGTTGTTTTTTGAAAATGAGGAAGTAATCTGGAATGAATAAGGAAATAAGATTCCCAAAGCAATGGCTCCCACCCAGTAAATCAGAGGAAGAATGTCCCTGGATTATGGCTAGGCAGCTATTTCTGATAGAAGCAGGAGAAAAGAGTAACCCAACAAGATTTCCAGAAAATAAAAGAACTTGATAACATAAGTAAAGTGATAGAAATGGGCTTCTTAGGTTATGGTAAAATAATTTGTTGGGAATAAAAAACAAAAACAAACCATCACTCTAGGAACATTCCCTCTTTAGTGGTGTCATCATGACATTAGGTCCATAGAAAGGGAAAGTAAACTAAGCACACAACTCAGCTCGAATTAGAAAATATATAAATTGCTACATATCATTATATGACTAGAGTCCCAGTGCACATATCTGTGCACATTGAAAGGAAATTAATTATAATAAATATTTTAGAGGCCACAGAGGGCCCACAGCAGGGCTCCAGGGTGTGTCCAGCCCATCTTGCCCCAGCAGCAAGCTAACATACTGTTTGGAGCATCTGCCCCCCGATGGTCAGTGTGCATCATAGCGATTGGTCAAATGGTTGAACGAATCGTCGGACACTTAGCATATTAGGCTTTTATTATATAGGATATATAAAGTAATGTAATGGTATTATAATGTGAATTTTGTTTTTATTTTCTGATTTTAGAATTAATGATAGGTAACCACAAAAAATTAGCTATGGTTAAAACATAGAAAGTAATTATTGTAAGTCAACTGTAATTGAAAAAAAAATAGAATGCAAAATTATCAACCTTGAGAATATAAAATTAAAGGCACAACAGAAAGGGCAAAGTAGTAGCAAGAACCTGGGGAGAAAAGACATATAGATATGCCAATGGGAAAATTCATAAAAGTAATTTCACAAACCCATATGTGGCACAAAAATAGCTAAAAGGCACCAGACCTGATGGGGGAAATGGACAGCTGAAACAATGTCCAAATGCTCCAGCCACCTGGGCTTGTATAAGATTCTGAAACTCTGATCCAAATTCCATAAGTGGCAGTAAAACCATAATCTTAAAAGGACTAATTGCTTTTACTTTTATTAATAAAAGGGGCTTAAAAGAGAAATTCACTTTTGTTATAGTGACTCATGCATACTTTTAAGTAAAGAAAGTACATCATGTAGACTTCAGTCTGAAAATAGACTTCACAATTACACTAGATATATAAAAGGCATTTATGCAGTACTGGAAACATCTTAATTGTCATTTAATAAGAAATTATAGTGCATCCACACACTGGAATACAATTCCCTTTTGCCTAATCCCAAATTCCTTCTTACTTTCCCCAGATTACCACATCAATGTTTTGATGTGCATCTTTCCAGATTTTTCCAATGCACCTAAAACTAACTCTCTCTCTCTCTCTCCTAGCACATGCACATACATGGCCTTTTCTCAATTAAAGGGATCATACATCTAGATCTAATTATATGACAAAACTTATAATACAAATTAGATAAGGTGGGCTAGAATCTCCAGTACCACTGAAGTTAACATATATTGATGGTGGCCATCTAAATCTTGTATGGGCTGAATGCTATGATTCTTTTATAGAGAATTTAATAAACATGCAAAGATCAATTTTACTGAATTACTAAACATTGAAACTATAAGCATCTTAAGTCACAAATATAGCTTCACCTTCTGGATTATAAAACAAACTAGAGGCCTGGTGCACAAAATTCTTGCACCGGGGGGGGGAGTGTCCCTCAGCCTGGCCTGCATCCTCTCCAATCTGGGACCCCTCGGGGGATGTCCGATTGCCTTTCACAATCCAGGACCGCTGGCTCTTAACTGCTCACCTGCCTGCCTGCCTGATCGCCCCTAACCATCTCTGCCTGCCTGATCTCCCCTAACTGCTCTCCTGCTGGCCTGATTTCCCCTAACCACCTCTGCTTCACCCTGCACCTGGGACCCAGGATTCCCTCCCTCTGGCTGGCCGCAGGCACCCAGGACCTGGGCCAGCTTCATCCATGCTGGCTGAAGCCACAGGGGACTGTGGACAGGCAGCTTCACCTGGGCTGCAGCTGCAGGCACTTGGGACCATGGGGCAGGTGGGTTGACCCTCTCCTGGGCTGCAGCCCCAGCCGCTGGCACCCAGGACTGCGGAGCATGCGGCTTCTCTCCTGGGCCAGGCACAGCCGCTGGTGCCTGAGACCATGGGTCAGGCAGCTAGTCCCTCTCCTGGGGTGCAGCCCAGCCACTGGTACCAGGGACTGCAGGACGGGTGGCTTGTCCCTCTCCTGGGCCACAGGCACAGATGCAGGCACAGCCGCTGGCACCTGGGACCATGGGGTGGATGGCTTGTTACTCTCCCTGGCCACAGCCTGGCTAGCCCCCATTCCTCTCTCACAAGCTCATTTGTGCCTAGCTGCTCCCCATTCCTCTCTCATGAGCTCATTTGATCCTGGATGGTCCCCATTCCTCTCTTGTAAGCTCATTTTTGCCTGGCTGGTGCCCATTCCTCTCTCACGAGCTCATTTGTGCCTGGCTGGTCCCCATACCTCTCTCCCCAGTGTTGAGTGTCTGAGCGGTTATGGCATGATGGTGTGAGGGCGTGACAACCATTTGCATATTAACTTTATTATATAGGATTCCCCTTGGGGAGATTCTAGCATATGGGGTAAAATTTTCAATGCATCTCACACTTTGCTTTGGTGTCTGTTATAATAAAGACCTAGTTTCTTTGCCACAAAATGTCACAGATCTTTCTCCCACTTTTAAAAAGCTGTTTTCAAAAATAGGGTGGTTTTTTTTCTCTCAAACTTTGAAAATATAATGTGGTTTCATAAAATTACTTTTAAAAACTGATGATGAATGTAGGCAGTGAAAATGCTTTCAGTGACTCATAAGCAGATAACATCCAACTTGGAAAGAAGAGCAAAAGTACCTTTTACTAGAGAAAATGTAATGAGATGTTGCCATCATTTAGGACAGCACAGTGGTACTTTACAAACATAAAATTATAGCTTTACAAAAATCTGAGTTAGTACTTACATTTGAATACCCTAATATTACATACTTAAAGTAATTAATTAAAAAAAACACACAACTCAATTGCAAGTTGACAAACAGGACAAAATTCCTTGCTAAAAGTAATCATTAAAAGCTAATAGTTACAGAATATGTTTTATACTGACTTTTTAAAATGAAATTTTGTATTACAATCATAAAATAAAGGGCATAAAATTGAAGTCATTAATTATGTTATAATGGTGAATCCTGGGCTCAGGTTGCTATGTTAACCAAGTTTATTTTGTACAATATATCTATACTAGAGGCCCAGTGCACGAAATTCGTACACTGGAGGGTGGAGTTCCCTCAGCTTAGCCTGCCCCTCTCACAGTCCAGGAGCCCTCAGTGGATGTCCTACTGACGGCCCCAGTCTGGCAGCAGAGGCTTGGAACAGTTGCCGTGTGTGTGTGTGTGTGTGTGTGTGTGTGTGTGTGTGTGTGTGTTTCCCCACTGGGGGCCTGCCCCCAGCCGCATTGGAGGCTCAGAGCAGGCACTGTGTGTGTGTGTCCCCACTGGGGGCCTGCCCCCAGCTGCGTAGAAGACTCAGAGCAGGTGCTTCGTGTGTGTGTGTGTGTCTCCTGGTGGCCTGCCCCCAACCACACCGTGGAGGCTTGGAGCAGGCTCCCCTCTATGTTGAGCTCTCAGGCTCCTGGCCTCCACTGCGTGTTGTACTCTCCCTTGAGCTGTGGCCATGGTGGGTTGCTGCCTGCAGGCCGCGCTTTACTGCTCACGAATCACCGGATTGCCACGGAGACCCGGGAGCAGGCCCACCTGGGTCCTGCCTGCAGCCGCACTTTCCTGCTCTGGGATCGCCATGGCAACCCAGGAGCAGGCCCACCTGGGGGCTGCCTGTCCTCTGCACTTTCCTGCTCTGGGATCGCCATGGCAACCCAGGACCAGGCCCACCTGGGGGCTGTCTGCAGGCCACTCTCCTGCAATGGGATTGCCATGGCGGCCCAGAAGCAGGCCTTGCTGGGTGCTGCCTACAGGCTGCACTTTCCTGCTCACCACGGCAACCCAGGGGCAGCACTTTCCTGCCCTCAGATTGCCATAGGTGCCCAGCTGGCAGCAGGGCTTAGGCGGCACATGGGGGTCCTGGCTGGGGGCGGGGCATAGGTGGCACACGGGGGTCCTGGCTGGGGGCAGGGCTTAGGCGGCACGGTGCTTAGGCAGAACATGGGGGTCTCAGCTGGCGGCGGGGCTTAGGCTGCACACGGGGCCTGGATGGTGGCTCACACTGTCCCGCCCTGCCTGCAGTATGCAAATTAGCTGCCATCTTTGTTGGCGGCTAATTTGCATATCATGCTGATTAGCCAATGGGAGGTGTAGCAAAGGTACAGTCAATTACCATCTTTGTCTATTATTAGATAGGATGGTCTGACATTCATTTCTCTTCCTCATTCCTCCTGTTTACAATTTTCTAGAGTAAGTACAATGCCATTTCTTTATTTACTGATCATCCAGAAACAAAAGTATAGCACAGAAAAATAACCTTTATTATGTTGTAACTAGAAACAGATCAGATAGGAAGTTCACAAGGTATTTTTTATTTTATTTTTTTATGATCAGGCTTCAATAACAATAATCAAAATGAGTCTCAGTTGCAGAGATATTTTGGTCACTATTATAATCTTCAAGGGCACAAAAGCCAGCAGTGTAAACTAATATGTAGGTAATGACTATGAGAGTTTCCCATGGGCCAAAATTGTAGACCACTGCATTAAATTCTACCCTTGTATTTTCTTAATATTCTTCTTAAACATTGAACAATTATTGTTACTCAGCAAAATATCAAACATGCACATAGTATTCCTACAAGAATACTATCTTAATATTGTCAGTATTAATACCAAGCTATTCTTTCCCCCAAATTCAATGAAACATGGTTCTATTACCCATATGTATGTGTGTTAGTGGTAATATGCAAACTTGATTTTGTTTTCATGGTTAAACAGCAGATTGACTTTGCATTTGGTGATCAGCTGTAGATGTTATCTATATTATAAAAGACCAGTGGCCCTAACGTCATAACACCATAATGACTGGTCACCAGGAGGTGCATGGAGCACCTCTCGGGCCCTACCCCCACCCCACCCCACCTCCCAGCCCTCCCCACCCTTCTTTCCTCCCACCCTCCCGGGGTGCCAGCAGCATCCCCAGAGTGTTGTGGGGCACCGGCAGCATCTGAGGAGCGTCGGAGGGCGCCGGCAGCATCTGCAGAGCGTGCAAGGCATCGCGGGCAGCGGACATGGCCCTGATGGCAGGCTGGGCCTAGGAGACCCTACATGCACATGATTTAATTGTGCACAGGGCCTCTAGTTTTTTAAATAAATTTAACTACATTTCATAAGCCCTGATATTTTCAATAACTTGCCAATGATTATATTCTTTTAATTTATACTTTATTCCAATTAATTTGAATCCCACATAAGCATTTAAAATTATTTACAGATGGTTGTAACTAAAACAATGATAAAATTTACTACTTGTATAGTAAGACTCCTCTAGTAAGGCCTTTAACTAATAACTGCATGTTTTATGCATTTTTTACTTGCTAGGAGCAATTCTTAAAAATTCTTAAAGTTACTATTCTCTGTCAGCAATAAGTGCTTTTCGCTTTGCTACATAAATAACCAGATTCACTTTTCCCTCTCTTGTAAACAACTTTTTTTCTTCCCACAAACATAAATGTTAACAGTCCAACTGAACAGGTACCAAAAGAAACTTAGTATTTGAACAGCAGATAACTATAATGACTAGCAGAGAAATATGCTCATAACAAACAGGCATTCAATAGTATTTGTTACACATGGAATGCGTGAATTGTAAGGCAGCTGTTAGGCAGATACTTTTCATCATACACCATAACTCATTTTGTTTAACAAGGGAATTCAAGGTTACCAGATTTAATTTGCCCTCAAATGTAAATCCAAGATTTTGAAATTTTAAAAACTGTTTTAACAGTTCTCAAAAAATGTAAACAAGTTAATAGTAGCTGCTACTGCAATATTAGTTGAGAGGAAAAAAAGAACAATTGCTTTCTACTAAATCATATGTACAGCTGAGAAGAAATACAAACTTAAGAAGTGTTAGCTAGCCCTACCTGGTTTGGTTCAGTGGATAGAGCGTCAGCCTGCGGACTGAAGGGTCCCAGGTTCGATTCTAGTCAAGGGCATACACCCAGGTTGCGGGCTCAAACCCCAGCAGGGGGCGTGCAGGAGGCAGCCGATCAATGATTCTCTCTCATCATTGATGTTTCTAATGTTTCTATCTCTCTCCCTCTCCCTCCCTCTCTGAAATAAATAAAAATATATATTTTTAAAAAGCGTTAGCTAATAATTATTTTCTCCAGATTTATCCTAGCAGTGCTTTTTGTTCATATATTTATCCCTGTTAACTTCTCTGAAGCTGAAAGTGAATTTTATTATCTGAATAGATTTCCCTAACTCCTTAGGTACATGTTAGTAAAAAGCTGGTGTAAATATAAGGTTGTATTTTCAAGTCATGCCATGTTTCTGTATTTGTTTTTTGCTGACATTAATTTTTTTCCTATTGAAATGATTCTGTATATATAGAATATGAGCAAATCTGCCAACTTACTATGTATGAGATTGCTTGCTTATAATATTCAGTTTTTGTTGATAGCTTTGAAGCATATTGCACACCTGTCATCTAGAGTATTAATAAGTAACTTACTCTTTTTAGAAAGTATACACTGACAAATTCTTAAGTGAATGGCTTTGGCCAAACATTTTTAGGATGTCACAGGACAATAGCAATGGCAAAAACATTGACGATACAGTTCATGGTTCGGTTCTCCCATCTCACAGTACAGGTTCCTGAAAACACACACACAAAAGGACTTTGAAATACCAGCAAAACAATGAAATTACCAGATAATATATTTTCATAGGTTTTAATATCTTATTTCCTGCAATCTGTTAAATGTTAATATTTCATATTTGTCTGAAGACATACTTGTTATAGCTAGATACGAAGCAATTCTATTGATAAAGTTTTTTCAGAATTAGAAATAAATAAGCATTTGACAATAAGTACACTGTTTGACTTTGTTAGTAGTTGGATTTTGTTTGAATCAGCTTAAGGTCTCTTACCATCAGATGTGGTATCCCAAAAGCATGAGCTGGCTGTGTGAAAGCCATATGCACTCCTCTGGACCACTGCACAGGTCACTAAAAATAAAGTCACAGAGTGAGGATGCTTATAAACAAAGGAAAAGATATCCAAGATCTAAGTGTTTGAGTTTTTGGCTTTAAAAAAATGTAAAAATAATAGAAAACAAAGCATTTAGCAAGTAAGAATTTAAAAAATAAAAAAGCCCTCACCTTGATTATTTAACACCATGATTTTGTCCCCACTGGATCCAGTCTGTTTGTTGCCCATTGCCATAACCAGTTGTTATGTGCCCTGCCTCATGGACATAATTCAGTCAAAGAAAATATTCCACTTTAGAAATAATTATTGTGTGGTACTTCAGTCCTACATGTAAGGAGGCATGTGGTTACTGAAAAGTAGACAGTAGTGCCCAGTAGGTTGTGGTGGAAAGAGCTAACTGATCCTATCTAATAATAGACAAACATGGTAATTAACAGTACCTCTGACATGCTTCCCATTGGCTAATCAGGGCAATATGCAAATTAACTGTCAAACAAGATGGCGGCTGGCAGCCAGCCAGCTGAAGCGAACAAAAGGCTTGCTTGCTCCAGCGATGGAGGAAGCCAAGGTTCCCCGCCTGCCGCTGCCGGCCTCCATGCTGCAACTCTAAGCAACTATGTTGCAATTATAGAACCTAAACAAACCCCAGAAACCTGCTTTCAGCCAGCCGGGCTTCAGCCAGCAGGATCACAACGGTGTTACAATTATAGAACCCAAAGAAACCCAGATACCTGCTTTCAGCAGCTGAGGTCTCAGAGCTGGAGCCGAGCCTCAGAGCTAAAGCCGGCTCTCAGCTCCAGTGACAGCCATAGAAGGTAAATAAATCCCAGAATTAAAAAAAGAAAAAAGAAAAAAAGGAGAGGTTGGGAGCTTCAGTTGCCCACCAGCCTAAAAACAGCCATCATCCCCTCACCCAGACTGGCAAGGCACCCCAGTGAGGACCCCCACCCTGAAGCAACAAGATGGCGACTAATTTGCATACTGAAGGTGGGCGGCAGTGGGCAAGACTGTCCGCGGTCCGGGACCCGGATCTGTGACCCTGCAGGGTGGTGGGCAGTGCTTGAGGCTGTCTGCAGTCAGGGACCCAGATCTGTGACCCTGCCGGGCGGGAGGCAGTGCTTGATGCTGTCCACGGTCTGGGACCCGGATCTGTGACTTGGCAGGCGGGGGGCAGTGCTTGAGGCTGTCTACGGTCCGGACCCAGATCCGTGACCTGGCGGGCGGGGGGCAGTGCTTGAGGCTGTCTACGGTCCGGACCCGGATCCGTGACCTGGCAAGTGGGGGGCACCGCGGGAGGCTGTCTGTTGTCCCGAACCCAGATCTGTGACTCTGCTGGGTGGGGGGCAGTGCTTGAGGCTGTTCGTGGTCCGGACCCAGATCTGAGACCTGGCGGGCAGGGGGCACCACAGGGGCTGTCCATTGTCCCGAACCCGGATCTGTGACTCTGCCGGGCGGGGGGCAGTGCTTGAGGCTGCCCATGGTCCAGACCCAGATCCGTGATCTGGCGGGTGGGGGGCAGTGCTTGAGGCTGTAGGCGGTCTGGGACCCAGATCCATGTCCTGGCTGGCGGGGGGCAGCGCTTGAAGCTGTCCGCGGTCCCGGGACCCCGATCTGTGACCCTGACAGGCGGGGGGCAGTGTTTGAGGCTGTCCACAGGACCGAGAAACGGATCTGTGACCTTGCCGGGAGGGGGGCAGCACTTGAGGCTGTTCGCGGTCCTGGGACCCGGATCCGTGACCCTTCCCGGTGGGGTGGCAGCTCACAAAGGGGCGGGTCGGCCGGGGTTGGGCAGGGCAGGACACCTGGCTTCTGCCCAGCCCCAGTCACTCTGGGCAGGTGAGCAGCGCAGAGACCCTCTGGACAGGGGATGCAGGCCGGCGGAGGGCGGCCTGTACTCCCCACATGGCGGTGGTCACAGCTGTGAGTGCGCCAAGCGGAGCCTGCAGGTTGAGCTGAAGTAGCGCCTGCAGGCCATCAGTGCCCAGGAGTGGCTGCGCAAGATCCGCCTCCTGGCCCAGAAGGTGCAGGATCTCAGGGACAGCCACTGTGGCAGGCCAGACTGACATCCTCCTGGCTGCGCCTCAGGGGTTTGCCAATCTGCAAAGCCAGAGGCCTCCAGTGTGCACATCTCCCCCTGGTGTGAGAATATCCCCCAGTACACTATCACCCTCCCACTCCTGCAACAGTTGCAAACCAAGGCGTGCACAAGTTCCCCCCACCTTTCCACCGCACTTCCATCAACCCGGCATGCCTAACACCCCCACAGGATGTGCACACATCCCCTCTGATGCGCTCACATCCTTTGGAGAGTGTCTGGGTGTTCTGGGTGCTGAGGGTGGGCGCCTGTGAGATGACAGTGAGAGGGCGGAGTGGTGATGCCCTGTTCCCACGGAGGCCAGTGCAGCTACGAGATCACCTCTGGGGGGTTAATGCAGGTGCTGAGGCAGGAGCAGGTGCAGACAGACACACCTGGTGGGCGTGGGCGGCCCTCGCTGAGGTGCCTTCAGTCAGCGTTCAAGATCAAGAACCCAGAGGCAGAGAGGAATTCCATCCTCAGTGAAACAGTGGGATAGTTGGGGTGACTGTAGAAGAGGAATGTGCACTTTGGGTGCCAGCACCCATGAGCGACTGCTGCCCTGACTGAGCCTCACTTGCTTGGGGCCTAGCGCACTCCTGCCAGGCAGCGGGTGACAGGACGTGCTTTTCCGAATTAATGAGAGAAAGCGTTGATTCTCCTGCTGCCCACGAAGGTGAAAGTGAAGTGGGGAGACATGTGGGGAGTGAGCGAGGTTCCCTGTCTGGTGTTGGTTTCTTTCACCGTTGACTAGAGATATACAGGGTGTCCCCCAAAATGTATACACAGTTCGAATACCTACTAATTCCAATGGTTTTAAGCATAAGAAAGAAACAACAATGGAGCTGTTATCTGTTAAAAGTGTGGGCACAAACAGGTAGTTGGACATTCCCTGAGGGGTCTCAGATTGGAGAGGGTGAAGGTCAGACTAAGGGGTCCCTTTCCTCCCCTACCCAAGTGCACGAATTTCATGCACCGGGCTACTAGTGTAAATATAAAAGGTGATGTTACCAAGAAAAGGCTTTTGAATAGCAAAAGTTATCTCTATCTTTTAGATATTATCATATATTATCTTTGGATGAATAAGTCGGAAGTCCTTTATACCCTACTAGAGGCCTGATGCACGAAATTCGTGCATGGGGGCGTGCAAGGCAGGGGGGAGGTCCCTCAGCCCGACCTACACTCTCTCCAATTTGGGAGCCCTCAGGGGATGTGCTACTGACAGCTTGGGCCCACTCCCCATGGTTCTGCAGGGCCTGCCTGCTCCACACCACTGGGATGGGCAAGCAGGCCCTGCTGGGTGCTGCCTGCGGGCCCCCATTGCCTACTCCCTGGTCTCTGCAGCAACTGCCCAGCAGGCCCTGCTAGGTGCCTCCTGCGACCATGATTGCCTGCTCCCTGGTCTCCGCAGCAACCGCCCAGCAGGCCCTGCTGGGTGCTGCCTGTGGGCCCCGCTTGCCTGCTTGCAGGTCGCCATGGTGACTGCCCAGCAGGCCCTGCTAGGTGCTGCCTGCGGCACCAATTGCCTGCTCCCTGGTCTCCGCAGCAACTGCCCAGCAGGCCCTGCTGGGTGCTCCCTGTGGGCCTGCTTGCCTGCTCGTGGTTGCCACTGCCACCACCCAGCAGGTCCTGCTGGGTGCTGCTTGCAAGTTGCTGCCACCACCGCCCAGCAGGCCCTGCTGGGTGCTGCCTGTAGCTCCACTTGCCTGCTGGGCTCATGTTGCCGGGGTGACGCTGCCAGCATCCTGCCCAGCCTCTATGGGCATGGCCATCTTTGTCACAGAGTGATGGTTAATTTGCATATTACTCTTTTATTAGATAGGATTAATATCCAACTACAGTGTCTATCATTCAATTATAGTTTCTAAATTCAGAGAAAATTACAAGAACAAAGGTGAGTGAACTTCTAAGGAAGGATAGTAACACTTACCAATATATTTATAAGCTTTTCCCAACTTAACCAAATGTGCTAAGGATTGCTCCACAATACTTGCAGTCCATTGGTTGATGTTGTTCTGATTATAATCTTCGCCACCCAAAACTCCATCTATACACTAAAAGGGCAGAGGACAGTTAAACAAACTGCAGCAAAAATGTATGCAAAATACAAAATGCATTTATAACCCAATAGAGCATCTTAGAAAATATGCATCTAGTAAGTATTTTGTAAGCAGTGTCTCTAATTATTTAAGCATTTTCAAAGCATTTCCACATGCATTATCTCACTATGAGATACTATGGTCACATAAAGATAAATATGACATGGCCTCTGTTATAAAGAACTTAATCTAGCAAAGAAGCTAATAATTCTGTAACACAGGGAAGACTAATCAAGGTTTTTAAGTTATATCATAAAAGGATTATGCCAGTAGAGATTTTAAAAGGGTGTTATAAATTGGTTAAAGAATGGCTTTGAAACAGTTGGGATTTTTTAAAAATAAATTATTATTGATTTGAGAGAGAAAGGGAGAGAGAGAGAGAGATAAAAACATCCTATCTAGCCGAAACCGGTTTGGCTCAGTGGATAGAGCGTCGGCCTGCGGACTGAAAGGTCCCAGGTTCGATTCCAGTCAAGGGCATGTACCTAGGTTGCGGGCACATCCCCAGTGGGAGATGTGCAGGAGGCAGCTGATCGATCTCTCTCTCTCATCTATGTTTCTAACTCTCTATCTCTCCCTTCCTCTCTGTAAAAAATCAATAAAATATTTAAAAAAAATCCTATCTAATAAAAGAGAAACATGGTAATTGGCATAAGACCACTACCCTTCCCATTGGCTAATCAGCAAGATATGCAAATTAACTGGCAGCCAAGATGGCGGCTGGCAGCCAGTCAGCTTGAAACTAACATGAGGCTTGCTTGCTTCAGTGACGGAGGACTCCAACGTTCCCTGCTGCTGCAAGCCTCTAAACTGAAACTCTAAGCAACTATGTAACAAATACCGATGGACGTCAGCCAGCAGGATTGCAACATTGTAAGCAAAGGCCAGAAACCTACTTTCAGCAGGGGAGGCCAAAAGCTGGAGCCAAGCTAAAGCTGGCCCAGAATAAAAAAAAAAAAAAAAAAAAAAAAAAAAAAGGAGCAGTTGGGAGCTTCAGTCCCAGCCTGAAAAAAGCCCTCATCCCAGTGGGGACCCCCACCCTGAAGGGTGTGTGACCAGCTGCATACAGCCATCATCCCCTTACCCAGGCTGGCCAGGCACCCCAGTGGGGACCCCCACCCTGAAGGATGTGTGACCAGCTGCAAACAGCCATCATCCCCTCACCCAGGCTGGCCAGACACGCCAGTGGGGACCCCCACCCTGATTCAGGACACCCTTCAGGGCAAACCAGCCGGCACCAACCCATGCACCAGGCCTCTACCCTATATAGTAAAAGGGTAATATGCCTCCCAGCACCAGGATCAGCGGAGCCGCGAGGCCTCCCGGCACCGGGATCAGCGTGACAGGGGGCAGAGCCCAAACCCCCTGATCGCACTGCGGCTCTGTGTGTGACAGCGGGCGGGCCACAACCTCCCTATCCACCCTGCTCTGTTCGTGACAGGGGAAGGGGCCCCAACCCCCTGATCGGCCCTGCTCTGTGTGTGACAGGGTAGAGCCATAACCTCCCCATTGGCCCTGCCCTGAGTGTGACAGTGGCGGTGCCCCAACCCCCTGATGGGCCCTGGTCTGTGCGTGACAGGGGGTGGTGCCGCAACCTCCCCATCGACCCTGCCTTGAGTGTGACAGGGGATGGTGCACCAACCCCCCAATCGGTCCTACCCTGAGTGTGACTGAGGGTGGCATCACAACCTCCCAATCACCCTGCTCTGCGCATGACAGGGAGCGATGCCCCAACTCCCCAATCGGCCCTGCTCTGAGCCCGACCAGGGCCTGCACCTAGGGATTGGGCCTGCCCTCTGCCACCCGGGAGCAGGCCTAAGCCAGCAAGTCGTTATCTCCCGAGGGGTCCCAGACTGCGAGAGGGCACAGGCCGGGCTGAGGGACCCCCCTCCCCCCCAAGTGCACAAATTTTTGTGCACCAGGCCTCTAGTCAATGATAAGAGAGAATCATTGATTGGCTGCCTCCTGCACACTCCACACTGGGGATTGAGCCTGCAACCCAGGAATATGGCCTGACCAGGAATCAAGCCGTGACCTGCCAGTTCATCAGAAGCAAGTGGCAGAGGGTGGAACATAGTGGGCATCAGCCGTGGCAGGACACTGATTGCTGTCATCAGGGTGAGCCTCTGGTGGTTACTGAAAATTCTTTGCTCCCGCGTGTTGTGGTCCTGCCTGCTGCTCGCACCTGCTGCCGATGGCACCAGCCCCGATCACTCGGCCCCATCAGTGGGTGTGGGTGCGAGTGATGGATGACGGCCCTGATTGCCCTTCCGGGCTTCTCCACCTCCCATTGCTCATGAGGGGTGACTGGCACTACTGGCGCCAGTTCCAATCACTCTGCGCCATCAGCAGGTGCAAGTGGACCAGTGCCATCAGCACATGGGAAAGGATGTGGCAGGAGCAGGGCTGCTGGCAGACAGGAGACTGGGGGCCACAGTGGGAGGGGCCAGGGAGGGGCACAGAGGATGGGCCGAGACCTGCCCCTGTGCCCACTGCAGCCTTGCAGCCCACAGTTCCTTTCAGGGTGCACAAATTTGTGCCTTGGGCCCCTAGTGTATAATAATTACATTCTCATTCATATCACAGAATTGCTTAGCTATAAAACTAGCATACTTGCTATTAAAAGCAAATCATCAACAAACACTATTTCTGGGGTGCCCTATAAAAAGAAAGTTAAATAATTTTCCACAATATTTACTTCTATTCACTTCTGATATTTGATTAAGAGCACTGGTTTAGAATCACAATCTTAGGTTTTAAGATCACCACTCCCACCTACTTCCTGTGTATCCTTTTGCAAGTGACTTAACCTCCTGAAGCCCATATTTTCCTAATGCTTAAAGATATAACAGCTTCATCTCAGCAGGTTGTTGTGAGTCTGGAAGGAGATAATGAATGCCATGTGCTCAAACACAATGATGGCCACAGAGTAATCATAATAAGTCATGCTAGATATTATTATTATCATCATAATTATCATTATTACTGCTTATTTTATTTTTCCAGTTTTATTGAAATACTAGAGGCCCAGTGCATGAAAATGCATGCACTGGAGGGGAGGTCCCTCAGCCTGGCCTGCCCCCTCTCACAATCCAGGAGCCCTCAGGGGCCAGAGGTGACCCGGCAATCAGGGGAAGGCGACGCCCCATCACACCTCTGCTGCTGCCACTGCTGGCAGCACAAGCCTCAGCTGGCCCTGGTAACCTGAGCCTCGGGCAGCCCTGGGTGGCTGGGCAGCAGCCATCCAAGGCTGGCCTGCACCTCAGGCCGGCCCTGGGCAGCTGGGGGGTTGAGGGGACCAGAGGTCTCCAGAGGCAGGCACATGCCTTTCCGCATGCCTGCCACCCCAGCGGGGCTGAGGGGACTGGGTGCCGCCATCTTGTGGCTGTGGAAACTGCCATCTTTGTGGGCGTGGCAATTAGCATATTCCCTCCTTTTTGGCTGTGGGTGCTGCCATCTTTGATGGCAGGGCACTCAATTAGCATATTCCCTCCTTATTGGCTGTGGGCGCCACCATCTTTGAAGGCAGGGCAATAATTAGCATATTCCCTCTTTATTGGCTGTGGGCGCCACCATCTCTGTGACAGAGTGAGGGTCAATTAACATATTCCATCTTTATTAGATAGGATGATTGACATATGATATTACATTACTTTATCTGTTTCTTTTTTGTTAAATATATTTTTATTGATTTTTACAGAGAGGAAGGGAGAGGAAGAGAGAGTTAGAAACATCGATGAGAGAGAAACATTGATCAGCTGCCTCCTGCACACTCCCCAATGGGGATGTGCCCACAACCAAGGTACATGCCCTTGAGCGGAATCGAACCCGGGACCCTTGAGTCCACAGACCGACACTCTATCCAATGAGCCAAACCAGTTAGGGCGATATTATGTAACTTTAAGGTATACAATGTGATGATTCATTACATGTATATATTGTGAAATAATTATTATGACAAGGTGAATTAATGAACCAGTCTTCTCATAGTTATTATTTTTGCATGTGTGTAGAGAACATTTAAGATGTACTTTCAAGCAACTTTCAAGTATACAATACAGTGTTAACTGTAATTACACACTGTACATTAGGTTACCAGAAATTATTCATCTTTAACTGGAAGTTTATACCTTTTGATCTATATTGCCCTGTTCCTCCGGCTCCCCCAGACCTCAAAAATCACCTTTCTACTCTCTGTTTCTATGAGTTAGACTTTTTTAGATTCCACATATAAGTGAGTATACAGTATTTGTCTTTCCCTAATTTTGCTGCTAATGTTTTATATTTGAGTGATAGAGCCTGGATGATAAAGCACTCATTCAATTAATTTATAGAATCCAGCTTAATCACACACAAACACACAAACACACACGCACACATACACACGAGCATGTGCACATATGCAGCTTTCATTTACTACAATTGTAGTTAAAATTCAGAAAGGCACAAATTAATATGAAATGTTAAGCTGGGCAGTATGAAATCTTCCCTAATAAAATGTAGAAAGAAAAGTTAAATTTAGAGGAGTTGAAGAAAGGAATGGGGCTCAAATTATTCTCCTAGAATATGCAATAGCATAAGAGTTAGGAGGGCCAATGGACCAGGGGTCAGGGCAACAGTATTTTAATTCTGTCTTTACCATCCCCAAGTTGATGACTTTAAGCAAACCTCCTACTCTCCCTAGACTGATTTTCCTTAATGGGAAACTAAGAGCACTCATTTTTCTTTCAAGTTATCTAAACAACAGAAAAACATCATGGGGCTCTGGATCCCCCTGTAAATAGCTATTAATTAAGATTTAGACTTCTTAATTAGCATTAACCAGGAGGCCCACTAGATAATGAGGTCCTTAACCTGTCTATTCCCAGGGCCAAACTGAGAAAGTGGACACATAGCAGGCACCTGTAACTCACTTTTTCTTTGAGAATTTATGTGGGGGAAATTCTATTACTGACAACAGATAAAATGTATGTATATCACTGATAAGTGAGTGGTTCTAAGACTTCAGAGGGAATTAGCATAGGGGCTCAGAGTAAGAAATCTAAGGACAGAAAATAAAGGAGATAAGGAGATTAGAAAGAAATAAGGAAAACATAAATACCTGCTGAAACTATCGAGAAAGTACTGAAATGTTTTAAAATAGTGCTCTCTCACTCTCTCAATCAACCACAAACACTTTGAAAAAATGAGGTTGTTATCACTCCTGCCCTTCCCATGACCTCTAAGCCAACTTCCACCTCCCAGCTGACTGCATTTTGCTTTTGTTGATTTTTAGAGAGAGAGAGGAAGAGAAAGAGAGAAACAGCGATCGGTTGCCTCCAGTATGCACCTGACTGATCAAGCCTGCAACCTTTCGGTATATGGGATGACTCTCCAACCAACTGACCCACCCGGCCAGTGCTTCTCTGTTTTGTTGTATACTGCCAGGCATCCTGGAGCTTACTCTGAAAGTGATGTTTAAGTATGAATCTAGAAAACTGATTTACTGTTTTCTAAAACTGATGTATTTTGAACAAAATAACATATCTCAGGAGGCCAAATATTATTTTAAATGTTTATAGACATATATACACACATACTTTTATATATGTAAATTTATATATTTACTGTAGGCTCAATGCATGAAATTTGTGCAAAGGTATGCCTTCCTTCCCCCAGCTGTTGCTCTCAGAGCCCCAGCCCCGCCCCCCCGCCCTCACCTGCCTTGGCCTGGCGCTGCCTGGTCCATTGTCACACACCCCTGGTTCTCGGCTTCCACAGAGTCCCCTGATCGATCACCCTGCAGAGGGTGGCCTGGGCCTCCCTCTGCAGGATGATCATGGGGCGATGGCGGAGCCCCCCAACCAGTCGCATGGCACCCACTTTGGCTGGCCTGGCACCAGTGCGTGTCATAGTGTGGTCGTCCAGTGGTTCTACTGTTTGGTCGTTTGGTCAATTTGCATATTATGCTTTTATTAGTATAGAATATATGTCATATATACCAAAGAAATAAGAGACTGTAGAAATACCTGCCTTTGGTCATTATGTGTTTTTTTAGTCCTATACTGGAAATTATATTATTGGAAAAATAATCACTTAACATCTTTTAGACACTATGTGATGGTAAATCAAAATCTTAAGAACAATATTTGAAATATCAATTTGGCTCTCCTGTTAGGCAAATAGACAATTAGTTCTCTTTGGAAATCAATTCTGGCAGAGGAATTAGTCTAGTGGCATCTGCATTGTGGGTAAGGTATTTATAAACACTTTTAATAGCCCTGAGTCATTTTTAACTGTGCCAAATCCTAGAAAAAAAAAATGAGCTGGCCTAGGAAGCAGGCTTGTTTTGTGGGTATGGCTCTTAGGGCCTGTGTTATAGCCAACCTTACCTGCCTTTAGTCTAGGGGGGTCCTCAAACTTTTTAAACAGGGGGCCAGTTCACTGTCCCTCAGGCCGTTGGAGTGCCGGACTATAGTTTAAAAAAAAACTATGAACAAATTCAGCAACAGGCAGCAGTGGCAAAAACACCCAGCAGGCCGGATAAATGTTTTCGGCGGGCCGCATGTGGCCCGCGGGCCATAGTTTGAGGACCCCTGGGAGGCATTGAACACCTTATCAGCCTGTCCTGAGACAGTGCCTTACTTGCCTGAATGTTCTGGTGCACAAGTCACCCAAAACTCAATCAGGTCTGGCCTAGTACAGCTAGGGTCAGCTTGAGTCCTAGATAAGCACCTGAAAATCCTGCCATATTTTAATAGTTCCGAAATATGTATTAGAACTATGTAACCCAGGAATATTTAATTTTTAAAACAGTGCAAATATTTTCAATGCCTTGATAGTACAAAAGCAAAATGCAGTCAGCTGGGAGGTGGAATTGGCATAGAGGTCATGGGAAGGGCAGGAGTGATAACAACCTCATTTTTTCAAAGTGTTCGTGGTTGATGGAACATGAAGAAAATGATGCTGGGTTATTTGAGGAGCCTTTTAAATAGACCTTATTCTTTACTAACATTCTGAGCCAAATGAAAAGACAAGAGTCACTAGAAAGAGGATAAAATATTATCTTTATTATTGGTAAAGAATAGGTTGGGGTTTGAAGCTTGTTTTTGCTATCTCTCTACGTGTTCAGTTCAGACCTCAGAAGAGGCATCCAAGGGAAAGGCTGAGTCAACAGAGAGAAACACTTAGCCAGGCTGGTGCCTTTTGTTGGTCTGGGTGGAGAGGAAAGGAGAAAACAAATACTTAAGTCCAAGGCATTTGGGAGATTTGTTTTTCCAAATGAGAATGGTGGATCAATGGTTGTCACTCATCAAACAGGCAATTTACTGTACCTCCATGGGAAGGAATAATGACAGGTGGGACAAGAGGCCAGAAATGTTAAGGAAAAATCCTGTGTATGGAAGGAAATGCCAGGAGTAGAAAAGAAACATGCTCCTAACAGTGTAAATATACTTAAGTAAAAATACTGAATTCACTATTGAGGGAAGAAGCAGGTGATCTGAGGGAACTAAATTTTCATCTCTCATAGCAGGAGCTCTAGGAATGTTGTCTATAATTCATAAATCAAGAAATGATGGTATAAACATTATTTGGAGATATATAAGTAATCTCTCTTAGAAAATAAAAACAGTTGTGCACTGATGGGATTTCCTCTAGGGAATGGAACTGTGTATGGGAAAGGGTGGAGAGCGGATTCTTGCTTTTCATTGTAAGCTTTTCTGTTCTGTTGGATTTTTAAAATGATGTGCATGTGCTGTTTTATTAAATTAAAAAAACCATGCTTCTTAAACTGGCATACACATACTTGGTGGTGGCTAGGTAGGTGCATTTTAGAGCACTGGTTTTACTTAAGTACTTGCAAGAAGGAGTTAAGTAATACAAATAATTTAAATGAATATATATATATATTTATATATATATATAGAAAGGGGGGGGGGATATGCAAATTAGGCCAGGACACCATAAGGGGTCATGACCAGACAGGTTTCCGGCGCAGGTGAGGCCCAGAGTGGAGATGGAGACAGTGACAGGGCCTGCAAGCCGCCGCACCCTGGCTCAGGCAGTTCCCCCGGAGCCGGAGTGGACACAGACATGGACAGGGCGGCCGGCCCGCAGCCTCCACAGCTGAGTGCAGGCCCAGAGAGGAGACGGCGGGCCTGCCTCCAGTGGAAGCAGCGCAGCTCCCTCCTGCCTCCTGCGGAATCAGCGTGGCTCCCTCCCGGCTCCCATGGGCGCAGGCGGCTCGCTTCCACTTCCTGCGGAAGCCTCATGGCTCCTGTGGAAGTAGCGCGGCTCCCTGCGATGCACTGCAGGTTTCCTGCCAGCTCCCGCGGAAGCGGCGGGTGGCCTACTGCACGCAATATCGCGCAATGGGCTACTAGTTTTAAATAAAAAACAAACTCTGATATATTATGGAGTCAAAAGCAGGCTTCACTTTAAGTTTTTATATGAAATAAGAGACTTCAAACAAATCTCAGGTTTACTCCAGGTGACTTTCAGCTCCATGTCTATCCTCTACCCTGCTCTGGCATTGGAAAGACTTGAGAGAGTGAGAGTGCACTATTTTAAAACATTTCAGTACTTTCTCGATAGTTTCAGCAGGTATTTATGTTTTCCTTATTTCTTTCTAATCTCCTTATCTCCTTTATTTTCTGTCCTTAGATTTCTTACTCTGAGCCCCTATGCTAATTCCCTCTGAAGTCTTAGAACCACTCACTTATCAGTGATATACATACATTTTATCTGTTGTCAGTAATAGAATTTCCCCCACATAAATTCTCAAAGAAAAAGTGAGTTACAGGTGCCTGCTATGTGTCCACTTTCTCAGTTTGGCCCTGGGAATAGACAGGTTAAGGACCTCATTATCTAGTGGGCCTCCTGGTTAATGCTAATTAAGAAGTCTAAATCTTAATTAATAGCTATTTACAGGGGGTCCAGAGCCCCATGATGTTTTTCTGTTGTTAAGATAACTTGAAAGAAAAATGAGTGCTCTTAGTTTCCCATTAAGGAAAAGCAGTCTAAGGAGAGTAGGTGGATTAAAAAACAAACAAACATAGGAGCACTCCTGTAAAGAGTTAATGAACAAATATTAAAAATCTTGTTTTAGGCCCTAACCGGTTGGCTCAGTGGATAGAGCGTCGGCCTGCAGACTCAAGGGTCCCAGGTTCGATTCCGGTCAAGGGCATGTACCTTGGTTGTGGGCATATACCCAGTAGGGGGTGTGCAGGAGGCAGCTGATCGATGTTTCTCTCTCACTGATGTTTCTAGCTCTCTGTCCTCCTCCCTTCCTCTCTGTGGAAAATCAATAATATATATATATCAAAATCTTGTTTTAGCCCTAACTGGTTTGGCTCAGTGGATAGAGCGTCGGCCGACGGACTGCAGGGTCCCAGGTTCAATTCCAGTCAAGGGCATGTACCTTGGTTGCGGGCACATCCTACGTAGGGAGTGTGCAGGAGGCAGCTGATCGATGTTTCTAGCTCTCTATCCCTCTCCCTTCCTCTCTGTAAAAAATCAATTATATATATATATATAAAAGTAAAAAAAAAACATCTTGTTTTAATACTAAGGTTTCTAACTTTGTACTGAAAGTCAAAACACAGCTTTTTAAAATTGCAATCAATGCAGCAGCCCTCAAAATGAACAAGATGTATAACTTACCTCTTTAACAAGGTTGTGGGCTTCATCCACATTGAAACCAACCTAAATGGGGAAAATAAAAGACAAAGCTGCTTGTAACACAGACTTCATCTTATTTGTGGTAAACAGAATCTCCTAGGCTGGCTTAGACAAGTGTTAGTGAATATAAGGGGAATCCAGTCTACTGAGGCTCCTAATCCTACCTCAAACACTTAATATTATAGATTGCTTTTCCCACCTACCTCCCTGGAGATTTTGATTCATTTGGTCTAGGTCAGAACCTGGGCAACTACATTTTTTAAAAGTGCTTTACTAGTGGTTCTGATGAACACCCTAGATTGAGAATCATTGCACTGGAGAGTGCAGGAAATAGCAGGAGGTGGATATAAAGATGTGTCATCAGTATACAGGAGATGGCTGCAGTGAAGGGAGAATGAAGTGGTCCATGAGAACAGAGTGCTTAATAGATTAATTTTGTTTTTAACTTATGGTAGGCAAAAATATGGCTTTCCTGAATTAAGGTTATGAAAATACTTGACCATTGTCAATTAATGACCCTTTAATACTATATAATAGGTTTGGCAACTTAGCCTTTCCTTTAAAGTGACTTGATTGACTCCTGAGTTAAAAGCAACTATTAATGACATCGAAGTGTCTGTCTCCCATAGTAGAGAACTAGGTTATGTGATAAGATTGAAACCTACACCAAAATACTTCAGGTTAATCCATGGAGAAGCTTTCTGACATCAGCATTTTTTTTTTTTTTGGAGTAGACTCAGAAATTTATTTTAAATTAATATTAAAAGTTTTTTTTCAAGCATGTTGTCCCTGAAGCTTCAGAACCTTAGAGAATGATTATTTAGATTAGAAGCTGGGAAACGCCTAAATCTTCAATTAGGTAATCTCAGAGTTGGACTCCCTTCGGAGCTTATAAAGAGAAAGAAATAGTGATAGAAAGCGTGTGGAATTAGAAGGGAAGGAAACACTGTGTACAAATGACTCTTAGTTCCTGGTTTTGTTAGAGATACAAACACATACATGACAATATTTAGTCTCATAAAATGGAGCTTTTACATTTTTTTGTCACTATTTTATATATATATATGTTTTTTAATTTTTTATTACAAAGGGTATTACATATGTGACATCAGCATTTTTGAAAATCCCACTATACAATTCAAAAATGGTTTAAAAAACAGGTAAATTCTGAAAATAAGCATCATCTTGAATATAGATGTAAAGTATTTTCAATCAGTTATACCACAGACTTCACCAATAAAGGAATAAAAATACCCTAAGTTATTAGGAATATTATGAAAAACAGCTCACACATTTTTACCCTATTAAAATGTTCATTTCACCTTAAAATAAGGTCCTCATCTATTTTTGAAAGTGGTCTACAAATTAAAGGGTGGCCATTCCACTTTGATTTGGAAGATCACAAATACATAATCGGATGTATGGTGTGGTCATGGTAACATGTAATTTCATTTATTTTTAAATATAAGTATTTAGGATGTACTGCCATACAGAAACCTCTTAAGAGTCAGAGTAGCACTTGCTGGGGTATATATATGCCTGAGAGTGAAATTGTTTGTGGCTCAATTTCTAAAATAATAATTTAGCACTAATCTGTAAGTATGTTTGCTAACTGCATCACATAACTAATTAATTTAAATGCAGTTTTAGCTTTTATAGGAGCCCACATCCTAACGATGGATAAACCCGAAGTCCCTTCCGGGGGTGTGGGGGGGTATAATATATTATTTTATGCTGCCCCTCCACTATGCGCCTACTTTTTTTTTCATCGCACCATTCAACTGTGGCTGTATTTTCTGTGAGACAGAAAATATCTTTGTCTCTTCTGCACTTGCAGGCCTGTCTTGGTTAAAGTGAAGCAAGAGTTGTTGGGAGTCCAGGCCTGGGTTCAAATTGGAGCATCTGGCATTCCTTGCAGTTTTAACTTTGGGCAAGCCACCATGAAAGTAAGAGCTGCCACCAGTAACGGGAAAATAACGGACACCATGGGGTTCTGGTGGGGTTTCAGGAAGTCTGAGTCAGTAAATAATGGTTCTTAATCCATGAAGCACCTTCTTTCAGGCACCCAGGACAGAGCGACAGGGAGCTGGAGTGGCTCTGCAACTAAGGCCTCTCTTGCAGGGCGGCGGCACCTACTTTGGGGACGCCAAGGGACAGAGAGTTTGAAAAGTCTGTCCCTGCAGATGGCGGTGCCCTGCAGCCCACCCCCGCCTCACGCATCCCGTGTCAGGCTTTCCACCCCTCGACCCCGCCCCACTGCCAACCCCAATTGCTACTGACTGCCCTGGTCACCCAGGCCTCTCAGCCCACCCTCCAGGCCTCGGTGTGGGGGAAGGGAAACGGGAGGGGTGAATCCCCGGCCTGGCGGAGGAGACCCAATTCCGGGGCCTCCGGGGGCCGGGAGAGCACACGGCAGAGAGCCACGCGCTGAGGCAGGAGAGGGCGGGGGGTCGCTCTAACGCGGCAGAGTGGCGATACCTCCTCGCAGTGGCGATGGTACTCCTCCATCGTGTTTCCGACTCTCCCGGGGGCGGAGCGATGGGCGGGTCCAGCTCTGAGGCTGCGCACTGGCCTCCGGGGAGACACCGCCCTTGTTTTTGTCGTGGGTGGTCCCTACGTGGCCGCCTTTGTGGCTCAGCGGCGCTACTTCCTGGGATACCGTCAGAGTTCTAAGCGATCAGAGGTCTCTCCCGCTTCCTCTGACCTTTCCGGAAACAAGGGTTGGGTGGTAAAGAGCTGGGAATTGTGCCAGTGTGGATCACCTGACGTGTCCTGGTGTCAGTTACTCTAAATCCCGCATTATTTGAGTGCCCACTGGTGTGGTTATTTGCACATATTTGTTCATCATCCAGCAAATAAATGTAGTTAATGCAGTGGTGAACAAACCGCTTTGATTTGTCCACTTACTAGCTATGTTACCTGCAAAAAATTAACCTCCCCACAGCCTCAGTTTTCTTGTATGAAAACTTAAATTATACCTATTTCATGATTGGTTGTAAAGATCAAGTGAGATGCTGTATACATAACTCCTAAAGTGTACACTCCTATACTCCCCCTCAATGACTATGTAAAAAGAAACATTTGATTCATAGGAGAGGAAGTACAAATATCTCCATTAATTGATAACTTTTAGCAGAACAATTATTATGTTTATTTAAAAATTCCTAAGAGTCAGATATTCCTAAAGATTTTCACATTGAAACTCATAACAACCCAGCAGGTTTGGTTCACTTACCACCATCCCATTTTTCTTTTCTTTTTCTTTTTTTTTTCCATTAAATTTATGGGGGTGACCAGTTAATAGGAACATATAGGTTTCATGATACAAGTGTACATTTCTATGATACGTGATCTGTATATTGCCTTATGTATCCACCACCCAAAGGCAAATCATCTTCTGTCACCAAATATTTGGCCCCCTTAACTCCCCTCCAACCACTCCTTTCCCTTCCATCTGGTAACCACCATACTATTGTCTGTGCCTATGAGTTTCAGTTTTATATCCCACATATGAGTGCAATCATATTGTTCTTAGCTTTCTCTGGGTAGCTTATTTTGCTTAGCACAGTGTTCTCAAGGTCCATCCATGCTATCACAAATGGCAGTATTTCATTATTTCTTATAGCTGAGTAGTATTCCATTGTATATATGTACCACATCTTTCTTCTTTATCCAGTCCTCTATTGAAGGTCACTTTGGTTGTCTCCATGTCTTGCCCACCATAAATAATGCTGCAATAAGCATAGGGGTGCATGCATTCTTTGAGAATAAATGTTTTTTAGTTTTTCGGGTCGATATCCAGAAGAGGAATTGCTGGGTCATATGGTAACTCTATTTTTAATTTTTTGAGGAACCGCCAGATTATTTTCCATAGTGGGTGTACCATTCTACATTCACCAGCAGCGAATGAGGGTTCCCTTTTCTCTACAACCTCGCCAACGTTTATTATTACTTGTCTTGTTGATAATAGACATTCTAACAGGTGTGAGGTAGTATCTCATTGTACTTTTGATTTGCATTTCCCTAATAGCTAGTGAAGTTGAGCATCTTTTCATATATCTGTCAGCTATTTGTATGTGTTCTTAGGAGAAGTATCTCCTCAGGTCCTCTGCCCATTTTTTATTTTAATTTTTAATATATTTTATTGATCTTTTACAGAGAGGAAGGGAGAGGGATAGAGAGCCAGAAACATCGATGAGAGAGAAACATGTATCAGCTGCCTCCTGCACGCCCCCCACTGGGGATGTGCCCACAACCAAGGTCCATGCCCTTGACTGGAATAGAACCCGGGACCCTTGAGTCCGCAGGCTGACACTCTATCCACTGAGCCAAACTGGTTGTGGCCTCTGCCTATTTTTTAATTGGATTGTTTGTTTGTTTGGAATTTAGTTGTATGAGTTCTTTATATATTTTGGATATTCACCTCTTGTCAGAGTTGTTTTCAAATAATATCTCCCATTCTGGTAGATTGTCATTTTGTTTTGTTGGCAGTTTCTATTGCTGTGCAGAATCTTTTCCGTTTGATATAGTCCCATTCATTTATTTTTGCCTTTACTTCCCTTGCCTTTGGGGCCAAATTCATAAGATGTTCTCTATGACTAAGGTCCATAAGTTTAGTGTCTATGTTTTCTTCTATGTGATTTATTGTTTTAGATCTTATATTTAGGTGTTTAATCCATTTTGAATTAATTTTTATATATGGGGACAAACTGGAATCTAGTTTCATTCTTTTGCATGTGGCTTTTCAATTTTCCAAGCACCATTTATTGAAGAGGCTTTCTTTTCTCAATGGTGTGCTTTTGGTTTCTTTGTCTAAAATTATTTGCTCATATACATGTGGGTTATATCTGGGCTCATATAGCCGAAGCAATCCTGAGAGAAACTAATGAAATCAAAGCTATTACACTACCTGACAGCTAGTCAAGTACAGAGTTATGATAATCAAAACAGCATGATATTGGCAGACATACAGACTAATGGAACAAAAATAAAAACACATATATATGACCAAATAATTTTTGACAGAGAAGCCAAAAAGACACCCTGGAGTAAAGAAAGCCTCTTCAATAAATGGTGCTGGGAAAATTGGAAAACCACAGGCAAAAGAATGAAACTAGATTACAGTTTGTCCTCATGTACAAAAATCAATTCAAAATGGATCATCCCATTTTTCAAAATGAAAATTTAAGTAATTTCCCCAAAGTTATATATGTAGTAAATAGTAGGTGAAGGATTTAAACTCAATAGTCTGATAGTAGCACCCAAGTTCTTAACCACTGTGTTAGATTCCTATTGCTGCTATAACAAATTACCATAAAATTAGTGGCTTAAAGCAGCACAAACTTAGTATTTTACACTGTTAGAGGTCAGAAGCCTAAAATGGGTCTGTAGGACTGTGTTCCCTCTGGAGACTATAGAGGAGAATCAATTCCCTTTCTTTTTTTCAGCTTCTAGAAGCTGCCTACATTCTTTGGCAATATTTAGTCTCATGCTCACACATGGCTGCAGCAGTTCTGGATTCACAAGGAAGTAAGGTATTACATCCAATGAAGAAATGGACATTGAGTTGGGTTGATCAGTTTTTCTTAGGAAGGCAACTCTTTAAGTCACCAGGAATCTACAGGTTCCATTGGCCAAGAATGGACTATCCCATTTCTCCTTTGGCAAAACCTATGGAAAAATATGTTTGGCATCTTCATCTTCTATGTTGAAAATGAGTCCTGCTAGAAAGGAAAAAGAGAAGGGAAATAATTTTTGGTAGGATAGTCCTTCCCAAATTTTTGATGCCATGGTCCACATGTAAAAGACAATAATATTTACATGGTATATTGTGTGCATCTGTAGTTAAAAAAAATCTTCTCCAAATTATGTAATTAAAAGAAAAAGTAAAATAGAAAATATGTTAAAAATGGATTTGTAAAATCTTCCAAATGCTTTAATGAGGCCCTCAATGTTGCTTTTATGAACATAACATTTCATATCTGGACTTTTGCTTAAAATAGCTAGAAACAATTCTCATTCGAGAGTTTTTAATAATACTTTTTCCTCCAAATCTTAATAGTTCGTTTCTATTGTGTATTCTTCATAGAAGTAACTGATAAAATATTTTTTATTGCCATAACTAAGGGTGGGCGCATAAAATGAGTACAGACCACAGATGCAGCTAAACACAGCCCCTACAAAAATAATTTTGCTCAAAAAATGTCAATATTGTGTTAGGTGAGGGTGAACAAGAAAATTTCCCTGTCTCCATTGAGTTTACAGTCTAGTGGGGGAAAGCAGCCAATATGCAAATACTATATATTTGTATATATACATATATATTTATATGTATATGTATATGTATATGTATATGTATATGTATATGTATATAGGGTCAGGCAAGATTAGGTTTACAGTTGTAAGTATGCAAAACATAGACTTTATTCTTGTATTATTATTTATTAATTGTTGTATTATTTTCCATACAAACAACTGTAAACCAACTTTTACCTCAACCATGTATGTATTCGCCCTCAATATTTTTACCAAAGTTGAGCTGAAATATATCTACATTAATAAAAGAGAAACATGCAAATTAACCATCACCCCACCTCTCCACTACACCCACAAGCCACGCCCACCAGCCAGTCAGGAGTGAGTATGCAAATTAAACCAATTAAGATGGCAGCGGCCACGGAGCTGGAGTGAGCAGGAGGCTTGGTGTGCCCCCAGTGATGGAGGAAGCCAAGCTTCCCACCTGCCCTGCCCTGGGCTCCGTTCAAGGTTACAAAGTTTCAATTATAGAAGATAAATAATCCCAGATACCAGCTTCCATCCCACCCTGGCCTCCGCTCAAGGAGGCGCTGACAAAAAAAAAAGAAAAGAAAAAAAGGAGAGGTTGGGAGCTTGGGTCACTGAGGGGCATGGCCAGCCTGAAAATGGCCATCAGCCCTTCACCCAGGCTAGCCAGGCACTCCAGTTGGACCCCCCGACCCAGAAGGGGCTGTGGCCAGCCTGCAAACAGCCATCAGCCCCTCACCCAGGCTGACCAGGCACCCCAGTGGAGACCCCCATCCTGAAGGAGGTGTGGCCAGCCTGAAAATGGCCCTCAGTCTCTCACCTAGGCTGGCCAGGCACCCCAGCAGGATCCCCACCCTGATCTGGGACACCCTTCAGGGCAAACCAGCCAGCCCCCATCCGTGCACCAGGCCTCTATCCTATATAATAAAAGGGTAATATGCAAATTGACCCTAACAGCAGAACGACTGGGAATGACTGGTCACTATGACACACACTGACCACCAGAGGGCAGACGCTCAATACAGAAGCTGTCCTCTGGTGTGCAGTGCGCTCCCACAGGGGGAGCTCTGCTCAGCCACAAGCCAGGCTGACAGTTGCCAGCACAGCAGTGGTGGCAGAAGCCTCTCCTGCCTCCTCAGCAGCACTAAGGATGTCCGACTGCAGCTAGGCCTGCTCCCCGCTGGGAAGTAAACATCCCCCTAGGGCTCCCAGGCTGCCAGAGGGATGTCTGACTGGCAGCTTAATCCTAATCTCCCAGGTTGTGGGCCTAAACCAGCAGGTGGACATCCCCGGAGGGGTCCCAAACTGCTAGAGGGCACAGGCTGAGCTAAGGGACCTCTCGCATGCACAAATTTTTGTGCACCGGGCCTCTAGTATATATATGTTAAGCATCTGCCCCCTCGTGGTCAGTGTGTGTCATAGTGACCAGTCATTCCCAGTCTTTCTGCTGTTAGGGTCAGTTTGCATATTACCCTTTTACTATATAGGATAGAGGCCTGTTGCACAGGTGGGGGCTAGCTGGTTTGCCCTGAATGGTGTCCTAGATCAGGGTGAGGGTCCCACTTGGGTGCCTGGCCAGCCTGAGTGAGGGGCTGATGGTTGTTTTCAGGCTGCCTGCACCCCCTTCAGGGTGGGGGTCTCCACTGGGGTGCCTGGCCAGCCTGGATGAGGGGTTGATGGCTGTTTTCTGGCTTCCCACACCCCCTTCAGGGTGGGGGTCCCCACTGGGGTGCCTGGCCAGCCTGGATGAGGGGCTGAAGGCCGTTTTCAGGCAGGCCAAGCCTGCAACTGAAGCTCCCAGTCTCTCCTTTTTTTCTTTTTCTTTTTTAATTCTTGAATTTATTTACCTTCTGTAATTGAAACTTTGTTTCGGCTCCAGCTCAGAGGCCGGCTGGCTGAAAGCAGGTATCTGGGATTTGTTTAGCTTCTATAATTGCAACATTGTTGCATCTGGAGCTCAGAGCTAGGCAGGCGGGGAACCTTGGTTTCCTCCATCGCCGGGCAACCAAGCCTCATGTTCGCTTCAGCTGTGTGGCTGCCGGCCGCCATCTTGGTTGGCAGTTAATTTGCATATCCTGCTGATTAGCCAATGGGAAGCGTAGCGGAGGAATGGTTAATTACCATGTTTGTCTATTATTAGATAGGATTCCCCTCTAGAGTGAAACCTTCTTGAGCGCTTCTTTGTGTTTATTTTAGGGCTTAGTGGGACTTTGTGCATAATAGGTGCTCAATTAATATTATTACAAGAATATATTCAATGATAAAAAATGAGATATAGAAAAATCATTTCAAATTATTTTGTAATTTTATATTCCTTCCAGAATCCAAATTTCCAACATCTTAAAGTATTATCTGTATAGCCTTCCCCAGTTCTGTTAACCCCATCAATGCGTTAGCCCAAGCATGACAAACTCAAAGGCTAACACAGGCCAAATAAACAAGGTTTAAGTTTTCTGTGGGATGCAAAAAAACAAAAGCTTCAATTTTCATAGAAAAGTAGGTGTATTTCGATAGACACATGCTGAATACAAAGGGCTAAACAAATGAGTAATCATTAACAAAATAATAGAAAAATGTTAATAAAAATTTGTATTTTTTCTTGAACATTAACTTACCAGACACTGAATAACTACACAAATTAATAAGCATAACATAAATAAATCTATTTTTCATGTTCTCTGAAAGTGAAGTATTTCCTGTTGAGCACACCAAACAAGTCAGTACAAGACTAATGATATGGCAATTGGCTGCTAAAATATTCTCTGCTTGTATTAGTGGAGAGAAATGGTGCGCCTGTAAGTAAGGTGCATAAGGGATATGAATGCAACATGATTATAGTAATGTCATTAGTGAACGTTGTAGTTCGTTATTAATAATTATGTATAACAGGGTATTGTAAAAATTAAGTTATGAATTTTTTATTAAAACGTTTCTTACATACCGTTATATTGGCTGGGCTGCAAAAATATTCATTGTGGGCTGCATGCAGCCCATGGGCCACAAGTTTGACACGCTTCCATTAGCATTCTCATTATAAAGCACTAAGAATTAATCCATTACCTTGTAATGGCTTTTATGGTCTGTAGAAATGGTACAAAAACAGATACTTATCATTTTTTATTTTTGGGTGAGGAAGAATTAAGAAGTTTTTATGTCTCTTATCCTGGGAATATTTTTATTTATGGCTTTTTTATTTTGCAAAGTGTCCCCTTGGGAGTTTTACCATGAGACCGGGAGTTTGATTGCTCGCTATGATGTACGCTGACCACCAGATGGTGGCACAGAACATGGTGGGCTACCAGTGGTGGCGGCAGGGTGCTGAAGGATAGAGGAAAGGAGGAGGCGGGGAGGTGAGGAGGCAGAGAGAACCAAGCAGTGGCAGCGCGTGGGTGGCGATGGAAGGAGATGGGGAGGCTGGGGAGGCAGGGAACCTGATTGGCCCTGATCACTGGCCAGGCCCAGGGATCCTACCCATGTATGAATTTTGTGCACTGTTCCTCTAGTTCAGTGATGGCGAACCTATGACACGCGTGTCAGAGGTGACATGCGAACTCATTTTTTTGGTTGATTTTTCTTTGTTAAATGGCATTTAAATATATAAAATAAATATCAAAAATGTAAGTCTTTGTTTTACTATGGTTGCAAATATCAAAAAATTTCTATATGTGACACGGCACCAGAGTTAAATTAGGGTTTTTCAAAATGCTGACACGCCGAGCTCAAAAGGTTCGCCATCACTGCTCTAGTTTAATATAAATCATATATGCATAAGACAAGTCTCTGACCATATTAGATAGTAAGCATTTTTATTAAACTTTAATGTAGGAAGAACAAATGAGTAGCATGGATATTTACTCTGCAAGCAGAACCCCAAGATAAGCATTATATCCAGTAATATATTTTCTTGCTTTTGGAGTTTCTATTGAGAACTAAATTGTAAAGCTTGGTATATCAGTTGAAAAAATATTGACAGACTTAAAACTTTAAAAACAAGATTTGCCCTTTATACGAATAGCATTGAAGAAGGAGGAGCTAGATACCTCCACATTCCAATTCCTTAGCAAATCAAAAGTTCAGATTTTCTTTTATACCTGAGTATAATTGGTGTTTTAATTTAGATGTCCCTGAAAGTGGAGCCAGATATAGAGTTCTCTGTAGGTGGCTTCCACTTTTCAAAGCTCCCAGTCACCGTGGCATATTTTAGGTTTTAGGTACATTCTTAAACCCTATATCATTTTTCTTTCTCTCAGTAATTCCTCATCATTTCTGGAGGTACAAAGGGCTCACTATTTTTGTCTTCCAGCACATTTATAGATTTTATTTACATTTATATATATTTTTTCATTTTCTATGAACTAGGCACAGGACAAGGAGCTTGTTCTCTATTCTCAGTCTACTGTCATAAACTGAAATCGATAATTTTCACTAATCCTGTGATGGTGGACTAAAGAAGTACTAAAGTCTCTATTTTGAGTTTATTGTAATCTTTGCTATGAACTACTCGCAAAGTGGATCTCAGTTCTAGAAACTGTCCAGAGCTTACTCTTCCATATAAGAGTGTGTATTGTTTCCCTATATGCATTGTGTCCTTCTTCACTGTAATAAAATCTCTAAGTTATAGGTAGACATATATCCACCAAGGTAGAGACTACATGTCCTAGCATCCGTTGTAGCTAGATGTGCCCATGTCAGTAAATTCTGGCTAAAGAGATATAGTGGAAGCAATTATGTGTTGTAAATGTTTAACTGTCAGATCTCCAGAGGAGGGGTTGAGGAAGCCCTAATTTATAGCATTTGCTGATTTGTATGATGTAAATACTCCCACCATGTCTGATTTCAAGATACAATATCACTGAATAAAAATATTTTCAAGTAGCAAATGGTGCAGTAACACCATTATCTTACCTAATAATAGACAAACATGTAAATTGACTATACCTTTGCTACACTAACCAGCCAATCAGGAGAGTATGCAAATTAACCCAACAAAGATGGTGGTTAATCTGCATCCATAGTCTCCAAGCAGCAGAGTGAAGCTTGATGGCTCCGGGGCAGAGCAGCGAAGCCTGATGGAAACCCCTGTGTGTTTATGTCTCCTGTCAGGCCCCAGCAGCCCCAAGCCCCACCACCTCGGTGCTGGGGCTGCTGGGGGCTGGATTGGAGACACAAACACGCAGGGGAGCCTGGCACCCAGCAGCCCCAAGCCCTGCTGAGGTGGTGCTTGGGGCTGCTGGGGCTTGATCAGAGACACAAACCAGCAGGCCCAGCACCCAGCAGCCCCAAGGCCCACTACCTTGGTGCTGGGGCTGCTGGGGGGATCAGAGACACAAACCTGCAGGCCTGGCACTTAGCAACCACTGCACCCAGCAGACCCAAACCTTTCCATCACAGAGCTGGGGATGCTGGGGGCAGAATCAGAGACACAAACCTACAGGCCTGGCACCCAGCAGCCCCAAGGCCCACCACCTTTGTGCTGGGGCTGCTGGGGGCCTGATAAAAGATACAAACACGCAGGGGGCCTTGTACCCACCAGCCCCAAGGCCCACCACCTCCGTACTGGGGCTGCTGGCAGCCAGATCGGAGACACAAACATGCAGGGGGGCCCTGCACCCAGCAGACCCAAGGCCAGTCACCAAGGTGCTGGGGCTGCTGGGGGAAGGATTGAAGACACAAACCCGCAGCCCCAGCACCCAGTAGCCTCAAGCCCTGCCATCATGGTGCTGGGGCTGCTGGAGGGATCAGAGACACAAACCCGCAGGGGTGGCTGGAGCCCAGCAGCCCCAAGGCCCACCTCCTCGGCTCTGGGGCTGCTGAGGGCAGGATCAGAGACATAAACCCTGCAAGCCCTGCACAGGACTGGTGCTCTGCTCCAAGTGAACTGCTTTCCCTCCGACCCTGATCTCCCTGGGAACCCGGAAATCTGTCTCTGGGGCGACTGCGCAGCAGCCACGCCTGGCGAGCCACGGAGAGGGTGACCTACCCATGCGGATGTGTACGCTGGTGCCATAGTTGAAGTCATCCTTGATGTAGAAATGGGGGTAGTGGGAATCAGAGTCGGCCAGGTTGGCAATGGAACCCCAGCTCCCCACCGAATGACTAGAGCACAGGGTCCTCAGTCACTTCCTGAGCAGCAGTCAGCCCTAACCGGGGATCAAACCTGAAACCTAAGTAGGTGCCCTGGCAGAATGGAACCCAAACCTTTGCTGTGGCAGAGGAGCTCCCACCCACAGCAGGGGCCAGGGCACCCAGAGGGTTTTTGTTGAGGCACCCTAATAGGTAGCCCCCAGCGCAGTGGGTTAGAACCTCCTCCTGATTCAGCAAGGTTGGATCCTGGTCAGGGCACAGACAAGAAGCAACCAAAGAGAGCATAATAAGCGGAACAACACACTGGTGTTTCTCTTGCTCCCTTCCTCTCTCTAAAATAATCAATCAATAAAAATTAAAATAAAAAATAAATCCTCTGGCTTTCAGAGTTGCTAAAAAAGTTAGAAAATGAAGTCCCATCCCTTCCTGCTCATTCAACAAATACTTCATATGCTCCTTCAATAATCACACTGGGGATGGGTGTTTGTTGGTTTGTTTTGGTTAATCCTCACCTGAGGACATTTTTGCATTGATTTTTTTTTTTTCCGGAGAGTGGAAGGGAGGGAGAAAGAAAGAAACTAATGTGAGAGACATCAATTGGTTGCCTCTTGCTGAATCCCCGACCAGGCCCGGATTGAGCCTGCAACCCAGGTACGACCGTGCCCTTGATTGGAATCCAACCCGGTACACTTCAGTCAGCCTGCAGAAGCACTATCCACTCAACCAAACCAGCATTTTTTTTTCTTTTTAAGTCCTCCCCTAAGGATATGTTTTTTTCATTGATTCTAGAGAGAGAGGAAGGGAGAGAGAAAGTTCCCCAAGCATTCTGACAGGGATGGAACCCACAACCTGTGTATGTACCCTCACCTGGAATCGAACCCATTACCCTTTGGTGTGTGGGAGGACACTCTAACTACTGATCCACACTCACCAGGACCTGGAGGTACACTTAAAAAAAAATTTCAGATCTGCCCTGGCCAGGTGGCTCAATTGGTCAGAGTCTCAACCTGTACACCAAAGGATTCCTGTTGGATTCTAGGTTAGGGCACATACTTAGGTTTAGGTTAGATCCCAGTGGGACAGCAGGTGCAGAGGCAGCCTACTGGTATTTCTCTGTCACATAGATGTTTCTCTCTCTAAAAATCAATTTTAAAAACATCCTCAGGTGAGAATTAAATTATATATATATATAAAATTCTCAGATCTAAAATTTTATTTGGTTCTTTTTAAAATTTTGTTTTTCATTTACAGTTCACATTCAATATCCTATCCTATATAATAAAACCCTCATATGCAAATTGACTGAATGGTGGCATGACTAGTGGCTATGAACTGACCACCAAGGGGCAGACGCTCAATGCAGGAGCTGCCCCCTGTTAGTCAGTGTGTTCCCACAGAGGGAGTGCCACTCAGCCAGAAGCAGGGCTCACAACTGGCAAGTGCAGCGGCAGTGGCGAGAGCCTTCATGGCAGCACTAAGGAGCAGCAAACCGAGAGTAGGAAGCAGCAAGCAGGTGAGTGGTAAGGAAGGAGGGGTCCCAGACTGAGAGAGGGTTCAGGCCAGGCTAAGGGACCCCCCCCATCCCCAGTGCATGAATTTCATGCACCGGGCCTCTAGTATAGTACTAGAAGCCCAGTGCACGGATTTGTGCACCAGTGGGGTCCCTCAGCCTGGCCTGTGGGGATTGGGCTGAAACTGTCTCTCCAACATCCCTCAAAGGGTCCCAGATTGCATGAGGGAGCAGGCCAGGCCGAGGGACCACACTGGTGCACGATTGGGGCTGGGGAGGGACCATGGGAGGGCTCCAGGGCATGGCTGGCCCATCTTACCCAGTCCCAATTGGCCAGATCAAGCTAACCTACTAGTTAGAGCATCTACCCTTGATGGTCAGTGCACGTCATAGTGACTGGTTGAATGGTCGAGTGGTTAGAGAAACAATTAGCATGTTAAGCTTTTATATATTTAAACTAGTGGCTTGATGGTCGGACATACCTCTCCCAATCTGGGACCACTGGCACCTAACTGCTCACCTGCCTGCCTGCCTGATTGCCCATAACTGCCTCTGCCTGCCTGCCTGATTGCCCCTAACTGCCTCTGCCTGCCTTCTTGATCACCCTAACTGCCCTCCTTTGCTGGCCTGATGTCACCCCTAACTGCCTCTGACTGCCTGATTGCCCCAACTGCCCTCCCCTGCCTGTCTGATCTCACCCCCAACTGCTGGCTTAATTGTCCCTAACCCCCTGCCAACCTGATCTTGCCCCCAACACCATGGCTTTGTCCAGAAGGAAGTCGGACATCTGGAAGATGGCCGGTCAACCTAGTCTAATTAGCATATTACCCTTTTATTAGCATAGATAGATTATATAGGATAGAATTGCTTAAATAGGGGGGCGGGGTGCCTTTTTCAGTAGGAGGATATGCTCTTGGCAGACAAAAATACATAATCCCTATATCTTGACTGATAGCCAGCCATATGCACTACACTGCCAAACTGGTCATTAAAAACTTGAACTGCTTTCTTACACCTTACACCAAACAGCTGTTGCCCTCCTCAGCCCCCACCTTAGGTTCTGCCTTTACAGTTCACCCAGATTTGGTTCTGATTGGTCAGTTTCTATGCCAGTCGGAGTCTCTGGGCCTATCTCTGGGCCTGACCAGAGAGGCAAGGCTGATCAACAGCTGCCCCAGGCTGAATTGCTGACCTCTTGGAGAGAGAGAGAGGCTCGGCTGCTGACAAGGCCCAGAGAGAAAGAGAGGGGCAAGGGCTGATTGGCACTTGACTCTCTCTCTCTCCGGGCCTTGCCAGCAGCCTGGAGCAGCTACTGATCAGCCCCACTTCTCTCTCTCTCCAAGAGGTCAGCAGGTCAGCCTGCTCACCAGTTCCCTCACACCTGAGCCTGCTGCTCAAGCAGCCTGGTGTTCGGTTGAGCCTTTAGTCTTTTTGGATGTTATGGACCCTGGCTCTTTATATATGTACTAGAGGCCTGGTGCACGAAATTCGTGCATGGGGGCGGGGGTGTCCCTCAGCC